>BSBM01000687.1:2295000-3625000 GCA_027924585.1 Larix kaempferi | reverse complement strand
AACTTGGAGAAAGTGTCTGCACATCAATGCAACCTCATTAAAATTTTATTCCATAAATAATAAACAACTATGTCCCCAAAAGATACATGCCGATTCATTTTACAAGGTCGACTATTCCATAGGTATCCATCCCTTACAAAATAAGACTTGCTCTACTATTTTATAAGTGAAGCTGTAACACCCCGTTTTGACATTACTACTTGAACTACTATTATATGTTGTAATTGTTTGACTATGAGACCTCGTCGGTTTGACGACACTATGGACATATGGTTCTATTATTTTGTCGATATATATATGTGTGTGTGTGATGATAGTATTATGATCGGTAGTCATGTTTAGATAAGTATCATGTGTTAATTGTGTCAAATATATGGAAATTATTGAATGATGGGTACGTGGATACCGTTACAGTTATATGTTGAAATAATGAATGTTATGCCAGGTGCATGGCGAATGAATGAGTTTATTGTTGTTATGTTATAGTGAAATATATGTGTACATATCGAGGATTTATGCACGATATTCTATATTGTATGTCGAGGACTGACTTACAGGTTGAAACGGCTAAGTGATAGCTGGATCCTACGAGGTGGGAGGGCCTCGGGGACATGAACTTCGAAAGATAAAATGGTATGCGAGTGATGCATTATTTACCTTTGTGTGGTTATTATGTTGTTTATTATGATGTATGTTATGACATGGGTGGGGTAGGGTTTCAGGAAACTCAACCGCCCAGATTGGTTATACGATGACAGATCGAGTACAAGTGCAACGCTGTTGTTATGTCGAGTAGACATAGTCCCTTGTTCCATTAGGGGGGTGGAGGCTTTACCCACCATTTATCCCCGAAACCCAGAGTCATGGGAGGGTTGTGCTACGGCGCGCTCCCCAAGGTGTGTGATGATGACTGGTGGTTTCCTGTTGGGGAAGCTTGGTCGATGTAGTCGACACTTCCACTTACGGGTTCTAGCTGGAACCGGTCATGAATTGACATTTCAGGGTAGTCCAGCAGAGGACAGGATAGGATGTGGAAGTTAGTGATGATGTAGGTAGATAGGTGTAGCGTGAGGTAGGGGTGAAAACAAGATCTAACTGTAGGTGTGTAAAACCCTTGATTAGTATGTGTCAAAATCAGTGATGTATGAATTGTCGTCACTTGGGTTTCAGTGAGCTAATGGATTGTACCTTGCAACCTATGTTAAAATATGTGTCGGTAAATAATAAGTTCCTTGATTATGATTGATGTATGTGAATTATTACTTTTAGTGTACTTACGTGAGGAATGTAAGCAGTAGCTACGCTTACATAACTCGCCTACATATTATGAATTACATGAAATATTGTTGAGTAATAATGTCAATTAGTGTCGCTTAATATTAATTACTCTCGTTTGGTAATTAACTATTGTTGATCAATGTTAATAATGTCAATTAAAGTTAACAATGATGATTAGGGTTAATAAATGTTTATTAATGGTTAATTATTGTCCATTAATAATTAATTATTGTTGATTAATAAACAAATCTATGGTTAACCTAGGTAGTGACTAATGCAATTGATTAGAATGCTTGATTGATTGTTAATAAGTTTAATTAGCCAAGACTAAGGGTTGAAATGTAATTATAAGGTTAAATAAGTTAATAGTAACTTGATCCCCTAAATTAATTATGTGTTAATTGTTAAAATTCAATATGATAAGACAGAAAATAGTAGCATTACATTCCATTTCACAATAATAGCATATACAGGATCACTGAAGAAACAACAAGCATAGCATAAACACAAGAGACACTGATTTATCCTGGGAAACCCTCATGGGGTAGAAAACCCAGCAAAGCTTCCTCAATATAGATGACCAGCAATATACAAAGATGCAAACCAAAGACATGATCTCCTCCTCCACCATAGCAGACCTCTCCTCCACAAGTGCACCTTTCTCAAGTGAGTGTGTGTATCAAATGAGGAACATACCTCCTCTATTTATACACTACATTGACATGTATTTTACACAAGTACATGTAGGCTCGTATTTAACCATTAGGTTAAATACCATATTATAACTGACTGGGCCGACCCCCACATGGTGGGTCTAATAACCCTAGTTACCACAACCAATTTGGAGGAATAAGCATCTCCGGATTCATAGTATAATCACATCGGAGGTATGGAACATCTCCGAAATAAATAATATACAAATATAATATTCTTAGAAGTTACAATATTCAACACTCCCCCTTAACGAGAAGGATATTATAACAACATCTGCAGGAGCAAGGAGTCATTGACTACATCATCTATATATCATCGGAAGCTTTCTTCAATTCATCATCATCAGTAACTCAACTAGTTACTGGAACATTAACATCATCAGAGTTGATATTATTCGATCATCAGCATTGTCATCATCATCGTCATCACACGATCGGCAACATCGTCATCACACGATCATCAGCATCGTCATCACACGATCAGCAGCATCGTCATCATACGATCAGCATCGTCATCACATGATCAGCAGCATCGTCATCATACGATCAGCATCATCATCTCACGATCGGCAGCATCGTCGTCACACGATCATCAGCATCGTCATCACATGATCAGCAGCATCGTCATCATATGATCAGCATCGTCATCACACGATCAGCAGCATCGTCATTACACGATCATCAGCATCGTCATCACACGATCAACAGCATCGTCACCATATGATCAGCATCATCATCATACGATCGACAGCATCGTCGTCACACGATCATCATCATCGTCATCACACGATCAGCAGCATCGTCATCATATGATAAGCATCGTCATCACATGATCGGCAGCATCGTCATTACACGATCATCAGCATCGTCATCACACGATCAGCAGCATCGTCATCATATGATCAGCATCGTCATCATACGATCATATTACAGGATGATCAATCCTGCTCTCTTTAGGACATAGGTCCATGGATGATACAATCCAGATCAAGTTCCAGGATGATCATTCCTTATCTCTTTAAGACAAGTCTCATGTCTATGGACGATCTAATCCCAACCACAGTGCCAGTCCTTTTTCATACTGGATGTGACCTAGATCAGATCTAGGATTTACCGCCATAGAGCCAGTCCTTTTTCATACTAGATGTGTCACGTCTACAGAGCCAGCCCTGTTTCATGCTGGATGTATCACATCTACAGAGCCAGCCCTCTTTCATGCTGGATGTATCACATCTACAGAGCCAGCCCTGTTTCATGCTGGATGTATCACATCTACAGAGCCAACCCTATTTCATGCTGGATGTATCACATCTACAGAGCCAGCCCTGTTTCATGCTGGATGTATCATATATACAGAGCCAGCCCTGTTTCATGCTGGATGTATCACATCTACAGAGCCAGCCCTGTTTCATGCTGGATGTATCACATCTACAGAGCCAGCCCTGTTTCATCCTGGATGTATCACATCTACAGAGCCAGCCCTGTTTCATGCTGGATGTATCACATCTACAGAGCCAGCCCTGTTTCATGCTGGATGTATCACATCTACAGAGCCAGCCCTGTTTCATGCTGGATGTAACCTAGAACAATTCTAGGATTTGTCACGTACATTTTGAACCGAGGTCCAGGGACGATCCAGTCCTATCATGTACCTTTTGAACCGAAGTCCAGGGATGATCCAGTCCTATCATGTACCTTTTGAACCAAAGTCCAGGGACGATCCAGTCCTATCATGTACCTTTTGAACCGAAGTCCAGGGACGATCCAGTCCTATCATTCAATTCTCGGAGACCTCATGTCTACGGCTCAATTCAAAGGACCATAGTCCGAGGACGATCCAATCCCCTTACCTGTTCATTCAGGATTTAGTTCTCGGAGACATCATGTCTACGGCTCAATTCAAAGGACTAAAGTCCGAGGACGATCCAATCCCCTTACTTGTTCATTCAGGATTTTGTTCTCGGAGACATATGTCTACGGCTCTCTTTAGGACTGAAGTCCAGGGATGATCCAATTCCCTTACCTGTTCATTCAGGATTTAGTTCTCGGAGACATCATGTCTACGGCTCAATTCAAAGGACTAAAGTCCGAGGACGATCCAATCCCCTTACCTGTTCATTCAGGATTTTGTTCTCGGAGACATACGTCTACGACTCTCTTTAGGACTGAAGTCCAAGGATGATCCAATCCCCTCAAGTCCACCAAGGACTTCTTTCTCGAAGACATACGTCTACGGCTCTCTTTAGGACTGAAGTCCAGGGATGATCCAATCCCCTCAAGTCCACCAAGGACTTCATTCTCGAAGACATACGTCTACGGCTCTCTTTAGGACTGAATTCCAGGGATGATCCAATCCCCTCAAGTCCACCAAGGACTTCATTCTCGAAGACATACGTCTACGGCTCTTCTTTCGGACTGAAGTCCAGGGATGATCCAATCCCCTCAAGTCCACCAAGGACTTCATTCTCGAAGACATACGTCTACGGCTCTTTTTTCGGACTGAAGTCCGGGGATGATCCAATCCCCTCACATGTTCACCAAGAACTTCATTAAAACATGTGTCAATCATGTATCCTCATCATCAAAACATGTATAACAAAACATGTATCCTCATCATCAAAACATGTATAACAAAACATGTATCCTCATCATCAAAACATGCATAACATCCATCATCAAAAGCATGTATACATCTATCATCAAAAGCATGTATATCTAACATCAAAAGCATGTATACATCTATCATCAAAAGCATGTATACATCTATCATCAAAAGAAAAAAAATATAAGATTCCTAAATCTAAAAAATTCTAAGTAACTAGGTGCAGTAAAAAGGTAACCTCATCATTAATGAGACAGACTTGTTATCAGATACTATACTTGTTATCATATACTATACTACTCCCCCTTTCGAGGAGGGTCCTTCTGGACTATACCAAGCTTGTCTCGGAAGTATTCAAACTTTACTCGAGACAGAGGTTTAGTCAAGATATCAGCAATCTGATCCTCAGTGCTTATATACTCGAGCTTGATAGCTCCTCTCTGCACCATATCTCGTAAATAGAAGTATCGGATCTCTATGTGTTTTTGACTTATTGTGGAATACAAGATTTTCTATATTGATGCAGTTTTGAATGTCACACATAATCATAGTGGAATTCATTTCTAAGTCAAACACTCCATATAAAAGCTTCTGAAGCCACACTGCTTCACAGCTGGCAGAGCAGACAGCTATATATATATACTGCTTCAGCAGTATTGAGAGCCACACTAGATTGTTCCTTGCTGAACCATGAGATCATGGCAGATTCAAGACTATAACATCCACCTGATGTACTCTTTATGTCTGAGGCACTTCCTTCCCAATCAGAATCTGAGTAACCATGTAAACGGAGTTCATGACCTCCAAGATAATATAGACCAAAAGTCTAATGTACCTTTTAGGTACCTCACTACATGCTTTGTAGCTATTAAGTGCACCTTTCTAGGTTCTACTAGATACTGACTTAGGGTATTTACAGCAAAGCATATATCTGGCCTAGTATTTGTTAAATACATCAATGACCCAATGATTTGTCTATATAGGGTTAGGTCCACTAAATACGATGAGTCATTAACTAACAACTTCAAGTTGGAGTCCATGGGAGTGGCCATGGCTTTATACTCCAACATATCAAATCTTTTTAGAAACTTCACAGCATACTTACCTTGATTTAAAAGATTCCTTTTGGATCTTGCCATACTTCTAGACCTAAGAAGTAGTGCATTAATCTGAGATCTTTCATTTTCATTTCTGCAACCATTTTCATGACCTGTTTCTCATTCCTTGTCAGAAAGAGATCATCATCATACAATAATGGTATGATAGGTTCATCATCCACAACCTTAAGGTAAAGGTTAGGAACAACTTTACTTCTGGTAAAGCCCAAGCTTTGTCATGAAGCTGTCAATTTTCCATTATTCACACTCAGCATTGAGTGATCTTCTGCATATCTATTTGTGCCATCTCTCGTTAGATGGGTCTACTAAAATGAGCCTCAAAATAATTCGAACTCTATGGTGAGTTCCTTCTTGCATCCATGTCATATGTGTATAGAACCCATATTCAACCTTGTAGCAAAGGTTGAGATCCACATCACTCATGATGATCATTAAGCTCATCAATTGACTACCGATCCTGGGAACCCATACAGAACCTGATTACATTATTAAGAGAATGGTCTTATCTAGTCCCTTGGAGCAAAACATCTCATCATGATTCTCTTCCTCTTTCTAAGAGAATCTCTTAACCACAAGCTTTCTATAGTGTGTTTGATTTGTAAATCTTTTGTTGAACATCCATCACTTGTTTAGAGTTCGTCATTCATCATGATCTTTCCTACAAATCAAAATTAAGTACATGATTAGTAATACTTCATAATCATCAAATCATATTGACATGATAACCTATTATGCATACAAATATCATTTACATAGTCATGCAACTATTTTGACCAATACTTTGGCACAACACTTTCCCATATCCTGTATGCATACAGTGGCTATCTAGATGCCTTCCATCTCTACCAGAACATACTATCGAGAGTGTGCACAGCTCTCAGCATGTCAGCAAAGAGGTTTCATTCTAGACAAGCAACAATGGAATGTTTGTCCAATTTACCAATCATATGCATATTAGTAGTATACTGTTTAATGCTTTCTGAATGTTTATACTCAACATGATATATTCTAGGAATACAAATATGCATACAAGCAATATCATTTACTATTTCTAATAACAACCCAAATACTTATCTTTTATGTTTGTGTGGTTGCCTCCCGCTTGATCTTTTGTATGTCTTCTGAGCTTCTATTCATTCTGTACCACTGTGCATGCTCAAGTGTACACTAGTGTCATCCTCATGATCTCATACACAAACATACATTCATTAGTATATTCTTAATATTATCAAAACATTCTAATTCTAAATAATCTTGAATATGTACAGTCATGATCATTAGTATTCAGGGTTTCAAGGAAGTCTTCTTTTACTCATGCATATTCTTGTTTGATCTAGTTAGTTAAATCATCAACCAAGATAAGAGACATAATATGCATAAACCCTTGATTACTAACCAATCATACCAAGTATACTTACACAAGGTAAGATTCTAACATGAAACAGGAAAACATACCTGGATTAGTATACCTGCTTAGTTATGTACAACATACCTAAACAATCTCTTCAATGATTTAGAGATCCTGAGTTAGAACCTGCATGTCTCGTAGGTTAAACATGATATAACAAAGTCATACATACCTCGTGAGTCTTTGTCTTCATGTTGTCATGGTCATGGAACTTGATTTGTCTTTTGTGATGTACCTGTGTCTTGTTAGCAGACAACATCAACCTCACACAACACCATAATGCATAAGTACAATCATATAGCCCTAATCAATGAATGTCTTCGATCATTCACATGCATTCATATTGTTACTAGGGTGATAAGACAATTAATAACATTAATCAAGATTGTACTAATAAATAACATGAAGACAAACACATTATGAACTTAATCAAGAATCAGATTTCAAGGCATACCTGAACCTCCTTAAGTCATACCTGTCGAGACTTTTTGTAGTCTTCTTATGTAAGGCCTTAGCCTCAACTCCCCCTGAAACTTGATCTGGAGCTTGATTAGGGTTTGCTAGAGAAACCCTAAAAATTCAATCTTTGACTTTCACACTTCTGAATAGATGGAAGAATGTGTCTTGCTGAGCTGATCAACCTCGCATTCTTCAATTTTGAAATCTCCAAAATTTGACCCCTCAAAATTGCCTTCGAAACTTCTGGATCTTCTAGACAGGAACCCGAACTAGGGTTTGATGAAGCCCACCCTTCTGTCCAATCAAAAGGTTTGATCCAAGGCTCTAAACTCTTATTTTTCTGAGGAGCTTCCATCCATGGACTCCGATTCCATAAATTCTAACTTTCTCTGAAACCCTAAATTCCGGAAGCCATGAATAAAGGTGCTCCAAAAATAATTATGTTTTGACAGAAATATGCACCTGATTGTTTCTGCTATAACTCTGAAATTTATGCTCCATAGGGTCTGAAAACCTTTTTTGCAGTAGCCTGACCTGTCATCTTTCCATCCTGATAGGTCTGACCTCAATTGGATTTTCTGAGAGAGATTTATTCCAAGTGTCACAACGTGACCTGTTTATGGGATAAAACAGGAGAGCGAACTTGTACGGCGTGCCACATGTCACTGTTTGAATTTTGGCCTCTGAAAATTTTTCCTGAGATAGCTCACCCTGTTATCTTTCTATCCTGATAGGTCTTACCTCAATTGGACTCTCTGAGAGAGAGTTATTCCAAGTGTCGCAACGTGACCTGTTTATGGGATAAAACAGGAGAGAAAACTTGTACGGCATGCCACGTGTCACTGGTTCACCTTCGGCCTCTGAAAAAGTTTCTTGAGATATTACAGTCTGTGTACTACCTGTCACATTTTACGAAATTTCATTTGGAGCTTCCTAGCCCAAGTTATGACCTTTTTTTCCAAGGTCACCTGATTTTGACTGAGATCTGGAAGAGGCAGAAACCCTAAATTGTACTGATCGTAACTCATAAAGTACAACGAATATGAGGGTTCCCTTTGGACACAAGGTACCTGGGGATGTTATCTATGACCTGTAAACTTTTTAGATCCTGAAACTTCGCATAAATGGATTTATAGCGAAAGTTCCACGATGACTGGTTTTTGCTATATAAAACCCTAACCTTCAAATTGTCGCAAGAGAAGCAAGTGTCGTAAGTGCCATACATTGCCTTCCTTCAGGTTAGCTCTGATACCATGTTAAAATTCAATATGATAATACAGAAAATAGCAGCATTACATTCCATTTCACAATAATAGCATATACAAGATCACTGAAGAAACAACAAGCATAGCATAAACACAAGAGACATAGATTTATCCTGGGAAACCCTCATGGGGTAGAAAACCCAGCAAAACTTCCTCAATATAGATTACCAGCAATATACAAAGATGCAAACCAAAGACATGATCTCCTCCTCCACCATAGCAGACCTCTCCTCCACAAGTGCGCCTTTCTCAAGTGAGTGTGTGTATCAAATGAGGAACATACCTCCTCTATTTATACACTACACTGACATGTATTTTACACAAGTACATGTAGGCTCGTATTTAACCATTAGGTTAAATACCCTATTATAACTGACTGGGCCGACCCCCACATGGTGGGTCTAATAACCCTAGTTACCACAACCAATTTGGAGGAATAAGCATCTCCGGATTCATAGTATAATCACATCGGAGGTATGGAACATCTCCGGAATAAATAATATACAAATATAATATTCTTAGAAGTTACAATATTCAACATTAATGATGTTAATTAATTTTAACAAGACTATGCTTATCTTTAGTAATGATTGTTAATTAGTTAATTACAAACTAAGGTGTAATTAAAATGCAAACAGGTATATGAGTCGATTAAATCTTAGTGAATTTTATTTAATTAATGTAATTACACATTGATAATGTTATGAATTACATTGATAGGATTATGGTTCATAATTGATAAATTGAATTAGTTAAATTTATAATTGGAGGGAATTAACATATTATAAACATTAGAAACCATTAAGTAAATGATTAGGTTAATAGTAGTTAATCAATTGACCATTATTGTTAATTAATTGAATTGGTGAAGCGTGTAAGTTTAAAACTCTTATGGGGGGGTGGGTGAACCAACCCCAACCCCTAACGACATTATAAAAATAATATAACATTTATTATTAATTAAAATTGTATTTGAATAAGAAACAAATGTTAAAAAAAATTATTGTTGTAAGTTGTGTCGGTAAAACCTCATAAAGAGGGGTAAATATTAAATGATGGAATTATTAAATTAATAATATTTCTAGGAATTGGTTCGAGGTAGCTTGAATGAGTAGGCATGAATGGGTTGGATGAAATTTATGATGAAGATAGGGGTAGTAATGGGGAGGAAGGGTCGGCAAACATGGGGATAAGAGGGAGAAAGGAGGAAGGAGAAGGGGGATCTCTTTACCTTAGGATTTTGGAGAAGTTTGAGAGAGTAGAATTGGGAGAGAAAAAAAGGAGAGTTCTTGTTGGAGTTTTTGGAAGGGATACAACAGCTTGGGCTTGTACTCGGTTTGGGCTCGGGGGTCCAAAGGGGTACCTTTGGAGCTGGGTGGTCGGCGAGACCTCGCCAGTTGGTAGGGTGGCAAAACTGTTTTGGCTGGTTGAGTTTCAGAACTGTGGGGAAGGCTTTTGGTTGTAGGAAAAATCAAAGGGAATCAGCAAGGCATTCAGCAAATGGGGCCAGCAACAAGGGTGGATCTACTAGCTTTCTACAGGTATTTTCCAGCAGGTATGTTGGTCATTTCTACCTTGTCAAATTTGGATTTATGTTGGGTATTTTCCAGTTATATGCTATATGTTGTTGCACCTGCACATGAGAAGTAGATGTTAGAAATTAAATGTAAACTTGATATAATTTACATGCATAGAAATAGACGTAAGTAGAAAATCAAAACAGAAATTTGAAACAGTGTGAAAACAAAGAAAACACAGATTTTATTAAAGTAAATTAGAAAATCTAGGACGGAGTCTTACATATGGTATCAGAGCCATGGTTCCAAATCTGGAACCAGAGGGCTCACTACTCTTAAAATAAGAGTAGAGTAAAAAGGAAATTTACAAAAAAAAATAAAGGGTATGAAATGAGGTGCCAAGCACATAAACCTTGGACCATTTATACACCGGTAATAATTTCTATATACAAAAATAAGGAGAAAGAAAATATAAAGCAAACCATAATTACAATTCTGGAAAATTTTGTATGTAGATACATCTTTAAAAAAAAAATTATATATATAGATATATATTAAACGGTAAGAGTAAAACAAAACAAAAAATAATAATAAATAAAGTATGACAAAAAAAAAAATTATATATAGATCCTAACTGCAAAAAGGAAATTTTTAAACTCTTATTTTCTTTTGAAGTTAGGTAGGAAACAAAAGATGATAATAATATATATATATATATAAATAAATTTTATATATATATATATATATATATATATATTATAAAAAAAAATGGTTATACATATATATTAACAAAAAAACTAAATTTTGTTTAAAATTAATTTAAATCTCGGGTAAAAAAAATATATTATAAAACAAAACAAAACAAAAATTAGTCGAACTATGATATAGAGTATATGAAAAAAAGAAATTTTAAATAAAAAAAAAAACTTATTAAAATTTTTTTTAACCAAGAAAAAAAAAAACAGCGGAAAACTTTTATTTTCTTTTACCTTAAGATCTTCTTCTGGAGACAGCCATGGCGGCCTTAGTGCTGCGTCCAGTGGCCATGGTAGCCATGGAGCAGTAGCCACAGGCTGCGGCCTGAAAACCGAGAGGGAAAAATTTCAAAAAAATGAATATAGAGTATGATAAAACATGAAATTATTGACATATTGAACGCAAGAATTTTATTTTTTTTACACAAAAAGAATATATACATATATATATATATATATATATATATATATGTGTGTGTGTATAAAATTAGGGCTCACGGGTGTGCTAGGGCCTGCGGCCATCGACGGCCCTTTGGCGGCCATGAGTCGGCCCGACCAGCAGCAGGAGCTGCGGCCATGGCAGCCCAACCAAGCAGCAGGGAGCTGCGGCCTGGGCACAGCCCGGCCAAGGGCCAACAAACCCGAGGTGGTGGCGCAGTTGGCTAGTGTGTATGTCTCATAGC
Source organism: Larix kaempferi (assembly GCA_027924585.1). Taxonomy (NCBI): domain Eukaryota; kingdom Viridiplantae; phylum Streptophyta; class Pinopsida; order Pinales; family Pinaceae; genus Larix; species Larix kaempferi. The sequence goes on along the minus strand of BSBM01000687.1, from coordinate 3,613,202 downwards.
TTCATTAAGAAATCCTAAGGTCGAGAGAGGCGTGGCAGGTTGTTGCGCTTGGAGTGGCTCTGCGTGCAGGAGGAGACCGCGTGGAGGAAGGCCTGCGCACAAGGGGAAACAGGACACGGGCCAGCTATGCAGAGGAGGGTGACGTGGGTGCGATACTATGCAGGTAGAGAGAGCCTGCAAGTCAGGAAGGAGCGGCGCCCCCTCTGAACGGGGTTGTCCTCTGTGAGCTTCGCCCTCTCCTGAATGAAAAAAAAAAAAAACACAAAGAATGAACCGCTAACTGTCAACAAGAAAACAGCGAGCATTAAACCCTACGATAACCATAATAACCTGCGGCTATCTAGGCAAACGAATTGTTGTGAAAGAAAGCATAAATTTCATTTATTTACCAGCAAATACTTGCAACCGGCATAAATGCCAAACGAATCACTGAGTACATGAAACCAATACCTCCTCCGGCTTGTGCTCGTGCTTCTGTCATAGCACCACGGAGCTTCCTTCTGAGAAAACAAAAAAAAAAAAGAGGAGAGGAAAACCCTAGCAAGCTCGCATAATTTTGCAGAGCCAAAGTTCTCTGAAAATGGGGTAAAATGGCGGATAGACATGGGGATTGAACCTATTTAGGGCTTTCCCTCCTTAGCATGGCGGTGGCTGCATGGAGAGGCCACGTGGCCTTCATTTACACCCTTCTTTTGCATCGCGGTGGATAGAGTGAAGAGGCCGGGATGTAAAGAGTAGGGTTAGGTTACGGTGACTTTATTTTATATTTTTATACTTTTTTATTATTATTTATTTTATTTTGTTATATAAATAAATATTTTGTATTTATTTATTATATATTTTGTTATATGTTGTTTTATAATATTTTGTTATATAAATAAATACAAAATAAAATGGAATAATAAAATAAATAAATAAATAATAATAATAATATATATATATGCATATATATATATATAGTAATGTCAATTGATTTATTAATGCCAATTACCAATTAATGATTATTCTAAATTAATTAAGTCAAGTTAATTATTAATGTAATAAGTACAATGTATATTAATTATTTAAAATGTACTTTAAGGAGAGTTAAGATAAATATGGCCAATATCTTTATAAATTTAAATTTATTAAATTAGTTAATTAATTGATGTAATGTTAAATGCTAAACATGATGTTACATTTAATGCTAAATAAAGATGACGGGGAATAAATATTTAATAATAAATTTAAATTTAATACATAATCTTTAGATAAATGGTAAGTCGGCATTAACACTAATTACCTTATCTTTTCTTGAGATGTTCTTTGCCGAGACTTCGACGTAAGGTCGAAGGGGCAAGACGGACCCAGAATCTCGAAAGCAAGACACCATGTTGACCAGCATGACGAGCTGATCGCTAGGACACTAATTCTAGCTCGTGACCAGATTGTTTGATAAACACGACTCTAGACTTAAAACTTAGGTTATGTTTTTATTTTAAATTAAAAAATTAAAAAAAAATTATTATTAATTATTAATGGGAAGCGAAGTAGTAAACCCTAATTGAATTACTTAAAGAGTGATAGCGACTTAATAAGGATTGTGTAGAGTCCAATACCTAAACCTATGTAGAGCTACTGATATAAATTTAGTACCGGGTGGCCTCAAGATGGCCTGATCGAAACGTCCTGAACTATAGCTCTTAGAGTAAAACGCTCATAAATTAGTCATGACGCATTTTGAATTAATTGTTGAGTTTGATGGTAGATTAGTCATGATGTCATTGTGTGCTAATTATCCTATTATTCCATGTAGCAGGGATAAACATGGTAAGAACGCGAGCAGGTCGGGGGCAAGGTCAGGCTACGGCATTACCTGAGCCGAGTGTGCCAGCACCATCGCCAGAGACCATCCTTATACTGCGCTCGTTGGAAGCAATAAACGAAACACTCAGGGGACTAGCACAGAGAGGAAGTGCTACCTCGGAGGTAGAAGTGGATGCCCCTCCACTAAGGGAGGAAGTTCCTATGGTAGAAGTGAATACAATACCAAGAACTCCGCATCAGGATATCAAAAGGGAGCTTCAGAAGATAAAGCTTCCAGAATTTTCGGGGGGTCGATCAGGGATACGAGCAGAGTCATGGTTGGAAGAGATGACCAGGTGCTTGACCTTGCAAGAGTACACCTCCACGTCCAAGTCCAAACTGGCCATATTTCAACTAAAGGGGGCCGCTTTGAACTGGTGGGGAAACCAATAAAGGCAGCTACACCTTACACCAGACAGGGTTCCATGGGAACTGTTTGTGGAAAAATTCAAAGGGAAGTACCTACCCGCATCCTACCAGGAAGAACAAGCAGGGGCTCTTCATGCCTTGGTACAAAGGCATCTATCTGTGGAGGAGTATGAAGAGAGGTTCATGGAATTAGTGAAGTATGTCCCTTACTTGGACAATGACGAACGTCAGGTTGAGCGCTTCGTGTATGGGCTCAATACCAAGATCAGGGCTCAGGTACGGATGTGGAAACCAACTTCGGTCGCCGAAGCAGTAGATTGTGCTCGTTACACTGAGGAGATGTTGGGTGCAAAGCCCATCAGGTCATTCAACTCTCAGCAGTCAGGGTTTGTGGGGAAGGCCCCCCGAAGCTATCCTTGGGGAGGATATGCAAGGCCACCTCCCTACGGGAACAGGAGCACACCAAGAGTCATAGCGGTAGACATATCAGTGGCAACTAGGGCGGTGCCCCAGTCAGCCACAGGAACTCACCAGGGTGTGAGGAATTTCAAAGGATCAGCCGGTAGAGGAAGGGGTCCTAGGGGGAGGAGCCCCTCTCAAAGGTCTGAACATGTTATCTCGCCCACTCCATTACAGGTTGCTTGTTGGGGATGTGGAGGTCCACATTACCAGCGGGACTATCTCGAATTACGATCTGGTACAGTACGTCGAGAAGGAAAAGCTCCAATGGGGAGTGGGGGTAGTAGGCATCAGATCTCGGCTGCAGTAAACAACCATCAGGCAGAGCACCAATCCACTGTGGTGGACTCATCAGGTACGATCAATAATGTCAAACTTAGAATATTGTTTGATCCTAGTGCTACTGATAGTTTCATTTCTCCATATGCATTAGACAAATGTGGGTTGGCAGCCTACAAGCATGACGATTTCAGCTTAGTCGAAATGGCTTCAGGGGTAAAGCAAGCAGTAGGACCTAGTGTCGATAATTGTGTAGTGGATCTCGGGGTGTGTGTGACACAATTCAAAGTGTACGTCACCACCCTCGGAACTTATGATCTCATCATAGGTATGAATTAGCTTGAGGAACATCGAGCTTTCTTGGACTGTTATGGGAAGAAAGTTCTTTGCATTAATGACAACGGAGAGGCCATCAAGATCCAGGGTATCAAACAGAAGGTGTCCCTACGGTTCATATCAACGATGAACGTAAAGCAATGTATGCGACAGGGATGCCAGTTGTACATTGTTGAAGTGGTAAACAGTGAGAAGGGACCTTCCTTTGATGACTATCCAGTGTTAGCCGAGTTCAGTGATGTATTCCCAAAGGAATTACCTGGGTTACCTCCTAAGAGGGAACTTGATTTTACCATTGAGGTAAAACCCGGTTCAGAGCCAACGTTGAAGACACCTTACAGGATAACGGCCCCAGAACTTTGTGAGTTGCAAATGCAGTTGAAGGAACTGCTAGATCTAGGGTTCATCAGACCAAGTATTTCACCGTGGGGTGCGCCAGTAATCTTTGTGAAGAAGAAGGATGGTTCATTGCGTATTTGCATAGATTACCGAGATTTGAATAGAGCCACCGTGAAGAATAGGTACCCGATACCCCGAATTGATGACCTCTTTGATCAAATGAAAGGGGCGACAGTCTTCTCAAAGATCGACTTACGATCAGGTTACCACCAGCTACGGATTAAGGAAGGTGATATACCTAAGACTGCTTTTCGAACAAGGTTTGGGCACTATGAGTTTGTGGTGGTACCCTTCGGTTTGACCAATGCCCCAGCTGTATTCATGAGTCTCATGAATAGTGTGTTTCGAAAATACTTAGATCAGTTTGTGCAAGTCTTCTTGGACGACATCCTCATCTACTCCAAGAATGAACAGGAGCACGAGGAACACTTGCGAATAGTGTTGTCATGCTTAAGGGAGCATCAGTTGTATGGTAAGTTTTCCAAATGTTCGTTCTATCATAAGGAGATCCATTACCTAGGGCATATAATTTTCGGTGAGGGAATTTCTGTTGACCCTGAAAAGGTGAAGGCCATAATGGATTGGCCCGTGCCAAAGAATGCGCATGAAGTAAGGAGCTTCATGGGGTTAGCCGGGTATTATAGAAGGTTTGTTAAGGGTTTCTCAAAAATCGTGAAACCCATAACTACCCTACAGCGTAAGGGCACTAGGTACGAATGGACAGATGAATGCGATGCCGCATTCGCCGAGCTGAAAAGACTATTGACGAGTGCACCAATTCTACGGGTTCTAGATATGGAGAAGGAATTCACAGTTTGCACCGATGCTTCAAGGCAAGGTTTGGGTGCAGTGTTGATGTAGGAAGGTGGGTTAATAGCTTATGCGTCAAGAAAGCTAAAAACACATGAAGAGAATTACCCTACTCATGACCTAGAGTTAGCTGCAGTGATGTTAGCTTTGAAGCTTTGGAGACATTACCTTGTTGGACGAAGCTTTGAATTCAAGTCTGATCACCAAAGCTTAAGGTATATCTTCACTCAGAGAGACCTAAATGCTAGGCAAAGGCGATGGAGTGAGTTCATGAGCGAGTATGAATTTGGGATTTCATACATCAAAGGAAAGGAGAATGTGGTAGCGGATGCCTTAAGCAGAAAACCAAGACTTTTCTCTCTTATACCTTTGAAGGTGGATTTGAGGGAAAGAATTTTAGGGCAGCTACTCGGGGATAGTTGGTACCTCAAGTTCACAGCGGCACTCCAGAATGGGAAACCAGTGGGACCAAAGTTTGAAGGCTATGAGTTGGAAGCCGATGGTTTGTTACGGTATCAAGGAAGGATGTATATTCCTGAGGAGGGAGATATTAGAGAGACTATCCTTAAGGAAGCCCACAGAGCAGTGTATTGTGCACACCCGGGTGTAAAGAATATGTATGCAGACATGAAGCAACTCTTCTTTTGGGCAGGGATGAAAAGCGACGTGGTCAAATTTGTCGCTAGGTGCCTTGAGTGTCAGCAGGTAAAAGTTGATCATCACCACCCGGCAGGACTGTTACAGCCACATGACATTCCTATGTCGAAGTGGGAGGTTATCTCCATGGACTTCATGGTGGGATTGCCTCTTACCTCTCATAGGCATGATGCCATTATGGTCATCGTTGACAAACTGACCAAGACTGCTCACTTCATTCCAGTTAAGGAGACCTATGATGTCACGGATGTAACACGTGTATTCATAAATGAAGTTGTTCGTCTCCATGGGTTTCCCAAGAAGATTATATGGGATAGAGATTCCAGGTTTACATCTAGGTTTTGGACAAGTTTGCAGTCAGCGTTGGGTACTCAGTTGAACCTAAGAACTACTTACCATCCAGAGACAGATGGGAAAACAGAAAGAGTGAATCAGGTGATGGAGGACATGCTTAGAATGTATGTCATGGATCAACAAACTCATTGGGAAAAGCACCTACCTTTGGTAGAGTTTGCTTACAACAACAGTTACCATAGCTCAATTGGGATGCCTCCATATGAAGCTTTATATGGAAGACCATGCAGGACACCATTGAGTTGGGAAAGGTTAGAGGATCGAGTAATTATAGGACCTGAGTTGATTCAGGAAATGGAAGAGCAGGTTGTTCAGATTAGACAACGGTTAAAGGAAGCACAAGATATATAGAAGAGTTATGTCGATGCGCATAGGGTTGACCGAAGCTATAAGGTTGGTGATGCAGTGTTCGTCCGCATCAGGCCTAGCAAAAGTACCACCAGGTTTGGGAAAGGGACAAAGTTGTCGCCGCGATTTATAGGACCCTTTGAAATTTTAGAAAAGGTTGGACCCATCGCATATCATCTTGCGCTGCCACCCCCATTTGCACAAAACTCATAATGTTTTTCATGTATCTATTTTACGACATTATGTAGCTGATGAGTCACATAAAATAAATTGGAAGGAACTGCAGGTTTCGGACGAGGGAACCATCAGGGTCGAACCATTACTTATATTGGACCGCAGGGTTAAACAGTTGAGGCACCGGTTGGTGGACCAAGTTAAAGTCCAGTGGGACCAATATAGCCCAGGTTCTGCTACCCGGGAGGACGCAGAGACTATGCGTCGTGATTATCCCACGTTATTTTGATCATAACTTCGGGACGAAGTTTCCTGAAGGGTGGGTGTATGTAACACCCCGTTTTGACATTACTACCTGAACTAGTATTATATGTTGTAATTGTTTGACTATGAGACCTCGTCGGTTTGACGACACTGTGGACATATGGTTCTATTATTTTGTCGATATATATATGTGTGTGTGTGATGATAGTATTATGATCGGTAGTCATGTTTAGATAAGTATCATGTGTTAATTGTGTCAAATATATGGAAATTATTGAATGATGGATACGTGGATACCGTTACAGTTATATGTTGAAATAATGAATGTTATGCCAGGTGCATGGTGAATGAATGAGTTTATTGTTGTTATGTTATGGTGAAATATATGTGTACATATCAAGGATTTATGCACGATATTCTATATTGTATGTCGAGGACTGACTTACAGGTTGAAACGGCTAAGTGATAGCTAGATCCTACGAGGTGGGAGGGCCTCGGGGACATGAACTTCGAAAGATATAATGGTATGCGAGTGATGCATTATTTACCTTCGTGTGGTTATTATGCTGTTTATTATGATGTATGTTATGACATGGGTGGGGTAGGGTTTCAGGAAACTCAACCGCCCAGATTGGTTATACGATGACAGACCGAGTACAAGTGCAACGCTGTTGTTATGTCGAGTAGACATAGTCCCTTGTTCCATTAGGGGGGTGGAGGCTTTACCCACCGTTTATCCCCGAAACCCAGAGTCACGGGAGGGTTGTGCTATGGCGCGCTCCCCAAGGTGTGTGATGATGACTGGTGGTTGCCTGCTGGGGAAGCTTGGTCGATGTAGTCGACACTTCCGCTTACGGGTTCTAGCTGGAACCGGTCATGACTTGACATTTCAGGGTAGTCCAGCAGAGAACAGGATAGGATGTGGAAGTTAGTGATGATGTAGGTAGATAGGTGTAGCGTGAGGTAGGGGTGAAAACAAGATCTAACTGTAGGTGTGTAAAACCCTTGATTAGTATGTGTCAAAATCAGTGATGTATGAATTGTCGTAACTTGGGTTTCAGTAAGCTAATGGATTGTACCTTGCAAACTATATTAAAACATGTGTCGGTAAATAATAAGTTCCTTAATTATGATTGATGTATGTGAATTATTACTTTTAGTGTACTTACATGAGGAATGTAAGCAGTAGCTACGCTTACATAACTCGCCTACATATTATGAATTACATGAAATATTGTTGAGTAATAATGTCAATTAGTGTCGCTTAATATTAATTACTGTCGTTTAGTAATTAACTATTGTTGATCAATGTTAATAATGTCGATTAAAGTTAACAATGATGGTTAAGGTTAATAATGTTGATTAATGATTAATTATTGTCCATTAATAATTAATTATTGTTGATTAATAAACAAAGCTATGGTTAACCTAGGTAGTGACTAATGCAATTGATTAGAATGCTTGATTGATTGTTAATAAGTTTAATTAACCAGGACTAAGGGTTGAAATGTAATTATAAGGTTAAATAAGTTAATAGTAACTTGATCCCCTAAATTAATTATGTGTTAATGATGTTAATTAATTTTAACAAGACTATGCTTATCTTTAGTAATGATTGTTAATTAGTTAATTACAAACTAATGTGTAATTAAAATGGAAATAGGTATATGAGTCGATTAAATCTTAGTGAATTTTATTTAATTAATATAATTACACATTGATAATGTTATGAATTACATTGATAGGATTATGGTTCATAATTGATAGATTGAATTAGTTAAATTTATAATTGGAGGGAATTAACATATTATAAACATTAGAAACCATTAAGTAAATGATTAGGTTAATAGTAGTTAATCAATTGACCATTATTGTTAATTAATTGAATTGGTGAAGCGTGTAAGTTTAAAACTCTTATGGGGGGGTGGGTGAACCAACCCCAACCCCAAACGACATTATAAAAATAATATAACATTTATTATTAATTAAAATTGTATTTGAATAAGAAACAAATGTTAAAAAAAATTATTGTTGTAAGTTGTGTCGGTAAAACTTCATAAAGAGGGGTAAATATTAAATGATGGAATTATTAAATTAATAATATTTCTAGGAATTGGTTCGAGGTAGCTTGAATGAGTAGGCATGAATGGGTTGGATGAAATTTATGATGAAGATAGGGGTAGTAATGGGGAGGAAGGGTCGGAAAACATGGGGATAAGAGGGAGAAAGGAGGAAGGAGAAGGGGGATCTCTTTACCTTAGGATTTTGGAGAAGTTTGAGAGAGCAGAATTGGGAGAGCAGAAAAGGAGAGTTCTTGTTGGAGTTTTTGTAAGGGATACAACAGCTTGGGCTTGTACTCAGTTTGGGCTCGGGGGTCCAAAGGGGTACCTTTGGAGCTGGGTGGTCGGCGAGACCTCGCCAGTTGGTAGGGTGGAAAAACTGTTTTGGCTAGTTGAGTTTCAGAACTGTGGGGAAGGCTTTTGGTTGCAGGAAAAATCAAAGGGAATCAGCAAGGCATTCAGCAAATGGGGGCAGCAACAAGGGTGGATCTACTAGCTTTCTACAGGTATTTTCCAGCAGGTATGTTGGTCATTTCTACCTTGTCAAATTCGGATTTATGTTGGGTATTTTCCAGTTATATGCTATATGTTGTTGCACCTGCACATGAGAAGTAGATGTTAGAAATTAAATGTAAACTTGATATAATTTACATGCATAGAAATAGACGTAAGTAGAAAATCAAAACAGAAATTTGAAACAGTGTGAAAACATAGATTTTATTAAAGTAAATTAGAAAATCTAGGACGGAGTCTTACAGAAGCTATGGAAAGCCAAGTTCCCTGGGCGGTTAAGGGTTCCATTTTCACAGTGGTTTGTCCTGTCTGTATGGTGTGAATTTCAAAAGGATGTGATTGGTTGCAAGTTCCAAAGTTTTGGTGAATAGAAACCCCTAGAACCCGGTACCCAGTTCAAACAGAAGTCCACTCTTTGCAGTGGAGCACCATAGGACATGTCTCTTGAAGCACTTCTAATAAAAAATATATATATAAGCAAAATTTTCCTGATTAAGGAATTTCTTCTAATGCAAAAACAAAGCCAACATACCATAAAATCTACTACTGAGTCAGAAACATGTCATCAATCTAAGAACAATGTACCCACAACGCATTAGCTACATCCCAGTTATGTTAATCCCCATCGACCTACCTAATGTGGTCATTCGTTGAACATTAATAAAATTAACATATCCTTATCGATCTAAGGACACAGCAAATGTTTGACAGGAAATGCACAAAGTGGGGTGATGAGAATTCATTCTTACAACTTTTCTCTTGCCAGGGAACTTGGTTGGCTCTTTTTTTACAAGACCAGCATTGCATCCACCTAGAGCTACATCAATTTTTTGTTGTGCACGAACTTTGCTGTCAATTTTTCCGACATGTTCATCATCAACTATGTCAATTATCTCAACAGTCGACCGCAAGAAGTCTGCAAGCCTACTTACAGAGAACAACCGTCTCGAATCAAGGCCCAATCTGCAAACACCTCTCACCGGTTTCACTTTCCAGCACCCCGGTTCCTTTTCAGGATCCTTGCCAGAACACGGTTCCAAGCAGCAGCCTTTGGTAGGAGTATCAGAATCAGGAGGCTCTTCTTTAACAGGCCTCAAGAGAGGGCCATTTTCCCCGCACACCGGCAAATTGGCCTGAACATATGTTTTCCCTAGGCCAGGCATTTTGTCAAGTCTGTCACAGGCATCCGAAACCCCCAGAGGCTTCGTCAGTGCAAATCCTACGCCATCTTCTTCTGATTTAATATTAATTCCTTCTGCATCAGGCGGGGAACTCCTGCTCAAATCCCATTGCAGCCATGGGATTTGATCTTCAGAATCAGTATCAAGAGTCAGGTAGAAATTGAAAGACTCGAACGCGGATAGGGTATTCTCAAAGCAAACCCTACCATTCTCCCGAGCCGGAGACTCTGTGTGAGATCTCATTTTTAGGCTCGCACTCTCAGGGGTTTCAGAATGCGAAATATCTGAAACAGTTTTGTTAGTATCATGCAAATAAAATGAAGGCGGAGTCAGAGGCAATGCCACAACGATATCGAGCTCTGGGCATATTGATGACGACACAGGCGTATCGTTCTCGATATGGGTATTCTCATCCGATGGCTTCTTCATGTTTTCTGTGGGAGGAGAAGGGAAACTGATCGAAAGGAGTTCGGCACCATTTGGGTGGATTCTCTTCCCCCATTTTCTGTTGTCGAGGGTGGGAAAATCCGCCTTCCTCTTGTATCCACCATTACTAAACCTTCACTTTTCATGGATGCACACAATCGGTTCCTTCCTCTTTCCCACCAACGACATGAGGGATTTGTGTTTAAATCAATTCCAGAGACAATTGGAAGCTCGGAGTGGGATTCCTCTTTCCCACCAACGACATGAGGGATTTGTGTTTAAATCAATTCCAGAGACAATTGGAAGCTCGGACTGGGATAGGGCCCAGTTGTTCAACAGCTGCAATGTGAGGTTTGAAAAATTGTTCTCCGGATTTCAAGCACCTGCCCACGGCATTGAATTACATTGTACCAGCACCTGTTAGACGTGGCAGCTTTAAGAAATTCATGTTCTCTCTACTTCTGCCAAGCAATCTATCATGTCCGTGTGTGCCACATTATAGTTATTTTGTACAGGATACAAGTGTCAATTTTATAAATTTTTGTTTTTTAAATTATTTTTATTTATTTTTAAATTTTAAAAATAAAAATAAAAATGATTCCAGCAGGGGATTATGTCCCATCCTAGATGTACTTAGCCAATTAGAAAATTAAAATATTGTATTTTAAAAATGATTAAATTTATTTTGTTTTGTTAGAATATTAAAATTATAAAAAACATTACAAAACATTGTAAAACTTTCTAGTCAAAAAACAAATTAATACACTTTGATTAACTAACTGTTAGTATATCCCACTTTGACAGAGAATAATAATACTATTTCTCTTTTTATAACATATGTTGGACTTACAATATAATAATATATATGGTTTTTTTTCCCACGAAAAAAACATACTATTGATATTCAATATTGAATCAAATAATAATAATATATATGTTTGTTATAATTATGGTTCACTTGATATCAATTCTTTAATTAACCCATTGACTTTTAGTATGGTTTACTTATCTCGATAAAAACCACAATTCATCCCTCTTTCCTCTAATTAAAAGTGCGGCAACTTTTTGATTTGCCTCTTTTAAATATTATAGAAATATTTCTTTTAATGAATAACGTTAACCTTTTAACCGAGTGAAAGATTTCAATGGACCTCAGCGATTTAATTAAGGGATTGGTAAACCCTATATCCCTTCCTTGATTTGAGACCTTTATTACCCGTGAGAAAAATTACAGGGGTTATTTTTCTATGGACACGACCTACCTATCGTGATACCCCAAGGCCTCTTTGAAACTGATGACCCACACGAATTTTTATTTTGGTAGCCTTTTATTCTCATGTCACGGCAAAGGTGGAGAGGCGAACTAGTGGCTTGATGTGCAGACCAAACGAAAGGAATTGGTGACGATTCGTTTTGAACTGGAGACTATATTCATGTTGAATCAGATTTCAATACCCACTACTTGGGACGGGTAAAAGAAATGATAATCCAATTCTTTTACAAATTGACACTTTTTATCGGTTATTCTTTATTTTTTTTATCGTGATTCCTTTAATCCATGCAATAGCATCATTATTTGTTTTTTTTTCAAGCAGAAAAAAACTAGTATTTTTGTTATTTTTATAGAAATCAAAAGGTACATATCTTACTGAGTAAATACCAGAATCATTATTTTCATAACCTGCATAATGATTCTTTAGACAGTCCGTTCCAAAAAGCAAAAGCATTAATACATGGTATCCTAGTCTCTAAGCTATCATCACAGATGACCAAAAGCATATCAAAACTTCCATAATTAGTTAACTTTATCTAAAACCAAGATAGATCCTTTTTGAGTAAGTTTGTCTTCTTCCCATTATTCCTAGTTTAGAACACTTGCATTCCCGTCCAGTGCAATCTTGGATAATGAATCAGCAACATCATTGAATTCCCTGTATATGTGATCAATGGTAAGATTCTGGAACTAGCTCATCAAATATTTGACTCTATCACTCTAGTGTTTAAGACGGATGGATTTCATATCATATAAGTCTCTTTCCCAATTTACTATGAAAAGGGAATCTCCAAATGTCTTAATGGAATACAGACCACACCAGGCTGCCACCTTTAAAATACCCCATAAACCCAAGAGCTCAGCCTTAGAGTTTGTACCCGCACCACCAGAGATATAAAACTTTAAGTGAAGGTTCTCTCCACAAGAGATGTAAAAACCAGCCCCACATCTATTATCAGAAGCAGCTCCATCAAAATATCCCTAAGCCATCTCAGGAACACTACTATTCTTATTTATGAATCTTGCAGCATTCTTCAATTTTAACTGTGTATTTTTATAAACATTTGAGAGCTTCCAGAACATATAAGCTACCTGCTTCACATCAGGAGAGACATCCTGGAAAATGACAGAGTTTCAGCACCTCCATATCGACCATGCAACTAGACCAGGAATATTTTTCCAATCACTATTTGTTGTGTTAATCTTGGTCCAACAATCAAACCAACAATGATAGAATCTTTCTTTCAAATACATCAAAGTTGTTTACAATCAAGAATCCTAGATAAACATTAAGCCAAATTCTCCACTAGGACCAAAGAAATAAACAACCAACAATGGGACAGCCACCGACATCATAAGGTCTGTCATAAAAAAAGATATACATGTCGTATAAAGGAAAAGGAAAAAAATATATGCCGCTAAGTATATTAAAATGCCCGAGTAGAAAGAACCTCCATAGTAAAAATGATAATACAAAACGGCCAACAAAATAGAGAATAGCTAGGGAGAATAAACAACTAAACTGCCAGATATATGCAGATGGCCCCCGATAGAATATTTAGGATAATTAACTATCCAGAGTGATATATTGTAGAGGAGCTGCTCTATTCTTCTTCTTCTTCTTCTTTTTTAATATCTAATCTGCTCTTTGAATTTGTAGCAGCTTTGGAATTTAATCAATCTTCTTTGTTTCCACGGAAATTACAATTGATTTTTGGTTTTCTTCACTTTGGAAGCAAACTCATCTTCAATAGAATTTATGAATTGTGAATGGCCAAGGGTTGATTAGTGATCAAAGGCCTAGCGAAATGAGAGAACCTCTCAAATTGATGAGTGTGGCCAAAGGCCAGGTTAGAAAAGGCCTGAGAGATATGGCCAAAGGTCCAATCAAACTTAGCTCTGATACCAAATGAGACGAACGAAGTTTTTCACACACAGATATTTATCCAAAATATCTGGAATATAAAGTAATCCATTAAAATAATAATATATTGAGTAAAAGTATAAGAAAATGAATGAGATTATAGATTACAACTGAGGATCTATTATATATATCTAAATGGAACGCCCTTTCATTAATAGTCATCTCTTTCGATAATACACATCATTTCATTGTGTCTCTTCATTAATTAATTGTTATTTATTTGTTTATTATTGATATTATCTTATGTATATTCATGTTATTTATGTTCATAACAAAATAAAACATGGATGCGACGTCAACCTTAAAAGCGCAAACATCATGATTTGATTGGAGGTGAATCTTTTCCAAAATTTGAAGAATGAATTGTTGATGCAATTAGTGATGCAAAAAAAGAAGGTTAAGATATAACAATGGAGGAAATTGATCTTTCACAGTCTCCACATTTATGGGCTTGGCATTTTAGTGGAATGTGGGCCTATGGTAGTCATTTAAGAGTGGAAGAAAAGGGCCTATCGCATGTGGGCCTTGTGATTGTGATGTTAGTGTTGAATTTCATCATGAAACTGAGAAGATAATTTATGTTGGATTCATCCAAGAAATTATTCAAGTTGATTATGGTGAAAATAGTCCTATATTATTACTAAGTGGATCAAACCATCTGCAGTACAACTTGATCAGTATGGATTTGTACGTACAAATACATGACATTTTTTATCAGGTACTTATGATTCAGATGTTTCCCCTCTTCAAATTAACCAATCATTTCTAATTGATGATGTAAGAAGCCCAAGATGGTCTTATGGAATTCAAACATAGTCTCATATGAAACTCAAATGCATGGAAGTTGTCGATATAATGCCTGACGGGAAATATGATAATTTACAAGAAACATTCGAAGAAGTGGATGAAGATGATGATAGAGTGTTTGAAGAAGATACTTTGATTCCCAACGAAGAGATTGTTAGAGAGAATGCAATATTGCATGTCACAGATGAGGATGTGGATGAAAATCAAGCAAATGCATACATGAGTGATCAGGATTCTGATCTTGGTGGAAATGTAGATGATTATGATGATGATTTGTCACTTTAACTTGTTAGCTTGTCACCTTAACTTGTGAGATTGTCCCCTAAACTTTGGTGGTTACTAAACTAGTTACTTTTTTTGTAGTTGAACTATCCACCTTACTAAACAATGATAGTTTTAAATTTTAAGTTTTAACCTATTAAGAGTCCAAATATTCCTTCAAGTTCATTATGACAATGATATTATTTGAATGAATGTTATTGTTGAACATGGTTGTTTAATGTTTACTACATCTACGATTGAATCTTCCAATAATATAAAATAATGCATAGAGATAATGTTATCCTTTAGAAACAGTCAAATCACATGTGTAGTAGAAGTACTAATGGTGTTCCATAAAGTTTCCCTCACTAGATGTGAATGTATAAACTAGAAAGTACTAATGTTGTTCCCTAAAGCTATATTGATGTGAGTGTGTAGCGGAAGTACTAATATTGTTCCATAAAGTTTCCCCCCCTAGATCTTCCATAAATTTCTCTTGCATTAGAATATATTATTTTTAATATTCATGTCTAGATATCCATTTTTATATGCCTTCCTTAATTGCAAACAATTGAGTTGTAAGAAAAAACCTTGTAATCACCCAAAACTATCTTCTCGTCATTTGACATTACTGAATGAATAGCGATGTTAATACAGGTAGAATTTGTCTACATAACATCAAACTTGGCCTTCATTATCCAAAACCATAAAAAGTGATAGAAACCCATCCTCTTCCTCTTCGGGGATAGATAACTTTAGGGATTGATCATAACATTGCCAACTTCGTGAACCAACCTTTTAGCCCAACACCACTCTTAATCGCTATCATTTTCTAAGTTTTAATGCATATGGTATTGATTATTTTACTCTTAAAATTTATGAGTTTTATGGTCTTGGTTCATGGTTTATTTACTATAATAAAGATGTTAGTATAGGTGTGCTTTCACTGTTGTTTTACTCGTAAATTCTTGTATCTAATCATCATTATTTTGTTGGTACAATGTATACAAAACCTAAGTTGTTCACTGCTGACTTGAAGTGCATTTCACTTACTGCTAAGGGCTAATCATAAGCCCATTTGATCATCCTACTATATGTTTAGTTCAATTTTGGAGCTTGCTTAATTCAATTCTGAGTATTGTCATTGTTTAACCACTGCTAATTTGAGTACAAAACTTTAGTTTATATTTCACTTATTTACTGTTGATTTCAAGTTATATAAGCAACAATTCAAGGGTTGATTTTAAGTGGCATTTGTTCTTTCATTGATGGACTTCATGATATGAAGAAAAAGTCCCTGAGGTGCAAATTAAATGACAACAATAATGTTGAAACTTTGACAGAATATGAGTGCTTTTGTAGAGAACATGTGACTAAGAATGACGAATATTTATCGTCTCTTTGTTTTCCAAATAGGTAAGTTGTTAATCCACTTAAGTAGTGTATTGTTTCTTTAATCGTACTTAATGTTTTACAAGCAAGACCTATATGTATATATGTATTAATATGATATATTTTTTGTTTTATATGGAAGAAAAAGGTTGCACAAAAAAAGCACAAAAAAAATCAAGGGCAAGTAAAGATATAGACGCCCCAACTCGTAGAAGCTCACATATTTCTGATTCAACAAATGTAGTTAATCATGAAAATAATAGTTGTGATGATGTGTTGCCTAATATAGCACATGGTAATGTGCAATGTGATGATCTATTAATAGAAAGTTTAAAAGATATTATTGGTAAAGATGAGAAAAATGGAAGATCAAGTCTGCAACTCCTTTATTCAAAATTGAAGGACATGTTTGAAGGCACATTTGTGATGACTAGTACTGAGCTACCCGTTGTCACACCTGATGTGGTCAAGGAGCATGCAATTCCAGTCAATGCAAGTCATGAAGAGACACCACTTACATCTGATGTGCCTCAAAATACACCTATTTCATCTACAAGTTAACATGATCACCCAATCATATTGCCAGTCATTTAGAAGAAGTATCCACTGTTGTTAATAGACAAATATTGAGTCAAGATTGGTATAGGTCTATAGAAAGGAAAGAAAAAGAAAGACAGTTAGAAGGTAAGAATCCTTTCTTGGTTGAGGTGTCAAAATATGGTGAACCCATTGGGAAACATGTTGCAAGGTGGGACATCGAGTTGGGTACAAGATGTAGGGCTCATTTGAATGTTTGCAAATAAAATTTTGCAGACCTAGATCCAAGGAGTGTCAAAAATGTTATATAGAAAATGGAGAATGCATTTGAGACTGTTGGTGAGCAAATATCAAGAAAATATTACAAGCAAAAGATGAGAATTATGATGAACAATTCTAGACACAATTGAAAACAAATAATCATGGATGGAAAAGAGAGGACAAACTCCACTTTATCTCCCAAACAATGGGAGGAATTGAATGAAACTATGTCTTCCCAAGAATATTTTCTGAAGAGGACAAGAGGAAAAAAAGTAGGAAATAATCTAAAGGCTACATATTCATTTGGTCAAGGTGAGTTGAAGGCCAAAAAAGACAAATTTGCAATAAGTGTATGGATTTTTGGTTGAAATTAGGTTGTGCTATTTATTTGGATTTTTTTATTGAACTGATTGTATGTTGAAACCTGAAATTGACTTTTAGGTAGAAAACAATAATAGAGAACCATGTGCAGACAACATTGTGAAATATATGGCAGCATTTGACTCTAGTAAAGCTAACAGTAAGATCATGTCAAAATCTAGAACGTGAGCAACGATTTCGTTGCCATCTGTTGAAGCTACAAGAATCGACCCAATAAGAACCACTAGAAGTGATGTCAACCTGAATGATGGGTACCAACGTGAAATGAGTTGCATATACGGGTTGATATAGACAATTTCACAGTTGGCTACCTCGATTAAACCCATTGTTTTTGCATGGAACGAGTGTGATTCCACTAATTCAGATGAGGAAAGATGCTTAAAGTCTATCTTCTTATATTCCTTGGGCCATAATCAGTCCCTTTGCATAATTATTTTGCATATGCATGTAATATTTATGTTCGATGCTTGAATCCCTCGTGGCTAATAATATAAATTTGATTGTGGAACTGGCTTTAAGGTGAGGCTCATTGATGCTTTAGTGATGTGCTGGACATATTCTTAGGTTTCTTAGTAGATTACCCTCTTATTCCTTAATGTTTTGACTTCTTTAATTGTTGAGTTATTGCCCCTTTATTTCTGTATATTTCCCTATTCCTTTATGCTTGATGTTGTATATTGTATGTTGGCTGCCTCAAATTTGATATATGGCCAAGTTGAAGAGGAAGAAAGGGTGGAAATATGCATAGGGTAGAATGGAAGGTTAGGGTAATCGTTTAAGTAGATTTTACAATGGTTAACGAGGGTGACAAAGGGAGGAATAAGGGGGAAACTATTTACTATGTAAACAATCAATAATTCTGCCTCTTATAAAGCTAGAAAAGGAGGGGCTAAGGAAGGAACTGGGATATCAGTATCAAGGAACATAATATATAATGTAGTCTCTTCATACATCACAATAATCCTTTGGTCTCTTAGAACACCCTATAGGGTCATCTTAGAGTGCCAATATATTCAAAGATATAATAGTTGCAAATACAAAAGGAGATTGTTTACCGACTTGAGAGGTATTACCTCATTTATCCTCACATTTGGCCATAATATGGTGGGATACAAGAGGCATTGAGGACATCCTCACATCTTTTATGGGTGCAATACATTTGGGATAGTACAAGCATGAGCCAACATTTTGAAAATCATGAAACCCTTTGGAGTATCTTGGCTTGGCTAGTTATATCTCGGCATCAATACTTGAATGTCGCAACATATCGTGTGTTGGAATATGTAATGATGATTGAATGTGTTTGGAAGGTAATAATGTCCAATATTATGTAAAAGAGTTATCCCACATGTAATTTGTAATAATTTACTCTTATTACCTCTTATTGTATAAAGAGGTGAAATTACATTTATCCCACATGTGTTATGGCATGTAACTCCTCTATTACCTCTTGGTATATAATGAGGTTAATAGTCGTTGTAAAATAATCAAGAATTCAAGAATTCACATATGAGCACAAGGATGTGTCATATAATATGATTATGGAGTGAGATGTGATGTTGATGCATGGGAGATCTGTTGTATGATTGGAGATTATTGATGATTAAGAAGATTTCAACCTTCATGTGGATGTTTCCCCGTTTGGGGTTTTACCACATGTATATGGTGTTCTCTTATCTATTCTCTTATATCCATTTTATTCATGTTCATGTTATGTGTTGCTTATTATGTTATCCATATGAATTACAACATGACCTTGGTAGACCTGATGTGTAGCCTGATTTGACATCTTGAATTATTATAAATCCTATGTTTTCTTATGAAACAAATGTTGAATACTCAATTACTATTTTGATATTCCTCATTTGGATTAGAAAGAAGCTTATAGATTCCAATTTTAAGGAAGCTTGGATAGACAAGAATATTGTGTTATCCATCTTAATTACAACATGGCCTTAGCAGACGATACCACCCCTTAAACACTGGTTATGTGCATAGAAGTAAAAGGACTCAGGAGTCAAACTTCACCCATAAATAACATATTTGGTAGTCAATGGTTGAGTAAACTTTAAGTTGTGCAATGCATTCCTTACAAATGAAAACCTATCTCAAGGTATTTGATATTGTCCAAAAACCATACATAACCTAATTGCATATGACAAGATAGTCAACATGTAAGGATACTACCTTACATAAATAGGTTAGGTCTAGATGCATTGAAGGTTGTTTTCAACTTTCTCATTGGGGGCCTGACCTTCTTGTAGACCAAAGGAAACTTGATTTTTGAATCTTGAAATTGTTGGTATTCTCGCGCTTGCAAAGCTCTTTAGGAATGGTGGTTGTCTTGACAATATGGTTGTCTTGATAAACAAATGAAATATATCAATGTAAGATCATACATGGAGAGATTTGGACGTGGGTGTTTATGATGACATGGGTTGGGGGTTGAAGGATGGATTTAACAATGGGTTTAATGGTCCATTTCACTATCCTTTTCATATATGGTGTGCATTTCCTCAAAATTGTTGTCCCTTACTTATTTTTGTTTTATTTGTGTCCCATATTGCATCCGTTGAGGTAAGAAGGAAATAAAGTGAAACACGAATGTTGTGGTTATCGATAGAGAAAATATAGAAAGACAATTAAGTAGTTAGTTAGGCATGGAAGATAAAAGTACATGAATTAGAGTCAAATTTCAAGGTTTTCAATGATGCTTTGAGGGTGTCGTCACTGGAAATTCTTCCCACCTCTTCTCTACCTCTCACTTCTATTCAACAACCTGTTGGTAAGATCCAGTTGGCCAACTTATGTCTCAGAAGTGTATATAGCAATTGGGTTGTTCTTGCGTGCAAATGATGATAGGTATTTTTAAGGTTAATGGAACTATGTATCCTCTTACATTTGCATTTGCCTCTTTCTCTTTATGACATAATGAATCAAATATGGATTGTTCTTATGTTGCAAGGATGTTGTTTATATTGTGGTAGTCAAATGTTCTAGTGTTTCACTTCCTCTTTTGTGGCTATGTTAATACCAGGGTTGATAAGTATTTACATGGGCTCATGCACACATTCTGGTTGTTTAATAAAAGAAGATTCACAGCTTGGGATTTTGGTCTCATTCATTGATACTTGAGTTAGGTATCATTGAATGAGGAATTAGAATAATGAACTATTCTTCATTGACATCAATCCACTACTCAAGGAGAAATTCTCTCTAATAGGAGTTTGAGGTGTCTATGGAGACAATTTGAGTTACTATAGACCGCTTGGAAAATCTGAGTTACCACTACAACAAAACATTGTGATTAGCATCTCTTTTAGCTCCCTTTTTGGCGTCCAAAAAAAATTTTAGTGCATTTTTCTTCATTTTCTAAGCAAAGTTGGCGTTATTTCACGGGTTGGCATTTTTGCATCTTTTTTTTTTAAAATTAGGCGGTAAAGTGGACGTTAATTTCGTCCACTTTAGCGCCAGGAATAGCGCCCTCAATAGTGCCTAGTTTTGCTTCCTTTGGCGCCAAAAATAGCCTCCTTCATAGCACCAGGGTTAGCGCTAGCTTCCTCTTCTGCGCCAAGAGTTGCGCTAGTATTTATGCCAAGAATTGCATCCGGGTTTACTCATAAAGCTGCGCTACGATTTAAACCAGGATTAGCACCATGTTTAGCACCTAATTTAGCTTCCTAATTGTCAATAGGTTTAGCACCAAGTTTTACCTCTACAATAACGTCTAGTATAGCTTCTAGTTTTGCTCTGAAAGTAGCACCATGTTTTTTCTCCTAGAATGGTGCCTAAATTTACTCCCAAAATAGCACCGAGTTTTCCTCCTAGAATTGAGCCTAGTTCAACATATGAGTTACTTAATTGATGGGATATAGGCTATTGGTTATTGGGGTTGAGGGTTAGATTTGGGAGGGTTATGTTAGACATTGATGTTGATGTCTATGATGATAACAACGATGATGATGATGATGATGACGCCGACGACGACGATGTCAATGACAATGATGATGATGCATGTTATTGCACTATTTGACCCTGAGTGAGCCTAATGGAACCTAAATGGACCTTTTGGAAACTAAGAGACCGTAATTAATCCTAAATGAACCTAATGGCATCCGAGTGTCCTTAATGACATCTGAGTGAACCTAAAGGCATGACGATGATGATGATGATGCATCCTGGCAATGATAAATATGGCATTGATGATTTATAAGATGTTGGCTAGGATGTTGATGACGACGATGATGTCAATAATGATGATGTAGGTAATTATAACACTATTTGATCTCAATTGATCCTAATGGAACCAAAATGACCCTAATGGCATCTGAGTGACCCTAATAGCACCTAAATGACCCTAATGGCATCTGATTGTCCCTAACAACATTTGAGTGACCCTAATGGAACTTGAGTCACCCTAAAAACATGAGGATGATGTTAATGATGCATGGTGACAATGATGATGGCATTGATGATGAATTGATTACAAGATGGTAATGATGAAAATTATGAGCACTACATCGATAACAATAATGACGATGACTATGGTTATAATGTCGATCTCTATGATGATAGCAATGATGATAACGACGATGATGACGATGACAATGAGGATCATGACGATGTCGATGTCAAGATGCATGTGATAGCACTATTGGATCTTGATTGATCCTAATGGCACCTAAATGACACTAATGACACCTAAATGACACTAATGGCATATAAGTTATTCTAATGTCACTTAAATGACCCTAATGGGATATAAGTTACTCTAATGTCACTTAAATGACCCTAATGGCATCTGAGTGTCCCTAAAAACATTTGAGTGATCCTAATGGCATCTGTTTGACCCTAAGATCATGGTTATGATGATTATGATGATGCATGGTGACAAAGATGATGGTGTTTACAATGATTTTATTATAAGATGATAATGATGACAAATGATGCCTACATTCCCAATCAGAGCCTAGAAAATATTTTTTATGAAACTCATTCAATTGATAAGTGGTTGGATGCCTTTTTCATCATCACAATGATCATGATGATTATATTATAATCATGACATTGACTATGATGATATATGATGATGACAATGATGTTGACTATGGTGATAATGTATATGTCTAGGATGATGGTGATGATGATAACGACGGTGATGATGATGATAGTGAGGATCATGATAATTACTAATTATTAAGACCCATTGACCCAGTTAAGCGAGGAAAAATGTCCTTTATGAAATCCTTGAAAGGTAGTAAGATACCTTGTCCATCATCACAATGTGGTCAACGTGAATGACTATGATCACGATGATATATGACAATGATGATGATCATCATCATTTTGTTGATGATGATTATGTACTGTATGATGTTGACGATGATGATTATGATTATGATGATGGTGACGATTATGATTAGGATTATGATGGTGGTGATGATGTCAATGCCAATGTTCATGAGGCGTGTGAATCTATGATATCACTTCTGGATCTTGATTGATCCTAATGGAACCTAAATGACCGTAATGTTGTAGCTTATGGATCTTGATTGATCCTAATGGAACCTAAATGACCCTAATGTCACCTAAATGGCACTAATGGAATTTGAGTGTCCCTAACAACATCTAAGAGACCCTAATAGAATCCTATTGACCCTAACAACATGATGATGATGCATTATGACAATTATGATGGACCTGGTGATGAATTGATCATTTTAAGATGATATCTATCACAATTGATGCCTAAATTCCCACTCATATCCCAAATCACTTTTATGAAATTCGTGTGATTATGTGGTTTGATTCCTTTATTGTTATCACAATGATGATCATGATATTGACTGTGACGATCGTATATGATGATGACAATGATGATGATTATGGTAATAATTCCAATGTCTACAACAACGATGATGATGGCGATGATGACAAGGATAATTACAATTAATAACTATGAGGACCCATCAAACTAGTTAGGTGAGGGAAAACTTCCTTTAAGTTCTTGTAAGGTAGTAGGATGCCTTGTTCATAATCACAATATTGATGGAATGAATGACTATATTGATTATATATGATGATTACAATGATGATAATGATGTTGATGTATTGTATGATGTTGGCATTGATGACAACGATTATTTCAATGCCAATCATATTGATGATGCATGTGAAAGAACTTATGGATCTTGATTGATCCTAATGGAACCTAAATGACTATAATGGCATCTTAGTGACCATAATGTCACCTAAATGACTCTAGTGGCATTCAAGTGTCCCTAAAAACATTTGAGTGGCCCTAATGGCATCTCAATGACCCTAATAGAATGACGATGATGCATTAGGACAATGTTGATGGCGTTGATGATGATTTGATCATTATAAGATGATATCAATCACAATAGATTCCTACATTCTTACTCAAAGGCCAAATCTCTTTTAAGAAACTCATGTAATTAATTAGGTGGTTTGATGCCTTCATTATCACAATGATGATCATGATGATGTTGATATTGAGATTGACTATGATGATCATGATATATTATGATGACTACGGTGATATTAATTTTGATGTCTATGATGATGACGATGATTATGACGATGATTATGACGATGATGTACTTGATTATGATGATGTTAATGTACTCTATGATGTTGTTGATGATGAAGACCATTTCAATTTCTATGATCACAATGCATGTGATAGAACTTTTGGATCCTAATTGATCTCAATGCCACCTAAATGACCGTAATGGAATCTGAGCGACCCTAATGTCACCTAAATGAATCTAATGCTGTTAAATCATCCCCAACAACATTTTAGTGACCTAAAGACATATGAATGAGCCTAAAAACATGACATGGATACTAACGGCCATCTGTGACGATGAACCCTAATGGAATATGAGTGACCCTAACAACGATTATGACAATGATGTTGTTGATGATGTACTTGATTTTGATGATGACGATGATTATGATGATGATGATGGTGGTGGTGGTGATGTTGATGTACCATATGATGATGTTGATGTACCATATGATGATGATGATGTACCATATGATGTTGATGACGGTGATGTCCATGATGATGATGCATATGATAGAACTTATAGAGCATGATTGATCCTAATGGAACCTAAATGACAATAATGGTGTTTGAGTGACCCTAATGTCACCTAAATTACTCTAATGGAATTCGAGTTTCTCTAATATTGTTTTAGTGACCCTAATGGCATCTTAGTGACCCTAACAACATGGCGATGATGCATTATGACAATGTTGATGGCATTGATGATGATTCAATAAGTATAAGATGATATCAATTACAATCGATCCCTACATTTCCACTCATAGCCAAAATCTCTCTTATGAAACTCTTGTAATTAATTAGGTGATTTGATTCTTTATCTTTATCACGATGATGTTCATGATGATGATGCTCTTGACATTGATTGTGATGATCATGATATATGAGGATGTCAATGATGATGACTATGGTGATATCAATGTCGATGTATATGACGATGATGATCATTATAATGGTGTTGATGATGTCCTTGATGATGATGATACTGTTGATGATGATGTTGACATTGTGCCCAGTTTTAATCCAGTATTAGCACCATGTTTAGTGCTTAATTTTTCTTCCTAATTGTCGGTAGTTTTAGCACCAAGTTTTGTGTATACAATAAAGTCTACAATAGCATCTACTTTTGCTCCCAAAGTGGCACTATGTTTTGCGCCTAGTATTGCACATTGTTTTTCTACTAGATTTGCTTCCAAAATAGCATTAAGTTTTCCTCCTAAAATTGAGCCTAGTTTAGCATATGAGTTACTTAATGGATGGGATAGAGGCCATTGGTTATAGGAGTTGAGGGTTATATTTGGGAGGGTTATGTTAAACATTGATGTTGATGTCTATGATAATGATGATGATGATAAGGATGATGATGATGACAATGATGTTGATGTTAATGATGAGGATGAGGATGATGCATGTTATTGCACTATTTGACCTTAAGTGAACCTATTGGCACCTAAATGGACCTTTTGGTAGCTAAGAGACTCTAATGGCACCTAAATGACTGTAATGGTATGTGAGTGTCCCTAAATGACTGTAATGGACTCTGAGTGACCCTAATGGCATGACGATGACGATGATGATGATGCATCTTGATAATGACAAATATGGCATTGTTGATTTGTACGTTGTTGACAATGATGACTAGGATAATGATGATGATGACAATGTCCCTATCAACATTTGAGTGACCCTAATGGAATCTGAGTGACCCTAACAACATTTAGGTGCCACTAGAGACAACCGAATGCCATTACGGTCATTTAGGTGACATTAGTGTCACTCATATGCCATTAGGGTCATTTAGGTGTCATTAGGATCAAACAATATCGAATAGTGCTATAATCACAACCATCATCATCATTGACATCAAAAATGTCGTTGTCATCATTGTCCTCGTTACCATCATCAACATCATACAAATCAACAATATCATCATCGTCAACATAATTGTCATCATCCCCATCATCATAATTTTCAACGTCATCGTCCTCATTGTCGATATAGTGCTCATTGTCATCATTATAACCTTGTAATCAAATAATAATCAATACCAACATCATTGTCATCATGGATCATTAGCATCATTATCATGTTTTTAGGGTCACTCAAGTTCCATTAGGTTCATTCAAATGTTGTTAGGGATAATTGGGTGCCATTAGGATCATTTATGTGCCATTATGGTCATTAGGGTCATTTAGGTTCCATTAGGATCAATCAAGAACAAATAGTGCTATAATGACATGCATCATCATCGATGACATCGACATCGGCATCGCCATCACCGTCCTAGTCATCATAACCAGCATCATACAAATAAACAATATCATTATCATCATCATCATGATTGTCATCATCCTCATCATCAGCATCTTGTAGTCAAATCATCATTGATTCCAACATCATTGTCATCATGCATCATTAGCATCATCCTCATGTTGTTAAGGTCACTCAAGTTCCATTAGGGTAACTCAAATGTTGGTAGGGACAAATAGATGCCATTAAGATCATTTAGGTGGCATTAGGGTTACTCATATGCCATTAGGGTCACCTAGATTCACTGTATTTTGTTGGATGGACTCTAAAACTGGCACACTTGATACCACAAAAGGCATCCCAAATGAATTACATTTTGCAAGCACGTTCATACGCAACTTTAGACAAAAGTAAACTCTAAATCTAGCGTTATTAAGGACGTTAAATCTAACGTTATTGAGGACACTAATCTGGATGCTAATTGGGATGAAATTTAGGACACAATTTCACGAGTAGATTGCGTCTAGTTTAGCGCCAACTATTATTTAAAAGTTAAAAAATAAAAGAATGTGTGTGGATACAAGGGAAGAGAGAGTTCATTTCACTCATAAAACACAAAAATAGAAGTGTTAAACACTAATTTGACATATTGGAAGAAGGGAGGAGCATCCAAGATCTAAAATTGGTGATTCTTACTTCATATTTGGAGATTTTCAAGGGAAAACAACCCCTGAATTCACCCTTTCTATTTGAAGAATCCCTTGTACTTGCTTGGATATTTTTTTATTGAGAAAGAGGGTTTGTAATTTTTCCTTGAGGAAGTTGGTTGAAGAATCTTCCTTCAAGAAAACAGTTGAAGAATTTTACTTGAGGAAGAGGGTTTAGCATTCAAGAGAAAAGAAGAGAAAACCATGGGGTTTTGGTTTTGGGAACTGAGACACACCCAATACACCAAGTATTTGAAGCTAGAAAGTGGGAAAAAAAGACATCAATCAAGGAAAAATGGTATGCTAAGTTTGTATGATGTTGAAATACATTTAACATGTTCTTGGATTCACCAATATTCTCTTCAATAGATCCATTATATTGCATCTAAGAGTTGTTTTGACTTAGTGCCTCCTCGCACTACTTAATCAATGCTTCATGTGGTTGGTTAGAGTTTGCATGTGATGTGTTTGACATAATGCCTAAACTAGATTTGATCTCTTGGACAATGATGATTGCAAGGTATGCACATAATGGTGAGGAAGAAGAGGCTCTAAAGCTAACACAATCTTGCCATTGTCCAATGCCATAACTAACCTTTCAGGTATTTTTTTACATCAAATTTTCATTAAAATGTCATTTATTTGATTATGGAAATGGTATGTTTTGTATTTTAATTCAACCCATATGACTATGCACAATTTTGTTTCAACATACAAAATTTGTATAGAAAATGTCTTGTACATACTTCTAAAAGGATTCTAGTAGTCAACTAAATATTTTTGACAACGAAAGCAAAAATAATATGTCATAGCCAAAGCAAAGAAGCAACTCTCGTATGTCTAGTAACATTGTCAATTGTTTCAACATCTTAATAGTATTATATGGAGAAATTTTTATTGTCTATAATTCTATATAGGAAAGTTGTCTAACCTTTTGAAACAATATGCCAATAGTCGAGACCAACAATGTTCTAAGTTCATATTATATCAATTATAAAAATGTCACTTTCTATGCGTAGATACTATTATTGTGATTTGAAATTTTTTAGCAGATGGAAATAAAATTCTTTGCCTCGTAGAAAAAGTACATTTGTTAAAATGAGGAGCATGTCCTCTCTTAACCATAAGATGTGTCAAATTCTCATCTATCAGGTCTAGTTTCTATATAGTGTATCAACTCAACCACATAGTTATGCAAGACAACTGCAAAAGATGTTCAAGGCATGTTAAAAGGGAGTCTTGTCTTGTGCCAACAACTCGATCACCAAAATGCTAGTTATACTTGTTACCTTATTCACAAGATGAAGGTGAGAAATATTTAGACATTCATGCTTGGTTTTGATTCTCTATGGGAACTTGCCGAAATAGAATGGTCTACCTTTGAAAGTTATCTTGGAAAACAATGGGTATTTCGGTAGTATGCAAGAGATGTGACTTTTCTAAAGTACACGGTCCTATATAGTATTAATATAATTAATAAAAACTAGGTATATTAATGAGTGTACTTGGAGAAATGGAAACACCTAAACTTCTATGTATGTGTGTATCATGTGTTATTGTTCAAGCATTTGTTTTCACGTTTCAACACGGAAAATTTTATAAACACAAAAAGTGACTACAACTTTTAATCCATCTAGTGGTTGCATCCAGTTTTGTATCTTCTTGCCTAAAATAAGTAGAAGTAGTAATGATGCATAAAACTTGGTTCCTTGATGAGACTTAATGCCATGTACACGTGTTTCAAGATTTGAAATAGGATTATGATGAAACATGTTATGTTTCCATTGGCTTAAGGTATGATAACATTTCATGAAGAGCTTAGGTTGTTGTTCACGTGAATCAACTTGTGATTAATTATGGCTATGGGTATGAAAAGGATTTATTATGAAGTGAAAAGTGAAATTGGACTCTTGATTAAAAGAATTGATTATGTACTAACTTCTTCCCTACCACTAGGAGTTCCTTAGGATTAGATATTAGGAGTAGTCCCACTTCTTCATTAGTATTTATTGTGGCCATCAACAAAGGAATTTTGATTTTTCCTAGGACTACTCCCTAGATCCCTATTAGTGTTGGACACTCACTTGAGTAAATTATTCGGCAGTTGCTCAGTGTTGACATTTGCAATTTTGCACTACTAATTCAAATGATGAGCAAGGTTTCTTCCCTCCTTACCCATAGGTTGTTGCACTTCATTCATATGATTATGTATCTTTGCTATAACTTCTTCACCTTTTTGGTATAACCTACTTGTATGTGATATATCATTTCATGTTAATTTGCACTCTTTTTTGTCACCTTTCAGGGGTGATTCTTATATCCCCCTTTTTTGGCTATAAATAATTGTTGTATTTTCATGCCCCCTTGAGCTATTTGGCCTTTCAAGCAAATTAATAGAAATTTCATTTAATTTTAGTGCAACAAGTTAAACAATTATTCTTTGATAATGTTTGGGTGCATTTGGCTTACAATCTCCAGTCACCTCCAACCATGACAATATATTTCTAAGCCATTGTTTTCCATTGTTGTGGAGATTGATGGATATAATGTTGAAGAAAAGTGTTGTCTTCCACCCATAGACATATGGGTAGACTGGGGTAGTAAATCACACCACTGTTCAACTTTTGCACATTTCCAACCATAAGCATGCAAAAACATGGGATACCAATATCCCTTATGTGAAACACAACAATAATCAAATAATACATAATATGTTTGGAAATTTAAATTTTGAATTGTGTATTAGATTCTTGCCAAAGGATCCATTATTTATTCTAGGCTCTATTGTTAAGGTGATGATGATGAAGGAAGTTATTGCACATGGGAAAGCAATTTAGTTCATTTACCACATTCTAAAAATGCATGAATAAGATTGCGAGGCTTTATAAAAAATCCAACATAAGGATAAATGTGATCAACATTAGTAGATCATTAGTTTTGCATATAAATTGATACATTGTACAGAAATTCAAGAATAAATTCCTACAATTGGGAGCGTAGTTGTCAAGAGCCAAAAACAACTTAGCAGGGAGGTTTGTTCCTAGAGGAGATTTCAAGTTGACTAATTCTTAAATTATTTTGTATTTGTGTTGTAGAATTTGATCGCTTTTGTGCAAGTATGGTTGCACAGAGTTGTGCACTACTTTAAGTTGTGATTCTGTGCAGGATAGTTTGGTGTAGATTATGCAAATGTAGTTAGTAGTTCCTTGAAAGAGATTCTTGAATGGAAGATTCATGTGGGGTAGTTGCACTGAGAATTTAGTTGTGGATTCTTGTGTTGCAAGTTTGTTGTGTGGGAGGTTAGCTGGTTATGTTAACATCTTGTCACTTACCTCTTTCGCACTAGCTTAGTTGCAAGACTAGTGCACCTCAACATAGCAACATATCAGGCATTGGTGTGCTTTGACACAATCAACATCCATCATGGTGGAAATACATATTGTAATGAATTATCTTCCATTATTGTGTCTCTTTCTCTTCCCTAAACTTTGTACCATATTGTAATTTGTAACTGTAGGTAAGCTGAAAATTTGAGAAACTAAGCGATTCAACTCCCCTTGGCTTAGCTATTTATGTTGTTCATTTTATTGTACAACGGTTCGTTTGGTTCCATTATTCATTCTGATGGCATTTATGTCATATTTTCACTAAATGATTGTAAAATCCAAAGTTACAGCTATCACAAAATGCATTATTGATGATTGTATAATACCTGGTTTTGGAGCATATACATTTAGAACCAAATTATCCCAAGAATCATTCTCTAATTCTATATGGACAAGGTCACCCACAATTGACTTTGGTTGTTTCTTTTTTGACACTACCTTGGAAGAAATTCTACTTAGTGTATTGCTTGACAAACTGTTTTGTTGGTTGTGGTTAGGAGGCAACAATTTGCTTATTTTCCTGCGTCTGATGCAAAAAATTAAAACTTACTAAAACTAGCATGGGTTATTCACTAGAATAACTAGAAATGGTAAGAATTGTACACACCAGGGGGTTGAAATCGGTCCTAAAGAAAGTTATAACATTCAAGCATCGAAATTGAATGTCGTAACATCCTGCAAGTGTGTTTGGGCAATATCAATATTACCACGATGCCCACACCCTCATTCATCATTTTTTTAAAATTTACCCTCTAATGCAAAAATTTCACTGGGTGTTAATGAGAAAACCCTAGTTGCGAAAATTGTCAACATAGACAATGTTCGGTCCATGTAGTCACAGGATAGGGGTGTCCCTAACAGTACTACGATGTCACGATTCCAACGGAACTGATGATTTTTCCATCCAAGATTTGGTTATCGATTTATGGCGAGTTTCAACTTGCTACCAAAAGCCATTTAGGGACACCTGGAAAATTTCAACCAAGGGCAAATGTCACAATTCCAATAGAACTGATTGTTTTCCATCCGGGCATCAGATATCGAGTTATAGAAAGTTTTAGCTTCCTTCCCAAATCCATTTAGGGACACTTGGGGAATTTTGAA
Source organism: Larix kaempferi (assembly GCA_027924585.1). Lineage (NCBI taxonomy): Eukaryota > Viridiplantae > Streptophyta > Pinopsida > Pinales > Pinaceae > Larix > Larix kaempferi. The sequence continues at coordinate 3,581,853 of BSBM01000687.1, read as the reverse complement.
CTAGGGGCAAAAAAACAAATCAAGGAACGAAATTGAGTGCTATAACATCCTACAGGAGTGCTTAGGCAAGGTCGAGATGACCACGATGCCTGCACTCTCCTATGGAAAACTATTCAAAATTTTACCCTTTGATGCCAAAATTGAATTGCATGTTGTTGGGAAAACCCTAGTTGTGAAAAAATTCAAAATAGACAACCTAATTTCCATGTAGTCACTGCAGAGGGGTGTTCCTAGGAGTACTCAAATGTCACGATTCCAACATAACTAACATATTTTTCATCTGAGTCTTTCCTTATAGGTTATGGTGAATTTCAACTCGCTTCCCAAATCCATTTGGAGACACTATCAAATCACTTCCCATAGATGTGTTTGGCCATTGTAGACATGGTATCACTGCTCATGGTCGCCCAGGAGATTTCAATTCAAAATTGATCCCCCTGTGCAAAATTGGCATTGGCCCTCACGAAGCAAAACCCTACTTCCAGAGATGGTATAATACGATCGTTTCCAGGAAATTGAAACATGGTAGAGGGGTTCCCCTAGGTGAAACATGGCATCCTAAATCCATCAGAATCGATGGTTTCATGATCCAAGTTACAGTTTTTATTCTATGGCCAGTTGCAAGTATCCCCCTAAGGCCATTTAGGGTAACTTGTCAATTTGCTCCAGGGACACGAAAACCAAACCAGGTAGCATAATCGGGTTCTGTCAGCTACCAAAAATGTTTTTGGACATTGGGTATGTGGTCTCACTTCCCATGGTCTCCTGGTATATTTCCATTCAAAATTGACCCCCTTGTGCAAAATTGGCATTGACCCTCACTGAGCAAAACCCTAATTATGGAGATGGTATAATACGATCGTTTTCGAGAAATTGAAACACAGCATAGGGGTTACCCTACGTGAAACCTGACATCCTAAATCCATCAAAATCGATAGTTTCGTGTTTCGAGTTATAACTTTTTTTGTATGGCTGGTTGCAAGTAGCCACCTAGGGCTATTCAAGGACAACTTGTGAATTTGCTTCGGGGGCACAAACTCCAAACCGAGAAGTATAACTGGGTTCTGTCAGCTGCCACATATGTGTTTGGACATTTTGTATGTGGTCTCGTTGCCCATGGTCTCCCGGAATATTTCAATTCAAAATTGACCTCCTTTTGCAAAATTAAACATTGGCCCTCACTAAGCAAAACTCTACTTCCAGAGATAGTATAATGATACTATTTCTCGGAAATTGAAACGTGGTAGAGGGGTTCCCCTAGCTGAAACCTGACATCCTAAATCCATCAGAATTGATGGTTTCATTATCTAAGTTATGGTTTTTTTTCTATGTTCGGTTGCAAGTAGCCACCTACGGCCATTTAGGGACAACTTGTGAATTTGCATCGGGGGCACAAAACCCAAACCGAGCATCATAACTGGGTTTTTTCAGATCCCATAGATATGTTTGGCCATTATGGATGTGGTATCACTACCCACGGTATCCCAAGATATTTCAATTCAAAATTTAACCCCTTTTGCAAAATTGGCATTGGCCCTCACTGAGCAAAACCCTACTTCTGAATATAGTATAATACGACTATTTTTAGGAAATTGAAACATGGTAGAGGGGTTCCCCTGGGTGAAACCAAGCAGCCTTAATCCATCAGAATTGACAGTTTCACGATCTAAGTTACGATTTTTGTTCTATGGCCAGTTGCAAGTAGCCACCTAGGGCCATTCAAGGACAACTTGTGAATTTGCTCTCGAGGCACGAAATCGAACTGGGAAGCATAAATGGGTTATGTCGACTCCCACTGATGTGTTTATTCATTTTGAACATGGTCTCGCTTCCCATGGTATCTTGGAGATTTCAAATCAAAATTGATTCCCTTGTGCAAAATTGACATTGACCCTCACTGAGAAAAACCCTACTTCTGGAGATGTTATAATACAGTTGTTTGTGTGCAATTGAAACATGGTAGAGGGGTTCCCCTGGGTGAAAATTGGCATCCTGAACCCATTGAAATCAATGGTTTCACAATCTGAGTTACGGTTTTTGTTTTATGGCCCGTTGCAATTAGCCACCTAGGGTTATTCAGGGACAACTTGTGAATTTGCTCTAAGGGCACAAAATCCAAACCGGGCAGCATATATGGGTTTTGTTAGCTTCCAAAAATGTGTTTGACCATTTTATATGTGGTCTCATTTCCCACGATAGTCTAGGATATTTAAAATCAAAATTGACCCCTTGTGCAAAATTGACATTGGCCCTCACTAAGTAAAACCCTACTTCCGGAGATGGTATAATACGACCATTTCCAGGAAATTGAAACACAGTAAAGGGGTTCCCTTGGGTGATACCCCACATCCCGAATCCATCTGAATAAATAGTTTCATGATACGAGTTACGGTTTTTGTTCTATGTCTGGTTGCAAGAATCCCCCTAGGTCCATTCAAGGGAAACTTACGAATTTGCTCTAGGGGCACGAAATCCAAACTGGGAAACATAACTAGGTTCCGTCAGCTCCCATAGATGTGTTTGGCCATTTTGGACATGTTCTCACTACCCATGTCTTCTCGAGATATTTCAATTCAAAATTGACTCCCTTATGCAAAATTGACATTGGCCCTCATTGAGCAGAACCTTACTTTTGGAGATGATATAATATGACCATTTCTGGGCAATTGAACAATGAAAGAATGAGTCTTTGGTACCATGAGATTAGGAGCACTCACGTAAATGAATGAGTCAACCTTCTTGGAGGACCAAAACAATGCCCAAAATGGTAACATAGGTTAGGGTGTTTCTTGAAGAAGCCACCAAGCTCCTCCACCAAGAGAAAAGTGTGCAAGGGATCATATTCTTAAACATTATAACCACCTCCACGAATGGAAGTGACCTCAATCCATCCATGTTCTAGGGTAACTGAGATAAAATATAAGTAACAACCAAATAAAATAAGAGCTATTAAAACCAAAAACATTATTTTGTGGAAAATGAGAATTGTTAAAACTTATATAATCACAATGCCTCAAAATAGTCCCAAGTATATCAATGTTTAATGAACTAGTATCACTTGGTAAGGGAGTCTAGGAATTTTGGGTTTATACTTGGAAGACACAACTTAATTATGGCATTTAGTCAATTGAATTATGGCATGTATAATTCTATTTGATTGTAGACGTATATATTGCAAAGTCAATGTTGAAAAACAACATACTTTTATATATTGACACGAGAGGGTTGAGACTTAAGGTTATGTAACACTTTCCACTTGATAGTTAACTTGTATAACAATTTTTTTATGATCTTTACTAACATTTATTAAAATTGTTGCATGTTTTACATAATTGGAATGACATCTTAGTTGTAACTTATCTCATATTTGATTATGGTATGTCCACTTTAATACGATGTAATATGATTATGGTGCAGTTTCATATGTTGTAATATTAACAATATAACAAAAATATGAATTATTGCATGAAATAAATACTAACTTTTCATTTTGAATGTTTTTTTTTGCAGAACACGGGTCTACCGGAAGATCCAATTGATGTTGATCATGATCTAGATTATGTTGAGTCTGGATCAAATATGGGAGTTGAGGATGGAGATGGAAATGATACCCAGGAGGATGATGATGATGATGATGATGATGAGACAGTTGTTAGTGGTAGCTAGTGATGTTGATCATATTGACTATATCATGGATTTTTGTTCAGATATCATTATGATACCTACATCATTTTGACTTCTATATATATCATTTTGACTTGTATGATATTGACTTATATCATTTTGACATGTATCATATTGACTTGTATCATTTTGGCATGTTACTGATCTACTAGCATATTTGACTTTCACTTGTAACAAGTTATAGATTATGATGATATTATTAGTATTATCTTGTTAATTTATATATATTGGAAGTGGTCGATGTTTTTTGGATGGATATTTACTATGTATGATGATTTTGCTACTTTGGATGGATGTTGTAATTTCTTCATAAATGTTATGATATAAATTTGAAATGTGATATCTGTTTTTTTTTAGAGATATATTATTTGACATGATATTTATCTAATATTAGTATATTTGACTCACTTTTTTTAAGTATAGATGATGATGGTATTATAAGAATTATCTTGTTAATTTGTATATACTCGAATTTGTATATTTTTTTATGGAGATTTAATAAGTATAATGATTTTGCTAGTTTGTATGGATGTTGTCCATTTCCCTAAAAATAACTCATAAATGTTATGCTATAAAAGATTTGAAATTCAATATCAGTTTTTCTTTAATCATATATGTTATTTAAGAGCTATGATATATTTAACTGATTTAATTGAAATTAAAAATATTAAATTAATAAATTGGAAGATATAAAGGAAGCAACATGAAGTGCTAAAATGGAAACAAAATATGGCTCTAAAATGGAAGCAAAAATCAACATTAAAATGGAAGCCATACTTGGTGCTATTTCCGACTCTAAATAAGAAGCTAAATTGGTTGCTTAATAGGAAGCAAAATTGGGTGCTAATTAGGAAGCAAACCCCAACACTGAATGGAGGCAAACCATGGAGTTAAAAAGAAACAAAAGCAGGTGCTAAATAGGAAGCAAACTTTGGCACTAAAAGAAAGCAAACGCTAGAGCTAAAAAAGAAGCAAAACTAGGCGCTAAATAGCAAGCAAAACTTGGCACTAAAAGGAAGCAAACCCTGGATCTAAAAATGAAGAAATTCTAGAAGCAAAATTTGATGCCAATTAAGGAGCAAAACCCGGTGTCACTTAGGAAGCAAAAAAAGAAGCAATTTTGGAAGCAAATATGGAAGCAATAATTGAAGAAAAAAAAGAAGCAATAATTTCTATGTCGATGATATTCTCAGTGCTATTCCTAGCACTATTCCCACTACTAAAAAGGGAGCAAACATCACTGCTATTCCTGGCACTAAAAATGAGCAAAAGTCGGCGCTATTTCCAGTGCAAAAAAGGACGCAATTCAAAAATGTAGCGTTGTGTCAGATTTAATGCCTACCATTGAGTTCAACTCATGGAAACAAATACACTAAATTTTGACACAAATTCCAGCGCTAATGGCATGTTTTGTTGTAGTGTACTAAAAGGTATATCTCTATTGGTTCTAGGTGAAATTGTTTTCCCTTCTATGACAACATCATTTTAAAGCGTATTCCTCTTACATTGTGTTTGCATATTTGTATAATATCTTCTTGCATGTTGTTTTTTGCATCTTTATATATGGTCTTAACACTTGTTTTGTTAATTGGTGTACTTTTATGGTCTTAACACTTGTTTTGTTAATTGTTGTACTTTTATGGTCTTAACACTTGTTTTGTTAATTGGTGTACTTTTAAAATTTGTTCAACAATATTGGTATCATTTTTTTTTATGATGAAACCACATGTAAAGCAATATCAAAACGCCAAAGGGTTAAGTCGCCAGTGCTAATGAAGCACAAAATGATAAGAAAAAGGATAAAACCATCAGTGTTATTGAATGCAACATTGATGATGACAATGATAGTGATTATGAACTTGACCCTATGGAATTAGCAGTGGGGGCGCAATGGACATTGTGAAATTAGCATTGGGGCTACGGAGTGATATTTCAAATGTTGACAGCTTGGTGAGTGCATTCAATAATTTTATTCAAATAATATGCTAATTAGAATATAATTGTTGCTATAACATTTTTCGAACCTCAATATAATGTGTACTTTTGTGTTTTTACAAAAACGTCATGCTAAACTCCAACAAAGTGACAAAGTGAATGTAAAAGGTTACAAAGTGAAGGTGAGTGCATTCAATAATTTTATTCCAATAATCTGCTAATTAGAATATAATAGCTACTATAACATTTTTCAAAGCTCAATATTGTAATTTGTACCTTTTGTTTTTGCATAAATGTCATGCTAAACTCCAAGAAGGTGACAAAGTGAGGGTATTGGATCCATATGATGGTGTTGGTGTGGGCAACGGACGAATACACTCATTGTCTATATCCATGGAGTTAAATTGAGCGTAGGGGACACAAATATGAATATTTTAAAGTCCATAAGTAACATGCCCCTTCCTTACAAAGGTAAAATAGATGGATGTACCCGTATGGAAGAAAAGGAAGGAAGCTTCACATGCTGGCCATTAAAACATTTGGAAAAAATGATGTAGTTGATGATGTTTATCATGTAATAGTTGTTGACAACTTGGCCCATTGCTTTATGTAGCAGTTTAATATTTAAATGTATGTTCTTCAGGGATCTTTTATTATGGTGCATTTGCAAAGTTGGAAACTCCATTAGACTTTTTTGAGTAGTTGGAAACTTAGTAATAGTACTATACTTTGACTTTTATTATATATATATATATGATCAACTTCTTCATCTACATTGCATTATATGTTTTAATTTGATTTTATGTTTTAATTCAAGATTACTTTATTTTTAATCACGATGTTAAATCATGTATCTTTTATCTTTTATCATGGTTTAGCTTAATGTTCATGTATGTATATGTTTTTATTTGATTTTAAGCTTTAATTCAAGTTTAGTACATAATATATATATTGTTAAATTTCGGTTAGCTTTTATCATGATGTAGCTTGTTTGTCTATTGTAATGTTTTTTATTTGATTATATGTTTTAATTCAAGTTTAATAATGATGTAGCTTGTTCGCGTATTGTAATGTTTTTATTTGATTATATGTTTTTATTCAAGTTTAATACTACATATATATTGTTAAATTTCTATAAGTATAAGTATGTTTATTTTATATTTAATGAACATCCAACTGTATTACACAATTTATGTATTTAATATATAATCCATATCATATAAATAAATATTTACTATTAAACTAGTAGTAAATATAATGATTATACAACTAATATAAATTGATAGTAATTAATGATTAAAAAGGACTAAATATACTACCAATTAACATAAATTAGTCAATAAAAATGGTTAAATATACTACCAACTCATGGAAATTAATGATTAAAATGACTAATTATACTACCAATCAATGGAAATCAATGAATGGAAACTACTAAATATATTACCAGTTGTTAGCAATTAATGATTAAAATGACTAAATATACTACTTGTCGACGACAATCAATGACTACAACTACTAAATAAACGACTAGTAAACAACAATCAATGACTACAACTACTAAATAAGAGACTAGTTAAAATCAATCAACGACTAAGAAAATGACTAAATATACTACCAAATTGATGAATTAGAACAACCAATAATGACTAAAAAATTTAGTCATAAATTTAGTCGCGTTATAAGTGACTGGAAATAAACTACCAATAGTTGCATGACCAAAATTAGTCATTTATCTGCAATTTTTAGTATTTGTTTAGTCATAAATTTCTCTTTTTCTACTATTGTCTATTGGCCAAAGCTCTAACATGATGACCGTAAGTATGTTAGATTGTATATTGTCTATGCTATTGATAAAATTTCCATGAAGAAGTAGAGGTTGTACACTCCTTTACCTACCCCAAGAAAACCTTGGGAATCAATATCCATGGATTATATGTCATTTTTATCCTCTACCAAACATGGAAATGATTGTATCTTTGTGGTTGTGATCGATTCTCTAAGATGGCCATTTTGTCACCCCGCAAGAAGAGTATCAAAACATAAGCCACTACAAAAATCTTCTTTTAGCATGTTCGAGTTCTTTTTGGGCTACCACAGACCATTATTTCATACAAATATAGGATGTTACTCAATTCCTTCTGGTCTAGCTTGTGGTGTGTGATGGACACCAAGCTATCCAAATCAACTACCTTCCACCCTCAAACAAATGGACAATAAGAGGTGTTCAATAGGATGATTGTGCATATTATGTGAATGTACAACTCTAGGCATACACGTACATGGCATGAGATACTTCCATATGTTCAACATAACTACAATGGATCTCCCCACAACTCTATTGCTAATATCCCTTTTCAAGTGTGCTTTGGGTTCCAACCATCGGCCCCCATTGATTAACTCTTCCCATTGCATCAGAACCAAAATATTCCTCCTATACTTAGACTAAGGAGATAGTGCAACCAAATTTGTTGAAAGTGTATAGCATATCCAAAAACAATTTCATGATATCCTACAGAAACCCAATGCCAAGTACAAGCAACAACATGACCAACATTGGGTTCCACACAAATTTTAGGTTGGTGATAAGGTATGGTTGCATTTGCAAAAAGAGTACCTCATATTCCCCCACAAGAAAGTTAGACCACTTCTATATGGTCCTTACACCATCACAAAGGTAGTGGGTGAGATTGATTTCGAGCTAAGTATTCCCCCTTTCCTTGGTTTGCACCCAATATTTAATGTGGAGTTGTTTCAACTATATCTTCCACCTCTATTGAACACCTCAGAGGTATCATTACACTTGGCCCTTATAGAAATCAACATTGTCTTAATTGGAAAATCTACAATGGACCATACCATTGACATCTAGATGAGGGGCACCCACCATTAGAACATTCAACTCTATCGAGTAATTAAAATAGGACAACTTCTTCACTAAGGCTAGTGGCTCACCATAATTCAAATTCAATAGAAGTTTCCCCATATGATGGAGGAACTTGATACAATGGGGACCATTGCTTCGAGGGGGTGATTGATACCCACAAGTTCCACTTACTCATAATGGTTCATCTTAACAAATTTTCTACAATTTTCCAAGTCTTTAATTTTTGGGGCATTTTTTAGGCCCTAAACAATATTTTTTGGCCCTACAACAACTTAGGGTTGTTGAAGGATTTCCTAAGCCTTGAACTAAATTGTTCTTCTCTTCAAGATCTTTCAACATGTTGTCGTATTCCTCAAATAGAGTTTGTATGTGGAAGTTGCAGCCCCGTCAAGTTGATGTTTCAACTAGACTCCTCGAGGCCACATTCCTTTTTCCATTTCATCTCCTAGGGTTAGGGTTTTGGATATTTAGGGATTTTTACTCTTAGGGTTTATGATTTTATGTTAAGAGGACATTTTCAACCTCATGTAATGCTCTTCTCGCAAATGAGCATAACCGACACATCTCTCTTCAAAGATAAACTACCACCATTCTAAGTAGTTTGTATTGCTTTGTAGTTTATAGTCTTCTCCATTTCATTCATTAATCAAATTCAGTTTTTACTATACTACTATACTCTTTTAAACACCTTTGTGTGTGTGTTTCCATTTTATATTTCAGCCTTCATTTTGTGATGTAAATAATCCAGATCATGATATGTACTCAACACCCAACCTTTTCAACATTTGTTTTGCTTCTTCACAACTATTGAGCAAGACATTATCACTCAAAAGCACCTTATCTTTCAATAACCTGCAATTAGCGGGAAACATAAATGTACACTATCATTAAGCATGCATAAAATTGACCATTTTCAATGTTGATTGTGTGACAAAATTCCTCAAAATATACAAGAATTAATTGGAAGTTACCTCAAAAGTGTCAAGAAACATGTGTCTAACATATCATACATTGCTCTCAAGTTGTACAGTAACATTGTTGTCTCTAGTTGGGTAGACTTTGAACCATATCCAAAGAGAAGGGTGGTGGAAACAAATTTTAGTCTTTTGAAGAAGGTATCGGTGATGTGAGCCTCATCCACTGGCTCATCTTGTTGGAATGCATGTAACAACATTCCTTCCATGGCACTCATTTCTCATATTAAATCATCCATACCAACCTCTATTTCATTTCCTTCATTGCCAAAATGTGAAGAACCAATGTTATGGTAGGCATTTTGAATTGGTGACTTGGGACATAGTGGGAATTGAATAGATGGTTGACTAAACCATGTTTGGTATCATTCCTCTTCAATTTGCACTCATTTAGTAGGTTTCTCTTGATTTGACATCATATTACGATGCAACGGAAGATGGTGGACAGCTTACCCAAAATATTGACTATTACATTGATGATATCAGTAAACACAATGCATTTAGTATGCTCAAACATTATACCAAACTATTATTAAAAGCATGGAATTTGTTTCCAATAGTTCATGTGCAACCAACTCTTTATAAAACAAAATATCAAATTAAACTATACGTTTACATTAATTTCATTGAAGATAAAATATACAATTACTTAATGATATTTTTCTCACACCCCAAGGGGAGGTCTAAAGGTAGTTCCAAAGCAAGGGATATTTTATGAGTGGTCAGTGGTCTACAAAAGTTATAGTTTATTAACAACTCATCACCAAGAGACAGATTTCATGTTGGATGTATAAAAGCAAATATGGACACTTTCCTTTTTCAAAAAGAACTCCTTGTCATTGATGTGTTCCTCAAATGAACAATTTGCACTAAATTATGAGCACCTACAACTACTTGTGACCTTGCAATGTTCCCATAGGTGTGTGGATGACCATCAATATATAATAGGTTCTTTCTATTAATGTTTCAAGAAGCATAATTGTTCATGCACATACTAAAGAAATGATATATTTGTATTTAACAATATTCATGCAATCAAATTGACGATAAAGATGACCACAAAATGGCGTAAGTGTTACTGATTGTTTGGGAGGAACAAATACATGCGAAAGGATAAATAACCTGAGACTTGCAACATTATTTTAGATTTGACAAGCGTATAATTATTACCATAAAAAGGAGAATTCAGTCCCAACATTGGGCACATATAGAGAAGATGACCAAGCACCTTAGAAAAGAATGGTTATAACATGTTTGATATTTACTTTATAGATGGATGGGAAGAGAGAAGTCATCACTACCCTCCAAAAATTGTATTGACCTTGGTGTGTACTTGGACATTTTTTCTCTCAACTCATACAACTTTTTGGATCTCCTAATAGAGATGGTTTGGGTGGTATTGATATCATGCTTTGGCTCACTCGAACTCCAAATTGACTCAACAAAAGGAGACAAGTTGGCCAATTTAGGAGGAAACATAGTTGTTTTGGCTTCCAACTTTTCAAAACATGAGCATATGGAAGTGTTCATGCTTGTATTTTGTATATCATCTAGTGGAGTTTTGATAGTAGTGGGAGATATTAGATCGTCAACATTAGGTAGTCGATCATCGGTATGATGGGTTGGCATGACATGCTGAGGGTTCTCCATCAAACATTTACCTTTTAAACAACCGCATACTACTAAGATCTCATGAAATATATCCAGTTGACGATGAAGTACCATTGACCCATGATGGTGGTTGGAATATGGCATGTTAAAATCAATGAGGTAAAGTGGCTCTCCATTTTCACCTATTGGTTGCTTGCGATAGCTTGCACTTGCTAAGAACTTGCAGTGTTTTTTTACTGGTGGAATATCTTGTGCATCTGAATTCAATCCTGGATTAGGATACTACAAAATTCAATGTATAATTATTCACATGCATCTCCATAAATAACATAAATTCAATTCGATAATCAAAATATAAATAAAGTATCCCCAGATGCGGGTGCTAGTAGGGACACGTGACCTCATGCAAAGGGCGACGTGGCACACGAAGGACATGGCAAGGTGTCATGGGGCGAGATTGCACCTAGCGATAGGAGGGATGCTTAATGACTAGCGCATGCAAGGCAAGAGGAGTATTAAGAGGCGGGTTGAGGGAGGACTTCATAACCTATTGAGAGGTGACAGGTTGAATATTGAGAACGTTGACGTGAAAGCTTGGTTTTCGTGGATGGTCATGGTGATGGAGGAGAGGTACAACGCTCGAATGGGAGCCAGTAGAGAGGAGGCCAAGACGAGACGCGAGGGTCGTGGCGACTTTAAACCTGAATTCAATTGGGATTATGAGACCATGATGATGGCATTAAATGATTTTAATGCCAGGGAGACACCATATAACTATTTATAGAGGAACATCGTGAAGGAGGGTGCGGTGAATCGAGAGGAGGTTCTGTGGGTGCAGCGTAAGCTCGACGCCTTATTGATTGAGAGCCCAAATATCAGCACATGAAAATGTATACAAAGCAGACGTGGGGGGAAAGGGCGCAAGGAGAAGAAGGTGGAAGATTATGACTGGGGTGAGGAATGCATGGAGGGTATCCCTCCACATATTGACGAAATAATTTTAGTCATGGAAGAGGAAGAGATGTAGAGGAAGATGGAGGAATGCATTACAAAGGCAAGGTTAATTCCATATTGGGTTCTGAGAAAACTACTTGCAAGAACCATGATGGAGAGGGAGAGATTCGAAGACCTAGCCACGCAGGTATTGAACAACCTCAAAGAAGATTTGTTGAGGATCCTGGTAGACATGGAGGGGGTCCTAGACCTGACTAAAGCTCCTTTCGGGGGTGACATGATGAAAAAAAAATCTCCCCCTGCTGAACCTGTTCAGGCTTCATTGGTTCATGCTTCTTTCGAGTCAGCTGCACTAGAGCAGGCGTCGCTGGTTTATGTAGAGTTTCCTCTGAAGGGAGGAACATCCACTATGGCAGGAGAGAGGTAAGCGGTTTGTTGGGTCGTGATGATGGGTAGTGCTATGGAATTCTGTTTTGTTATGTTATGGAATTTTTTTTAATGGTGGTATGCTATGTTAATGTAATGGCTTCAAGCCGTGGGGTATGGGATATACTGTAATGGTCGTGGACCAAAGTATGGGGATGGTTTTGGTATGGCCAAGAGCCAAGTTTGTGGGTGTCTTAAGGGTGTCTTTTTGTTTGGAAGCAATGGGGTCCTCAAGTAATGTTCAAGGAACTTAGTGGAGTCGGGGGCCATGGTTTTTTGTTTTAACATTGGAAATGCGTTGCAATGAGCAGGGATCACTTGAAAATGGAAGGACCAGTCTGCACAAGGTCTGGAAGACCAAATTTTGTAATATTATGTATAGTATTTTTAAAAATTTAATAGAATTTTCACAATCTTACTCACAAAAAAAATATAAATAAAGTATGAACTTACTACAAATGATAGGGGAGAACTTGATGAACCTTGAACAATATGAAATGAGCTAGAATCTGAAGAATTTGCCATTTGATATTATATTTTTTTCTCCTTGCATTTGAGCCAAATCAACAATCAACATGTGTCTACATTCACATTCTTAGAAGAAAGTTTAGGAAACATATAACAAGCTAACTTCAAATAAACTTTTGAAACCATTTTTTAAGTATATGATGTCAGTTTAAATAACATTTGTATTTTATGGAGTGTTATAACTTATATGTCTATATTCTTAAAAGAAAGTTTGGGATGCATGTGACATTTTAAATTCAAATATACATTCAAAAGTTATTTTTAATGTGTAACTAGTGCATTTAATACATATCACCACAATGATGTGTACATGATAAACATAAACCACATGATGGGTGCACTAAACTATGATAAGCATAAAAAAGAAACATTCGCAATGTCTTTCGCAACAAAAATATCCGCAAAGTTCTAATAGCAAATGTTTGCATTTGTATTTTGTTGTTTTATATCGATGTAGTGCATTTTTACTTATAGAGCATAGCAATGCACTTACCCCTTTGAAGCACGTTGAAATCCGAAATAGTTAAAAAAAATGGTGCACACGTTTCTCATCAATGAACTGAAATATGCATTGAAAAAATGAGTGTGAATTTCATTTTTTTTAAAGTGAGTTTATAATAGAAGTCCTAAACATTATTTCATTCTTTTTCCAAAAGTTTGATGGGAGACTTCTCCAAGACAGATTTACCATGGAATAATTTGGAGTGGCCAAATTTTCCAAAAGATCCAAATTTGTAATGGATTGTAGGTCACATACAACTCCATAGAGGATAAATTTTAGGTATGTAGCTACTTACTATTTATCTCTCCTCTAATTGTTTTTAAAAAAATCATTAATTATTTCTATTTCCAAATTCATATTTATGTTTCGTAGAGTTTACGAGTCAAATCACTGCACATAGGGGGTCCCTTGTCCCACAAAAAAGGGGGTCTCATACACCAATTTGGTGTATGGCTTGGTTGTGACCTTAAAATCATATTATTATTATTATTAAGAAATAAAAGATTTACATTGTTACCTTTAGCGTTTAAAACCCTAGATTTCTTCTTGCTTGCCTTCTATTTTATGTGGTTGTAAACTTTAGCATTAGGATTTCACCCTTTCTACTATTTCAGAGTAAGACTTTTTTCTTTCTTTTCCTATGCACTTAATATTTAATTGCTTTGTGTATCTATATATGGGGACTTGGATTTTTATTGCAATGGGACCAATTATTGAATTAGATCCCAAAACCCGTCCCAAAATCTATCCTTGACAAATTAAAAAAAAACTTTTGTGGTAATTAGTGTGCAGTGTATAGTATAACACACTTGTGATCTTTTTTGGAAAGTGCATTATTTTAGATGTAGGTCATTTTAAAAAAAGTTCATGGGTTTGGTAGTGCAAGATATACACACAATGCACACAAGTGCTCTTATAGATGTATAATGTACCACACAATTTTAATATTTATATTTTTAGTATAAACATTTGTGTACCTATGTGTATGATGCACCCATGAATATTACTGTACAATGTGTACCAGTTAACCCAAAAACAATTTTAGCTTAAAATTCTTTACTTTGTCTGTAAACATATTTCATAGTTTCTCTATTTTATGATGCATGACATTTATTGATAGAAGATATCTAATAGAAGTTAAAGGGAAAAATACATGTTACAATAAGCATGATGGGAGCACAACCCAAAAAGAGAACAAGACAAGTTATTTGGAATTTTAATTTAAAATAAATATATTTGAATTGTCAATAAGTTTAAATGATGTGTATTGATTAATGTGTGCCATTCACAGAAAAACTTGAAGAAACTCGATAATTTTGCCTACAATTTGAGTGCAAAAGAGCATAAAAGCTTGACGAAAACATTACAAAGAGATGAGTCAAATGGTAATCAACATGAAATTTTTCTTTGAATTTTAAATAATAATGTATTCTTAAGAATAATCACTAACATGTTTCAAACACTATATTTCACATTTGTTGAATGTTGTACAAGGATTGATACCAAGGGAAGCAGATGGCGTGCTAAGAAAATAAATATTATGAAGGATGTAAATGATGATGAATTGGTATTCAATTCATTTAGAGTGGAGATGGAAGTTAATGAAGTGGGGCAAACTTTTATAAAACTACGAGGAATATAGTGGAAAGCTCGTATAGACATAGTTTCCACTTAAAGTACATAAATCAATCCAATGACTCCAATAATTAGGTTATATATAAACTACAACAAACATTTCCAAAGCAATGGTCAATGAGACTTGTCAGACTTGCAATATTAAAAACGTATAATAACAAGAAAAATCATTCAAAAAGTATTATTTTTAAACATGTTTTTCTATAACATGTATATACTACTACAAAAAGCTATGAAAATAATATTTCAACTATATTTACTTTCATATCAATATAATTTTTTCGTGCTTTTCATTTTTCATGAAGATTATGGAAATTTCAAAGGATGAAGGTGGCAATATTCGAAACATGCTGGTAGGGATGCCCAAAAAAGTGTGCAAGGAGATGGTTAAAGAATGAACATAATTGCATTGTAGGAGGATCCATCTCAATATCTGCATACATAAATTGTGTGTAATTGTTGATTTTTTTCTTTTATGTGCATTTAATTAATTATTGCATCAAGTACTGATTTTCAAATGTTTTGATGCAAAAAAAAAAAAAAAATGGAATTAATTTAACACATAAATAGAATGACAAGGAAGAAAATGGTTGATCGCAAAGTTTGTGAGTATAGCTTGTGTTTTCCTTACTCAAGATTTCATATTTGTTGTGATCTTTATATTTTAATTAATTTATAGTCATCGTTGGGGATGTCTTCTAACAAGTGCTAACATACAAAGAAGGGTCATTTGAAAAATTAATTGACATTGGGTTAATTAAGCATGGGTTTCGAGTATATGTTGCAATATCAAAAGTTAATTGTGCAATTTGTAAGAAGTTACGTTGTTTCACTTTCTTCATATTATAATTAATGGAACAACATGAAACTTTTAAATTAATTATATTTATGCTTTGCCACAGCGTATCAAAATTGTAGGAAACAAAGTATGGAGTGGAGCCAACCTAAAAGTTGTTGAGAGACCACATGAAGAATGACTTTAAAAAATGTGTATTGTTTATGAATCACTTCTTGCTATGGTACACTTTTAAATTTGCATAATCATGTATACTATATTATTAATGTAGATTTTTTTTTTCCTTGGAAAAAGTCAGTAATTTTATTTCATGAAATGAACAAAATTACATTCTGCACATGTAATAGGATCACTAAGATCCCTACATTTTCACAGATTATTTTCCCATATCAACATCATATCCGATGTCCCATATATCATACAATCATAACGGTTGTCCATACAAGCCACTATTATCCCAAATCAGATAAACATAAACAGTGAACGCTGGTCTCATAAATCATTACTGTGTATACAACTGTCCCTACAGCCAACATTTCCAAAATATCATATATAGCTGTCAATCGCTGGTTCAATCTAAACTGTGGTTGCGTTCCATCAATGTGAGGTTCCATCACCGGTCTACAATTGCAATATATCCGTCGCTGGTCTATGACAGAGCTATTGTTGTATTCTGCGCCTCAATAGCTTCATGAAATGGACTGTGATAATAGTTGTAGATGCCCTCAGGTGAGTTTATAGTGATCCTCCAGGTGCCAAATGGTAAGTGCTGCTACGTTGCTTCCTTGGAGAGGTGATCGGCAAGTCCATTCCTCTCCCTGTAGACATGTGTAAATGTTATTTGATGAAATGACTGCTTTATCCGGATCACCTCCTCCAGGATAGGTAAGAGTATCATCACATTGCAATGTGTGATCTCCTTAGCCCAGTCTATAACTAACAGGGAGTCACCAAAAATCTGTAGTGATAGACATCCTTGTTCAAGAGCGAATAACAT
Organism: Larix kaempferi; assembly: GCA_027924585.1. Lineage (NCBI taxonomy): Eukaryota > Viridiplantae > Streptophyta > Pinopsida > Pinales > Pinaceae > Larix > Larix kaempferi. The sequence goes on along the minus strand of BSBM01000687.1, from coordinate 3,564,924 downwards.
CAGCAGCCTAGGAGACATTAGTTCCACATAGTTATTGGATCCCCTCCCCAATCCAGCCACCAGATGAAAGTAATGAGACTCTGTTTTGTATAGAACACCCCCCCTCCACATTCTGTTTGATGGTCAATTGAAGCACCATCAAAAAAATCCCACGGCATTGTTTTGGCAATCAATTCCACACACACAGGTCGCGTTCTAATCACAGGGGCAGGTGCCTTATAGTGTAGTGTAATAGCCACGATTTGTGCCACTACTCTCTCCAATGGAACCCTGCAATCTTGAAAGATAATCTTATTCCTGGTAATCCAGATGCCCCAGGCATAAATACAAGGGAAAGCCCTGATGGTTGATGTCTGATTTGATGTCCACCACAATTGGAACGCCTCAAGAACACTCGCACCCTGCCACCCCACATTGAGATCCAGTAATAAGCAGGCTTCAGCCCAAACTGTTTGAGAATATCGACAATGTACAAAAAGATGCGTACTAGTCTCTTCCGCTTCACTACAAAGTGGACAGAACCCCGGACCCTGTATGAATCATTTTTGTAGAGTGTCCCAGGTAGGGGCCCTTTGTTCCAGAATAGCCCAAAAGAGTAGTTTTGTTTTACCTGGACACTTTAGCTTCCACAGATATTTCCACCACCATACCAATCCCCTGTTATGTTCAACCACATTCAACTGGATATATCCATACTTTGGGGAATATATACCAGAGGGATGATGGTCCCAAATAATTTCATCCGCCCTATCAGTCAGTCGAATATTCGATAGTCTTAAATGCCAAAGATAATCCGCCCAAGCCCCATGCAAATCACCAGGGATCTCAAGTCGATGTGCAGTGTTCCAGCCCTGATGCCAAAGTGTAGATGTTCTCGGATCCGCAATATCAGCCAAGAAATGATAACCCCTTGCTGCCAATATATTTCTCAATTCCACATGAAGGACATGTCCTCCCCTACAGCCAACCTATGGGTCCCGTCCTATACGAATAAGTCTCCCATTTCCAATCCTCCACACTAATCCCGATCCAACCAAATGGAAATGCTGCACCACTGCTTTCCAAACCACAGAGCAATTTGCCCTCGTCTTATTGCCCAGCCTGATCCAATCGAGTAGTGTAAGAGGGGCAATATATTTATGGTATACCACTCATGTCCAGAGGCTCTGTGTGTGTATAAGTCGCCATGCCACCTTGGCCCCCAAGGCTTTAGCGAACATAAATATATTCTTTAACCCCCATCCTCCCAGGGCTTTTGGAACCACAATTTTTTCCCATCTGACCCACACCAACGCTCGTTTGTCACACTTACCCTTCCATAGAAAAGCAAAACACAACCGACGTATCTGTTCCAATACTCCTTTGGGAATCCAAGCTAGAGACAGCCAATACACCGGGATTGCTTCCAAAACTGATTTAATCAGAACCAGCCTCCCAGCCCGTGAGAGCCATTTATGACTCCAACCATGTAGTCGTTGTTCTAATTTAGCTAATAGCCAGTACCAATCAGCCTTCAGATAAGCATTTGGTTTCAAGTGAAAGCCAAGGTACTTCAAGCCGTCATCAATATCCAAAGTCCTGTAAGGTAGTCTGAGTGCCAAACAGTGAATCTCCTGCTCGGTTAAATGCGAACAAGTGATTGATGACTTGTCAACATTCACTAACATACCCGCAGCTACTTGCACTAAATTGAGATCTTCAACCACTTTATCAATATCCTGTCTGGTGCCATCACAAAATATCAGAATGTCATCAACAAATAGGAGATGTGAGATATACAGTACCTGAGAAATGGAAATGCCATGAAAGGAACCATCAGCTTTTGCTTTCAGTATAAAACGACTGAGTCCTTCAGCAACAAGGAGAAATAGCAGCGGAGAAAGGGGACATCCCTGTCGTAGACCCCTTCCTGCATGGAAGAATGGACTAGCAGAGCCATTGATCAGTACAGCAAAGCTCACCGTAGTGATACAGGCCATAATCCATCTGATAAATTCGTAGCAGAAACCCAGGTGAGTTAGAAGCATCCGAAGATAGAGCCAACTAACTCTGTCAAATGCTTTTGAGAGATCAATCTTGATCACATCACCCTTCTGTTTCTGTACTTTCAGAGTGTGTAATCCTTCCTGGGCAACACCGATGGCCTCATGTATTTGTCGACCTTCCAAGAAGGCAAATTGCTCACAAGAGATATGTTGAGACAAAATATTCTTGAGTCTCCGCGCCATAACTTTAGAGATGATCTTATAGATACAGTTGCAGAGAGAGATAGGTCTGAATTCATCAAAGTATTCAGGCTTGTCCGCTTTTGGGATAAGAGCTATAAAGGTCGAGTTAAATGGGCCATGTACAAACCCAACCTTTCGCGATTCTTCCACCACATTCAATAATTCTTCCCCGAAGAAGTCATAGAATCCCAAGAAGAATTCAATAGGCCAGCCATCTGGCCCAGGGCTTTTATCTTTCTGGAATGAATGCATTACCTGCAATAGCTCATTTGGCAATACTTCCTCCATCAACAGTCTATTTTCTTCCTCCCCCACAAAACGAGGGAAAAGCTGAGTCACCCGTAATACCTCAGCAATAGAGGCCCCAGATTGTGCAGTGAATAAATCTCCAAAGTGTCTAACACCCAACTCCGCCAATCCATCAAAACTGGAGACCCTTTCCCCTTCAGCAGAACATAGTTCCCAGATAGAGTTAGTGGATTTTCTCCCTTTTGCATATGCTTGAAAAAAATTTGTGTTCTCATCACCGCTCTGTAGCCATATCGCCCTACTTTTCATTCTCCACATCTCTTCTCGCTCACACAGAAGCACATTCCTGCGTCTTTCCCATTCCATCAACTCACCTTTCTGCTGATCATCCAAATGGCCCATTCCTGGACAATGAAGCAGTTTATCTATATTCAACTCAGCAGCCTGCAGATTCTATTCATCACGTACCCATTTTTCATGAGCCCATAGGATAGTGGCCTCTTTAATTCGCTGAAGATTATGCTGAAAGTGTTCACCCGCATACTATGATGAATCTAACGGTCAATGAACCCACAGTTTCTGAACCATGTTATGAAAATCCTCCTCCTTCAGCCAGCTAGGATTGAATTTGAAAGGACTTGGGGGTTTTTTACTTCTGCCTCTTAACTCCAGAAATATGGGGCAGTGATCAGATACCCCACCAGATCCTACCCACTACCTGACGACATCAACCCCCAATACCAATACATCAGCCACCAAAAACCTATCCAGTCTTTTAGCCACCCTATGGTCCCCAGCTCGCTTATTACACCAAGTTGGAGTTAACTTTGTAGGTAGTATGTCTAGTAGATCCTTCCTAGCGAAGGCTTGAATGAAAAAATTTGCCAAAGTATCCGGTGCAGCCCGAGGCCCCCACACTTCAGAAGACCCCAGAGAGAGATTTAAATCCCCTCCCAGAATCACCTCTCTACCATCAAAAATATTCATACTAAGCAAGGAATCCCAGAATCCAACCCTATTAGAATAAGGCCCGTAGATATTGAGAACCGTGATCAACCTACCAATCTCTGCATCCCAAACTTCCAAACCAATACCAGAGGAGATTCCCCAAGAACAGTCACATCTACAGCTCTTCACCTTCCACCCCGAGGCCAGCCCTCCAGAACGCCCCCGAGCATCCACTCCTACAAACTTCCATCCTGGAAGCAAAGTTTCTAAAGTTCGAACAACATCCAAACAGCCACCCAAAGTTTCCTGCAACAGTAATACATCCGGTTGATTAATGTCCACCAACCTCCTAAGAGACGATTTTTTAATGGGACTCGCCAACCCGCGACAGTTAAAGGACATGATTCTCATTAGAGACCCCCATCCAGGGCTTTCTCGGCTCTAAGTGCCCACTCTATGGAAGATTGTGTGCCCATCACTAAGTCAACCTTAGCCCGATCCTGTGCCTTTGACAAGAGGGATTTTCATCCCCGAGCCCTACCCCCAATGCTAAGTGCCAAATCAGGAAGTCCCTTCCCCCCCGATCCGTCAGCAGCAATCTCCCTATTTCTAAGAGCGTAGCGGATACTACGTCCCTCAGAACAGCCGGAGTGTTTGGTGGATACCATGGGCGGCGTGGATACACAGTCCGCATCAGACATCAAACAATTTGTAACTATACACTGTAAATCGGTACATGCAAGTGGAGGAGGCCCATGACTACCCCCCCCAAATCAGCAGAGACAACTAAAAAGGAATCAACAGGTGAAATGTAGTGAGACATACCCTGGGGATTCGCAGAAGATCCCCCACGTATCATGGGCAACTCCCTAATCTCGCTGGTGTAGGCCCGCGTCATAGAAGTCGCTGAAATAGAGGCCCCCACATCAACCGAATCAGATATTATAAATGTAGATATTACTCATTACACTTTATTTCTATGTTTGTAGATGAAACATAAAGAGGAGAAACAAAATCAAGTCGATCAACAAAACATTCAGTCAAATAACCCAAGTACAATATCCCTTACAAGTGATAAAGAAATGAGGCATGAAAGCAACTCAAGGAATGACAACAATTTAATTGAAAAATGACGATCAATATATTAGAACGTTGATTCAAGTTATATGTTTTGGAATGTTTGTATATGAAAATCAGACAATTTGTTTAATTTACTCGAGATATTGTCCCAATTAGATGACCAATGGTTATAGATAAGTGTAACAACTATATATTAACATTTTGATTGTTGTGGACCTATATGTTATTTCATTTTGTATGACAAAGGGTCTCTTATTCATATACAATAAAATTAGTTTCTTATTCTATTGCATTGTTCAATGTTGTAAAATATTAAACTATTGATTAAATATATGGATGATTAAACATTACAATGAACAAATGTGTAATCCGATGGACCCATTAATACAATCATTATATCCAAACACAACAATTCAAATTGAAATATCAATATTATTATAAATATTTTTTTTTATGATTAATTGAATTTAACAAATAATTAAAATATAGACATATCGGGGCATTGCATTCTTTGAACTCACTAAACGGTGTGGAGCATATGTAAATTGTTAATCTTGCTTTTTATGGTGTGAGACATTACACACTAGTGCTCCAAATTGTTATCAATACATTGATATTACGATGCTCAAGTACAAATCAACACTGGTGTTTAATATACAACATTGGCACCAACATGATTATATATCATAGATGCAACTAAATCTACAAAAATGGATAATCTAATGGTCATTATCGTCACCCTTAAATTTACATGACACTCTCACATAGATAGTATTTGTGGTACCGGTGCATTGTTATACACCATCGCCATCGATTTGTTAACAAGGATAATAAGCACCAGTTCTATAATACATATTACACACACCTATGCATTATATAAATGGAAGGCACTGATGCATAACATTTAAATGGTATGCATTGGTGCACTTATTATTATGACGCATTAATGAATTTTGTCGATTTATGTGCATCGATAAAAACACTCTGTTATAACTTCTAATTGTCCATTTTTTTTAGTCATAATGAACATCCATTACAACCCCGCTAAACTCTCCATTACAAATGACAAAGATTTTACTGGAGATTTTTTTATACTTTTCTCCAATCTTATAACACTAAAAACCTCCACTAAAAAGTATTTTTCTTGTAGTAAAAAAAATTAAAAAAAAATCTTACTCACACTAAACTATCCCAACATATTTTATTTAACAATTTCATGTGAATTGTAATTACACTTCTACCATGCAACTATCATATCTACATTACTAATGTGATTATGTCATAAATAAGGAAACTCTACTTTCATTACTAGTTATTTATTTACTAATTTTATATTTATTTATTTATTTGAAGGTGTTCTACATATACGGAAAACTAGTGATTATGTCATAAGTAAGGAAATTCTACTTTCATTACTAGTTATTTATTTACTAATTTTATATTTATTTATTTGAAGGTGTTCTACATATACGGAAAACTAGTTGTTCCATGTCTAAAGAATACTTGGACGCAACATATGTATGAGCCATGTGTGTAACTTATTTGTAAAGCTCAAGTTGGACATATTATGTCTAAATGATACTTTGGAGGAAACATATGCATGAGCCATGTACTTAATTCATTCGGAAAGCTCTTATAAAATATTACTATGTTTATAAAAATGAATAAATGATTTCTTTTCCAATGGCATTAAGATTCCTTATTCATTGATCTCATCATTTTTTTTGGACATCATGTATGTAGGGCTTCCCAAATTCTTCAACTTGCAATAGTTAATGTTCCACCTAATATTAAACAACTATAAACTCCAAATTCGAATAGAAAGTCCTTGTATTTCAAATATGTTTATGAAAATATGTTGCATTTTGGATTGCTTACACTTCAATGTAACAATTCTTATATATGATGGGAGAAAAAAAATTTAGATCAATTTCTCATATGAATGTGAAATATCAATACTTTCTTGTGAATTATATATTGTTTTGTTTTTGTTTGTTCGAATTTCCCTAACTTGTGGGAGTATCGTGTGGTCCGAGAAACCACGACTCATGGGTATTTAAGCCGTCAAAATAACTCAGGGATCGCATCCGGTCTAGACCGCACCAACCTCAACTTGTTTAGGTTTTTAGTTGTTGCCTCCCAACTAAGTCACCCATAAGGGGAATTAAACTCGGGTCGCCTTGCTGACAAGACCCACACCTTGACCAAGTGAGCTAGCGAGAATTGATTTCCTTTTAGGAGGACATGGGGGTGGGATTTGATCCACTTATGTGTCCACAGGTCATGAGATCATTTAATGCAATCTCTCTGGGTGGGACCACATGTTCGACCACTACCTCAAGGTACCTCCATGACTTTAGGTTCGGCCCTCATTGGAATTGAACCTTACCCACTAGTAAAAAACTCCTCACTCTTCACCGATAGATTCAACCCCTTTGAGCATGAATTATATATTGTTGAAAAACACAATCATATGCATATTAATAATGCTATCAATATCCCTAATTATAATTTATTTAAATCAATGTTTTCTTTTGAAGGAGAGCATTAGCCCATGTCAAAACATTCTTCTAATAAATACAATGTCCATTAATAAATCTCATTTTCAAACCTTACAGAGATCCTTAGAGATCCTTTACCAAACTAGACATGTAACACCTTCATGGGCCTGTAGGAGTGGGTGTTGTGTGAGACTAAAAGAGGCAGCACTTGGCCCCATCCAAGGTAAATCATAAATTAATGTTACCTTTTTTGGGATAAGCAATGGCACACGTGGAAGCACTTTCTTTTAATAAAAACATTGTCAAATTGATAAATTTGAACTCTAAACATTGCCAAATTGGTAAATTTCAAATCTTTATGACCTTTTTTTGAGGTGGAATTAATACTTTCTTCTTTCAAATTTTATTTCCTACCTTTCAAAATTTTAATAAACACTTAAAAAACAACTTATTTACTTTTTTTTTTAATTTACATTTCCTATTCCACAAATAAATATTTCACATTATTCCATCATAGTATATACATTGAAGTTCAATATAATCAAATTCTTGTGAAGAAAAGAAATATATATATATTTTTTTTATTAATATACATATATATCTTTTAATGAGGTTTTTCATCTTTGTTGGGTATGTGTTATATTCTTTGTATATGGGTGTGGGTTGCATCACCTTATGATTCACCTTTGTCGAGTGCTTTGTCACATGCATTAGGCGGTGGATCGGTGGGGTGTCGTAGAGCACGTTGATGTCCCCCTTATTTTTTTTTCCGCTATTTTATCGAAAAATATGTAATTAATCCCAGTTAAGGGATTGGGGTCTAAATCTAATCTAGGTTAACGAATTAGGTGGAGATTGTAGATTGTCTTGTATACCTTTGCAAAGATTGCAGATTCTTGTATTATTGTTGCGGAAATTGTAGATTGTTTGTATTACTATTGTGGAGATTGTAGATTATCTTGTATACCTTTGCAGAGATTGCAAATTGCTTGTATTACCAGTATGTTTCTTAGAAAGGTCACAAAAGAAGGACTGCCAGAGGCAGGGGGTAGTGAGAAACTTCATCTTCAGTGTGTCTATTGCGACAAAGATGGACATGAGGCAAAGACAAGCATAGATACATGGGAGAAGATCACAAAGAAGAAGCAAAAAGAAGCACAAAACAAAGTTGTTGATGTGGGTAAATGTCTTAAATATACTCATGTGCTTGCACACTATAATATTGGCATAAATGAAGTTTTATTGAACTCTTCATTTGTGCCTCTTGGAGAGAAACATGGTTACTTGAAACAGGTGCAACTTGCCACATGAAATTTAGGAAATATTATTTTGAAGAATTGAATGACAATGTAGATGGTGTAGTACATTTTGCAGATAAGTATAACCTCAAAGCGGAAGGATTTGGCACCATCAGGCTTAAAGTGTCTGGATCCCTGACTTTTTGTTGCATAATGTTCTCTATCTTCCATAGTTGCAAATGAAATTATTGTTGCTTGTGTAGATTTGATGGTAAGGCCATTCCATCCACATGTTCGACGAGAATATCGAGATAAGGATATCCTCTGATAGCCAATTCATCATGACTTGGTATGAAGATCATAAGCTGTCAAAGTTGAAAGGGACATTTGCAAGAGCTCATAATTTTGCTTGCCTCTCTCAACACGAAGAAGATACATTGTCCTCTAGTCTTTTGTGGCATGTTGGATATAGGCACATTATAAACTATGATAGTCTCCGCTTATTGAAGAATAAAGGTGTTTCTGGTTTGCCCACCATTCCAAAGAAGTTGACACTGTGTGATGCTTGTATTCTTGGAAAACATAGTAAGCAACCTTTACATGATTCCAATTTCAGAGTATGTAGAAAACTAGAGTTGATTCACTTTGAATTGTGTGGCCCTATGCCTATTGTTTCTGCCAATGGTAACAAGTATATCATGACTTTTATTAATGATTACACTAGGATGTGTTGGGTGTCTTTTTTGAAAGACAAATCTCAAGCCTTTGAAACATTTAGGAACTTTCATGTGTGGATTGAAAATGAAACATAATTGCAGATTGGTCCCTTTCATATTGACAATGGAGGAGAATATACATCAAATAAATTTGAATCATATCTTAGACAACATGGGATTAGACATCAAACCACAATTCCATACAATCCTTAACAGAATGGTGTGGCAAAAAGAATGGACATGACTCTTTTGAATATGGTTTGTTCGATGATGTTTTTAAGAATGTAAAATCGATGTTTTGGGTTGATGCAGTTCATTTGAGAAATATAAGTCCCACTCATGCTCTTGCAAACAATACTCCATACAAAATGTGGAATGGCCACAACCCTTCGGTGAGGTATCTCAAGGTCTTGGTTCCACCTATTATGCTTTAATTCCAAAGGAACAAAGAAACAAACTCAGCGCTAGGAGTCAAAAGTGCATTTTCTTGGGGTACTGAAACACCACCAAGACATATTGTCTTTACGATAAGGTAAACAAAAAGTTCATTCTTTCCAAAGATGTCAACTTTTTTTAGATGAATAAAAATGACAAGTTTTTTGAGAGGTAGATTGATCGTCGGGATAAATTTACCCATGTAAAGAAATATCATGAAGTTGACAATGAGATTCCACACCTTGAAGTGGGGATACCTATCTTGGATCAATATTTGGAATCTCCTTTGCAGCACCATCACCCCCCTCATGAAGAAATTCATGAAGAAGTTCCTACAACTTCACTAGAACAAGAGGATCAATTGGACGATGTGATTGAGAGAATTGGAAGATTGAATCTTGAAGAAGATGAAGCACCGCTAGTTGAGCAACCTAGACCCTCACACAGAGTGCCAAAATGGGTCAGAAAGACAGTTGAGAGTGTCCATCCTGATGAAGTTGGAAAGTCTGCAACTAGAAGTTCGATAAGACAATAAGATGGAGGAGATGCAGATAATTCAAACTTAGGCAATGTAGAAGATATGGATGTTTCATATGACTGTTGATTGAATTTATCTGCTATCTTATAACCAAATTCCTTTGAAGAATTTGATGCTTGTGATGTGTGGAAAGAAGCCATGTAGAATGAGTATGATGCCCTCATCAAGATCAACAAGAATTGGAAGTTGGTGGACCCTCCATATGGAACCAAAATAGTTGGCTGCAAGTGGATTTACAAGAACAAGTACATATCAGATGGCTCACTTGACAAGCACAAAGTGAGGCTTGTGGTGAAACATTATGCACTGAAGGAAGGCATTGACTATGAAGAGACTTTCTCCTCCACAAAAAAATGGGCTACCATTTGCACCTTATTGTCTTTGGCTGCACATAATGGGTGGAAATTTCATCAGATGGATGTGAATACTGCTTTCTTGAATAGAGACTTGAAAGAAAATTACTTCATGTCTCAACCAAAAGGCTTTGCTATGAAAGGGAAAGAATAAAAGGTATACAAACTCATCAAGTCATTGCATGGCCTGAAACAAGCACCTCGTGCATGATACTAAAAGTTAAAATAACATCTTTTGAAGTTAACTTTCAAACACTTTAATCTTGATGATGCAACATTGTTTGTAAATAAAGTTGAAAGATCAATTGTACATCTTGTGGTGTATGTAGATGATCTTTTGATGACAAGGAACAATGAAAGATATATTGCATCCATAAAGAAAGAGTTGAAGAAGGGATTTGAGATGACATGTTTTGGACACCTTCACTATAACTACTTGGGAATTGAAGTAACTCAAAATCCCAAGTACATATTCATCTCCCAAAAGAAGTACGATGGAGAGCTATTGAAAATATTTGGCATGATAGAGTGCAACCCTCTCTCTACTCTAATGGAATAGAATTTTAAGCTCACGTCAAATGAAGGAAACAAAATTGGAGATGCAACCAAGTATAGACAGCTTGTGGGAAGCTTTATCTACCTTACCACCACCAAACCAAATATTTCATATGACGTTGTTAGGATCCTTTCCAGGTTAATGAAAAAACCTTGTGAAGGACATTGGTCCATTGCCAAAAGAGTTACAAGATACTTGAAGGGTACTCAAGAATTTGAACTCAAATATTTTAAGGTGGACGACTTTGAACTTATTGGGTACTCTGATTGAGACTTTGATGGTGACAAAGAGATGGTAGTGCCTAGTTTAGGCTACCTCATGAGTCTTGGATCAACAACTATCTCCTGGAGATCATGCAAACAATTAGTTTTAGCAAATTCCACAACGGAGGTAGGTTATGTGGCTACTTAGAAGCAACAAAGGAGATTTTGTGGCTCAGGAAAATACTTGAATTTTTGTAGGAGAAACAAGACAATTCCACTCCCCTATTGATTGATAATACTTCTGCAATCAAGTTGTCCAAGAATCGCAGATTCCATGATCGAACCAAGCACATCAACACAAAGTACCATCTGATTAAATATCATGTAGAGGCCAAGACAATTCATTTGATACATTGTTCCATGAATGGGAAAATCGTAGACATCTTCACCAAAGCGCTTGGAAGAGAAAAACTTGAAAATTTCAGAAAGATGCTCAGACTTACAAACACCCCTTCGGATTAAGGGTGGAATGTTGGAAACATACCCTAAGAATATGAAACCAAAGGGTCACTTCCTCTTGTATAAACATTCATTCGGATTCAAATTACGACGGGGGTAGGGTTGCACATTTTGATTCGTCATAGTGAATATAAAAGCGTAGGCATCCCCTTGATGTGAAGTCTTGGCCTAGTTTGACCTATGAATTATTGAATAAGTGGTTTGTGGATTGTTGCATATATTTTCGGGAGGTGCTAAGTTCCTATGGTTAATTTTTTTTTAAATTCAATGAATTTTGAAGTTATTCCTATGATTACCACAATCTAAAACATATAACAAGATTTCTTTACTTGCACTAGATTTTATGATATCTTAATATTAATTTTATTATGTAAATTTCTTGAAATCATAATATCATATCATAGTGAATTACGAACAATGTAGCTTGAAAGTATGATCTCTTGTGATTTTATTGCGTTCAACATCTCATCATAATTCAACCTACCTAAAGTTAGAATCAGATGTTCTTTTGAAATTCACAGCAGATCATAGAGCCTAAGAATACCTCAAAAAGAAAGAATTAAAAGAAAAGATGAATTACAGTGAAAATTGCAATGAAATGAGCAGTAAAATTCATCATGCATTGGAACTCATATGTGCACAGAAATATGTGTCATTACCCCTTAACAAGTATAGTCAAAATATATAATACAATGGAGAGAATTCGATTATCCAATGATAATTCGAATCCCAGTCAGTCTACCTAGTCTAGAATAGGAAATATCACCACTGGAGTGTTCCGAGGCTACCAAACTCAACTAAGACTCAATGAACTGAAGCTACTGTCAGTTAACTGACCAAGGAGGGCACATTTGTGAATTTGGCATGCAAAATAGGCTACAGAGGGCACATTTGTGAATTTGGCATGCAAAATAGGCTACAGAGGGCACATTATATTACAATCATTTGCAATCGGAGCACAAACCCCCACTAGAGTCAGGAACTCAAGTGGAACTCAGTTGGACTGAACCATATCACTGAGTTAGCTCCTAACATGTAGGGAATTGACTCTGGTGTTCCTAAAATCATGCATGCAAGGCGCATCAAGTGGCTAATGGGTCCTAGATGACATCTGCACACCACTAGGGGGTTAACAACATCATCAACTACTCGGAAAAGGTAAATAATGCTAAGGTGGACAAGGTTGGAGTATTAATTATCCTAACAGTTATGTCTAGTTTGTTCATTTGATGTTATTTTTGAATCATTGAATTGCATCCAAAATCTCATGATAGTTTTACCCACGACATAGAATTAGGTATTTTGTTTAGTTTGTTAATTTTGACCGAATAATTTAACATATTTGTTTTACAAATTCAAGTATATTGTTTTAGGATTTTTATTTTTATTTTTAATGGAAATTATGTATATATAAAGTATTAATTAAATATGGATTATAATTTTTTATAAAAACTTAAGAGATGTTTCTCCTTATTTATGGATGATATTTTTAATAAATTAGTATATCTCATATAAAAGGAACATTTTTTCTAAGTGTTCGAAGCCATTATAATAATATATTAATAATTATGAATTGAAGGTATCATTTATATAAATAGGTCTTGGTTGGGGAGGATAACACTTAATTCCATAATCACTCAAAAAAATATATCCTAACTTAGTTGTTAATTGGCAGTGAGAACAGGGGTGGCAGGTGCGGGAGGGGTTTTGTTGGACCTTAGGGGGACGATCGTGGACACCTTTGCCTGGGGGCTAGTAATAACAAAAAATAATGAGGCATAATGGTTAACATTGATGATGGGAGCATAAATCCTTGCAGTGCATCAAGTTGGGAAAATGATTGTTTTTGGTGACTCTCTACTTGTCGTTTGCTCCACTAGGAAAGGTCTAGGAAAAGATGAGTTCACTCAGGGATGGACACAAAAGTGTGTCTTTCGGTATCTCAAGAAGATAAAGGACCTACACCTATTTCATATACGAAGGCATAACAATTCAACTGCAAATGCCTTGGCAAATCAAGGAGTTCTCTTGGACAAAGGGGTTTGCGTAAATAGGGATGGGTTACCATGGCGTGAGTGGATTCCATAACCATATGAATTATCGAAGTAATGGATGGCTCAAATGAATCAAAGTTCAAACTTATGGCATTAAATTCCGCCATCGTTTGCATGGCAAGGCCAGGCCACCTGGATCAAGGAAGCCTCTCGAGGCATATCTTTTGGCTTAAAGTTCCCTTGTGTGAGGTTTCACGCTGTACTCCTTCTCCTATGCCCACATGCAAAGCTTAATGACGGAAATTCCTCCCCTTTGGGAGGGTGATATTTCTCATGAAGTCTAGAAACTTCCTCCTACATTTGGTCCTCATCGCGGTTTTGTCTCTGTGTTCCCTCTTGGTTCGGTTCTTGGTGGTCTAGGCAAATTACGACTGCGACAACATCTTTCTCGACTCAGATTAGCTCTTGGGCTCCTCTCAAGGGCGTGCTTAGCAACATCCTTGGGAGCTCAGTGTCTGGTTTCCTCCATCAGAGATTTGTTTTAGGTGGCTAGCATTATTGGTTGGAATGGAACTTGCTCAATCCTCAAAGCAAGGTCTCTCTCTAGATCGGATTTTCTTCACATTCTACTCTTAGTACCCTTTGTTAGGCGTCGAGAAGTCTGGGTCATTAAACAACTTGGTCTAAGGAGGGAGGTAATTGCAGAGTCCAAAATGCCATCATGGAAAGTGGAATTGTGAGCTATTCGGGCTGAGATTAGTGACATAAAAGCCATGCTTCAAATAATGTAGTCCCATTGGGATGGTTTTGTTGAAACCACGCGATACATTTCTTACCATATCTCTCTTCTGGATACGTGAATGGACGAGGTTAAAGATCATGTTCGAGTTCAAGGTAGGCAAGTTGAAAAGTTAATGGAAGATATAGTAGCGGGGGGGATTTTGTTTGTAATCCCTAGGGATTTGGATTTGTGGACTCTTCACCTTGTCTACTGGGTGACTGGTTTTTGTAAATTTTTGGTTGTTTACAAATTCACAAATGCTAGTTGACTCATCATTATTTAAGGAAAACTAGACCACCTAAAATAAGAAGGCATATCCACTTCTTTTAAATACTTTTAGGGTTAGGTTTATTAACCTATTTCTTTAATCTCAACCAATAAAAAATGTTTTAATTAAATCTTATTTCATGCCACAAAACACAATTATTTTAAAAGAAACATAGAGTTGGTTAACCTCTTTCGTGACCATAAAAAAGTTACCATTATACTCTAATTTTTTTTTAAAAAGAAAACAGTTAGTTAACCTGTTTTAGTTATACTCAATTTTTTTTTTTTTAAAAGAAAACAGTTGGTTAACCTGTTTTCTTAGTGTTGAGCCAAAACACAATTTATTTACAATCTGTAACATTCTACTCTAAATTAAATTTTTATTTTTAACTTTTCAAACTAACACATATTTCATAATTAATGCAGTCAAACTTAAATGAATCTCTTTCCATATTAAATTAAATAAATTCCCATGTTGCATTACTTAATTACCAGGTGATTTCTCTCTTTTGTTGAAGACGAAGGAAGGGAAGCAACACACCATCAAATTAGCAGGTGATTTCTCTCTTCCGTTGAAACGAAGGAAGTCAAATCACCCTCTTCCCGCAGAGCCATTTCCTTCCTCTGTATTGAACTGAATCTCGTGCATTAAAAAGCAATTTCAGATTTCCAACTCCGGATCTTTCATATTGTAAGTTAAACCATTCAACGCATCCATCCGAAAACATTTGAATTATGTTTCATTAAATCTTGGAATTATTGTTTCAGTAGTATGTTGATATTTGTGAGATACTTCATGTTTGATTGTTTAGTTTCAGTCAGTATCACAGCAAATGTGTCAACGGGGTGGGGTTTGGCTGGTTACTAGCTCGTGGTAATATAGCCTCACCAAGTTTCAATTCGCCTAGTACATGTTCGTCCCTCCATGGCCGGGTAAACTAGCGGATTTATGCCATGGATTAATCGTCAACGGTGTGGATAGGGTGGTGTTCATCAAAGAGTCAAAGGAAGCTTTGTGATAAAATGTCACTGCACATTTTATGGTTGGGTGCTCTATGGTCAACTGAAATTTTGACGAACAAGTATTCATGTATTTGGTTTCCAAGCTTTGTTTGAGGTAGCATTGAAGCCAGCGGGCAACCCAGGAGGTTTCAAGTCACAGGGGAGGCACTGTGGTTTTTTTTAAAACCTTAAGCTACTGCAAATTCGTGTCCCTGCTCCCTCTGGCAGGATTTGAAGCAGACCAACTTCAACCTGATGACTTGTGTGCAGGAAATATCAGGGCAACTTCTTTAGACGGCTATCTTAGAAACTTTTGCCCTTTTGAATAGAAAAAGACGTTTTTTTTTGCCAGATACAATAGTATGGTAAATGATCTACTGCCCCATTTCTAAAACTTCAGAAGACTCCATGAATGTCTTGTATATCAGCTCTATCATTTAAACTTGTGGACCTGAGATTCTGTCTCCTAAATTTACATAAATGTTTTCAAAATACCAAAATCACAGTACATAGCATTTTTAACTACATATTCCAAAATGAATGGTAGACCATAACTTTTGAGGACTCAAAACGGAAGGTGTCATACTGAAATACTTGCTTGTACAAAGCTGTCGTCACTTCTCGCGGGCAACTTTTCAACCTGGGTTGGAGGCTCTTACTCAATTATCAATCGAGGTTGACAGCTGTATTGGTGCTTGAGCAGAGAACCCAGAGAGCTGAAGACCCAGCGTTTGAATTCTACATCTAGCAGCCATATGCAATTTGGGTTGAATTTCTTGTTGTCCGACTCTCTGAGTGAATGCTTTCTAGGTCACTCAATCCTTTTCTAAAAAAACCACATGTTGCTGTGCTGCCATGTCTTCCTGTTCTCGAACATAGTTTTCCAGTTGGTGATGTGCTGGGAGGATCATTTCATTTGATACATGTGAACCCCCAGTTGTGTTTGCGCTACTGGAGGGTTACTATCCATTGAGATTCCACCAGGCTGGTTCCATTCTAGAAGTATCTAGACATGGGCATTGATCCAAGTTCCTTCCGGAGTCAGTTTCAGCAGAGTCCGAGAGAACTGCTATATTTATTAGTTTGCCTTTTCTAGCAACCTGAGATCTCTAGGAGCCCGAGATCCAGGGGCCCGCATGCCAAAGATATTCATATATCCATGCTCCTTGTAAAAAGACAAGTTGAGCGAGACTGCTTTTTGTTTTTTCATAAGATAGACTAATGATACCTCCTTTCCTGATCAGTCTTTCCTGCTTTTTATACATGTTTATGATTATCAGTTTCCATGTATGGTAGGTACAGGTTTAATGTCATAGTTCATGAGCATGCTGTTGTGGGGTGTTCCAAGGTTCTAGTGGGTGAAAGAGTGATGAGTCCAAGAGTAGTGTTGAGTAGGTGGATGGTTTTCCCAGTATGAAATGTGGCAACTTGTTGGAAGGTTTCCATTTGCATGGTGTTATAAAATTGCCTTATGCCAAAACCCCTATGTTGCACAAGTTTTTGGAACGTGGATACTTTGGGGATACGTGGGTACAGTATGTGTTACGGCTAGAAGCTTCGCCCAAATTTGCAGGAAACACTATGTTGGGATCAGCGATAATATATATTAATTTATTTTAAATATTTACAAAAATAAATGAAGAAATTTTTAAAATTTGAAATAGAGCATAATTGATTGCGCCGAGAGGCGCTTTACAGCCCAGTATGGGGGAGATCTTGTTAGTCGAGTGTTTGTCGAGTTTGTCGGATCTTGTTAGTCGAGTGTTTGTCGAGTAACAAAATAATACAAAGTAAACAAAAAAAGAATAATACTTGAAGTAAAAAGTAATAAATATTATGTCGGCCATAAACAAAAAAGAATAATACAAAGTAAAAAGTAAATATGAAACTTAAACTAGAGACTTTAGAGCTTAGGATTAGGTGGTAAATATTATGTCGGCCATAAACAAAAAAGTATAATACAAAGTAAAAACTAAATATGAGACTTAAACTAGAGACTTTACTTTTTACTTTAATACAAAGTAAAAAGTAAATATGAGACTTTAGAGTGTTTGTCTAAAAAAATAATACAAAGTAAACAAAAAATAATAATAGAAAGTAAAAAGTAATAAATATTATGTCGATCATAAACAAAAAAGAATAATACAAAGTAAAAAGTAAATATGAGACTTAAACTAGAGACTTTAGAGCTTAGGATTAGGTGGCTCAGGTATTGCACTCAAGGAGCTATTCAAGGAGAGGTTTGCACCTCGGGAGATTTGATCCCTCTCGGCGCTTGATAGAGCCTAGGATTTGGATCTAGGCTGGTTAATTTCATAGCTCAAACTATTTTTAGCCTCTTGAGCCTCTAGTAGTGTCATGAAATTCAATATTTTTAAATATTCTCACTCCCCTAGTTCCACGCCATACAAAAATTGGGTTTGGGTGACCTAAAGTCAACCCTTTACTAATTATGCATGACTCTGGTGCCATGGTCTGTTTTGTAAATTTGACCTACAACTTCATCCCATTGTATGAGTTTATAAAGGCAAATTGCATATCTATAGATTTTCGAAGCACCAATAGTTTCATAGATCATGAGTTTCAATATTTTTTTGTAGAGCATTGGTTGTCATCAATGTCAAGTGTTTGACTGTCATCCAATGTGGGGATATTGCTGAACATTGGTTGTCAATGATGTCAACTGAAGAGGATGTCAAGTGTTTGACTGTCATCCAATGTCAAAGAGGATGTCAATTGATTCAGTATGAGTCATTGATATCAGCCTAAGTCAAAGTGGATACAACATTCCAACAAAAGTATGGAGAAGCCACTTTGAGGTAGTCTATGTGCATGATAAAGAAAGCATGAACACTAGAAGATATGCGCAAATGGTGAAGGTGACAGATACGTATGCAACTTTGGAGTATATCTAAGAGTGCATTATGTCGAAGATGTATATCAAGGATACAACACTCAAGCAAATTTGGAGTATATCTAAGAGTGCATCAAGGATACATCTTGCAGGTGAAGTTTGAAGAAGTACATAAGATGATACATAATGCAGATCCATAAGATACTTCGTGAAGATCCAGTTCAAGAAGAAAAACAAGTAATGGATCCTACATCATGTGGCTCTTGCGTAAAAATCAAGTTCCCCAAGTCATACTCTCTCATGCCAGCAAATTGAAGGAGTTGGTTGGACAATGGTACAAGTGCTCAAACTGCCAAAAGTTGGTTGAACAAATGGGACAAGTAAGCAAGCAATCCTAAGCATTGCTTGGTTGATGGTTGGGAGTGCGCAGGAAGAAAAGAACAACAGATGGCCAGACAATCCTGAAAGCGTGCAAGCAAAGCCAATAAGAAGATGCTTTCAGTAAGTGGAACACGCACGAACTCCTAGAATGGTACAATGGTTGAAGATCATATATGAGCAAATTCCACAGCCGACGAACAACAAGTGCGCAAGTTCCACAAGTGATGACAAGGCAGAAGTCAAAGTCCCACCAAGTAAAAGTCGAAGTATGCGCAGATTCCGTAAAGTATCAATACACCAAGGGCACATCACCCAAATGTAATGATGAAGCACAGGTCAAAATCTCACTAAGCGAAAGCTGGAGAATGCGCAGATTATGCAAAGTATTGATATCACAAGGGCGCATTACCCAGAAAGGATGGTACAAAAAAGGTCATGGATAGATCAAGATGAAGTGGAAGATTGCGCACATAATGTAAGGCAATGGTACATCAAGAGCGCAATGGTACACCACCAAGGTGTAAAGACCCATTAAGTTGTGGACCTTGAGGGCGCTTGATACATTAGAGATGACACATAAATAGCGCAGATGATGACATGTGGCATATGCACAATCCGTGAAGTATGGAAGAAGGGATGCCACAAACAACTTGCGAACATACAATCCGTGCAGGACATGTATAAAGAGAGATGCAAGTTGGAAATTGAAAGTAAGCTTGATAGCAAGAACACAAGTGTTTTTGTGTGAAAGTTTCAGTTTGTTTTTCGGGGCATCAAGGGGCTCGTGGACATAACAGAATGATCTAGCGAAGAGCCGAATGCGCACATGCAACAAAACTAAGTTTTGATGGTGCGCTGAAAGATGCTGTAGACCTGTGACAGTGGCACAAACATTGAAAGAAAGAGATACTGAACAATGCGCAAGTGCTGGATATCTCAAAGGACAATATCACACTCAGCATGTCGATAGTCACAGAAGTTGAAGAGACAGAAGCGCAGAGACAAAACCGAAGTTTATTAGATATTGCGTTGATGTCTAGCTGATGCATATGAACAGAAGTGAAAGTGTGCGAAGTTGAAGACTCCATCTGATATGCAACAACAGAACAATAACTTAAATCGATAGGCGCATCACAATGCAGATGATCTGAGACAAGTTTGTTAAACTGAACAGACCAATTATTTGATGCACATGACGTCGCAGATTATCTGAGAGACTGCAACACTTAAATAGAACGGACACATCAAAAAGTGCGCAGTTCCTTCTGTTACTAGTGCTTCATTTATGAACGTCAAACTATCAATTGAAAACACAGTATCAATTGATCATTGCAGTCACGTAGAGGAGAATGTTAAACCAGAAGTGCAGACTGCAGTATCAACAGAGCACACAGTACATGAAGTAAATCATCAACAGAAGTGTGAGTTGAGAGGACTGAGAAGTCAAGTGATGTATGCAACGCAGTAACAGAGTATAGTTTGCATACGAAAGTAGCGCACAATAGAATCATCATCAGAAGACCTGAAGAATTGCGCAGAGTTGAAGATCAACAAGGCAGTAAAATATATTGGACATCAAGGCGGTCGGATGGGGCAAGGAGACAGGGAGTTGGAGCTTCCTTCAGGTTGGCGCCTGTAAAACAACAAGGAGATAGGGAGTCACAACTTCCTTCAGGTTGGTGCCTGTAAAACAAAGCGACAAGGGGTCGGTGCCTGTAAAACAAAGTGACAAGGGGTCGGTGCCTCCTTCCAGTTGGTGCTAGAGAAAACACAGGGGGTTGGTGCCTCCTTCCAGTTGGTGCTGGTAAACACAGGAAGTTGGTGCTTCCTTGAATGTATTCTCTCTCACTATAAATAAGCATATCGTGGTTTTCTCCCGTTTGGGTTTCTACGTAAAAATTCTGTGTGTTATGTGTTGATGATGTGGTGCATATATGTGTGAATGTTTATTTACTGATGCTTAACAGAAGATAAAGATTAAGTAAAGGCTAATCTGTTAAAGAAGGTAAAATCTGCTAATAACTGCGCTAATACTGATTCACCCCCCCTCTCAGTATTAAATCGATTCCAATATTTTCTAATTCCTTGTTCGAACTTCATCTCTATTATTGCTCCTAAGAGTGCTTAGTATTTGGGTGCCTCTGCATTTTTAAGATGGTAACTACTACTTACTTCTCATGTGAATGAACTTGATTGTTTCAAGTTCAACTAACATCAGACTTTCAAAATCTTTGGTATTTGGAGTATGACGTGGTTTATGATCTTAAATTGCTCTATCAATCAATATGAATAACGTAAGCTAGCTATAAACATTTGAGGCATGATTTAAAGTTGTTAAATATCTTAGTATCGGTGTAGAAAGATCCATGTTTATTCACTTAAGTACATTGGTAGCTTATATTTTGAGTGTGAATAGATCTAAAGATCTAAGAGGTGTGAACCCTCTTAAGTTATATAACCTTGAAAATTAAAAAAAATGACATCATTGATAGATTCGATTGATTTTTTTATTGTTGGTGATTTCTTGGCACAATAAACAATGGTCATTGAATTGATTTTTGACACTTTCCTTATGATTTTGGGCCTCGCATGACCAAGAGCTTGTAAAAGCTCCGAAACAAACATGGAGCTTCTACAAGCTCCCCCAAAAAAGGGAGCGGCCAAGCAAGTTCCCAAAAAGCTCCTAAAAAGCTCCCAAGCTGCTAGAGAAGCTCCCAACAAAAAGGAAACATTTTGTACCAACTCCCATGCTCCCATGAATGGGGAAGCATTGGGTAGGGGTTGCCAAAATCGTGGGAGCGGTACCCGTGCAACTATGCAAAGCCCTAAAATTGCTTTCCAAAACCCTAATTAGAATTTGTTTATTTAAGTGTTATTCTTGCTTAGTTTCACTTTCCAAAAGGCCACAATTTGCATTGCTAAGCTTTTCTATCCAAGCTTTATTCAAATTGCTGATGTTGCCAAGCAGAAAGCACAAAACAATAGCTTTCTTTGCCACAAAAATTCATTCAAAACAGTAAGGAAAATCATCTAAAAGGTAAAGAAAACTATCCAAACAACAAAAAGGTCACACCTAACTTGCATGCAAAGCTTTTGGACTTTTATTTTGATCTATTTCCTTTCTTTTCCAGTGGTAAGGGCGACTTGGCTGGAGGAGATGATAGTTCTATGTATACAGGTTTGAGAGATAGTTGAAGGGTTGGATATTTTTCTCTCTAGATAGTTTGTAGCAGCAAACAACTCCTCATTCTTCCATCCTCTAGACCTTCGACCACTACCCTCACTGCAAACAAGGACATCCATGGTGCCCTGTCACCTTTGACTTACTATGATGCAATCAATCTTGGGTAACATGTGATTTGGGAAACGGGTATGAGTTTCCCAAATCGGAACGTGTTGGAAACATGACACCTCAAAAATAAATGGGGAAATGCGATATATATATATATATATATATATAGTGCTATTCTATAAGTAACACATTATATTGAAACTTTGAAAGAAAGCATTATGAATAAATGAGCAAAAAGATTTAAATGACAAACGTAAATGACAAGCTATGTTCCACCATCGCTTATATTGGGATCTTTATCATTAATATCATATGTTGCCTCCTCATGTAGATTTGCCTCTACCTCGATCCTCTGAGGACATTAGTCAACACCATTAAATTTTGATGAAACTGCCTAATTCAAGTTTAAAATATGGTTGAAAAAGCTTAACATGCCTAATCAATGATTTTGGTTTGAGTGAAGGGTTCATTTCCTCTTTTCCAGCAGTATGTTGGAGGAGATAAGTTCTATATATATAGATTTGAGACATAGCTGGAGGGTTGGATATTTTTCTCTCTAGATAGTTTGTACTATGTAGTAGCAGACAATCCTCATTCATCCATCCTTTGGACCTTAAACCACTACCTCCACTGCAAGCAAAGACATCCATGGTAGCTTGTCACTTGTGATTCACTATGGTGCAATCAATCTCTTGGGTAACATGTGATTTGGTTTAATTATGCTTTGTTTTAGCTCCTTGAATCTCTTGGGTGTCATTGGTTTAACTATATTGCAGTGTTATGGTTAGTTTGTAGTGCGCTTATTTTGCTTTATCTTCACCTAATGAGCATTCCGTTAATTTATTGTTATAATTGCCTTTAGGATATGATTGCAACCAATCTAAGTTTTTATTAAATTCACCCTCGCTCTTGACCGTTTATGGACAACTCAAGAACGAGTCTTTTATGTGCTAATCATCATGGAGTTTTGTGCAATTTTTTTTGTTTGATGAGAGCATACAATCCTTAGGGACACCCCCTAAGATTGGAAAAGCACTAATCCAAACAGAGAGGTATCTAGTGGTGATAGGGCTAGGTGGCCTATAATTGTTAGGTAGGTCTGCAAGTGCGAATTTGCGTGATAACAACTAACAAGTTCTCTACTATGCTTCGACTATGTGGGCAGGAGTTAGAATTAGGAGTGTGGACCCTTGGCCTTGTTGGGCCCTAAAATTTGCAAACCATTATTGTGTATGAAATGGATTCTCAGATTGATTGTTTCTAGCTACAAAAGAGGCCTTCGTTCTCAACGACTCACTCCCACTTTTGAGCTGGGAATTCCACAATGGAGTGAGGAGAAGCAATGTCGTGAACACAAAGGATGAACTTGGAGTGAAGAGATGAGCGTGTTATTATGGTTAGAAATAACCTGCTTTATTAGTGATAATAATTATGTGGATAATAATCTCCACATTCTCCCCGATCATAGAAGGAGAACTCTGCACAGTGAAATATCTCACATCTACGTGAGATCACTTAGAGTATGAGCTCTTCCAACGCAACCTAGCTCAAAGATGTTTCACCATGCATTCTATAAATTTGTAATGTCTAAGTGAGCTATCTTGGCCTCCTGCAATTTGGAGTAGACAAGAGCATGTCCACAACCAATCTCACCTGAACTCCCTCTGAATGCTCCCTCTGAATTTGACTCATCTCGAATCTCTAAATTAGTCTTTGGAGCATCAACCTCTACATTCTCCTCAATCACTGAAGGAGAATCCTGTGCACTGGAAGACCTTAGATCCTCATCAAATATCACATCTTTGCTCACCACATTCTCCCATTGCACTGAAATAACGATACTATAAGTTGTAGAAGTATCATCGTATCAATCACAAGATGTAGTCACAACATCTCGAATCCTAAAATCAATCACTGAATCCATCATAGGTTTCGAACCTATCTCCATGTCATCCCACCAATCATGCTTTATATGTGCCTCTCAAAACTGGAAGGCTAATCCAACCTCCCACTAGAATGTACAAGTGCCACTAGATTAGCAAGTAACTTGTAAATGCTACCCTCTCTCACCCCTCTAGCCAACGTCTTTGGACTGGCTAGACTACAATAATTGATGGTGCACTATGGTCCTTCAAAGGAAACTCTACAATGTATATATGTCATACAAGACACTAAGAGAAGATGCTTCGTCAAATCAGAAACAAAAAAAAAACAAAATCCAACTCAAGAATAACACTTATAGGCTTTTAAAATGAAATGGATCCAACTCCTCTCGTAGGGTAAGTGGCATTGTCACCAAGTTCCACAGTCATGCCTCCCTCTTGCTCTTGAAATCTGTGGAACATTGATCTGTCATATGTTATATGTCTTGAAGCTCCACTATCCACAAACCATCGAATACTAGACATAGTGTTAGAAGACAAGCAAGAGACCAAAGCCATATCCATCTTAGAAAATATGCAATATGAAGAATATCCTCCACCTATCATAGGTGAAAAACAAATTGACAACCATTGGAACAAATCAACCACCTATCACAGGCCTTCAGAGCATCTCACCTCCTGAAATTAAAACCAAACTAGTCAATTGTTATGACCCTTCCTAAGGGTGTAATGAGTGGCTCTGAGGGCCCATTAGAGTAGTAGTGGACTAAGTTCAATGAAAGTGGACTAGGTTCACTATGTTGTTATTGTTGAATAAGGCCCACTATGTTCGGAAATAAATGTAATGGGACCTCATTAAAGAAGGTCCACTAGGTGGTTAGGAGGTTAGAGTGTATTGTGATTCTATAAATAAGGATGGAGTCAACTTATGAGGGGTGGAGAAGAATATTGTATGTTGAGCTTAGCTCATTAGGAGGTAGCCCCCTCGAAGAGGCAATTGAACAGGGTTGATTCATCCCATCAAAAGAATCAAGTTATCTTAATAAAAGAGTGGATTGTTTCTGATATCTATTGTGTTGTGTGATTCTCTTGGATATATTCTATTTTCATATTGGGTTTATAACATCAATGATCACATAGATCTACTACCTATCATTGACAACAGCTAGAACAAATCTGCCACCTATCACAGGTCATCCTAGGCATCACATCAGCTGAAAATACATCCATTATAAGCCATTAATGTAATAGATCGATCATCTCTCATCACGAGAAAAACACGCCAAAACATATCACAGGTACAAGTACTCATCTCAAGCACAAATCATTAATGAATGAAGAAGACAATCCCCTTTCTTGGGTCCAAGTGTTCCTCCAAGCAACCTAGTGTTTCTCACCTAGTGACCTCAAGTAGGTCAAGTGCTTGTCCTAGGTAAACTTTCAACTGAAATGCAAATTCCCACTTATTCAAGAGTGATCTCAACCAAAATAAGCTTTGATACCATGTGGAAATTTTGTGCAATTGGGTAATTAATGCAAAACTAAAATTTCACCTTCTTCCTAGAAGGTTTCTTGGATCTTAGCCCAAGAATTTCCAGCCTTTAGGACGGCTGTAAATTAAAGTGTAAAACAAAAACTAAAAGATCACAGTAATTCACTTTTAACAACCCCAAACTTCATGGCAATTCAAGGAGAAAAGATGCCAAACCAAGACATAATTTTTCGGCCCTTCTAGGGCAACTTATCGACCAATCAATCAGATTTGAAAATGTAATTTTAACAGCAGTATAACAACAGTAAATGCAGCTCCTTATATTCTTCCTTTAAATGTTAAATCACTTAACAGTTTTCTCTTTTACGAAGCCCATTACCAACGTCTCCTCCACAAGGGAAAACCCTAATCAAAAGAGCAAACTCCAACCAAAACGTCCTCCTTCCCTTCCATTAGCTTCTCCTAGGGTTCATGAGGAAATTCTAGTGAATCTCTCCTAGAAGACAAGTACAAAGAGAAGTGTACAAATGGCGGTGATGATTGTGTATTAAAGGTCTCTATCCTTCCTCTATCAACATTACTATGTGGGCCTAAGTCCTTACAAATAACCTACATGAAGCCTTGTAGGCCACACAAGTGATGCATCCATTCAAGGGCACAAGTGTCATGCTCCAATGGCAATGTTGTGCACAATAATGACTCCAAGGTGTTGTAGCTACATAAGGCAAGTCCACACCATTGCATCATGAGCTTCCATGGATTCAATCTATCCTCCAAAGCATAGTATTCCACTAGGTCAACTACCCCATTGCAAGAACATTGTTGAAGCCCCAGGGATCCTCGAGTCATCTTCAATCCTCCAAACAAGAAACCTAGTTTCTACATGCCAATTAGGGCTTGAAGCACTCCATGATGCAAAATGCTCCACATCCCGTAAAGGGTGCTCTCCAAGTAAGTGGCTCTTCTACGAGGCCTTAATGAAGGGCATCCACCAAACTACTAGGATATCTCCAATGCCTATGGGAAGAAAGCCAAGCCAACACCATCCTCAGTTCAAGCATCCACTGAGCAAGCTATCTCAACTGTGCATATCCATCACAAACCATCTCTCATGTTGCAATCCGTCTTGGACCATGCACGGGCTAGTCATATATTATGTACCCAAAATCTCATGGAGCACCCCCGAACATGGTGTAAACACTTTCGGAGTAACCCGAAAGTCTAACATGCAAGCCTCTGACATGTGTGATGAAAACCACAAATATGAATCAAGTGGGATGAAATTCTCCTCAAGCTCCACTAATTGATTTACCCTGGAACTGCTTCTTGATTTGATGTGAAACGTTGCAGTAATTGATACACTAGGATCTTTAAGTGAACGAGCAATGTAACATCCATCCTATATACCAACTCAAATGAGCTTTTCATTGTAGCCTCTTTCTTCGTTATTTGATCAGCCCATAGAACATGTTAATTTTACTGTCCTAGTTTTTCTCACTATCCCCCCATAGTCTTTTTGTTGATAGTCATTAGATTCTTGCTGCTTGACTCAACTAAACCATTTCCTTGTTGGTAATAATTCGATGAATGGGATAGGATAATGCCATAGTTGAAACAAAAAATTGATAAATATATTGAGTTGAATGCTTTGGCATTATCAGTTGTAGTCTTAGCTGGGACACCAAACCTAGTAATTATCTCATCCTCCAAGAATTCCATGTCCCCTTTGTCTAATGGCCTCTTGGTGGGTATTGCCTCGACCCACCTAGTAAAATAATGTGGCTGTGATAATCCAAGAGTTCTCTTTAAATTCTGAATGAAATCCAAGACCTGTCGTTGGAATGGTGCTTCTACAACCATTGGTTGCAAAGATAAGGCTGCCAAATGTTGCCTTCCTACAAATAATTGACATAACTGACAAGATCTAACAAAATTGTGGACATCTGTGAATATTATCGAGTCATCGACTAATAATACCCAACTGTCAAAATTTTATGAGTTGTTTTTTTGGCTGCATAATGTTCCCCACATAGGCCTACATGCAATTCTGTCATAAG
This sequence comes from Larix kaempferi, assembly GCA_027924585.1. Classification (NCBI taxonomy): domain Eukaryota; kingdom Viridiplantae; phylum Streptophyta; class Pinopsida; order Pinales; family Pinaceae; genus Larix; species Larix kaempferi. Next base: position 3,537,357 of record BSBM01000687.1, on the reverse strand, counting down.
CCTTTAGGATTCTACATCAACACATGTGAGAATCAATCCTTCAAGGTTTCTCCAACCTAATCCTCCTTGCATCATACAATATTTAGATGCTTTTAATCTTAAATCCCTTATCTTATGATCCACCAAATGTTTTGGAGATAATAAGTTTTTTAAATAATACACAGTGTTTGCATACCAATCATGTTGCTTTAACTCTTCTAATACTATAGAAATCAAGTCATGACCATTTTCTATATCCATGCTCAATGCCTTTTCATTTCCTTCTATCCACATTGGCTAATCCTTGTCCCTTAAGCAGTTTATTTGGTTTGATTTCCAAATTATACTTTTGAATCTTGGATACCCATTTACCTCTGACACATAAACAATCTTGTTGAGCCAATATATCTTTCATAACTGGGTGAGGCACATAAGTAATTATTTTGGAATCCCACAACCTATGAATTACTTCAAAGATTGAACCAAAGTATAGGCTTGTTTCTTCATGATAGCATACTTTAGCTTTGCATCTCTAAGTGCCTTGTTCACAAAAGTGATGTGCTGCTCCATATTTTGATCATTCTTTTGCAATAACGCACCTGCAATAGTATTCTCTGAAGGAAATGAAAATATCTAAAAATCTTTTGACTAATCAGGGCTTGCCAAAACTGTTGTTGTGACAATATCTTCTTTTAATTTCATGAATTCCCAGTTGCTCTTATCATCCCATTTAAATTCTTGGTCTCTCTTCAACAAATTTGATATCAGTTCAATGATTTCTGCAAAATTTTGGATGAAGCTTCTAATGAGATTTATCTTACCAAAGAAACATTGCATAGATTTCTTAGGCAATGGAATCTGTTGAATTGTGTTTATTTTGGCTGGATGGATCAATCTTAACACCTTACTTTGATATTTAATGTTCGGGGAGCTTTCCTTCATCAACTCCGAAGATTGACTTCTTGGGAGTAATGATATTCCATACTTTCTGCACCACTTGAAGACCTACCAAAAATGATGAACATGATCACTTCTTTCATTTGAAAACACTGTCAAATCATCTCGATAGATTTCAATGATTTACCGTTAATGTTCTTGAATGCAAAATTGATGTCTCTTTGAAAAGTAGATCCAACATTTAATAAACCAAATGACTTTTTAAGATATTCAAATGTTCCCCGTGGCATAGTGAAAGCCTTCCTATGTTGATCTTCCTTTTTAACCATCACTTAGTTATATCCTAAAAAACCATCTAACATGGATAACATACCTAATTTTGTAACCTTTTGCAACAGATGTTCCGTGTTAGGAAGCAGATAGTTATCTTTAAGGGATTATTGGTTCAAGTTCCTGAAATAAACACACAACCTAATTTCACCATTTTTCTTCTTTACTACTACTAGATTTGCCACCCAAGACGAATGTCTAGTAGGTGCTATGATCTGAGCAGTAAGATCTTCTGAAGTTCCTTTTGAATGAGCGGAGCCAATTTAGGATTGATATGTCTTTGCTTTTGTTTGAATGGCTTTTCCCCTTCTTTCAACAGGATTGTATGCTGAATGATGTTTCCCTTATAAGCTTTGAGGTCATCATAAGACCAAGCAAAAAGATCCCTGTATTCCCTTATACGATTTTCTATATCTCTCATTTCTTTTGTTGAGCAATTCCTTTCGATTTAGATGAGCTTAGGGTTTTGTACCGATCCAATATTTATTTCAATACTATCTCTAGGTTTGCTTATTTCCTTTTTCTCTTCATACATATGATCTTTTATCTCTTTGTTCCATAACTTTTGGACCCTCGTCACCTTTTCCTGGACAATTAATTTGATGTTGTACTAAGGGTCCAATGGCTATAATCACTGGGAACAGTGGATCTTAATTTTGAAGAACTTTTCATGAGATTCTCTTTAGAAGGAAAGGACATTGAACTCAGAGGTATTCCCGGGAAACACCCTAAAGTGATAATCTCTAATAGCATGACAAAATTGCTAAAAAAGGGACCCCATGGAGTAATTGCACAATTGTGTTCACTAGATGTTCAAGTATATGTGCCCCCTCTATTCCAATGGATCTCCAACAAGTTATTGACAATCATTTCAAGGTATTTGGATAGATGCCTAAAGGTCTTCCACCTACTCAAGATAATGACCATGTTATTCACTTGCCATTAGGAAGTGTTCCACCTAACATCAAACCCTACAAGTATCCATATGCACAAAATAGTGAGATTGAAAGTATGGGTTAAGAAATGTTAGATGCAAGCATCATTCAACCTGGCCAAAGTGCTTTCTTTGCACCAGTGGTGATGGTTTGCAAAAAGGAAGGTGTTAAGATTCAATATGCTAAGATAGATAACATCAGTATTCCATTCAATTTCACAACAATAGCATATACAGGATCACTGAAAGAACAACAAGCACAACATAAACACAAGAGACACAATTTATCCTGGGAAACCCTCATGGGGTAGAAAATCCAGCAAAGCTTCCTCAATATAGATGACCAACAAATACAAAGATGTTATCCCCAAACAAGAGCTCCTTCTCCTCCTTTGCAGATCTCTCTCTCTCCTATGCGAGTTCACAAGTGAGTGAGTGTGTGTAAATGAGAGACACAACACTTCTATTTATACTTTATCTCTGTCTAGGCAAAATACCTAACTAGGTCGGCCCCAACAAATATAACCCAATGCTGACTAGGCCGACCCCACTAGGGGACTTAAACACCCCATTATAACTGACTCTGGGCCGACCCCACTAGGGAAGTCTAATAACCCAAGTTACAACATTCCGACGGAGGAATAAACATCTCCGGATATAATAATAATGTACAAATAGAATATTTTTAGAAGTTACAATATTTTAACACTCCCCCTTAACGAGAATGATATTCTAACACCATCTGCAGGAGCATGGAGTCATCAACAACATGATACATGATACATCTATAAATCATTGGAAGCTTTCTTCAATCATCATCAGTAACTCAACCAGTTACTGGAACATAATCAATACTGGATCATCAACATCGTCAGTACTGAGTCTTCATCTTCTGCAGCACTTGATTAGCTATAGCAGCATCATCATCTGGATATTCCGATCAACATCATCATCTGGATCTCTCGATCAATAGCCTCATTGTCTGGATCTCCCGATCAACAGCATCATCTGGATCTCTCGATCAACAACCTCATATGGATCTCTCGATCAACAGCCTCATCGTCTGGATCTCCCGATCAACAACATCGTCTGGATCTCTCGATCAACATCATCATCTGGATCTCTCGATCAACAACCTCATCGTCTGGATCTCTTGATCAACAACATCATCTGGATCTCTCGATCGACAGCCTCATCGTCTGGATCTCCTGATCAACAACATCATCTGGATCTCTCGATCAACATCCCTACGCTGTTGGGAGCGGGGAGCGGGAGCGAAAAGCGAAATTTTCAAAAGCTTCCGTTTTGGGAGTGTTTCAGGAGCGTTTTTTATATAATATATATTTTAATATATTTTGATGCATATATATTAAAAAAAACATGTATTATGCCAAATTAGCTATAGAAAGCATGAAAACATAGATATTCATATAACCATTTAGTACACATTGATATAACATCAATCATCTAGGACATCTCAGAAGATTTTCTGGAGTGACATAACTATGGTAATGACCATTTGCAAGTGATGTCTTTAAATCCAATATCAAACTTGCAAAGATATTAAGTTATTGTTAAGATTTACTTTATCAAACAAACTCTATGATTGAATTTTTGTAACAGAAGTTGAATTTTTGTAAGGGAAGTACAAATGTGTAGCTGATGGCATTGACTTTAAGACAATGCTGCATGTATTTGACCCTCATATGTCAATACCATTTTTCTCATATAACCAAACTGTATTAATTAGAATTTGATTAAAATTAACATGCAGACGGTTTTCTATTTTATACTTTTATCCCTTCTGAATAGAATATGAACTTTATTGATATTGCAAAGGTGCTTCTGAAAAGGCCCCTTTACCAGTGTACTGCCAAATTTTCCTTATTTATTCGTCCAATTTCTATAATGTCATTGTCTGATATATGATGTGAAGGTAAACCCAAGGCTAGGGTTTTGACAGACAATGGGATAGACCTTTTTGAAACTCCTGTAAAAGTGTTTTTTTTCAAATATACTTCTTATTTTACTCATAAAACAGTTATGTACAAGGAGAACAAAATCTGTACAAGAAAAGATAAGAATATACAGACATTGTAGCAGCTATCTTATTGCAGTTACAACTACAATAAATTTTGAATATGGAGTTATCAATTCACATTTTTCCTCTCTAATGAGAAAAAACCCTTCACCCTTGAGTTGGGCACAAAGCTCATCCATCCACAACCCTTGAAAGGAAGAACAGTGCCACTAGAGTCCTCAAAAACACACTTACAACACAATTTCCCTAAAGAGAACATAACAACAATATGGATACAATGCCACAAGCCTTGATAAGGTGACTGATGAAAGAGTTAGTCCCCAAGAACAGCTACTCTCCAATGAATGGTACCCTGGATCATTTCAGAGAACCTCTGCTATGCTAATTTCCAACATTGACAAGAAAACCGACACTCCCAAAGAATGCATTTGACAGCTTCATCTTGGGGAAGAAAATGCATTTATCATCTGTGAAACTACTCTTCGCCAACCTGGGGCACATCAAAGTTTTAAACTGTTTACCATGGGGTGCACATCAAACTGTTTACCACTGAGGGCATAGAATGAGTCCAAATGGAGTCCAATAGACTTTATTTGCCGAAATTAACCCTAGCCAATCTCGAAAAAAAAATAAAAATTCGCGGAATCGCTCAGGAAGCGTTTTCGGGAGCGATTTTTTTGCTCGGGATCGCTTAGGAATAGATGCGGAATCGATCCGGAAGCGTCGATTCCGGATCGATTCCTAAAATTCCAGGGAGTTTTTTCTCCAAAGAAGCGTGAATTACGAAATCGATTCCGGGAGGAATCGTGATTCCGGAATCGATTCCTCATCGATTCCTTCCGAATCGCGAATTGGGATCGATTTGTGGGGGTGCAGAGCAATTCCCAGCATTCATCGTCTGGATCTCCCGATCAACAACATCATCTGGATCTTCTGATCAACAACATCATCTGCAACACACATGATCCTTCATTTTGGAATTACAGGATCACTGTCTAGGGATGATCAATCTCATCACAATCAACATTTAAGACTATCCTTCCTTTCAGAATTATGGGATTTACTGTCTAGGGATGATCAATCCCATCACAATCAACATTTAAGACTATCCTTCCTTTCGGAATTACGGGATTTACTGTCTAGGGATGATCAATCCCATCACAATCAACATTTAAGACTATCCTTCCTTTCGGAATTACGGGATTTACTGTCTAGGGATGATCAGTCCCATCACAATCAACATTTAAGACTATCCTTCCTTTCGGAATTGCGGGATTTACTGTCTAAGGATGATCAATCCCATCACAATCAACATTTAAGACTATCCTTCCTTTCGGAATTACGGGATTTACTGTCTAGGGATGATCAGTCCCATCACAATCAACATTTAAGACTATCCTTCCTTTCGGAATTACGGGATTTACTGTTTAAGGATGATTAATCCTATCACAATCAGCATTTAAGACTATCCTTCCTTTCGGAATTACGGGATTTACTGTCTAAGGATGATTAATCCTCAACCGCTTACAGGATGGTTAATCGTGTTCTCTTTAGGACATAAAATCCAGGGATGATACAATCCACTCGTCTACTTAGACAAAGTCTAAGGACCACACATCGACCTCATCGTCGGTACAGGTATCCTTATAGTTGACCTCATCGTCGGAACATGTAACCTCATCATCGATACAGGTATCCTCATCATCGATACAAGTATCCACATCATCAATACAGGTATCCTTCATCATCGATACAAGTATCCTCATCATCAATACAAGTATCCATATCATCAATACAGGTATCCTCATCATCGACCTTACCGTCGATATAGGAAATCTTATCATCGATACAGGTATCCACATCGATACCAGTATCCAAATATCATCATCGACCATATCACTCCCCCTTTCGAGGAGGGTCCTTCTGAACTACACCAAGCTTGTCTCGGAAATACTCAAACTTTACTCGAGACAGAGGTTTGGTCAATACATCAACAACTTGTTCGTCAGTGCTCACATACTCAAGCTTTATAGCTCCTTTCTGCACCAAATCCCGTATATAGAAATATCGGATCTCTATGTGCTTTGACTTATCATGGAACACTGGATTCTCTGTCATCTTGATACAACTTTGGTTATCGCACAGGATCACAGTGGGATCCATCTCTAAGTCAAACAATCTTGATAACAATTTCCGAAGCCATATCGCTTCACAACTAGCAGAGCAAGCAGCTATATATTCCGCTTCAGCTATGTTGAGAGCCACACTAGACTACTTCCTGCTAAACCACGAGATTATGGCAGATCCCAGACAATAACATCCACTTCAATTTGATGATTCTCAATCTGCATTACGAGTAGTAGACTGCTTCAATCGTGTGATTCTCTATCGAATCCTGGGAGTTTGCTCGATTCGCACTTCTTCTTCAATTACACCATTAAGAGAATGGTCTTGTCTAGCCACTTGGAGCAAACATCTCGTCATGATTCTCTCCCTCTTTCTAAGAGAATCCTCTAGCCACGAACCTTCTATAGTACGTTTGATTTGTAAGTCTTCTTGTTGAACATCCATCACTTGTTCTTTAGAACAGGTGTTCATCATCCTTCTTTTGTAGACCATAGCACATGATCTTTCCTACAAATCAAAGTTAATTACATGATTAGTAACACTTCATAATTATCAAATCATGTCAATGATAACCTTTTATGCATATTGATATGATTCACATAGTTATGCAACTATCTTGACCAATACTTTGGCACAACACTTTTCCATATCCTGTATGCATACAATGGCTATCTAGATGCCTTCCATCTCTACTAGAACATACTATCAAGAGCGTGCACAACTCTCAGCATGTCAGCAAAGAGGTTTCATTCTAGACAAGCAACAATGGAATGTTTGTCCAACTTACCCATCATATGCATATTAGTAGTATACTGTTCAATGCTATATGAATGCTTACACTATGCATGATATATTCTAGGAATACAAATATGCATACAACTATTACGAGCAATATCATTAACTATTCATAGATTCAAGAGGTAATTCAAATAACTCAAATACTTATATTTTATGTTTGTGTGGTTGTCTCCCACTTGATCTCTATTTTCCCTTTATGATAGCATCATGATTATATGTCTTTGAACTTCTATCCATTCTGTACCACTATGCATGCTTAAGTGTGTACTAGTTTCATCATTGTGACTTTTCTCAAGATCTCATACATAATCATAGATTAATTAGTATAATCTTAATACTATCAAAACATTATGATTCTAAATAATCTTAAGCATGTATGGTCATGATCATTTCATACACAGGTATACTTATCTAAGATCCTAACACAAAGTAGGATTCTAACTTGATATAGGAAAACATACCTAGATTATCATGCTTTCGAGTTATGTCTAACATACCAAAACAATGTCTTCTTTCTTCTCTTCAATGATTTAGAGACCTTGTGCTAGTAACCTGCATATCTCATAAGTTAAGCATTGTATAACCAAATTATACATACCTTGTAAGTAGAGCTTTTATGTGATCAATGACTATGGATGAGTCTTTGTCTTCATGTCATCATGGTCATATGGATTTGTCTTTCTTGATGTACCTTTCATGTTAGCAGACAACATCATCCTCATACAACACCACAAGTGCATTAGTACAATCATAAGTGTCATAACCCTAATCAATGAATGTCTTCTATTATTCTCATGCATTCATAATTTTACTAAGGTTATCAGACAATCTAAAATTAATCATAATTGTACTAACCTCAATAATATGAAGACAAACAGATTTCAAAACATACCTGTATCTCCTCAAGTCATACCTGTCGAGATTGCTTGTAGTCTTCTTTATAAGTGTAAAATCCTAACCATCCAAGGTAGATCACTTGTAAAACATATTATATAGGTTCATGGTGCTAGGATGATAAATATCAGTGCCATTTAAACCTCCTTCATTGCTACCCTATGAGTCTCCCAACTTTGCTAGGGTTTCTTCTTACTACCCTAATCTTCAATCTCCTTCCTCCCACAACATTTTGATGGAGGATTAATATCTATGATGAATGGATTCCAAATCCATTATCAAAGTTTCCAATGTTGCATCAGGTGTCTCCAACATTGTCTTGGGTCCTTCCATACCTAAAAAATGAAAACCCTAAGTGAGAGCTTCTTCCTCCTCTTCTTTGATTTTCTCCGTTGAGTCATTTCAGATGTGCCGTATTGTTTCTGGTGTATCTCTGAAATTTTGGATCTGCAGGGTCTGAAACTTCGGCCTGTGGTAGCCCGACCTGTCCTCTTTCGAACCCCACAGGTTTGAGCTTCATTGGATTCTCCATCAGAGAGATATGCTCAGTTTCCCAACATGACCTGTTTAAGGGATGACACAACATAGCGAACTTGTATGGAGTGCCACGTGTCACTGTTTCATCTTCGACCTCTGAAACTCGGACCTGTGAAACTACAGTCCGTGCCCTAACTGTCACTTTTTAGGAATTCCATTTGGAGCTTCCAATCTCGAGATATGACCTTTTTCCCTAGGTCACCTGTTTAGGGCTTCATTCTGGAAGAGGCAGAAACCCTAACTTGTACGGATCATATCTCAGAAAGTACAATGAATATGAGGCTGAAACTCGGACACAAGGTATAGGAAAATTTCATCTTCGGCCTTTCCAAGTTTCAGATCCCGAACCTTTGCCAAAATGTATTTATAGCGAAAGTTCCACGATGACTAGGTTTTGCTATACAAAACCCTAACTTTCAAATTGTCGCAAGTGAAACAAGTGTCGTAAGTGCCATACATTGCCTTCTTTCAGGTTAGCTCTAATACCATGTTAAGATTCAATATGCCAAGATAGATAGCATCAGTATTCCATTCAATTTCACAACAATAGCATATACAGGATCACTGAAAGAACAACAAGCACAGCATAAACACAAGAGACACAATTTATCCTGGGAAACCCTCATGGGGTAGAACACCCAACAAAGCTTCCTCAATATAGATGACCAACAAATACAAAGATGTAATCCCCAAACAAGAGCTCCTTCTCTTCCTTTGCAGATCTCTCTCTTTCCTATGCGAGTTCACAAGTGAGTGAGTGTGTGTAAATGAGAGGCACAACACTTCTTTTTATACTTTATCTTTCACTAGACAAAATACCTAACTAGGTCAGCCCCAATAGATATAACCCAATGCTGACTGGGGCGACCCCACTAGGGGACTTAAACACCCCATTATAACTGACTTTGGGCCGACCCCACTAGGGAAGTCTAATAACCCAAGTTACAACATTCCGACGGAGGAATAAACATCTCCGGATATAATAATAATGTACAAATAGAATATTCTTAGAAGTTACAATATTTTAACAGAAGGATCATGGTGTATGTGTCTAGATTATAGAGAGCTCAATAAGATGGCCATTAAAGATAAGTTTCCTATTCCTGTCATTGATGAATTATTAGATGAATTACAGGGAACAATTTTCTTTACCAAGTTGGATCTTTGTTCTGGATAACATCAAATCAGAATGAGGAAAGAAGACATTCTAAAAACAACCTTCATAACACATGAAGGTCATTATGATATTTTGGTGATGCCATTTGGCCTTATTAATGCACCTTCCACATTTCAAAGCTCGATGAATTCTATTTTTAAACCCTTCCTCATAAAATTTGTGTTCGTATTTTTTGATGATATACTAATCTACAGTGAATCTTAGGAAGAGTATGTACAACATGTTGATAGGGTCTTAAAACTATTGGAGGAGCACCGACTATATGCCAAGCCTTCTAAGTGTGTTTTTAGGGCTCATGAAGTGGAATATTTGGGTTATATTGTATCTAATGAAGGTATCAAAGTGGACCCTGACAAAATCAAGGCTATCATGGAATGGAAAATTCCTAAAACCTTGAAGAATCTTAGAGGATTCTTATGATTGACATGATACTACCACAAGTTCGTCAAGAGTTCTGGTCAAATAACAACACTTCCAACAATGTTATTGAAAAAGGAGGCATTGTCTTGGACTCAAGAAGAAACCAAAGGCTTTGAAAAACTTAAAATGGCTATGTGTACAACTCCTATATTAGCCACACCTGACTTCACAAAAACTTTATTGTGGAATGGGATGCCGAAGGGCATGGCATTAGTGTAGTTTTAATGTAAAAAGGAAGCCCCCTTGCCTTTGAAAGTTGCCAACTTAAGGGAAAAGACTTACTCAAACCAATTTATGAAAGGAAATATTGGCCATACTGCATGCAATTAAGAAATGGCGCCCTTACCTAATAGGAAGACACTTCAAGGTAGGAACAAATGATGAATACCTTAGGTACTTCTTGGAACGACAATTATCTTCAGAAGAGCAACATAAATGGGTTACAAAGATGCTAGGTTATGACTTCAAAACTATTTACAAAAAAGGGAAACAAAATGTGGTGTTAGATGCATTTTCAAGAAAATTTGACATAGAGAGATTAATATGTGCTATATCCTGTTGTCACATCCATAGTAGCAGGGAGCTACCATGATTGCAGACCAGTTTTGAGCCAGTCCTATGGTATTATATTCACGAGATCAGTAGCAGATGAGCATTTTGATGATGATCACTCTTATATTCAGTAGACCCACAACATGTATGTAGTCAATTTCATGTCAGGACTGAGGCCCATGACCCTAGGTCGAAGACTGAGTTAGCCATTTTTTGCTTTGACAGATCAGATATGGATGATGATGGTGGCCCAGGATGCACACAGTAGCAGTGTTCCAGTGCCTCTAAAATGTTTGCAGTTACAATTATAGGTATATGACCCAACAGGTAGACAAGTATTGTACTTGGATGTTTATTTTGCTTGTTTATTTATCTTAGTAGTTGGACTGAGTATCTAGTGGCTATGCATTGGTGATCTTCTATATTTGTTCCTTATTTATGGCCTAGAGTAGGAGTGATTGATTCTCTGAGTGAGAGGTTCTTGTGTATACTCATTGGTATTTTCCCTCATCATAGTATGGACTTGGTCATTCCCTAGTGTCTTTGCTGGTCATGGCATCACCTTGTCACTGTCTCCATTCATCCGTCTCTTCCATTATCTGGTTTGAGCCCGACTTGTACTTTGACTAGTGAAATCAAGGACTCCCCCCACTTAGGCCTCTGTGTTGGATAGAATCCATGTTTACTTTGTGTCTCGGCTTTGGAGTGTGTGGCCTAGTCCCTTCTAGTCTCCTTGTATGATGCCAAGTGGATCGGTTGTGTGGCTAGCGTCATTGGAATGTTCTCCTTTAGTCCTCGAAAACAAGTACTCCCACAAAAGCATCAGAGCGCATAAACACTATATCTAAACGAATGCAAAAAGTCGGCAACAAAAGTGTTTTTAAACACTAAGCAAATAAAAAAAAATATTTCGTAGCTAGTTAGTGGCCAAGGGATGAGCACTCATCCTTTGTATGATGTAAGGTTGTTTTCCCCTGCAGGGCAATAGGGTGGTAACTCCATCACACCCATGGATGGTGGCAGACAATGGTGGTAAGACCGAGTCATTATCTGAGGCCCGTAAGGCTATTTGGGGCACTTGCTTTGGGAGGCTAGCTAGTGAAAGATAGATCAAAGTATTAAATGTTAAATGTTAAATCTCAAATGTGCAAAAAGATGGCATTAAATCAAATGCAATAAAGGATGCTTGTCTAGAGTCTATTGGAAACCTTCTAAGCACTTTACCCATTTGTGAGGCACCACCATTCCCTAGTGTCTTCTATCCTCGAAAACAAGTACTCCCACAAAAGCATCAGATCGCATAAACGCTATATCTAAACGAATGCAAAAAGTCAGCAACAAAAGTGTTTTTAAACACTAAGCAAATAAAAACAAATATTTTGTAGCTAGTTAGTGGCCAAGGGATGAGCACTCATCCTTTGTATGATGTAAGGCCATTTTCCCCTACAGGGCAATAGGGTGGTAACTCCATCACACCTATGGATGGTGGCAGACAATGGTGGTAAGACCGAGTCATTATTTGAGGCTCGTAAGGCTATTAACGACACTTGCTTTTGGAGGCTGGGTAGTGAAAGATAGATCAAAGTATTAAATGTTAAATGTTAAATCTCAAATGTGCAAAAAGCTAGCATTAAATCAAATGCAATAAAGGATGCTTGTCTAGAGTCTATTGGAAACCTTCTAAGCACTTTACCCATTTGTGAGGCACCACCATTCCCTAGTGTCTTCTATCGGGCATATGTCTAATTGGTTTCCCTTTTCCCTCGTGTCCAAGAGATCACAGTGTTGAGGTTGTCAAGTCAAATCCCCTTAGCCTAACCTTGTTTTATCCACCTCACCCATAACTAACAACATGGTCAAGTCTGTAAATGAGTATACGCTTGAGGCTTTTACTTGGAGTGATGTATTGCTTTGATCTAGACTTACTGTTGATGATTTTTATTTATGATCTCCATTATAATGCCACTTAATGCTTTAGTTTTGTTGCTAATATAAATAAGGGAGCATATTTCATCCATTTGTACATATAGGAGCAACTATTTTCAATTTGGGTCATTAGTTTGATCATTTTTGACCTTGTCAAACCAATTTGACCAAGTTAACAATAGCGTCTGGGACGAGTTTGCCGACAGAGTTCGATTTTTGTTTTTCAAAGCCGTTTGATGTTCATTAGATGGTTCCATGCTTTAGATAGTGATTTTTCATGGTGGCTTGCATTATTTTTATTATTATCAGCATTTACAGGCCATATTTTTATTATTTTGGCATGGATGAGCTTCCAGATGTATTTCTTGATGGACATATGGTGTATGAGTACTCATTCCTCGTAGATTTGGACAAAATCTGAGTCCATTGGTGCATTTAAATCTCAGTTCCGGGCATAGGTACTTGATAATATGGCCAGTTTATTTTCCAACAGTAGAGTACCATGGGAAAATTGCATAATTAAAGTGAAAATGGCTAGCAAAAAATTTGATTTGGCTAAGTGGGGCAAGGAAATGGCATGGTTTTTGTTCGATGGATTATATTGATGCTCTAGACACCTTCCGACATGGTCCACATCATTGTTGGGGTCCACATTATTTTATTCTTCTCTTGGGGGCGTCATCTTTCATAAAGGGGACACACTTCCTAGTTGTACCATGATTATTACATGTTGTATCTTATGTTGATGTACTAGGGGTTGCTAGTGGAGAGACTTTGGACCTCTTAGCACCCCCTCACTCATATTATTATGTTGTACCATGATATATCTTGTTATGTTGCTCCCCTAGACGTCATTGAGGAAAGTGCGTCCCCCTCTTTTGAGTGATCTCACGTATATTGTTCAGCACATTATTTGCCGTTGATCTTGATGTATTATCTTTTGATCCTATCCCTCCATCTCTTTGGAGCTAGGGATTTCGCATTGTGAGGATCTATTTATTTGATCTCTCACTCATGGTATTGGACTTTTGGCTCTTGGATATCTGACAATATAGAGAAATTCTTGAAGGAATTGTTATCACACAACTTGTAGTTGTCTCTAAAGGTATCCCATCCAGGACAGTAGAGGTGTAGACAACTAAAGAGGTGACCCAAGAGATGCCAAGGTTCCCAATGCAAGGTGGGTGTCACGATAACCGATGCACTCTTCACTTTAGATCAAGCCTAAGCAAGAGAAAGGGGGAGACCCTAGCTTAGCCAATGAAGGCTAGTGAATGCAAATCAAGGCCTCTTAGGGAAATGTGACGATGAAAGATGAGGAGACCAAGATGAGACAAGATCTAGCTCTAAGGTGGATAAGTGGACCCAAAGTGGTTAGGGCTTGGTTGAAGAGGCTTAGGAAGTGACAAGTGTTCAACCAAGTGTAAGATAGGGTCACTTATGGATTAAGGATAGTAGATCTAGATAGATCTAATGCCAAAGAAAAGTACCCAAGTGGGGCCCACCCTTAAAAAGTGGAAAAATGGTCCAAATGGGGCCCACAAGGTCAAAATTAAGATGAGATGGCACTAGGAGGATACTATGGCATGGATTTATGGGGTTAAGAAGGAAAAAGCAAGTAGATCAAGAAAAGCCTAATGCATCACCTAATGACCCAAGTGGGGCTCAACCCTCAAAATGAGGAATGGAGCCCACAAGGTGAAAATCAATAGGGTGAAGCACTAGGGGTATGTTTTAGGGGTTGATCTATCTGATGAAGCAAAAATATCACATACCCACATACTAGAACTAGCAAAAGGCCACCCTTCTAGGAATGCGACCTCCCTTGGAGAGACCAAGTGCCTTGGGAAATGGGCCAAATGGAGTCCAAACCTCACCAAAAGTAGATCGGGAATGCCGTGACTAATGTAAAGGTGGGTTTTAAATTATATCCCCAAAAGCATGCTAGATCCAAGTAGATCTAGAAAAATAGAAAAATATGGTTTTGAATTTTAAGGGTTTGATGACCAATAGGAAGAGAACAAGCGAAATGGATACGTACCTTGTAGATCTTACCTCAAAAGTTTGCGGCTACCTTGCACATAGATGATCCTTGCATTTAGTTACAATTCCAAGCTAGATCCAAGTGATTCCAAGCATAAACGTCCAAGCCTTAGGAGGAAAAACATCCCATTCAACCTGTCAATCAAATTACCATAAGTTAGATTTGATCCACACACAAATGAGATCTAAGTATGTCATATCAAAAGAGCAATCAATGGACAAAGCACAATTGAAAAACTCCCTCAAGGTGAAGACGTCTTGCCCCAAGGGGGATGTGAGCAACCCCAACAATCTTTCCTTCAAGGCAATTCGCACTCCTTGCTTCAATCAATTCAGCCTCCCTTAGTTGATGTCGAAATCACTTGTAAAAGCAAAGATGTCTAAAAGCAAAAGATGTATAATCATGTACAAGAGCAACCCAATCAAATCCAAGATCTCCAAAAGTAGTATTTTATCCCAAGTTTTCCAGAGCCAAAAGGTGCCTTTACAATAGGGGGTCTCCTCCTTAAATAGGATGAAGAAGACCAAAACCCTAAACCACTTTTGAAATCTAGTGGTTGATATCAAAAGATATAACAATATAATCAATGGCTAAGATGAGCCAACATAACATAAGACATGGATCACTCAAATAAGTGATGACGTCATGGCTAGAAGAGCCCTATGGGGGATGACGTCATACATGGGGGTGGCTAATAACATGGGAGCCACAACATAAAGACAAGGACAAGTGACTAGGAGCACATGGTGGGGCTAGGAGGTATTATTCCCCTTCACTAGCATGACCCCATGGCACAATAATATAAAATGTGACTCAATGACATGTCCAAGTATACAAATGATCAAATCCTGTCCCCATCATCAGAGAGAGATATGCAATCAAAGACCTCCTGTAGCCCATGTGGACCCCACTGACTGGTGCAAATTGATCTGGAAGAAAAGGGATACACCATGGATGACCTCTGAGCATACCAAGTGCCAAAACCTTGCCTCGATTGCCCAAATCGAATTCCTTACTGACCCTTTTATTCCATTTTTTATCCTCCTGAAAAACCTTGAAACTGCCCAAAACTGCCTCTTAGGTGCATGCAATGTCAAACTGAGTGTACCATCATGTTCGGAAGGGGGGTAATATGGTAAAAACAAGTGGCTGGACCAACCCCTTCCTTTGTAGCGCCCTAGGAAACGACTTGCCTCCAATGCTCCTGCTGGATAGGCCACATTAGCATGCCCAAACTGGTCAACAGGTGGAAAACTGCTAATATCATGCCAGGGAGTGCCCTAAATTGAAAGATAAGTGTCTCAATGGATCTAGAAGGCCCAAATCCACTAGAGATGAGTACTCATACAACTCATGATAACCTGTAGGATCATCTGTAGGGTCTACCATACTCGAACAAGTAAAAATATGATGCACTGGAAATAATAATAAACCTGAAGAACTGCATCAATCATCATCTGAAGCATGTGCCCAACATATGGAATCATCACTAGGTATATGTAGGACCATAGATCAACATCAAATAACATAAGTGGTCCATCTCATCATGGATCCCAAGGATGACCATGGTCAAACTATGTTTGACTAGGTCAAAATACAACCAAAGACTAGATTATAGCAAATGACTAAGACATGTTCCTTTAACCATATTCATAGCTTGACTTAAAGTATAAACACCAGTCAAGTGGCAGTTCATACATAGATATTCAATGTTATTTAATATTTTACTTACACCAAAGCTTCAAAGACATACATCATCCGATGGACATGGCCTAACTGCTAGCATAGGGTGAAGGCTAAGGACAAGGCTAGGTAGAAGGGGTGACTTGACCAACTTAACTAAGTGATACTTTGGATAGGGGAAAAGGTGCTACACACTCAAGCATGTGCTGGATAAGATAAACAAAAGGAATGGCAGTGCCTCACAAATGGATAAGTTGTTTAGAGAGTGCTTATTCAACCTTGGCATCATGTCTACATCCATTTGATCCAAGTTCATTAGGATCATTCATTTCATTTCCATGGCCAATAGTCTTTAGATTTGGCATACATTTAACCACTGCTTTTTAGGACCTTATATGACCCCCTCCGGGATTTCACATGCACTGATAAGCACAACTAATCGCAGCTTACATCTGGGGTGCATTTACATTTCACATTTGAATTTCACTTCAATTTCATAGCCCTTTTCATTGGGCTGTACAAGATATAACAATAGTTTCCATATGTAGTACAATTTTGCTTCAGGTTTTAGCCAACACGACTCAAGCAACTAGGGGGACTTCCGCAATCTAAACCAAACATCGGGGCAACCGACTAGAATGATAAAGGCATAAAATCCTACTCACCAAGGGCAAGTTTTGTTGCCAACTCAGAGCCGAGACACAATATAAACATAGATGCAAGTCCAACACAGAGGCAGAAGCGGGGAGATCCTCAATATCACAAGTCAAGGTGTAAGTTAGGGTGAAGACCAATATATGGGAAATGACCAATGGATGAATGGAGACAAGTGAAGGTGGTGCCTAAGCTAGCAGGTCAGACAGAAACTAAATGATCATGTTCATAAGAAGGTAAGGACCAACAAGTATAAACAGAGTTTTCAAATGTCAGTAGTATAACCAATACATATAATCCATAACCAATTTCATTTCAATTTTAATACACTGCCAGATCATAGTTACTTTATACCAAGTCAATGCTAATAAAAATGACCTAAACAACAAGGTAATAACATCAATGCACATCATATATATATATATATATTGGGTCATCAATCAATGTCTGCAATCTGAACCAACTACAACCACAAAGAACACTGTATCTGAAATACTGAAGAATTGCACTACAAATGTATGGAATAAAAGGCCACATCGGTCATCAAATATGAGGTCTCAAGGCTCATCCTTGGCATAAGGTCTACTAACTGTTTGATACAAAGATGCGCTGATGTCTTAGTGATCATAAATAATGCTGCTCATCATAGCTGATCTCACTGAAAAAGTGTAAAGGCAAAGCTAAAAAATGTGCAGATATCTGCTTTGACAACATGGTAGCCCAGCTACTATGTATGTGATAATAGGAATCTTGTGCAAATCTTTGATGAATGTTCTTATACTTGATTGCAAAGCCTTTTTCTTAGGCATTTGAGTAAAATCATGGTGGTTTCAAGGTGTTTTTGTGGAGGCCGATTTGGTTTTGCAGGGCAACGAATTGGTGGAGGGCGACTTTGTGAGAGATCTCCATCTCTCTCTCTCCAAATTGTTTCATCTCAGGGAGTATCCAATTGTGTTTTGAATCATTGCTATATTTCTTGAGATGTCTTGCATTTCTTTTATCTTTTCTTGTAGATCAAATCTAACTTTCATTGTTTGCATTTGCAGGGAGAGAGGGGCGCGCTACCTTCACTGGGGATATCGATTTAGCTTGAAACTCATTGGATCTTGCTCGACATTGTAACTAAGTGAAAGTATCATCATTGTATTTGGCGGCCACGAGATTTGCAAGTTCTTCCAAGTTTTCTCTTGTTCTAATTTCTATTCCATTAGTCGCATTAAAAATCAAAAGTTTAAAACCCTCATTTGTTAGAAGTAGTAGATCGGGTCACTTTTTGGGCTTGTAACTTAAAACCCAAGTTGGAAATCCTCTTAAACCCCCAGAGACCAAGTTTGAGCTTAAATCGACTCCATTTACCCATTATCAAGCATTGGTCCTCTTTGGGGTAATTCACCCTCCTTGGGAAATTGATCATTTGTCTCGATTGGTGATTTGTGTGTTGCTTGTTTCTCATCTAAACTCCATATCTTACCTCAAGCAACTAATTAGAGTGCCCATTAATCTACTGAAACCCTTGTTTGTGGTCATCCTCAATTTCATTGTCTAAACCCTAGGTTGAACAACTTGGGTATCTTTCTTTGTCATTTGATCTATCTAGATCTAAGCTATAATCTTCACTGCGGAGATAAATCCTTAAGGTTGAACATTTCCTATATCTTTAAAGCCTCTCAATCAGTCCTTAACTCCTCTATCCCACAGATATCCTGTAGATCTAGAATAATCAATTCAAGGCATCATTGTTTTGCTCTGGTTCATATCTATGTGTGTGCCTTGTGTTGGTTTGCTAGCCTTCATTGGTTGGCTAGGGTCTCCCCCTTAATATTGCTCTCAGCTCGATCTAAAGTGGCAAGAGCCTGTCTGGTGTGACAACAACTCAATCAAGTGGTGGATGAGGCCCTTGCAGTGTCATTGGTTTAGCTGCCCCACCTCTACTGTCCCGGATAGGATACCTTTAGTGGCAGCTACAATCTATGTGATAGCATTGTTATCACACAACTTGTAGTTGCCCCTAGAGGTATCCCATCCGGGACGGTAGAGGAGTTAGGCAACTAAAGAGGTGACCCAAGAGATGCCACGGTTCCCAATGCAGGTGGGAGTCACGTCAACCGAGGCACTCTTCGCTTTAGGTCAAGGTATAACTAGACCAAGGGGGAGACCCTATACCCCAATCGCAGTTGATTGGACCCAAACAAAGGTTTCTAAGGATAGGTAAGTAATGAGTTACGGAAACCAATGCAAGGCTAAGTGGACCTAAGGGTTAAGGTATGGTTGAGGGAGGTGTAAGAGATTGTTAATGTTTCAACCTATGTATGGTTTAGGCCACATGATGGGGTATGATAACTAGGTAAAGTACCATGTGTTTACACAAGTGGGTCTAGTTTCTTGGGAAGTGTGAAATGGTTCTAGGTGGACCCACAAGGTGAAGTTAAGTGTGAGGATGGTACTATAGGTTAGATATAGGCTAGATCTATGAGTTTGAGTTGGTTCTAGGAGTACCCATGTACTAGATCTAGGGTTTGACACGAATCCCAAGGAGTGCGACTTGCTTGGTGAAGGACTAGTGCCTTGTTGGATGGGCTAATGGGGTCAAAAAGTATGTCAAAGTGTAGATCGGGACACCTAGAAGCCAAGTCAAGTGGGTTGAGTAAGATCCAATGGTTGGATCTTACTAGATCTAGGTTTTTAAGTGATTACCCTAAGTGGACCACAATCCCTTAAAACAAGGAATGCAATCCCCAAGGCGGATCTTGACGAAAGGACAGTATAGACCTAGGTTTCAAGGCATGGGCATTCCAAATCCACGAAAATCTCAAACACCCACTTCCTAGAAGTGGACCAACTCAAATCTTCAAGGGGATGCGACTTGCTCAAGGAAGGGCAAAAGATGGGTTTGGTGGACCAAATCAAGTCCAATGGCCACCAAACTGTGGATCCAAGTGGCTTGTACCCCGATCTATGTATCTTCAAAATTTCAAGTGAATCCAATGGCTAGATCTTAGTAGATCTAAGTTTTAAGGTACCAAGAAGATCAAAAGGGGGTTTCAACCCCTTAAAACATGGAAAGATGTCCACAAGGTAGTTTTCACCAAAGTAAGGATATGGGTTTAGGTTATCAAGTGTCTAGAATGCAAATCAATTGAGATCTCACCTACCCATGTGCTAGATCTAGCCCAACAAGCCTCTCTCTAGGAAGTGCGATTTGGGTCAAGGAGGGCTTTTTGCCTTGAAAAGTGGGTCAATTCTTAGCCAATCACCACCAAACTATAGATCCAACTAGGGGTGGATGCTATAGAGGTGGGTTTTCAATATCTCTTCAAGAACAAGGCTAGATCTAAGTAGATCTGAAAAATACCAAAAACAAGGGTTTTAATTTGATTAGGGTTTTTTTTTGTGATCTAGAAATTATGGAAGATTCAAGGAAGAGAAGATCATACCTCTTGGGACATACCTGGATGAAGAGATGAATGCTAGTTGAGACGAGGATTACTTTGCCAAAGATCAAATGGAGAATTGTTGAAGCCCTCTTGCCAAATCAATTTTTCCAAGCCACATGTGATTCCTTCTAACCTGTCAAGCCAAGGAGCAAAGCATCAATCAGTTTAACAAATTGAAGGTAGATACAAGCAAGAGAGAGAGAAACATAGAATAGTTGACACAAAGGCAAAACTACTCCCTGTCAAACCCAAAACGACTTCTTCCAAGCTTGAAGGGCAAGCCTCCCCACCAATTCGCACTTGTCAAAATCGCCCTCTTAACCTGCAAATAAAGTATGGCAAATATGCAAGATAGCTACAATAGATCCTCCAGTGCAATGGACAATAGCATTTACAATCGAAACAACCAACATCCACTCCAATCCAAGCATGTACTCCAAAAGATAGAAATTTTATTCCAAGAGCCAAGAGCCAAAAATCTCTAGATGAATTTTACAATGAGAGGCTCCCTCCTTAAATAGGATGGGGAGAGAGTACAATCCTAACCACTTTTTACATGAGTGGCTAAGATTAAAAGATCAAAAGATCTAATCAATGGTTGAGATGAGCTCAACAATAAAATACATGGATCAACCATAAAATATAACAATAAGTGGACAAAATCGCCCTAGGAGAGGGGATCCCACCAAATCATGATGACAAAATATCATAAGAGGCTTATGGTGGGTCCAAGGGGTAATTTTATCCCTCCTTGGTCAATCCCCATAGCACAATAACCAAAAAAATAATCATGAATATACCAAATCGTGCCTCCATAGTGAAGTCGTGGTCCTCAAAAGACCTCAAAAATCCACAGAAAGTGCCATAAGTGATGGATGCGGGCCCCGATGAAGCTGAAACTGCTGGAGAAGGTGTGGAAGGTCCCGATCTATCATCACTGATCATCCCATGCCATAACTTTGCCTCAGTAGCCCAAATCGATTTCCTCAATAGCCATTTCTACCAATCCTGAAATGCCTCGGGAAGCGTGAAACTGCCCCAAACAGCCTCCTGGAGTGCTGGCGCTGTCAAGGTGAGGGCACCAGTGTGTCCGGAAGGGGGGTAATATGGTAAAAACAAGTGGCTGGACCACCCCCTCCATCATCAGCGCCCTAGGTCAACCGGATAAAAGTCATCTCTGCTCCGACAGGGCCTCCAACAGACCAAAACTGCACTGGGACAGCCTACTGAGGCTCAATCATCACTGTAAGTGCCCGGAACTGAAAACAAACTGTCCCAATGGACTCAGAAGGTCCAAATCTATCCAAGATGTGTACTCATACACCATATGAGTCTCTGCATGATCAAAATAAATATCCAATATATCGGAACAAGGCCAATAATAATGCGCTGT
The DNA here is from genome assembly GCA_027924585.1 of Larix kaempferi. NCBI lineage: Eukaryota > Viridiplantae > Streptophyta > Pinopsida > Pinales > Pinaceae > Larix > Larix kaempferi. The sequence continues at coordinate 3,515,537 of BSBM01000687.1, read as the reverse complement.
ATATATACAAACACTGCTGTAACCCCAGAATCATCATCATAACCCTGTAGCTGCTGCATAGAGTCATCATGTATGTATACATAGACCATATATCATCTATCCATATCATCATAAGGTCCAACATCTCATGTCCCATGGTCTTCCATGGTCAAACTAGGTCTAACCAAGACCAAATATAACTCAGATCATCATCAATAGCTGCTGCAAAGTGTCAAGGTTAATATATGCTCTACAACTTATTCAAATAACAATTATAACACAGAGTAATCATGACTGGCGATCTAAATCCAAATATATAGTGTCGTTAATTATTATTATTACTCAGACTAGACTTTCAGGATCATACTCACTTCATAGTTGTGATCAATTTGCTAGTGAAGGGTGAAGGCTTAAATTAACTGGCTAGGCTAAGGGATGACTTAACTGTCTTGACTTTGTGACACTTTAGCAAGGGAAAGGGAATACACCATAGTATATACTGAATGAGCAATAACACAGGGAATGGCGGTGTCTCACAAATGGATGAGTTGTTTAAAGAGGGTTTATTCACCTTCACAGATGCGCACAATCCATAATACAAATATGGCCAGCAATTGTTTAGATATAGCATTTAAGTTCCATTGCTTTTTGGGCCTGAAGTTTCCATAGCCTTGATCTATGTGTGTTTACAAACACATTGCATAGATTTACATTTTTTTCTTTTAGGCTTTCTGCTGCAGGTGTGTTTTTAAGGCACTTGTTTACCTGAGCACTTCTAGGTGTGTCATGGACAGCTTGTTTACCTAGGTATTTATTTTCCACAAGATATAACATTTTATTTTTATTGCCATTTTCACTTGGCACGCCTTTCATTCATGTGTGTTCAAAAAACACATTGCATAAATGGGCTTTTCATACAAGATATAGCATTTTATCTTCCAGGTTTTGTATTGATGGCAGCACTAAAAGTTTCAGGTTTAGCCAACACAACTTTGGTGACTAGGGGGAATTCCAAGGAACTCCAACTCACCATAGGTAAGTTTTGTCACCAACTCAGAGTCGAGACACAATAAACAGGGAAGCTCATCCAATACAGAGGCTACAGTGGGGAAAAGATCCTCCATGTCACTAGTCAAGTAGTAAATCAGGGTGATAAACCAAAAAGGTAGGTAATGGACGGATGGAGACAATGAATGATGGAGCCGACACTAGCAAGCCAAGGTATGGTGGAATGATCACCTCTATTCTCCCTAAGGAGGGTAATACCAATGAGTATGAATAGTGAACTTCTAAGTCTGAGTAGGGACAATAATATATATATAATAAGATCAACCAGGTCCGCATATCTATATGATCGCCAGATCATGACACTAAGTGCTAAGACATGCTATAAGAATAAGTATAAAAGCAATATAACCATAATCACAATGATATACCTGCTGAGTCATATACCTGAATGCTCATCAACCTGTACCATCATCTGTCCTCTGAAACTGCTGCTGTAACTCTGGGCACTTCTGACTGCTCTGTACCAAAGGTATAATGGCTACATCGGTCATCTCTCTGAGTGTCCTGAGACTCAGTCATGGCATGGGGAATACAACTGCTATCCACAATCTGATAGTGATCCAAAGATAGCTGCTCATCTCATCATCTCAAAGTAAAGGAACTGGCTGAAATGTGCTTTGGAATCTGAAAAATAATGTATGGTAGCCCGGCTACTATATATGTGATAACAAGCATATCCATTATACAATTTGATTGGGTGGAAGAAGCAAGGACATAATGGAAACATGATCATAAAGCAGGCAAGATAATTCAACAACTACAAGAGGACCCCGTTATCCACCTAAGTTGCACTTAGTTGGATGTCAAGTGAGCCTGCAAAGATCGAACAAGTCTACTTGTTCTTTTCAGAAGATTAGAAGTTCTAGTAGGCCACCTGAGCCGTTTTTTAAATAATTTTGCATGTCCATACCCTACGAGGAATTGTAATAAGTTGGCATAGCATGATGAATTTTGTAAAAGACTTGGCTTTCCTAAGACTTAGACATCAATGCGGTACTCTAGAGTGTTTTTTCCTTGGTAATTATGCATTGCTTTTCAACGATGCATAATTTCCTAGTTTTTCACTCACAACTCCAAAGCTGGAGTATCTGCCTTGCTGGCTAAACCTTGGGAGGTTGTTAAAGTCTAAGTGTCCGTATAATACCATGCTAGTCACTTTTATTGAGTCATATGAACATTTACTAGGTCGCCCACAGGTTATTTTTAATTTTCGCAAACAATTTTTTTCCCATAAAATAGGTCAATTTTTTAGTGTTTTTTATGTAAAAATAAAAAAAAGGCATAAAAAAGTGGTTAGGAGGAATGTTTTTGCCATGAGGGTGCTCGTTTTCTAATTGGGAGCACCATAGTAGTAGGGCCACTATTCTTGTTTAGTAGATATCTGCACATTCCAGAGCTTCCATTATTCAGAGCATGGCTATGATGATTGTATATTTTGTGATCACTCATGATCAGAGCAGTGTATTAGACCTTGTGTCAAGGCTGAGCCTTGAGAGTTCAGATTTGATGATCGATGTGACCCTTTATTCCATACAGTTTCAGTTTAGTGCTTAGAGATGTATTGCAGCAGTGTTTCAGATGGTATATGATGTTTATTACTATGATGATGTTGTATGATCTATGGATATTTTATCATTGGCTGTGGATTATTATCTTGTTGATTTAGTCATGTTCACAGCATCTGCTTGGTATATTATTCCTGATGTGGCAAACTGTTTAAAATGAACTATAAATCATAAAATGGACAATTGCTTGCACATTTAGGTCATTTAACAAAACCCACTGGTTTTCCACCTTAAATAGATATGGTCTTTCCTGACACCAGTTGTCTGCTAGTGTAGGCTCCATATTCACTTGACTCCATCCATACATGACTTTCCTATTTGACTTTAAACCTTGACCTGTCTCATTTGACTTTCTGATACTGAGGACTTCCCCATTTTTCTACCTCTGTGTTTGGACCGCATCCCTGTATGTTCAGTGTCTCGGCTCCAAGTTGGTGACAAAACTTGCCTTTGGTGAGTTTGATTGTAGGCCTAAATCATTCTGGTCGGTTGTCCCGATGTTTGGCATTGGCTCGAACTCCCCCTAGTCACTTGAGATGTTGTTGGCTAAAACTGAAAGCTCATGTTCTACTTATGGAAACTTATAAATTCGCCCATGGAAACTAAAAAGGGCAAGAGCGATGAACAGCTAAAAATACTCCTCGAAGAGTATAAGAAAGGTCCAAAAAGCAATGGTTCTTAAAAGCTATAGCCTATATCTAAACAATTGCTGACCTTATATGTATTTGAAAACATGCCCTGGATGCAAGCTGCAACTAGTTGTGCTTATCAGCACACCTGAGATCCGAAGGGTTATGTAGGCCAAAAAGGCCATGAAATGAAATTGAATGATCCTAATGAACCTGGATCAACTTGATGTAGACATGATGCCTAAGTTGAATAAGCACTCTCTGAACAACTTATCCATTTGTGAGGCACAGCCATCCCCCGTGTTATTTTGTCCAGCACAGAGTTTGTAGCTTTCCCCCTTTTCCCAGTCCTAAGTATTTTTGAGTTAAGTTAGATAAGTCAACCCCTTGGCCCAACCTTGTTCCTAGCCTTCATCCTTCACTAGCAGTTTGACCATGTCCAATGGGTGAGTTTGTCATTTGAACTATTGTGCAAGTAATTTTATATAACAAAGGAATATGCTAACTTGATTAATGCCACTGAATGGATGTTATACTTTGAGCTTGGCTATGAGAATGATTAGAGAAGCATGTCTTACTCTACTGACGTGATTTATCCTTGGTTGTATATTATTGGGATCCGTGATGATGTGGGCCATATATATATACCTATTGATGATGATTGATGGTCCCACATACTTGATGATGATATCATATGATGGACATATGGTTTAGATGATGATTGATGCAGTTCAGCAGGTTTTATTATTACTTCATATCATCAGATTATGCACTGTCCATATATGGTGGACCCTACAGCTGGCCCTTTAGGGAAACCCATGGTGTATGAGTACACATTCCTAGTGGATTTGGGTCTTCTGGATCCAATGAGACACTTATCTTTTAGTTTCGGGCACTTCTGACAGTGATTGATGCAGTTTTACACTTGTTGACCAGATTTGGGGCTGATTTCCCAGCCTGAGCAGCAGGGGCCATGAGAGGCCAGTTCACCTAGGGCGCTGTATGAGGAAGGGGTGGTCCAACCACTTGTTTTTACCATTTACCCCCCCTTGTGGAGAGGCTGGTGGGCTCAGTTGGATAGCGCAGATGCCCTGGGAGGCAGTTTTGGCACTTTCACAGTTACCGAGGCAGTTAAAAAATGGGATAAAGTGGTCACTGAGGAATTCGATTTGGGCAATTGAGGCAAGGTTTTGGCATTTGGTTTTCACAGAGGTCTTCTAGGGTGATCCCACTATCTTCCAGCCAGTTTTCACCATGTGGGTAGGCCCACAACGATCACAGGAGGTCTTTTACTGCTTGTCTGTCACAGATTTTGAGGACAGATTTGATCATTTATATTATATTGGACATATTTTATTATTTTATTGTGCCTTGGGGATGAGCTAGTAAGGATTGATGCCTCCTAGCCCCACCATGTGCTTCTTATGTCATGTCCTAGTCATTATGAGGTGGGCTTTGGTCCTTTTACCCCCTCTAGTGGATGACGTCACCCTCCATGATTATTTTAGACTATGACGTCATCACTTTATGAGCGATCCATGTGTTATGTTATTATGGTTCATCTTAGCCATTGATTGGGTCATTTCATGAAATCCTAGATCTAGCAAGATCCAACCACTCTATCTCAATTAGCCCACTTGTCTTGACCTCTAGGTGTCTCGATCTACACTTTGACATACCTTTTGACTCCATTAACCCATCCATCAAGGCACTAGTCCTCCTTAAGCAAGTCGCACTCCTTGGGAATTGTGTCAAACCTTAGATCCATAAAGTGGGTACTCCTAATTTCAACTGAGATCCATAGATCTACTCACTACATATCCACTAGTACCAATTGCATCCCTTAATTTCACCTTGTGGGTTCTATTTGAATCATTCACATATCCCAAGAGGGTAAGACCCACTTGTGTACCATATGGTACTATATCTTGTCATTATAACTAATCATGTGGCCTAAATCATACATTGGTTGAAACACTAATCATTTCTCAAGCCACCTTCAACCATACTTTAATTTCTAGGTCCACTTTACCTTGCATTGGTTTCCGTAACTTACCATTTACTCATCCATAGGAACCTTTGTTTGGGACCAATCATCTTTGATTGGTTATAGGGTCTCCCCCTAGGTTTTGATTCTTCTGGATCTAAAGTGAAGAGTGCCTCGGTTGACGTGACTCCCACCTTGCATTGGGAATCGTGGCATCTCTTGGGTCACCTCTTTAGTTGCCCGTCTCTTCTACCGTCCCGGATGGGATACCACTAGGGGCAACTACAAGTTGTGTGATAACAGGATCTTAGGCAAGTCAGTGTGAGTTGTTAGTTTTTCAGAAATTTCAATCTGATCTAGGATCTCAACTGAGAGAATAACATGTACGGCATATCTACAACATATCAATCATGGACACAATAATGCAAGCACACAAGAGACACAGAGTTTCACTGGGGAAAACCAAGAAGGTGAAAAACCTCGCAACTTCCTCAGAGATAGATAGAGCAATGATACAACCCAAGTACAAGAGATAGTCCTCCTAGCTGCAGCTTCTCCTCCTCCACTAGTGCACCACTCTCCAATGAGTGTGTGAATGAAGAATAGAATGATCAAATAGAGTGCCTCCCGCACTCTATTTATACATGACTTGACTTGCCTAATAACCTTTACTAGGTTGGCCTCAACTTAACCACATAGCATAATGCTGACAGGGCCGACCCCCAATAGGGTGGTCTAATAACCCTTTAACCCACATGACTTATACAGGGCCGACCCCATCAAGGTGGTCTAATAACCCATCAAGTATAAGTTACGACACTTACAATATAAATGACGACACTTCCGTATAGAGGAATAATAACATCTCTATAGGAATACAATATACATATATGTGAAATACATTCCGAAGTTACAATTACATCAACACTCCCTCTTAACTAGGAAGGTATTTCTCGACATAGATCTGCTAGCACAAGTCTTCTTCTCTGGATCATCGTCACTGGATCATCGACATCGAATCATCGTCATTGTCACTGCTGCTGCTATCTCAATCAATATCTGAACTACTCGTCATAGGAAGTTCTACAGAGCCAACCCTTTTTCATGCTGGATGTAGGCCCACCATCTGCAGGTCTTCATCATCACTGGCCATACTGTGGAATCCTCAGGACTTATTACGTGCGTCACAAAATCTTGAAAGAGTATCCCAGGATCCTTTTATGTGCCTAAGCTAGACCGACAAGATCTCCCAGGGCGCTATTACATGTGACCCCACCACAAAACCTCTCAAGAGCATTCCAGAACTGATTACAAGCACATAGCTTAACCTATCAGATCTCCCAGGGCGATATTACATGTGGTCATGGCAAAACCTCGCAAGAGCATCCCAGGACTAATTACGAGCATACTGCTCAACCTATCGGATCTCCCAGGACCTTTTACATGCCACTGCACAACTTGTCCACGGCCACAGAGTATCATCCTGATACTCATGATCGTCGTTCACGAAGCGCAACCCAGATGCACATCACATAACACTTACATTCACCGGCATGGGTAGACATACTTCAACCATCCGTGAACGGCTTAGCACTTATATCTGCGCCATGGGAAGACACACTTCAACCATGCGAGAATGGCACAACACTTATATCGCAGCCATGGGAAGACACACTTCAACCATGCTCGAATGGCACAACACTTATATCGCAGCATGGGAAGACACACTTCAACCATGCTCGAATGGCACAACACTTATATCGCAGCCATGGGAAGACACACTTCAACCATGCTCGAATGGCCCCAGCCCTTACATCTTCACTGTGGGAGAACACATCTACACCTTGTGAAGAATGGCTTCAGCCCTTACATCTTTACCGTGGGAGAACACATCTACACCTTGTAAAGAATGGCTCAGCAATTACATCACGACCATGGGAGAACACATCTACACCATGTCTGAAAAGCCTATGTGCATCTGTGACTTCGGAACTCATCATACATGATCATCATCACTGCATCGTCCTGATGCATGTCATCCGGAGCATCGTCCTGATACTCATCATCCATGATCAACCTGATCATCGTCACTGCATCGTCCTGATGCATGTCATCTGGAGCAACATCCTGAAGCTCGTCATCCATGATCATCCTGATTCATACAATGCATCCACCTGATGCATACCAAGTATCTACCTGATACATATCATCATACATGATCCACCTGATCATATAATGTATCCACCTGATACATACCCAAATACATGATCCACCTGATCATACAATGTATCCACTTGATACATACAAAGCATCCAACTGATGCATATACATATACATGATCCAACTGATCATACAGAGCATCCAACCGATGCATATACATATACATGATCCAACTAATCATACAGAGCAGTAACTGGAGCATCATCCTGATGCTCATCACACAACGCTTACATCCATAGCCATGGGAAGGATCCTCCTCTCACCATGCTCGGAATGGCTCCTGCAAATGTGTCCATCACTTCTTCCACGAAGTGTCGTCAATCTGGAGAACACCAAGCCTCCCTCTGAAGTACTCAAACTTCACTCTGGCTAGTGGTTTCGTCAACACATCCGCAACCTGCTCATCCGTCGCAACATACTGGAGCTTCACTGCTCCTTTCTGCACCATATCCCTGATATAGTGATATTTGATCTCAATGTGCTTCGACCTGTCATGGAACACTGGGTTCTCAGAAAGCTTCACACAACTTTGGTTGTCACAAAAGATACTACTAGCATCCAACGGGAGATCAAATAACTCTGACAATAGCTTCCTCAGCCATACTGCCTCACAACTAGCCGAACAAGCTGCAACATACTCTGCTTCGGCTGTACTCAGTGCTACGCAGGATTGCTTCCTGCTAAACCAAGAGATCACACCTGATCCCATACTGAAGCAGCATCCAGAAGTGCTCTTCCTATCTGCAGCATTGCCTGCCCAATCTGAATCAACATAACCTTGTAGGTTAAACTTTTGATTCGCTTCATACTTGAGCCCATAATCAATTGTACCCTTCAGGTACCTCAAAATATGCTTTACAGCAACCAGGTGAACACCTCTCGGATCCGTCAGGAACTGGCTCAATGTGTTCACCGCAAAGCAAATATCTGGTTTCGTGCTCGTCAGGTACATCAAGGACCCAATCATCTGACAATACACCGTGACATCAACCGGATCAGATGAAGCATCACACAAAAGCTTCAGGTTCGATGCCATAGGTGTGGCCATGGCCTTGCAGTCCATCATCCCGAACCTCTTCAGGATCTCTACTGCATACTTCCCTTGTCCAAGGAAGATTCCATCTGCACTCTGCCACACCTCCATGCTTAGGAAATAGTGCATCATCCCCAAGTCCTTCATCTCGAACTCGACAGCAAGCTTCCTCTTCCTGTCGACAATCAATCTATCATAACCTGTAACAAACAGGTCATCCACATACAAAAGTAGTATCACTGGATTGCCTTCCTCAACCTTGTAGTAAAGGTTGGAATCCGCTTTACTCTTGGTAAAGCCCAAACTGGATAGAAAGCTGTCTATCCTACCATACCAAGTCCTAGGAGCTTGCTTCAAGCCATACAAGGCTTTCTTCAACCTTCACACATATGACTCCCTGTCATGTGTCTCATAACCAAGTGGCTGCTCCACATACACTTCCTCCTCGACTACACCATTCAAGAAAGCTGTCTTGACATCCATCTGGTGTATCTTCCATTTCATCACTGCAGCCAGAGCAAGTACTGATCTGATGGAAGTGTACCTGGCTATAGGTGCAAAAGTCTCTTCATAGTCAATCCCTCTTTCTGGGAGAAGCCATGAGCTACAAACCTCGCTACCATCTGTAGCATGCTTGATCTTATAGATCCATTTGGAAGTCACAACAAACTTCCCTTCAGGTCTTGGGACCACATCCCAAACATGACCGATTGGTACTTCTCGACCATGGCATCCTTTTACTGTATCTCGTATCCTTGGAACTTCAAATTCTTCAATATCTTCAATAGATAGTTTGAACTTCGTTGCTGGAACAAATGTTGTAGTCCTTCTTTTGTAGGTGATGGTATACAATCTTTCTTACAAAACAAGTTAAATTGCATGATTAGAAACATCTCATAGTTTTCAGAATAAATTCTTACACATAAGGAAATATGTCATACAGTCATGCAATTATTTTAGCCAATGCTTCAATACAACATTTATCCATATCCTGTAACTTTCTAGATGCCTTCCAATCTCTACCAGAACACTGTTAAGAGTGTGCACAACTCCCAACATGTCAGCAAAGAGGTTTCATTCTAGATAAGTAGCAATGGAATGTTGTACAGTGCCATAGGCCACTTACCCATCACATGCATATTAGTAGTATACTGTTCATTAATGCAATTATTCTAATATGCATAATACACACCCTAAGTCTAGGAACATCATTGAACGATATTATTTAAACAAACAAGTATGCAAGAAATGACAATTCAAATACTTATCTTTGTTTGGTTGTAGGGTGGACTCCCTCTCAATATTTGCTTCCTTGCAGGAACTACTGGAGTGTGCTCCCTCTTGATCTTTGCTTCCTGGATTACCTATCTTTGAACTTATATCCATCCTCGATCACTATGCATACTTACTAGTATCATCATTGTGTTATCCTCGAGGTCTCATACATACATTCATTAGTATAATCTTAATACGATAAAAAACATTATGATTCTAAGTAATCTTAAACATGTATGGTCAAGATCATTTCATACATAGATAATTTATCACAATTCTTTTACACATGCATATTCCTATTTGACCATAGGGCTTTTCTGGTTAGTCATATCATCAATCAAAGTAAGAAGCATAATATGCCTAAACCCATGATTACTCAAACCTATAACTTCATGAATAATCATTATCAATCATACCAAGTATACTTATATAAGAGATTTATCACAAGGTAGGATTCTAACTTGATATAGGAAAAAACATACCTGGATTAGCATGCTAGCTAGTTATGTCTAACATACCCGCATAATGTCTTCTTGTTCTCTTCAATGACTTGTGCTAGTAACCTGCACATCTTATAGTTTAACCATTATAGAACCAAGTTATACATACCTCGTAAGTAGATCTTCTATGTGATCCATGACAATGGATGAATCTTTGTCTTCATTTCACCATGGTCATATGTTCTTGAACTAGAACATGATTTGTCTTTCTTGATGTACCTTTCATGTTAGCGGACAACATCAACCTCATACAACACCTCAATGCATTAGTACAATCGCAAGTGTCAAAATCTTAATCGTTGAATATCTTCTATCATGCATTCATATTTTATTAAGGTGATACGACAAGTGTAAAATTAATCAAGATTGTACTAATCTTAATGAAGACAAACATAAACTTAATCATGAACAAATTTCGAAACATACACATCAGTCATACCTATCGAGTTTGCTTGTAATCTTCTTATGTAAGGCCTTAGCCTCATCTCCCTTTGAAACTGGAACTTCTTCACTTATGCAGGAGACCACTCCATTCTCTTCTAGGATTAACCCAATCCACTTTGATTTGCTGAAACTGGATCTGTAGCTGGATTAGGGTTTGTCAGAGAAATCCTAAAAATTCAAACTTCTGAAAGGATAGGAAGATGCGCCTTGATGAGCTGATCAACCTCGTATACTCAGAATTTGAAAATTGCAAAGTTTCACCCCTCAAATTTGCTTTTCAATCTTCCGGATTCATTAGGGAGGACCCTGAATTAGGGTTTGAGTTTCCCGGAGCTTCACCCAACCAAATAGTTTAATCCAAAACTCTAAACTTCGATTTTTCCAAGGAGCTTCCAGCTATGGTCATAGATTTCAAAAATTCCCATTGTTGCCGCCTAATACACACTTGGGGTGGACGTGGCAGGAAACCTTCAAGCCGCTCGGTGTGTCCTTGGGGGCAAGTGAGAGTCAAGTGCTGTCACTTGATTACTTGACTCCTCCGTCTAGGCTTATTCCTAGCGAAGCCAAGGGGGGTGGTCCCTATGAAAAATAAACTAAGGCTTTTAACCTACAACAAAAGATAAAAAGTCTATTCTAGGAGTTATGGGATAATGAGATGGAAAATTTACAACTAAGCACTGCTTGCAAATTATATCAATTAAGTAATCCAACACAAGATATATAAGCATTCACGACATTTATGATTGAAACTTAAAACATGGAAAAATAAAGACCAGTGCCGAGAATGTAGAAATGCTTGCAATTGATGCTGTGTAGGGTTGCTTGTGTAGTCTCAGTGAAGGTATTGCAGTGTCTCGGTTGGTAAATTTTATGATTATTAAATAAGTAGTTAAGGAGTGGGTTGATTCTTGGTTTGGCCCGAAAGAAACCTAAACTTCGAACTGAGTGCTCTAGCAACCTTACCAAGTGTCCAACCAGGCAAGGATGAACCCGCTTAAGAACTTGCTGACTCTGTGGATTCAGTCCATGCAACCTCCCAAGTTCTTAGGATTGGATTCTAATGGATTGTCCTATTAACACTAAGTACCTTGCACCCGTTTCTGATTGAGCCAACTGTTCCGACTAAGCTGCAGTAGTCAAGAGCATACTCCGGGTTTGGGGCGTTGTTCGTTTTATTAAAATGTGTGAGTGGATGATTAATCTACACTAAACCCCAAGCATATAACAAGGGGGGTTAATTTTAGGATTAAAATTTTAAGAACAAAATAATAATTGAATAAAACACAAAAGCATAAGACAAAATGATGAACGGGTCCTCGAAGGACGTTTTGTGCTTGAGTGAGTTGTTTAATTACTATTGCTCAAATGAAACTAATCTAAAACGAAAAATTAGAAAAAGTGCAAAAAACTGAAAAAAGTGCGGATCCCCCCCGGGGGGGATTGGGGTCAGGGGCTGGAATTGCCTGCTGAGCTCTTTTTATTCTTTGTGTTACAATATGAAATTTAAGATGAAACACTGCTTGCCCTTTATGATTAGGGAACAAGACAGTTTACAAAATTTTGTGCAAACAGAACACTGCTTTGAAAGTTGGTTCTCAAGGTGGTTCTGGGAGCCTTCGAGATATCTTTCTTTTGATTTTTTAGCTCCAACCTGTTAAGGAAACAAAACAGACCAGCGAACTAAAGTTGATTAGAAAAGGCAATCAGAACACTTTATGAGTGTTCCGACAATGTTAGAAATTAAAAAAATGAAATCTAGCTAAACAAACATGTAAAAAAGGGAGTTTTGGACAACTTTTTTGAGTCTTTAAGTGATTTTTAGTTAGCTTTTAAATGTTGGCCTGTCATAAAATGGTTAAAATTCCAACGAACAAAAGTTTACTGAAAACTACCGAAACACACTTTAAGAGTATGTTCGGTTTAGATGCAAAAATGGAAAATTTTCTAACTTAACTACTACAAAAAAAGAAATTAAATGACTAAGGAAAGTGAGCTAGAAAGCTACTTCCCTTAGGATCTTTTGCTTGCTTTTGGAAAAGCTAAGCGAACCAAAGCACTTAAATGCCAAATATACTATTCCACTCAAAATAAACCTTTTCCTATCAAGAACTCTAGATTTTATGATAACACAAACTTGAAAAGGAAAATTTGTAAAATTAGATCTACTTTCAGATTTGCTTGATAAAATGTAGATCTTAAGACAAGTAACCAGTAACCAAAGATAGCAGAAGAAAATTTGATCAGAGAAGTGGAACCCTTGGGGGTTGAGTGTTTTGAAGAAACGGCAATGGAGTCAAGCTCCCTCATGCACTGGTAGGACCAAGACTTTGTTCGAATTTATTGAATGAAGATACGATCTAACATGTTCGTGGACTTCTTCAGCTTAGGCTACCTGTAAACAGCTGCAAACAACTAGCAAGGGGATAAGAGCATATGTGTAAACGATTGAAAGAAAGTAGTAAAGCAATGGATTCAAACAAGAAATCACACTACTAATAGCACCCTAACATCATTTACAAGAGTAAGCAACCTATAAAGCATTACTTACAGATCTTTAAGAAGATAACTTCCCTTTAAAAGACATACAATCCTGACAATACTAACTATGCAACACGATACAATTTACCTCAAATGTAACAAGCATGAAGATCCAACCAAAGACAATCACCAGACTAGCCTCCAAAGCCTTCTTTATTAAACTCATAAAAATATTACAATACACGAGTAGAGGTTCCACCTTTAGATGCTTTACAATGGAGCCAAGCTCCTCAATTTATAGCAAATGGCAAGTGAGCTAGGGCGCAAAACCCTAAGGAGACAAAGCTCCTAGTTTGTAGAGCAAGCAAACCTAATGGCCAATGGAGAAGCACCATTCACTTGGACAAAAGCTCTTTGAAATGGAAGTTGCTTACTTGTGAAAGCTGCTAACGCGTGAGGCAAAGAGAGCAAGTGATGTTTCCATACTTTGAATGAGCTTTTCGTATGAAGAGTTGAAGAGTTTCGATTGGCTGATTTAAATAGCAACTTAACCATATGTGGTGCCACCTCACTATAGTGTAGGCACCCACCATTTGACAAATCAATTCGCACAACACAAATCCGTACGGTACACCCACGTGAAGGATGAGGATGGCGCATGTGTTTGAAATAATGCCACGTTGGAGGATGGGTTGTGATTGGACTTTGGATAAGAGCCAATTTAAATGGCTGCCACCTCTCAATTAAGGAGCCGCCCCAACCAAATGACATGCCAATAACCAATTCCGTATGGCCGTGAAGAGAACTCGGCCCCACATGAAGAGAGTTTTATGTAGCATGTAAATAAAGGAATCACCCAACCTTTAGACTTAACGATAAATCATATGCTTTGACCTTTGGAATAAATTCGCCCATCATAAATTGACTTGCATCACCACTAATTCGCTCATGGCTGGCCCACGTGAAGGAGAGCCTACGTAGCACTTCTTTGAAATATTAAAAGTTTTGATTTTTAATTCAACTTTGTAACATGCTTTCACCTTTCACTTAGTCGCATACCTTTAGTGATGTCATGCCATGTCATTTGGCATGTTCCTTTATTCTATTTTTTAATAAATTTGACTTTTGACCATGGTGCAATTTGTTGCATTTTTGGCATTAAAGTGCCACTCTATAGCTCTGATAGGAAAAACCGCTCCACGGGGGGTCTTGGTTGCTCGAAACATAGGAAAACTGGGTATTAAGGTAAAGAGGATGCTCTGAGCTTGAAAACGAGCATCTCAGCGCCAAATTCCGACTCCAGATTACACTTTTATCACCTTTTGAAAATTTTCAATTAAACCATTAAAAAATGGCTTAAAAATGCGAAAAATATTTTTTCTCGGAATTGACTGAAACTTCAGGGGGGCCTAGTACATGACAAAACGATAAAATTCTAGCGTCTAGCATGTTTATACATGTTACGAAATGGGCTCTAATAATCCCCTAAGGCCTAACCCCCACTTTGGGCATTCCAGCTTTGGAGGTGTAGGAGAAAATCTCACCGATTATACTCGGCTAAAGGAAAAGCATAATCGACAAGGAAAAAAACTCCTTGGAATACCTTCTTTGGTTGTCAAGTCCTAGGGAACCGAGTCACTCAAAGACCACCATGCTAGTACGCTTATTACAAACCCCGTGGGGCACGGTCATGTACTGCAAAACATTAAAAAAAGGGGCCCTGAACAGGCCAAACTTGGAACTTCTGAACTCTGATAAGCACAAGTGACTTGTGCATCACTGGCGGCTCACTGAAGTCCAACTAAAGTGCAACTTTAGGTGGTAACACCCATTTTTGCAGAAGCCCTAATTTTTCACCTTTTCGATCAAAGTCCTGAACTAGGGTTTGATCAAGCCCGACCTTCTGTCCAACCAAAAAATTCGATTTTGGTCTCTAAATTTCGATTTTGATGAGGAGCATCCAGCCGTGGTCTCCGATTACAAAAAATCCAACTTTCTCCGAAACCCTAAATTCCCGTAGCCATGAATGAAGGTGCTCAAAATCCAATTATGTTTTGACAGAAATATGCACCTGATTGTTTCTGGTGTAACTCAGAAATTTCAGATCTACAAGGTCTGAAACTTCCGCCTGTGGTAGCCTGACCTGTTAACTTTCCAACCCCACAGGTCTGATCTCAAATGGATTCTCTGAGAGAGAGTTATGCCAAGTGTCGCAACGTGACCTGTTTATGGGATAAAATAGAAGAGCAAACTTGTACGGAGTGCCACGTGTCACTGGTTCAATTTCGGCCTTTGAAAATCGGACCTGTGAAAGTACAGTTCGTGCCCTACCTGCCACTTTTTACGAAATTTCATTTGGAGCTTCCTAGCCCAAGTTGTGACCTTTTTACTTAGGTCACCTGTTTATGACTGAGATCTGGAAGAGGCAGAAACCCTATATTGTACAGATCATAAATCTGAAAGTAGAACGAATTAGAGGCTCTCCTTCGGACACAAGGTACATGGGGATCTTATCTTCGACCTGTAAGATTTTCAGATCCTGAAACTTCGCCAAAATGAATTTATAGCGAAAGTGCTACGATGACTGGTTTTTGCTATATCAAACCCTAGCTTCGCAAGTGCAACAAGTGTCATAAATGCCATATCATGCCTTCTTTCAGGCTAGCTCTGATACCATGTTAGTTTTTTAGAAATTTCAATCTAATCTAGGATCCTAACTGAGAGAATAACATGTACAACATATCTACAGCATATCAATCATGGACACAATAATGCAAGCACACAAGAGACACAGAGTTTCACTGGGGAAAACCAAGAAGGTGAAAAACCCCGCAACTTCCTCAGAGATCGATAGAGCAATGATACAACCCAAGTACAAGAGATAGCCCTCCTAGTAGCAGCTTCTCCTCCTCCATTAGTGCGCCACTCTCCAATGAGTGTGTGAGTGAAGAATAGAATGATCAAATAGAGTGCCTCCCACACTCTATTTATATATGACTTGACTTGCCTAATAACCTTTACTAGGTTGGCCTCAACTTAACCACATAGCATAATGCTGACAGGGCCGACCCCCAATAGGGTGGTCTAATAACCCTTTAACCCACATGAATTATACAGGGCCAACCCCATCAAGGTGGTCTAATAACCCATCAAATATAAGTTATGACAGTTACAATAAAAATGACGACACTTCTGTATAGAGGAATAATAACATCTCTATAGGAATACAAACACTTCCGTATAGAGGAATAATAACATCTCTATAGGAATACAAGATACATATATGAAATACATTCCGAAGTTACTAATACATCAACATTCTCGCATGGTGGAAGATGCAGGTTGTCCATTGAGACGTAATACGCTTGGTGTGCCCCAGGTTGTACTCCCATGCTGGAGAAGATAGAACCGTTCTCGCATGGTGGTAGGCGTAGGTGGTCCTTAGGAAGTAATGCATCTGGGATGCTCCTGATTGTCCTCCCATGTTGGTAGATGTAAGGGTTGGTTCTCGTATGGTGGTAGGCGTAGGTGGTCCTTGGTCAATCGTGTACATATTTATATTCCTAGATTTAGGAAGTGTAGTATGCATGTTAGAGCAGTTGCATTAATGAACAATATGTAGGTGATGGGAAAGACCGTGTATAATCTCCTACAAGAGAATAATGATGAGACTTGTTCCGAAGAACAAGTGACGATGGTTCAACTATAACACTCAAGAAGACTTATGAAATCAAGCATACTACAGATGAACGTTCTCTCAGAAAGAGGGAGTCGACTATGATAAGACGTTGCCTCAGTGACAAATGGTGTATATTACACTAGATAGATGGTGTAATTGAAGTAGAAGCATATATCGAGCAAGCTCCAGAATTCAGAACTCTCTACAGAGAACCACATGTGCTAGCATGAAGAAGTATATGAAGAAGATGTAGCTCTCAGGGTTGCAGAACCGATGAAAGAAGTTGCAAAGCTAGATTTGTGGCTCGAGGATTCTCTTAAAAGGAAGGAATTGATTATGAAGATACATTTGCTCCCATAGCAAGGTACACTTCCAGCCACAATGAAGTGAATGCTACACCAGATGGATGTGAAAATAACTTTCCTGAATTGTGTCATTGAAGAAGAAGTGTACATAGAACAACCACAAGGACTTGAAGTTGAAGATAGAAAAACACATGTTTGCAAATTGAAGAAGGCTCTGTATGAGTTGAAGCAAGCTCCAAGAGCTTGGTATGGAAGAATTGATAGTTTTCTAATGAGCTTAGACTTTACCAAAAGTAAAGTTGATCCTAACCTTTACTTCAAGGTTATGGATGATGAACCTGTCATATTATTGTGGATGAATTATTCCTGACAGGTAATGAGAAGCAAATCTCAGAGTAAGCTCGCTACAGAATTTGAGATGAAAGACCTTGGCTTGATGCATTATTTTTTAGGTCTTGAAGTATGGTAGAGCCCAGAAGGAATCTTCCTTAACCAAGGGAAGTATGCAGTAGAAATCTTGAAAATGTTTGATATGTTGGAATGTAAAGCCATGGCCACACCCATGGATACAAATTTGAAGTTGCTGACTGATGCTTCGTTAGAGTTAGTGGATGTAACACTATATAGGAAGATTATTGGGTCATTAAATATCTAACGAATACTAGGCCAGATATATGCTTTTCTGTGAACACCTTGATTCAGTATTTGGTTGAGCCCATACGTGTTCACCTTATAGCAACAAAGCATGTGATGAGGTACCTAAAAGGTACGATAGACTATGGTCTCAGTTATACTAGAGATCATGACTTCAGACTGTATGGCTATACTGATTCAGACTGGGCAGTAAGTGTCTTAGACAAAAAGAGCACTTCGGGGGATGTTTCAGTCTGGGGTCAGTGTTGCTCTCAGCACTACAGAAGCGGAATATATTGCAGCTTGTTCCCCCAGTTGTGAATTCATATGGCTTCGAAAGTTATTAGGTCTATTCGATCTGGAGTTGGATACCGCAGTGATTCTATGTGATAACCAAAGCTGCATGAAGATGACAGAGAACCCCGTGTTCCATGATTTTTCGAAGCACATAGAAATACGATATTTCTACATTCGTGATGTAGTGCAGAAGGGAGCTGTAAAGCTCCAATATGTGAGCACATATGAGCAAGTTGTAGATGTGTTGATTAAGCCTCTGTCTCATGTGAAGTTTGAGCACTTCTGTGACAAGCTTGGTGTACTCCGTAAGGACTTCCCTCGAAAGGGGGAGTAGTGCTGATGATACTATGGTATCTTGATCACAGCGGGTAACTCAATTGGGATTGATCAGTAGTGGTAGCTCCGTAAAGACTGAATCCCATAATTCCGAAAGGAAGGATCATCAGTTTTGTTGGACTGAATCCCGTAATTCCGAAAGGAAGGATTGTCCATGATCCCGTAATTCTGAAAGGAAGGATCACCAGTGTTGTTGGACTGAATTCCGTAATTCCGAAAGGAAGGATCACCAGTGTCGTGGGATTGAATCCCGTAATTCTGAAAGGAAGGATTGTCCATGATCCCATAATTCTGAAAGGAAGGATTGTCCATGATCCTGTAATTCCGAAAGGAAGGATCACCAATGTTGTTGGACAGAATCCCGTAATTCCGAAAGGAAGGATCACCCGTTTTGAACTCGATCCCGTAATTTCGAAAGGAAGGATCACCCGTGTTGAACTCGATCCCGTAATCCGAAAGGAAGGATCATGTTGGTTGTTGATAGATGATGTTGTTCTAGCCTTGAGCTGTTGACGATGATGATGTTATTCCAGATTTATGCTGATGAGCCAGCCTCGTGCTGTCGTTGTTGTTGATGTATCAGTGTTTATATTGATGTGATGATGATGACACTTCAACTCTGTACTGAAGATGATGATGATGATCCAGCTTCGTGCTGCAGATGATGACACTTCAGCTCTGTACTGAAGATGATGATGATGTTCCAGCTTCGTGCTGCAGATGATGATGATGATGTTCCAACTCTGTGCTGGAGATGTTGATGATGTTACAACAAGCTGTTCCAGTTGCTGATATTGATGTTGTTGAAAAAATTCCAATGGTTTATAGTTGTACCAACCAATGTTCCAGATGATGTTGTTGATGATGCCTCCTTCTCCCTCCTTCCGATGACGTTGTGAAGAGCCACACCTGTTGTTGTTGTTGTCACTAGAATACCCTTCTTGTTAAGGCGGAGTGTTGAAATAATGTAACTTCGAAGAATATTCTACTTGTACTTTACATCTGTGTTTTAAAAATCGATGAAATCGGAATCGGAATCGGCCGATTCACCAATTTAAGGCCAGAGCGGTTCAAACCGGTCTCCAAATCGGATCGGAGGACCGGTTTGGTACCAAACCGGTCCGGTCCACCGATTTTTGACAAAAATCGGCCGATTTTTTGGTGTGGGCCTGTGGGCCATTAAAAAATGGTTTTTTTAAATTTTTAACCTATATCCCCATGGTGCTGTAGTACTTGGTGATATTAACGGTAATGTTAAATTCTTAAAGTAAAAGTGACATTCTCCTTATCTTTTATTTTCCATCCTTTTACTTAAATCTTTAACATTACCATTAATTGTTTCAGGATGTTTGAGAGTGGTTCCAACTTCATCGGACTTCATATGCAAAAAGTAGATTTTTAGATCCCATTCAAAATTCACCAGACTTAATAGTTTTCAGGATTTTAGGATTGCAAGGTTTCCACCAGATTCTATCATGTATGAGGGTATGGAATTGGCATTTAATCAAGCACATTGTTATCAACTGATTTGTACAATAGTTGAAACCTTATTGAGCCGCCAGTGTTGGAACACATCAGTGTTCGCTTCCAGAGTATCTGGGTTTCATTATATTTGGGTCTAGCCAGTTTTGGCTAGCCAGTTTTGGCTAGCCAGTTTTGTTTTTGAGTCGACATGACCATGGCCCCATGGGGGTTTGTATCAGTGTGCTAGTAGGGTCTGAGTGGCTCGGTCTCCCATGACTGGATTAAACAACTAAGGTATTCCAGGGAGTTTTTTCACCGTCAGATTATACTTTGCTTCAGGCGAAATATAATCTCTTGGTTTTTCTCCCGCTTCCTCCAAAGCTGGAATGCCCGATTTTGGAAATTTGGCCATGGGGGGTTATTAGGGTCCAACTATAATGTATAAACCTACTAGACACTATTAGAATAGGTTTTGGTCATGTCCTAGGTCTCTAGGACCCCCAGAAAAAATTTCGAAAAAATTTTACCGGACGCGTCGAAATTGGGGTTTTTAATTATTTAAATATTTTTAAAATTTTAATTAAATTTCTCTATAGTTTAAATAGAGAAATTTGAGTCTGTAATATGTCAGTCATCCGGGGTCCGTTTTCAGTGTTTGATGGCTCGTTTCATAAGCCAAAAATCACACATGACCCATGGAGCAGCTAAACCCAACTTTCGGATGTCAATTCCGCCCCATAATTAATATTTTCTCTGAAAAGTCATTTACAGAGAAATTATTAATTAAAATAATAAAATTGATTATTTTTGAGATAATCCAAAATTAATCAATTTGATTAAAATAAAGGGCTAAATGACATGGCGATGAGCATTAAGGAAGATTCCAATCAACTCCAAGCCCATCCAGTCACTCACCCAGTCACCAGCAAGGAATCTCTTTGAGCAAATTCGCCCTCCTTCATGGGAAAATCGAGTTTGTGATGTGGCAATGATTTAATGGTTTGTTGGATGGCATTTAAGCCAATGGTGGGCGCCTCCTTTAAACTAGCAATCAAATCCAAACTCGGTGCTCTTCATGATTCGAGCCACACCCACTATCTACCATGTGTTGCCTTCACAACTAGCTCGCGTGAGAGTATCCCTCACGTCAATCCTTTAGGGATCCACGCTTTTCCTTTGTTGCTTGTTCATTGGTTAATGAATATGTTGATTGGCTTGGCTTTGGATCTAATTCGAGTTAGCATCTATCAAACTACCACATGTCTCCACCATTGCCAACTCGCAGCTCACCTTAAGCTCACGCTTTTCCTCCCAATCCTCACGTTTTTTCCCTTTGGCTCACGTGGATCCTAGTTGGCGTTTATCCATTGCCTAAATCCCATTGGATTCTCTCCTCTATCACTCGAGCTAGCACCTACCAAGTCTCTACTCGCCATCCTCACCTAGCTCGCGTCAATCTCATGAAGAGCCACGCATTGCCTTGTTGTGACTCGTTTAGTGGTTAGTAGGTGAGTGGATTAGCTTGGCTTTCGATTGAATCTAAGTTAGTGCCTACCTCCACCATGTGGCATCCACTAAACTAGCCTCGACCTACCACATCCAACTCGCCCTCTCCACATTGGCTCACGTTTTCCTCACCCTAACTCGCCTTTGCCTTGATGTATGTCTTCCATTGGTTAGTGCCCTCAACTCCCACCTACCTCAAGTCGAGTTTGCCACATGGTGCCATCCACAACTACCTCAAACTCGACTTTAGCTATGTCTCTTGCTCCAAGCCACCTATTGATTGGAATTCGACCTTCTCCATTGCCAAATTCGAATTAGGGTTTAGGTGTGTAGTTTTAGTATAAAGAGAGGCCCATTTGGGTTGTTATCTCATGGAGACTTTGATGCAAGATTACTCTGCAAAAATTTGTAATATGCTTTGGCTTAATATTTTCAATAAAGATTTCGACTTTGGAGGTCCATGAGCTTTCAATCTTTTGTGTGAATTCATCCCTTGTTGAGGTGACATCTTCTCTAAACCCATCTCTTGATTATGCATGGTATTTGATCAATGGTTAGCTTGTGAGGACTATTTTTAGTACAATAGAGTAACCATTCATAATTTAAGTTGGTTATTTATGCATAGTTTATCAAGATCTAAATGGACATGAGTAGTTGGTTATACAAATTGTTGATTTAATCTTGATATTTCTAGCATTCTAGCATTGTTGATCTCACTTGTTGGTTGAGTGTTTGGGTTTGTGATTTAGGTGTTGCCTAAAGTGAAGAGGGGTAAGAGCTCGGTTGCATCAAACCCTTGTTCATCTTCAAGTTTTGGCCTAATACTTTGTGGTTGCAGGATCTACAAATCTCAAGATCTTTTCATCTTAAGAAGGCTAGGAAGAGCTCTTCTCAGGTTTCTCATCAATCAAAATTTCTATTTTCAAAACCTTGTTACTATAGGCTTTCTCTTCAAGCTTTGTCTTTTGCTCCTTGATCTCCTTTTCCCATTGCATGCTAAGCCTATTCCTCCTTGCCCTAGTTTCATTCTATCTCTTCTAGCCCCATTCTCTTGCTCTCGTCCCCTCTCCTCCCCCTTTCGTTTTGGTCCTCTTGCTTTCTCGTCCACCCTAGGAAAGTCATCCTTTAGCTCCTCTCGTCCACCCTTTTTATCCTCCCTCTTCGCTTTCGTTTTGCCCTACTTTGATCTCCCTTTGCCTCTCCATCTTTGCCTTTAGGTTTGCCCTTTCTCCCTCTTCTCGTCCACCTCCAAAGTGCCCTAAAAATCACACAAAAAAAGCAAAAACGAATTGGATAAGTTAGTGTTTGTTAGAGTAGTTCAATTTGATTTGATAGATCTTAAATTATTGCATCTAGTAGATCATTGGTATACATTGAAAAGATAGTTCTAAAAATCATACTAGATCTCATTCTAGCATTTGTTAAGTTTGCATCTAGTTTCCCTTTTTAAAGATAGAAAATTTTTCATAAAATTTTCCAAAAATTTTTTAGTCTTAGATCTCATTCCTAGCATTTTTAGGAGCAACTTTGTTCGCTGGTCCGTTTTGCCATAGTTAACATTTTATGACAAATTTTCATGCATTTTCCATCTTAGAGTTAAAATCTTAAATATTGACTCAAATAGTTTCAATTTCGATTTATTTTTTACTAATGATTAATGGGTGCCTTGTTTAGATGTTCTTGAACTCGTGTAGGCCATTTGAGAGAGAAGTACTTGATAAGATCTTGAAACAAGAGGATCGAAGCAAAACAACCATAAGAATGACCAAATTTTGATACACTTATCCTTTGTAATAACAAGTAGAATCTATATCTTCTTCAATATTTTTCCAAGTATCATCATTCTCGAAAGACCTTTCAAGGATTTTCCCTTGAGGCACTTGTACTTATCAAATAAAATTTTTAAGTGGAGGAGGCCTCCACTTTTTGGGTCTTCTTCCCCATTTGGGGAAGGGTGTTGGGTCTTGTGGTTGTTTTTAGCTTAGATTTACATTTTTATGTTCTTAGCTTAAATTTTGCTTCAATAAGTTTATCTTGATTATATCTCATATTTTACTTACCCCCATGCTTTCCCGAGTAGGGTCTTGAACCTGAAAGAGATTCTTGGGTAGCTTAGTTTAATTTTTATCATTATATTGCTTCTCTTCCAATCCTTGACCAGAGAATAGCTAACTTTGGGATCGTATCCCAAAGGCCACATAGTTTTGTGGTAGCTTCTCGCTCCCCCATCAACTTCTTGTGGACATCCAGCTAGCTGGAAGGTTTCCAGGATTGGTGGTTTCTAGTGGTTGATCCTGTTTCGGGGATCAATCCCACCTAGTAGATTAGAATTTGTATGGTAGAACACTAGTTTTAGTTTTATCTCATATTATTTGGCAAAGTAGTTATTGTTAAAAGCATTAATTATATCTTTCAAGTTATCAAGTGGTTTCATCTTTCTCAAGTTATTTTACTGCTTTTCACAACACAACCGCTCTTGTTTGCTTAAAATAAACCAAAGTCTCTTGAACTTGGCCAAATCCAAGTCAAGAGCACCCTCTATCGGAGGGCATTTTTAGTCTTGCATCATCCCCTGCATTAGGCATTGTTAATCTAGGAAGTCTCTTGAACTGTGGTCATAAGACCAAGTCAAGAGCGCTCTCTGTCGGAGAGTTGAACAAGGTTCTTTTAATAATAAAATTTTCCACTCACACTCCCCTAATTAATTTATCTTGGTTTGTCCTACACCCGTATGCTCTGCCAACCGGAAACGGTTGGGCTAGTACTCAGAAAGGTGGAAGACTTGATAATAACGATCGATAAATTTAACTAAAATTTTTACCCACAACCTCAACCAAGGCAAAATACTGTTCTTCCCGCGAGGGGTGGCGCCGGATTCCCACTGTCAGACTCAGGGGCGGTTTAAACATTGGACACCAATCCTTATCGAATCTGGGTGCTTCCGACATGTCATTCAGGGTTGCCAGTATCTTTCTTGGGTAGGGTTCTACCATCTCTTGATACCTTTGGTCTTAGCCCTAATAATCAAGACAACTAAAATTTTCAATTTACCAAGATAAGCTGCATAACGTTCTCACAAACTTTCAATTCAAGCACTTGTATCAAGTTTTCGCAATTCACATTCAACTCTTGACTCCATAAGGCACTGGTCCTTTATCTCATATTTTGCTTGTTTAAATATCTACATTGGAGTTATCTGTTATATTTCGTGAAAAGTGATTGACTTATTGCCCAAGTGTATCTTTCATCTTGTGTTTGCAACGTGGATTGCGTTATCTTGTCATATATTTAATCTTTATAATTGTCTTTCATTTAAAAAAAAAAAAAAAAAAAAAAAAAAAAAAAAAAAAAAAAAAAACTCCTAAAAAACACCCATCCGCATCACAACACCTAAAAACACTATAAATACAAGAGCCTTAGACAACTTTTCTTTTAGGGACTACCCCCCTTGGCTTCGTTAGGAGTTTGCCTAAACGGAGGAGCTGGGATTCAGGTGACAGTACCTGGCTCATTGCTTGCCCCCAAGGCCACACCTCTCTCACTTGTAGCGAAGAGACAGCTTTCGAAAGATTTCCGCTGCTGGTGTGCATATTGGCGGACAACATCTTTGGCGCCGTTGCCGGGGACAAATCTTTTTGTTCCTGGACGACCTTAGTTTTTTCTAGTTTGTTTCACCTTTTGATAGATTCTCATATCTATCTGGCGACTCTACTTCACCTTTTTTACTTTGGTAGATTTTTAGTTTAATCACTCTCTGAAATTAGACTTGGATTCACCTGGCGACTCCACTGTCAGTTAACACATCAAGGTATTCAACTAGAAGAAACTCTGAAGGCTTGCTTAGTTTTATCCCTGAGCCTGAAAAGGTTTATAGGAAGAGACTGAACAAGCTTGCTTCTCGTAGAATTCTTGAAAATCTTAGATCCGAATCTATTTTAGACATCCACTCTTTGTTTCAAGAAAATCTAGAAAATCAAACAAATTTTGAAAATAATAACTGTTTCCTTTCCACAATGGGTGAGTTCTTTACTCAACTCAACTTTTCTCAGATACCAGGTCAACCTCACGATATTCCCGAAAAGGCTATTGATAAAATCACAAATTTCAATGGCACTGATGCCTCATTATCTGCTGAACAACATATTAGAAACTTCACAAAGTTGTGTAGTACTCATGTCAGGGGAGCTGATAAACATGAGGATGTTTACATGACACTTTTTGCCCTATCATTGGAGGGTAAGGCAGGGACCTGGTACGACAATCTGCCTGACAACTCTTTTGCCACCATAGCGGCATTCAAGACATCCTTCCTCAACAAGTTTGGTTGCAGAAAAGAACCTAGACATTTAGTTGCATCTCTAACTAGTATGAAGAAGACCGAGAATGAAACTATGGATGAATTTAATGCTAAATTCATGGAGCTGTCCAATTCCATTCCTGAAACCTATGTGCCTCCTGCAGCTTCTTTGTTGGACTACTACATAGAAGCATTAAGTGGCAAAGTCCAATACCAGATCAGGGACAAAGAACCAACCACCTTGCTTGATGCTCAAGCTTTGGCCGTAAAGATTGATAGGAACATGAAGTCTTCCGGAGAGTCAAACATCCAGGGATACTCTAGATCTCAACTGCTTTCAAAACCAACTGAGCATAAAGACAAGGAACCTATGAAAGATTCTTATGAAAAGAAAATGATAGAAATATGTGAGAGAATGGAGAAAGCAGAACAGAAACATGTAAGTCAGATAAAAGAATTGCAAAACAAGATCATCAACATGGAAAGAGCACAGGTTCAACAGGTTCAACAAGTTCAACATACACAACCAGCTCCTAGAAATTTTCCTGCTAAGCCTACTTGGCAAAGAAGACCTCCCAACCATGAACAGAGGCCTCCTCATCAACTAGAGGCTGCCAACATGGTTGAGCATGCCAAGCCCTTTTGTAGAGCATGCAAGGATTTCCATGAGGAATCTGGTTGCCATTATGCCTGTTTCGTTCAAGAGCATGGATATCCTGAGGGATGCGATCCTAGTACTTCATCAGACGAGCCTGTTTTTATCAACCATGTGGGAGATGATTATGAGAACATTGATATGACTCGAACAAACCAGGGTTATCAGCAGATTGACTACATGACTCAACTTTATGGAGAGATGCCACCTAGTATCAACAACAGCCAGAGATTCAAAGGAAACACTTATCAAAAGAAACCAAAGGAAGGACCTTCTAATCAAAACACTCCTAAGGTAACAGTTCCTCACATTGCTCCAAGAATAAACATTGAAAAGGGGCCATCTATTGATTTAAATTTTGATTTAAGTAATTGGTTGTCCAACACCAAAGTTCCAGTCCCAGTACTTGAACTATGCAAACTTCCGGGTCAGAGAGAGAAACTGTTAAAACTGTTAGAGCCTCATGCTAATAATACTTCCCCTCATACTCCTAAACCTATGAATCCTGAAAAGCCCCTTGTTGTTCCTCATCCCATTTCATCTGAAAAGCAACCTCCACCTGCAAAGTGCCCTACCCCTAAAAAGGTAGCTTTCGTAGAAACTAAAGAACAACCTTCAACAAGTTATACGAATGATTATGGAGATCCCCCTATAGTCCTACATACCAGGGAAACAAGAAAAGAAGCTCACCCACCTTTCTACATATCATTGATGATAGGTGACCTTCTTCTACATAACTGTATGTTGGACTCAGGATCTGGTGCCAGCCTTATGACCAAGAAAGTCATGCAACAACTAAATTTAAAGACCACCAGACCATATGGGAATGTTTGTGCTATGGACTCTAGACCTGTCGAAGTTGAGGGGATGATTCAGAATCAAACCGTCAGATTAGCCAAGTACCCAGACATCCATGTCACCATGGACATCTTAGTCATAGATGTGCCTGATAAGTGGGGTATGCTTTTATCTAGAAAGTGGGGTGCTTCCTTGGGTGGTTCAATACAATTAGATCTATCTTACGCAACTGTTCCTGCTTCAGAAGACACTCAGGTTAAACTACATTCAGAAAAGGAAAGGAGGTACCATGTTGAAAATCCCCACAAACCTTCAAATGAGTACATTTACAATTCAGATGACATGGGAACCCTCCAGATCAATTCCACTTTCTTAGACCCAGTTCATAGGGAAATGAAAGACAAGAAAACTGATGGGCTATGGAAAATGGAATTTGACGGAGCTTTTTCTAAAGCTGGCAAGGGTGCCGGTATAGTCTTAATGTCACCTGAGGGCAAAATCTTTAATTTTGCATTTAGACTTGAGTTTGAAGCCACCAACAATGTTGCGGAGTATGAAGCACTCTTACTAGGCATAGAAATTGCTAAAGATATGAAGATCAAGATGCTTAGTATTAAAGGAGATTCTGATTTAGTGGTACAACAGATCAAGGGTAAATTTGCATGCCATTGCAAAAGGCTTAAGAGGTATAGAAATGCAGTGTGGGACACCATGGAATATTTTGATGCTCTAAATATACAAGCAGTCCATAGAGAAGAAAACAGTATGGCAGATAGGTTAGCTGTTGCAGCATCTACACTCCAGCCATCAGAAGAAATGTTGAAAGGAGAGTGTACACTTGAGATTAACTATAGGCCATCTGTCCCAGATAACATGAACCATTGGCAGGTTTTTAAAGATGATGAACAAATTATAAGGTTCATAAATAACTTAGATGAGTTTGCCAATTTCAATGTTAATGAACAGGAAGAAGGCAAGCAGTATAAAGATGAAAGCCAGCCCATGAACCCAATCTCACGTGGTTTCACTAAGTTAGAGAACATCTTTGATAGGCATGACGGAAAAAAGAACAGCATTGACCAGATGAAGCCAGGGGATTACATTGAGGTTAACATCGGAACAGAAACAGATCCAAAAATCATAAAAATTGGAAAAGGAACATCAGAAAAAGAAAGAAACGCACTAATAAACCTTGTCAGAGAGTTTAGAGATATATTTGCCTTTACTTATGACGAGTTAAAGGCCTATAGGGAAGATGTATTCCAACATACCATTCCCCTTAAACCGGAAATGCAAAATGCTAAGCCTTTTCGTCAGAAATTAAGGCAAATAAATCCTAAGTTGGCTCCAATTATCAAAAGAGAGCTAGAGAAGATGTTAGCAGCAGGCATTATAGCTCCTACCCGACACACTTCATGGTGCTCCAACCTAGTTGTCGTAAGAAAGAAGAATGGGAGTATCAGAATATGCATAGACTTCAGAAACCTAAACATGGCGTGCCAGAAAGACAACTACCCACTTCCCAACATGGAGACCCTCCTCCAACGGGTCACTGGATCTAATATGATGTCCATGCTTGATGGATTTTCAGGATACAACCAAGTTGTTATCAAAGAGGAGGACAAACATAAAACTGCCTTTACAACACCTTGGGGAACCTTTGAGTATCTGAGAATGCCCTTTGGCCTCACAAATGCAGGAGCCACTTTCCAAAGGGCCATGGATTATGCTTTCAAGGAATTAATAGGAAAAATCATCGAAATTTACCAGGATGATTTAACCGTCTTTTCAAAGGAAAGATCCAGCCATGTTGATCACTTGAGAAAAGTCTTCGAAAGGTGCAGAGAATATGGTATTTCCCTAAATCCGGCAAAATCTGTGTTAGGTATTGAAGAGGGAAAACTCTTAGGGCATATCATAAACAAGGACGGGGTCAAGATTGACCCTGAAAGAGTTGAAGCCATTAAGAAAATACCTCTCCCAAAAAATGTGAAGGGTCTTCAATCTTTCAATGGACACATAAATTTTATCAGAAGGTTTATTCCAAACCTTGCAGAGTTGATGAAACCCATGCAGCGGTTGCTTAAAAAAGATGCTAAGTTTGTGTGGACTGATGATGGAAAAGAAGCCTTCAACACTATTAAAGATGCCATTACTAGGTCACCTGTGTTGGTCAGTCCGGATTATACCAAAGATTTCATGATTTTCTCTTTTGCTTCTGAGGATACTATAGCTGGGGTTTTGCTCCAAAAGAACTTCGAAGGGTTCGAGCAACCAATTGCATTCATGAGCAGGGCTTTACAAAATTCAGAATTAAAGTATACAATAATGGAAAAACAGGCTTATGCTTTGGTCAAATCTTTGAAACATTTCAGAACATACATTGGCTACAATAAAGTTATAGGTTATGTCCCCCATGCTGCAGTAAAAGACATCCTATCCCAACAGGATTGCTTAGGAACAAGAGGCACATGGGTCTCCAAGATCCAGGAATATGACTTGGAAATAAAACCTACCAAACTTATCAAAGGACAAGGCCTAGCCAAAATGTTAACCCAGAAGAATGAGGAAGCCATCGACATAAACTGTACAGATCAACCTGATTGTCCACGTATGACACCTGCCTTACGGGAGTTAGATATCCATTGGTACTCTGATGTTATATATTTCCTCTTACACATGACTTGCCCTGACCACCTTAAAGGACACAAGCGAAGGGCACTAAGATTAAAAGCTGCTAGATATTGCCTTACTCAAGAAGGCTTGGGTTGGAGAAGCCCTGATGGGGTTATCCTTAGATGTGTCCATGAACAAGATTCTAAAAAGATCTTGATTGACCTTCACTCAGGATTTTGTGGAGGACACTATGCAGCTAATACAACTGCCCACAAAATCCTTAGAGCTGGATATTATTGGCCCACCATATTTGCCGATGTGTACAAACATGTCAAGTTTTGCCAGGAATGTCAGCTGTTCACAGGAAAACCTAAATTGGCCGCCTTACCCCTCAATCCGGTTGTTGTCATTGCCCCTTTCCAGCAATGGGGCCTTGACTTTATTGGCAAATTTAAAGATAATTCTAGCAATGGATTTTGCTGGATTCTAACAGCAACTGATTACTTCACCAAGTGGGTTGAGGCTATTCCTACCAAGACAGCTACTGAGAAGGTTGTTATGAATTTTATTGAAGATAAGATCATCACTAGATTTGGTACTCCTTTGAAGATAACCACCGATAATGCCAAGGCTTTCAGTTCAACAGAAATGAATGATTTCTGTTTCAAATATGGCATTGTTCTATCTCACTCTTCCGACTATTATCCGCAAGGTAATGGCCTTGCTGAATCCTCAAACAAGAACCTGATGATTATCCTTAAGAAAACTGTTGGTGACAACAAAAGATCCTGGGATAGCAAGATCAAATATGCCCTTTGGGCGGACAGAATTACAAAGAAAAACTCCACCGGAAAGTCCCCCTTTGAACTTGTTTATGGCATCACAGCGATACT
This sequence comes from Larix kaempferi, assembly GCA_027924585.1. Classification (NCBI taxonomy): domain Eukaryota; kingdom Viridiplantae; phylum Streptophyta; class Pinopsida; order Pinales; family Pinaceae; genus Larix; species Larix kaempferi. The sequence continues at coordinate 3,484,880 of BSBM01000687.1, read as the reverse complement.
ACCTCTTAGCATGCAGATTCCCATCTTCAGAATGCTAACTGATTATGACTCTGAGAAGTTAGAGTTGGAAGATAGGGCTAACCAAATCATCGAGCTTGATGAAAACAGAAGAAATTCCTTGGACAAAATGTTAAGACAAAAGGAGAGTATGAAAGCCACATTTGATAAGTCAGCCAAGCCAAGAGCCTTTCAAGAAGGAGACACTGTTCTATTATGGGACAAAAGAAGGGAAAAACCTGGGAAGCATGGGAAGTTCGACAGCCTTTGGAAAGGCCCCTTTATTATACGCTGCACAGTTGGAGATAATTCTTTCGGCCTCAACACTATGGAAGGAGAAATATTGCCTCTTCCTATAAATGGGCAACATTTGAAGCCCTTTTATCGGAACAACATACAAGATGACCAAGAGGCCATCTCAGGATCTCCCTAAACTCTTATCTTTGTACTTTATGTATCATTATTTCTGTATCATAGTGTATTTTTGTACTATAGTTCATGTTTATGCTGAAAAAGAAAAGATTTCTATTTCTGTACTTTGAATTTGAAAAGAAAAAGCAAAAAATAGTTTCATAGTTGTTATTTCATTTTGGCATTATTTATCATGTACATGGGAAACTAAGACACTTCTCTTTCTGTGCAGGAAAATGATATTCTGGGATTCTCGAACACCTTCTTTGACTCCTAGATCAAGCAAGTGTCCGTCCTGCAGTTGGAGCCAGATGTTATCAACTGATTTGTACAATAGTTGAAACCTTATTGAGCCGCCAGTGTTGGAACACATCAGTGTTCGCTTCCAGAGTATCTGGGTTTCATTATATTTGGGTCTAGCCAGTTTTGGCTAGCCAGTTTTGTTTTTGAGTCGACATGACCATGGCCCCATGGGGGTTTGTATCAGTGTGCTAGTAGGGTCTGAGTGGCTCGGTCTCCCATGACTGGATTAAACAACTAAGGTATTCCAGGGAGTTTTTTCACCGTCAGATTATACTTTGCTTCAGGCGAAATATAATCTCTTGGTTTTTCTCCCGCTTCCTCCAAAGCTGGAATGCCCGATTTTGGAAATTTGGCCATGGGGGGTTATTAGGGTCCAACTATAATGTATAAACCTACTAGACACTATTAGAATAGGTTTTGGTCATGTCCTAGGTCTCTAGGACCCCCAGAAAAAATTTCGAAAAAATTTTACCGGACGCGTCGAAATTGGGGTTTTTAATTATTTAAATATTTTTAAAATTTTAATTAAATTTCTCTATAGTTTAAATAGAGAAATTTGAGTCTGTAATATGTCAGTCATCCGGGGTCCGTTTTCAGTGTTTGATGGCTCGTTTCATAAGCCAAAAATCACACATGACCCATGGAGCAGCTAAACCCAACTTTCGGATGTCAATTCCGCCCCATAATTAATATTTTCTCTGAAAAGTCATTTACAGAGAAATTATTAATTAAAATAATAAAATTGATTATTTTTGAGATAATCCAAAATTAATCAATTTGATTAAAATAAAGGGCTAAATGACATGGCGATGAGCATTAAGGAAGATTCCAATCAACTCCAAGCCCATCCAGTCACTCACCCAGTCACCAGCAAGGAATCTCTTTGAGCAAATTCGCCCTCCTTCATGGGAAAATCGAGTTTGTGATGTGGCAATGATTTAATGGTTTGTTGGATGGCATTTAAGCCAATGGTGGGCGCCTCCTTTAAACTAGCAATCAAATCCAAACTCGGTGCTCTTCATGATTCGAGCCACACCCACTATCTACCATGTGTTGCCTTCACAACTAGCTCGCGTGAGAGTATCCCTCACGTCAATCCTTTAGGGATCCACGCTTTTCCTTTGTTGCTTGTTCATTGGTTAATGAATATGTTGATTGGCTTGGCTTTGGATCTAATTCGAGTTAGCATCTATCAAACTACCACATGTCTCCACCATTGCCAACTCGCAGCTCACCTTAAGCTCACGCTTTTCCTCCCAATCCTCACGTTTTTTCCCTTTGGCTCACGTGGATCCTAGTTGGCGTTTATCCATTGCCTAAATCCCATTGGATTCTCTCCTCTATCACTCGAGCTAGCACCTACCAAGTCTCTACTCGCCATCCTCACCTAGCTCGCGTCAATCTCATGAAGAGCCACGCATTGCCTTGTTGTGACTCGTTTAGTGGTTAGTAGGTGAGTGGATTAGCTTGGCTTTCGATTGAATCTAAGTTAGTGCCTACCTCCACCATGTGGCATCCACTAAACTAGCCTCGACCTACCACATCCAACTCGCCCTCTCCACATTGGCTCACGTTTTCCTCACCCTAACTCGCCTTTGCCTTGATGTATGTCTTCCATTGGTTAGTGCCCTCAACTCCCACCTACCTCAAGTCGAGTTTGCCACATGGTGCCATCCACAACTACCTCAAACTCGACTTTAGCTATGTCTCTTGCTCCAAGCCACCTATTGATTGGAATTCGACCTTCTCCATTGCCAAATTCGAATTAGGGTTTAGGTGTGTAGTTTTAGTATAAAGAGAGGCCCATTTGGGTTGTTATCTCATGGAGACTTTGATGCAAGATTACTCTGCAAAAATTTGTAATATGCTTTGGCTTAATATTTTCAATAAAGATTTCGACTTTGGAGGTCCATGAGCTTTCAATCTTTTGTGTGAATTCATCTCTTGTTGAGGTGACATCTTCTCTAAACCCATCTCTTGATTATGCATGGTATTTGATCAATGGTTAGCTTGTGAGGACTATTTTTAGTACAATAGAGTAACCATTCATAATTTAAGTTGGTTATTTATGCATAGTTTATCAAGATCTAAATGGACATGAGTAGTTGGTTATACAAATTGTTGATTTAATCTTGATATTTCTAGCATTCTAGCATTGTTGATCTCACTTGTTGGTTGAGTGTTTGGGTTTGTGATTTAGGTGTTGCCTAAAGTGAAGAGGGGTAAGAGCTCGGTTGCATCAAACCCTTGTTCATCTTCAAGTTTTGGCCTAATACTTTGTGGTTGCAGGATCTACAAATCTCAAGATCTTTTCATCTTAAGAAGGCTAGGAAGAGCTCTTCTCAGGTTTCTCATCAATCAAAATTTCTATTTTCAAAACCTTGTTACTATAGGCTTTCTCTTCAAGCTTTGTCTTTTGCTCCTTGATCTCCTTTTCCCATTGCATGCTAAGCCTATTCCTCCTTGCCCTAGTTTCATTCTATCTCTTCTAGCCCCATTCTCTTGCTCTCGTCCCCTCTCCTCCCCCTTTCGTTTTGGTCCTCTTGCTTTCTCGTCCACCCTAGGAAAGTCATCCTTTAGCTCCTCTCGTCCACCCTTTTTATCCTCCCTCTTCGCTTTCGTTTTGCCCTACTTTGATCTCCCTTTGCCTCTCCATCTTTGCCTTTAGGTTTGCCCTTTCTCCCTCTTCTCGTCCACCTCCAAAGTGCCCTAAAAATCACACAAAAAAAGCAAAAACGAATTGGATAAGTTAGTGTTTGTTAGAGTAGTTCAATTTGATTTGATAGATCTTAAATTATTGCATCTAGTAGATCATTGGTATACATTGAAAAGATAGTTCTAAAAATCATACTAGATCTCATTCTAGCATTTGTTAAGTTTGCATCTAGTTTCCCTTTTTAAAGATAGAAAATTTTTCATAAAATTTTCCAAAAATTTTTTAGTCTTAGATCTCATTCCTAGCATTTTTAGGAGCAACTTTGTTCGCTGGTCCGTTTTGCCATAGTTAACATTTTATGACAAATTTTCATGCATTTTCCATCTTAGAGTTAAAATCTTAAATATTGACTCAAATAGTTTCAATTTCGATTTATTTTTTACTAATGATTAATGGGTGCCTTGTTTAGATGTTCTTGAACTCGTGTAGGCCATTTGAGAGAGAAGTACTTGATAAGATCTTGAAACAAGAGGATCGAAGCAAAACAAAGTGAATAAGCCATAAGAATGACCAAATTTTGATACACTTATCCTTTGTAATAACAAGTAGAATCTATATCTTCTTCAATATTTTTCCAAGTATCATCATTCTCGAAAGACCTTTCAAGGATTTTCCCTTGAGGCACTTGTACTTATCAAATAAAATTTTTAAGTGGAGGAGGCCTCCACTTTTTGGGTCTTCTTCCCCATTTGGGGAAGGGTGTTGGGTCTTGTGGTTGTTTTTAGCTTAGATTTACATTTTTATGTTCTTAGCTTAAATTTTGCTTCAATAAGTTTATCTTGATTATATCTCATATTTTACTTACCCCCATGCTTTCCCGAGTAGGGTCTTGAACCTGAAAGAGATTCTTGGGTAGCTTAGTTTAATTTTTATCATTATATTGCTTCTCTTCCAATCCTTGACCAGAGAATAGCTAACTTTGGGATCGTATCCCAAAGGCCACATAGTTTTGTGGTAGCTTCTCGCTCCCCCATCAACTTCTTGTGGACATCCAGCTAGCTGGAAGGTTTCCAGGATTGGTGGTTTCTAGTGGTTGATCCTGTTTCGGGGATCAATCCCACCTAGTAGATTAGAATTTGTATGGTAGAACACTAGTTTTAGTTTTATCTCATATTATTTGGCAAAGTAGTTATTGTTAAAAGCATTAATTATATCTTTCAAGTTATCAAGTGGTTTCATCTTTCTCAAGTTATTTTACTGCTTTTCACAACACAACCGCTCTTGTTTGCTTAAAATAAACCAAAGTCTCTTGAACTTGGCCAAATCCAAGTCAAGAGCACCCTCTATCGGAGGGCATTTTTAGTCTTGCATCATCCCCTGCATTAGGCATTGTTAATCTAGGAAGTCTCTTGAACTGTGGTCATAAGACCAAGTCAAGAGCGCTCTCTGTCGGAGAGTTGAACAAGGTTCTTTTAATAATAAAATTTTCCACTCACACTCCCCTAATTAATTTATCTTGGTTTGTCCTACACCCGTATGCTCTGCCAACCGGAAACGGTTGGGCTAGTACTCAGAAAGGTGGAAGACTTGATAATAACGATCGATAAATTTAACTAAAATTTTTACCCACAACCTCAACCAAGGCAAAATACTGTTCTTCCCGCGAGGGGTGGCGCCGGATTCCCACTGTCAGACTCAGGGGCGGTTTAAACATTGGACACCAATCCTTATCGAATCTGGGTGCTTCCGACATGTCATTCAGGGTTGCCAGTATCTTTCTTGGGTAGGGTTCTACCATCTCTTGATACCTTTGGTCTTAGCCCTAATAATCAAGACAACTAAAATTTTCAATTTACCAAGATAAGCTGCATAACGTTCTCACAAACTTTCAATTCAAGCACTTGTATCAAGTTTTCGCAATTCACATTCAACTCTTGACTCCATAAGGCACTGGTCCTTTATCTCATATTTTGCTTGTTTAAATATCTACATTGGAGTTATCTGTTATATTTCGTGAAAAGTGATTGACTTATTGCCCAAGTGTATCTTTCATCTTGTGTTTGCAACGTGGATTGCGTTATCTTGTCATATATTTAATCTTTATAATTGTCTTTCATTTAAAAAAAAAAAAAAAAAAAAAAAAAAAAAAAAAAAAAAAAAAACTCCTAAAAAACACCCATCCGCATCACAACACCTAAAAACACTATAAATACAAGAGCCTTAGACAACTTTTCTTTTAGGGACTACCCCCCTTGGCTTCGTTAGGAGTTTGCCTAAACGGAGGAGCTGGGATTCAGGTGACAGTACCTGGCTCATTGCTTGCCCCCAAGGCCACACCTCTCTCACTTGTAGCGAAGAGACAGTTTTCGAAAGATTTCCGCTGCTGGTGTGCATATTGGCGGACAACACACATCAACCCCTATATGTACCTTGATGTTGGTGGTGTTGATTGTTGAATTCCTCTGTCATGACCTTAATAAAAATGTCCTCTTCACTCATGCAAAATCACTTATCAAGCATCGAAAGCTTTTTCTACGTTATTTTAGCGATTGGATTAGGAAGTGTCATCAAAATTGTAGTGTGTTGAGTCGTTGACTAATGTCCTTGGAGGATCAACTTTGAAATTCGAGTTAGAGGCAAGGGCTAGAGCTTAGAGGAGGGACGCATAGGGTGCTATTGATGAATAGGATCCCAATATAGGCAATGATTCGTTGACATGTATGATTGATGATTTATATTTCACATTCATTTTTGTAAATGTCTTTGCTAATTTATTAATTTAATATAAATATATATATATTGCATTTCCTCATTTCCACAATTTTGGGGGGTCACGTTTCCCCTATTTCGAAGTTTCTCCGTTTCGTCCTCATTTCCCCGTTTCATGCAACTTAGGTTGAAGCTGTTCAAACCCTCGTACAACAATTTTGAAGCACACATGTGCCTGTTATGACCTTTGCAGCAGTAAAAAGTCATGAAAATCACCTTAAAGGCTAAAAATAAGTTGTGGGCATTACTGTGGATGAAAGCAGCCCTAAACAACAAGTATAGGTGCTCTTTGGCCTTCAAACAACAGGTCTAGGTCATAACAACAGTCCTAAAATCTTGAAAATGTTGTTTTTCTTTAAAATTTAAATATTTTATATATTTTTTAGTAAACCGATTCATTAAATTCAAATCGACCGATTTATGACCGATTCATTACCGATTCCGATTCCCATTCCGAGTTGACCCTCGACCGATTCCGAGTCCGATTTTGATTTTTCAAACTTTGCTTTACATTATTATTATTCCTCCTTCGGGAGATGTCATTAATGCAAAAAGGTCATGTAAAAGTCATGAGGTAAAACCTCCATTGTAAGCCGGGTCAATAGTACCCAAAAGAGTTTAATGCAATTATTATTTTGAGTCTCCCTAGAAAGGTCGACCGAGTTAAAATAGTGAGGTCGGCCCAGTTAGGTTAAAAGGTCAAGTGAAAAGTAAAGTATAAATAGAGAGTATCACTCTCTCATTTGCACCATTCACTCACTCAAGCATTGCGCAAGAGAGGCAGAGGAAGGATTGCGAAGGAGGAGGAGGATTGTTCTTGGCTCTTGTGTTTTGGGTTTAGTCTCTCTTTGTTATGAGACTTGTTCTTTGGACATTGTATTTTGGTAATCTATATTGAGGAAGTTTTGCTGGGTTTTCTTCCCCTTGAGGGTTTCCCAGGATAAATTGTTGTGTACCTTGTGATTGTGTGTCTTTCAGAGATCCTCTTTATGCTGCTATTATGAAAATGTATTAAATGCTCATGAAGTTAGAATTTAGTCTTTAGTAGCATATAATCTTAGCACATCTTGGTTCATGGAACATAAATAAATAAAAAATCCTTCACCGTGTCAACCTATGATTGATACTACTAGCTATACTCATCAAAATAACCATATGCATGACCATGTAGAAAAATACAACATCAAGTAGCATATCATCATCATAACAGATCTTTTGGCATAGCATGGTATCATAACATAATCATCACAACACTGATATCATGTGAAATCATAGAAGTCTGGAATGTCAAAAGCAAACTGAAAGCAAAAATAAGTGCTAGCATGTCCATACAATGTATGGCATAACAACTCCCTCACACTTGTGGTACTTTTGTTGGATTGTGGAATCATTTGACCTCTTCTAGTGGAGCGTTTCTTCATGGGAGTATTATATTAATTGTTTAAATGCTTTGACACGGTCCAAATCCCATCACTAGGAAGGCACATTCTTGCCTTGAGGATATATGCATTGGATATTGTACATGTGGCATTAATCCACCTATTTTACTTGTTTGACTCATGCTTTCTAGGAGGTTAGAGAATATTAGGTCTTCATATTTCCCTAGAATAGGTCTAAGGCAATATTATTATTTTTTGTGGAGGTTGTTGAGCTCAAATCCTATATAATTGAAGCTCCTCCACTTGTAATGGTTGTTGAAAGTGCTCATAACTTTGGAGAATACTTGTTGCTCTTTTTTTGCTATTGGATGGTGATGAATAAGGTGCTCTTTCTTATATGTGAGGCAACTTTGTGGATGTTTATTTTGCGGGAATGGATACTATTGCTTGTAGATAGCTGGGATTTAATTGAAGGTGAAACTTCACCATTTGAAGTGATTTAGGGGATCTTTCCTCTCCCTAGCTCTCTTGTTTAATTATAAATAGTCATTGCATGTTGAAGAACAAAATCTTCTTGCCTTGTGATTTTCTTAATGCAAACAGCCAACCACATTAGATCTTAGCTTGAAAGTAGACCTCTTTGAGGTTCTTTCCAGTGTTACAAATATTGGCCGAAAAATCGGCGACTCGCGATAAATTGCGATTTTTGCGGAGGCCCGATATTTTAAGGAAAAATCGGCCCAAAAATCGGGCTGATTTTTGACCGATTTTTCGTGAGTCGACCGATTTTTTTGAGTGTCACGGAAAGTTGGGTTTTAAACTTTTAAAGGCCATGGAAAGTTCTGCTATGGGCATCTTCATCGGGTCAAAGACCGGGGCATCTTCATGTTGGATGTCGGATCGGGTTAAGCCCGTTGTTGGTTCCATGCTCTTGCTCATTGGATCGAACACTCATTTCAATGACTTGTTCATTCAACTCATGGTTAGAGGGTCGTGCCCTTTGTTAGTGGGACGAAATCAACGGTCAGAGGGTCGTGTTTGATTGGCCGTCGACAACCCATAGAGTAGTTGTGGGTTCTGTTGGGCCTTGATCCAATGGGGCAGTCTGCTTGCAACGATAAGTTTGATAGACTTTGGTTGAAAAATTATAAAGTATAACGTAAAGCCTCCAAAAATAATCAATTTAAGATTTGATATATTATACATTAACATTTAAAGTTATATTTCTTGAAGTGAAGTTAAAGTAATATTCAAGTTATATATTTAAGTTGAAGTTATTAAAGTTTTTATAAACATTATATTATAATTTTTAAATGTATATCAAAATTATAAATTATAATTTATTTATATTTAAATAATGTACTATTCAGGAGTAGGACTGGGACACGATCCATTTTTATGTGTGATGATCTCTAGACATCTTATATATATTATATATCGGTTTTCTTTCGATATTCATGTGGCAATGTGTTTATTTGATGTTATTGTTGCTTTAGATGTTTAAAAAATTGAAAAAAAATGAATATTTTTGTATTTTTTAAGTTTGCCGATTTTTTGCCGATTTTTGCCAATGTTCTGCCGAGATATCCCGAAACGATGTTTCCTCGACCCTGCCGATTTTGTCGCCGCGCCGATATTTGTAACATTGGTTCTTTCCTTTGCAAAATCTTAGGAATATATCCAACCATTTGAGGGTAGTACGAGTGACATGCTAATTGTTGTTATTTACATTCTAAAAATCTGGTTGAAAAGCTCTCTTAAAGGCCCTTATGACCCCATTCACCCAATCTGGAAATTAGGCATTGGTTTTAATCTTCAAGCACTATAAAACAATAAAAAATCCTTTAAATTTCTGCTCTAACAATCTGTAAATTCCAGCCAAAAAAATATTTATTTCAGATTGTTGTTTAAATCCCTAAGCCCTCATTATCCATCATTTATTGGATCTAATTTTTTGTATAATGAATCTGCAATTTCTAGCATATAAATCCATTGTTTCAGATTTGTTTTAGCCTAAGAATATCTCTGTTTTTTTTTTGTAAGCTAGTACTCACGGAGATTCGAACCGGTGACCTAACACAAGGAGTGCCTTAGCATTACACCCATTCACCATCTATTCTACACCCCATGGGCAAGAATATCTCTGTTTAACCATTAAAGGTTGTAACTTGTAATAAAACCCCATGTAATAATGGAATTCATTCACTACAACTTGACATTAAAACGAGATTTACCCTAAATCCATTTACTCTCCTTGAATACACCTTGGACTTAGATTGCCATAGGGATTCTCCTTGAGCTAGAAAGGGAGCTAGCCTAAAGTGAGAGATAAGACTGTTGAGGTGACGGTAGGTAGTTTATCTTAGTCACCCTCAAGTTCTCATGTGTATGGTTGGGACTTTCACATTGAGTAAAAATTTAGGAGGTAACAGGGTGCAACAAAATGTGTGGGGTACTGAGCCACTATTCATCCCAAAGGTGTTTTGCTACCTTACATTGCCCCAAAATATGCTCAACTGTTTTGGGATTTTGGCAAATCACGTAACAATGATCTGTGAATCCAGACTGATGGAGTCTATCCTTGACTGCAAGGTTGTTTTTGAAAGCTAGCCAACCAGGAAACTTGGACTTAAAAGATGAACTGGCTTTCCAAAGATTTGTCTTGTTTTCTTCTTTCAAAGTTTTCTTCTGTACAAAGTGCATGTTGTGTGCAATCATTTGTAATATTTGGTATTTATCTTCTCATTTTTAAATCATCTATTAATGATTTGATAAATGTGGTCAAGTAGGCGGTGGAAAATTACAAAATGGACTGTGATGGTGTGGATAAAAGTGCAAAAATGCCAGAGCATTCTGGATTTGTAGAGATCATTCTTGTGCGCCATGGAGAGACAATATGCAATGCCTCTGGTATATTTCAGGTGTAGTTCTATTGTTTATGACTACATTTTCAATTCAAGTAAATTGAGCACTTCCAACTTTCTATCACAATAGAACAATGTAACATCTTCCTCCATCAAGATGGAGACAACTAGGAGTGATTGATAAGAATCCTTTCAATCCTTTAGAGATTTGGTTTGCTTAAGGAAAACAAATTGCAGAACAAGCAATGAGATGGGTTCAGTTATCTTATTTGGGAGTTCACCATTTTTCATTATAGTTTCCTGCCAATATGTTGACTTGGACATGCACACATGGCTAACCCTTTCGTCTGTTTTTTTGTAATCAGTTGTCTTTTGCTAGTTGTACTAAATTGCAGAAAACATACAAAAGTATGAGAGAAAGGGAATATTATATATGTATTTTTCTTAAAATGCCTTCTTTTCCTAGCACTCAAGATTAGAGTATGAAATGAGGGCTGGGATAGCCCTCCAATCTGGTGAGGTGAATTGAAGGACAGCATCTTAAAGTAGTAAGGATGGATTTGACCTTGGGGGTCTGCAGACCCCCAAGAGATCTTCTTTAGAAGACCACTCACAAGGAAGATGACCAGGAAGGCACAAACCTGGCATAATTTGAACAGTTTGTAAGTGTTCAATTAAAGGGGCAGGAAAGAAGGGGGCTCCAGCCATGAAGCTGCTGAATAGATTCCTTCCTAAAGCAGATGGAAATCTGAGAGTTGGAATAAACCAAGAGATCGGTGGATAAGATAAGTTGCTTATAAACATGCATCAATTTGCAATTTTTCGAATGTTTGGCCCTCCAAGGGGGCATTAAGTTTTTTACAATTGGGATTAAAGGAGAAACAGATTATATTTTATACCAAGGGGTACTTTATAGCTGTGTTTACTCATGTGGAGGATAGGGAGATGGTGTCTCAAGGTGGCCTTTGGTTTGTAAACAGTGCATGCCTGTATGTCAAATACTTGACAGTTGGGTTCAATCCAATGGCTGAATCACCCTCATTGGCACTGGTATGGATTGCTTACACTCCCTGACACTTGACTTTGGCATGAAGAGGTGTTTGAATCAATCAAGAATCTCTTAATGGAATATATCAGATCAACTGATCTTACTACAGATAGAATAAAGGCTATATATGCTAGGATATACGGGAATATATACTTGGAAAAGCCTCTGTTGGAGAGAATTATTTTGCATTTGCTGGATCATGACTAGGAGCAGTTAATTGGTTGTGTGGGTGTTCCCTCCAAATGTAGTTATTTCCATGAAAATAAGCATCATACGGGGGTGTGTTCAAATGATCCATAGTCGTTCAACCTATGGCCATTGTAATTCACCCATACAGATTCTATGTTTGTTTGATTAAAATTACGCAAGAGCAAGGGCAGACAATGAGAGGAGTCTCTCTTATATAGATGAGAGAGTCGCTAAATCCTCAAATGACATGGTCAAAACTAGAAACCCTAAATTAAAACCCTAACCACTTTGACCATATGAGAGGGGGCACACCACTTGAGAGAGAGAGATGAAGTGAAATACATCTCAATTAGGCAGAAAACTCTAAAAGATATGGTCAATATTAACAACCCTAGGTCTTGACAACTCAATAATGTAACAACCTTGTTGACAAGTCAAAATGTAGTGGAAGCAATGAAGCATGAAGTTTATAAACTGTGCAATATATATATATATATATATCTATCAATGAGGTAGAAAACTTTAGAAGATATGGTCAAGATTAACAACCCTAGGTCTTGACAACTCAATAATGTAACAACCTTATTGCCAAGTCAAAATGTAGTAGAAGCAATGATTATTCTTTTCCTATTATTATTAATGTACATAACATTTGTTGCCTTCTTTTAAGACACTTCGTCCTCAAAGAGTTGTTATTTGTTCTAAACTTCACTCTTACATTAATAATGTCGGTAGTAACTCCTTTGTTGAGTTGACGATTCCCACAATATATTTCCCTTTGTCACTCGTAACTTTTTGTGCAACCACTTAGTGCTCAACTGTGGCAATCTAGAGACTTCATTGTCATCGTCGGGAAGATTCACATCGAGCATTCCTTCATTTTTCACAGGAAGCAAGCATTCAAGTCCACAACTCGAGCAAGTTACTTTTGTTTGCAAATCATAAAATCTTCCATAAGCGACCTAATTTCTGTACCTTCTTGCACTTTTCATCCCTCGTTTTGTCTAACGGTAACCCACTGATAATTTTCAGTATATCTATGCTAGAATGGTTCTTCTCTAGACCGTGAGATAATTCATTCAAAGTATCAACAAATATGTATAGGGAAATATTTAAAATATGGCAGTGAGTATTCCCACTTGCAAGTTGTGTGATGATGGCGAGTATTACCACCCTTTATGTGGGCAACATGGTTCTGATCCTCGGCAATTATGGATTCCACAAATTTTCAAAGCTAGAATGACATCAATAGAGATGGAGGAACGTTTCAGTGTGATGCCATGAGCTTATATTTATAACACGTCGTAGCAAAAAAGATATCATAGAAGACATGGCTAGGGTTAGCATGACAAAATGGCATTCACATTAACAGTGGCGAGATTATCTGAAAAGTCCAAGGGATGACTACCAATATGATGTATATTATGCCAGGAGAGTCATGATACCTCAGTTTCATCCATGTATTGCAAACATCACTTGACAATAACTGCCAAAGCTCAATTATTGGCTAAAGAGATTTATTCACAAATCACTCTTAGCAGTTTTCGTAAATGTCTTTCATCTCTGCTGAGATAACAACAAAGTTGATCCATTTTCAGTTTGGTTGAGGTAGCTTTTAAAATAGTTTTACTTATGGTCATATAAGGGAATTATCAATAAATGCACAACTACATTTTCAGAAAATTATAGGTTTATAATGTTGTCAAATGAGAAGAAGATTACCTCATGGTGGGACTTTCTCCAGGCCAAAATTTGTAGAGCTACCACTTACCTATAGATAGTTTAAGTGGCCATGTCCAAATATTTAAATAAGGCAAAAGCCCTGTGAGACAATTTAAGGTATACAATGGTTCAAAGGATCAAGTGATAGAGATGAGATTAGCTTAGCCATGGGTGTTGTCTGGTACTGGAGACAAAGAGGCTGTCATATTCAATCATTGAAATTTATTATTTTACATATAGTCCAATACTTCTCTGTGCATGTCTTATATGGGTTTTGTTATTTTTTTCCTTTGATACTTTCAGGGCATGGAAGTGACTGCCCACATTTTTTTGTATTCTCTTGTTTTTTGCAGACACTGAGCTGACAAGTGGAGTTTTTTTCAGGGGCAATCAGAGTCAGAATTGAATGAGCTTGGGTGGAAGCAGGCGAATGCAGTAACGATTTTCTGCTTGCATCAAAATAATTGAACAATAAATTAATTTTATAGATCTTTGTCTCCTATAAGGTCTCATATGGAGTTGAATACTTTAGGAACTGATGACATGACCTGTCTGTAACAGGTTGCTGAACGATTAGCCAAAGAACCAAAAATTTCAGCATTATATTCCTCAGACTTGAAACGTGCACTTGACACTGCTACAGCTATAGGCCAGAAGTGTGGGTTGCAGGTATATCAATCAATGACAGACATCAAGGTGGCCCAAAGCAATAATGTATTTTGAATAACAATATACACAGTGCCTTCTTTTTTCATTTTGTTCAACACCCTTTGAGGTCAAATAGTGGAATTAGTATTGTAAAACTTCAGAATAATTCTCCAAATGATTTCAATGTCATTTTTTTCATAGCAATGAGTATAATTTATATTAGAAAAGGTTGCTGCCGAACTAGAAAGCTTTGTACCACAAAAAGTATAAGGGTGACCGTAGCCAGATTTCCAAAGTACAAAAGTTTACATCCAACTTCCCACAGGGTCTATCTTCCCTGTTCCAACCTTGATAGGCTTGGCAGGTGTACTGCCTTACATATTGCTTAACCAAAAAAGCAATAGGACACAATATACTAGAAGTAGAAAAAAAGTTACTGATTTTCATGCCCTTGATGGGATTTTGCTTGCATGTCCTTCTGTGGCTTAGTTCTAGCATCCTCTGAGTGCTTCTGTTCCTCAATTGTAGCAACAGGGCTGACTTCACCTGTGCTATCCACTAATTTCAAATTTTGAAAGCACAATGTGTCCTTGTATTCCTCTGAGGCTGCAGAGGGAGGGTTCCTCAGATGGGCTTGACTTAATAGGAGGGAGGGACGAGACTACTTTCGGAGGTAGGTCTAAGTGGCCATGAGTCTTCCAACCAACAACGGCAAAGATCTCAGCTACTTAGTTAGGTCCAAATGCTTCCTATGGCATATCTCCATGAATGCTTCAACCTGTTTCTCCCATTCTTGGATTTCTACGGCGCCTGCACTGTCAATCTGAAGGTGCCATCATGCCCAGAAGGGGGGTATAATGGTAACAACAAGTGGTTGGACCACCCCCTTCCTTTGTAGCGCCCTAGGCAACGACTTGCCTCCAATGCTCTTGCTGGACAGGCTAGATCAGCATGCCCAAACTGGTCAACAGGTGGATAACTGCTACTATCATGCCCATAAGTGCCCGGAACTGAAAGATAAGTGTCTTAATGGATCCGGAAGACCCAAATCCACTAGAGATGAGTACTCATACACCTTATGATAACCTGTGGGGTCATCTGTAGGGTCCACCATACTTGGACAATGTAAAATATGATGATCTGGAAATAATAATAAAACTTTCAAACTGCATCAATCATCACCTGAAACATATGTCCAACATATGGAATCATCAATAGGAGTATGTGGGACCATAGATCATCATCAATAAGCACAAGTGGTCCATCTCATCACGGATCCCAAGAATGACCACGGTCAAACTATGTTTGACTAGGTCAAAATACAACCAAAGACTAGATTATAACAAAAGACTGAGACATGTTCCTTTAATCATATTCACAGCTTAACTTAAAGTATAAACATCATTCAGTGGCAGTTAATACGTATATATTTCAATATTTGTTTATAGTTTACTTACACAAAAGCTATAAAGACATACTCATCCAATGGACATGGCCTAACTGCTAGCAAGGGTGAGGGATAAGGACAAGGCTAAGTAAAAGGGATGACTTAACCAACTCAACTAAGTGGCACTTTGGACGGGGAGAGGGGAAGCTACACTCTGTGCTGGACAAAATAACAAAGGGAATGGCAGTGCCTCACAAATGGATAAGTTGTTTAGAGAGTGCTTATTCAACTTAGGCATCATGTCTACATCAAGTTGATCCAAGTTCATTAGGATTATTCATTAATTTCAATGGTCTTTTTGGCCTATATGACCCCTCTGGGATTTTGCATGCATTAAAAAGCACAACTAATCGCAGCTTGCATCCGGGGTATATTTACATTTCATGAGGTCAACAATCTTTAGATTTCGCATAGATTTAGCCATTGCTTTTTAGACCTTTTTATTTGGACCCTTCGGGGGGTACTTTTTAGCATTTCATTGCTTTAGCCTTTAATTCATCGTGTGTTAAGAAACACATTCTAGAATTTAATTTCCATAGGCTTTTATAAGAGATTTCCAATACAGGTAGTACATGTGCTTTCAGTTTTAGCCAACAACAACTCATGTGACTAGAGGGAATTCCGCACTAAGCCAAACATCGGGGCAACCGACTAGAATGATCTAGGCATAAAATCCAACTCACCAAAGGCAAGTTCTGTCACCAACTCAGAGCCGAGACACAAAACAAACGTGGATGCAATCCAACACAGAGGTAGAAAAGGAGAAGTCCTCCATATCAAAAAGTCAAGAAGGCAAGTCAAGGTGAAAGCCAACATAAGGAAGGTCATGGATGGATGGAGTCAAGTGAATGTGGTGCCTAGGCTAGCAAACATAAAAGTAAGGAAAGACCATGTCCATGCTCACAATAGGGTAATGAAACCAATGAGTATAGTCAGTAAACCTTATAGTGCAAGTAATACATCCAATTTTATACTTTAAATCCAACCAAGATAGTTCATTTCATTATTTAAATAGTATTGCTACATCATGAGTTGTATACCAAGTCAATGCTATGAAGATGACTAAAACAACAAGATAATAGTCCAATGCTAACAATCACAAGTCTAATGGTCATATCACTGGATATCATAAATAGCCATCATAAAGAACCACTGAAACACTGCTACAACAATATAACTGGGCATTGAACTGGAACTGTATGAAACAAAAGGTCACATCGGTCATCGAATCTAGCTCTCAAGGCTCAGCCTTGGCACAAGGTCTACTCAATGTCTGATATATATACTGCTATGATCTGTAAGTGATCTCAAATAACTCTGCTCATCATAACTGATCTTTGTAAAAACGAAGCTTTGGAAAGTGCAAATATCTGCTCAGCAAGAATAGTAGCCCAACTACTATGGTGTGATAACAGGGCCATAACATAAGACTTGATTCAAGGCTGATTTGATTGAGATATTAATGGGATGTGATTGCCCACTCAACTCCCTCTTTAGTGGGATCAAATTCCCCTCATTTAGGAATTTGATTTTACTCAGAACTTTATTATTTTTCTATTTTTTCATTTACTTTTTGACTTTTTTGTGCAAAAGTAATTTAAGTGAAAAATAAATTACTTAAACACTTAGGAAAGTGGGTCTAGAGGTAAAGTGGGTGATCTGAGTTTGAAAACGAACACCCCCATGGCCAAATTGGCCTCTTAACCACACTTTTATTACATTTTTGAGTTTTTTAATTAAAATATTAAAAAAAGAGCCAGTTTTACGGGAAGAAATTATTTTCTCGGAACTGACCGAAAATCCTAGGGGACCTAATGCATGTCCATAATGACTCAATTTGATGTCTAGCATGCTCATAAACATTGACACTTGAGCTTTAATAACCTTCTAAGGCCTAAGCACCAAGACGACATTCCAACTTTGGAGGAGCGGGTGAAAAACTCGTCGATTATACATCGCTTATTCAATAATGTTAGATTTTCAGAATTTACTTCAATCTGATCTAGGATCTTAACTGAGAGAACAACATGTACATCATATCTACAACATATCAATCATAGACACAATAATGCAAGCACACAAGAGACACAGAGTTTACTTGGGGAAAACCATAAAGGTGAAAAACCCCAATAACTTCCTCAGAGATAGATAGAGCAATGATACAACCCAAGCATAAGAGATAGACATCTCCTAGCAGCAGCTTCTCCTCCTCCACAAGTGCGCCACTCTCCCGAGAGTGTGAGAGAGAATAGAATGTATAAAATGAGAGAGACACACTCTCTATTTATACACTAACTTGACTTGACCTTTACTCAACTAGGTCGGCCTCAACTTAACCACTTAACATAATGCTGACTGGGCCGACACCCAATAGGGTGGTCTAATAACCCTTTGACCCACATGGCTGACCCCCAATAGGGTGGTCTAATAACCCTTCGACCCACATGACTTATACAGGGCCGACCCCAACAAAGTGGTCTAGTAACCCATCAAGTATAAGTTACGACACTTACAATATAAATGACGACACTTCCATATAGAGGAATAATAACATCTCTATAGGAATACAAACACTTCCGTATAGAGGAATAATAACATCTCTATAGGAATACAAACACTTCCGTATAGAGGAATAATAACATCTCTATAGGAATACAATATACATATATGTGAAATACATTCCGAAGTTACATATACATCAACACTCCCTCTTAACTAGGAAGGTATTTCTCGACACAGGTCTTCTAGCACAAGTCTTCTTCTCTGGATCATCGTCACTAGATAATCATCATCGAGTCATCGTCATCGTCACTGCTGCTGCTATCTCAATCTCTGAATCTACTCGTCATAGGAAGTTCTACAGAGCCAGTCCTTTTTCATACTGGAAGTAGGCCCACCACCTGCAGGTCTTCATCATCACTGGCCATACTGTGGAATCCTCAGGACTTATTACGTGCATCACAAAACCTCAAAAGAGCATCCCAGGATGTTACGGGTACACAACTCCGACCTGTAGGATCTCCCAGGGCCATATTATATGTGACCCAACCACAAAACCTCGCAAGAGCATCCCAGGCTGTTATGAGCACACAGCTCTACCTATAGGATCTCCCAGGGACAGATTACATGTGGTCACCATAAAACCTCGCAAGAGCATCCCAGGACTTATTATGGGCACACAACCCAACCTAACGGGTCTCCTAGGGACAGATTATATGCCATAGGACAAAACCTCGAAAGAGCATCTACCAGATATCCCAGGGCCAGATTATATGCCATAGGCAAAACCTCGAAAGACTATCTGCAGATCTCCCAGGGCCAAATTATATGTCCTCCCAGAGCAAAACCTCGAAAGAGCATTTGCCAGATATCCCAGGGCCAGATTACATGCCATAGGCAAAACCTCGAAAGACTATCTGCAAATCTCCCAGGGCCAAATTATATGCTCATCTGCACAACCTGTTCCACAGCCATAAAGTATCAACCTGATGCTCACCATACATCATCCTGATCATCATCACTGCAACATCTTGCTGCATGTCATCTGGAGCAACATCCTGAAGCTCGTCATCCATGATCATCTTGATCATACAGTGCATCTACCTAATGCATACCAAGTATCTACCTGATACATATCATCATACATGATCCACCTGATCATACAATGTATCCCCCTGATACATACATAAATACACAATGCATCTAACTGATATATATCAACATACATGATCTACCTGATCATACACAGTATCCACTTGATACATATACAGATACATGGTTCAAGCATCCAACATGATGCATATACAAAATACATACAAATGATCCAACCGATCATATCCAACATCCAACATGATGCGTACATACATATACATATAAATGATCCAACTGATCATATCCAGCATCCTCCTGATGTATACATACATATACATATAAATGATCCAACTGATCATATCCAACATCCTCCTGATGCATATACAGAGCAGTAACTGGAGCATCATCCTGATGCTCATCATCCAACGCTTACATCCATAGCCATGTGAAGGATCCTCCTTCCAACATGCTTGGAATGGCTTCTGCAAATGTGTCCATCACTTCTTCCTCGAAGTGTCATCAATCCGAAGAACACCAAGCCTCTCTCTGAAGTACTCGAACTTCACTCTGGCTAGTGGTTTCGTCAGCACATCAACAATCTGCTCGTCCGTCGCAACATACAGGAGCTTCACTGCTCCTCTCTGCACCATATCCCTGATATAGTGATATTTGATCTCTATGTGTTTCGACCTGTCGTGAAACACTGGGTTCTCAGACAGCTTCACACAACTCTGGTTATCACAGAAGATACCAGTAGCATCCAACGGGAGATCAAATAACTCAGACAGTAGCTTCCGAAGCCATACTGCCTCACAACTAGCCGAACAGGTTGCAACATACTCTGCCTCGGCTGTACTCAGTGCTACGCAGGACTGCTTCCTGCTAAACCAAGAGATCACACTTGATCCCATACTGAAGCAGCACCCAGATGTGCTCTTCCTATCTGCAACACTGCCTGCCCAATCTGAATCAACATAACCTTGTAGGTTAAACTTTTGATTCGCTTCATACCTGAGCCCATAATCAACTGTACCCTTCAAGTACCTCAGAATATGCTTTACAGCAACTAGGTGAACACTCCTCGGATCCGTTAGGAACTGGCTCAATGTGTTCACTGCAAAGCAAATATCAGGTCTCGTGTTCGTCAGGTACATCAAGGACCCAATCATCTTACGATACATAGAGACATCAACTGGCTCAGATGAAGCATCACATAGAAGCTTCAGATTCGATGCCATAGGTGTGGCCATGGCCTTGCAATCCATCATCCCAAACCTCTTCAGGATATCTACAGTATACTTCCCTTGTCCAAGGAAGATCCCATCTGTACTTTGCCACACCTCCATACCTAGGAAATATTGCATCATCCCTAAGTCCTTCATATCGAACTCAGAAGCAAGCTTCCACTACGTGTCGGCAATCAATCTATCTTCACCTGTAATAAACAGGTCATCCATATACAAAAGTAGTATCACTGGATTGCCTTCCTCAACCTTGTAGTAAAGGTTGGACTCCGCTTTACTCTTGGTAAAGCACAAACTGGATAGAAAGCTGTCTATCCTACCATACCAAGTTCTGTACATATATGACTCCTTGTCATGTGTCTTAGAACCAAGTGGCTGCTCCACATATACTTCCTTGACTACACCATTCAAGAAAGCTGTCTTGAAATCTATCTGGTGTATTTTCTACTTCATCACTCGCTTTGTATTTTTTTATGCTGCCATCTGCAGCATGCTTGATCTTGTAGATCCACTTGGAAGTCACTACAGACTCCCCTTCAGGTCTTGGGACTGCATCCCAAACATCTTCATGATCGACTGATACTCCTCGATCATGGCATTCTCCCTAGATCCTGGGAACTTCAATATCTTCAATAATTTCAATAGGTAACTTTGTTGCTGAACAAATGTTGTAGTCCTTCTTTTGTAGGTGATGGTATATGATCTTTCCTACACAACAAGTTAAATTGCATGATTAGAAAACATCTTATAGTTTTCAGAACAAATTCTTACACATAAAGAAATATGTCATACAGTCATGCAATTATCTTAGCCAATGCTTCAATACAACATTTATCCATATTCTGTAACTTTCTAGATGCCTTCCAATCTCTACCAGAACATTGTTAAGAGTGTGCACAACTCCTAACATGTCAGCAAAGAGGTTTCATTCTAGATAAGTAGCAATGGAATGTTGTACAGTGCCATAGGCCACTTACCCATGTATATTAGTAGTATACTGTTCATCAATGCAACTATACATAATACACAACCTAATTCTAGGAACATAAGCATATACATCATTGAATAACATTATGTAAGAAATGACAATTCAAATACTTGTCTTTGTTTGGTTGCTGGGTGGACTCCCTCTGAATCTTTGCAACTCCATTCTGATGTGGATTGTGAGAAGTGGTCAACTCCCTCTGAATATCCGCATCCTTGCAGAAACTACTGAAGTGCGCTCCTTCTTGATCTTTGCTTCCTTGCAGGAACAACTAGAGTGTCCTCCCTCTTGATCTTTGCTTCTTGGATTTCCTGTCCTTGAACTTATGTCCATCCTTAATCACTATGCATGCTTATTAGTATCATCATTGTGTTATCATTGAGGTCTCATACATAATCATACATTCATTAGTATATTCTTAATACTATCAAAACACAATAATTTTAAGCATGTAAAGTCATGATCATTTCAAACAGAAATAATAAGCATTTCAAGGTTTATATAGGACTCTTTGGTTAGTCATATCATAAATTAAAGTAAGAAACATAATATGCCTAAACCCGTGATTACTCAAACCTATACTTTCATGATTCTTCTGGTTAGTCATATCATCAATTATGGTAAGACACATAATATGCATACAACCATGACTATTCAAACCTACGACTTCATGAATAATCATTATCAACAACACAACAGTATAAGATCCTAACACAAGGTAGGATTCTAGCTTGATATAGGAAAAACATACTTGGATTAGCATGCTAGCTAGTTATGTCTAACATACCCGCATAATGTCTTCTGGTTCTCTTCAATGACTTGTGCTAGTAACCTGCATGTCTCATAAGTTATCCATTGTAGAACCAAGTTATATATACCTCGTAAGTATATCTTCTAAGTGATCCATGACAATGAATGAATCTTTGTCTTCATGTCATCATGATCATATGTTCTTGAACTAGAACATGATTTGTCTTTCTTGGTGTACCTTTCATGTTAGCGGACAACATAAACCTCATACAACACCATAATGCATTAGTACAATCATAAGTGTCAACACCCTAATGAATGCATTCATAATTTTGTTAAGGTGATACGACAAGTCTAAAATCAAGATTATTCTAACTGTAATAACATGAAGACAAACATATCATAAACTTAATCATGAACAAATCTCGAGACATACCTGGATGAGTCATACCTGTCGAGATTGCTTGTAATCTTCTTATGTAATGCCTTAGCCTCATCTCCCTCT
Source organism: Larix kaempferi (assembly GCA_027924585.1). Classification (NCBI taxonomy): domain Eukaryota; kingdom Viridiplantae; phylum Streptophyta; class Pinopsida; order Pinales; family Pinaceae; genus Larix; species Larix kaempferi. The sequence goes on along the minus strand of BSBM01000687.1, from coordinate 3,462,372 downwards.
GAAACATGAACTTCTTCACTTATGCAGGTGACCAATCCATCATTTTCTAGGATTAAACCAATCCACTTGATTTGCAGGAACTGGATCTGGAGCTGTATTAGGATTTGTCAGAGAAACCCCAAAAATTCAAACTTTGAATTTCAAACTTCCGAAAAAATAGAAATATGCGCCTTGATGAGCTGATCAAGCTGGTATATTTAGAATTTGAAAACTGCAAAGTTTCACTCCTCAATTTTGCCTTTGAAACTTTCGGATTCACTAGACGTGACCCTGAACTGGGGTTTGATAAAGCCCACCCTTCTGCCCAATCAAAAGGTTCGACCCAAAGCTCTAAGCTTCTATTTTTCTGAGGAGCTTCCAGCCGTGGTCACAGATTTCAAAAACTCCCATTTTTGCAGAAGCCCTAATTTTCCACTTTTCCGATTAAAGTCCCGAACTAGGGTCTGATCAAGCCCGGCCTTCTATCCAACCAAAAATTCTGATCTTGGTCTCTAAATTTTGATTTTGATGGGTAGCATTCAGCCGTAGTGTCCGATTACAAAAATTCCAACTTTCTCTGAAACCCTAAATTCCGGAAGCCATGAATGAAGGTGCTCAAAAATAATTCTGTTATGACAAAAATATGTACCTGATTGTTTCTGGTGTAACTCCAAACTTTTCGATCCACAGGGTTTGAATTTTTTTCCTGAGATAGCCCGACCTGTCATCTTTCCATCCCGACAGGTCTGACCTCAATTGGATTCTCTGAGAGAGAGTTATGCCAAGTGTCGCAACGTGACCTGTTTATGGGATAAAACAGGAGAGCGAACTTGTACGGCGTGCCACGTGTCACTGGTTCAACTTCGGCCTCTGAAATTTTTTCCTGAGATAGTACAGTTTGTGTACTACTTGTCACTTTTTATGAAATTTCATTTGGAGCTTCCTAGCCCAAGTTATGACCTTTTTCCCAAGGTCACTTGTTTTTGACTCGGATCTGGAAGAGGCAGAAACCCTATATTGTACAGATCATAAATCACAAAGTACAACGAATTAGAGGTTGTCCTTTGGACACAAGGTACATGGGGATCTGATCTTCGACTTGTAAAAGTTTCAGATCCGAAAACTTCTCCATAATGGATTTATAGCGAAAGTGCTACGATGACTGGTTTTTGCTATATCAAGCCCTAGCATCGTAAGTGCAACAAGTGTCATACATGCCATATCATGCCTTCTTTTAGGCTAGCTCTGATACCATGTTAGATTTTCAGAATTTACTTCAATTTGATCTAGGATCTTAACTGAGAGAACAACATGTACATCATATCTACAGCATATCAGTCATGGACACAATAATGCAAGCACAAAAGAGACACAGAGTTTACTTGGGGAAAACCATAAAGGTGAAAAACCCCAATAACTTCCTCAGAGATAGATAGAGCAATGATACAACCCAAGCATAAGAGATAGACATCTCCTAGCAGCAGCTTCTCCTCCTCCACAAGTGCGCCACTCTCCCGAGAGTGTGAGAGAGAATAAAATGTATAAAATGAGAGAGACACACTCTCTATTTATACACTAACTTGACTTGACCTTTACTCAACTAGGTCGGCCTCAACTTAACCACTTAACATAATGCTGACTGGGCCGACACCCAGTAGGGTGGTCTAATAACCCTTTGACCTACATGGCCGACCCCCAATAGGGTGGTCTAATAACCCTTCGACCCACATGACTTATACAGGGCCGATCCCAACAAGGTGGTCTAATAACCCATCAAGTATAAGTTACGACACTTACAATATAAATGACGACACTTCCATATAGAGGAATAATAACATCTCTATAGGAATACAAACACTTCCGTATAGAGGAATAATAACATCTCTATAGGAATACAATATACATATATGTGAAATACATTCCGAAGTTACATATACATCAACAAATAATGCATAATTGATAAGGGAAAAACACCATGGAATCTTCGCATTTGATGTCTAAGTCCTAGGAAGCCAAACTCTTTACATAAAATGTCATGCTAGCACATTTTTACAAACCCCTCAAGGGGGTATGAACATGCAATTATTAAAAAAGGGGCCAAAACTTGGCCTGATGGATCTCAGAACACTGATGATGAACAATTAGATTGTTCAAGTCTTCGACGGTTCACTCAGAATCCACTAAATGCAATTTAGTGGATAACAATAAGAACAATCATCTCCCAACCATAGACAAATCTATTTGTCTCCCTCGAGCTCAGACCTTCCAATAGAGAATAATGTACATCCAAATAGTAGTAGCGCAAACCCAAGAAAACAAGAGAAAAACTTCTCTAATAACGGAGAACCCCAAACATTCAGTCTCCTAGCTGCAGTAGCCAACCTCTCTTGGCTAGAGCGAACTTGCTTGGGTGAATGACCAAATGAGAGGTCGAACTTTCTATTTATACACATCAAAAGGTGACTTTTTCCCTTACTGGGCTGACCTAACTTTCCCTAACCGGGCCGACCTGACTGGGGTGGTTTTGCCCATTGTTTGGGGCAGACCGCCCACTGTTTTGGGGCAGTTTACCCACTGGGCTGACTTGTCTTGGGGGAATACAAAAATCCACATTAATGAATCTTTTCTTTGTGATTTCATCCCAAGGTTTACATTTATTCTTTCAAGGGTTTTACATGATCAAATACATTGATATCTTGTACCGTAGGAGGTACAAGAATACCTTCCGAAGTTGCACTATTTGCAATAGGTCCAACGTGAATGCAATAACAACAGTGGAAGTTTAAACTTGGCAAGGGAACAAGTGATTGGAAAATCAATGAACAAAGTGACAACAAACCAAGAAGCAGTATGTTGTGATGCTTGTTATCACATTTTATGTCGGGAGCAGCTTCCACACTGCAGATTGTGCGGCCGAGGACCGCACAGTACTTTTTTTCCAGATTGGAGATCAACTGCCTTCAGAGGAGGCATTTTTGTTCAGATTGCCCCTAGCAGATACATCAGAGGGGACAGATGGTTGGACTTACCATCTACCACAGGGTTACCTTTCCTTGCCAGGCTTTGACACAAGCCCATTTGAGACAGTGCCTAGACATATTCTGATAGAGATTGTCACAGTACAGTGCTGGTTTATTGTATGCCCGGATTCAACAGAGATCTAGCTCAGATACAGGTTCAGTAGCAGCAGGTATATGGTGCAGCAGGTATTGGATGTATTGATTATTGCTCATGTTGTAGATTAGACTCTTTTACACTAACTTTGCATGAGATGATATATTTGGTGATCTGCTTATGATATGATATGTTTGGGCCTATTGGTGATGTCAGTCCACCCCTCAAGTTAGACTTATGTATATGCACGCTGAGTCATGTCTTGTATACTTGGCTTAGACTTGATCACTTAGCCCCTCGATAGCTGACTTTAGCACCATTATCACCTTCTCCACCCATCCGACTCATCCGTGACACTTTTTCCCCGACTTGGATTTTGATTTGTGACCACGAGGACCCCCTTTCCCCACTGATCTCTGAGTTTGCCATGACTCCCTGTTTATTGTGCCTCGGCTCTTTAGTGTGTGAGATACACGGTTAGACCTGGGATTTGCTCCTATCGGTTGCCCCCTGATGTTGCAATGCAGTTAGGATTGTGTAGCCTCATCGGGTGCACCCCACTTGTCGTCGAAGCTTGTATTACCCACCCCCATTACCTTTGCAGTATGAGCGCCATGTTTATGTCTTTTGAGATATGTATGTAGCCCAAGAGGGCCATGAAGAAATGAAATGTAAATCAGGCTAAAAAGGCCATTGTATTGTAAATTGCAAAATCTAGCCAAAAAGGGCTAAGTATGAAACTCATTGTAAAATCCATGCAATGTGTTTATGAACACACATGGATTCTAGTCAGCTATACATGTCAGCATTTGTAGTGGTTATTCCTCACCTAGTCCTGTGGGACAAGGAGGTGAGAAGGAGCAAGGGACAAGCCCAAGATTGCCCCCTAGAGTCTCAAGTTACGGTTTGTCGGACACCTAGTTTGGCGGCTCTAGAAAAGAACCTCACGGAGTCTTCGGATACGGATGTGAGTTGTGGGATACTTGTTAGATGGCTAGTGGTGGTTTCCCTGCACTATACCCATTTTTGAGGCACCGCCCTTCCCTGTGTTTTGTCATGGCACACTTATCTCAGTGGATCTTTATCCTCGTCCCGCTTTCCCGAGATGTCTAATGGTCACATGATCTTTATCCTCGTCTTCCCATATCTTTTACCTTGTTGTCCACATCACCTAGAGTCAGCAAGGTGGTCAAGTCTATGGAGGTGTATAACATCCCTAGTCTTTTGGAGGTGGTGGGCCCACTTCACCAGGGCCTTGTACTATTTCGGGATTTAATGTATTTTTGATCACCATGATATCATTTATTGCTTAGTAATGTACTAACTTGTTTAATTGAGCCTTGTCACTTCATGCTTGCATACAGGTTTCAGCTAGCACTATATTTGACCAGATTTGACTTGGTCAAACTGGGTTGACTAGGCCAAAAATGGGCCCGAAAAAATGTTGCGATCGGAATTTCGATTTCGATAATTTATTATCTACAGGGGTTCCATATGAGCATGCAGCTGACAGAATTGCAAAACATTGAGCCATTTGAGAGATTTTTAATTATTATTGGTCAACTTTGACCTGTTTTAATTAAAAATCATGGATTTGGGGCAAATATTGCCAAAGTGATGGATCAGGGTCGTTCAAGTTGTCATCCCTACTACTTTTGGGGTCCACGATCACATTGCAGTAGGCGGTTCGGCAATCCGGGCAATAAAAGTGTGTCAAAAGCCCAATTTTCATCTTCAGCCATATAAACCAGCATAAAATACATGGAAATCAGAATTTTGACTAAGGCAACTATAGTGAAATGGCAAAATCAATGGCTGGCATTGGTAAAGGTAAACCATAAGGTAATTTTGGTATGTTTTAACATTGTACTTCATGTTTGTGGGGCCCTCATTTGCCCAGCTCACCATGGAGGACGAGTTTGCCCATAGGGGGGGGGGTTTCCTCCACTAAGGGAATTCGACTTGGTGTATGTTTCATGTATTGAGCCTTGATGTATTATGTTGGGGGGATAAAACATACTATAAACACCCCCCAACACCACTTCATATGTGTATGGACCCCACCTTGGGTCCCTCTCCTCCACATGTGCGCCTCTCTTGGGGCAATTCGCACCCCCCAGCTAGAGCTAATCTCCTCCATTCGTTTTTGTGGATGGGAGATGATTTCAACCCTCCGTTTTGGGGGGAAACCTAGCTAGAGAGTGAGCCATCTCTATAAGAGAATGGACTCACCTCCATTGCAGCCTCTTGGCACATTTGTACACTTGAGTTTTGGAGATATAGAGCCATTCTTCCATTGATTCTTGAGAGTTCATGTATGGATGTGGATTGTTTGACTGATATCTAGTGATCTTAGCCTTGTTGAGAGATTGTTGTTTTGTTTCCCATCTTTTCTTGGCCAAATCGATTTGCAGGTGAAGAAGACAACTGGAGGAGGGCGTAGTTTTGGGAGTGGGAATTCCCCAACTGCTCACATTCTTCAGTGTTTTAACAAGGGAGTTGTTATTGCATTTTCAGCCTTTCAATTCTCTCATCTTAGTGATTTTTTACTTGTTGGTTTAACTATTTTGCTGCACATACTGATTATATCTTATTTGTGGCAGGTAGCTAGGGCGTTTTTGGCCAGCTGGGAGCTCAAACGCACAAGGAAACACCCGGTTGCTCAACAATTGAATTTGGGAGCTAGTCTTCGGCAATTCCATCCATTTCATTTACTTTCAAGTATGTTTCTCTTGCTGGTCTCTTATTTTTCAGAATATCACTGTGTGTGTTGAGCATAAATTTACATAAAAAACCCATAAAAATACAAAATATTAGTTTTCACCGTAGGATTTCTTTTTAATCGAAAACCTAGTAATGATATATGCTAGAACCTTCATATCTTAAGTTTCATTCAAATCCGACTCCATTTACCCTTAGAACTAGGCGCTGGTCACCTGTTGAATTCGCCCTCCTTGGGTATTTGAGCCAATTTGATTGTTGGGTAATTTTCTGGGTTATGGGTACTTGATAGTTGGCTTTAAAACGTCTTTCTACCTTAAAGTACCAAGTTTTGCTAGCTGGAAGTGAGTGTAAATGCTCATTTTTCTATGCCCTAGGTCCATTTTTCAATTGATTAACTCATTCCCCTAGGGTATTTTCACCTCACTTCTTGCTGGTCTGTTTTTTGTGTTTTAAATCAACCATTTCGTAATCTTATAATCACTAGAATTGTTCTCCAATTGCTGGTCCATCTCTGCCATGTACTAATAAATCATAACGAGCCTCATTTCCCTTTGGCAGGGCCCCCAACCACTCTTCTAGCAAATTTTCTGTTTGCTGATTTAATTTCCAGCCTTCTAATCTTGCATAGAATTCATCATTTACATGTGTAATCAGATCTGAATGTGTTTCATCTAGTATACCCTCTCATCTAGAGTCTCGATTCCGCTAAGGCTGGAAGAAAACTCGCACTTAGTCATCCATTCTGTCTCTCACTTTGTTTATCTTTTGGGTTTGGGTGTCTGATTGTTGAGTCTCAACCATCATTGGTTGAGCGGGGTCTCCCCCTGACTTGGCTAAGTGCCTCGTCTAAAGTGACAGTAGCCTTGTCTGGCGTGACTTCCGTTCGTTTGAGCGGAGGACCTGGCTATTGCCGGTTACACCTTCCTAGTTGTATCCTCTACCGTCCCTATTGGGATATCCACCACAAACAACTAGAGATTGTGTGATAACAATGCCTAAATCCATCATGAATCTAAACTTTACATAGTAGATACACACTCTATAGCTATGGATCCGTCATTCGTTCTGAAGTAATATTGTATTTTTATTGCAAGCTTTATGGGTTCCTCCATTGATGTAACATCCTGGTAATAAAAAGCTATGCCTTAATGAATGAAGGTCAACTATATTATTGATTCTCTTTCATATACATTGTTATTGTGGATGTCAGAGACACTTTCCCTACAGTGAAATAGGATTGATGTTCATGCTGGTTATGCTATGAAGTAGCTTTGTAAGTTCTCGGGGCTCATGTTAGAATTTGACTTGCAATAAGCAACGATACTCGACGCTTAATGGAATGAAAGATCATTATGGAGATAGAAAGTTATTCTAAGGTCCTTGTTACAACTTACAACTTAGAAGCAGTCATTAACCTAGTCTAGACTAGGTAGAAGGATGAGGTGGTCTACATTAAATGCAACAACTGAAATAGTGTTATAATTTTAAATGCAGTAACAATAAGGATCACTGAAAGATAAACAAGCACATCATAGACAATAGTACACAATAATTTATCTTGGGAAAACCCTCATGGGGTAGAAAAACCTAGCAAACTTCTTCAATATAGATTCGTCATAATGTACATTAGTAATCCTCGTGCAATAACCCAAAACAAGAAGGCTCCAAAAGCAACTACTCTCTTTGAATCTATCTCTCTACTCATGCGAATTTGATGAGTGAGTGAGGTGACAGTTATCACACACATAGTAGCTGGGCTACCATATGAGCAAAGCAGATATCTGCACTTTCCAGAGCTTTGCTTTTACATATTTTCATTTAGATCAGCTATGATGAGCAACATTATTTATGATCACTCACACATCAAAGCATCTTTGTATCAGACATTTAGTAGACCTTATGCCAAGGCTGAGCCTTGAGACCTCAGATTTGATGACCGATATGGCCTTTTATTCCATACAGTTGCAGTGCAGTTCTTAGTATTTCAGATACAGTGTTCTTAGTGGTTATAGTTGGTTTAGATTACAGATGTTGATTGATGACCCAGTAAATATAGGATGTGCATTGATGTTATTAACTTGCTGTTTAGGTCATTTTGATAGCATTGACTTGGTATAAAGCAATTATGATCTGGCAGTGTATTAAAATTGAAATAAAGTTGGTTATGGATTATATGTATTGGTTGTATTATGACATTTGGAAACTCTTGTTGTATACTTGTTGGTTTTTACCTTCATATGAATGTGAACCAGGGATGATTTTAAGAACCCCCCCAAAATTTACATGTATAAAAAATGGGCGAATCTCCCCGATACATAGGAAAACTTGAAGGCGATTTTATCAATAATATAATATGTATATATAATTTTTTGGCGAATCTTTCATTTCATTATATAATGTTGTAAAATCTTGGCGAATATTTCAGTTAATTATAAAAAATTGGCGAATCTTTCATTGATTTATAAAATATAGTAAAAATTTGGCGAATCGAATGGTAGGAGAGTTGCATATTTGTTAGTGAATACTTAGAATGGCTCAATCCACACAAATTTTTCTCAGCAAGTGATAACTTCACCCATCATTGTTTTAAAATGTCCCAACACCATAAAAGCATCCATAAATTGATAAATAACAACCCCATGCACTTTTAAATTCACCCAATGATGAGAATAACACCCCATGCACTTCTAAATTCACCCAGTGATGAGAAAAACGCCCCAGACACTTCAATACTTACCTTGGGCACTTCAAAATTCTCCCAAATATGATAAAACTGCCCTAAGCACTTCAATATTTTCCTAGGGACTTCTAAATTCTCCTAAGGATGATAAAAAATCCCCATGCACTTCAATATTTTCCCCAAGCACTTCAAAATTCCCTTGAGGCACTTCAATACTTACCCCAACGATGATAAAACCACCCAAACACTTCAAGTTTTGCCCAGGCACTTCAATTTTTTCCTAGGCACTTCAAAATTCTTACAGCAAAGATAAAAACGGGCCCATCCACTACCATGATTTTCCAGGCACTTCGTTACTTGCCCAATAACTTCAAAATTCATCCAATGATGATAAATATGCCATATGTACTTCAATACTTTCCCTAGGAAAGGGAGAAAAACACCTGACAATGATATAATCACCCATGCAATCACAAAAATGCCTCAATCCACACAAATTTGCCCCAACAACTGATAACTTTGCCCATCACTGTTTTAAAACGTCACAACACTATAAAAACATTCATACATTGATCAATAACAACCCCAAGCACTTCTAAATTCATGCAGTGAGGAGAAAAATCACCCATGCACTTCTAAATTCACTCGGTGATGAGAAAAATGCCCCATGCACTTCTAAATTCACCCAGTGACGAGAAAAGCGCCCCAAGCACTTCAATACTTGCCCCGAGCATGCCAATTATCTGAAAGATGATAAAATTCCCCTAAGAACTTCAATATCTTCCCAGGCACTACTAAATTCTCCCAAAGATGATAAAAACTTCCCATGCACTTCAATATTTTCCCAAAGCACTTCAAAATTCCCCCAAGTCACTTCAATACTTGCTACATGCACTTCTAAATTGACCCAATGATGATAGAAATGCCCCATGCACTTCTAAATTCACCTAGTGATGAGAAAAATGCCGCATGCACTTCAAAATTCACCCATTGACTAGAAAAACGCCCCATGCACTTCAAAATTCACCCATTGACAAGAAAAATGCCCTAAGCACTTCAATACTTGCCCCGGGCACTTTAAAATTCTTTGAAATATGATAAAAATGCCCTAAGCATTTCAATATTTTCCGAGGCACTTCTAAATTCTCCCAAGGATGATAAAACTCTCCATGCACTTCAATATTTTCCCCAAGCACTTCAAAATTCCCCCCAGGCACTTCAATACTTGCCCCATGCACTTCTAAATTGACCCAATGATGATGCAAACGCCCCATGCACTTAAATACTTGCCTCGGCCACTTCAAAATTTTCACAACGATGATAAAAATGCCCAAACACTTCAAAATTATCGTAACAAAGATAAAAATGCCCCCGTCCACTTCCATATTTGCATAGGCACTTCATTACATGCTCTAGACACTTCAAAATTCATCCAATTATGATAAAGATTCCCTAGGAACTTCAATACTTGCCCTCGACAAGGTAAACAAACACCCGACAATGATATAATCAAGCAGGCAATCACAAAAATGCCCCATTACACACCAATTTGCCTTGACATGTGATAACTTTGGCCATCATTGTTTAAAAATGTCCCAACACTATAAAAGCATCTTTACATTGATAAACAACAACCCCATGCACTTCTAAATTCACCCAGTGATGAGAAAAATGCCCCATGCACTTCAAAATTCACCCATTGACAAGAAAAACGCCCCGAGCACTTCAATACTTGCCCCGGGCACTTCAAAATTCTTCGAAAGATGATAAAAATGCCCCAATATTTTCCCCAAGAACTTCAAAATTACCCCCAGGCACTTTAATTCTTGCCCCATGCACTTTTAAATTGACCCAATGATGCTAAAAACATCTCATGCACTTCAATACTTGCCTCGACCAGTTCAAAACCCTCTCAATGATGATAAAAACGCCCATACACTCAATATTTCCCCGGGCACATGAAAATTCTCGCAACAAAGATAAAAATGCCCCCGTCCACTTCCATGTTTTCCCAGGCACTTCACTACATGCCCTAGACACTTCAAAATTCGGCTAATGATGATAAAGTTGGATATGCGCTTTATCCATTCCATCCCCACAAATGCGGAGACCTAGTGTAACATAGAAAAAGACTAAACCTAATGGATACTGAAATCAATTTGGAGGATTATAAGGAGGGGAATGTCACAAGCCCCACCTCAATATTGCAGTCACATCGAGAATTAGTGGAGATTTGGGGAAATTCTAAAGTTTTAAGCGAGGTTTTGATCTAAGAGGATGAGGACAAGGGACCAGAAGGTAGTGAGACAAGTGACAGGCATGTGGTGGAGGAAAAGGGCCAGCATGGGATAGAGGAATTAAGGTAGTGAATGGGGAAGGTGGATCTTGTCAGAGAGGTATTGAAGTCTTTGGATGTGGTTAGTTAGTATTGAAATAATTGCAATCTAGCCCCTCTTCTTCCAAGAAAATACTCTAGTCCTTGTCCTAAGAATAAAGCCCCATCCCCTGGCACTGTACTTCCTCTAGAACGTCAAGGGATAAGGGTGTCAACAAGCACCTGAAGGTATTAAATGAGAGTGAATGGTTCTAGTGGGGGCCAAACTTCCCGAAATCGGAAATGCATCAGAGTGAATGTAGAGTGCATCAAAATGGTGTTTGGCAGTGATGTGAGTCTAGATGAAGTTGTAGGATTGATGGAAACAACTCTAGCTGGGAGATCTATAGGGAAGATTTTTAAAGGAGCACCTTTGAAGGCCTGGATTTGGAAGGCTTCAGGAGCCATCGAGCATTGAATTACTTGGAAAGGAAGTTCCTTATGAACTGGTTTGTCTTTTATTGATCATTCCATCTGGGATCTTGGATGTTTAGACTCATTATTGGAAGCCTTAGCCAAAGTTGAAGATAGATTTTTCAACTCAATACTATTGATAGGATCATCGTTAACATGGTCAAAGAACCTCATTACAAAGGATTTGTTTCTTAAGTTAGACTCACCTTCCCCAAATGGTGGAGAGACTAGAGGTGGAAGCATATGAAGTGGTTCAAAAAATGGACAAAGCTTGTAAGTTTCTTTCTAAGCAGACCACATGGTTGTTTCAACTTCAATCCATGTTGGAATCATACATTGAGCAGACTTGATGTATGATTCTAGACTCCATCTTGACTTGCTTGGTCCTTAATTTTGTGCAACCTTCTATTCAGGCTATGTGTAAAGTACTTTGGCATTACCTAATCTAAATGCCGTTTTTTTCATAAAGATGGAATGGTAAAACATGTGTTCTGGTTTTGTCCTTTTAACAAGCCTTGGGAATGGTCCTCAAATCTTTGTTGTTAGCATCTTACCCACTTCCATCACTTGGAAGTCTGCACTTCTTGGTGACAAGATCCCATGGGTCATTGATTTCATGAAGTTGATACGTGTTATCCATTACTTGAGGTTGTAGTTAGTGCTCTTTAAACTTAGCCAAGTATTGTTCCCTTTTAAATCTTAGCATGGTCAAACTTGGCATCATTGATTATGCTGGAGAAAATTTCTTTATCATCCCTGATTTTTCGTGTTATCTTATTGCAGAGCTATTCCAAATCTTTACAAATACAAGAAGTATTGCATAAGGTGCAACTTTTACTATTGATGGAGTTCAATACATGAGAACATCATAATTTATTATAATTAATTGTAAACATTACCCCGCATTTCTTCCACTGACCATACTTGAATCTTCTGCAATCAAATTTGTTAGTGCTCAAACCCTTACCTGAGGAACTTTGTAGATTCTGATAGGCTGCAAAATAGAGTTAGCTACAAAACTAGCTCTGATACCATGTTGATTTTTATAAAGTTAGGGTTTGATAAAATAAAGAACAACTTTTAAACAATGATGCAGTAGATCAGAAATGTCAAATGACAAATGAATTTATTTTAAGCTCTAAAATTATCCAAACAGAGTGATAATAGTTTGATGGTAGGAATTACTCTTGCAATGCTAAATGATTTGTTTTTAACTTCTGAAATGTCCAAACTGAATCTTATAATAGTCCCACCCTAGGCATTTAGTTCCCGAATCCTTGTTCATTTCTTCCCAAATTTTGATTTTCTGCTTACCTTGACTCACCCCGTTCTTTTGTGAACACTCCCACCATAAGGTTTCCTGGGATTTCATCTTCGTCATGGTGAACTTTACTCTCCTTGGGCCATCTTAAACTATATTGTCCACACAAAAAAGTTATTGAAGCTCTGGAACCTCATCTATTAATGCATTTGGGTTCAAATCTTCTCCAAAGTTCCAAACTATGATACTTTACACTTCAATCGAGCTCCTTGGTTTGATATAGTTTCTATCATCTTCGACATTGGTTGAAGTGTTCCAGTCTAAAATTTCAGTGCTTTGATATAGTTTCTACCAGCTTCTGCACTAGCTAGAGTGTTCTAGTCAATTCCAGTGCTAACTTCTTCATATTCATAATCATCAAGCCTTAATCTCCTCTATGTGGCCTCTAACCTTCTTAATAACTCCTCATCCATATACCTTCTTCCTCTAACAATCTGCCTTCCTCTTCTTCCTCAACTGAAAGCAAATCCTCTCTAAGAGATATTGACCACTCTAATATTAAAGTTATGCAACAATAGCTGGGAATTCCTAGTTGTCTTTCCATAGATGAACTTTGCCTCACTTTCCACCAACTACACCTTTGAACTAACAATTGCTCTGTCCTTCACAACTCAAAACCTATTACACATGGATATGGATATGGATTGTTAATCAAAAGTTCTAACGTGGATCTTTTCATAGCTAATGATCCCACTTTGGCGTTTGGCTTTTCCATGTGGGACAACTACAATTTACATAAAACTCCATTAACTAACAGAAAAGTACAACCATCATAAATTTTATCTTAATCTGAAGGTGGTGGACTAACAGAGAATTATACATGAATAAAACATTTATAATGACTCATGCAAAATACCAATGATTAACAGTGAAATGGGTTTCCTTAGACATCGTAACATCCCCCCCTCGAAATTGTTTTGCACCAAACAATTTTAGTGCTGAATGTTGCTATATTTCAAATTTTCAAGGCCTTCCTCCATAGTATCTTCCAGTGGCAAATCCTTCCTCTGAATGAGGTGTCCTAGCAATACCTTAGTCCTCAACGTCTTCTCTCAGGTTGCCAAAATGATCTTCAAAATCAGCATAACTTGTATTTCATTATCTAGGGAAGGCAAGATATTTGAAATGCTTTCCCTATGTATGAGACACGAAATGTAGTATGCAGCTGTGACCCTATTGGCAGTTCGAGAACATATGCAACCAATTGCACACTTGCTAGAGGCTTATAAGGCCCATAGTATCCAGGCCCAAGTTTCTCCACCCCTTCTTTACCTTTGAAAGATATCTGCTTATAATATTGTAGTCCCAAGAAGACAAAATCCGTAATTCAAATTCCAGCTCACTGTTGTGTTCATTTTAATGGGACTTCATCTAATCTTGGGCCAATTTGATGTTCTCCTTTAGTTGCTTCAGCCTTCAATATGGCTTTTGTTCTCCAAGAAATCTCTAAAAATTGGCAATTGAGTGTCTTCAATGGTTAAATCGATCAGCAAAAGAGTGGCATAACTATTAAGGGCCTTAAATGGTGACATTCCAATGGATGTGTCGTATGTTGCATTCTACCAATTCACTGCCAAGTGCAACCATTTTGGACAGGAAGTTTGGTGCCATACAAGGTAGTTTCTTAGGTAACCCTCTGGATATTTGTTCATCAATATCTGTCTGTCCATCTGTTTGAGTATGGTCACCGGTACTTGGCATCAAGGAGGTACCAACAAGTTTACACAACAATTTAAGAAAGTTTCTTATGAATTTCAAGTCACGATCACTAACAATATTCCTTGGAAGCTCATGCAGCCTATTGATATGTTGCATAAACAATTCAACAACCTTTGAGGCTTTGATAGCAATACCCATTGAAATAAAATGATCATGCTTAGCCAATCAATCAATTACCAAAAAAATAGTTTATTTTCCTCCCACCCAGAGCAATGGATTACAACTATTCATGAGAAATGAGAAAAGATTGCAACAATTTTGGACTTTACAATATGTGTTATCCCTTCGACATGTTTCACATGAAGCCACATACGGATCTCAAATCAACTTCTGTAAATATTGTTGCCCTGTGTAACTCTACCAGTAATTCATATATATGTGGGATAGGGAAACTATTTTTAATAGTTCTCTTGTTTAATTCCATGTAATCAATGTATTAGTATATATGGAAGGAGCCATCCTACTTCCTTATTGACACTAACAGAGATGCAAAGGGGCTTTTCCTAGGCACTATATGACCCATATTCAATCATTCTTGCAGTATTCTTTCTATCTTGTCCTTAAATAATTTTGGATATATACAGGGAGAAACAATGACCAATTTGGATACAGTTCTAGCTCAATGATGTGCCCATGTCCCATCTTGAGTGACAGTCTATGAGGTAGATATCAGAGATTCAGAAGACATCTGCCAATTCATCAATCAGTTGTTGCACTTTCCTTTTGGTTGTTGGTTTCTGCTCCTTTGACTTGACATACAAGCCCTTCATGGAATTACACTGGAGGATGAAACATAGTTCATCCTTCTAAAGTTGGAACAACATTACATACCTTGACCCTACCTTGTGTTGCAATCTGTATCAAGTTATCAACCCTTCATTTTTCCTTCACAAATAATGAGTTGCATCTCTCCATAGGATCAAGCAACCTTGCCTCTATTGCATGCTATAGACTGCATCTAACAATGGGATTATGTAAACCCTGATGGGACACAATCACATTCGTAATCATCATATATAAAGATAAGAACCCTTTCATGACTTCCACATAGGGATTCTCATCACAAGAGGCCTTTGAGACATCACAGCTATGTAATTACAGGATATCTTTTTGGGTTGGCACATGAATTTTTTCTCCTAATCCTAATTATTGCTCCATGAAGCCTTTTGGGGCAGTTCTAACCTTACATTGATGGTTGAAGTGATTTGTGTCTCCTGATTCTAATGCATGAGAAAGTTTTGGTTGCTTTCAACCTGCTAACATGGCACAATATAACAAATTCGTCACAAAACATTGACATTTTCACCTGTTCTCACCCAACACATAGGTGTGTTTGGCTCTTGACATGGTTGGGGAGGTGCTCTTCTACATGGTTCTTGCGTGCTGGCTGCTACAACATTACTGAGAGTTTAAGATTGTGACATAACATTTGTTGGTGTTCCCTTACTTTCTCATTTTGCACACTAGCTATCAGATCTGAAGTACATTTCATGGTAATCAAAATCCCGATCATCTTGAAAATTTTTGTATAAATTAGTGATTTCATTTCAACCAGTATTGTTTGTTCTTTGATTACACAAACTGATTAATGCACATAGTGGTTGTGTAACTCATATTATTTAGCCCAAGATAGCACCTGTATAGAGGCACTTGTTGTAATCAAGTCCTTAAACTTCTTCTTTACAATATGCTTGGTCTTATGTCAAACTTACTTGGTCTTATGTCAAACACTCTGCTACCCCTCTTCCTCTACACTCGCAATCAATAGTAGCAAAATTTGTTTGAACTTTTAGCAATGGGGGCACAGTCATACATAACCCAATTTGTATTATTGTGTTCTAAAATAAGGATAACGTAAATTTGGTGTGGTGATTCATGGGTGGCAATCACTGACCACAGATCAAAATCCTAATCCTAGGGATCTAGATTCTAGTTAAGTTAAACAGATAAGATACATCCTAATGCCATGGATGTACTTGGCAAGCATGAGCCTAGGCCTGTATCATTCTCGACAGCTTAGACTTGCTGCATTTACTTCATAAAGGAGACTAATGCTTGTTACTCCATGTCAGATGAATTAGTCCTAACAGGGGGGCAAACAACTATTTTATAGAATCCAGCATAAAGAAATAACTAATCATGATAAATGAAGAGCTTTCAAGTAACTCGATATCCATCATCCAAAATTTTTGCTCAATCTGAACCAGGTGATTGTTATCAGAGTATGAAGGGGAAGGGCAATTGGAGTTGGTAAAGAAAAAAACATTTTCATAAATATGAACATGTGAAAGAAAACTTGAATTGAACCAGGTGATTGTTATCAGCAATGTTACAAATATCGGTGCGGTGCAGAAATCGGCACGGTCCAGGAAACATCGTCTCGGGATATCTCGGCAGAACATCGGCAAAAATCGGCAAACTTAAAAAACACAAAAATATTCATTTTTTTTCAATTTTTTAAACATCTAAAGCAACAATAACATCAAAGAAACACATTGCCACATGAATATGAAAAGAAAACTGATATATAAGATATATAAGATGTCTAGAGATATATCACACATCAAAATGGATCGTGTCCCAGTCCTACTCCTGAATAGTGAATACTGAATGTCTGAATCATCAAAAATATAAGTTATAACTTATAACAAATGTATCTCATGATCATCATCATGACTCATGAGTCATCTACAGTGAAATAAAGTAAATAAACTATCGATTCCCTCTACCCCTTTTACGGGAAAAGGTAATCGCTGTGGAAACGGCCCTTGCCCTTCCTCTAGGACTAGGTGCCCTCGAGGCTTGTCGGCCTTGTATTGGTATCTGACGTCCTCTAGAAGAACTAGAAGACCCTGCAAAATGATGTCCTCTAGAACCTGAAGGTGGCTGAAACTAGTGTCCTGAAGAAGAAGAAGGAGCTCGAGGAGGTAGTCCTACAGCTACTCCTCTACTAGTAGCAGTGCTACTATCGGGTCTATCTCCCTCTAACATTGCCTGTGGCTCTGGATCTAACTGTGGCACACTCCCAGACTCAGTGTGAAACTCCTCTGGAACTGGATCACCCTCATATGGAGCCTCTGTAACATCATCATGATCATCCGCTAGCCAATCAGGGGCTACCTCCATAGCAGGCTCCTCACACTCCGTCCTCCAAGCTGTA
This sequence comes from Larix kaempferi, assembly GCA_027924585.1. Classification (NCBI taxonomy): domain Eukaryota; kingdom Viridiplantae; phylum Streptophyta; class Pinopsida; order Pinales; family Pinaceae; genus Larix; species Larix kaempferi. The sequence goes on along the minus strand of BSBM01000687.1, from coordinate 3,444,887 downwards.
GTGGTGTCGATCTCATCTAATGAAATGGCCTTTGCATCAACTTTTCTCTGATATTGCTTCACCCACAACTTGAGATTGTAGTGGACGTAGACCAAATCATTAAGGCGCGGAGTATCCAACCTGCAGGAGGATCATAGAATTAGATATTAAATTATAAAGTTAATAATTTCAATTTGTAATGCATAAATTAGAAGGCAAAGGGGCATAATGATAAATGATAAAATTATAAACTAGAATTCAATAATTTATATTTTCTAATGAATTTGAAAATTCTCTAACCTGTTGCGCTTTTTGGAGTGTACTTTTTCAAATACACTCCAGTTGCGCTCGCAACCGGAAGAGCTACATGTTTGGCTGACCACTCGAACGACAAGCTTCTGTAGAATAGGTATGGAACCACCATAGTTTTCCCACCAGATATCTACAACGAATTAAAGAAACATAAGAAAAAAAATTGAATTTAAAAAAAATATTTAGAAAAAGAAAACGAACTTTGAAACAAGGTGAAGCTTACTTGGCATCAGGTTGCCCCTGTCATGTACTGTCAAATGAAACCCAAGTAATCCCGCGGCTCTCTTATACACTTCCAGCTCTTGGGAAAGCTCTGCACGATCATCTGCAGACGGCACCATCCTATGGACACACTCGTAGAATCCAGCCATAACCTCTCCATCAAATCTAAAGCCACAGGAGTAACCAAACGCAGGGTTGAGGTATAACCCTGCAGCATGAATGGGGCGATGGAGTGTGTTGTTCCATCGCGCATCAATCATCCCCCATATAATCTGTTGTCTCTCCTGCCCCCGATCTCCCTTGTCCTTGTAATAGGCACGAATGGACTCTTTGGCCCTATTCATGGCCTCATACAGGTAGCCCATTGCAGGCTTATCTCCATCAACCAAGCGGAGAACCCTTACCAAAGGTTCAGTGACGGCACAAACCTCCCTCACTTCATCCCAAAAGGTCTGATGGAAATTCACTAGCCTGCATATGGCTTGCCCCTTTGGTCTAGTGCTAAATGATAAAGCACGCCACTCAGGTGAAAGGAACATCTGCTGCAACTCCCACATAGAACCCAAGAGGGACTGGAGAGAAATAAAGCTAGTGGCAAAGCGTGTGATGGCAGGACGCACCAACTCTCTGTCACCTGTGAAAGTTCTCATCAAGCTAAGCACCGCTGCGTGATTGTATATGAATTTTGTGATGCTCCGTGCTGAATCAATGGTATCCTTGATCCAATCAATCTTGCCTAAATCCTCTAACATCAAATCAAGGCAATGGGCCGCACAAGGAGTCCAGAATAGTGAAGGATACATGTCCATAAGCATCCTACCAGCAGACACATAGTTCACAGTGTTGTTCGTTATGACTTGGACAACATGCTGCGGGCCAACCTCTTGGATGAAGTCATCCAACAAGCTACATAGTAAACCCGCATCTTTGACATATCCAGATGCATCCACGGGTTTCAAAAACATAGTGCCCCTTGGACAGTGAACCAAGAAGTTGAGAAGGGTCCTACCCTTCATATCAGTCCAACCATCTGACATCACTGTGCATCCTGTTAACTCCCATGATTTTCGAAGATCCTCCAACCTGTCAGTGCATTCAGCCTTTTCATTCTGGAGGATGGGCCCTCTCAACTCCTCATAAGTGGGGGGCTTATACCCCGGTCCAACAATAGCAGCTGCCTCAAACATGGACATATAAAATGGGTTATTGGCAAAGTTAAATGGAATATCACTCCATAGCAAGCATCGACCCACAAGTGTATCTGCGTCTTTTTTCTCCTTTAATTTCATCATGGACCTTACAGAAGGTTGTCCACCAGCTGTGCATCTCGACACAAAGGCACCCAATGGTGATGCAGTCAAAGGTGAAGGCATTGTGGACTGCTGTGTGGAGAAGGTTTCCGGACTCGTCCCACTAGCCCCCACTCCGCATCCGGACCCGGATCTTGAGGCAATTTGATGTCTCACGGCCTCCTTGAATTGTTTCTTTTGCTTAGTTCCCTCAATTGCTTTTTTGGCCTTGTTAATGTGATCCTCGTTTGCTGCGGTGAAGGAATCACATCATGCCCCGCTATTTGTGCAATGTGATATTTCAGCCTACTTATCCCTCCCGTCATTCTTTTCCCACATAAATTGCAAGTGAGCGTTTGTCGATTTTTTGGATCAACCGCTGTGCCAAATTCCCAAAATGCATCCAATTTCGACATCTTGTAGATGGAAGAAATGAAGTTTCAACTTCAAGTAAACCTAGGGCAACAAAAAAGAAATAAATTAACATGCTGCTGCATGATTGATGAAACATAAATATAATTTAAAAAAAAGATTAAAAACAACAAAATTAGTAATTAGTTATATACATTTTTCAAAAAAAATATATTTTTAAAAAATAATACAACATTTTTCAACCTATGCTCATCGAGGTTTTGTAATATGATTAAAAAATTTAAAATGTAAAATTTAAAACCTACAGAAAACCAATAAAATACAATTTAAAAATTAAAACAAACAAAAGACAAAAAAAAAGAAAAATTAAATTTAAAAAATACAGTGTAGTGGCATAAATTAAAAAAAAATAAAAAATAATAAAATTTTTAAATTTATAATACAAATTTAAAAAAAATAAAAAATTAACATACCTAGTCCTGAACGCGCAGGCAGCAGCAGCCACGGCGTCACGGGTCTACGACTCTACACTGTAGAGTGCAGTCTGTCACGGCCATGGGCCACGGCCTCAACTATGGAACGGTGTGGAGTTGTGGACTCTGGAGTGGTAGGGCATGGGCCACGGCCTCCGATCAGGCTCCAGCTCTGGAGCGGTGTGGAGTGGTAGGTCACGGGCCACAACCAGTCCAGTGGTAGACGCCAACGAGTGTGGGTTCAGCACACGTAACAGTTGGAGCACGCCGCAGAGCACGCAGCAGTTGGAAAAGGAACACGGGTCAACAACGGAGTTGGAGCAGCCGAAAACTTAAGAAAACGCCTGCCGAAAAGTGAAGCCCGAACGGAATGCTCTCGCGGGCTTAAAAGTAAAAAAAAAATCACTTTTTTTAATTTTTCTGACTGTCCTGGAAATCGCGCGTCGATAGCGATTTAGCGGCGATTTTTCGGGCAAAAAATGACGATTTTTCAGGCAGAAATCGGCCCGATTTTTTGGCCGATTTAAAAAAAAAAAATCGGTGCCTCCAAAAAATCGCAATTTTTCGGCGTAGCGCGAAAAATCGACCGATTTTTGTAACACTGGTTATCAGAGTACGAAGAGGAAGGGCAATAGGAGTTGGTAATGAAACAATACATTTTCATAAATATGAACATGTGAAAGAAAACTCTCCAAGTTCAACGTTGTAGCTCAAAAAGCAGTATGGAAAAGATGCCATACCTGTGAAACATCCTGCTGCGCTACATCCTTTCCATCGACCATCTTGACAATAGAAAATGACTCTCTAGCTGCAAAGTCCAGTCTTCGACATCCTATATATAGAGGAATAAAATTACTTAATATTTATATATATTTGGACACCAAAGATAAATCTGGAGGAGAATACAGTTAGAAACAAATGTTAACATGGAGAAAAATTTACAGAGGATTCAACATTTTTCAGCAAAATTGATATGTCCACAATTAGCAATGTTGATATAAAACAAGCTGACATTGACCTATTGATATAAAATAAAATAAAAATATTAATACCATTCCGTTGCAGGCCTTAAAAAATAAAAGCCTTAGACTGTAATTGATCAGCTAGAAACACTACAGGCAAGAAACAGAAACTGGAAAGGAAAATTGAACAATCTAATATAGTAAACAAAATGAACGCAGAAGAAATCAGAAAGAAAGAAGGGATGGTAGTAAACCAAACAAACATTATGCATCAAAGGACATTAAACAGGAAAATGCAGTGGAAGGACTAGCATTTAAATAGTACAGTAGCATTTAAATAACATTTAACAAGGCATTTTCTTAAGTGATAAGGAAGCATGTAGCCCAAATGAATGACTTACAGAAGTCCTATTTTGCTGTCCACCAACGAGAACCCTGGACTTGTCCTTGAAAAAACGAATATATTTTCCAGTTTCCACTCAGCCACCGTGAAATTGTGAATTACTTTCCACTTAGCGACAACCACTGTAAAATTGTAACCCTTTCCACTCAGCCACCGTGAGGTGTGAATTGCTTTCCACTCGGCGACAACCACTGTAAAATTGTAACTACACTCAAGCTTCATGCAAAGATACAAATCATGCAATGGGTTTGTATGGGATAAATTGTTCACCCTTGCAGCGTTATATAGGGGAAAAAACGTCCCCATTTCACTGATTCACTGATTCAGGATTCTAGACCGTTCATGTTGCACGTTTTCCCATCCTACTAACCAATTTGGGAGCTAAAACCCCGATTTTCCCATTAACCGCGAAATGGGGAGGTCAAGACTCAAAAACAACATCGAATTCAATCGAAAACCTCGAATCCAGGGCGAAATAACCAACAAAAATGCCCTATGGTCCATGAAAACCTCGAATCCAGGGCGAAATAACTAGCGAAAATGCCCTATGGTCCATAAATCGGGGCGAAAAAACTAACAATCCCCTCTATGAATGAAAACCATGGGCGAACGAACTGCTCACGCCTCCATGAATGAAAATTTACTGGCGAACCCACTACCTTTGGACTCCATTACGGGAATGACGGGGGCGAACAGACCATTTCCTCCATCTTTCACTGGGCTAAATCGCGTTTTCCCTCTCTCGCTGGGTGGGCTATCCGATTTTTCACCATGTGGGGTTTCATAAAATGTGGGCTAATTTCTTAAATTTCAAAAAACCCGTTTAATATTAAAAATTCGCCCATGGTTTCTTGGTGACCCTTATAATTTCGCCCATGGGCTATAATTCGCCCCTAAAATTTTCCATGATGTGAACATGATCATTTAGTGTCTGCCTGACCTGCTAGCTTAGGCACCATTTCCATTTGTCTCCATCCATCCATTTGTCCTTCCCCATATATTGATCTTCATCAACTTGCTTTTGAATTACTTCATTAGCTTGTTCTTGAATTATTTCATTATTTGGTTCTTGACCCTGAAGTTGACTTTCACTTCTTCTCAATTCATCTATTTCTTCAACAAACTCATTTCTAAGCAAATCCAAATTTATCCTTCTAGCAAGCTCAACTATTTGCTCTTCTTCAAAAGAATAATCAGAATCTTCCATCACCATGAACATATTTTCTACTTGATCATCTTCCCAAAGTTCATTTTCATCTTCTACAAAATTGGTTTTTGCATTATTTAACAATTCATCCCCACATGTGTTTTTGATCCTGTTGCCGCCTGGTTCCACACCTGGGGAAAACGCAGCAGAAGTCTTCAAGCTGCTGGTGTGGCCTTGGGGGCAAGTCAAAGTCAAGTGCTGTCACTTGGGACTCGACTCCTCTGTCTAGGCTTTCCTAGCGAAGCCAAGGGGGGTGGACCCTAAGAATGAAAACAAAACTAAGGCGTCTAATCTAGGAGTTAGAAAAATATTTTTGATAACCAAGACAAAGCAGCATATACTTTTGTAAAGCAAAGCAATCATTCATCAATACATCATTTTCTCTCATTCATTATCATTATCATTCATTTGCATCATTTGTCAATAACATGGAATAACATTAATATAGACCAGTGCCTTATAATGGAGTCGAAATAGATGCATGAGCAGAAAAGTAAATGTAGTGCAAGTGTTCTTGGTTTATTTTAGAATTAATGTGAAAGTGATCTTTTTATTATGGTTGGTTGGTTCCCAATATACGCAAGGTACGGGGGAACATGTCCGGAATTTTGATGTATGGCTTCCCTCTCAGGCTTGGGCTGAATCGGAGTCTCAAGGAGGTGTCAGATGCTGTACCAATGAGGGCAAGCCTAACGGTTTCCAAGAGGTCACTACTCAGTTTTGTCCCAAGCCTTCTGAGAAATTTCCCCACGACAACAAAATGTTCGGGATGTGCCGGATTTTCACATAAAGGTTTTTTTATTCGGGGCGATGTTAGATCCTATTACTAGTCATCTCCTCCTTTCTGATGTGTACCAACTGGATCAGACTGAGCTACAAGTCGGCCATAGAGCATACGGGAGAAGACCTTGGTATTTTTCAGAATGTTTTATGAACCAAAATTTTATCTTTTTAAAACCCAAGAGTCTCTTTTCAGGCACGTACTTGGGCAAGCCCTTGCACAGAAACCCTACTTCGGGAAAGCAAGGGGGGCGTTTGAGTTTGTAAAAAAAAAAAAAAAATGATAAAAACTACGTTTTGAGTGAACTTGTGGCCCGCCAGTGGAACGAACCAACAAGGTTGATTTTATTGATTGCAGAAAAAAAGAAATCTAAACTAAAAAGAAAAAGCAAACCATGAAATTTGAGTCGACACAGTTTCCCCCCCTGGGGGGATGGGGTGTGGGCGCTTGGTTAGCCCACTTGCTCTCTTTTGATGCTTTAGTTACAGTATGATAGAAATGCCCCAGTCTTAAATCCACTTAGTGGCTTACAAAATAGAAGAGAAAAAGTGACCGGTTTAGGAAATTTTCGAACTAGATGCTCCGGATGGCCTGGATCCTGGAAAATTGGCCAGCAATCCTCTCTACCTTCTCTTTAAATGCTGCAAACCAGCAAGCAATAGATTAGTAAAGATGCCCAAAAACACTTTAAGAGTGTCTTTGGAACACCTCCTAAAAACCCAGAAAAAAAACTAAGTTAAACTTCTAAGTTAAAATGACCGAAAGTAACCAAGCAAAAACAAGCTATGGGGCTTGTCTACTTGGGATCTTTGCTAGCTTTTAATGGCTGCAAATTATATGCTCTAGGACAGCCAGGTAATACTTTGAAATCAGATCTAACACTACTTCAGAAAAACTTGAAAGATTTTGACAACTTGAACCAGTTTTCGAAAAGAAAGTGGTAGATAACCAAGAAGCTTTGATCTACGAACAATAAACTCTTTATGAAATGAAAGAATAAAACTTCTTGACGACAGAATCTGATCTATTTAAGTTTTTATCAGCAGTATGTAAATCAGATCCACTTTTTGATTAGTAACTAGTAACCATAAAATTTGATTTTTTTCTTGAATGAGAGAGAGAGATGGAACAAATCCTTGTTGAAAATCGAAGCTTTGAAGATGGTTTAGTGATGTTCGAAGGGACTATATCTGCAAACAATGATTAGAAAAAAGGGGAAACAAACAAGATCCTCCTTCTTGCAAACTCAAGAAAACACCTGCACATCACAGACCTCACCAACAAAAATTTAAGTGTAGATATACACTCACAAGAAACTACTATTGCATATCCATAAACAAATGAAAGATACAAAAATAATCTCTTGCCAAGCACACATCACTAAGCTGCTGCAATAAACAAATTGAAAACAACTTATCTCATAGATTGGTAACAGTCTTTCCGATGAGCACACCACACCCTTGAAGAATGAAGCTTATGCACAAGTCATCTTGGAAAAAGACACAAGATAGTACATCCACATATGACAAAAACACCACAAGCTGACCTCCAAAGTCTTCTTTTATTCAAACTAGAAAAATATTACAATCATAGGTTTTTTGCTCCAATTCTCACTAGTGAACGATGGAGAGGAGCACACAATTTATAGAAAACCCAAGTGAGGAGAGGAGGGGCGCACTTGCTAAATGAGAGGGGAGTGGTGGCATGGATGGTGGAGGAGAAAGGGTTGCCCATCCCTTGCATTGGGATGTCACAAACCAGCATAGATCGTGCCCACTCAATCAGCCCAAATGGTGCTGCTCATCCCTTAACTCGTGGGCTGCCCAATACACCAAATGCGCCCCTCCTTCATAAAAGCGCCCAGCCCACAATGGGGGAGTTATGCCCATGATACGGGCTGCCCATATGACACGATTTTCAGTCAAAAACACTCCTAAATTCATGCTGGTCGAAATCAGACCCATAACTCTCTTGAAAATCTTTTAATTTTTTAAGTCATTTTTTCATTTTTTGCATTTTTCATGACTTTTTTGGGCTTTTGGGAAATATTAAGCATCCAAACCTTAGGAAAAATGGGTTTAGGGGTTTAGGGGGTGCTCTGAGTTAGAAAACGAGCACCCCTAAGGCAAAAAAAAGACCTCCAGATGCCACTTCCAGGCCAATTACAAAAATTTTAATTGAACCATTAAAAAATGGCCCAATTTACGGAAAAAATAAACCCTGTCGAAAAATAAAAAACAACCTAGGGGGACTTAGCACATGTCCATATGACTCAAAAATAACGCCTAGCATGTTCATATTCATTGACCCATAGACTTTAACAACCCCCTAAGGCCCATCAGCCTCCCCAGGCATTCCAGCTTTGGAGGAGCAGGAGAAAAACCCAAAAATTATGTTATGCACTAATGCAAGACATAATAACTAGGTGAAAAAACTCCTTGGAATACCTGACTTAGCCCAAAAGTCCTAGAGAACCAAGTGTTTTACAAAACACCATGCTAGTACGTTTTATTACAAACCCCGTAGGGCCATGGACATGTGGAAAAAAGTTAAAACCGGGGCCCTTTAAAAAGGCCAGCTGGATATCAAATCATAAAAAGGGCACATGTATCATGTTCAACTCTGCCCGCTCGCTTGATAATCCAACCAAGTACAACTTAGTTGGCAACAGATCCCTTCATCAAATGATTCCAAATGCTTGTCATAGCAAGGTTCTCTATTCACCCTAATCAAAGCTCCATCAGAGTTAGGAACACAGATATATGATAAATCCATCATAAGGTATCCACCTAAGCCAACTGCCCACTTCCTAGATAAAAGCATTCCATATGCTGGGGGCAAATCAATGACTACTACATCCATCATGGTATAAATGTCTGAACATGCAAAAAGATAAGCTCTAAGGTTCTTGATCAAACCATAGGACTGCACACGACGGGAATCTATACCCCAGACATTTCCATATGGTTTAGTCACTTCCAATCCCATTTCCTTCATGACATGTAAAGGCATGATATTCATGGCTGCTCCAGAATCCAACATGCAGTTGTGGAGGAGCATATTCTGAATGTGCAAGTAAGGTAAAAGGGAGGGTGACCACCGTTCTTTCTTTCATAAATGGCAGAATGGATGTTTATTGGTGGATCCTTTTCAATTTTACTAGGTTGTGTTCCACTAAAGCTCTGAATGTGACAGGATTCCAAGACAACCTCAGGAGTCTTTTCTTGGCCAATGCCATCAAAGAACTCCTCTACATGGCATCTAACAGAGGGAACTTTCATCAACTCAGTGACAGGGATATTACACATAATTTTGCCTAACTCTTTCTTCATATCAATTTTTAGATCATAATCATTAGGGGCAAAATCTTCTTCTTCCTCTCTATCTTCATTAGTCTTTTTCCGTTTGACAAGGAAAGAAGGTTGGGAGTTACTTCCTCGTTTATAGATTTGATACTTTGGTTGTTCCTTAGGTTCTGGGAGATCTATGGCACAACATGAGGAGCTAGGTTCCTCAATCACTTCTTCTTCTTGCTCCTATGGCTCTTCTTCTAAAAGGATTCTTCCAAAATCATCGTCGAAAGATAAGTCATTGATAAAGTTGATGTTATCAAGTTGGTCATCAGGATAGTTGGTGTCAGAAGGCTCTCCTTCTGTTTCATCACACCAATTCACATTCTTCTTTTCAGAACTTTATGGATATTCAGGTTGTTGTCTATTGTTATCCCCCTCAGGTCTTCTATTATTGTTCCAATAAGGTTTAGGGCCATAAGGGTTTCTATGTCTCTCAGGATCATTCAAACTTGCGACACTTTTGGTCAGGACAGTTAGTTGTCTCGTCATCTCTTGCATGGTTTCTAACGTGTCCTTTGATTCCTTTGGCTCACTCACAGGTTCCTTGGGCTTTCGGAGCTTAGGGTCAGATCTAGAAGTGGATGGGGTAAAGTGATCAAATTTTTTTTGTTTGCCCATAGATGCTGCATTTTGCTCAGCCATCTTGGCATTAAACTGGGTAGTCTTTAAGTCATTGGGATTCTTATCCTTTAAGTGATAACCAAGCCATCCTTCGAATGCATTCAAATAATGAATAACGATCGCTTGATCTTTTGGTTTGATCTCTTCAGGAATGTTACCTACAGTCTTGTCAAATCTTATGTTAAACTCATGGACTGTTTCATTTTCTCTTTTCTTGATGTCAAACAGTTGATGCAAGAGAAATTTCCCATCTAACTTTCGGGACCACTCACTATTAAGCTTGTTGACAAAGTTATCATACCCATCAATGGATGAAGCAGGCAACTTGTCAAACCACTTCCGAACATCTCCTTCTAAAGATGCCATAAGACACCTCATGAAAACATCTTCCTCAGATGCTCCATATCCTTCCATATGTTCTTAGACTTTATCAACATGATCTTCAATGGAGATAGCAAACACTCCATCAAACTTGGGAACTTTTTCAAAATACTTTTTCAGGCTTGTCATGGGGGGCTCCCTGGATTTGAGAAAAATCTAAAGGAGATGGCTTAGCCTTCCTTCCAAAGATCCTAGGATTTTGCGGGGGACGAGGAACATTCTGGTTTCCACCAGCATTTGTTTCGGCCATTGGATTGGATGAGGTTGAAGGAGATCCCAAAGAATGATTCAGAGAAGAAGAGTGATTATAGATCTTCCAAAGGGAATTGGAAGAGGTCTCTTTGACCGGTCTTCTGTTCCGAATGTAAGTTATAGGGGTTCCTTCAAGATTAAGACGATCTAAGAACTTAGGATTTATACGTTGGGTTCGGTCCTCAGTAGAGTCGCGGGGTGGAGTCGCCAGGTGAACCACACAGGTATTTCACTGAAATGAAATATGTTGTAGGAGAGGTGAGATGAGCGAAATTTAAAATGGTGATTGGGATAATTATGGAATTCAAAATGCAATCACCAAGGCAAAATACCAGATGTGATAAGATATGGATTAACACACGGACACTCACAGACATCAAAGGTAAGCCTCTACCTCCCCGACAATGGCGCCAAAATGTTATCACCGATCTTGTAGTTGCCCCTACAGATGGATCCAAGGTGGATGGTAGAGGGGACATGCAACTAAAGTGGTGAACCAAGAGAGCCTTAGTTCCCACAAGGATGGTTGTCACGCCAACCAAGGCACTCTTCGCTTTAGCTATCAAAGCCAAGATAGCAAGGGGGAGACCCAGATCTACTCCCGATAGGAGAGATCAACCCAATCACCAGATCAAATCAATCTAATGAAATACGTAGGGTGACAGGTATGGAACCCTAGAATTAAGGGGTTAAGACCACTGTGCATGCTTAGGAAATTTGTGATATGATAAGGAAAGATAACACACATTGATTCTAGGATTAAGTATGATACCAGGATTCAAAGCTAGTTCAAAATGGTCAAAATCAACTGCCTTGGGAAACGTGACCCATAAAACATGGAAAGTGTCCCAAAACGTAGATCTGACAGTTAAGGCTTTCTGGCTATGCTTGATGAAAGGATATGACAGTATCTAAATGTACAAGCAACCAGACAGAGACCAACCCATAGGGAAATCTGACAACCTAGGAAAGTCATCAGGGCTTGGAGGAAGATCAGTGTCTTGGAAATTGGGCCAAATGGAGTCGGATGTCCACCAAAATGTAGATTGGGGTTGTCAAGATGCAAAGCAAGGTGGGTTTTGAAGATCAAGGTCATCCAATGGCTAGATCTCAGTAGATCTGAGATTGAAAGTAACTCACTCAATGACCCAAGTGGGGCACAACCCTCAAAATGAGGAATGGGGCCCACAAGGCAAAAAATAAAGAAGTGAGGTACTAGGGATAGGTTATCAAGTGAGAGGAATGCAAATCAAGCGGGATCTCACCTACCCACATCTTGGAACTAGCTCCAATAGCTTCCCTCAAGGAGTGTGGCCTCCCTTGGAGAGGCTAATGTGCCTTGGGAAAAGGGTCAAATGGAAGCCATTCCGCACCAAACTATAGATCCGAATTGCCGTGGATGCTATAGAAGTGGGTTTTCAATATTTTATCCAAAAGCTAGCTAGATCCAAGTAGATCTAAAGAAAATGAAAAATGAGGGTTTTAATCAATGAGGGTTTTAATGACTTAGACAGATGGATAGATCATGGAATGAGAAATTTACCTTGAGATCATACCTGAGTGATGGATGAGGTTGCCATGTTGTTGAGGAATGTTCCCGCAGAGATCAAATGGGAGATCTTTGATTTTTCTTGCTTTGAGATGATGCCCTAGCCCACACGTGCGCCCTCCTCTACCTATCAAACCAAGGAAGTCGATTCAATTAGAATGATCAAGCATGGAGGAAATACAAGCAAATAGCAAATGATAACCTGAAGTAGAAGGTACAAAGACAGTAATACTCCCTGTTACCGACGAAGAAACCCAAAGAAGAAGCAGGGAGAGTCTTCCCCTACCAATGCATCCTCCTTGAACCAATTCGGGCTCCACCTGTAGATGAAAAATACATGGACAAAAAGATAGCAAGATAATCTCTAATAACCCAGTGCAAAGGAAGAACAAACAATCGAACTCTAAAAGCATTCACCACAACACAACAAGTAGATGCAATAGTATTTTTCTATTCCAATAATCTAGAGCCAAAAGTCCCTTTTACAATGAGGAGCTCTCTCCTTTAAATAGGATGGAGAGACACCAAAACCCTAACCACCTTTTGAATGGATGGCTAAGATTAAAAGATCAAAGTGATCTAATCAATGGTTGAGATGAGCTCAACATAAAAGTACATGGATCAATAATAAAATAATACATCAATGGACCAAATCGCCCTAGGAGAGGGGCTCCCACCAAATGTTAATGATAAAATATAAAATCTAGCTCATGGTGGGTCCAAAGGGTAATTTCTAACACCCTTGGTCAATCCCCATGGCACAATATCAATAAAATAATGCTCTAAGCACCAAATTGTGCCTCTCTAGGAAAGTCGTGAGCCTTAGGGGGCTCCAGAAATCCATAAAAAATGCCAGAGTGATGAGTGTAGGCCCCACTGAAAGCTGAAACTGCTGGAGAAGGTGTGGAAGACATCCCACTCATCATCAAACATCATCCCATGCTAATCCCTTGCCTCAGTAGCCGAAATCAAATCCCTCAGTTGCCATTTTTACCATTTTTAATCTGCCTTGGGAAGTGTGAAACTGCCCAAACTGCCTCCTGGATTGCCTGCGCTGTCAAGGTGAGCTCACCAGGCTCTCTGGGAGGGGGGTAATATGGTAATAACAAGTGGCTGGACCACCCCCTCCATGCACAACGCTCTAGGTGAACCAGTCAAGTCCAACCTCTGCCCTGATAAGCCATCTGATAGGCCAAAACTACACTAGGTAGCCTACTGAGGCTAATAATCACTGTAATTGCCCGGAACTGAAAACAAACTGTCTCATTAGACTTAGAGAGCCCAAATCCATCTAAGATGTGTACTCATACACCATATAGATCTTTGCATGATCATAATAAATATCCAACATACTCGACAGACCAAATAATAATAATCTGTAAAAGTGCTGAAAAGCACAAATCATCATCATAAGCCTGAAACCACTACATAGAACCACCTGGTGACTTGTAGCAGACCATATATCATATCTCTGTATCATGAAGCAGTGTTATCGGAACCCGATTGGAACCGACAAAACCGGCCGGTCCGACCGGTTTACAAAGGTAACCGGTCCGGTCAGGGACCAAACCGGTTGAACCGGTTTTTTGTTTGAACCGAGTATTGAACCGGCCACAACCGGTCAAAATCGGCCGAACCGGCCTGAACGGGCCGGTCCATACAGTGGACCCACGAAACTGAATTTAAAAAAAAACACAAAAAAAAGTTTTCTATGCTTCTATGATTAGTTTATTGTTATTCATTAGTATTATGGTTTCCATTTCGAGCCTCTTTGTTGATTTGCTTTGGTTTAGAACCTCAGAGATGTATTGCACTAGGTGTTGTTTTGGTTATTTGCACCCATACTTGCTATATATATGAAAAACTTTGCATATTTGTGTATTAATGGTTTGTATTCATATGTATGCACTTGAATATATATTTTTTTTACAAAATATGAATATTTTATGTATTTTTTAGTCGACCGGTTTTTTTCCCTGTTTTTTTCCAGTTCCGGTCCGGTTCACATTTTGGGCTTCGCCGGTTTGATGACCAGTCTGGTTCCGATAACATTGCTATCATTTGAGGTCTGCCACCTCATGTCCTGTGCTTGACTTTGGTCAAACTAGGTTTGACCAAGTCAAAATAACCAATAATGTAACTCAGGCTATCATCAAACTGCTGCAAGTGCCAAAGGTTAATGCATGTTCTACAATTTATTCAAGTAGCAATTATAACAAGAAGTAATCATTACTGGCGATCTAAAACCAAATATATAAAATCATTAATTCTTATTATTACTCAGACCAGACTTTCAAGACCATACTCACTTCACAGTTGTGATCAATTTGCTAGTGAAGGGTGAGGGCTAAAAATTAAAAGGCTAGGCTAAGGGATGACTATTGACTTGACATTGTGACACTTTGGAAATGGAAAGGGAATACACACTCTAACATATGCTGGACAAGCAGTAACACGGGGGATGGCAGTGTCTCACAGATGGGTAAGTTGTTCAAAGAGTGCTTATTCAGCTTAGGCACCATGTCTACTTTTATAAAAGATGATCCAAGTTCATTAGGATCCATTGATTTTACTTTATGGCCTTTTTGGCCTACATAACCCTTCGGATCTCAGGTGTGCTAAGAAGCACAACTAATTGCAGCTTGCATCCAGGGCATGTTTGTACATATACATAAGGTCAGCAATCGTTTAGATATAGAGTTTAAGAACCATAGCTTTTTTGGACCTTTCTTATACTCTTCTAGGAGTATTTATAGCTTTTCATTACTCTTGCCCTTTACTCATGTGTGTTGATAAACACATTCTAGAGTTTACAGTTTCCTAGGCGAATTTACATAAGTTTCCATAAGTGGTACATGAGCTTTCAATTTTAGCCAACACATCTTAAGTGACTAGGGGGACTTCGTACCAGTGCCAAACATCGGGACAACCGACCAAATGATTTAGGACTACAATCCAACTCACCAAAGGTAAGTTTTGTCACCAATTCAGAGCCGAGACACAAGAAACAGGGAAGCTCATCCAACACAGAGGCTAAAGCGGGGGAAGGTCCTCCATGCCACTAGTCAAGTAGTAAGTCAGGGTAATAAACAAACTGGTAGGTAATGGATGGTTGAAGATAGTGAATAATGAGACCAACACTAGCAAGCCAAAGTATGGTGGGAATGATCACCTCTATTCTCCCTTAGGGAGGGTAAAACCAATGAGTATGGGTAGTGAACTTCTAAGTCTAAGTGGGGACAATATAATATATATAAAAATACAACCAGGTCCACATATCTATATGATTGCCAGATCATGATACTAAACGCTAAGACATGCTACAAGAATGAATATAAAAGCAATATAACCATAACACGAAAACATACCTGGTGAGTCATATACCTGAATGCACATAATTTGAACCAACATCTGTCCTCTGAAACTGCTACTGTAACTCTAGGTAACACTGACTGCTCTGTATAAATGGCTAAATGGCTACATTGGTCATCTTTCTAAGTGTCCTGAAACTCAGTCATGGCATGGGGAACAATACTGCTGTCCATAATAATATCATGATCCATAATAGATGCTCATCTCAACATCTCAATGTAAGGGAGCTGGCTGAAAAGTGTACTGGAATCAGAAAAATAATGTATGATAGCTTGACTACTATATATGTGATAAAATGCCCTGTTATCACCTAAACTGTAGCTACCCTTATGGATGTATCCATTAATGGATGGCAGTAGGAAAGGGCAACTCAAAGGTGCAACCACGATCATCTCGACTTCCAATAGATGGTTGTCACGCCAATCGAGGCAACCTTCACTTTATGTTATTTAGCCCAAACAACAAAGGGGGAGACCCAGATCTACTCCCGACAGGAGAGATCAAACCAAGACACCAAATCAAAGTTAAGTATGAGTGAGGTATTGTAAGGTGTATGGTGTATCCTAGACCTAAGGATGAAGTCACAAGATAAGTAAGGGGTTCAATGAGTATAGCTTTGGTTCATTGTGAGTGTGAAAGTGACTTACAGCGTTTGAAATGAGATCCAAGATTAAAGTACTAGTCAATTGTTAGAAAATCCACTGCCTTGGGAACCATGTCCAATGCAGAGTAGTTTAGGGGTTGAATTGGGGCTAACTAGTACATGTGACAAGCTTGATTATGAGATATGACAACATCACAAGGGTTCAGTCCATCAAACAAGGATCAAACTACAAGTTAATCCAACAATCTAGGAAAGTCGAATTGACTTGGAGAGAGATCAGTGCCTTGGGAATTGGGATAAATGGAGTCAAGAAAAGATTAACTTATGTTTGATGACCCCTATGGCATAAGACAAGTGGGTTTTTAAAGGTTTGATGGATGGATGTGTCTAGATCAAATAGTTCATGATGTGACCCAAGCGGACCACAATCCCTTAAAACAAGGAATGCTATCCCCAAGGCAAGATTTCACAAAGTGATCTACTAGACCTAGGTTTCAAGGTATGCATGTTCCAAATCCACCAAAATCTCATGTACCCATGTCCTACAAGTGGACCAACTCCAATCTCCCAAGAAGTGCGACTTTGCCCAAGGAGGGTAAAAGGTGGGGTAAATGGGATCAAGACAAGTCCAATGGCATCCAAACTTTAGATCCAAGTAGGCTAATCAAGTGACAATGTGGATCTAGAATATCAAGGCAATCCAAGGGCTAGATCTTACTAGATCTGAGTTTTATGATACCAAGTGGTCCAAAATGGGGATTAAATCCCTTAAAATGTGGAATAGGGCCCACAAGGTAGAAATCAGAAAAGTGACAATCTGGGGGTAGGTTATTGGATATGTAGATTGTATATCAAGTGAAATCTCAACTACCCACGTACTAGATCTAGGTTAACTTACCCAAACCAAGAAGTGCGCCCTTGCTTGGAGAGGCTAAGTGCCTTGGGAAGAGGATCAAATGGAGGCCAATTCTCACCAAACTATAGATCCGGGATGTCATGGATACTATAGAGGTGGGTTTTAAATTTCTTACCCAAGAAGCCACTAGATCTTAGTAGATCTGAGAAAATGTAAAATGGGGGTTTTGATTAATTAGGGTTTGAAATATTTTAGACAAGTGGATAGATCATGGAAAGAGATTACCTTGAGATCATACCTGAGTGATGTGAATGAGATGCCTTGTTGTTGAGGAAGATTCCCGCAGAGATCAAATGAGAGATTATTGATTTTGCTTGCCGAAATGATGCCCTAGCCCACAAGTGCGCCCTCCTCTACCTGTCAAACCAAGGAACAACGATTCAATTAGTAAGATCAAGTATGGAGGAAATACAAGTAAAATGCAATGATAACATGAAATAGAAGGTCCTGGGACAGTAATACTCCCTGTTACCAACGAAGAGATCAAGAGAGGAAGTAGGGAGAGTCTTCCCCTACCAATACTTCCTCCTCAAACCAAATCAGCCTCCACCCGTAGATGCATAAAACGTGGTACAAAAGAATATGGCAAGACAAGATCTCCAATAACTCAGTGCAAAGGAAGAATCAACGAACGAACACCAAAAACATTCACCACAACACTGGAGAGAGATGCAATAATAATTTTCTATTCCAATAATCTAGAGCCACAAGTCCCCTTTACAATGAGAGGCTCTCTCCTTTAAATAGGAGGGAGAGAGTCCATAATCTAACCACTTTTTGAATCAGTGGCTAAGATTAAAAGATCAAAAGATCTAATCAATGGTTGAGATGAGCTCAACAATAAAATACATGGATCACTAATAAAATATAACAATAAGTGGACAAAATTGCCCTAGGCGAGGGGATCCCACCAAATCATGGTGACAAAATATAACAACTAGCTCATGGTGGGTCCAAGGGGTAATTTTAGACACCCTTGGTCAATCCCCATAGCAAAATAATAATAAAATAGTCATCAAAGTACCAAATAGTGCCTCTATGGACAAATCGTGGGCCTTAGGAGGCCTCAGAAATCATCAGAAAATGCCATAAGTGATGGATGTAGGTCCCGATGAAGCTGAAACTGCTGGAGAAGGTGTGGAAGACATCCCACTCATCATCACTGATCATCCCATGCCAAAACTTTGCCTCAGTAGCCCAAATCGAATTCCTCTGTAGCCATTTCTACCAATCCCAAGCTACCTCGGGAAGCGTGAAACTGCCCAAACTGCCTCCTGGAGTGCCTGCGTTGTCAAGGTGAGGGCACCAGTGTGTCCGGGAGGGGGTTAATATGGTAAAAGCAAGTGGCTGGACCACCCCCTCCAAGCACAACGCCCTAGGTCAACCAAATAAAATCCATCTCTGCTTTGACAGGGTCTCCGACAAATTAAAACTGCACTAGGATAGCCTACTGAGGTTCAATCATCACTGTAACTTCCCGGAACTGAAAGTAGACTGTCTCATTGGACTTAGAAGGTCCAAATCTATCCAAGATGTGTACTCATACACCATATGGATCTCTGCATGATCATATAATATATCCAATATACCCGAACAGGTGAAATAATAATAATCTGTAAATGATCAAATAATGCTGAAAACCACAAATCATCATTATAAACCTGTATCTGATGCATAGAACCATCATGTACATGTACATAGACCGTATATCATCTATCTGTATCATCACAAGGTCCAACCATCTCATGTCCTGTGGTTGACCTTGGTCAAACTAGGTTTGACCAAGTCAACATGACCAAATATAACTCAGACTATCATCAGAAGCTGCTGCAAAGTGTCAAAGGTTAATGCATGCTTTACAACTCATTCAAATAGCAATTATAACAAAAAGTAATCATTACTGGTGATCTAAATCCAAATATATAGTGTCATTAATTATTGTGATGACTCAGACTAGACTTTTAAGACCATACTCACTTCATAGTTGTGATCAATTTGCTAGTGAAGGGTGAAGGCTTGAAATAAACTGGCTAGGCTAAAGGATGATTGACTGACTCAACACTGTGACACTTTGGATATGGGAAAGGGAATACACACCATAGTATATACTGAATGAGCAACAACACAGGGAATGGTGGTGTCTCACAAATGGATAAGTTGTTCAAAGAGGGTTTATTCACCTTTAACAGATGCACACAATACATAATACAAATGAGGCCAGCAATTATTTTGATATAGCATTTAAGTTCCATTGCTTTTGGGCTTGAAGTTTCCATAGCCTTTGATCTATGTGTGTTTATAAACACACTGCATAGATTTACATTTATTTTAGGCTTTCTGCTGCAGGTGTGTTTTTAAGGCACTTGTTTACCTGAGCACTTCTAGGTGTGTCAGACAGCTTGTTTACCTAGGTATTTTACATTTCACAAAAGGTATAACATTTTATTTCATGGTCATTTTCATTTGGCTCGCCTTTCATTGATGTGTGTTTAGAAACACATTGCATGAACGGGCTTTTCATACAAGATATAACATTTCATTTTCCAGATTTTGTATTCATGGCAGCATTAAAGTTTCATGTTTAGCCAACACAACTTTAGTGCCTAGGGGGAATTCACAAGGAAATCCAACTCACCATAGGTAAGTTTTGTCACCAACTCAGAGCCGAGACACAATAAACAGGGAAGCTCATCCAATACAGAGGCTACAGTGGGGAAAAGTCCTCCATGCCACTAGTCAAGTAGTAAGTCAGGGTGATAAACTAAAAGGTAGGTAATGGATGGATGAAGATAATGAATAATGGAGCCCACACTAGCAAGCCAAGGTATGGTGGAATGATCACCTCTATTCTCCTTAAGGAGGGTAAAACTAATGAATATGAATAATGAACTTCTAAGTCTGAGTAGGGACAATAGAATATATATAATAAGATCAACCAGGTCCACATATCTATATGATCGCTAGATCATGACACTAAATGCTAAGACATGCCATAAGAATGAATATAAAAGCAATATAACCACAACACCATGATATACCTGCTAAGTCATATACCTGAATGCTCATCATCTGAACCATCATCTGTCCTCTGAAACTGCTACTATAACTCTGGGCACTACTGACTGCTCTGTACCAATGGTATAATGGCTACATCGGTCATCTCTCTGAGTGTCCTGAGACTCAGTCATGGCATGGAGAATAAAACTACTGTCCAAATCTGATAGTGATCCATAATAGATGCTCATCTCAGCATCTCAGTGTAAGGGAACTGGCTGAATAGTGTATTGGAATCAGAAAAATAATGTATGGTAGCCCGACTACTATATATGTGATAACATGCTTCACTTGGATCTATTATTTGGGCACTAGATCTATCTAGATCTACTACTCTTAATCCATAAGTGACCCTATCTTACACTTGGTTGAACTTTTGTCACCTCCCTAAGCCTTATCAACCAGGCCCTAACCACCTTGGGTCCATTAATCAACTTAGATATAGATCTTGTTTCATCTTGGTCTCCTTATCTTTCATAATCGCATTTCCCTAGGAGGATTTGATTGCATTCGCTAGCCTTCATTGGCTAAGCTAGGGTCTCCCCCTTGGTCTTGCTTAGGCTTGAGCTAAAGTGAAGAGTGCCTCGGTTAACGTGACACCCATCTTGCATTGAGAAACGTGGTTTCTCTTGGGTCACCTCTTTAGTTGTCTACACCTCTACCGTCCTGGATGGGATACCTTTAGAGACAACTAGTTGTGTGATAACATTTTTGGCACCGTTGTCGAGGATGTAGAGGCTTACCTCAGGTGTCTGCGGGTATCCATGTGTAACTTATATCTTATCGCATCCGGTCTTGTAAACTAGATGGTTATCATTTTTATTCCTAAATCCTTCATAACCATCCATTTTTCACTCATATCTCCCTAGCTATTCACGAC
The DNA here is from genome assembly GCA_027924585.1 of Larix kaempferi. Classification (NCBI taxonomy): domain Eukaryota; kingdom Viridiplantae; phylum Streptophyta; class Pinopsida; order Pinales; family Pinaceae; genus Larix; species Larix kaempferi. The sequence goes on along the minus strand of BSBM01000687.1, from coordinate 3,423,905 downwards.
ATATCTTTTGGTAGAAAAGAACCTAAGTCTACCTGGCGACTCCTAATCATGACTCCGTTGAGGAACGAGCTCATAAACATCCTTACGATCTCAGAAGTAGGGTTAATTTAAATCAATCAGAAGGAACCCCGCTTGTTTATCATAGAAGAGATCCCAAAGCCCAGTCATCTAACTTCTTTTGGAAAATTGTTAATTCCGATTCTCCAAATCTTTTCTTGGGATCCCCTTCAACTAATTTGGTTCCTCCTTCATCTCCTAATCACAACTTAAGTCCGGCTAATCAAATGGCTGGAACAACTCAAAATCCTCCAGGAAACAATTCTCAAACCAATGCACCTGTCGTTCATAGATTTGGGAACAAGGCCAAGGCCTCACCTTTGGGCTTTTCCCAAATCCCTGGTTCACCCCATGATATGCCAGACAAGTATTTTGAAAAGATCCCTAAGTTCAATGGGACCTGTGCGACCTCCATTGAGGACCACATTGAAAATGTTTGGGCACACATGGAGGCTTATGGGGCAGAAGAAGAAGATGTTTACATGAGGGGTCTTTTTGCATCCTTGGAAGTTGATGCATGTAAATGGTTTGACCGTTTGCCTGCATCATCGGTCACAGGATATGATGACTTCACTGAAAAACTTAAGTATGAGTGGTCAGTCAAGTTGGATGGGCGTTTTCTTTTGAACCAACTTTTCGAAGTTAAAAAGAAAGAGAATGAATTCGTCCATGAATTCAACATCCGTTTTGACAAGATAGTGGCCAACATCCTTGATGACATTAGGCCTAAAGAACAAGTTGTGTTGATTCATTACCTCAATTCATTTGAAGGTTACCTAGGCTACCATCTCAAAGACAAAGACCCTAAAAACTTAAAAGCTGCTCAAGAGAATGCTAGAAGGGCTGAAGCAAATGCTGCCTCTATGGGGAAGCATAACTTCTTTGAATCAATTAGTGCTTCGTCCTCTAGATATGAGCCCAAAGCCAAGAAAGGGAAAGAGCCAGTGAAACATCCTAATGATATGATGGAGAGTATGCAAGAAATGATGAAAAACTTGACTCTCCTAACTAAGGATCTAGCTAAAAACAAAGAGGCGGATAGGTATAGGAAACCTTATGGCCCAAAACCTTATTGGAATCCACAAAAGAGGCCTAATAATGAGAATGATAGAAGAAACCCTGTGAGCCAACCGTCTCCTGAACCTCCTGGTATTAACTGGTCAGAAGAACAAAAAGGGGAAGATCCTAATTATCCCACTCATAGTGAGGATGGTCAAGATTCTCCCAAGAACATTAATTGGGTTGATAACTTGGATTTTGATAAAGACTTTGGTTGAATTTTGCTCAACCAAGAGGAAGAGTCTGAAGACAATCCTAGTTCTAGTTTTCTCGTTTATGCCACTGAACAGCCTGAAAGTAGTGGCCAAGCTCATGTTAGAGTTTATCAAAGAAGAAAGGATGGCCAAAAGCTTACCCCTTTCATAGAAAGAAAGAGTAGTGAGCTGCGTAGCCCAGTGAGTGAGCCAATTCCTCTCCCAGAGTATGATTTAGACATTAACATTGAGAAGGAATTGGATAAAGTTATGCACAACATTCCACTCACTGAACTTATGAAAATCCCATCTATTAAAGAACAAGTGGTACAATTTTTCGAGAGTATCCCTGAACCTACCACTAGTCATGGTGAGGATCATCCTTTTCCAGACTTGACACCTAGTGTTAATTTTGAAGAAGAAGAAGATCCTCCCATCAATATCCAGACAACACTATATGAAAGGAAGAATGGTGGTCATCAACCCTTTTATCTTACACTTCATATAGGTGACACCCTTCTTCATAACTATATGCTTGATTGTGAAGCTTCCATGAATGTTATGCCTTTGCAAGTCATGGAAGCCATGGGATTGAAAATCACTAGGCCTTATGGGAATGCGTGTGGAATTGACTAAAGACCAGTTCAAGTCTTTGGACTAATCAAGAACTTAAGAGCTGACCTGTTTTCATGCCCTGATATATCCATGCTAATGGATATAGTAGTCATAGATTTGCCCCCTGTCTACGGAATGCTTTTGTGTAGAAAGTGGTTTGCTGGATTAGGGGGACATCTTCAAATGGACTTGTCATATGCTACTATTCCTAACTTTGATGGGTCTTTAATTAGGATATATCGGGAGCCATTTTACGATGGTCATCTTGAGAGTTATGAGGATGGCGTAAGGAATACTTATGGTGAGGGTGAGTTATTACCTGAGGGTATCTTCATGGTCATGGGTGGCCATAGTGAGGATCTTAGTACAGGAAGAGAAGAGAGTTGGAGATCCTTTAGAGGTGATGCTTCTTCTGAGGAAGAAAGGGATAGGCCTATTTTTGCTAGAGAGTTTGATCTGGATTTGCATGGTGGTGAAGTGTCGGAAGAAACTAGAACTTTGAACCAACTTAGTGATGTGGGGCCACAAATTGATCAACTTGAGCGCTTAAAAGTCTTCTTCAGGAGCATCATGTATCAAGGCATGTTCTTGCCAACTCATAGAGTTGTCATTTACTTGCCTCAAGACACGATCTTCCAAGGACATATGATAGAGAGGATCAGGAACCTTAGAAAAATAAACTTCGTTAGGTTCTTCATCACTTCCAAGACTAGGGGAAGGATGTGTTCCTTCAATGTTGTTTGCCCAAGGAATATTATGATCAAGCCCTTGTCTTTGTCGTTCCATATTAAGATCAATCAAGGTAATCCATTCATTAACCGTCCTAGGTATTCGCCCACCCCTTCTTATTTCATCTAGAATAGTCTCAGGGTTGTTTGTATTAGTGCCATGAATAATCTAGCTATTTTTCAGGAAGAGCCTCAAGCCAACGTTTCAACCAATGGGGATGAGTTGTCTCTACGTTATCCGTTACTTAGGGATATCCCTATTTTTCTTATTCCCCGTGAGTTACCTATTGGTGAAGAGAGTACGCACTCTATTGATGCATCTCACATTCCTACTCTGTCACCAACATCGTTGAACACAGGAGCTCAGAATGCTTCTAGCGTGGTTTCGAGTCATTCGTCACTTCCCAACAACCACCTAGCAATTTTAGATGATATAGTTGTTCCCATCCCAACTGGAGAAGGTAGTAGTAAGAGTATTGAAACCAAAACATACCATCTCCATTAGAAGATGAGGAAGATGAGGTTGTCATCAGAGATTTTTGGACTGTGGAAGAAACTCCCAAGTATATCATTCACCCACAGAATGATGAACCAAGAGATGAACATCCAAGGAGAAGAGTGATTCAGGAAGTCCTTATTGGTAGGGTAGCCATTCCTTTATAAGGTGGACCTCCCAGATTTGATGCAGTTCCTCCTAACAGGAACTCGAGGATAGTCACGCCCCAACCTCAATGCAATTCTGATATCCATCCCATTCCTATTCGCAATGTTGAAGCCATCCCTGAGTCGGTAAATCATTGCAAGTTTTCGTGCGGTGATAGGGTCGTTATTCCTAGTGATTTATTTACATACGATCCAGGGGATCTGGCGATATTTGGGTTGGACCGCTCACTGTTGAGCGTTGCATTGATGATATGTGTTTCCTCTCTACTGGGACTGGGCAGGAGATCATGCTACCTATCAATCAGAGAGACTTAAGGGATTATACCCTTGACTTAACTTGAGCTAGGACTTCTCTTGCTTGCTTAGAGTAGGTAGGTCTTTGAATAAGCTCACTTGAGCAGTATGATTTGTGTGCCTTTTGCTTTTCTTGAGTGCTGAGTATTGCGAGCCTTTTTGCTTTTCTCTTTTGATGAGCCTTTTAGTGTTGAGTATTGCGAGTCTTTTTGCTTTTCTCTTTTGATGAGCCTTTTAGTTTTCTTCTGAGTGCTTTTTTTTCCTTGTTTTTGAGTTGCCTGAGTGAGTTGAGTCATGCTCCTTCCTAAGCCTTTCTCATCTCCTGCATCCACATTAATAAAATATGAAAATGTTAAAATTTTTTCTATGAGTTAGTACTTTCATTTTATTTGCATTTTGTATTTTTGCTTTAGAGTAGATTTCATTTATGTAGTTTATCCCATACATGCTTCACGGGGTATTTTGCTTTCCATGAGTACAGGAACAGGTGCAAATAAAGTTGAAAGCAAAGAAAGTCGAGTGCTGGATTGAAGACTGATGTGGTTAGTGTTGGGGACTAGAGATTCTGAGGTTCTCAAGCACTCTCTCCCTTAGAGCACTTGTCCCAGCTGGAGCTAGATGTTATCACACACATAGTAGCTAGGCTACCATATGAGCAGAGCAAATATCTGCACATTCAGAAGCTTTGCTTTTACACTTTTTCAGTGAGATCAGCTATGATGAGCAGCATTATTTATGATCATTCACACATCAAAGCATCTTTGTATCAGACATTTAGTAGACCTTATGCCAAGGCTGAGCCTTGAGACCTCAGATTTGATGACCGATATGGCCTTTTATTTCATACAGTTGCAGTGCAGTTCTGAGTATTTGAGATACAGTGTTCTCAGTGGTTATAGTTGGTTCATATTACAGATGTTGATTGATGACCCAGTATATATATGATGTGCATTGATGTTATTACCTTGCTGTTTAGGTCATTTTGATAACATTGACTTGGTATAAAACAATTATGATTTGGCAGTGTATTAAAATTGAAATAAAGTTGGTTATGGATTATATGTATTGGTTGTATTACGGACATTTGGAAACGCTTGTTGTTTTTTACCTTCATATGAATGTGAACATGATCATTTAGTGTCTGCCTGACCTGCTAGCTTAGGCACCATTTCCATTTGTCTCCATCCATCCATTTGTCCTTCCCCATATATTGATCTTCATCCTGACTTACACCTTGACTTGTGATATGGAGGATCCTTTCCCGCTTCTGCCTCTTTGTTGGACTTGCATCCATGTTTATTATGTGTCTCGGCTCTGAGTTGGCAACAAAACTTGCCCTTGGTGAGTTGGATTTTATGCCTTTATCATTCTAGTCGGTTGCCCCGATGTGTGGTTAAAATTTGCGGAAGTCCCCCTAGTTGCTTGAGTTGTGTTGGTTAAAACTTGAAGCAAAGTTGTACTACATATGAAAATTATTGTTGATCTTACAGCCCAATGAAAAGGGCTATGAAATTGAAGTGAAATTCAAATATTATGAAATGTAAATGCACCCCAGATGTAAGCTGCGATTAGTTGTGCTTATAAGCACATGTGAAATCCCAGAGGGGTCATATTAGGCCTAAAAATCAATGGATAAATGTATGCTAAATCTAAGGATTGTTGGCCATGAAATGTGGCTTATGTATGCTAAATCTAAAGACTGTTGACCTTATGTGAAACTTTCCTCATTGAGCTTGCGGGTTATGACATGAGATGGAGCAAGGGACAACTAATTCTAAGGGTCCCCTAGAACCTCAAGCTACGGTTAGCCAGGCACCTAGTTCACGGCGGTTCTAGTAGTAGACAATGTTTGCCAAAGTTGAATAAGCACTTCTCTGAACAACTTATCCGTTTGTGAGACACTGCCATTCCTTTTGTACTCTTTGTCCAACACATGCTTAAGTGTATAACACCATGTCCCTCATCTAAAGTATCACAGTGTCAAGTCAGTCACGTCATCCCTCTCAGCCTAGCCCTGTGTCTTTAGCCTTCACCCTTTGCTAGCAATCGGATCATGTTTACAAACAAGTATATTCTTGAGATTCTTCTTAAAGGTAAATTACTTAACTAACCTATGATTACTTATTAACTGCCAGTGAAATGATGCTTAATACTCTAGAGACTTGCTATGAAAATGATTTAGAGAGCATGTCTTAACTATTTGCACTTGCAACAACATGGCTTCTTAGCCAGGGTCATATTTTGATCAGTTTGACCGGTCAAACCTAGTTTGACCAAGGTCAACCTTGGGATCTGTGATGAGATGGACTACTTTATGTATGATGTTGATCCATGGTCTTCTACATACCTTTTTGATGATTCCATATGATGGGCACAGGCTTCAGATGATGATTGATGCAGTTTGTCATGATTATTGTTATTTCCAGATCATCATATTTTTACTTGTCCAGGTATGGTGGACCCTACAGATGATCCGACAGGTTATCATGAGATGTATGAGTACTCATCTCTAGTGGATTTGAGTCTTCTGGATCCATTGAGACACTTATCTATCAGTTTCAGGCACTCCTAGGCATGTTATGAGCAGTTTTGCACCTGTTGACCAGTTTGGCCATGTTGGTGTGGCCTATCCAACCAGATCATTGGAGGCCAGTCGTTGCCTAGGGAGATACAGGGGAAGGGGGTGGTCCAACTACTTGTTATTACCATATTAGCCCCCTTCCGGAGATGATGGCACACTCAATTTGACAGCGCAGGCACCTGACAGTCAATTATGGGCAGTTTCATCGTTTTTCAGGAGGATTAAAAAATGGAATAAAAAGGTCATAAAGGAATTCGAATTGGGCAATTGAGGCAAGGTTTTGGCATCAAGTCTTCTTTGAGGTCATCTATGGTGTGTCCCACTCCTTCCAGATCAGTTTGTAGCAGTTAGTGGGGTCCACACAGTCAACATGATGTCTTTTGATGTATGATTATCTCAGATTGAGGGGGACAAGATTTGATCATTTGTGTACTTGGACATGTCATTGAGTCTCATGTTATATTATTGTGCCATGGGGTGATGCTAGAGAAGGGAAATAATACCTCCTAGCCCCACCATGTGCTCCTAGTCACTTGTCTTAGTCATCTTATGTGAGACACACTTGTATTAGTCTCCCTTAGCCATGACGTCACCCCCCCTAGGGTGTTTTTAGGCATGACGTCATCCCTTTAGTGAGTGATCCATGTCATATGTTGTATTGGCTCATCTTAGCCATTGATTATATTGTTGTATCTTTTGATCTCAACCACTCATTTCAAAAGTGGTTAGGGTTTTGGTCTCTCTCTTCCTATTTAAGGAAGAGACCCCCCTATTGTAAAAGCATCTAGAGATTTTTTGCTCTTGGCTGTTGGAAAAAAATTCTATCTTTTGGAGCAATGCTTGGATCTTGAAGTGGATGTTTGGTTGTGATGATTGTAAATGCTTTTTCCATTGCACTGGAGGATATCTTGTAGCTATCTTGCATCTTTTGCCATATTTTTGATTTACAGGTGAAGAAGACGTCTTAGAGGAATGCGCATTGGTGGGGAGGCTTTCCATGCAAATTTTCTTCAATTCATAGATCAAACAGGGAGTGGTTTTGTCTTTATACCAGTCATTCCTTGTCATCTGTTTCTAGCTTGTATCTACCCTTGTCTTGTTTGACTGATTGAGCTTTGTCTCCTTGGTTTTGACAGGTATAGAGGGGCACACGTGTGGGCTTGGACAAATTGTTTTGGCAAGAGGGCTTCAAAATATTCCATTTGATCTTTGGGAAAGTAATCCTCATCACAATCAACATTCATCTCATTATCCAGGTATGCTTGAAAGGTTAGTATTTTTCCTCCTTAGCTTGTCCTTTATTTCTAGATCTCAAAACCCTAAACTTCAAAACCCTTGTATTTTTTATTTTTCAGATCTATGGAGATCTAGCAACTTTTTGGGCTTAGTAATTAAAATCCACCTCTACATTAGTCACAACATTCCCGATCTTTAATTTGGTGGACATTCGACTCCATTTGCCCCTTCATCTAAGGCACTAGTCCTCCTTGAGGCAAGTCGCACTCCTTGGGTAGATGGTCTTTTGCTAGATCGCACATGTGGGTATTGCCAATTCTTCATTGATCCATTAGATCCACTCATTTGCAAACCCCCTAGTGCCTCTCTTCTTTGATTTTCACCTTGTGGGCCCCATTTGGACCAATTTCCTTATTTTAAGGGTGGGCCCCACTTGGATCTATTATTTGGGCACTAGATCTATCTAGATCTACTACTCTTAATCCATAAGTGACCCTATTTTACACTTGGTTGAACTTTTGTCACCTCTTTAAGCCTCTTAAACCAAGCCCAAACTACCTTGGGTCCACTTATCATCTTAGATCTAGATCTTGTTTCATCTTGGTCTCCTTATCTTTCATCATCACATTTCCCTAGGAGGCTTTGATTGCATTTGCTAGCCTTCATTGCCTAAGCTAGGGTCTCCCCCTTGGTCTTGCTTAGGCTTGATCTAAAGTGAAGAGTGCGTCGGTTAACGTGACACCCATTTTGCATTGGGAACCATGGCATCTCTTGGGTCACCTCTTTAGTTGTCTACACCTCTATCGTCCTGGATAGGATACCTTTAGAGACAACTACAAGTTGTGTGATAACAGTGACCAAATGAGGAGGGCGAGCCTCTCATTTATACTAATCAATGACTTGACCATTTTCCCCAACAGGGCCGACTTGACTCTCCTAATAGGGCCGACTTGTCCAGTTCACAATAAAATAATATTTTCTGGATCTTTCTAGGCCAACCTAACAATTAGGGTTTACATTGACTCTTTCAATGACTGTTACATGATCAATTACATCAATAATAATTTGTAATGTTTCGTTTTGGGTAAAATTGGAACAAGGGACATGTAGAGCATGCGAGCCCTAGCTCAAGAGCATGCAAGCCTGCATGCAAAAATAAGATGCATGCAAGTATGCATGCATGCAAAAGTGAAATGCATGCAATCATGCAGGCATGCAAAAGTGAGGTGCATGCAATCATGCATACAGGCATAAGGGAGATACATGCAAACATGCATGCATGCAACAAATGAGAGGCATGCAACTCAACGGAGAAATAGAAGAGAAAAGTGACTTCGGTATAGGGCATGCAATGTCAAGGCTATAAAAGAAAGATAAAGTGAGTTACTTAGTATCCATTATTATGATTGTTGATTGAGAATCGGTTTTGAGAGCTCGGTGAGCTTATTGGTGTTGAGGACGGAAACCCTCGACTAGTCTTGGTTTCAATGGCGAAATCTATCCATCCTAGCTAAGCTGAGAGGTAAATCATTCAGGTTTACCATTGTGTGCTTCATTGTGACTGAGTAAGTGGTCAAGGTTATCGAGTTGTGGATCAAAGCTCAAGTCGTTATAGTAGCTGTGTATTTCCTGGTGGTTTGTGCTGAGTGGACGCAATCCCTTGGAAGGTTGATGCACAAGGTGTATTCAGTAAGGCAAACTAGACTAAGGGAAGGAGGGCGTATTGATCAAACAAGTAGAATAGGCTCTTCACTATTAAATCTGCGTGGAAGCTGGAGGAAGGCGTGAGCCCTAAAGTCTGTCCACACCTTCACGTGATAGCAGCAGATTGGTATCTTCATTGAAGAAGGGCTTAATTACCCTTGGACTGGGCAGCGATCTTTACAGTATATTAGTGCAGCGATTCCCCTCTTCACTCCTGCGTGTATCTCTGTTGGGATCGTGGTGCTCCTTATGTGCTGAAATCATTAACACATTAGCGATCACTTCTCTATTGGACAGCGTGGAAGGGCTAGGGCATAAGAGTTTAGGGATGGAAGTCATGGGCCCTAGCTGATATTAAATACAGCTTGTTAATATTTATAACAAGGGATCTCAATTGGAGAAAGGAGAGTCGTGTTCCACTTTCCCAGGCTGCTACGCTGCTACAGCCATTACATTACGCCCAGTCCATTGTTTAAATGATATCAGAACAATATCCTATCTCCAATAGCCACGCATTACTACATATATATCAGTCCATGCAAGAGAGAACTCGTGGGACAGTGAAAGGACAGCGTATGAAGAAGATCTTGGAGCAAGGAAGGAAACATATTACTAGTATTCAGGGCTGCATGCATTGAAGAAGATGTGGGCTGTCCATTAGTAGTACGAGGCTTCAAGTTGGATTGCCAATCTCAGCCATCTCCATACATCCTCTACGGACTCCATCATTCACTGTCAAAGCAGATTCAAGCTTGCATTTTACAGTTGATATTTTCCTATGCAAATCTGGGCACATCCTGAAGGAGTATCATCATCAAGACTATTTCCAGGTGTGAGAAAAAGGCTGTTACAGCCATCTTTATTAGTGTTTACTGTTATATTAATTATATGGACTGCTCATCAATTTATATTTCAATAAAGGAAGGTGGCAGCTGCTACAGTTACAACTCATTTTCAATATCTCTGTTTGTAAACCAATTTCATGACTATCAATAAAGCAATCAGTTTGGCAATGTATACATGTTGATGGTATGAGATCTTATTGTTCAACTTTATATGCAATTTCTGGGGTAAAATAAATATTCAAGATCAATACCGTCCAAATCCAATCAGCCACATAAACCTGAGACTGGAAGCACATACAAAAAGGTGATTCCCATCAATTGGGATATTACAGTGGTATGAGTCAAATTAAACTAACAGCTACAGAAATAGAAAGGAAAAGACACATACAGTAGATAATTCCTATTAGGAATCTTACAGTACCAAAGAAGTCGGAATTGCACAATCAGTGAAGTGAAAATTTTATATCAGATTTAAGTTGGAATCTTACATAATTCCCGAAGGAAGTACAATACAATTAATACAAATGATACAAATAAGAATATTAAATATCTTCCAAAGTTACATTCTTCAACAAATGGAAGTCTAAACCTGGTGTGATCAAGAGAAACAAGCAACAAACCAATAAACAAAATAATGACAAATCAGAAAATCAAAATAGTATATTTTGCATTCTCAAACAAGCATGAATTATGTTTGTCAATGCATGCTCTATAGCTATAGAGCCGCCATTCTGTTCTGAAGTCAGAATTGTATTTTATTATATCTTTATCATGCCTTCATCAATGAAAAATTTCTGGTAATGAAAAGATGCATGGAGGAGAGGATTGGAATACATGGACAATAGACAGCTTTAAAAGTTGAAATATTAGTCAAAGGCAAATTATCTTAAAAATGATTTTTAATGTCAGGGTAGTCTATTTTTTAGCAATGAGAAATGTTAAACAGGAAGATATGTTCACTGTTTCAGGTAATATCAAATCCATCATGGAGAGAGAGACATTTGGGGAAGCTTCAAGGTTTGAGTCGAAGAGAAGCACCTTTGTTGGAACCTTTAGCATTTCAGGCTTTTGTATCACATAATAAGGATCAAATAATTCCTGTAAGTGTCTTTGTCAACATCTCTGCCATTTTGTATGTGGATATCTGGGGTTGAGTAACTGCAGGAAAAAATTTGATGAAACTATATTTGAAAAGCATTTGAAGGATTTTGTTTATTGGTTTAGTATTCCTTGTATTGCCATAAATGTCATAGATGTGAGTCCCCTGCATTCCTTGAATTGATTAGTTTAAATTTAGACATTCTCTTTGCCTTTATGCTTTAAGCATTTTCTTGAGATAATATAAATGATTTTCTAGCAGTCCCATTGACTGCCTTTTGGTCCTGTGGGCAGTAATGCTTTTTCCTCTGTTCTTTCTCACATCGATTTTTATAAAGTCTTATGATTTATGTGTAAACTTTTAATAGAAGTAGAAATGAACAACTGGTCAGTTTATTGTTGAAAATGCAACTTATATTAATGCAAATATGCAGTGGAATTACAACAGAAAGACATAAGAGTTACATGAAGATCCTCTTCCTATGAAATCTAGGAGGGCTAACATATGGGCCTATACCCCATGGGAAGAAGATTCTACTTTCTCCCAAAACATATCAACTCTAGCTTTGACTTGAATTACCCGATCCGTTTTGAATGCTCTTGATTCTCCCAGTTGTAGATGGGAATTATCTCCTTGAAAAAAATTTGTGCACCTTATTTTCCAAGGGAAGGCAATAGAAGACATCCATATCACATGCCATAACTCTCTGCAACAATCCTTGATTATCCAAGCATTGCCTAACAGGAAAACTCACCAAACTAGGGGGTCCATGACCAAGTAGGTGAATTCTGCTTGTAGCAATGCCCAGAAGGCTCTAGTAATTGGACACCTACACAAGACATGCCCTCCTGATTCTTCTTTTTCTAAAATAGATCAGAGATATATGCTTGACGAAGTGCTGTTTTAACCACTAGAACTAGATGGAGCACCAACCAACCCAAAACTTTATATTTAAACAAGCTCCTTGCTTTCCGGAGAGCATGGCATCTCTTTTACCACCTGTCTTGAAAGTTTCAACTCCTTCACTTCCTATTTAGTAACAAAGCAATAGGGATCTTAAATCTTGATCTAGTGTAAAAGTCCTTGCTGTCATAGTTGAAGAAGAACTTCCCACTATTCCACTTCCAATCCCTCCAATAAAATTCCGAACCTTGAATTTGGAGATTAAAGTGACAACTTTATGAGATCACTCTGTGTAATTCCAGAAGAATTGAGTTGTCATTGCTGGTTAGTCTTCGAGCATGAGTTAAACCTATTCATGAGTGCCATATTTGTTGCTCTCTATTTCAAAGATTGACCCAACAAACAAAGCCTTTTGTGGCAAGTCTCTTACCAAGGTAGCATGATACTAAGCTAAGATGACCTTGGTGGAGGGAAAATTCCAGGCATACATTGATACCGAATCCCATGAATCTCTCGGGCCCTCAAATTCCTAGTCAAGATGGTTTGTGATCGATTTCTAGGCAATCCAATTTCTCTTGAGAATTGTGAATACTGAGATTGTGAAGGCCCTACCATTCCCAAGTAAATTGCAGAGATTGAATGGGCCCCTAATGCTTTGAATATGTTGGGATGACAACAAACGATGCTTGTTTAAAATTTTCCATGGGGATTTTCTAGCCACTGTCATGATCATCCTGCACCTTGTGAGGATTGTGCCCTGAGCTCTAACATCGGTGATGCCTAAGCCTCCTTTTCTTTTGGAAGAGTACAAATGTCCCACGCCACCTTTGCTTGCCCCAAATTAATTATCAAATGAATTGAAATATATGAAATATATGTTAATGTCATCAAAAGATTGATGTAATATATTATATATGCATCAAATAAATAATAAATGAAGGGACACATCTTAACTAAGGGACATGACCTAACGAAGGGACATAACTACTCAACCATTATGACTAGTCAATGCTATGAGTATACCATGACATGGCATTGTATCAATCATCCATCTCATTCAATTATATTTATTACTTGTCGTATATGGATTTTAACCTATTGTCCTTTTTACATTGGATATTCAATAAATGAATGTTGTTCATATTTCCATAAATGAACTTTGTTCATTTCATTTGGTATCATAGCTACGTTTTGATTCGGCCGTTGGCCATGTACCACACAAATTAGCAGCAGCCCTAACACAACAAGGTTGTGTGTACCAAAGGGCTAGTTACGATAAGCAGGGAGGACTTAGGTCCAATGTCACCACAACCTAACTCTTGAACTTCTTCGGGTAACTCGTAAACTCATTGGAGAGTCCCTAATGGAGGAAGAGCACCTGCAGACACCAACACACTTGCAAATACCCTTCTACAAGCCTTATGGATAAGGTCAATGCCTTATATGGAGTTAGTAATGGATAATAAAGACACATAAATCATATAAAAGGAGTTCATTCAATCTATCAATCAATGTCAATAAATATCACCACTTTAGTACACTTCACAAATCCCAAGGAAATGTTTCACACTTTCCAAGGAACTACCTTAGAAAAGTGCGCTCTGAAGGGGAGATGATCAAGTGGTCTAGGGCTCACTTGATGTTCCAATCAGAATTGCAGAAACCTTGTAGAAACCCTAATTTGAACAATTTCACATTTCCCAATGCACTAGGTCAAAGTGAGACACCCACAGGGATCTGTGGATAAATACACTAGGGTGAATTTGATGGGTGGACCATAATTATCAAATTGCAAATATTTTACGGTTTTTTTAAATTATTTAGATTTTTAGGGTTTTATCCACTAAATTGCACTTAGTGGATTCTGAGTGAACCGTCAAAGACTTGAACAATCTAATTGTTCATCATCAGTGTTCCAAGATCCATCAGGCCAAGTTTTGGCCCCTTTTTTAATAACCACATGTTCATACCCCCTTGGGGGAATTGTAATAAAATGTGCTAGCATGGTAGTTGTATGTAAAAGACTCGGCTTCCTAGGACTTGAACATTAATCTAACTAGCCCAGAGTGTTTTTTCCTTGTTAATTATTTGTTGTTGAATAAACGACCAATAATTTTCGAGTTTTTCACTCATCCCTCCAAAGTTGGGGTGGTCGGCGTGGTGTTTTGGCCTTAAGAGGTTATTAGAGCCTAAGTGTCAATGTATTAAACCATGCTAGGCATTGATTTTGAGTCGTATGGACATGTGCTAGGTCCCCTTAGGATTTCTTTAAGATCCGAGAAAATATATATATATATATATATATATATATATATATTTTCCGTAAAATCAAGCCATTTTTTAATTGTTTGATTAAAAAATTTGAAAGTGTGGTCTAGGGATCTTTTTTGCCATGGGGGTGCTCATTTTCAACCTCAGAGCACCTACTATACCCCAAGACCCACTTTCCTAAGTGGTTAAGTGCTTTATTTTTCATTTATTGTCAAAATAGTAAAAAAAGTGAGAAAAAAGCCAAAAAAGTGAAAAATATGAAAAAATCCATTTCCTAATTTGATGGGATTTGGAAGAGTTTTGGGTCAGAATTGATTAAGAGGATGTAAGAGCTGATTTTGGCAAGTTTATGGTAGCATTTAATAAGGGAATCTATTCCACACATTAAGGAGGGTGCATTCCTCTTAAGGGGGGCGCATTTCCCAAGGAAGGGGGCCCATAATTAATGGAATTTGCAGTAGATTTTTAGGCATTGTTAGGGCTGAATTTTGGGCAGCCCAAATAGAGGAGGCAGCCCCCTCATCAAGCCACTTTCTTTGGCTCAAGTCTCTCCACTAATGTGCCCCTCTCTCTTCAAGTTTGCTATTTAAGCATGGCAGCCCCCTCATTCCAAACTAGTTAGAGTTGGATTGAGAGGAGGCTTGCATTTTTGTAATCGTGTTATATATTTTGCATTTGATAATAAAGAAGCTTTGGAGGCTAAACCGTGTAGTGCTTTTATGTGTGGATCACCATTATCATGATTTCATGAGGTAATCTGTTTCTCATTTCAATTTCTTGCTTTCTGCTTTGTGTATCTAGCTTAAAGGATTGCTACCAATCTTTAGAAGTAGAGTAATGTAAGTAAGTTTACTTACCTTTTCTACTTTGAATACATATTTTTAGAGATCTATATCCGACATGTTTTATAATATTATATGCATGTTGTTTTAATCTCAATTTATATGCTATCACCAGATCTCACGGGTTTTGCAAGTTTCTTGAGTGGTTTTCAGGTTACCAAGCTTGAAGGAGTTGTGGATCTAGCTTGACTCCACTGCATTTCCAACAATATCACAAGACATTGCCCCTCGGCACTCCACAAAAAAGTTTTCCTTTGTTGATCTTTCCGACAACAAGTCTCTTTCACCTCACTCTTTCTCTCTTATAAAATTAAAATAATCTTGGTTACCAGTGCTTAGAATTTTCAGATTTGATTCATATTCAAGCATATTCAAAGAGTAGATCTGATTTGATGCATGGATCTAAAGACTTGTTTTAAATTATCATTTTTTTTGCTTTGGATCTAGCTTTAAGATCCAAATACTTTCACCTCACTTTTTTGCTTAGAATTATCTAGTTTTAAATGACAATTCAAATACTTATCTTTGTTTGGTTGTAGGGTGGACTCCCTCTCAGTCTTTGCTTCCTTTCTGCAACTCCATTCTGATGTGGATTGTGAGAAGTGGTCAAATCCCTCTGAATGTCTGCATCCTTGCAGAAACTACTAGAGTGTGCTCCCTCTTGATCTTTGCTTCCTGGATTATCTGTCCTTGAACTTATATCCATCCTTGATCACTATGCATGCTTACTAGTATCATCATTGTGTTACCCTCGAGATCTCATACATAATCATACATTCATTAGTATAATAAAAGCACAATAATCTTAAACATGTATAGTCATGATCATTTCAAACACAGATAATAAACATTAGTATTCAAGGTTTCAGGAAATACTTCTTTTACTCATGCATATTCTTATTTGACCAAAGGACTTTTCTGGTTAGTCATATCATCAATCAAAGTAAGAAGCATAATATGCCTAAACCCATGATTACTAACTTCAATGAATAATCATTATCAATCATGCCATGTATACTTATATAAGAGATCCTAACACAAGGTAGGATTCAACTTGATATAGGAAAAACATACCTGGATTAGCATGCTAGCTAGTTATGTCTAACATACCCGCATAATGTCTTCTTGTTCTCTTCAATGACTTGTGCTAGTAACCTGCATATCTCATAGGTTAACCATTATAGAACCAAGTTATACATACCCCGTAAGTAGATCTTCTATGTGATCCGTGACAATGGATGAATCTTTGTCTTCATGTCACCATGGTCATATGTTCTTGAACTAGAACATGATTTGTCTTTCTTGATGTACCTTTCATGTTAGCGGACAACATCAACCTCATACAACACCACAATGCATTAGTACAATCATAAGTGTCAAAACCCTAATCAATGAATATCTTCTATCATGCAATCATATTTTTATTAAGGTGATACGACAAGTCTAAAATTAATCAAGATTGTACTAATCTTAATGAAGACAAACATATCATAAACTTAGTCATGAACATATTTCGAAACATACTCGTAAGTCATACCTGTCGAGTTTGCTTGTAATCTTCTTATGTAAGGCCTTAGCCTCTTCTCCCTCTGAAACTGGAACTTCTTCACTTATGCAGGTGACCAATCCATTCTCTTCTAGGATTAACCCAATCCACTTGATTTGCAGAAACTGGATCTGGAGCTGGATTAGGGTTTGTCAGAGAAACCCTAATAATTCAAACTTTGAATTTCAAACTTCTGAAAGGATAGAAAGATGCGCCTTTCTGAGCTGGTCAAGCTGGTATACTCAGAATTTGAAAACTGCAAAGTTTCACCCCTCAAAATTGCCTTTTAGATTTCCGGATTCACTTAGGAGGACCCTGAATTAGGGTTTGAGTTTCCCGAAGCTTCACCCAACCAAATAGTTTGATCCAAAGCTCTAAACTTCGATTTTTCCAAGGAGCTTCCAGCTATGGTCACAGATTTCAAAAATTCCCATTTTTGCAGAAGCCCTAATTTTTCACTTTTCCAATCAAAGTCCCGAACTAGGGTTTGATCAAGCCCGACCTTCTACCCAACCAAAAAATTTGATCTTGGTCTCTAAATTTCGATTTTGATGAGGAGCATTCAGCCGTGGTCTCCGATACAAAAATTCCAACATTCTCCAAAACCCTAAATTCCCGGAGCCATGAATGAAGGTGCTCAAAATCCAATTATGTTTTGACAGAAATATGCACCTGATTGTTTCTGTTGTAACTCCGAAATTACGAATCCACAGGGTCTGAAACTGCGACATGTGGTAGCCTGACCTGTCATATTTCCAACCCCACAGGTTTGACCTCAATTGGATTCTCTGAGAGAGAGTTATGCCAAGTGTTGCAACTTGACCTGTTTATGGGATAAAACAGGAGAGCGAACTTGTACGGAGTGCCACGTGTCACTGGTTCACTTTCGCCCTTTGAACCTTCGGCCTGTGAAATTACAGTCCGTGCCCTAACTGTCACTTTTTACGAAATTTCATTTGGAGCTTGCTAGTCCAAGTTATGACCTTTTTTCCTAGGTCACTTGTTTATGATTGAGATCTGGAAGAGGCAGAAACCCTAGATTGTATAGATCATAAAACACAAAGTACAATGAATTAGAAGTTGTGCTTCGGACACAAGGTACATTGGGATCTTATCTTCGACCTGTAGAAGTTTCAGATACTGAAACTTCACCAAAATGGATTTATAGTGAAAGTGCTACGATGACTGGGTTTTGCTATATCAAGCCCTAGCTTCGCAAGTGCAACAAGTGTCATAAATGCCATACCATGCCTTCTTTCAGGCTAGCTCTGATACCATGTTAGTTTTTCAGAATTTCAATCTGATCTAGGATCTTAACTGAGAGAATAACATGTACAACATATCTACAGCATATCAATCATGGACACAATAATGCAAGCACACAAGAGACACAGAGTTTCACTGAGGAAAACCACGAAGGTGAAAAACCCCGCAACTTCCTCGGAGATAGATAGAGCAATGATACAACCCAAGTATAAGAGATAGTCCTCCTAGCAACAGCTTCTCCTCCTCCACTAGTGCGCCACTCTCCAATGAGTGTATGAGTGAGAAAGTGAATGATCAAATAGAGTGCCTCCCGCACTCTATTTATACTTGACTTGACTTGCCGAATAACCTTTACTAGGTCGGCCTTAACTTAACCACCTAACATAATGCTGACAGGGCCGACCCCCACTAGGGTGGTCTAATAATCCTTTTACCCACATGACTCATACAGGGCCGACCCCATCAAGGTGGTCTAATAACCCATTAGGTATAAGTTACGACACTTACAATATAAATGACGACACTTCCGTGTAGAGGAATAATAACATCTCTATAGGAATACAAACACTTTCGTATAGAGGAATAATAACATCTCTATAGGAGTACAATATACATAGATGAAATACATGGGTGAAATACATTCCGAAGTTACATATACATCAACACTACTATCGCCTCATCATATCCAAATCATCTCATAATCCCACGGAGCACAGCCTAGATGCACATCTCATGTCCCTCAACGGTCAGCCCGTGTCTACCAGCATGGGAGGAAAATCCGGAGCACCCTAAGTGCATTACGTCCCAAGGACAACCTACGCCTTCCACCATGCGAGATCCTGCCTAGGCGCACACACAGTGTCTTATGATCGGTGGACCTCTCAACGTCTCCAGTAGGAGCATCCCAGATGCATTACGTCCCAAGGACCACCTATGCCTACCACCATATGAGAACCAACCCTTACATCTACCAACATGGGAGGACAATCAGGAGCATCCCAGATGCATTACTTCCTGAGGACCACCTACGCCTACCACCATGCAAGAATGGTTCTATCTTCTCCAGCATGGGAGTACAACCCGGGGCACACCAAGTGTATTACGTCCCAATGGACAACCTGCATCTTCCACCATGCGAGAATGTTGATGTATTTTTAACTTCAGAATGTATTTCATATATGTATATTGTATTCCTATAGAGATGTTATTATTCCTCTATACGGAAGTGTTGTCATTTATATTGTAAGTGTCGTAACTTATACTTGATGGATTATTAGACCACCTTGATGGGGTCGGCCCTGTCAGCATTATGGTATGTGGTTAAGTTGAGGCCGACCTAGTAAGGTTAATAGGCAAGTCAAGTCATGTATAAATAGAGTGCGGGAGGCACTCTATTTGATCATTCTATTCTTCACACACACACTCATGGATGTTGCTTTTAATGGGTTGATTGGTAAAATTATTGAAATATATCAGGATGATCTAACAGTCTATTCTAAGGAAAGATCAGATCATGTTGGTCATCTTAGAAAGATTTTTGAGAGATGCAGAAAGTATGGCATATCTTTGAATCCAGCTAAATCTGTGCTTTGTGTTGATGAGGGCAAACTATTGGGGCATATTATCAATAAGGATGGTGTGAAGGTTGATCCCGAAAGAGTTGAGGCCATTAAAAGGGTTCCTATCCCTACCAATGTCAAAGCTCTCCAATCCTTCAATGGCCAAATTAATTTCATTAGAAGATTTATTCCAAATCTAGCTGAGCTAATGAAGCCTCTACAACTCTTACTTAAAAAAGATGCTAAGTTTGAATGGAGTAAGCAAGGAAGAGAAGCCTTTGCAGATATCAAGGATGCCATATCTAGAGCCCCTGTGTTGATAAGCCCTGATTATTCAAAAGAATTTCAAGTCTTTTCCTTTGCTTCTGAGCATACTATTGCTGGAGTTTTACTTCAGAAAAATGACCAAGGCCAAGCACAACCCATAGCATTCTTTAGTAAAGCTTTGCAAAATTTGGAGCTTAAATATACTATAATGGAGAAACAAGCTTATGCCCTTGTTAAGTCTTTGAAACATTTCAGAATATATATTGGGTATTCCAAGGTTGTGGGTTATGTTCCTCATACTGCTGTTAAAGATATATTAGCTCAACAGGATTGCCTTGGTATAAGGGGTAAATGGGTGTCCAAAATACAAGAGTATGACTTGGTGATCAAACCTACTAAGTTAATCAAAGGTCAAGGTCTTGCACGCAGATGACAGAAAGCGATGAGAAAGCTGTAGGAATGATTTGTCAAAATAATGAGTCGACACCTGTCATATCTGAAGAGCTTCAAAGATTAAGTCAAACACAATGGTATTCCGACATTATTTACCTTCTTAACAATTTTGCTTGTCTTGAACATCTTGTTGGTCACAAAAGAAGGTCTCTAAGACTTAAAGCCACTAAGTATTGCATAACTCAAAATGGATTAGGTTGGAGAAATCCTGATGGCTTAGTTCTTAGATGTGTTGATGAACCAGATTCCAAAAAGCTTCTGGTTGAGTTTCATACAGGATTTTGTGGTGGGCATTATGCAACAGACACCACAGCCCACAAGATTCTTAGATCAGGTTACTATTGGCCCACTCTGTTTACTGATGTGCATAAGTTTGTCAGATCTTGTCCCCAATGTCAATTGTTCACTGGGAAACAGAAGTTGGCAAACTTACCTCTTGAGCCAGTAGTTGTTCAAGCCCCTTTCCAACAATTGGATCTTGATTTTATCGGTCAGTTTAAGGAAAACTCAAGCAATGGTTATACCTGGATCCTAATTGCCACCGATTATTTCACCAAGTGGGTGGAAGCAATTCCCACTAAGTATGCAACAGATAAAGTAGTTATGGACTTTCTTGAAAATCATATCATAACTAGATTTGGGGTGCCATCCAAGATAACAACTGACAATGGTCCTAGTTTTAGTTCCATGGCCGTTTCAGCATTTAGTATGGTATAATCCTTTCCCACTCATCCAACTATTTACCCCAAGGAAATGGATTGTCTGAATCAACCAACAAGACCTTAATGAACATTTTAAAGAAAACTGTTGGGGATAACAAGAGGTCTTGGGATTCTAAGATAAAATTTGCTATATGGGCTGACAGAATAACACAGAAGCGTGCTACTGGGAAAACCTTTTTCCAGTTGGTTTATGGTTTAGAAACTTCTGTTCCCATTCATATTCAGTTGCCAGTGTATCAGATGTTGCATGATTATGATCCAAATGATGATGGTATGCATAATAGAATTGAGCAAATTATGAAATTGGATGAGACTAGTAGAAAGGCCTTAGACCAAAGTATCAGAAATCAGGACAGGGTTAAAAGGACTTTTGATAGATCTGCTAAGGCAAAAGATTTCCAGCCAGGGGATTGGGTTCTTTTATGGGACAAGTGAAGGGATAAGCCAGGAAAGCATGGAAAGTTTGATAGCCTATGGTTGGGACCATATGTTATATTTGAACCAGCAGGGGTTAATTCTTTCTTCCTTTGCACAATGGATGGAGACAGATTGACTCTACCAGTCAATGGACAACATCTCAAGCTATTCTTCAAAGAAGATCTTCTAATGCCCATGGGGGCAGATTGACAACAGGGCCATTTCTAAACCTTTGCCTTGCAATTTTTGTATATTATTGATGTGTATTAGTTTCATTTACTTGTTTTAGTTTTATTTTTGAATAATGTTGCAACTTATGTATCATTTGGGAAAAATATGTGGGGCTGATGCATTTTTAATTTTTGTGGCAGGAACTAGAGATTCTTGGATTCTCGCATACTCTCTTTGATTGAGAGAATCAGATCAAACACGCATCCCGCAGTTGGAGCCAGATGTTGCCAACTAAGTTGTACTTGGTTTGATTATCAAGTGAGCGGGCAGAGTTGAACATGATACATGTTCGTTTTTTGATGATTTGATATCCAGCAGGCCTTAACCCCCGTTTTAACTTTTTTCCACGTGTCCATGGCCCTGCGGGGTTTGTAATAAAATGTACTAGCATGGTGTTTTGTAAAAGACTTGGTTCCCTAGGACCTTTTGGCCAAGTCAGGTATTCCAAGGAGTTCTTTCACCTATTGATTATGTCTTGCATTAGTGCATAACATAATTTTTCGGTTTTTCTCCTGCTCCTCCAAAGCTGGAATGCCTGGGGAGGCTGAGGGGCCTTAGGGGATTGTTAAAGTCTATGGGTCAATGTATATGAACATGCTAGACATTATTTTTGAGTCATATGGACATGTGCTAAGTCCCCTGTTATCACACAACTTGTAGTTGCCCCTAGAGGTATCCCATCCGGGACGGTAGAGGAGTCAGGCAACTAAAGAGGTGACCCAAGAGATGCCACGGTTCCCAATGCAGGTGGGAGTCACGTCAACCGAGACACTCTTCGCTTTAGGTCAAGGTGTAACTAGACCAAGGGGGAGACCCCATACCCCAATCACAGTTGATTGGACCCAAACAAAGGTTTCTACGGGTAGGTAAGTAATGAGTTACGGAAACCAATGCAAGGCTAAGTGGACCTATGGGTTAAGGTATGGTTGAAGGAGGTGTAAGAGTTTGTTAATGTTTCAACCTATGTATGGTTTAGGCCACATGATGGGGTATGATGACTAGGTATAATACCATTTATTTACACAAGTGGGTCTAGTTTCTTGGGAAGTGTGAAATGGTTCTAGGTGGACCCACAAGGTAAAGTTAAGTGTGAGGTTGGTAGATCTAGGCTAGATCTATGAGTTTGAGTTGTTTCTAGGAGTACCCATGTATTAAATCTAAGGTTTGACACGAATCCCAAGGAGTGCGACTTGCTTGGTGATGGACTAGTGCCTTGTTTAGTGGGCTAATGGAGTCAAGAAAGATGTCAAAGTGTAGATCGGGACACCTAGAAGCCAAGTCAAGTGAAATGGATGTGATCCAATGGTTAGATCTTACTAGATCTAGGTTTTTGAGTGATGACCAAAAGTGGACCACAATTCCTTAAAACAAGGAATGCAATCCCCAAGGTAGATCGGGACAAAAGGACAGTCTAGACCTAGGTTTCAAGGCATGGGCATCCCAAATCTCTGAAAATCTCAAACACCCACTTCCTAGAAGTGGTCCAACTCAAAACTTCAAGGGGGTGCGACTTTCTCAAGGAAGGGCAAAAGAAGGGTTTGGTGGACCAAACCAAGTCCAATGGCTACCAAAATGTAGATCCGAGATGTTAGTACCCCGATCTATGTTCCTTCAAAGTTTCAAGTAAATCCAATGGGTAGATCTTAGTAGATCTAAGTTTTAAGGTACCAAGAAGATCAAAAGGGGGTTTCAACCCCTCAAAACATGGAGAGATGTCCACAAGGTAGTTTTCACCAAAGCAAGGATATGGGTATAGGTTATCAAGTGTCTAGATGTCAAATCAAGTGGGATCTCACCTACCCATGTGCTAGATCTTACCCAACAAGCTTCTCTTAGGAAAACGATTTAGGTTCAAGAAGGCTTTTTGCATTGAAAGGTGTGTCAATTTTTAGCCAATCACCACCAAACTATAGATCCAAATAGAGGTGGATCCTATAGAGGTGGGTTCTTAATATCTTTTCAATTGCAAGGGTAGATCTAAGTAGATCTAAAAAAAAATACCAAAATTGGGGTTTTGATTTAATTAGGGTTTTATGACCAATGGAGATAGAATGGATGAAAGAGGCACATACCTTGTAGATCTTACCTCAATTGCTTATGGCCACCTTGCAAGTTGATAGCATTCTCCTATGTTTATATTCAAGAGTGAGATCCAAGTGCTCCAACCAAATCGCCCTTCTCCAAGATAGCCAAATCGTCCTCCTCCTACAAGACAAGATCAAAGAAACAAGTCAAGCAAGATGATTATGAAAATGGTAGAAAGATGTAATAGAAAGCATCAACTATGTCACGAAGATACAATAATGATACTCCCTGTCACAAGATCAACCCAAGAGAGAATATGTGGATCCCTCCAACAATAACCCTCAAAAAGTCGCCCTCCTCTCTCCAATTCGACTTTCCTGTCAAAAAGTTAGCAAAAACACCAAAATCCACAATGATACATAGAAGAGATACTTTATATTCAATATGCAAGAGAATCCACAAGCCAAGAGAGATGTGCTCCACAAAAAATCTTCTATTCCAATATTCCAGAGCTCCAAAGGTGAGCTATACAATGGGGGGTCTCCTCCTTATATAGGATAATAAAGACCAAAACCCTATACCACTCTACAATACTACATCAAATGAGTGGTTGAGATTATAAGATCTCATCATACAATCAATGGCTAGGATGAATCCATAACCATATATCACATGGATCACTCAACATAAGAATAGCGCCCTCACTAAATGGTACAATGGACGGTGACGTCATCCCACAAGAGGGGTATAAAGTACAATAATCCACCTCATGATGACTAGGACATGGTAAAATAAGCACATGGTGGGGCTAGGAGGTATAGATCCTTGCTAGCTCACCCCAAGGCACAATAAAATAATAAAATATGTCCAATATAATAATAATGACCAAAACTGTCCTCAGAATCCATGACAGTCAAGCAGTAAATGTCCTCCTGTGATCAATCTGGAGATACCCACATGGTGAAAACTGACTGGAAGATAGTGAGATCACCCTGGAAGACCTCTGTGAAAACCAAATGCCAAAACCTTGCCTCAATTGCCCAAATCGATTTCCTCAGTGACCACTTTATCCCATTTTTTAACTGCCTCGGGAACTGTGAAAGTGCCAAAACTGCCTCCTAGGGTGCTAGCGCTGTCCATCTGAGCCCACCAGGCTCTCCGGAAGGGGGGATAAATGGTAATAACAAGTGGCTGGACCACCCCTTCCATCATCAGCGCCCTAGGTGAACTGGCCTCTCGGGGCCCCTGCTGCTCAGGCTGGGAAATCAGCCCCAAATCTGGTCAACAAGTGTAAAACTGCATCAATCACTGTCAGAAGTGCCCGGATCTGGAAGATAAGTGTCTCAATGGATCCAGAAGACCCAAATACACTAGAAATGTGTACTCATACACCATGGGTTGCCCTAATGGGCCTGCTGTAGGGTCCACCATATATGGACAATGTATAATCTGTTGATCTGAAGAAATAATAAACCTGCTGAACTGGATCAAACATCATCTGCATCATATGTCCATCATATGATATCATC
The DNA here is from genome assembly GCA_027924585.1 of Larix kaempferi. NCBI lineage: Eukaryota > Viridiplantae > Streptophyta > Pinopsida > Pinales > Pinaceae > Larix > Larix kaempferi. Next base: position 3,398,799 of record BSBM01000687.1, on the reverse strand, counting down.
ATCAAACATGTGGGCCCATAAATCATCATCAATAATCATCATATATGGTCCACATCATCACGGATCCCAAGAATATATATAATCAAGGATAAATCACATCAGTAGACTAAGACAATGCTTCTCTAATCATTCCCATAGCTAAGCTCAAAGTATAAATTCCATTCAGTGGCATTAATCGAGTTAAAATATTTAGTTGTTATAATAAATTACTTGCACCACAGTTCAAATGACAAACTCACCCATTGGACATGGTCAAACTGCTAGTAAAGGATGAAGGCTAGGAGCAAGGTTGAGCCAAGGGTTTGACTTGTCTAACTCAACTCAAAAATACTTTGGACTGGGAGAAGGGGGAAGCTACAAACTCTGTGCTGGACAAAAGAACACGGGGGATGGCTGTGCCTCACCAATGGATAAGTTGTTTAGAGAGTGTTTATTCAACTTAGGCATCATGTCTACATCAAGTTGATCCAAGTTCATTAGGATCATTCAATTTATTTCCATGGCCTTTTTGGCCTACATAACCCTTCGGATTTCAGATGTGCTGAGAAGCACAACTAGTTGCAGCTTGCATCCAGGGCATGTTTTTTATATATTCACAAGGTCAGCAATTGTTTAGATATAGCTTTTAAGAACTATTGCTTTTTGGACCTTTCTTATACTCTTCGAGGAGTATTTTTTAGCTTTTCATTGCTCTTGCCCTTTTTTGTTTCCATGGGCGAATTTATTTAGTTTCCACAGGTAGAACATGAGCTTTCAGTTTTAGCCAACAACATCTCAAATGACTAGGGGGAGTTCGAGCCAAGGCCTACAATCCAACTCACCGAAGGCAAGTTCTGTCACCAACTCAGAGCCGAGACACTGAATAAACAGGGATGCGGTCCAAACACAGAGGTAGAAAAATGGGGAAGTCCTCAGTATCAGAAAGTCAAATGAGACATGTCAGGGTTTAAAGTCAAACAGGAAGGTCATGTATGGATGGAGACAAGTGAATATGGAGCCTACACTAGCAGACAACTGGTGTCGGGGAAAGACCATGTCTATGTAAGGTGAAATACCAGTAAGTTTTGTTAAATGATCTAAAAGTGCAAGCAATTGTCCATTTTAAGATTTACAGTTCATTTTAAATAGTTTGCCACATCAGGAATAATATACCAAGCACGTGCTATGATCATGACTAAATCAACAAGCTAATAATCCACAGTCAGTGAGAACATATCCATAGATCATACAACATCATCATGATAATCATCATCATGCAATATCTGAAACACATCTGAAATACATCTCTAGGCACTGAACTGCAACTGTAATGGGATAAGTGGTCACATCAGTCATCAAATCTGAACTCTCAAGGCTCAGCCTTGACACAAGGTCATAAAATCTGAATAATGTACTGCTGTGATCATGAGTGATCCAAAATATATAGCCATGCTCTGGAATAAAGGAAGCTCTGGAATGTGCAGATATCTGCTGTACAAGAATAGTAGTCCCGCTACTATGGTGTGATAAGATCTGGCTCCAGCTGGGACAAGTGCTCTAAGGGAGAGAGCGCTTGAGAATCTCAGAATCTCTGGTCTCGAACTGCTCTGCATCAATCTTCAATCCAGCACTGCACCATCCTTGCTTTCAGCTTTTATCTTGCACCTGTTCCTGCTCTCACAAAAACTAGAATACCATCATGGAGCATGTATGGGACAAATATAAAATAAAACTGAAAACTAATCTACAGCATAAACTGAAAATGCGTCAAAATATAAATTTAAACTAACATGGCATATATTACTATCATTTATCATTTTTATTTACTGTGCAGGAGGACAAAAGTACTTCTTTATTCAGGCAATCTCAACTTGCACAGGCAGCCAACAAATATAAATGCTAAATATAATTTCTTAAATGTATGCAGGAGAAGAGACAAGCTTAGGAAGGAGCAAGACTCAACTCAGGCAAAAACAAGAAAAAGGACAATACTCGGCACACAGAAAAAGAAAAATCACACAAATCCTACTGCTCAAGTGAGCTTATTCAGAACCTACCTACTCTAAACAGGCAAGGCAAGGTAAGGAAGGTCAGGGATGATAATCCCTTAGCTCCCTTTGATTGATAGGGAGTAAGATGCGTTGGCCAGTCCCAGTGGTGAGAAAACACATCTCATCAATGCAGCGCTCAACAGTAAGTGGTCCAACCCAAAAGTCACCTGATCCCCTAGATCGTATATAAAATAAATCATTAGGTATTACAACCTTATCACCAATTTCGAACCTTTGGTGATTCACAGATTGAGGGATGACTTCAATAACATGTTCAGGAAAAGGTTGGATATCAGAAGTGCATTGAGGTTGAGGTGTAACTATGCTTGAATCCCTATTAGGAGGAATTTCATCAAATCTGGGAGGTCCACCGTCTAAAGGTACAACTATGCTACCAATCAAAACTTCTCCTACAGTTCCCCTAGGAGGACTTTCTTCTAGTGGGTGAAAGATATTCTTTGGTGTTTCCCTTATGGTCAAAACTTTAGCTTGGGTTAAGGGTGGAGGGCTTTGATTTTCACTACTTCTGCTACTACCCTCTCCCGATGGGATAGGGATGATCATGTTCTCTAAAAGTGCCAAATGGTCGGTAGGAATGGGCATATGACTATGGATTGTGTTAGGTGTACTTCGATTTCTCATATCAAACGGTGTTGGTGAAGGATAAAGTGCGTCTGTGGAATCCATATCCTCTTCACCACTAGGTAACTCGCTAGGCAAAAGGAAGCTACGGTAAGATGGAAGCAAATGTGGATCAGCGGGTTCTTCCTGAAGAATGGCTAGATTGTTCAAAAAAAAGTCTTCCCCAGGGGCATCATGGATCAAGGCATGATCTTGCCAACTCATAGAGTTGTCATTCACTTGCCTTAAAACCCCGTCTTCCAAGGACAAATGAGACAAATGATCAGGCACATCCGAAAAGTGATAATCAACTAGTTCTTCATCACTCCCCTCAGGCGAGGGAAGGTGTGTTCCTTCATTGTTATTTGTCCAAGGAGTGATGTGAGGTAAGCCTTGTATTCCTCTTTCTGTGTTAAGGTCAACTAAGAAAAGCCACTCATGTACTGTCCTAGGTATGTACTCACCCCTTCTAATTTGGTCAAAGTTATCCTCCGAAGTGTTTAGCTGAATGGGAGGTGCAGGTTGGTCAATGTTTGGCCCTACACTACTGGGTTGGTTCGAGGTCCTAAGGTTTTCTGACACTTGAATGGACTGAGGGTCAGCTTCAATAATTCTTTCTTCTAGTGTGCTAGGATCATCATCATGACCACCCATGACCATAAAGATACCCTCCGGTAATAACTCACCCTCACCAAAAGTGTTTCTCACGCCATCCTCATAATTCTCAAGATGTCCATCATAAAATGGCTCCCGATACACCCTAACCAAAGACCCATCAGAGTTGGGGATGGTAGCATATGATAAGTCCATCTGAAGATGTCCTCCTAGCCCAGCAGACCACTTCCTACAAAGGAGCATGCCATAGGCTGGAGGGAGATCTATAACTACTATATCCATAAGCATGGATATATCAGGGCATGAAAACAGGTCAGCTCTCAGGTTTTTGATCAAGCCAAAGACTTTAACTGGTTTAGAGTCAATCCCACAAACGTTCCCATAAGGTCTAGTTATTTTTAATCCCATGGCTTCCATGACTTGCAAAGGCATCACATTCATGGAGGCACCAGAATCCAACATACAGTTATGAAGGAGGATATCACCTATGCGTAGTGTAAGGTAAAATGGTTGGTGACCCCCATTCTTCCTCTCATATAGGGCAGTTTGAATGTTAATGGGAGGGTCATCCTCTTCATCAACCACATCACAAGGTGCCGGGTTTTGAGAAGATGAATCCTCACCACTACTCGTGGCAGTCTCAAGGATACTCTCGAAAAACTCTACCACTTGTTCTTTTATCGAAGGGATTTTCATTAGCTCAGTGAGTGGAATGTTGTGCATAACTTTGTCTAACTCTCTTTCGATGTTGATATCAAAGTCATACTTAGGTAAAGGGCAAGGCTCACTTACTGGACTAGGCAACTCTTTGTTTTTCTTTTCGCTAAAAGGCATATGATTTTGGCCATCCTTTCTTCGCTGATAGGTTTTATAGGGTGTTTGATCACTATTGACTTGTTCAGTAGCATAGATGGGACCACTAGGGTTTGTTTCTTCTATGGCGTTTTCTTCATGATCAATCAGGATTCTTCCAAAGTCTTTGTCAAACTTTAAGTCATCAACCCAATTAATGTTCTTTGGAGAATCCGGAGTATCATCACCATGGGTGGTATACTCAGGATCTTCCAACTTTTGCTCTTCAGACCAGTTTATGATAGGAGGTTCTTGATTCATAGGGTTTCTTCTATCTCCTTCATTAGGTTTCTTTTGTTGATTCCAATAAGGTTTAGGACCATAGGGCTGCCTATATCTATCCCCTTCTCTGTTCTTGGCTAGGTCCCTAGTTAGGAGAGTTAAGTTTTTCATCATTTCATGCATACTCTCCATCATTTCACTGGGCTCTTTGCTAGGTTCCTTACTCTTCTTAAACTTAGGCTCAGATCTAGAGGAAGAAGGTCCACTAATTAGGTCAAAGAAGTTTTGTTTTCCCATGGAGGCAGCATTTGCCTCAGCTTTCTTGGCGTTGTCTTGGGCTTCCTTCAAATTATTAGGGTCTTTGTCCTTTAGGTGGTAACCCAGGTAACCTTCATAAGCATTTAGGTAATGGATCAAGATAGCTTGGTCAAGGGGCCTTATGTTACTTGGGATGTTGGCAACAGTCCTATCGAAGCGTTGGTTAAACTCATGGACAGACTCATTCTCTTTCTTTTTGATGTCAAAAAGTTGGTGTAAAAGGAAACGCCCATCTAATTTGACTGACCACTCTTGCTTGAGTTTATCGGTGAATACATCATACCCATTGATTGATGATGGAGGCAAACGGTCAAACCATTTGCGAGCATCACCCTCCAAGGATGCAAAGAGACCCCTAATAAACACATCCTCCTCCTCAGCCCCATATGCTTCCATATGAGCCCAAACATTGTCTATGTGGTCCTCAATAGAGGTGGCACAGTTGCCATTGAATTTCGAGATCTTTTCAAAGTGCTTGTCTGGCATACTATGGGGAGCACCCAAGATCTGAGAAAAGTGTAAGGGAGAAGCTCTAGCCTTATGACCAAAAGCACGAGCAACAGGAGGGTTGTTTTGGTTGTTGATACCGGAGTTTGACTGACCCTGTCCTGCCATTGGATTGATTGGGCTTGAACTGGAGTTATGATTAGGTGATAAAGGAGGAACCGGATTGAACAAAGGGGATCCTAAGGTACGGTTTGGAGAACCTGAGTTAACAAGTTTCCACAAGAAGTTAGTTGACTGGGTTCTAGGATCTCTCTTGTGATATGTGAGTGGGGTTCCTTCCGAATGATTTGAATTTGATTTACTTCGAGTGTTATAAGGATGACTATGAGCTCGCTCCTCAACGGAGTCACGGTTAGGAGTCGCCAGGTAGATTTTTAAGCTCTACTACCAAGAGGTATGTCGTTTAAAGTGCAGAGAGATAGTGAGACACAAAGATGTGTTGAACCAAGGTAGGCCCCTACCTCCCCGGCAACGGCGCCAAAAATGTTATCACACAACTTGTAGTTGCCCCTAGAGGTATCCCATCCGGGACGGTAGAGGAGTCAGGCAACTAAAGAGGTGACCCAAGAGATGCCACGGTTCCCAATGCAGGTGGGAGTCACGTCAACCGAGACACTCTTCGCTTTAGGTCAAGGTGTAACTAGACCAAGGGGGAGACCCTATACCCCAATCACAGTTGATTGGACCCAAACAAAGGTTTCTACGGGTAGGTAAGTAATGAGTTACGGAAACCAATGCAAGGCTAAGTGGACCTATGGGTTAAGGTATGGTTGAAGGAGGTGTAAGAGTTTGTTAATGTTTCAACCTATGTATGGTTTAGGCCACATGATGGGGTATGATGACTAGGTATAATACCATTTATTTACACAAGTGGGTCTAGTTTCTTGGGAAGTGTGAAATGGTTCTAGGTGGACCCACAAGGTAAAGTTAAGTGTGAGGTTGGTAGATCTAGGCTAGATCTATGAGTTTGAGTTGTTTCTAGGAGTACCCATGTATTAAATCTAAGGTTTGACACGAATCCCAAGGAGTGCGACTTGCTTGGTGATGGACTAGTGCCTTGTTTAGTGGGCTAATGGAGTCAAGAAAGATGTCAAAGTGTAGATCGGGACACCTAGAAGCCAAGTCAAGTGAAATGGATGTGATCCAATGGTTAGATCTTACTAGATCTAGGTTTTTGAGTGATGACCAAAAGTGGACCACAATTCCTTAAAACAAGGAATGCAATCCCCAAGGTAGATCGGGACAAAAGGACAGTCTAGACCTAGGTTTCAAGGCATGGGCATTCCAAATCTCTGAAAATCTCAAACACCCACTTCCTAGAAGTGGTCCAACTCAAAACTTCAAGGGGGTGCGACTTTCTCAAGGAAGGGCAAAAGAAGGGTTTGGTGGACCAAACCAAGTCCAATGGCTACCAAAATGTAGATCCGGGATGTTAGTACCCCGATCTATGTTCCTTCAAAGTTTCAAGTAAATCCAATGGGTAGATCTTAGTAGATCTAAGTTTTAAGGTACCAAGAAGATCAAAAGGGGGTTTCAACCCCTCAAAACATGGAGAGATGTCCACAAGGTAGTTTTCACCAAAGCAAGGATATGGGTATAGGTTATCAAGTGTCTAGATGTCAAATCAAGTGGGATCTCACCTACCCATGTGCTAGATCTTACCCAACAAGCTTCTCTTAGGAAAATCGATTTAGGTTCAAGAAGGCTTTTTGCATTGAAAGGTGTGTCAATTTTTAGCCAATCACCACCAAACTATAGATCCAACTAGGGGTGGATCCTATAGAGGTGGGTTCTTAATATCTTTTCAATTGCAAGGGTAGATCTAAGTAGATCTAAAAAAAATACCAAAATTGGGGTTTTGATTTAATTAGGGTTTTATGACCAATGGAGATAGAATGGATGAAAGAGGCACATACCTTGTAGATCTTACCTCAATTGCTTATGGCCACCTTGCAAGTTGATAGCATTCTCCTATGTTTATATTCAAGAGTGAGATCCAAGTGCTCCAACCAAATCGCCCTTCTCCAAGATAGCCAAATCGTCCTCCTCCTACAAGACAAGATCAAAGAAACAAGTCAAGCAAGATGATTATGAAAATGGTAGAAAGATGTAATAGAAAGCATCAACTATGTCACGAAGATACAATAATGATACTCCCTGTCACAAGATCAACCCAAGAGAGAATATGTGGATCCCTCCAACAATAACCCTCAAAAAGTCGCCCTCCTCTCTCCAATTCGACTTTCCTGTCAAAAGGTTAGCAAAAACACCAAAATCCACAATGATACATAGAAGAGATACTTTATATTCAATATGCAAGAGAATCCACAAGCCAAGAGAGATGTGCTCCACAAAAAATCTTCTATTCCAATATTCCAGAGCTCCAAAGGTGAGCTATACAATGGGGGGTCTCCTCCTTATATAGGATAATAAAGACCAAAACCCTATACCACTCTACAATACTACATCAAATGAGTGGTTGAGATTATAAGATCTCATCATACAATCAATGGCTAGGATGAATCCATAACCATATATCACATGGATCACTCAACATAAGAATAGCGCCCTCACTAAATGGTACAATGGAGGGTGACGTCATCCCACAAGAGGGGTATAGAGTACAATAATCCACCTCATGATGACTAGGACATGGTAAAATAAGCACATGGTGGGGCTAGGAGGTATAGATCCTTGCTAGCTCACCCCAAGGCACAATTAAATAATAAAATATGTCCAATATAATAATAATGACCAAAACTGTCCTCAGAATCCATGACAGTCAAGCAGTAAATGTCCTCCTGTGATCAATCTGGAGATACCCACATGGTGAAAACTGACTGGAAGATAGTGAGATCACCCTGGAAGACCTCTGTGAAAACCAAATGCCAAAACCTTGCCTCAATTGCCCAAATCGATTTCCTCAGTGACCACTTTATCCCATTTTTTAACTGCCTCGGGAACTGTGAAAGTGCCAAAACTGCCTCCTAGGGTGCTAGCGCTGTCCATCTGAGCCCACCAGGCTCTCCGGAAGGGGGGGTAAATGGTAATAACAAGTGGCTGGACCACCCCTTCCATCATCAGCGCCCTAGGTGAACTGGCCTCTCGGGGCCCCTGCTGCTCAGGCTGGGAAATCAGCCCCAAATCTGGTCAACAAGTGTAAAACTGCATCAATCACTGTCAGAAGTGCCCGGATCTGGAAGATAAGTGTCTCAATGGATCCAGAAGACCCAAATCCACTAGAAATGTGTACTCATACACCATGGGTTGCCCTAATGGGCCTGCTGTAGGGTCCACCATATATGGACAATGTATAATCTGCTGATCTGAAGAAATAATAAACCTGCTGAACTGGATCAAACATCATCTGCATCATATGTCAATCATATGATATCATCATCAAACATGTGGGCCCATAAATCATCATCAATAATCATCATATATGGTCCACATCATCACGGATCCCAAGAATATATATAATCAAGGATAAATCACATCAGTAGACTAAGACAATGCTTCTCTAATCATTCCCATAGCTAAGCTCAAAGTATAAATTCCATTCAGTGGCATTAATCGAGTTAAAATATTTAGTTGTTATAATAAATTACTTGCACCACAGTTCAAATGACAAACTCACCCATTGGACATGGTCAAACTGCTAGTAAAGGATGAAGGCTAGGAGCAAGGTTGAGCCAAGGGTTTGACTTGTCTAACTCAACTCAAAAATACTTTGGACTGGGAGAAGGGGGAAGCTACAAACTCTGTGCTGGACAAAAGAACACGGGGGATGGCTGTGCCTCACCAATGGATAAGTTGTTTAGAGAGTGTTTATTCAACTTAGGCATCATGTCTACATCAAGTTGATCCAAGTTCATTAGGATCATTCAATTTATTTCCATGGCCTTTTTGGCCTACATAACCCTTCGGATTTCAGATGTGCTGAGAAGCACAACTAGTTGCAGCTTGCATCCAGGGCATGTTTTTTATATATTCACAAGGTCAGCAATTGTTTAGATATAGCTTTTAAGAACTATTGCTTTTTGGACCTTTCTTATACTCTTCGAGGAGTATTTTTTAGCTTTTCATTGCTCTTGCCCTTTTTTGTTTCCATGGGCGAATTTATTTAGTTTCCACAGGTAGAACATGAGCTTTCAGTTTTAGCCAACAACATCTCAAATGACTAGGGGGAGTTCGAGCCAAGGCCTACAATCCAACTCACCGAAGGCAAGTTCTGTCACCAATTCAGAGCCGAGACACTGAATAAACAGGGATGCGGTCCAAACACAGAGGTAGAAAAATGGGGAAGTCCTCAGTATCAGAAAGTCAAATGAGACATGTCAGGGTTTAAAGTCAAACAGGAAGGTCATGTATGGATGGAGACAAGTGAATATGGAGCCTACACTAGCAGACAACTGGTGTCGGGGAAAGACCATGTCTATGTAAGGTGAAATACCAGTAAGTTTTGTTAAATGATCTAAAAGTGCAAGCAATTGTCCATTTTAAGATTTACAGTTCATTTTAAATAGTTTGCCACATCAGGAATAATATACCAAGCACGTGCTATGATCATGACTAAATCAACAAGCTAATAATCCACAGTCAGTGAGAACATATCCATAGATCATACAACATCATCATGATAATCATCATCATGCAATATCTGAAACACATCTGAAATACATCTCTAGGCACTGAACTGCAACTGTAATGGGATAAGTGGTCACATCAGTCATCAAATCTGAACTCTCAAGGCTCAGCCTTGACACAAGGTCATAAAATCTGAATAATGTACTGCTGTGATCATGAGTGATCCAAAATATATAGCCATGCTCTGGAATAAAGGAAGCTCTGGAATGTGCAGATATCTGCTGTACAAGAATAGTAGTCCCGCTACTATGGTGTGATAACATCCCCCTAGGTAGTTTTTTATTTTTTGGGAGGTTATTTTTTTTTCCGTAAATGAGCCATATTTTAATGGTTTCATTAAAATTTTTGTAATCGGCCTAGAAGTGGCGTCTGGAGGTCTTTTTTGTCTTAGGAGTGCTCGTTTTCTAATTCAGAGCACCCCCTTAACCCCTAAACCCACTTTTCCTAAGGTTTGGGTGATTAATTTTTCTCCTATGGCCAAAAAATCCCCAAAAGCCAAAAAAGTCATTAAAAATGCAAAAAAATGAAAAAATGACTTAAAAATTAAAAGATTTTCAATTGAGTTATGGGTCTGATTTCGACCAGCTTGAGTTTAGGAGTGTTTTAGGCTGAAAATCGTGTCATATGGGCAGCCCGTATCATGGGCATAACTCCCCCATTGTGGGCTGGGCGCTTTTCATGAAGGAGGGGCGCATTTGGTGTATTGGGCAGTCCACGAGTTAGGGATGAGCAGCACCATTTGGGCTGATTGAGTGGGCTTGATTTGTGCTGATTTGTGACAGCCCAATGCAAGGGATGGGCAGCTCTATCTTCTCCACCATTTGTGCCACGCTTTCCCCACTCTCTTTAGGCAAGTGCGCCCTTCCTCCTCTTGAGTTTCTCTATAAATTGAAGTGCTCCTCTCATTTGTTAGCTAGTTGGAGAAAGGGCAGAACTTGTGTAAGCTTATGCTATTTATTTCATGAATAAAAAGACTTTGGAGGTCCATTGGTGTTGTGCTTTGTGAGTGGTTCCATGATCTCTGTGTATGAGGTGATTTGTGGCAAAAACAATCTATGTTTCAAGTAATTTTTCAGCCATCAACTGAGCTCACTTGAAGGACTGATAACAGTTTTGTGAGGATAACTAATTATTCTTGTTTGATTTAATTAGTTTTCTATTTGTCATTTTGTTAGAGATTTAAAATGAATATGTATCATTTGTTTATGTGCATGTTATTTTGATTTCTGACCCAATGCATTTCTAGTTGATGGCTGCTTTATAAGTGTTTTGCTAGCTACAGGTTGACAGGTTGAAGAAAAGATAGCTTGTTTGCTCTCGTTTTTCCTTACCTGTGCATGCTTTGGTGGATCTTACCCTCGGTGTACCACTTCTAAGTTTTCAAAGTCTCCAATTTCGAAGAATCATTCTGCTTCCTTCATCCTTCTCAGCAAAGTTTGAAAATTCAACGAAACTCTCTTGGTTACTTTGGTTTGCATTTCTCAGATCTTGTTTCTCTTTAAATACCTTAAGTAGATCTGATTTGTATTGTTGGATCTTGTGTATTCTCAAAGTCATATCTAAATCTAGATCTAGCGTTAGCTTACTACTTCTGAAAGTTAGAATTTTCATTCATATTTTAAATAGATTGAACAAGTAGTGCTTTCTGGTTATAAATGGTTTATCTAGCTGTTTGAAGAGCATATAATTTGCAGCCATCAAACGCTTGCAAAGATCCCGAGTAACAAGGCCCCAATGCTTGTTTTACTTGGTTAAATTCCATCATTTTTAGCTTAGAATTTCAACTTAGTTTTTTCTGGGTTTTTAGCAGGTGTCCTAAATACACTCTTAAAGTGTTTTTGGGCATCTTTAACTGATGTTTGCTTGCTGGTTTGCAGCATTTGACAAACAGGTAGAGAGAAATGCTGGCCAAATTTCGAGGATCCAGGCCATCCGGAGCATTGAAATTTTGAATTTTATGAACCGGTTAATTTTCTCTCCTATTTTGTAAGCCACTAAGTCAATTTAAGACTGGGGCATTTCTTTCGCATTGTAACTAAAGTATCAAATGAGAGCAAGTGGGCTAATCAAGCGCCCACACCCCATCCCCCCAGGGGGAAATCTGTGTCGACTCAATTTTTGTGGTTTGCAATTTTTTAGTTTAGATTTCATTTCTGCACTTAATAAAAATCAAACTAGGCTTAAAATTAACCTTGTTGGTCCTTTCCACTGGCGGGCCACAAGTTCACTCAAAACGTAGTTTTATCATTTTTTTTTTTTTACAAACTCAAACGCCCCCCTTGCTTTCCCGAAGTAGGGTTTCTATACAAGGGCTTGCTCGAATACGTGCCTGAAAAGAGACTCTTGGGGTTTAAAAGATAAAATTTGGGTTCATAAAATCTTCTAAAAATACCAAGGTCTTCTCCCGTATGCTCTGTGGCCAACTTGTAGCTCAGTCTGATCCAGTTGGTACACATCAGAAAGGGGGAGATGGCTAGTAATAGGATCTAACACCGCCCCGAATAAAAAAACCTTTATGTGAAAATCCGGCACATCGCGAACATTTTGTTGTCGTGGGGAAATTTCTCAGAAGGCTTGGGACAAAACTGAGTAGTGACCTCTTGGAAACCATTAGGCTTGCCCTCGTTGGTACAGCATATGAACACCTCCTTGAGACTTCGATTCATCCCAAGTTTGAGAGGGAAGCCACACATCAAAATTCCGGACATGTTCCCCGTACCTTTGCGTATATTGGGAACCCACCAGCCATAATAAAAAGATCACTTTCACATTAATTCTAAAATAAACCAAGAACACTTGCACAACATTTACTTTTCTGCTCATGCATCTATTTCGACTCCATTATAAGGCACTGGTTTATATTGATATTATTTCATGTTATTGACAAATGTTGCAAATGAATGATGATAATACTGAATGGGAGCAAATGATGTATTGATGAATGATTGTCTTGCTTTATATAAGTATATGTTGCTTTTATCTTGGTTATCAAAAATATTTTTTCTAAGTCCTAGATTAGACACCTTAGTTTTTATTTTTAGGGTCCACCCCCCTTGGGTTCGCTAGGAAAGCCTAGACGGAGGAGTCGAGTCCCAAGTGACAGCACTTGACTCTGACTTGCCTCCAAGGCCACACCAGCAGCTTGAAGACTTCTGTTGCGTTTTCCCCAGGTGTGGAACCAGGCGGCAACAAACATAACAAGCTAACATATTAATCCAGGTATGTTTTTCCTATATCAAGTTAGAATCCTACCTTGTGATAGGATCTCTTATATAAGTATACTTGGTATGATTGATAATGATTATTCATAAAGTTATAGGTTTGAGTAATCATGGGTTTAGGCATATTATGCTTCTTACTTTGATTGATGATATGACTAACTAGAAAACTGATATGGTCAAATAGGAATATCCATGAGTAAAAGAATTGTGATCAATTATCTGTGTATGAAATGATCTTGACTATACATGTTTAAGATTACTTAGAATCATAATGTTTTTGATAGTATTAAGATTATACTAATGAATGTATGTATGAGACCTCGAGGATAACACAATGATGATACCAGTAAGTATGCATAGTGATCGAGGATGGATATAAGTTCAAAGACAGGTAATCCAGGAAGCAAAGATCAAGAGGGAGCACACTCCAGTAGCTCCTGCAAGGAAGCAAATATTGAGATGGAGTCCACCCTACAAACAAACAAAGATAAGTATTTGAATTGTCATTTCTTGTATATTTGATTGTTTAAATAATACTGTTCAAAGATGTATATACCTATGTTCCTAGACTTAGGTTGTGTATTATGCATATTAGAATAATTGCATTAATGAACAATATACCACTAATATGCATGTGATGGGTAAGTGGCCTATGGCACTGTACAACATTCCATTGCTACTTATCTAGAATGAAACCTCTTTGCTGACATGTTGGGAGTTGTGCACACTCTTAACAATGTTCCTGTAGAGATTGGAAGGCATCTAGAAAGTTACGGGATATGGATAAATGTTGTATTGAAGCATTGGCTAAGATAATTGCATGACTGTATGACATATTCTTTACGTGTAAGAATTTGTTCTGAAAACTATAAGATGTTTTCTAATCATGCAATTTAACTTGTTGTGTAGGAAAGATCGTATACCATCACCTACAAAAGAAGGACTACAACATTTGTTCCAGCAATGAAGTTCAAACTATCTATTGAAGATATTGAAGAATTTGAAGTTCCCAGGATACAGGATACAGTAAAAGGATGCCATGGTCGAGAAGTACCAATCAATCATGTTTGGGATGTGGTCCCAAGACCTGAAGGGAAGTTTGTCGTGACTTCCAAATGGATCTATAAGATCAAGCATGCTGCAAATGGTAGCATGGAGAGATACAAAGCGAGGTTTGTAGCTCGTGGCTTCTCCCAGAAAGAGGGATTGACTATGAAGAGACTTTTGCACCTATAGCTAGGTACACTTCCATCAGATCAGTACTTGCTTTGGCTAAATGATGAAATGGAAGATACACCAGATGGATGTTAAGACAGCTTTCTTGAATGATGTAGTCGAGGAGGAAGTGTATGTGGAGCAACCACTTGGTTTTGAGACACATGACAGGAAGCCATATGTGTGCAGGTTGAAGAAAGCCTTGTATGGCTTGAAGCAAGCTCCTAGGACTTGGTATGGTAAGACAGATAGCTTTCTATCCAGTTTGGGCTTTACCAAGAGTAAAGCGGATTCCAACCTTTACTACAAGGTTGAGGAAGGCAATCCTACGATACTACTATTGTATGTGGATGACCTGTTTGTAACAGGTGAGGATGGATTGATTGCTGACATGAAGAGGAAGCTTGTTGCCGAGTTCCAGATGAAGGACTTAGGGATGATGCACTACTTTCTAGGCATGGAGGTGTGGCAGAGTGCAGATAGAATCTTCCTTGGACAAGGGAAGTATGCAGTAGAGATCCTGAAGAGGTTCGGGATGATGGACTGCAAGGCCATGGCCACACCTATGGCATCGAACCTGAAGCTTCTGTGTGATGCTTCATCTGATCCGGTTGATGTCACGATGTATCATTAGATGATTGGGTACTTGATGTACCTGACGAATACAAGACCAGATATCTGCTTTGCGGTGAACACCTTGAGCCAGTACTTGACAGATCCGAGACATGTTCACCTGATAGCTGCAAAGCATATTCTGAGGTACCTGAAGGGTACAGTTGACTATGGGCTCAAGTATGATGCGAATCAAAGGTTTAATTTGGAGGGTTATGTTGATTTGGATTGGGTAGGCAGTGCTGCAGATAGGAAGAGCATTATGGGTGCTGTTTCAGTATGGGATCAGGTGTGATCTCTTGGTTTAGCAGGAAGCAGTCCTGCGTAGCACTAAGTACAGCAGAAGCAGAGTATGTTGCAGCTTGTTCGGCTAGTTGTGAGGCAGTGTGGCTTCGGAAGCTACTGTCTGAGTTATTTGATCTCCCGTTGGAGGCTACTGGTATCTTTTGTGACAACCAGAGTTGTGTGAAGCTGTCTGAGAATCCGGTGTTCCACGACAGGTCGAAGCACATTGAGATCAAATATCACTATATCAGGGATATGGTGCAGAGAGGAGCAGTGAAGCTCCTGTATGTTGCGACGGATGAGCAGGTTGCAAATGTGTTGATGAAACCACTAGCCAGAGTGAAGTTTGAGTACTTCAGAGAGAGGCTTGGTGTTCTTCAGATTGATGACACTTCGAGGAAGAAGTGATGGACACATTTGCAGGAGCCATTCCAAGCATGGTGAGAGGAGGATCCTTCCCATGGTTGTGGATATAAGCTCTGTATGATGAGCATCGGGATGATGCTCCAGTTACTGCTCTGTATGCATCATGTTGGATGCTTGTTATGATCAGTTGGATCATGTATTTGTATATGCATCATGTTGGATGCTTGATATGATCAGTTGGATCATGTATTTGTATATGCATCATGTTTGATGCTTGATATGATCAGGTGGATTATGCATTTGTGTATGCATCATGTTGGATGCTTGATATGATCAGTTGGATCATGGATTTGTGTATGTATGAGGAGGATACATTGTATGATCATGTAGATCATGTATGATGATATGTATCAGGTAGATACATTGTATGATCAGGTAGATCATGTATGATGATATGCATTAGGATGATGCTATGATGATGATCAGGATGATCATGGATGACGAGCTTTAGGATGCTGCTCCAGATGATATGCATCAGGATGATGCTATGATGATGATCAGGATGATCATGGATGACGAGCTTCAGGATGTTGCTCTAGATGATATGCATCAGGATGATGCTGTGATGATGATCAGAATGATCATGGATGACGAGATTCAGCATGTTGCTCCAGATGATATGCATCAGGATGATGTTATGATCAGGTTGATCATGTGATGATGTACATCAGGATGATGTATGGTGAGTATCAGGTTGATACTTCGTGGCCGTGGACAGGTTGTGCAAGGGTAGCATGTAATAATTCCTGAAGATCTGGACAGGTTGTGCTAGTCACGTAAAAGGCCTCAGATGCTCTTTAGAGATCTTGCTTGGCAAGACACTCTTTTAAGGTTTTGCTAGACCACATGTAATAAGTCCTGGAGATCTGGACAGGTTGTGCTAGTCACGTAAAAGGCCTCAGATGCTCTTTAGATATCTTGCTTGGCAAGCACTCTTTTAAGGTTTTGTGGGGACCACATGTAATAAGTCCTAGAGATCTGGATAGGTTGTGCTAGTCACATAAAAGGCCTCAGATTGTAATATCCCAAACTGCTATTTTTCTTTTTTTCTTGTACTGTAGATGGCTAGTAGGCTTATATCTCAACAGAATATGAAGGTAAACCCTAATCTCTGCATGCATGTAGTTGCATGCAGAATTGTGCCCTAGAAAATATAGGAATGCTATAAAGTAGGAGAAAGTTTATGCATGTACATACCAGTATTTAGCCAAGCTGATGATGAAGCTGAAGGTCCCCGCATGCATGAATAAGGATGAACCAATAAGCAGCTAAGTCAAGTCGTGTTTCTAGGTAGAAAACGCCCTCCTCCAATAAGAGAAAAGCTCCTCAAAATTAAATAGTATGCTGATGAACCTCTGAATAGGATGCACTAGGGTTATAGTGCCCTTCTGATGATGATAGAAGCTGCATGCATAAGAAAGGGTGGCTTACTAGCCCAAAATGTGCATATACCTCCAAGGTAATTCGCCCTCCTGCATGCAAAACGTCCTCCAATAGAGATAAAAGCTGGCAACTCCCTCAATAGTCTAGCTGGGAAGATCCTCTTCCAGGTAAAGGGTAGCAATGGTGCTCTGAGAAGAATAGAGGCAGCATGCAACACTTCTGCCCACTGAATACTGCAAAACGAATAACAAACTGTCTGGGGGAATGCGCCCAAGCAAGGGAGAGCAAGCTGATGAAATAATATAAAATATAACTCTGCTGAATACTGAATGATGATAATACCTGATGAAGAGCAACGCTGAATCTGAATGATCCAACCCGAATGATGAACTAGGGCAGATAGCTTTCACTGCCGAAATACACCAAATAGTTGAGTACAATCCTCAACCCCAACTTAGCTCGCTGAGCTTCTCCAAATCGAGATCACAAATCAATGACAATAATGGTCCCTTCTCCATTCGCTTTGCCTTCTTTTATAACACTCAACTGCTCAAAACCCTAATTTCACCCTAATTAGGTTACTTTATCTTCTAATTTGTAGTTGACTTGTATGCAGGTGCCTGGAGAGTAAAAAAGGTGCATGCATCATTAAATAATGCTCGGATGTCATGCATGCAGGTGGCTTTGGGCTCAGATGGCCCCTGTCCATCTAATGATGATATAAAATCTATGCCCTAGATATTCTGATATGGCATAAGTCCTCAACTGATCCCTTGACTGTCAGTGCCCGCTCGAACCTATGGGAATCAAATAGGTGTGCGGGACGGTCCTCAATGCCTAAGAAGAAGAGGACATTACAGTCCTCCCCTCTCGAATTTGCTTGTCCTCAAGCAACTGTAAAGCTGGGTGCTGTAATACCTATTCTCTCTCCCAAGTGGCTTCCTCCAAGGGAAAGTCTCTCCACTGAACTAAGTAGTCTTTGACGACTCGGTTTCTAAGTTTCCACTCTCGCACCTCTAGGATGCGCTTAGGAATCAGAACCAATTGCCCCTCATCATCAAGAGGGGACAGCTCAGAAGATGTCACAATCTGCTGACCGACTACCTTCTTGAGGTTGGAAACATGAAATACGTTGTGAATCTTGCTCTCTGGGGGTAGTTCGAGCTCATATGCTACCTCTCCAACCTTCCCGACTATCTTATATGGACCGTAGAAGCGAGGTTTGAGTTTTTCCACTCCTTTCTTTTTCAGAGACGACTGACGGTAAGGTTGGAGGCGCAAATAAACGAAGTCCCCTACCTCAAAACTGCGCTCAACCCTGTGCTTGTCTGCATATATCTTCTACTGATTTTGAGCCATCTGTATGTTCTACCTGAGAATCTTGAGGATATCCTGACCCTCCTGTTATCACATATATAGTAGCCGGGCTACCATACATTATTTTTCAGATTCCAGAGCACATTTCAGCCAGTTCCTTTACTTTGAGATGATGAGATGAGCAGCTATCTATGGATCACTATTAGATTTTGGACAGCATATGTATTCCCCATGCCATGACTGAGTCTCAGGACACTCAGAGAGATGACCGATGTAGCCATTATACCATTGGCACAGAGCAGTCAGTAGTGCCCAGAGTTACAGTAGCAGTTTCAAAGGACAGATGATGGTACAGGTTGATGAGCATTCAGGTATATGACTCAGCAGGTATATCATTGTGTTATGGTTATATTGCTTTTATACTTATTCTTATAGCATGTCTTAGCACTTAGTGTCATGATCTGGCGATCATATAGATATGTGGACCTGGTTGATCTTATTATATATATATTATTGTCCCTACTCAAACTTAGAAGTTCACTATTCATACTCATTGGTATTACCCTCCTTAGGGAGAATAGAGGTGATCATTCCACCATACCTTGGCTTGCTAGTGTCGGCTCCATCATTCATTGTCTTCATCCATCCATTGCCTACCTTTTAGTTTATCAGCCTGACTTACTACTTGACTAGTGACATGGAGGATCTTTTCCCCACTGTAGCCTCTGTATTGGATGAGCTTCCCTGTTTATTGTGTCTTGGCTCTGAGTTGGTGACAAAACTTGCCTATGGCGAGTTGGAGTTCCTTGTGAATTCCCCCTAGTCACTAAAGTTGTGTTGGCTAAACCTGAAACTTTTAGTGCTGCCATGAATACAAAATCTGGAAAAATGAAATGCTATATCTTGTATGAAAAGCCCATTCATGCAATGTGTTTCTAAACACACATGAATGAAAGGCATGCCAAATGAAAATGGCCATGAAAATAAAATGTTATATCTTTTGGAAATATAAATACCTAGGTAAACAAGCTGTCCATGACACACCTAGAAGTGCTTAGGTAAACAAGTGCCTTAAAAACACACCTGCAGCAGAAAGCCTAAAATAAATGTAAATCTATGCAATGTGTTTATAAACACACATAGATCAAGGCTATGGAAACTTCAGGCCCAGAAAGCACTGGAACTTAAATGCTATATCTAAACAATTGCTGGCCTTATTTGTATTACGGATTGTGCGCATCTGTTAAAGGTGAATAAACCCTCTTTGAACAACTCATCCATTTGTGAGACACCGCCATTCCCTGTGTTGTTGCTCATTCAGTATATACTATGGTGTGTATTCCCTTTCCCTTTTCCAAAGTGTCACAAAGTTAAGTCAGTCAAGTCATCCCTTAGCTTAGCCAGTTATTTTAGCCTTCACCCTTCACTAGCAAATTGATCACAGCTATGAAGTGAGTATGATCCTGAAAGTCTAACCTGAGTAATAATAATAATTAATGATATTATATATTTGGACTTAGATCGCCAGTAATGATTACTGTGTTATAATTGTTATTTGAATAAGTTGTAGAGCATGCATTAACCTTGGACACTTTGCAGCAGCTTCTGATGACAGTCTGAGTTATATTTGGTCATGTTGACTTGGTTAGACCAAGGTCAACAATAGGACATGAGATGGTTGGACCTTATGATGATATGGATAGATGATATATGGTCTATGTACATGTACATGATGATTCTATGCAGCACCTACAGGGTTATGATGATGATTCTTGGTTTACAGCAGTGTTTGGTCATTTACAGATTATTATTATTGGCCCTGTTCCGGTATATTGGATATATATTTTGATCATGCAGAGACTCATATGGTGTATGAGTACACATCTTGGATGGATTTGGACCTTCTGAGTCCAATGAGACAGTTTGTTTTCAGTTCCGGGCACTTACAGTGATGATTTTGCCTCAGTAGGCTGTCCTAGTGCATTTTTGGTCTGTCGGAGGCCCTGTCAGAGCAGATGTGATTTTTATCCGGTTGACCTAGGGCGCTGATGATGGAGGGGGTGGTCCAACCACTTGTTTTTACCATATTACCCCCCTCCCGGACACACTGGTGCCCTCACCTTGACAGCGCAGGCACTCCAGGAGGCAGTTCGGGGCAGTTTCACGCTTCTCGAGGCATTTCAGGATTGGTAGAAATGGCTATTGAGGAAATCGATTTGGGCTACTGAGGCAATGTTATGGCATGGGATGATCAGTGATGATAGATCGGGGTCCTCCACACCTCCTCCAGCAGTTTCAGCTTCATCGGGGCCCGCATCCATCACTTATGGCACTTTCTGAGGATTTCTGAGGTCTTTTTGAGGTCTACGATTTGACCATGGAGGCACGATTTGGTACATTGAGGATTATTTTATGATTATTGTGCTATGGGGATTGACCAAGGAGGGATAAAATTACCCCTTGGACCCACCATAAGACCTTTATTATATTTTGTCATCATGATTTGGTGGGATTCCCCTCTTCTAGGGCGATTTTGTCCACTCACATAATATTTTATTAGTTATCCATGTATTTTATTGTTGAGCTCATCTCAACCATTGATTAGACATTTGTATCTTTTAATCTTAGCCACTCATTCAAAAAGTGGTTAGGATTATGCTCTCTCCCCATCCTATTTAAGGAGGGAGCCTCTCATTGTAAAATTCATCTAGAGATTTTTGGCTCTTGGCTCTCGGAATAAAATTTCTATCTTTTGGAGTACATGCTTGGATTGGAGTGGATGTTGGTTGTTTCGATTGTAAATGCTTTTGTCCATTGCACTGGAGGATCTATTGTAGCTATCTTGCATATTTGCCATATCTTATTTACAGGTTAAGAGGACGATTTTGGACAAGTGCGAATTGGTGGGGTGGCTTGCCCTTCAAGCTTGGAAGAAGTCGTTTTGGTTTGACAGGGAGTAGTTTTGCCTTTGTGTCAACTATTCTATGTTTCTCTCTCTCTCTTACTTGTATCTACCTTCAACATGTTAAACTGATTGATGCTTTGCTCCTTGGTTTTGACAGGTTAGAGGGAATCACATGTGGCTTGGGAAAATCGATTTGGCAAGAGGGCTTCAACAATTCTCCATTTGATCTTTGGCAAAGTAATCCTCGTCTCAACTAGCATTCATCTCTTCATCCAGGTATGTTCCAAGAGGTATGATCTTTTTCTTCCTTGAATCATCCATAATTTCTAGATCATAAAACCCTAATTTATTAAAACCCTTGTTTTTGGTATTTCTTAGATCTACTTAGATCTAGCCTTGCTTTTGAAGAGATATTGAAAACCCACCTCTATAGCATCCACCCCTAGTTGGATCTATAGTTTGGTGGTGATTGGCTTAAAATTAACACACTTTTCAAGGCAAAAAGCCCTCTTGAACCTAAATCGCACTTTCTAGTGAGAGGCTTGTTCGGTTAGATCTAGCACATGGGTAGGTGAGATCCCACTTGATTTCCAATCTAGACACTTGATAACCTACCCCCAGATTCTTGCTTTGGTGAATTCTACCTTGTGGACATCTTTCCATGTTTTAAGGGGTTAAAACCCCCTTTTGAATTTCTTGGCACCTCAAAACTCAGATCTACTAAGATCTAGCCCTTGGATTGACTTGATTTTTGGGACATACATAGATCGGGGTACTAGCTACTTGGATCTATAGTTTGGTGGCCATTGGACTTGATTTGGTCCACCAAACCCACCTTTTAACCCTCCTTGAACAAAGTCGCACTACCTGGGGAAGGTGAGTTTGTCCACTTTGAGGAAGTGGGTGTTTGAGATTTTTGGAGATTTGGAACGGCCATACCTTGAAACCTAGTTCTAGCCTATCTGTTTGTGACGATCTGCCTTGGGGGTAGCATTCCTTGTTTCAAGGGATTGTGGTCCACTTAGGGTCATTTCACGAAAACCTAGATCTAGCAAAATCCAACCATTAGATCTTATTTGGCCCACTTGACTTGGCTTCTAGGTGTCTCGATCTACACTTTGACATACTTTTTGACCCCATTAGCCCATTTAACAAGGCACTAGTCCTCCTCAAAGCAAGTCGCACTCCTTGGGATTTGTGTCAAAACCTAGATCTAACACATGGGTACTTCTAGAATCAACTTAGATATATAGATCTAGTCATTACCTAACCTCTAGTACCAACATTACACCTAGCTTCACCTTGTGGGCCCACTTAAAGTCATTTCACACATCCCAAGAAAATAAGACCCACTTGTGTAAACATATGGTACTACACCTAGTCATCATACCCAATCATGTGGCCTAAACCATACATAGGTTGAAACACTAACAATCTCTTACACCACCTTCAACCATACCTTAACTCCTAGGTCCATTTAGCCTTGCATTGGTTTCCGTAACTCTTCATTTGCCTACCCTTAGAAACCTTTGTTTGGGTCCAATCAACCGTGATTGGTTATAGGGTCTCCCCCTAGGTCTTGTTACACCCTGACCTAAAGCGAAGAGTGCCTTGGTTGACGTGACTCCCACCTTGCCTTGGGAACCGTGGCATCTCTTGGGTCACCTCTTTAGTTGCCTGTCTCCTCTACTGTCCCAGATGGGATACCACCAGGGGCAACTACAAGTTGTGTGATAACACCTCCTGAATCCACTCTTTGGCCTTGGGGGCCTTGCTATCGCTGAACATCCTATCTGCGAAAGTGGAAGCATCATACCCGTATAAGGCTTTGAAGGGTGTCATCCCAATGGTCTCTTGCTTTTTTTGTGCAACCCCTCTGGAGCACCATACTTCTCTACATCTTGTATTGCATGTTGTACCCATGTTAGTCTCCTCTTATGGGAGTTCTTCTCACAAGGTTGATCTACAAGTTCTTGTGGTTCTTCCATGTTGCGGTCTTCATGATCTTCTGGAACTGCTTCTTCCATCACTGAATCTCGAATCCTGGGAACTTCAGGTTCTTCAATATCTTCAATAGGTAGTTTTCTTGATTGGTTGTATGCTGAGTCTTCGTCGAATGTCATGTCTCTGCTGATGTTGATCTTCTTGAATCCTAGGAAGTATATTCGGTAGGACTTTGAAGTTTTGCTGTATCCTACGAATATTCCTTTCTTTCCTGAGGGATCTAGCTTCGTCCTCTTTTCCTTTGGAATGTGTATGTACACTGGGCAGCCAAATATCCTGAGGTGGCTGACTTCTGTTTTCTCGCCGGAGAAAGCTTCTTCTGGAGTCTTGTTATCTAGTACTCGGTGAGGAGTACGGTTTTGTACATACATTGCTGTCCTAACAACTTCTGCCCATAAGTGCATTAGAAGATCCTGGTCATGTAGCATTGCTTTCATTGCTTCCATTATCGTTTTGTTCTTTCATTTTGCAACACCATTCTGTTGAAGATTGTAGGGAGTGCTCAACTCCCTCTTAATCCCAGAATCTCTGCAAAGATTCTTGAATTCTTCCGAGGTGAATTCTCCGCCATTATCTGATCGAAGGGTCTTGATTTTCTTTTTTGTGTGATTCTCGACCAAGGCTTTGAATTCCTTGAACTTACTAAATACCTCATCTTTATTTTTCAAGAAGTAAATCCAAGTCTTACGAAAAAAGTCACCTATAAAGGAAACATAATAAACATACCAGCTAAGTGAGTTGGATGACATGGGATTGCATACATCGAAGTGGATTATCTCCAATATTCCTTTCGCTTTGCTTTCACTGCTGGGAAACGCCTTCTTTGCATTCTTCCTTGCACACATCCCTTGCAAATGCCTTCATGCTTTGCTTGGATTTCTGGAAGTTCTGAAACTTCTTTGCTTGCAATAGGTAGTGCTCTATTTTGCACATGTGCAAGCCTTCTATGCCATAGTTCACTTGGTTCCATGGAGTCATGAACCAATCCTTGTTCAAGTTGGCCCTTCAACTTGTACAAACCTCCCTTTTCCTCTCCAATCACAGTTGCATCATTTATCGTCTTTCCTCTTGGACACATTAGGACTTGGCCATCTACAAATGCAACCCTCATTCCCTCAACATCTAGTGCTGATATGGAGAGAAGGTTCTTCTTTAGTCTTGGAACATATAACACATCTTTCATCTTCAAAGATTTTCCGGAGTCTAGCTTGTAGGAAGCTTCTCCACTTCCTTTTATGGGGTATTGGTAATCATCCCCAAGTTTCACCTTATGAGGTGACTCATGCTCAAATAGATTGACGAATGATTCTTTGTATCCCATCATGTGCTTGGAAGCTCCACTATCTACAAGCCAATCATTGCTCCCATGTGTAACAGTGCTCGTGAGTGCTAAGATCAAGACATATTCTTCATCACTTGAGGAATCATCTCTTTCTTCTTCTCTGGTTCTTTTTCTTGCAGGTTCATCATCTTCCGCGGTGTGAGCATGATGTCTCTTCTCGTTTGACTTCTTGTTGGAGCCTTTGTTTCTAAGACAATCTCTGGAGTAGTGTCCCTTGTCATCACATGCATAACATCTAATGTTGGATAGATCTCTTTTGGGTCTTCTTTGTTTATCGTAGTTCTCCCTCTTACTTTGATGGTGGTTCTCCCTCTTGTTGTGATGATGGTGCTCCCTCTTGGTGTGGTTTCTTCTAGCATGAGCTGTGAGAGATTGATCATCATTTGCTCCCATCTTCTCTTCTTGTGCCACAAGTCGAGCTTCTTCCTGTGTACATTCCTCCCATAGTCTACGGAATGTGATCAACTTCTTCCTGGCACATTTCCCTGGAATGAATGAGTCCCATGATCTCGAGAGACCATTGAAGTTGGTCATAACAATCTCTCCTTCTTCTACCTTCTCTTCAACTGCTTCAAGTTGCTCCTTGATCAGTGAGACCCTTGTAAAATTGGATTGCATGGTCTCTGAGTTCATGATCTTTATGTTCTTGAGCTGGTTCCTCAATGTCATCTTCTGATTGATGTTCTTCCCTTCGAATAGTCTTGTCAATTCATCGAACATCTCCTTGGGTGTCTTCAAGGATGACACATGTGGGATGAGATGATCCTTAATGGAGTCAACAATAATTCTCTTGGATTTAATCAGGTTCTTCTTGTGAATAGCCTTAGCCTCATCTCCCTCTGGTGCTGGAACCTCTTCACTGACATATTTGTCCAAGTCATTTTCTTCAAGGACAAGGGCAATCCTATACTTCCATGCTCGAAAGTTATCAGCTCCCTCAAGCTTATCCTCAAGCTTGGTGTGGTGAGACATATTGAATGAGTACCTCAAATGGAAATAACAAAGATTTAGATCTTACCAATTTGAGATGCCCAACCTGGTTTTGGAGCTGGCTGGCCTAGGGTTTGTTAGAGAGACCCTAATTTTCCAAACTTGGAATCTTGAACTTCTGATTGGACAGGAAGATGCGCCTCCTCAAGGTGAGTTGTCCAATGTACTTACTTTTCCAAATCCGTGGACAAAATCTCAAAATAGCTGATGCCCTAGTTTTCCTCCGGCTGTAGTGACGGGTCCAAAAATGAAAATTCTCGGAATTTGATTATGCTTCAACAGAAAGATGCGCCCTTCTAGGGAGAGTTAGCTTAGCCTCCTTTTCTTGATGATCTGTGGAGAGAAAACCTCAAACTTGGAAACCCTAGTTTCCTGCTGCCACACAATGTCTTCTTTTCAGGCAAGCTCTGATACCATGTTAGAGTTTGTACTTTAATTCAATATTAACTAAAATCTTTAACTGAAAGAATAACAAGCATAGAAATACACAAAAGACACAATAGTTTTCCTCGGGGAAACCATAAAGAGAAAACCCCGCAACTTCCTCAAAGATATTTTCGTCACTAATACAATATCAAGCCAAAAGTGGAAAACCCAAAATATGTCTTCTGCAGCTTCTCTCTTTTCTTCACCAGCGAACTTGTCCTCTCTCTCTTGCTATGCAAACTTGTGTGAGTGAGTAGTGTGTCCAAATGAGAGAGCTATGCTCTCTATTTATACTTTACTTTCAACTTGACCTTTTACCTAACTAGGTCGACCTCAACTAAACCTGACTGGGCCGACTTCTCTAGGAAGACTCAATAACCCTATTACATTTGATTCTAGGGGATCTATCGCCCCGACTTACAAAGGAGGTTATACCTCAATGACTTTGCATGACCAAATGTAATAATGACATCTCCGACCGGAGGGAAAAACATCTCCGTCGAAGGTACAAATAAAATACAATAATAATATCAATATGGAATACAATTGAATATCAACATCTCCGTCGGAGGTACAAATAAAATACAATAATAATATCAATATGAAATACAATTGAATATCAACATCTCCATCAGAGGTACAAATAAAATACAATAAAATATCAATATGAAATACAATTGAATATCTTCCGAAGTTACATTTACATCAACACAAACCTCCCAAGGCATGGCAAGAGCATGGGTGCCTACTAAATTACTAATTATGGAGTTATTTTGAGCCCTAAGCTTCCCCAACTTAAAATCAAAATCTTTGTCTAATGAAGTAGCATTGACTCTTTTAGTTACTACAAGTTTTAATAAATGTTGATAACATGCCACACCATATTCTTATCAATATAGTAATCATATCCTTCATATTATTTTATGTTCCTAAATTTTCTAACTTGCATACGATTCATTCATTCTTTTCTTTTCACCTAAGTATAATCCATTTTATTGTTTTATTGCTAGTGAGATAGGGAGCTTAAGGGCATCTCCTTTTTGAGAATCCTAATCTAGCTTTGATATTGTACCTTTTCTTCTCGATTATGTTTTAAGTGTTTTCATAAAATTGTGGATTAGAAGGATGTATTATGTTTTTAACAATGTTTCTTAAGTGACATATCTACTAGATACGCAAAGAGATTACTTTTGGGAAGAAGAGTAGAAAATACAACTGGATCCATATAATGATGTTTATATGTTTAACATAAAAGTGGAGCATTGTGAATTTGAACTTTTAAGCTACTAGTCTTTTTACTCTAGTTTGTTTAGTTGGCTTATCCATTTAATGTTTGTTTCAGGATGAAGGAGAGAGCATTAACCAACTTTATTTGCGTTCAAAGTCTGCTTTAGAGGAAATTGCCAATAACCACAAAGGTAAAATACAAGAACAAATTTGATCATTGTGTCATCTAAAGAATTATTTTTTTCATGGCATTGTTTTTATGTATATGAACTTTGATTTAGAAATGAGTTTAACCCTCTCCATCCACTTTAGGCATGACCTAGTGGTTACTTTTGGAAGTAAACAAGTTGGAACTTTGGTCCACGATCATAAATAAGCGACTACTATTATCTATGGGACATGTGACAACAAAGACTTGAAATATCGTTGGCATTGTTCAGAGTATACACTCTTGCTTAAATAGGATGAAATTGCATTGAAGAGATGGAAATACAATGCAAGGTTTGTGCCTCAAACATATCCCTCTTATATCTAGGTGAGTACGCTGAAATTAAATACAGTAAATGAAGCTAAATGTAGCTTGGCTGCTTTACAACACATAAGGTGGCACTCATATATGATCATTGATAACAAAGATAGGTAGATGAAGTTAATGTTGATGTTTTCAACCAAAATAATGACACTCAAGGCCCTAATACATGTATGCAATAAAGAGCCTATTAATATTATGCAATATCCATACGAAAATCCAACATATAGCACAAGTATCCAAGTCCTTTGGTTGGTGTCTCTAGTAAGCAAGAAACATTCTTGTCACAAGAGATGGGGCAAGCTAAGAAGAATTGAACAATACCTTCTAAATGAATCAAATACCTACAACTTAAGAAACATGACACGTCCTTTTGTGGCTCCATATTCGTATCCCACGTATTTAACACAGACATGCTAGGACACATGCCAAACACATGTCCGACATGTGCCCCAGACGTGTATCACATCCCTGATATGTATCCGCGGAAAAGAGGCCTGCGGGGCCTCTAAAAAGGGTTTTAACTTTTGGATTTTGATGATTCTAACATGGAGGAAGACTACTCACAGCGATGATTTATGAGATTCTTCCATCTATAGTTCTAGTATTTACCCTAGTTTGTATTTTCTATTGGCACTCCCAACTATAGTATCAGTATTTAGTATCTATGTAATACATTTTGATTTTGATGACATCAAATTGCTTAATGAGAAAACTGTGGTTTATGGTTCTAAACTTCTATTTTATGACATGTATTAAATATTCTAGTTTCTTGTGTGTTTGATCACCATTGATGTAGCAACTAGTTGTATGAATATTTTGTAAATGCTATAGTTTCTAAAAAATGGATCTTTGTCTATATTCCGTTTTTATATTTGTAATTTGTAATATATATATATATATCGTGTCCTTGTGTCTTGTTTCCGAGGTTGGTTTGTCATGTATCCTTATGTCAAGTGACTTACCCTACAACTTGTTTGGAGCATCAATGATTATATTCTTAGAAATCCAAATGGAGGTACATGGGAGAAGAGATCCCTTAGAAAGGAAACCTTTACACAACCATGTGGCCTCTTCTAATCTACGAAAAATTATAATCTTACATGCAATCAATAACATCATCGAATTTCCCACCTGCTCTACTTTTTCCCCAAGTGTAAAGGTAGGTGGAAATGTGCACATGTTTGGATATGATTAAAAGTATAAATGATAATGTACAAGAAGATTTTATACTTCAACAAAATATAGGTTGAGTACTTTGTAATGAACATAAATCATATTAAAGCATGATAAATTTGCATAGACAAAATGTAAACCCAATATTAGAATGGAGCATTGTGACCTCTCCAACTAGCATATGTGATTAAAGTCCAAAAGAAGCAATACTAGCCAAAAGGGAATTCAAGAGGGGAAGCCAATTTCACCACACCAACCCTCTTTACACTTTTAATTGACTCATCACCAACTCAAGGGGGCTTCTCTAATATAGGATTAGTAGGTGTTAAAGAAATGTAACTGCAGAAGATATTCTAGATATACTTGTCTATTGTATTATTGTATTCCTCCTTCAGGAGATGTCATTGATGTTATTGATAATGTAAGAGTCATTGAAAGAGTCAATGTAAACCCTAACTGTTAGGTCGACCTGGAAATAACTAGAAAATAATATTTTATTGTAAAGTGTATAGGTCGGCCCAGTTAGGTGAGTCAAGTCGGCCTAATTAGTAAAAAGGTCAAGTCACTTATTTAGTATAAATAGAAGATTGAGTTGTTCATTTGGATCACACATCTCACTTACTCAAGTTTGCATAGGAGAGAGACAGGGTATTTTTTAAGGATTCTAATATTATTCTTAAGTATAGTATCCTAGGCGATTATTTTGGATTGAAAAAAACATGTATATAGATAGGTAGGCGAATATTAAATATGAAACATACAATTTACTACTGGAACGTTTAAATTTTGACGAATTTTATGATAAAAAAACATAATTTATGTAAAAATATGCGATATTAGAGACTAAAAATGACCAAATAACGTTTTTTGAAAAAAAGCTCAAAAATTAGCCAATTGGCGAAATTTCGCCCCTAAAAATTACCTTGGAGAGAGAGAAGTTGATTTCATCTTCGGGTTTTATCTTGTACTTGTGAATTCTATATTGAGGAAGTTTTGCTGGGGTTTTCTCCCTTGTGGTTTCCCCGAGAGAATTTTTGTGTTCTTTGTGTTTGTTGTGCTTGTCTTTCTTTCAGTGATTAGATTGTTTAATGTTATTATGCTAAACAAGTAAAAACTAACATGGTTTCAGAGCAGGCTTGAAAGAAAACATTGTATAGCCTCCACAACTGCAGAAACTAGGGCTTCTTATTCCGGGAGCTCTCTCCACAGATCAACGGAAAAAGAGGGTGCATCTAACGCGCTTCACTAGGGCGGATCTATCCGTCGAAGCAGAATTCAATTCCGAGAATTTTCATTTTTGGGACCACCATTGCAGCCCGGAGAACTGGGGCATCAATTTTTTGTAACATCTGCTCACATATTTGGGAGAAAGAGTACTTTGCTCAAATTGCCTTGAGGAGGCACATCTTTTCATCCAATCAGTTCTCCATGAAAGTTTTTGGAACCCCAACCCGGTTTCAAGCTTAATAGCTTCTCTACATGGTTTTATGCCCAAACCCCAATATGCACATTTTTAACATAAAAAATGACTAACCTGAAACACATGAGATTCTTTTTCAAATTCAAAACAACTTAGAAATTTTAACTTTCAGCCAATAAACTCATACTCAGAAATTTAAATCAGCCAACCACATAAAATTTTAACATTGATATTTTTGACCAATTGGTCCAGGATAAAGCCCCCAAGGGAAAACTTGTTCAAGTGAGAGATTTTATTTTTCAGAGAAATTTCACGAATTACAACAAAAAAAATTATTGTTGATTAAGTTGTCATTGATGCCAACAGTGTATAGTCATTGATGCCAACATGTCTTGGTGCCCCTTGAGGAGCCCCTGAGGGTTAAGTAATTGTTAGTGTCTAAGGAGACCTTTTGATCTTGTCCAAGCCCAAGTTTGGAGCCCTTGGAGCCCTTGGGACAATGACAAAAGCCCTAAACACCCTGTAGAGTGTTTAAGTACACCAAAGATGTTTTACAGTTCCCCAGTTGTTTCTTTGGTTCCCCAGTACCACAACTTATGCCCTATGCTACAAAAGTGTTGAAGAAGTTGCAAGAGTCCAAATGACCCTTTCAGTGGTCATTTGTGTTTATTAAGGTCAAGGTACCCCAGGAGAAGGTCTAGCAACCCCACAGGTGATGTCATGATGGATCTTGACCCTTGGACGTCTCCTTGTGTGGTTGAGGTGGTTGAAGAAGCCTATGAAGCCCCTTGCTTGATGAAGAAGCCCTGAAGGAAGCCTTATCTCCCTTTATTTCCTTGCCCCTTCCTTCCACCCTGATATGAAGATAGATACTGCTGAATCACAACCGCATTGATCCTGCGGACCTGTTAACCAACACCTGTACCACACTGCACAATCGGTATCACACTACACAACCACTGTCACTGCTCATCAATTGACCACTACTGCTCATCAACTGTTCACTGCTCATCAACTGTTCACTGCTCATTAACTGTTCACTGACCATTGCACCACAACTGTGCAACACTTCTCGTCAACCTATGCAATCAACCTTTCCAATCTGGCTGTACCAATCAAGCCGTACACATCATCCCACTCAGTCAATCTGAGTCTAACCAACTGCACACCAAACCCTGAATCTGCTGCTGATAACCTCTGCACTTTGATCACTGCCAAATCATCCCTATATACCAACAAGTCATTTTACTGCCATACACTGCTCATGTACATCCTTGTACACCTCGTCATACACAGTCACTGAACAAATAATCCTTCTCTGCTTCCACTGAACATAACGCATGCATCGTCATGCATCATCATCATAGGTATGCATCATCGTCATAGGGTATGCATCATCATCATCAAATATGCATCATCGTCATCAGTGTGCACCATGTATGCATCATCAACATCAAGTATACATCATAATGCATAGGTGAGCATCATCACACTATGGTATGCATGTCATCATATTGTATAGGAGTGCATCAACTTTTTGAAGATCATAAGGTGAAGAAACAATAGACAAACCGAAAGAAACTCTAGATCATGTCATCGTAACAAGCTTTCCAACGAGCCAAGAATTTTGTAATTCTGATTCAGTATGAGAAAGTTATGCCAATTTTAGTGAAGATGCCCAAGAGTTGCAAAATTCCAATTGATTAGCAAATGAAATGTTTGATACTCTATTTATATAGGTCTTGGAGGAAAGTTATTACCTCAAACTGCGCTGACATGCAATTCAAAATTACAAATAATTAAATTTTCTTTTGTTTGGTCGGCTCACCCAAAAAGGTGGGGTACACCAACTTCAAAAATTCATATCTCTTCAACCATAAGGAGTTAGAAGATGCTCCACATATCAATGGAAATGGCTTGACGAGGACTATCTCCCTATGATGGGTTTATTTGCAAATTCTTGGTTTAATACTCTTGAATTATTCAATATGTCCAGGACGTCAAAGACCCCACACATGAGGGTGCCAAAGACCATACCACCAACTACAAGAGTTTCAAAGTCTTCTTCAACATATCAAGGCACGTTCGTGGGCTCTACCTCCATCTACATCCCAATAGCCATGTAACCACAAATAGGACCATACATCACCATGGTTCAAGACCCAAGGCACCACATGCAAGGGTTTCAAGGACTCTTTCAAGGATATCATATAATATTTAAACAGGATACTTTCCATGGACTTCAAGCCCATCACATAGGACTCCATCGCCAAGTGATGAGGGCATTGTGACCAAGGATTCTATCATATCAAAGGCTCCAACAATCATGGGCTTACAAACCACCATATGTCTCTAGCTCTGATACCAAATGTTGGTAGTACAGCTGCCGTTACACCAAAACCTGCAGGTGATTGGTAAACTCACCACTGCCAGATTTCAAGAATCCACGAGAAGCGATTAGTCCCTTGTCACGATACACCGGGGAGTGCTGACTACTTGCAATTTCATGTAACAGGTCAAACTATGTTTGACTAGGTCTATATACAACCAAAGACTAGATTATAACAGTAGACTAAGACATGTTCCTTTAATCACATTCACAACTTAACTTAAAGTATAAACATCATTCAGTGGCAGTTAATACATATATATATTTCAATGCTATTTATAATTTACTTGCACAAAAGCTTTAAAGACATACTTACCCAATGGACATGGCCGAACTGCTAGCAAAGGATGAAGGCTAAGGACAAGGTTAGGCAAAGGGGATTACTTGACCAAACTCAACTAGGTGACACTTTGGACGGGGAAAGGGGAAGCTACACTTCGTGCTGGACAAAATAACAAAGAGAAGGGTTGTGCCTCAGACATGGATAAGTTGTTTAGAGAGTGCTTATTCAACTTAGGCATCATGTCTACATCAAGTTGATCCATGTTCATTAGGATCATTCATTTCATTTCCATGGCCTTCTTGGCCTATATGACCCCTCTGGGATTTCACATGCGCTAAAAAGCACAACTTATTGCAGCTTACATCCATGGCATATTTACATTTACAAGGTCAGCAATAATAGATATAACATGTGATTAACCATTGCTTTTTGGACCTTTTCTATACCCTTCGTGGGGTATTTTAGCAGTTCATTGCTATAGCCTTTATTCACGTGTGTTGATAAACACATTCTAGAATTTTAAGTTCACAGGCTTTATAATTATTTCCAATATAAGTAGTACATGTGCTTTCGGTTTTAGCCAACAACAACTCAAGCAACTAGAGGTACTTCTACACAGTGCCAAACATCGGGACAATCGACCAGAATGATTTAGGCATACAATCCAACTTAGTAGAGGCAAGTTCTGTCACCAACCCAGAGCCGAGACACAAAACAAACGTGGATGCGGTCCAAAACAAAGGTAGAAATGGGGAAGTCCTCCATATCAAAAAGTCAAGAAGGCAAGTCAAGGATGAAAGCCAAATCAGGAAGGTCATGGTTGGATGGAGTCAAAAGAATGTGGTGCCTAAGCTAGTAGACAAAGATGTCAGGAAAGACCATATGTATGCTCACAGGAGGGTTAACCAATGACTATTGTCAGAAAACCTTAGTGTGTAAGTAATACATCCATTTTTATATTTGTAACATCATCCAAGATATTTCGTTTCATTTTAAATAGTACTGCCACATCATGAATCATATACCAAGTCAATGCTATGAAGAAGACTAAAACAACAAGATAATAATTCAAATGCTAGTAACCACAAGTTTGTAGGTCACATCATATTATAATAATCATCCATAAAGAACTAAAACACTACTGCAATAATACAACTGGGCACTGAACTGAAACTGTATGGAACAAAGGGTCACATTAGTCATTAAATCTGAGCTCCCAAGGCTTAGCCTTGGCACAAGGTCTAATCAATGTCCGATACATATACTGCTCTGATCCATAAGTGATCTCAAATAAACAAGCTCATCATAGCTGATCTCTGTAAAAGCAAAGCTCTGAAAAGTGCAGATATCTACTCAGTAAGAATAGTAGCCCAGCTACTATGGTGTGATAACAGGTCTCATAGTAGTCAACTCTCCCTCTACCTGTGAGAACCCTCGTGCAATAAAACGAGCTGTGTACTTGTCGATGTTGCCATTTGTAGCACGCTTGATTTTATAGAGCCACTTGGAAGTCATCACTGACTTCCCCTCTGGTCTAGGAGCAACCTCCCACACTCCATTCTTCATGATGGATTTGTACTCTTCCGTCATGGCATCTCTCCAAACCTGGTGTGGGGTAGCCTCCTCAAATGTAGTAGGCTCGGAATCACTCAAACGAGTCACCATTGCCATATAACTGGAAAATCTCTCTGGTGCCCTGCTTTCTCTGACCTCCCTCCTGGGTGGCCCCATAGACTCCTCAGCTTCCTTCACAAGATCCTTAAGCCAACTTGGCTTACGTTTCCTGGAAGTAGCTTCCTGTGGAAGGACCTCCTCCTGAACCTCCTCATCTGACACCTGTCTCCCTAAAGAAGTACCTGTGGCCTGAGATCCTATACCTGATGATCTTGAACCTGTACCACCCGAATCACATGAAGGTGAAGCCTGTGAACCTGTGACCCGTGAACGTGTCCCTGTGTTAATGTTATTGTAACCGCGGAAGATATTCACTTGTATTTTATATTGTATTTATTATTGTATTTTATTTGTACCTCCGACGGAGATGTTTATTCCTCCAGTTGGAGAAGTCATTATTGTATTTGGGTCATGTAAATTCATTGAGGTAAATCCTCCCATGTAAGTCGGGGCATTAGTTCCCCTAGAGTCATTTGTATTGGGGTTTTTAAGTCCCCTAAAGGAGTCGGCCCAGTCAACTTTAGTTGAGGCTGACTTGTCAAGTGGTAAAGGTAAAGTATAAATAGAGAGCTAGGCTCTCTATTTATTCATTCACTCACACTCACTCAATTCGCATTAGTGAGAGAGAGGAGAAGTTCGCACAAGTGGAGAAGAGAGAAGCTGTTGAAGACCATCTCTATTTTGGGTTTTACTTTTTGTGACATTGTATTGGTGATCATTCTATCTCTGAGGAAGTTGCGGGGTTTTGTCCTTTATGCTTTCCTCGAGGAAAATCTTTGTGTCTCTTGTGTTTATGTTGTGCTTGTTATTCTCTCAGTATGATCCTAGATAACTATTGATTAAAAGTTGAAAATCTAACATGGATTCAAAGCTAACCTGAGAAGAAGACATTGTGCAGCTGCAGGAAGCTAGGGTTTCCATTTCCGGAAACTAGTCATCTTGGAAGTTTCGGTATAAATAACTTTTGGCGAAGGTTCGGGATCTGAAACTTGGACAGGCCGAAGATGAACTGTTCATGTACCTTGTGTCTGAGTTTCAGCCTCAGATTCGTTTTACTTTGTGAGATATGATCCGTACATGTTAGGGTTTGTGCCTCTTCCAGAATGCAGCCCTAAATAGGTGACCTAAGAAAAAAGGTCATATCTCAGGCTAGGAAGCTCCAAATGGAATTTCGTAAAACGTGACAATTAGGGAACAGACTGTAGTCTCACAGGTCCGAATATCAGACGCGAAAGTTGAAACAGTGACACGTGGCACGCTGTACAAGTTCGCTATGCTATTTCATCCCATAAACAGGTCATGTTGGGAAATTTAGCATATCTCTCTCATGGAGAATCCAATGAAGCTCAAATCTGTGGGGTTGGAAATATGACAGGTCAAGTTACCACAGGACGAAGTTTCAAACCCTGAGGATCCAAAATTTCAGAGATACACCAGGCACAATACGGTACATCTGAAATGGATCAACGGAGGAAATCAAAGAAGACGAGGAAGAAGTTCTCACTTAGGGTTTTCAGTTTTTTTAGGTATGGCAGGACCTAATACAATGTTGGAGCCACCTGATGGAACATTGGAAACTTTGATAATGGATTTGGAATCCCTTCATCATAGATATTAATCTTCCATCAAAATGTTGCGGGAGGAAGGAGATTGAAAATTAGGGTTTCCGGGTTCTACAAGTAAGAAAAAACCCTAGCAAAATTGGGAGACTCATAGGGAAGCAATGAAGGAGGTTTAAATTGCACTGGTATTCTATCATCCTAGCACCATGAATCTATATAATATGTTTACAAGTTATCTACCTTGGGGGGGTTTTACCCTTATAGAGAAGACTACAAGCAATCTCGACAAGTATGACTTGAGGAGATGCAGGTATGTTTTGAAATCTATTTTATTTATCTGATGATTAAGTTCATGATATGTTTGTCTTCATATTATTGAAGTTAGTACAATCATGATTAATTTTAGACTTGTCTGATCACCTTAGTAAAAGTATGAATTCATGTGAATGATAGAAGACATTCATTGATTAGGGTTATGACACTTATAATTATACTAATGCACTTGTGGTGTTGTATGAGGATGATGTTGTCTGCTAACATGAAAGGTACATGAAGAAAGACAAATCAAGTTCTAGATAAAGAATATATGACCATGATGACATGAAGACAAGGATTCATCCATAGTCTTTGATCACATAGAAGCTCTACTTACAAGGTATGTATGATTTGGTTCTACTATGCTTAAATGCAGGTTACTAGCACAAGGTCTCTAAATCATTGAAGAGAACAAAGAAGATATTGTTTGGGTATGTTAGACATAACTAGCAAGCATGCTAATCCATGTATGTTTTCCTATATCGAGTTAGAATCCTACTTTGTGTTAGGATCTTAGATAAGTATACTTTCATTTGGTTGATAATGATTAATCCTGAAGATAGAGTTTAGCTAATCAAGGCTTTATGCATATTGTGTTTCTTAGTTTGATTAATGATATGACAAACTAGAAGAGTCCTATGGTCAAATCTGAATATGCATGAGTAAAAGACGTACTCCATGAAACCTTGAATATTAACGCTCATGATAAATTACCTCTGTATGAAATGATTATGACCGTACGTGTTTAAGATTATTCAGGGTTATAATGTTTTGATCTTATTGAGATTATACTAATGAATGTGTGATTATGTATGATATCTTGTGGATGACACAATGATGAAACTAGTGCACACTTAAGGGTGCATAATGCTACAGGATGGATAAAAGCTCAAAGACACAAAATCATGATACTATCATGACATGGAAGGGAAGTAGAGATCCAGAGGGAGGCAACCTCTAGAAAGCAAAGATAAAAAAGGAGGCAATCTCAAGGAAGCAAAGATCAAGAGGGAGGCAACTCCACAAAACATAAAAGATAAGTATTTGAATTACTTCTTGAATATCTGAATAGTTAATAACATTAATAGTTGTATGCATATTTGTATTCCTAGAATCGGGAAATGTATTATGCATAGGGTAAGCATTCATATAGAATTGAATAGTGTACTACTAATATGCATATGATGGGTAAGTAGCCAATAATGTTGGACATCATTCCATTATTGCTTGTCTAGAATGAAACCTCTTTGCTAACATGCTGGAAGCAGTGCACGCTCTTGATAGTATGTTCTAGTAGAGATGGAAGGCATCTAGATAGTCACCGTATGCATACGAAATTTGGAAAAGTGTTGTGCCAAAGCATTGGCCAAGATAGTTGCATAACTATGTGAATCATATCAGTATGCATAAAAGGTTATCATTGAAATGATTTGATGATTATGAAGTGTTACTAATCTTGTGATTGAATTTGATTTGTAGGGAAGTTCTTGTGCTATGATATACAAGAGAAGGATGATGGACACTTGTTTCGAAGAACAAGTGATGATTGTTCAGCAAGAAGTCTTACAAATCAAACATACTACAAAGGTACAAGGCAAGGTCTGTGGCTTACAGTTTCTCACATGAAGAGGGAATTGGATACACTTCTACTAGAGCTATACTCACGATAGCTGCAGTAATGAAATCAGGAGAACATGAAGGCAACTTTCTTGGATGATGAAGTGTATGTGGAGCAACCACTAAGATTTGAGGCACATACATGTGTGAGGCCTTGGAAAGACACCCTAGACATGCGACGACATATGGACTTGTTGCCCAACCGATAAGGAGAATATCTTGGAAGAAATATTCTTGCTCCCAGTGACATTGTGAAAGACCAATGATATGGATAAATTCTTACAGAAGATTAAAGAAGGCTTTGTACGAGTTCAACAAGCACACAGGATCATTAGTTATTTGATGAGTTTGATGATCACCACGGGTGATGCAGATTTCAACCTTTGCTACAAGGTTGAGGATGGTTGTTATATATACAGATAACTTGATTCTCGCAGAAGCTCACAGATGGATGCAGAGAGTGCATGATGTTAGACACAGAGGGAGGACTCCACCTCAGATTGAGAAGATCTCAGAGTTCAAGAATCTTGGCATGATTCTTGCAATTAGACATGTGGCTGAGATCAGATGATATTTTCCTTATCCAAAGAAAATATGTAGATGAGATCTTGAAGGGATTCAAGATGATAGACAGTGGCTTCCATAGGCTATAGACAGATTATTGGTTCATTGATGTACTTGACGAACACGAGACTGGACATATGCTTTGTTGTGAACACTTTGAGCCAGTTCCCGACGGATCCGAGACAAGTTCACTTGGTTGCTGCAAAGCATATATTGAGTTACCTGAAGGGTACAGTGGATTATGGGCTCAAATATGACGTGAATCAAAAGGTTAACTTGCATGGTTATGTTGATTTGGATTGGGCAGGCAGTGCTGTAGATAGGAAGATAACTTCGGGGTGTTGCTTCAGTATGGGATCAGGTGTGATCTCCTAGTGCAATCCTACATGGCACTGAGTACAGCCGAAGCAGAGTATGTCGCAGCTTGTTCGGCTAGTTATGAGGCAGTATGGCTTAGGAAGCTACTGTCTGATTTGTTTGATCTCCAGTTAGACGCGACTTGTATATTCTGTGACAACCAGAGTTGTGTGAAGTTGTCCGAGACCCAGTGTTCCATGACAAGTTGAAGCACATTGAGATCAAGTATCACTATATCGGGGATATGGTGCAGAGAGGAGCAGTGAAGCTCCAGTATGTTGCGACGGACGAGAAGACAGTCGATGTGTTGACCAAGCCGCTAGCTAGAGTGAAGTTTGAGTACTTCAGAGAGAAGCTTGGTGTACTCCAGATCGAGGTTCCTTCGAAGGGGAAGTGATGAGTCCAGAAGACGCAGATGCACATGAGCCATTCTCACATGGTGGTGGGTGTGTCCTCCCATGGTGTAGATGTAAGGGATGAGCCATTCTCACATGGTGGTGGGTGTGTCCTCCCATGGTGTAGATGTAAGGGATGAGCCATTCTCAATTTCTCACATGGTGGTAGGTGTGTCCTCCCATGGTGCAGATGTAAGGGTTGGGGCCATTCCGGCATGGTGGTAGGTGTGTCCTCCCATGGCTGTTGATATAAGTGCTGGGGCCATTTCGACATGGTAGTAGGTTTGTCTTCCCATGGTCTTTGATATAAGTGTTAGGGTCATTCCGACATGGTAGTAGCTTTGTCTTCCCATGGTCATTGATATAAGTGCTGGGGCCATTCCGACGTGGTAGTAGGTTTGTCTTCCCATGGTTGTTGATATAAGTGCCGAGCCATTCCGACATGGTTGTAGGTTTGTCTTCCCATGGCCATTGATGTAAGGGCTATGCCATTCTCACATGGTTGTAGGTTTGTTTTCCCATGGCGTAGATGTAAGGGCAGTGCCATTCTCGCATGGTTGAGGTTTGTCTTCCCATGGCGTAGATGTAAGAGTTGGGTCTCGCATGGTTGTAGGTGTGTTTTCCCATGCTAGTAGTCGTGTGATGTGCATCGGGGCTGTGCTTCGTTGACAATGAGATGATCTGGACGTGATGAGGCGACGGTAGGAGATACAGGTGTTTGTAGAGGCAATGTAATGACTGGTCATGGGCTGTACCTACTTGATGGCTTGCTCATAGAGATGATGAAGACCTACATGAGGGCTAGGCCTACATCTAGCATGAAAAAGGGCTGGCTCTGTAGAACTTCCTATGACGAGTATAACTGAGAGATATCACCAATCGATGGTCGACATGATGAGGATTGCCTTCGAAGTCTCGTCATAACCAATAAAAATGCCTCTCTCCACCGTGGGCTCTAACTTGTCCTCTTCTTAGAAGGGACATGAGAGTATGCAAGGCATCCAAATATGCGGAAGTGACCTATCTCAGGTCTCTTCCCGGTGAACATCTCCTTAGGAGTTTTACACCCCAATGCTCGGTGTGGACTCCTGTTCTGAACATACACTATAGTACTACAGGCCTCAGCCCATAGAAAGAAAGGAAGACTCTGATCATGTAGCATGGCTCTAGCTGCTCCCACTATCGCTTTGTTCTTCCTTTCAACAACCTCGTTCTGTTGTGGAGTGTATGGAACCGTTAACTGCCTCCTAATGCCCTTCTGTCTGCAAAACTCATCAAACTCCTTGGAGGTATACTCACCCCCATTATCTGACCTGGGTTCCCGGATCTTCCTCCCAGTTTGGTTCTCCACAAGAGCTTTGAACTCTTGGAACCTCTGCAAGACTTCCTGAGATTTTTTACTTCTCTGAAAATAGATCTAGGTGTTCCTGGAGTGGTCATCAATGAAAATGATATAGTACTCAAATCCTGTCAATGATGCAGAAGACATAGGTCCACATAGGTTTGAATGAATCAAGTCTAGTATGCCACCTGATCTCGTGTCACTGCTCGAAAAAGCAGTATTGGTGTACTTTCCCAAAGCACACCCTCTGCACACACCACCCTACTCTGTGCTGAACTGAGGCAAACCTGTAGACAACTCCCTCGGTAATCTCAAAGCTAAATGATGAAGGTGGCCCATCCTCCTGTGCCACAACTCACACATCTCAGTACTACTGCTTGCAAGGGATAATGCATGATGAGGCTGGAAGAGAAGCTTGTACAGTTTCCTGCATCTAACTCCAATGGCACATGAAGTAGATGGTCCTGCTGCACTCGGAAACACATACACTTTCCCACCTAGGACATATACTCCAAATCCCCTATCCTCAATAACGGAAACTGAAACAAGGTTCTTCTTCAAGCCAGGTACATACAAGACATCCCTCAACGACATAGGTTGCATGGACTCCCTCAAACATGATAGTCCCACTCCCAACTGCTCTCACAACAGTATCATCACCCAATACTACCCCGAGACTCAATCCAGTCTCGGTCATCTCGGAAAACATATCACGAGTACCTGTCATGTGGCTTGAAGCCCCACTATCAATATACCATGTAGAGGTAGTGGTAGAAGCACTCAAAGAGTGGCCAACAAATAAGGAACACTGATCCTAATCATCCATGTCACCCTCCATATCACTGCTGGTGAAAGATATCCTCTCTGTACACCCAGCATAGAGAGAAATCTCCCTCAAAACGAGAAGCAAAGTCATCAACATCTGCTGTTGATGTCTACTGTCCTTTCTTCTTCTTGTTTGGGCACTGTCCAGCACAGTGTCCAAACTTCTGACATGCGAAACACTTGATTTTACTCAAGTCTTTCTTCTGCTCACCTGTATACTGCTTGGCCCCACCCTTGGGACCCTTCTTGAACTTCTTCTTCTTCTTGCCTTTCGCTGCCAATGCTACATCCTCCTCATCATTCCTATGATGTGATGAACTTCCTTGTAGGTAACCTCTACGTGTCTCCTCCTGTATGAAATCATCCCAAAGACGATCCCATGATGGCATATTCTCACAAGCAACCACTGTCTGCACAAACACACTCTATGGTGGAGTCACGCCATTTAAGGCTGTGCGAACCAACTCATTGCCGGATATGATCTCACCAACTATGCAAGCTCATCTCTAACCTGTGTTATCCCAGTAAGATAGGATGCCATGCCCTCATTCTTCCCCATGTGCACATTCTTCAACTTCTCCCTCAACAAAATCCATTCCAAAAAAAAAAAAAAAAAAAAAATCTGTTTTTTGGCCATATCTCCCTTGTTTTCACTCCGTTTCCCTTGAAACTTCCCTAACACCCCGGTAATCCCATTCTGCATATTTTATTCCTGAGGACCCTATCCCAAATTCCACTTCCCAAAAGCCCGAAATCCCACATTTGTCTATTTTTAGGGTTTGCCATAACTTCTTCGAATTTCACCCAATCGCCTTCAAATTTTACCACCGAGTTCCTTTCCTAATTCTGCTTCTTTGTCCCTCTCTGCCAAATTTTCTCTCTCTTTCACCCTGCTTATGAAATCTCCATTTTTTACTTCCCTGTCCATTAGAAAGTGTCCAAAACCTAGTCAAACCCCAATTACACCTCCGAGTTTTTCCCAAATCCAAATTTCCCTTTACTAAATAAGCTTTTGTTTGTGTTTTTCTATCCATTCCCCCCCCCCCCAAAAAAAAAAATAAAAAAAATTCCTGGTTATGGTTGTTACCTGCGCAGGAGCAAAAACCATGGAGGAAGCACTTGCAGCCATCCAAACCAAACTCCAAGGTCTGGATGAAAAATTTCTCAGCCTCCATCTTCAGCATTCAACCATGAACAATAACCGAGAGCAAGAATCTTCTGCAGCCACTGGGTTCTCTTCTTCCAGCAATTTCCGTGGTCCGAAGCTTGAATTTCTTCGTTTCAATGGTACTGATTTGACTGGATGGGTTTATCGTGCAGAACAGTATTTTAGTCTGCATAATACTTTTGATGTCCAAAAAGTTCCACTTGCATCCTTTCATTTGGAACAGGAAGCCCTTCAATGGTACCGTTGGTACATCAAGGCTCATGACGAGCCAAAATGGACAGATTTTTGCCAACTCCTTTTGCAACGATTTGGTCCTAGTGCTTTTGATGACTTCACCGGAGCACTCACTAAACTCCGTCAAAGTGGCATTGTGAAAGAGTATCAGACCGAATTTGAGAAACTAGCCAATCACACAGAAGGCTTGTCTGATGAATTCTACAGGAGTTGTTTTATCAGTGGTCTTAAGGATGAAATCCGGTCAGAGGTTAAAATGTTCTGTCCCAACACAATGATCGAAGTCCTAGGGTTAGCTAAGTTGGTAGAAGACAAGATTGAAGCCCAACAACGCTCCAAACCCACTTTTGTTCCCTTCTAAAATATGGGTTCTCAATGACCTCCCATTCCGCCAGCAACTCGACCAACTCCTATCAAGCATTTGTCTGAAACAGAGATGCAGGCACGCAGAGAAAAAGGGCTTTGTTATAATTGTGATGAGAAATTCACTCGGGGACATAGATGTGTTCAACAAAAGCTCTATCTCTTGGATATGGATTCTCCGCCTGCCTCTAAAATTGATGAAGAAGCTCCAGATACAATGGATGCTAAGGTCGACATTCAGGAGCCTCCTATTGACCCCCCATCTCAGGATGAACAACCAGAGATATCTCTCCATGCTTTATCCGGCGTCACCACCCCCCAAACCATGCGGGTCAGGGGTTATTTCAAGAAGCTTCCTCTTACAATACTCATTGATTTTGGTAGCACTCATAACTTCATTGAACCCCGGATCGCCAAACAGGCTGATTGTTTTGTCCATCCTTGCTCCAACTTTGAAGTCATGGTTGCCAATGGAGGCACCTTACCTTGCAAGGGAAAGTGTCACAATGTGCATATCTCTCTGGAAGATTATAACCTGCGCTTTGACATGTTTGCCTTGTCCTT
This sequence comes from Larix kaempferi, assembly GCA_027924585.1. NCBI lineage: Eukaryota > Viridiplantae > Streptophyta > Pinopsida > Pinales > Pinaceae > Larix > Larix kaempferi. The sequence goes on along the minus strand of BSBM01000687.1, from coordinate 3,354,857 downwards.
AGGCGGATGTGATGTGGTTTTGGGCGTTCAATGGTTACACACACTTGGCCCCATCTTATGGGATTTTGCTGAACTTTGGATGTTGTTTTCAGTAAATGGGACACAACACAAATTTACAGGCTTACAACCAGGGTCTCTCCGCATCATCAGTTCACATTGCCTGGAAAAGATCCTTAAGAAGAATTCACATGGTGTCATCGCTCAGCTCCATTCCATCCAGATGCACCCATCAACGGTCTCCACTACTTCCTTGGATAGATATGCAGGTGTCTTTGCTGCACCAGTGGGCTTTCCGCTTTCAAGAGACCTTTTTGGTAAGCATTTAGCCGCATCTACATTTCAGCAGGAAATGATGGCTATTTTGCATGCAGTACTGACGTGGAAGCCATCCCTGATCTCAAGAGTCTGAAAAATTTCTTGGAACAACGGGTCTCCTCCCCAACACACCTGAAATGGGTTATCCACCTCATGGGTTATGACTATGCGATCACTTACAAGAAGGGTAAGGACAATATGGTGGTAAATGCTCCTTCTCGCACATTTGATGACCCAGTTTCTCTTACAGCTATTTCTTTGCTTGTTCCAAACTGGTTGCAATATGTTCAACAGGGCTATCTCTTCTATGAACTCCATGCTTCTTCATCGGCAGGGCACTCTAGGTTCCTCCAAAAGTATGACCGGGAACAATGTAACTTTTTTTGGCAGGGACTGAAAATGCCCATTCAACAGATGGTGGTTGACTGTGATACTTGCCAGGTCAACAAGGGTGAAATGACACTCCTTTCGGGACTGCTCGAACCCTTTCCCATCCCTACACAGATTTGGACAACTATTTCTATGGATTTCCTAGAAGCGCTCCAGTGGTACAATACTACGTCTACAAGGACACCATATGAAGCAGTCTATGGACAGGCACCGCCAGTTCTTCTTCCATACACCCTCAGCAACTCCCCAGTTCATGTAATTGACTCGGTTCTTTGAAACCGCGATCAGATTCTTCTCATTCTGCAGGACAATCTTCACATGGCAAGAATTCGACTGAAACAACAAGCCGCTCAGCACCATTCAGAGCGCACTTTTGACGCAGCTGATATGGTTCTTCTTCAACATTCCAAGCAATCCTCCTGAAACTCAAAAGGCGTCAGTGGCACGGAATGCAACCCGAAGATGCTACAGGGGAACTACTTCGTCCAATTCTGCATCAATTTCCACATCTAAAGCTTTGAGGACAAAGCTTTTTCTAAGGGAGAGGGGATGTTAGGAACCCATGTCAACCGTTCTATTTACTTTGTTAGTATATTGTTGTTGGACACATATGCTTTGTAAGTCGTCCCGTAGTATTTGTTGATCCATAGTTGTGTTATTGTTGTTTGGCGCATATGCTTTGTAAGTCGTCCATAGTATTGTTGATCCATAGTTTGTATTGGCCCATGGTTTTGACCCATAGTATTGGCGCCTAGACTTAGTATATAAGTGTGTGTTGAGGCCTATGAAGGCACCGTGAAGTTATTTGTATTGAGCTTGCTCAAAGGAGGTTGCCCCCTCGAAGTGGCCTGCGATCAATATAAAAGTGATTATGAGTTTTGTTATTTCTACTATCTCGTGTGTTTTCATTAATTTAATATTGCAGGTTCTTCACAGTCAATGCCTCGATTTCTGTGCTAACTTTCTTCTAGAAATTCGTGCAAGCTTCATTGGGAATCGTGCCCATCTGCATGCTCTCGATTTCTGTGCTGAATTTTTCTCAATCTCTCCTCGGTTCGAATTCTCTACAAACCCTTTCTTCTTCTTCTTCCTGCTCCCTCTCTTCTCCAAAATTCTCTCTTGGAAAATGTGAACAATAAATTAATTTGCCTTGCCCAAGTCCTTTTTGTTCATGGTAACTTCCTCTTTCAATCTAATGGTCCAGATTAGATTAGATGAGGTGTTCTCATTAAATGCTCAATTAAATAATTAATAAATGACATTTAGTGCACCTCATGTCATTTAATAAAGTGAGCACCCCTTTTTTAATTAATCACTCACTTGGCTTTTCATTAAATGTGAACTGAGGATAAACCATGACTTTACCTTTTAATAAAGTGACTTTAAAATTATAAAGTGCATCTCACTTTATTAATTAATAATGACTAGGGGTCACCAATTAAAGTGTTCTTGTCCACCCCAAGGCAACACTAGGTGAACAACACTTCCTAGGTAACTTTTCAACAGTCCAAGATTCCGAAGTTGGAAAATTAGGGTTTCTCGGTCAAACCCTAAGTCAAGGTAGAAGTAGTTTTCGGAAGGATAACTTTACTGGTAAGCACTACATCCATTCTATTTCCATTTGAGGTTCTCATATTGACAATATGACAAACAATACCAAGTTTGATGAGAAGCTTGAAGGAGCTGAGAACTTCAGGGCATGGAAATATAGAATCATGCTTATTCTTGAAGAACATGACCTAGAAGGTTTTGTAAAAGAGAGAATTGCAGAACTAGAAGGAGATGAGGCCAAAGCAAGACACAAGAAAAATATGATCAAGGCTAAGAGGATCATAGCTGACTCTATCAAAGATCACTTGATTCCTCAAGTGTCCTCAAAGAAGACTCCAAAAGAAATGTTTGATGCATTGACCAACCTGTTTGAAGGAAAGAACATTAATAGGAAGATGACTGTTATCACATCTATGTTAGCTGGAGCTACCATACTGCAGACTATGTGGCCGAGGACCACACAATACTTTTTTTTCCCCAGATCAGAGATCCAATGCCTTCAGAGGGGGCACACAGTTTTGTTCAGATTGCCCCGTGCAGATGTATCAGAGGGGACAGATGGTTGTACAGTGGTCCAGACATGTTACTTAGCATTTATCGTAGGGTCACCTTTCCTTGCCAGGCTTTGATATGAGCCCATTGAGACAGTTGCCTAGTCTTGCTTTGATTGAGACTATCACAGAGTATTGCTGGTTTACTATTTGTGCTCGGATTCAGCAGAGATCCAGTTCAGAGACAACCTCAGCAGCAGGTATATGGTGCGGTAGGTATTGCATTTGATGTATATTGCTCATGATTGTTGCTTAGACTTGTTTATACATGATAGTACACTAACTCTACATATGATGATTGATTTGGTGATCTAGCTATTGTTTTGATATATGATTGGGCCCTTGGTGATGTCAGTCCACACCGGGTCACACCCTACTCTTGGTATAGACTTGGTCACTTAGTCCCCCTTAGGCAGCTGACTTTGGATCCACCTTCACCTTCTCCATCCATCCGACTCATCCATGATAGTCTTTCCCGATTTGGATTCCGATTTGTGACCTTGAGGATCCCTTTCCCCACTGATCTCTGAGTATGCCATGATTCCCTGTCTATTGTGCCTCGGCTCTTTAGTGTGTGAGATGCACTTTCAAACCTGGGATTTGCTCTTGTTGGTTGCCCTCGATGTTGCAATGCAGTTAGGATTGTGTAGCCTCACCGAGTGTTCCCCATTGGTCATCGAAGCATGTATTGCTCACCCCCATTACTTTGCAGTATGAGCACCATGATTATATCTATTGAGATATGTATGTAGCCCAAAAAGGCCTTGTTGTAAATTGAAGAAATGAAGAATTGTAAAGCAAGCCAAAAAGGCTTTTTGTAAATGTAAATCTAGCCAAAAAAAGGCTAAGTATGAAACTCATTGTAAAATCCATGCAATGTGTTTGTAAACACACATGGACACAAGTTAGCATTTGTAGTGGTGATTCCTCACCTAGTCTTGCTGGGTAAGGAGGTGAGAGGGAGCAAGGGACAAGCTCAAGATTGTCCCCTAGATTCTCAAGTTACGGTTTGCCGGACACCCAGTTTGGCGGCTCTAAAAAAGAACCTCACAGAGTCTTCGGGCACGGATGTGAGTTGTGAGATACTTGTTAGATGACCAGTGGCAGTTTCCCTGCACTATACCCATTTGTGAGGCACCGCCCTTCCCCGTGTTTTTGTCATGGTATGCTTATCTCAGTGGACACTGCTTTCCCGAGTTATCCAAAAGGTCACATGATCTCTATCCTTGTCATCCCTAATCCTTCACCTTGTATTCCACATCACCCAAAGTCAGCTAGGTGGTCAAGTCTATAGGTTGTGCATAGCAGTTGAGTCTTTTGGATGTGGTGGGCCCACCTCACCTGGGGCCTTGTATTTTTCCGAGATTTAATGCAATTTTTGATCACCATGTTATTGTCATATTGTTTAGTAATGTACTAACTTGTATAAGGAAGCCTTTCACTCCATGATTGTATACAGGTATTCAGCTAGCACTATTGTTGACTAGGCCAAAAATGGGCCCGAAAAAATGTTGCGACTGGAATTTCGATTTTGGTCAATTATTATCTACAGGGGACCCATATGAGCTTCCAAGTAATAGAATGCAAAAAGATCGAGGTGTTTGTGAGATTTTTAATTATTACTAGTCATTAATGACCTGTTTTAATTAAAAATCATGGATTTTGGGCAAATAATGCCTAAGTGATGGATCGGGGTCGTTGGAGTGGTCATTCCTATTATTTTTGGGGTCCACGATCACATTGCAGCAGACGGTTCGTCAATCCGGGCACTCTAGGTGGGTCAAAAGCTCAGATTACATCTTCAGCAATAAAATACATGGAAAATCAAAATTTGACAAAGGAAACTATAGCAAAAGGAAAAAATCAATGGCTGGCTAATAAAAGGGTGACTTCTAAGGTATTTCTACTATGTTTGGACATTATATTTTGTGTTGTGGGGCCCTCACTTGCCCAACTCACCATGAGGGGCGAATTTGCCCATGGGGAGCGTTTTTCCACTTAGCAAAAATCAAGTTTTTGATGTTTTATTGTATTGATATCATAGTGTAGTGGTATGGGGGGATAAAACAGCTCATAGGCACCCCCCAACCACCATTTGTATTGGTTTTATGGGCCCCACGAGTTGGCCCCATCTCCACTTGGGCGTTTTTGAGGGTAATTCACCCCCCCTCTAGAGTTCATCTCCTCCATCGATTTGGGCAGTGAGAGAGTTAATCTCAACCCTTAGTTTTGGAGGGAGTTAGGTTTTGAGAGTTGTCTTTCTCTATAAGAGAAGGCACTCACCCATTGTACCACCTCTCTTGGCATTTTTTGGACTTGAATAGAAGAGAAACGTTGCTGCTCTTACTTGGCTCTTGTGTGGTACTCTCTTGATATTGTTGATTGCCATACTATCTTGATGCACTAGTTGTAGTTAGTGAATGTTTCCAGCATTGTATTACTTACCATTGTTTGCAGCAAGTTCAAAGTCTTGGAGGAGGGCGCACCATTTGGCTGCCACTGTTGCTCTATTCTCTAGATTGGTAACACAAAGGGAAGTGTTTTTGCTATTTTAGCCAAGCATTTTCTTTCATCTTTTATTGATATTGCTGTAGATTTTCACTTGCATGTTATACTAATTTGATTTCTGTCCATTGGTGTTGATAGGCAAGGAGGATGAGTTGGTGGGGAGAGAGCAAATCGATTTCAGCTGGGACTTCTACAACCACTTCTATTTGATCTTCGGGACGTACAAACCTCATCAAAACAAGAGATATCAGCTGGTTCCAAGTAAGTGTTACATCTTCTTTTCTTCTATTTCAATTTCTAGCTTGTTGAAGAGAGAAAATTCACTAAAACCCTAAAAATTAAAATCTTTAAAATCAACTGTTAGAATTAGTTTCTTTTGCAAACCCACTAATGATATATGCTTAAAAGCCTAAATCCAAAGTTTCATTCATTTTAGACTCCATTTGCCCATAGGATCAGCACTAGTCCATTTGGCAAAAACGCCCCCTAGGGGCGTTTTTCTCTTTTAATCTGTTTGGGTCAGTTTGGGGTTATGGGTACTTGAGATTCGGTTTCAGAACGTCTTTTACCTTTGAAAATCAAGTGCCGTTGGCTGGAAGTGAGTATAAACGCTAATTTTTCTATGCCCTAGGTCCACTTATCCACTAAACCCATTTCCCTAGGCCAGTTTCACTTCACTTCTTGCTGGTCTGTTTTTCTTGTTCTAAATCAGCTAAGTAATCAATTTATAATTGCTAGAAGATGTGTTTCAATTGCTTAATGTACTGCTGCCATGTTTGAGTAAATCATAATGAGCTCCATTCCCCATAGGCAGGATTTCCAGTCACTCTTCTAGTCAATTTCTGTTTGCTGATTTAGTTTCCAGCCTTCTAATCTTCAAAGAATTCATCGTTTAACACTTATAATCAGATCCGAGATCATTTCATTCCGTGTATTTTCTAATCCTTAATCTCGATCTCACTAGGTTGGAAGAAACCTCACGCTTAGTCATCCATCCTACTTCTTGCTTTGTTTATCCTTTGGGTTTGGGTGCCTGATTGTTGAGTCTCAGCCATCACTGGTTGAGTGGGGTCTCCCCCCTGACTTGGCTACGTGCCTTGTCTGAAGTGACAGTAGCCTTATCCGGTGTGACTTCTGTTTTTTGAGCGGAGGACCTGGCTATTGCTGGTTACACCTTCCTAGCTGTTCACCTCTACCATCCCTATTGGGACACCTACCACCAACAGCTAGAGTTTGTGTGATAACAATGACCTTGAGAAATCAACTCAAGGGTGTGAAGATCCAAAAGTCTGAGACTATGCACTCATACTTCTCCAGAGTATCTAAGATCAAAGAACAATTACAAGCTATTGGAGACATGATAGAAGTTGCTGAAGTTGTGATGACCACTCTGAATGCTCTTCCTAGAGTTTGGGAACCTTTCGTTCGTGGCATATGCGCTAGGAAGAAATTAATACAGTTCAGACAACTATGGGAAGAATACGTGCAAGAGGAAGAAAGAATAGCAGTAAGAGAAGAGAAACTCAATGATAATGAAGATCAAGCTTTGGCAACCCATGCCAAAAGAGGAAGGAAAAGATAGAATGATGTACGCACTTATGACCACTCTCCCAGAAGATCTCAAAGGAACAAGAGGGTCAAGAAAGACTTCTCCTCAATTGAATGTTACTCTTGTCACAAGACAAGACACATTGCAAGAAATTGTCCATTCAAATCTGGACATTCCAAGAAACAAAAGAAATGATTTCATGCTCATGCAGCTGAAGATAGTGAATATGATGATGAAGTCAAAACCATAGAAGATGAAGATTCCAGTGAAGAATATGTACTAATCTCAGCCCTCACTGGTTCAGTATCTCATGGAAGTGGCACTTGGCTAGTGGACAGTGGAGCCTCAAAACACATGACGGGATACAAAGACTCTCTTTCACATCTCATGCAGAAATATTCTCCACACAAAATAAATCTTGGAGATGATTATCAATATCCTATCAAAGGAATGGGAGAGGCTACTTACAAATTGGACTCTGGAAAGTCTATGAACATGAAGGAAGTACTATATGTTCCAGGTTTGAAAAACAACCTTCTTTCTATTTCAACATTAGATAAGAAAGGTCTTAGAATTGCATTTGTAGGCGGTGAAGTTCTTATGTGGCCAAAGGGGAAGACAATCAATGATGCAATTGTCATTGGGGTTGAAGAAGGAGGACTCTATAAACTTAAGGGTCATGCAGATTCAGCACTGATGGTTAGTACCATGAGCCTTTGTGAACTATGTTAAGATTCAATATGCCAAGATAGATAACATCAGTATTCAATTCAATTTCACAACAATAGCATATACAGGATTACTGAAAGAATAACAAGCACAATATAAACACAAGAGACACAAATTTATCCTGGGAAACCCTCATGGGGTAGAAAACCCAGCAAAACATCCTCAATATAGATGACCAAAGGGTACAAAGATGAAATCCCCAAGCAAGAGCTCCTTCTCCTTCATAGTTATCTCTCTCTCTCTCTCCTAATGCGCAATCCACAAGTGAAGTCTGTGTCCAAATGAGGAGCACACCTCCTATATTTATACTTTATCCCTCACTTGACATTTTACCTGGCTAGGTCAGCCCCATAACTAAATGACCAATTACTAACGAGGCCGACTTCTCTAGGGGACTTAAACACCCCATTACAACTGACTCTAGGGGAACTAATGCCCTAACTTACATGGGGGGTTTTACCTCAATGAATTTACATTATTCAATATAATAAATACATCCCGACGGAGGAATAAAACATCTCCGAATAATAATAATAAAGTACAAATAGAATATTCTTCGAAGTTACAATATTTCAACACTCCCCCTTAATGAGAAGGGTATTCTACTGACAACAACAACATCAACTGTAGGAGCAAGGAGAGAGAACATCATCAACAACATCAAGGTGGTACATCTATAAATCATTGGAAGTTTTCTTCAATCATCATCAACAACTTGAACGGCTACTGGAACATATTCAACATCTTCAGTACTGGAACATCAACATCTACGGTACCGAGTCTTCATCTTTTGCAGCACTCGATCACTCGATCGTCTACAGCAACATCATCATCTGGATCTCTCGATCAACAACATCATCAATATCTGGATCTCTCAATCAACAACATCATCTGGATCTCTCGATCAACAACATCATCAATATCTGGATCTCTCGATCAACAACATCATCAATATCCGGATCTCTCAATCAACAACATCATCTGGATCTCTCGATCAACAGCATCATCAATATTTGGATCTCTCGATCAACATCATCTGGATCTCTCGATCAACAACATCATCTGGATCTCTCGATCAACAACATCATTAATATCTGGATCTCTCGATCAACAGCATCATCAATATCTGGATCTCTCGATCAACAACATCATAATCTGCAACACACATGATCCAATTATGGGATGATCAATCCCTCTCACTTTAGGACATATGTCCAAGGATGATACAATCCAGATCCACTTACGGCATGATCAGTCCCTATCACTTCAGGACATAAAGCCAAGGATGATGCGATCCTGATCCAATTACGGGATGATCAATCCCTATCACTTTAGGACATAAAGCCAAGGATGATACAATCCTGATCCACTTACGGGATGATCAGTCCCTATCACTTTAGGACATAAAGCCAAGGATGATGCAATCCTGATCCAATTACGGGATGATCAATCCCTATCACTTTAGGACATAAAGCCAAGGATGATGCAATCCTGATCCAATTACGGGATGATCAATCCCTATCACTTGAGGATATAAAGTCAAGAACGATGCAATCCTGATCCACTTACGGGATGATTAGCCCCTATCACTTTAAGACACCACACCATGTCTAGGGACGATGCAATCCCCTCGTCAACTTAGACTAAGTCTAAGGACCACTCACGAAAACACAAGTCTCCGGATTCATTTAGGACTAGAGTCCAGGGATGATGCAATCCACTTGTCAACTTAGACCAAGTCTAAGGACCACTCACAAAGACACAAGTCTCTGGATTCATTTAGGACTAGAGTCCAGGGATGATGCAATCCACTCGTCAACTTAGACCAAGTCTAGGGACCACTCACGAAGACACAAGTCTCCGGATTCATTTAGGACTAGAGTCCAGGGATGATGCAATCCACTCATCAAATTAGACCAAGTCTAAGGACCACTTCATCGACCTCATCGTCGGTACAAGCATCCTCATCATCGACCTCATCGTCGGTACAGGCATCCTCATGATCGACCTCATCGTTTGTACAAGCATCCTCATCATTGACCTCATCGTCGGTATAGGCATCCTCATCATCGACCTCATCGTCGGTACATGCATCCTCATCATCGACCTCATCACTCCCCCTTTCGAGGAGGGTCCTTTTGAACTACACCAAGCTTGTCTCGGAAATACTCAAACTTTACTTGAGACAGAGGTTTGGTCAATACATCAACAACTTGCTCATTAGTGCTCACATACTCGAGCTTTATAGCTCCCTTCTGCGCCATATCCCGTATATAGAAATATCAGATCTCTATGTGCTTTGACTTATCATGGAACTCTGGATTCTCCGTCATCTTGATACAACTCTGGTTGTCACACAGGATCATAGTGGAGTCCATCTCTAAGTCAAATAGTCCTGACAATAGCTTCCGAAGCCATATGGCCTCACAACTAGCAGAGCAAGATGCTATATACTCTGCTTTAGCTGTGCTGAGAGCTAAACTGGAATACTTCCCGCTAAACCATGAGATCATAGCAGACCCTAGACAATAACATCCAACCGATGTGCTCTTTCTGTCTAAGACACTTCCAACCCAATCTGCATCTGTATAACCATACAATCTATAGTCATGATCTCCAACATAGTATAGACCAAAGTCTATCGTACCTTTCAGGTACCTCATCACATGCTTTGCAGCTACCAAGTGAACACATCTAGGCTCAACTAGATACTGACTCAGGGTGTTCACAGCAAAGCATATATCTAGCCTGGTATTCGTCAAATGAACTAGCCATCTGTTTGTAAACTGTAGAAACCACTGTCCATCATCCCAGATCTCTACTTCACATTTTCCTTGGCTAAGGAAAAAATCTCATCTCATCTTAGCCACATATCTAATCACAAGAATCATGCCAAGATTTTTTAACTCTGAGATCTACTCCCTCTAAAGTGGAGTTTTCTACATCTGCGTATTGTCCTCCCTCTGTGATTGAACATCATTCACATTCTGCATTGAGTGATCTTCTGCATATTTATCCGTGCCATCTCCCGTTAGATGGGTCTACTGATATGAGCCTCAAGATCACTCGAACTCTATGGTGAGTTCCTTCTTGTATCCATCTGTATAAAGAAACCATCTTCAACCTTGTAGCAAAGGTTGAAATCCGCATCACCAGTGGTGATTGTTATCACACAAACTCTAGTTGCTAAAGAGGGATATCCCAATAGGGATGGTAGAGGATGAGCAACTAGGAAGGTGTAATCAACAGTAGCCAGGTCCTCTATCCAAGGGACAAAAGTCACACCGGACAAGGCTACAGTCACTTTAGACGAGGCGCAAAGCCAAGTCAAGGGGGAGACCCCGCTCAACCAGTGATGGTTGAGAGACAACAAATACACCCAAACTCACAGGAATAAGAGATGAAAACCAATAATGAGTGCAGATGAGCTCCTATGTTTGATTTCAGCCAATAGACAGACCCAAGTGGTGGAATAAGCTTGCAATTGAAATGTGACCAGCTATTGATTGAGATGAATAAATTAGACTAGATAGATGATCAAATGGCTGAAAATAAACTAGGGATGCAGACAAGCTAGGAGTGAAAGAATGGAGTGATCTTGCCCAAGGAAAGTGGTTAAGCAATGGACCTAGGGCAGAGACAAATAAGCATGTAATGGCACACCTAACCATTGGTAGTTTGATTTCTAAGGATAAGATGATGAAATAAACCCAAATCTAAACTACCCAGAACCCCAAATCAACCCAATCAAGCAGCAAGAGAAAAACGCCCAAGTGGGGCGTTTTTGCCAGGTAGACCAGTGTCAAAGTGTGGGTTAATGGAGTCAGAAAAGGATGAAACTTAAGATTTATACGTTTAAGTACAAATAAAAGGCTGTTTTGCAATAAAAATGAAGTTTCTACGGTTGGAAATTAAGTTATTAATTTTTAGGGTTTTTATTTATGGTTGCAGCTTAGCATTAACAGTGAAAGAGAGATTATGAGAAACAAGCAGAAATCCCGTACCTGGATAATGAAGATGAAGATATCCCCGTGGTGAAGACAAATGCTGAAGATTAAGTGTTGAGCTTAAGTGTGTTTCCCCCTTTGCGTTTTTGGAGCAGCCAGTGAGCCAGTGCGTTTTTCTTGTACCTGCCAAAGAGAAGATGAAGTCAGTTTCTATGGCAAAGAACAATAAACCAGCAAATGAAATGACAAATAATGAGGAAAGCAAATGACAATCAAAGCGAATTCACTTCCCTGTTGAAGAACCCGAAGAGAAACGCTAGCAAGGAGACTCTATCTCAAGAGCTGCGTTTTCCTCCAGTGGCCAGCTTCACCTGCAAATCGAACTGCTAAAGGAGAGGATAGGAATGTCACAAACAACTCAGCAATGCATTAGAAATTTGATCTCAATCAACACAAGAAGAGTCCCACTCCAAAATCACAAGTAACTCAGTAAAAATGTCTCTCTATAATCTCAATGTCAAGTCTCTAGAGTGCCAAGAAGAAGTACAACATCGGGGGCAACCGACAGGAGCAAATCCCAGGTCTAAAAGTGTATCTCACACACTAAAGAGCCGAGGCACAATAAACGGGGAGTCATGGCAAACTCAGAGATCAGTGGGGAAGGGGTCCTCGGGATCACCAATCAGAATCCAAGTCAGGAACAAGTATCGTGGATGAGTCAGATGGATGGCGAAAGTGAGAGTGGAGCTAAAGTCAATTACCGAGAGGTACTAAGTGACCAAGTCTATGCCAAGTGTAGGGGACATGACCCAGCATGCATATACATAAGTCTAACAGGAGGGGTGGACTGACATCATCAAGGGCCCAATCACATCATACAATAGCTAGATCACCAAATATATCATCTCATGCAAAGTTAGTGTACTAACAAGTATAAAGAAGTCTAATCTACATCATGAGCAATAATCATCAAATGCAATACCTGCTGCACCATATACCTGCTGCTACTAAAGCTATCTTTGAGCTTGGTCTCTGCTGAATCCGGGCAACATAGTAAACCAACAATATATTGTGATAGTCTCGATCAAAACAAGACTAGGCAACTGTCTCAAATGGGCTTATGTCAAAGCCTGGCAAGGAAGAGGTGACCCTGTGGTAGATGGTAAGTGACAATGTTTGTAACACTGTACAACTGTCTGTCCCATCTGATATATCTGCTAGGGGCAATCTGAACAAAAATGCCTCGTCTGAAGACGGCTCATCTCTGATCTGGAAAAAAAAAGGTACTGTGCGGTCCTCGGCCGCACAGTCTACAGTATGGTAGCTCCAGCTAACATAGATGTGATAACATCAGGCTCCAGCTGGGACAAGTGCTCTAAGGGAGAGAGTGCTTGAGAAGCACAGAATCTTTGGTCCGTAGCACCCCTCTCATCATCATCAACATACATGCAACCGCATGCTATCTGCATCATCATCATCAATGTGTACCTAGTCCTGTAAAATGCAGACGCTATACCAATCTCTGCAGACCGCACGTCAGGCCGTACAATTCACATATATAATAATCCAGCAGAAATAAACAAAATGACAGTGCCGAAATGAAGATATATCAATAATGAAATTAACTCTATAGCATTTTAAAATTTTATTAAGCCGACACATGAGGTGTAATAAGGTGAGAAACAACCGAACAGAAACTATGGTACAAAAGGACACTAGAAAATGAGCAAAAAGGTGTGAGAGGTGCGAAATGACCGCGGGATAAAACAAAACAAAGAAAGGGGCAGCTGGTCGTCGGACAAAGGTAAAGGTCAATCAAAGGGGAGGGACAACTGGTTGCTGCTCTCGAGAGCTTATTGGCCGCAAAAAAGAGGAAAGACTAAGGGCGAGATCAAGAAATATCCCCCCGGGTGAACTCGGGAACATATTCCTGGAGCTGCTGACCACTCACGGGGATAGAGAAGTAATGCCCATCCTCGTTAGCTAGAAAATATGAGTCCCTGTCGCGGACCTCAATCCTGAAGGGGCCCACCAGAAGCCCGGTATGGTTGCCAACCATGTGGTGAAAAGCGTGGTGGGATATGACAACCTGGTCTCCTACAGCAAAGTTCCACCTGTTGACCGAAGTCAGGTCAACACCTATGTCTTGGAATACCGATAACTCGGCATTTCCGCCATGGTCGGGATGGTGGTCCCTACGGCAAACGTGGGATACAAAACAATGGGTTTCACCGTTGAGGGGGATCGCAACTTCTCCAATCAAAACTTCCCGAGGTGCTTCCATCTGGAGGGGAGGGCCGGCTCGAGGATGCGTCACATGTATTATAATTTCACCGATGGTCCAAAAATCTGGAGGCTAGGCGAACAGGCTGTGGGTGGATGGATGCGCGGAAGGCAAGGTAGAAGGTGAAAAGGTGGCGTGAGTGCTAGACCCTTCTCCGGACGAGATAGGGATCTCTGAAGGCAGAAGGAAACTTGGGAATGGGAAAGGAAGAGGGGAAGGAGGTGGGGTATCCATCGGTAACGACTCGAACTCCCTTGTGATGTCTGCGGGAAGAGAGAACTCCTCAAGGAAAACCTGATCGGATCCGACACTCCCCGCATCACTCCTGGGAACCATGGGAAGGGGGAAAAAGTTCCAATCAGACGAATCACTCTCTTCCCCAGGCAGATCCTGGGAAGGAAGCTCCTCCTCACAGTAGCTTGGGGGAGACGCTCTGGCCTGCCTAGCAATGTCATCATTCATTATGGCCAACATCTCAGGGATAGTCCTGAAACTTCTTTCCTCCGGGGGGAGGATTCCCCTCACTTCCCAGTCCTCCAGGGGAGGGGGAGTATCTTCGCCACGCTCCTCCATCTCATGGTCTTCCTCATTATAAGCAGGAAAATTGCGTGTGATTGCCCTCAACTCATCAGGTAGAGAGAACTCCGACCCGTCAACCTCCGTGGTAGAATAATCATCTAAGTACAGCAGAGCCAACTGCTGCTGGAGGCTCGGAGGATAAGAGTGATCCATGGGGAATTCCTCTTGTGTCCCCATAAGCTCATGCCCCCTAAGAGGAGATGTCAACTCGTTCTCAAGATGTTCGTGGCTAAGTTCCTGCATGCCCTCTCCCTCAGAATCCTCATGAGGTGAGGGAACGTGGGGGTGGAGAGCCATCTGCCAAAAGGATGTCCCAACTCGGCCTCGTCATCAATATCCTCCCTCTCATCACCGAAGGCCATAAACATTCCCTCCTGGTCCGGCTCACATCCCCCGTATGTCCTCCGCATGGCATCCTCCATGCCCTCAATGTGTCCCTCATAAAAGGGCTCCCGATACACTCGCACCAAGACCCCATTAGGGTCAGGGATGGAGGCGTAAGATAAATCCATTTGAAGATGCCCTCCTAAGCCGACAGCCCACTTTCTGGACAGAAGCATACCGTAGATTGGCGGAAGGTCAATCACCACCACGCCCATAAGTGTGGAGATGTCTAGGCATGAGAAAAGGTCCGCCCTCAAGTTCTTGATCAAGCCGTGGGCCGAAACTTGTTTGGAATCTATCCCACAAACATTTATGTAAGGGCGGGTGACCTGCAGGCCCATAGCCTTCATGACCTGTAATGGCATGACATTCATAGAGGCCCCTGAGTCTAGCATGCATTTGTGCAACAGCATGCCCTGTATACGGAGAGTCAGGTAGAAAGGATGATGCCCTCCATTCTTTCTCTCGTAAATATCGGTGTGAATAGATACTGGGGGATCCTCCGTGTCTGTCTCCACATCGTGTGTGGTGAGTAGGGAACTAGGGATGTTTGCAGAGGTACCTGACAGGTTCCTCTCTACCGGGATGCTATGCAGAAAATCAACAATCTGACTTCTGACTGAAGGGAGCTTGACAAGTTCGGACATGGGGGCGTTTTGTGTGATCTTAGCTAGTTCCTTCTCCAACTCTATGCTCTGCCCAAAAGGCTCGTGAGAGAGATGAGGGCTAGTATCGAGGTCCGGCTAGGGAGCCTCGTGCCTCTCTGTGAAGGGTGCGAGCCTGGGCTCATCCTTGTGTCTCCTATAGATCTTGATTCGTTGAGGATCATCGACAACAGGGTGAACCAACAGACAAGAGGGGCCTACTTCTTCAACATCTTCTTCCTCGTCCTCTTCAATGAGGATCCGGCCAAAATCTAGGTCGAAAGGTGTGTCATCAATGAAGTTGATGTTTTCTATGAGTTCTTCGGGCTCGACATAGTTACACTCAGCCTTAGGGTGCTCCTCTTCACATTTTTCGCACCAGTGAATGGCTGTAGTGTCAGGGGTCTCAGGAGCTACAGGAGGTCTCTTGGTCTCTTTAGTGGTGGGCCTCCTGTTTTGGTTCCAATATGGTTTGGGGCCATATGGAGCTTTATATCTATATGAATCCCTGTTTTTGGCCAAGTCTCTCGTTAGAAGGGTGAGGGTTTTAATCATTTCCTTCATATCTTCAGTGTTCCCTAATTCTGTGTTTTCTTTTACAGGTTCTTTGCTCTTGCGGGCACGAGAATCAGTGCGTGATGAGGAAGGAGCATGAAGGTCGAAGAAGTTTTGCTTTCCCATGGACACAACGTTAGCTTCAGCCTTGCGGGCATTGTCCTGGGAGATCTTAAGGGTAACTGGCTCCTTGTCTTTAAGGTGGTACCCTAGCCATCCTTCAAATGAGTCTAGATAGTGTATCAAGATGGCGGGGTCCGTTAAGTGAACAGTTTCAGGTATCTGGGTCACCACTTTATCAAACCTGATGTTGAATTCGTGAGTGGTTTCATTCTCCTTCCTTCTTAATTCCTGATAGCTGGCTAAGTAGATACTTGCCATCCAGTTTGACCGACCACTGACCGTTGAGTTTGGTTACGAAATCATCATAACCAGTGATTGATCTGGCGGCTAGTCGATCAAACCACTTGCGAGCATCGCCCTCAAGTGACATAAAAAGACCTCATGAAAACATCTTCGTCGACGGCCCCATAGGCCTCCATGTGTTGCCACACAGATTCGACGTGATCTTCAATTGTGATGGCTATGCTCCCACTAAACTTCAGAATCTTCTCAAAATACTTGTTTGGCATATCGTGGGGAGCACCCTGAATTTGAGCGAAGCTGAAAGGTGAAGCTCTAGCCATACGGCCAAAGGCACGTGGACCAGGATTGGGGTTGGCCATTTGGTTGTTGCTTAGCGGTGGGTTGGGAGCTATGGAAGGGGGTGGCACTACCACACTAGGTGAGGCTGTAGAATTAATTGCCTGCCAAAACGAACTGGGGGAGTGCTCACTAAGGTTTCGTCTGTCGTATGTGATAGGTGTGCTATGTAATGTGTCAGTACGATCAAGGCTACGTAGGTTGTACGGATGGGTTCGACCTCCAGTGGAGTCGCGGGGTGGAGTCGCCAGGTGAACTAAATACCTTGTTCACCGAAGGTGGGATTTCATGTGGGGAAGTGGTGAGTGAGACAAAAATGTGTTGGCTGCAATAATTATGCAAAAAAAGAAACCAGCCAACAGAGTTTTAAGTTTAGATGCGATGATAAAGGAAAAACAAGCAAAAGACTCAAAACTCAAACGAGACACGGGTAGGCCTCTACCTCCCCGGCAGCGGCGCCAGAAATATTATCACACAAACTCTAGTTGCTAAAGAGGGATATCCCAATAGGGATGGTAGAGGATGAGCAACTAGGAAGGTGTAACCAATAGTAACCAGGTCCTCTATCCAAGGGACAGAAGTCACACCGGACAAGGCTACTGTCACTTTAGACGAGGCACAAAGCCAAGTCAAGGGGGAGATCCTGCTCAACCAATGATGGTTGAGAGACAACAAATACACCCAAACTCACAGGAATAAGAGATGAGAACCAAGAATGAGTGCAGATGAGCTCCTATGTTTGATTTCAGCCAATCGACAGACCCAAGTGGTGGAATAAGCTTGCAATTGAAATGTGACCAGCTATTGATTGAGATGAATAAATTAGACTAGATAGATGATCAAATGGCTGAAAATCAACTAGGGATGCAGACAAGCTAGGAGTGAAAGAATGGAGTGATCTTACCCAAGGAAAGTGGTTAAGCGGTGAAGCAATGGACCTAGGGCAGAGACAAATAAGCATGTAGTGGCACTCCTAACTGTTGGTAGTTTGATTTCTAAGGATAAGATGATGAAATAAACCCAAATCTAAACTACCCAAAACCCCAAATCAACCCAATCAAGCAGCAAGAGAAAAACGCCCAAGTGGGGCGTTTTTGCCAGGTAGACCAGTGCCTAAAGTGTGGGTTAATGGAGTCGGAAAAGGATGAAACTTAAGATTTATACGTTTAAGCACAAATAAAAGGCGGGTTTGCAATAAAAATGAAGTTTCTACGGCTGGAAATTAAGTTATTAATTTTTAGGGTTTTTATTTATGGTTGCAGCTTAGCATTAATAATGAAAGAGAGATTGTGAGAAACAAGCAGAAATCCCGTACCTGGATAATGAAGATGAAGATATCCCCATGCTGAAGACAAACGCTGAAGATCAAGTGTTGAACTGAAGTGTGTTTCTCCCTTTGCATTTTTGGAGCAGCCAGTGAGCCAGTGCTTTTTTCTTGTACCTGCCAAAGAGAAGGTGAAGTCAGTTTCTATGGCAAAGAACAATAAACCAGCAAATGAAATGACAAATAATGAGGAAAGCAAATGATAATCAAAGCGAATTCACTTCCCTGTTGAAGAACCCGAAGAGAAATGCTAGCAAGGAGACTTTATCTCAAGAGCTGCGTTTTCCTCCAGTGGCTAGCTTCACCTGCAAATCGAACTGCTCAAGGAGACGATAGGAATGTCACAAACAACTCAGCAATGCATCAGAAATTTGATCTCAATCAACACAAGAAGAGTCCCACTCCAAAATCACAAGTAACTCAGTAAAAATGTCTCTCTATAATCTCAATGTCAAGTCTCTAAACTGCCAAGAAGAAGTACAAATGGAGTGAGTGCCTTCTCTTATAGAGAAAGGCAGCTCTCAAACCTATTTCCCCCCAAAATGGAGGGTGGATATCACTCCCCCATCAACCAAAACGAATGGTGGAGATCTCCCTAGCTGGGGGTGCGAATTGCCCATAGAAGCGCACAAGTGGAGAGAGGGACCCATTGTGGGGTCCATACAAATGTGGAGGGAGGAGTTGGGGGGGTGGCTATAGTGTGTTTTAGCCCCCCCAACTAATACAACAAGGGCCCACACCCATCATACAACAAAATCGAATTAACCTCGGTGGAGAAAAACGCCCCCCATGGGAAATTCGCTCATATGGAGAGCTGATCCAATGGAGGGACCCACAATGAGAAATGCAATGTCCAAACATCATAATTTTACCTTAGAGATCACCTTTTCCTTTGCCAACATCTATTTTGCCATTTGCTTATAGTTGCCTTAGTTAAATTTTGATTTTCCATGTAATTTTTGCTGGTTTATATGGCTGAAGATGAAATTTGGGCTTTTGACCCACTTCTAGTGCCCGGATTGCCAAACCGTCTGCTGCAATGTGATCGTGGACCCCAAAAGTAGTAGGAATGACCACTCGAACGACCCCGATCCATCACTTAGGCATTATTTGCCCAAAATCCATAATTTTTAATTAAAACAGGTCAAAATTGACCAATAATAATTAAAAATTTCTCAAATGCTTCAATCTTTTGCAATTCTGACACCTGCATACTCATATGGGACCCCTGTAGATAATAATTGACCAAAATTGAAATTCCGGTCGCAACATTTTTTTGGGCCCATTTTTGGCCTAGTCAACTCAGTTTGACCAAGTCAAAACTGGTCAACAATAGTGCTAGCTGAATACCTGTGTGCAAACATGGAGTGATAAGGCTCAATTATACAAGTTAGTACATTACTAAGCAATACCATGATAACATGGTGATCAAAAATACATTAAATCCTGAGACAATACAAGGCCCTGGTGAGGTGGGCCCACCACCTTCAAAAGACTAAAATGCTATGCACATCTTATAGAATTGACCACTTTGCTGACTTTAGGTGATGTGGAAAGAAGGCGGAGGACAACGGGAGGACAAGGATAAAGATCATGTGACCCTTTGGACAACTCGGGAAAGCGGGGTCCACTGAGATAAGTATGCCATGACAGAACACGGGGAAGGGCGGTGCCTCACAAATGGGTATAGTGCAGGGTAACCACCACTAGTCATCTAACAAGTATCTCACAACTCACATCCATGCCGAAGACTCTGTGAGGTTCTTTTCTAGAGCCGCCAAACTGGGTGTCCGACAAACCGTAACTTGAGACTCTAGGGGACAATCTTGAGCTTGTCCCTTGCTCCCTCTCACCTCCTTGCCCCGCTGGACTAAGTGAGAAATAACCACAACAAATGCTGACATGTATGGCTGACCTCTGTCCATGTGTGTTTATAAACACATTGCATGGATTTTACAATGAGTTTCATACTTAGTCCTTTTTTTGCTAGATTTACATTTCTTCATTTACATCAAGGCCCTCTTGGGCTACATACATATCTCAAAAGATATAAACATGGTGCTCATACTGCAAAGGTAATGGGGGTGAGCAATACATGCTTCGATGACCAATGGGGAACACCCGGTGAGGCTACACAATCCTAATGGCATTGCAACATTGGGGGCAACCGACAGGAGCAAATCCCAGGTCTAAAAGTGTATCTCACACATTAAAGAGCCGAGGCACAATAAACGGGGAGTCATGGCAAACTCAGATATCAGTGGGGAAGGGGTCCTCGGGATCACCTATCAGAATCCAAGTCAGGAACAAGTATCATGGATGAGTCGGATGGATGGCGAAAGTGAGAGTGGAGCTAAAGTCAGCTACCGAGAGGGACTAAGTGACCAAGTCTATGCCAAGTGTAGGGGACATGACCCAGCGTGCATATACATAAGTCTAACAGGAGGGGTGGACTGACATCATCAAGGGCCCAATCACATCATACAATAGCTAGATCACCAAATATATCATCTCATGCAAAGTTAGTGTACTAACAAGTATAAAGAAGTCTAATCTACATCATGAGCAATAATCATCAAATGCAATACCTGCTGCACCATATACCTGCTGCTACTAAAGCTATCTCTGAGCTGGATCTTTGCTGAATCCGGCCAACATAGTAAACCAGCAATATACTGTGATAGTCTCGGTCAAAACAAGACTAGGGAACTGTCTCAAATGGGCTTATGTCAAAGCCTGGCAAGGAAGAGGTTACCCTGTGGTAGATGGTAAGTGACAATGTCTGTAACACTGTACAACTGTCTGTCCCCTCTGATATATCTGCTAGGGGCAATCTGAACAAAAATGCCTCGTCTGAAGGCGGCTGATCTCTGATCTGGAAAAAAAAAGGTACTGTGCAGTCCTCGGCCGCACAGTCTGCATTATGGTAGCTCCAGCTAACATAGATGTGATAACATCAGGCTCCAGCTGGGACAAGTGCTCTAAGGGAGAGAGTGCTTGAGAAGCACATAATCTCTGGTCCGTAGCACCCCTCTCATCATCATCAACGTACATGCACCCGCATGCAATCTGCATCATCATCATCAATGTGTACCTAGTCCTGTAAAATGCAGATAATGGATCCTGGGTACCTGTTGAACTCGTACAAAGCTTTCTTCAATCATGTGATTCTCTATTGAATCCTAGGAGTTTGCTAGATATGCACTTCTTCTTCAATTACACCATTCAAGAGAACGGTCTTGTCATCCATGGGTGTAATCTATCTCTGGAAGTGTGTCTAGCCACTGGAGCAAACATCTCATCATGATCCTCTCCCTCTTTCTAAGTAAATCCTCTTGCCACGAGCCTTGCTTTGTACTTCTATAGTATGTTTGATTTGTAAGTCTTCTTGTTGAACAGTCATCACTTATTCTTCGAAACAAGTGTTCATCATTCTTCTTTTGTAGATCATAGTACACGATCTTTTCTACAAATCAAATTCAATTACATGATTAGTAACACTTCATAATTATCAAATCATGTTGACATGATAATCTATTATGCATATTGATATGATTCACATAGTTATGCAACTATTTTGACCAATACTTTGGCACAACACTTTTCCATATCCTGTATGCATACAGTGGCTATCTAGATGCCTTCCATCTCTACCAGAACATACTATCAAGAGCGTGCACAGCTCCCAGCATGTTAGCAAAGAGGTTTCATTCTAGACAATCAACAATGGAATGTTTGTACAACTTACCCATCATCTGCATATTAGTAGTATACTGTTCAATGTTATATGAATGCTTACACTATGCATGATATATTTCCTGATTCTAGGAATACAAATAAGCATACAACTATTATGAGCAATATCATTAACTATTCAAAGATTCAAGAAGTAATTCAAATAACAACTCAAATATATATCTTTTATGTTTGTGTGGTTGCCTCCCTCTTGATCTCTATTTTCCCGTTATGATAGCATCATGATTATATGTCTTTGAACTTCTATCCATCCTGGACCACTGTGCATGCTTAAGTGTGCACTAGTTTCATCATTGTGTCATCCTCAAGATCTCATACATAATCATACATTCATTAATATAATCTCAGTACTATCAAAACATTATGATCCTAAATAATCTTAAACATGTATGGTCATGATCATTTCATACACAGATAATTTATCACAAGCGTTAGTATTCAAGGTTTCAAGGAGTACTTCTTTTACTCATGCATATTCTTATTTGACCATAGGACTCTTCTAGTTTGTCATATCATTAATCAAACTAAAAAGCATAATATGCATAAACCCATGATTACTCAAACTTATAATTTCATGAATAATCATTATCAATCATACAAAAGTATAATTATATAAAATCCTAACACAAGGTAGGATTCTAACTCGATATAGGAAAACATACCTAGATTATCATGCTTGCTAGTTATGTCTAACATACCCAAACAATATCTTCTTTGTTCTCTTCAATGATTTAGAGACCTTGTGCTAGTAACCTGCGTATCTCATAAGTTAAGCATAGTAGAACCAAATCATACATACCTCGTAAGTAGAGCTTCTATGTGATCAATGACTATGGATGAGTCTTTGTTTTCATTTCACCATGGTCATATATTCTTGATCTAGAACTTGATTTGTCTTTCTTGATGTACCTTTCATGTTAGCGGACAACATCATCCTCATACAACACCACAGTGCATTAGTACAATCATAAGTGTCATAACCCTAATCAATGAATGTCTTCTATCATTCACATGCATTCATACTTTTAATAAGGTGATCAGACAAGTCTAAAATTAATCATGATTGTACTAACCTCAATAATATGAAGACAAACATATCATGAACTTAATCATCAGATAAATGAAACAAATTTCAAAACATACCTGCATCTCCTGAAGACATGCCTGTCGAGATTGCTTGTAGTATTTTCTATAAGGGTAAAACCCTAAGCATCCAAGGAAGATCACTTGTAAACATCTATATAGGTTCATGGTGCTAGGATGATAGAATATCAGTGCCAGTTAAACCTCCTTCATTGCTGCCCTATGAGTCTCCCAACTTTGCTAGGGTTTCTTCTTACTTGGAAACCCTAATTTTCAATCTCCTTCCTCCCACAACATTTTGATGGAAGATTAATATCTATGATGAATGGATTCCAAATCCATTTTCAAAGTTTCCAATGTTGCATCAGGTGTATCCAACATTGTATCAGGTCCTTCCTCCTCTTCTTTGATTTCCTTCGTTGAGCCATTTCAGATGTGCCGTATTGTTTCTGGTGTATCTCTGAAATTTCGGATCTTCAGGGTCTGAAACTTCGGTCTGTGGTATCCTAAGCTGTCATCTTTCCAACCCCACAGATTTGAGCTTTGTTGGATTCTCCATGAGAGAGATATGCTAAGTTTCCCAACATCACCTGTTTATGGGATGAAACAGCATATAGAACTTGTACGGACTGCCACGTGTCACTATTTCAACTTCGGCCTTTGATACTCGGACCTATGAAACTACAGTCCGTGCCCTAACTGTCACTTTTTACGGAATTCCATTTGGAGCTTCCTAGCTCGAGATATGACTATTATCACCTAAACTGTAGTTTCCCCCGTGGATGTATCCATTAATGGATGGCAATAGGAAAGGGAAACTCAAAAGGTGCAACCACGATCACCTCGACCTCCAATAGATGGTTGTCACGCAGTCGAGGCAACCTTCGCTTTATGTTATCTAGCCCAGACAACAAAGGGGGAGACCCGATCAACTCCCGACAAGAGAGATCAAAACCAAGACACCAAATCAAGTTAATTCTAAGTGAAGTAAGGTGTATGGTTTATCCTAGACCCAAGGATGAAGTCACAAGACAAGTGAGGGGTTTAATGAGTATAGCTTTGGTTCATTATTGATGTGAGAGTGACTTATAGTATTTGAAATGGGATCCAGGATTGAAGTACTAGTTCAATGTGACAAAATCCACTGCCTTGGGAACCGTGTCCAATGCAGGGTAGTTTAGGGGTTGAATTGGGGTTAACTAGTACAAGTGACAAGCTTGACCATGATATATGATGACATCAAAGGGTTTGGTTCACCACACAAGGGTCAAACCACAAGTTAATCCAACAATCTAGGAAAGTCGAATTGACTTGGAGAGAGACCAGTGCCTTGGGAATTGGGGTAATGGAGTCAAAGTGTAGTTAACTTGTGATTCATGACTCCTATTGCATGAGACAAGTGGGCAATTAAAGTCTTGATGGATGAATAGGTCTAGATTTAGAGATTCAAGATTTGACCTAAGTGGACCACAATCCCTTAAAACAAGGAATGCTATCCCCAAGGCAAGATTTGATGAAGTGACCAACTAGACCTAGGTTTTGAATTATGCCCTTTCCAAATCCACCAAAATCTCAAGTACCCATATCCTAGAAGTGGACCAACTCACCTCTCCAAGGTGGTGTGACTTTACCCAAGGAGGCTAAAAAGTGGGATAAATGAATCAAGACAAGTCCAATGGCATCCAAACTTTAGATCCAAGTAGTTTAAGCAAGTGAGAGTATGGATCTATAATTTCATGGCAATCCAATGGCTAGATCTTACTAGATCTGAGTTTAAAGATACCAAGTGGTCCAAAATGGGGATTAAATCCCTTAAAATGTGGAATGGGGCCCACAAAGTAGAAATCAGAAAAGTGACAATCTGGGGGTAGGTTATTGGATGTGTACATCACAAATCAAGTGGGATCTCAACTACCCATCAACTAGATCTAGGGTAACTCACCTTCCCCAAGGAGTGCGACCTCACTTGGAGAGGCTAAGTTGGTCTGGGAAGGGGGTCAAATGGAGGCCAATCCTCACCAAACTATAGATCCGAGATGCCGTGGATACTATAGAGGTGGGTTTTCAATATCACACGCAACAACCCACTAGATCTTAGTAGATCTGAGAAAATGTAACAATGAGGGTTTGAATTAATTAGGGTTTATCAATTTATGTATTATGTCAATGGATTGAATCAAGATAAGAGAAACAAACCTGTGGATCTTACCTGGGTAACCTTGTAGATGCATTGATGATGATGATCTGTGCAAACCCGATCAATTTGAGAAGCTTTGAGGTAGTTTTCTATGAGATCGATTTAGTCCAAGAAGCCAATGCGCCCTCTCTCCTGAACAACAAACGTCAACAATATTAGATTTGATGCAATCAAGAGATAAGACTAATGCCACAAGAGAAGTAACAGAAAGATAGCATAGATCACAATGATACTAATGATAACCCCCTGATACAAGCAAATGCCAAGAAAATCGATTTGAAGAAGCCTTGCAAAATCGCCCTTGTTGAAGTCGCCCTCCTGTAGACAAGACAATGATTTCCAAAAAAGATAGATCCTACCACAAATTCCAAATGCTAGGTTGCAATAGACTTTCCAATCACCATCTAAGAACACCAGATGCAAAGGAGACCACAAGAATTTCCACCAGAAAGTTTTTCTATACCAATAATCCAAGAGCCAAAGACCCCTTACAATGAGAAGCTCTCTCCTTTAAATAGGAAGGAGAGGCATCAAAATCCTAACCACTTTTTGAATGAGTGGCTAAGATTAAAAGATATAAATGTCTAATCAATGGTTGAGATGAGCTCAACAATAAAATACATGGATCACTCATAAAATATAACATAAGTGGACAAAATCGCCCCAGAAAAGGGGAATCCCACCATATCATGATGACAAAATATAATAAGAAGCTTATGGTGGGTCCAAGTGGTAATTTTAGCCACCCTTGGTCAATCCCCATAGCACAATAATAATAAAATAGTCATCAATATACCAAATCGTGCCTCTATGGACAAATCGTAGGCCTCAAAAGGCCTTAGAAATCATCATAAAGTTCCATAAGTGATGGATGCGGGTCTCGATGAAGCTGAAGCTGTTGGAGGAGGTGTGGAAGACATCAATCCATCATCACTGATCATCCCATGCCAAAACATTGCCTTAGTAGTCCAAATCGAATTCCTGAATAGCCATTTCTACCAATCTTGAAATGCCTCGGAAGCGTGAAACTGCCCCAAACTGCCTCCTGGAGTGCTTGCACTGTCAAGGTGAGGGCACCAATGTGTCCGGGAGGGGGGTAATATGGTAAAAACAAGTGGCTGGACCACCCCCTCCAAGCACAGCGCCCTAGGTCAACCGGATAAAAATCACCTTTGCTCTGATAAGGTCTTCGACAGACCAAAACTGCACTGGGATAGCCTACTGAGGCTCAATCATCACTGTAAGTGCCCGGAACTGAAAAACAAACTATCTCATTGGACTCAGAAGGTCCAAATCCATCTAAGATGTGTACTCATACACCATATGAGTCTCTGCATGATCATAAAATATATCCAATATACCGGAACAGGTGAAATAATAATAATCTGTAAATGATCAAATAATGCTGTAAACTATGAATCATCATCATAACCCTGTATCTGCTGCATAGAATCATCATGTACATGTACATATACCATATATCATCTATCCATATCATCACAAGGTCCAACCATCTCATGTCCTATAGTTGACCTTGGTCAAACTAGGTTTGACCAAGTCAACATGACCAAATATAACTCAGACCACCATCATAAGCTGCTGCAAAGTGTCAAAGGTTAATGCATGCTCTACAACTTATTCAAATAGCAATTATAACACAAAGTAATCATTACTGGCGATCTAAATCCAAATATATAATGTCATTAATTATTATTATTACTCAGACTAGACTTTCAAGATCATACTCACTTCATAGCTGTGATCAATTTGCTAGTGAAGGGTGAAGGCTAAAATAACTAGCTAGGCTAAGGGATGACTTGATTGACTTAACTTTGTGACACTTTGGCAAAGGGAAAGGGAATACACACCATAGTATATACTGAATGAGCAACAACACAGGGAATGGCGGTGTCTCACAAATGGATGAGTTGTTCAAAGAGGGTTTATTCACCTTTAACAGATGTGCACAATCCATAATACAAATGAGGCCAGCAATAATTTAGATATAGCATTTAAGTTCCATTGCTTTTTGGGCCTAAAGTTTCCATAGCCTTGATCTATGTGTGTTTATAAACACATTGCATAGATTTACATTTATTTTAGGCTTTCTGCTGCAGGTGTGTTTTTAAGGCACTTGTTTACCTGAGCACTTCTAGGTGTGTCACAGACAGCTTGTTTATCTATGTATTTACATTTCCAAAAGATATAACATTTTATTTTCATGGCCATTTTCATTTGGCATGCCTTTCATTCTTGTGTGTTTAGTAACACATTGCATGAATGGGCTTTTCATACAAGATATAGCATTTCATTTTTTCCAGATTTTGTATTCATGGAAGCACTAAAAGTTTCAGGTTTAGCCAACACAACTTTAGTGACTAGGGGGAATTCACAAGGAACTCCAATTCACCATAGGTAAGTTTTGTCACCAACTCAGAGCCGAGACACAATAAACAGGGAAGCTCATCCAATACAGAGGCTACAGTGGGGAAAAGATCCTCCATGTCACTAGTCAAGTAGTAAGTCAGGGTGATAAATTAAAAGGTAGGCAATGGATGGATGAAGACAATGAATAATGGAGCCAACACTAGTAAGCCAAGGTATGGTGGAATGATCACCTTTATTCTCCCTAAGGAGGGTAAAACCAATGAGTATGAATAGTGAACTTCTAAGTCTGAGTAGGGACAATATAGTATATATAATAAGATCAACCAGGTCCACATATCTATATGATCGCCAGATCATGACACTAAGTGCTAAGACATGCTATAAGAATAAGTATAAAAGCAATATAACCATAACACAATGATATACCTGCTGAGTCATATACCTGAATGCTCATCAATCTGAACCACCATCTGTCCTCTGAAACTGCTACTGCAACTCTGGGCACTACTAACTGCTCTGTACAAATGGTATAATGGCTACATCGGTCATCTCTCTGAGTGTCCTGAGACTCAGTCATGGCATGGGGAATACAACTGCTGTCCAAAATTTGATAGTGATCCAAAATAGATGCTCATCTCAGCATCCCAATGTAAGGGAACTGGCTGAATAGTGTACTGGAATAAAAAAAATAATGTATGGTAGCCCGGCTACTATATATGTGATAACAATGACCTTTTTTCCTAGGTCACCTGTTTAGGGCTGCATTCTGGAAGAGGCAGAAACCCTAACTTGTACAGATCATATCTCAAAAAGTACAATGAATATGAGGTTGAAACTCGGACTCAAGGTACAGGAACATGTCATCTTCGTCCTGTCCAAGTTTCAAATTCTGAACCTTCGCCAAAAGTGATTTATAGCGAATGTTCCATGATGACTAGGTTTTTCTATACAAAGCCCTAACTTTCAAATTGTCGCAAGTGAAGGAAGAGTCGTAAGTGCCATACATTGCCTTCCTTGAGGCTAGCTCTGATACCATGTTAAGATTCAATATGCTAAGATAGATAACATCAATATTCAATTCAATTTCACAACAATAGCATATACAGGATCACTGAAAGAATAACAAGCACAACATAAACACAAGAGACACAAATGTATCCTGGGAAACCCTCATGGGGTAGAAAACCCAACAAAACTTCCTTAATATAGATGACCAAAAGGTACAAAGATGAAATCCCCAAGCAAGAGCTCCTTCTCCTTCACAGATATCTCTCTCTCTCTCCTAATGTGCAATCCACAAGTGAAGTGTGTGTCCAAATGAGGAGCACACCTCCTCTATTTATACTTTATCCCTCACTTGACATTTTACCTAACTAGGTTGGCCCCATAACTAAATGACCAATTACTAACCAGGCCGACTTCTCTAGGGGACTTAAACACCCCATTACAACTGACTCTAGGGGAACTAATGCCTCGACTTACATGGGAGGTTTTACCTCAATGAGTTTACATTATTCAATATAATAAATACATCCCGACAGAGGAATAAAACATCTCCGAAAAATAATAATAAAGTACAAATAGAATATTCTTCGAAGTTACAATATTTCAACAAACTATGGCATAGAAGACTAGCTCATGTACACTACAAAGCCTTACCAATAGTGAGTAAGGTGGTGACTAGATTACCAGAAATGCAGGTTGATCATAAAGGAGTGTGCAAAGGATGTGCACAAGGAAAAAGTACGAAGAATCCATTTCCAAGCAATGATAGCAAAGCAAAAGGCATATTGGACACTGTTCACTCCGACATTTGTGGACCTATGTCTACAACTTCGTTAATAGGGTATGTTTATTATGATTCCTTTATTGATGACTATTCCCGCAAAACATGGATTCATTTTCTAAAGAATAAAAATGAAGTTTTTGAAAAGTTTAAAGAGTTTAAGGCTCTTGTAGAAAACCTATCTGAAAAGAAGATCAAGATACTAAGGACATATAATGGAGGGAAATACACTTTAGGTGATTTCAAAGAATTCTGTAAACAAGCAGGGATTAAGAGGGAGCTTACCATTCCCTATAACCCACAACAAAATGGTGTAGCTGAAAGAAAGAACAGAACTATCATGGAAGCAGTGAAGGCCATGATCCATGATCAAGATCTACCAATGCATCTATGGAATGAAGCAGCTAGAACCGTAGTCTATGTACAAAATATAATCTCTCATAGTGCTCTTGGCAACAAGACCCCATAAGAGATATTTACTGGTGTGAAGTCTGAAGTCAGTCATCTAAAGATATTTGGATGTCCAGTATTTATTCACATTCCAAAAGAGAAGAGATCAAAGTTGGAACCTGTTTTCACACAACTTGTAGTTGCCCCTAAAGGTGATCCCAGTGTTTTAAAACTCGGCCGAGTCGACCGAGTTGGCCGAGTTGACCTTGAGCCGAGCTGACTCGACCTGTAAATCGGCTCGGGTGACCGGTTCGGTACTGAACTAGTCGAGTCGATGTCCAACTCTGCCGATTCGATACCGAACCGGTCAACTCACCTGAGTTATGGGATGACTCGCCCGAGTTGATGGGTGGAGTAAAAAAACACTAATTTTTTTTTTTAATTAATTCCTAAACTTCTGAACTTCAGATATGTCCTGCATGTCAGTTAGGACTATGCCTATTCTTGTCTCTTAAACTATCGACGATTTCTGCTAATCGTTATTTAGGACTATGGTAATTCTTGTATTATAAGTAGTTTACAGATCTTGTTACTGTGCTATTATTTATAATCTGGAGTTGCTCTACCATTGTGAATGGGTTAAGCAGTGTTGAAGCCCATTCGTTGCCATTTTGTTGATATTTCTTGTAACTGTAAGATACTAGAAGGAAATTGTGCATGGTTGGAACATGGAATGATAAGTATGGAATCTGGATTTTCAACTCATGATATTTGTCTACTTTAATCAGCGAAGTTTGTATATGCCTCTAAAGTTTTGGTTATATCTGAATTAGCAATTTAGCAGATGGTAAAATAATAACTATATTGAATATGGAAAGAATCAAATAAAATAAATTAGTGACTTATGCCACTCTACGGGCCATTTAGGCCTTCTTTGATTATGTATTTTCATTTTGCTCCAATCTTCCAGATATGTATTGCACAGTACACTTCGTGCCATTTTGATATGTTCACCCTTATATGGTATATAGTATATGTTGCCGCCTAATACACACTTGGGGGGGACGCAGCAGCAAACCTTCAAGCCGCTCGGTGTGTCCTTGGGGGCAAGCGAGAGTCAAGTGTTGTCACCTGATTACTCGAATCCTCCATCTAGGCTTACTCCTAGCGAAGCCAAGGGGGTTGGTCCCTATGAAAAATAAACTAAGGCTTTTAATCTATAACAGAAGTAAAAGTCTATTCTAGGAGTTATGAGATAATGATATGGAAAAATAACAACTAAACACTGCTTGCAAATTAAATCAATAAATTAACCCCACACAAGATAGATATGCATTCACGACATGTATGATTGAAACTTAAAACATGGAAAATTAAAGACCAGTGCCGCAAAAGTGAATTGCGTGTGATTGCTGTTGTGTAGGGTTGCTTGTGTGGTCTCAGTGAAAGTATTGCAATGTCTCAGTTGGTAAATGTTATCACCAAACTTGTAGTTGCCCCCTAAAGGTGGATCCGTGAGGGTGGTAGAGGGGATGGGCAACCAAAGAGGTGAAACCCCAAGATAGCCTCGACTCCCAATGGATGGTTGTCACACCAATCGAGGCAATCTTCATTTGATGTTATCTTAGCCCAAGGCAACAATGGGGGAGACCCAGATCTACTCCCGATACGAGAGATCAGACCAAGACACCAGATCAAATCAAATAGGGATGAAGTACATAAGATGCATCGTGAAGTAAACCCTAGATCTATGGATGAAGTCAAAAGGTGAGTGATGGGTTGGATCAAGAGGCTTAGACAAGGTAAATTTGATCCAACTGGGTTATGCAAGTGACTTATGAGATTAGACACTAGATCCAGAATCAATGTACTAGTCAATGATAAGAAAATCCACTGCCTTGGGAACCGTGTCCAATGTAGGGTAGTTAGGGACAGGATTGGGGCTAACTAGTACCAAAGATGGACTTGTTTGACAGGTATGACAGTATCAATGCACCCAAGTCTCGGAAAGAAGATCAAAACACTGAAAAATTGGCCAAGTCAAGAAAGTCGTGAGGGTTAGGAGAAGCTCAATGCCTATGAAAATGGGCCAATGGAGTCCCCAAGGGTGACGCCCTTGATAACCCACTTTGGGATTTAGCCGATCTATAATACCCAGAAAGGATTTGCCAATTGATCAAGGGATTTGATCTCTAGAATTTTTAGTTGATTTTAGCTTAGGGTTTTAACAGTAAAATGGAGATGCCAATGGATTGGACCCAAGAAATAGTGAACAAACCTGTGGATCTTACCCAGATAACCTTGTAGATGCCTTGATGATGATGATTTATGCAAACCCGATCAATTTGAGAAGATTTGAGGTAGTTTTCTATGAAGTCGATTTGCCCAAGGAAGCCAATGCGCCCTCTCTCCTGCACAACAAACGTCAACCATATCAGATTTGATACATCAAGCGATAAATACTAATGCCACAAAAGAAATAATAGAAAGATAGCATAGATCACAATGATACTAATGATAACCCTCTGATACAACGAATGCCAAGCCAAGCGAGTTGAGAAAGCCCTACAAAAACGCTTGAGTTGAAGTCGCCCTCCTGTAGACAAGACAAAGTTTCCAAGAAAGATAGATCTTACCACAAATATCCAAATGCTAGGATGCAATAAACTTTACAATCACCATCGAAGAACACCAGATGCAAAGGAGACCCAAGAATTTCCACAAGAAGTTTTTCTATTATCAAGATTCCAAGAGCCAAAGACCATTACAATGAGAAGCTCTCTCCTTTAAATAGGATGGAGAGATACCAAAACCCTAACCACCTTTTCAATGGATGACTAATATTAAAAGATCAACATGGTCTAATCAATGGTTGAGATGAGCTCAACATAAAGTACATGGATCAATAATAAAATATAATACATCAATGGACCAAATCGCCCTAGGAGAGGGGGTCCCTCCAAATGTCAATGATAAAACATAAGAAATAGCTCATGGTGGGTCTAGGGGGTCATGACTTGCCTCCCTAGTGTGTCCCCATGGCACAATAACATCAAAATATAAATCTAGACACCAAATCGTGCCTCTCTGGAAAAGTCGTGAGCCTTAGGAGGCTCCAGAAAACCATAAAAAGTGTCGAAGAGATGGGTGTGGGCCCCATTGGAAGCTGAAACTGCCGGAGAAGGTGTGGAAGACATCCCACTCATCATCAAACATCATCCCATGCCAATCCCTTGCCTCAGTAGCCCAAATCGAATCCTTCAGTAGCCATTTTTACCATTTTTTATCTGCCTCAGGAAATGTGAAACAGCCCAAACTGCCTCCTGGAGTGCCTGCACTGTCAAGGTGATCCCACCAGGCTCTCTGGGAGGGGGGTAATATGGTAATAACAAGTGGCTAGACCACCCCCTCCATGCACAACGCCCTAGGTGAACCAATCAAAACCAACCTCTGCTCTGATAGGCCATCTGACAAACCAAAACTACACTAGGATGCCCAACTAAGGCTAATCATCACTGTAACTGCCCGAAACTGAAAACAGACTGTCTCATTGGATTCAGAGAGCTGTCTCATTGGACTCAGAGAACCCAAATTCATCTAAGGTGTGTACTCATACACCCTATGGATCTCTGCATGATCATATAAAATATCCAATATACCCGATAGACCAAATAATAATAATCTATAAAAGTGTTGAAAAACACAAATCATCATCATAAATCTGTAACCACTGCATAGAACCATCTGGTGACCTGTAATAGACCATATAACATGTATCTGCATCATCCAAGGTCTATCCACCTCATGTCCCGTGGTTGACTTTGGTCAAACTAGGTTTGACCAAGTCAATATGACCAATAATATAACTCAGGCTATCATCAAAGTTGCTGCAAGTGCCAAAGGTTAAAGCATGCTCTACAATTCATTCAAGTAACATTTATAACAAGTAGTAATCATTTACTGGTGATCTAAAACCAAATATATAAAGTTTTAAATATTAATTATAGCTCAAACCCGACTTTCAAGACCATACTCACTTCATAGTTGTGATCACTTTGCTAGTGAAGGGTGAGGTCTAAAATAAAAAAGGCTTAGGCTAAGGGATGACTACTAACTTGACACTGTGACACTTTGGAAATGGAAAAGGGCAAACACACTCTGACATATGTTGAACAAGCAATAACCCATTAGGATCCATTGATTTCACTTCATGGCCGTTTTGGCCTACATAACCCTTCGGATCTTAGATGCGCTAAGAAGCACAACTAATTGCAGCTTGCATCTAGGGCATGTTTATACATATACATAAGGTCAACAATCATTTAGATATAGAGTTTAAGAACCATTGCTTTTTAGACCTTTCTTATACTCTTCAAGGAGTATTTTTAGCATTTCATTGCTCTTGCCCTTTACTCACGTGTGTCTAGAGTGTACAATTTCCATGGGCGAATTTACATAAGTTTCCATGACTAGGGGGACTTCATACCAGTGCCAAACATCGGGACAACCGACCATAATGATTTAGGACTACAATCCAACTCACCAAAGGTAAGTTTTGTCACCAACTCAAAACCGAGACACAAAAAATAGGGAAGCTCATCCAACACAGAGGCTAGAGCGGGGGAAGGTCTTCCATGCCACTAGTCAAGTAGTAAGTCAAGGTAATAAACAAACTGGGACATAATGGATGGGTGAAGACAGTGAATAATGAGACCAACACTAGCAAGCCAAAATATGGTGGGAATGATCACCTCTATTCTCCCTAGGGAGGGTAAAACCAACGAGTATGGATAGTGAACTTCTAAGTCTGAGTGGGGACAATATAATATATATAATGATACAACCAGGTTCACATATCTATATGATCGCCATCATGATACTAAATGCTAAAACATGCTACAAGAATGAATATAAAAGCAATATAACCAGAACACAAGAATAAACCTGCTGAGTCATATACCTGAATGCACAATATCTGAACCAACATTTGTCCTCTGAAACTGCTGCTATAACTCTGGGCCATACTGATTGCTCTATATAAATGGCTAAATGGCTACATCGGTCATCTCTCTGAGTGTCCTGAAACTCAGTCATGGCATGGGTAACAAAACTGTTCTCCATAATATAATCATGATCCATAATAGATGCTCATCTCAGCATCTCAATGTAAGGGAACTGGTTGAAAAGTGTACTGGAATAAAAAAAATAGTGTATGGTAGCCCGGCTACTATATATGTGATAACAATAAATTTTAGGATTATTAAATGAGTGGATTAAGAAATGGGTTAATTCTTGATTTGGCCCAACCAGATCTAGCTCTTTGGACTGAGTGCTTTAGCGACTTAACCGAGTGTCTAACTGGGCGAGGATAAACCTTCTTTAAGTAGCCTGCTTACTCTACGGTATATACCCATGCAACCTCCCGAATCTGCCAAGAAAGATGGATTGGATTGTCGTAATAAACTGATTGCCTTGCACCCGTTTCTGATTGGTCCAGCTATTCCAACTAAGCTGCAGCGACTAAGAGCATACTTTGGGCTTGGGGCGTGGTTCGTTTTATTAAAATGAAGTGGATGATTAATCTACACTAAACCTCAAGAATATATTTTCCTCACACCAAATGGTGGAGTACCTCGGTAGATCAAGGGGGGTTAATTTTAGGATTTAGATTTTAAGAACAGAGTAATGATTGAATAAAACACAAAAAACATATAACAAAATGATAAATGAGTCCTCGGAGGACGTTTGTGTACTTGAGTGAGTTGTTTAATTACTACTGCACAAATGAAACTAATCTAAAACGGAAAAGTTAGAAAACGTTGCGAAAAATGAAAAGGTGCGAATCCCCCCTGGGGAGATTGGGGTTGGGCGCTGGAATTTCCTGCTATGCTCTTTTTATTCTTACGTTTATAATCAAAATAGGATAACTACTGCTTGCCCTTTATCATTAGGGAACAAGACAGTTTACAATAAGATATTGAAAGCGAAAGTGCTTGAAGGGGGGTTTCTCCAAATAGTTCTGGGAGCTTCCAAATGTCTTTCTTATGAGTTTTTTGGCTCCAACCTATTAGGAAAATGAAACAGACCAGTGAATGAACGTT
The DNA here is from genome assembly GCA_027924585.1 of Larix kaempferi. Classification (NCBI taxonomy): domain Eukaryota; kingdom Viridiplantae; phylum Streptophyta; class Pinopsida; order Pinales; family Pinaceae; genus Larix; species Larix kaempferi. Next base: position 3,319,144 of record BSBM01000687.1, on the reverse strand, counting down.
GATTAGAAATGATAATCAGAACACTTTGCGAGTGTTATGATAATGCTACAAACTGTCAAAATTAAAGCTAATGCAACTAATATGTAAAAACTTGTTTTTTGGGCAAATTTTTGAGTCTTTAACTGACTTTAAATTAATTTTCTGATGTAGGACTGTCATGCATGCAAGAAATTCCAGCAAACTAAAAGTTTGGGAAATGCCTAAAAACAACTAAGAACTTGTTATTCTTCTAAATGCAAATTAAGTCTTAAAAACTAAATCTAAATGATGCAGAAAAGTAACTAGTAAGACAAGCTAAAAAGCTTGCCTTGCTAGGATCTTTGGCTACCCTCTTTCAAGTCGCAAGCCAAATTACAAGCCTAACAATGCTAGATATTTCTTTTATACACACTTTTCCTTAGCAAAACTTATATTTTTTGAATTAGGTGCAAGCTTAAGGAAACTAGATCTCCTTCGTATGATATTAAAACTTGAGATCTAGAATAAAATAGAACCGTAACCAATTTAGATTAGAAAGATGGATCTTGAAGATGAACCCTTGGGGGTTTGAGCATTTATTTTGGGCAATGGAGTTGTTCCCTTGAAGGACCAGAGAGATGGAGCTTTGTTCAAAGATTGTAGAAGACAAGCAAGCTAACATGGTTGGTATTTCCTCCAGCGTAGGTTACCTGCAAAAAGATCTCACAACATTTGTACAAGGAGATTAAAAATACCTGTGGTTGCAAATAAAAAGAATAATCGAAGATGTAAGTTCAAACAAGAATCTATATATCTTTGTTAATCTTTCTACCATTCAACAACAACAAATAATCTATAAAGCATTACCTGATGTTCTTTCTTAAATTAATTTCCTTCCAAAGACAAATCTATCTCAACAATATATAAGACATATGAAATCAATACAGATTACCTCATAAGCAAAGCTTAACACATCATGCCTCCACAGAACACTTCAGGACTAGCCTCCAAAGCCTTATTTTATTACTCAAATATTCGGAAAATGATACAACAATACCATAGCAGAGGTTCCACCTTCAGATCCTTTACAATGGAGCCAAGCTCCTCAATATATAGCACCCACTGAGCAAACTAGGGCGTAAAACCCTAAGGAGCTAGATTGTAGAGCAAGGCAAGCTCAAAACCAATGAAAATGCATTATCTTACTTGGAAAAAACACTAAAAAAACGGAAGCAGCCGTATGGAGCAAAACAGCTCACGTGAAGAAGAAGTCGAACCATGTGATGTTTCCTTGCTTCTTTGGATGGTTCGATTGGGTGTTGTAAATGGAAACTAATCCAAGTGGATCGTGCCACTTCACAATGGTGTAGGCTCCCCCACCAATGAGCTGTCATCCAAATTCGTACACGGCTGAGTGGAGATGACGCCCATGAGGAGAAACGCAACTTCAACCTTGGCTTGAGTTGGAAGGTGGGGTCGGCTAGGTATTCACTTAGAAGCTCACCATATGGGCCATGCCATGTTGATGTAGCTGCCCACAACTCGAATTATCCATCAATGCAACCGTACGGCTAGCCCACGTGAAGGTGAATGCGTAGCATGAAATAACAAGTTTGCTCAACCCTTTAAAATCGAATCTAACATATTGATTATTTAATAAATTCGCCCACTTGAATTATAATATATGGTTTTAAGTATGATCTTAATCGCCCACCATATGCTCACGGCCAAGTGGAGTAAGATGGCCCCACGTGAAGGAGAAAGCGTAGCATTACCTTGAAATATTCAAATTTTGACTTTTAAGCCAAAATTTAACATATGTTTTGAACCATAGATGTAAACGCCTACCTCATTTGACTTATGCCATGTCATTTGGCATGTGCCAAATACCTTTTTTTTTAATATTTTAATTTTTGGCTAAGGTGCAATTTGATGCTCTTTTAGCATTAAAGTGCCATTTTGTAGCTCTCATAGGAAAAACTGCTCCACGGGGTGTTTTGGTCGCCCGAAATATAGGAAAACTGAGCACCAAGGTAAAGAGGATGCTCTGAGCTTGAAAACGAGCATCCCTGCGCCAAATTCTGACTTCGGATTGCACTTTTATCACCATTTGAATTTTTTCATTTAAACCATTAAAAAATGGCTTAAAAATGTGAAAAAAAATATTTTTCTCGGAAATGACTGAAACTTCTGGGGGACTTAGTACATGACCAAACGATAAAAAAATAGCGTCTAACACGTTTATAAACGTTACAAAATGGGCTCTAATAACCCTCTAAGTCCTAACCACCACTTTGGGTATTCCAGCTTTGGAGGTGCAGGAGAAAAACTCATCGATTATACTCAGCTGAAGGCAAAGCATAATTGACAAGGGAAAAAACTCCTTGGAATACCTTCTTTGGTTGTCAATTCCTAGGGAACCGAGTCACTCAAGACCACCATGCTAGTACGCTTATTACAAATCCTGTGGGGCAAGGTCATGTACTACCAAACATTAAAAAAAAGGGCCATGAATAGGTCAATCTGGAAGTTCTAAACTCTGATAAGCACAAATGACTTGTGCAACACTAGCGGCTCACTAAAGTCCAACTAAAGTGCAACTTTAGGTGGTAACATCTGCCTCCAACCGCGGGATGTGTGCTTGATCTCATTTTAAGGCAAGGAGAGCATACGAGAACACCAGAATCTCCAATTTCTATGACGTGTAAAAACATCTCAATTTGACAAGAAAACCTTTCAGTAGCACAAGTGTTTGCAAGAAACCAATGAACCATAAATTACTTTATTCAAAAGGAAAAAACTAACTAATAAAAAGGAAATGCAGAAAGTAAATGCTCACTTTGAGGAGCTTATTTCCTACTCTAAGCATAACATGATAAAAATGCTAAGTAAAATGATAAATCCAATGCAACCATTTTAACATCTCATCAATATAAAAATATTTCACCTTGTGTTTGGTTACCAGCCAAAACAAGGATACCTTATTCACGACATGCAAACTTGGGAAAATGTTGAGGATGGGAGGCCTGGATAGGAGATCATGACCATGTTGAATATCATCAAACTGTTTCCTCAACTAACAGGTCCTCTCGCAGGCTGCTTCTATCCAAGATTGGATAGGACTGATGTACAAATCTGTAAGATGGGGTAGATCAACCACACCACCATACTGCCTTAGAGGGCTTATCGAATGAAAAACCTCTATAGTAACACAAGCCCTAGATTGCTCCAAATCATAAGAGAATTCTGAATGTGAAGATGAAGGTTGGATTGACTTTCAATTGACTGAGTCCCATTTGCCACCTCAATGCACAAGTCCTCTGGCTCTTCATTACTAGTACTCATGTTTGATTCTGACTGATCATATGAAGCACATGCATTCTCGTCTTTTATATAAAGATCTCCCAAGATTTCCGAATGAACACTCCCTTCTCTAGATACATCAAAAATGGGTTTCTCAATGTATGTCCAATAATCATCATAGGTATCTTTGGCAAAGATGCATGATTTTCACTATTTGTATCATGTCCCTGGCTATATCTGTCTTCTTCATGGTCATAATAAACTTCTTTACAAGGCTCATCTTCAAAAAATTTACAAGAGAACCAGCTTTTCCTAACTTCATTACCATGTGGAGAGCTCTTCAAGAGGAGTATCATCATACATAATATGGTTTTCGTTATAAATTTCTCTATAAGTCTCTATATTGGTTTCTTCTGAAGGTAGATGCAAAGCACACGTGTCATCATCCTCTTTGAAATGATGTTGAGATAGCTCCAACTCTTCAATGTTTTTCATCATGGCAATATGAAGAGGTTCTTCAATAACATCTTCCATCAACGGTTTCTTAAGAGTTTCTTCATCAACTTCCATAATGGCTTCTTCTGTAGGAAAATCTCGTGTGCAAATGTCGTCATCTTCACTAAAGTAATCGTGAAATCCCAAATCTTCAATGTTTGTTACCATGGCAATGTGAGGAAACTTTTCAAAGACCTCCTCAATTAAAGATCCCTCATGAATGTCTTCGTTAATCTTTGCAATGGCTTCCTCTTCAGGTAAGTTTGGAACATACATATGATCATCATTATTGAAGTGGACCTGGGAACACTTCGAATCTTCCATACTTTCTGTTAAAGTGAAATGAGGAGGGTCATCAACAATGTCCTCAATCAATGATGCTTCATGAAACTCTTTAATGGGATCATCATGGATCATTCTCTCAAAGTCAAATTGTGCTCCAGGGAGAATGGCACCATGCTTTTCAATACGCTGCATAATCTCTTCTTTAGTGAAAGAGGCTATAGGAACCTCCACATATTCAATGTTCTCTATCATGACAACACGAGGAGGCTCAGGGTCTTCCATGTGATATTCTATCTCAGGTAAGAAGTAAGCCAAGGATTTTTCAAGGAATCTTTCCACATTGTCATCATCATACTGCCACTGCTTTAAGAAAATTCTAAGGAAGCATGAAAGGGAGGTAATACATTTGTTAGGAAGGCCCTCAATAAACCAATAATAAGCCTCTCATTCCAGAGTACCCGCAAACATCTGCATCATATTATCTTCATACAAAACATTGAAGTTAGCCATAACCTTAAGGAAAGACATGATGTGTTGGATGACTGGATCACCATTTCCATAAAACATCGGCAAATAACTTGATATATCCTCCTCACCATAGTGAAAGTTAAGAAAACCTGGGATATATGAAAAATTGAGGGGAGGATATGCACTAGCAATTTGAGCACCAGACTCTTCATCATCCATATCGGTGTCAAAAGTGTCAGTCTGAAATAACCATGGAGGCCAACTTGTACTGAATCAGGGGAGTTGTCAGAATGATGAGCTCTTAAGTTTACTGTGTCGCATGGGCTCATCTACACACAACCAGTCTCAACAAATCTATGAAGGGTTTTATCCCTTCAATGGAGTCACCATGTGAGAATAAAAATCTGCATTAAAAACTCTCACAAAACTATTTTTTGCTTTACTTTGAAATTTTATAAAAAGAAAAAAGGTTAGTGGAGTCGCCAGATGAAAGAATAAAGGTCCACTCTAAACACTCATCAAACAAAGCAAAAACAAAAAGGAGAAAACAAAAAGTCGTGACCCGGGAATAGAAAGGTTTATCCTTGGCAACGGCGCCAAAATGTTGCCGCTTAATACACACCCGGGGGGACGCGGCAGGAAACCTTCAAGCCGCTCGGTGTGTCCTTGGGGGCAAGTGAGAGTCAAATGCTGTCTCTTGATTACTCGACTCCTTCGTCTAGGCTTACTCCTAGCGAAGCCAAGTGGGGTGGTCCCTACGAAAAATAAACTAAGGCTTTTAATCTATAATAGAAGTAAAAGTCTATTCTAGGAGTTATGAGATAATGAGATGGAAAAATAACAACTAAACACTGCTTGCAAATTAAATCAATAAATTAACCCCACACAAGATAGATATGCATTCACGACTTGTATGATTGAAACTTAAAACATGGAAAATTAAAGACCAGTGCCGAGAAAGTGAAATGCGTGCGATTGTTGCTGTGTAGGGTTGCTTGTGTGGTCTCGGTGAAAGTATTGCAGTGTCTCAGTTGGTAAATTTTAGGATTATTAAATGAGTGGATTAAGGAATGGGTTAATTCTTGATTTGGCCCAACCAGATCTAGCTCTTTGGACTGAGTGCTTTAGCGGCTTAACCAAGTGTCCAACCAGGCGAGGATAAACCTTCTTAAAGTAGACTGCTTACTCTACGGTATACACCCATGCAACCTCCTGAATCTGCCAAGAAAGATGAGATTGGATTGTCCTATTAAACTGATTGCCTTGCACCCGTTTCTGATTGGTCCAATTGTTTTGACTAAGCTGCAACGGCCAAGAGCATACTTTGGGCTTGGGGCGTGGTTCGTTTTATTAAAATGAAATGGATGATCAATATGCACTTGCTGTGACTATTTAATTAATATTATTATTTATATATTAAATAGATTATTAGGTTAATAAGCGAAAGGGTGTAACCCTTCGCTATTCTTGCTCAAGCCCTATAAAGGCGAGCTTATTGTAACTTTATGATCAATCAATCAATATATTATTATCATTTATCTCAAATATGGAAGACGGTCTCGCTTCTTAACCCTTAACCGAACACGGTTAACTGAGTGAACGGATACGTTCACTGCATTTGGTATCAGAGCTCGGTTTCGGCTCTCCCTTCAAAGCCAATCGGATACGGTTGTTGCTGAGCACGGTTTTGGCTCACATTAGTTCAACTCTACTCTACACGCACGGTTTCAGCTACATCCTACTCTCCAAGCTGCTGTTCAGCCATCCTTTCCCTTCTTCACTGTCACCCCCCTCCTTCCACTGCTCATCCCACGCTCTCCCATTCTCCCAGCCTTCTCTCCCTCCGCCACCGCACTTCACATTTCCCTGCCGCATCTCTCCCCACGGGCAACCTCTCCACGCTGCTGCTCTCATCCATCAACGTCCTCCAGCCACCTCCACTCCACTACCTACGTGCTCCACCACCAATCCACCACCTCCGCGCTGCTCTTCACTTCCATTCACCCATTCGTCCACATCCACTCCACGCCCTGCAAACGTTGCACACGCCCTTCAAACATTGCACACTCCCCTCTCACACCCCAGTCTCCTCGTCAACACTCCCCTCTCACGCCCCAGTCTCCACCTCCGCGACCAGTTCCTCGTTCCCACCAATCGCACGCCCTTCACGCACTGCATACTCCCCTCTCACGCCCCAGTCTCCTCGTCACACTCCCCTCTCACGCCCCAATCTCCACCTCCGCGCTGCCACCACTTCTACCACAACATCTCTCCACCTGCACGCCCACGCCATCCTCCATTCTCCAACCTGCTATCCATTCCGCCATCATCTCCCGCCACTCCGAGCGACCTGCACCAATCAAACAAAAAAAAGTTAATATCAAAAAAAAAAAAAAAAAAAAAATTATTATTATATTTTTTTATATATAATAAATTTTTATTATAATTTAAATAATAATTATTGTATTATTATTTTTAATATATATAATAAATTATTATTATAATTTAATAATATTTATTGTATTATTTAATTCCTAACCCTAACTCTTATCCTTACTCCAAGATTGATTCCAAATATTCACCTCCCCACACGAGGTCAAGAACCATGGCCGAGTTACGAGACCGACTAGAAAAATTAGAAAAAGATCAAATTAGAAATTTAAAAATCGTCGAAGGTCTAAACTCCAGAATGGATGAAAAATGTTTCGAGAAGATTTAAAAGAAGAGATGAAAAATAACAATGCCGTGCTTAAAAAAGAAATCAAAGATGAAGTTGTTTTGGTACTAGAAAAAAGGTTGAGTGAAAAATTTGACACTCTGAACGAAAAACAAAAAAACTTGGATCACAAAATGAGTGCTATGACTCAAAACATAAACACCATAACCCAGAACTTGAGCACCATGACGCAGAACCATAATACATTAATGGAGGCGTTACAAAGACTAACGCTTAAGACAGACCAAGTCAGCAGTCCAGACATGCTAGATGCCTCATTTCATATTTTCACACAAGAAGCACTTGCCAAGAATCAAGAAGAATTGCAAAAAGAAATAAAGATTAACAATGCGACGCTTAAGCAAGAGATAGAAACAAAAGTACTGCCAGATATGAAGGCACGATTAAACAGCCAAATAGAAGCTATCAGTAAGATAGTAGAGAATAAAAAAGATAAAAATCACCGCCAACAACGAAGCAGTTCAAATATGTCACTTACATCGTCCAGTAGTTCTGATACACCATCAAACCATAAAGCAAAAGGGAATCAATATCACCCTTACATAGTGTACCCACCTAAGGCAAAAATAGAGTTGTCGAAATACAATGGAAGTGAAGACCAATGCGTTGCTTGGCTAAACAAAGCGGAAGAATACTTCGACATTTACAATATTCAATCTGACGAGGAGAAGGTGAAATATGCGTCAATGCATATGGAAGGGTACACCTATAATTGGTACTTATGGTGGAAGAAAGACAGTTTTTCCTACACTTGGAACTTGTTCAAAAATGAATTTTTTAATAGGTTTCAAGGAATCAAGGAAGATGAATTTTTCAGTAAACTTACGAGATTACAACAAGTTGGAAGTGTTGAGGAATTCACACATCAGTGGGAATCCTTGTCGACACGAGTATTTGGGTTGTCTGACAAGCAAAGACTCGAAACCTATTTAGGAGGTCTTAAACCGTACCTCCAGAAAGAGTTCAAGTTACACGACATACCTAACGTAGAGGTAGCAAGACATAAAGCAAAAGCCGCAGAACGCAAACTGGAAGGAATAAAAACAAGAGGCGACAACCATTATCGACAAGAAAAAGAGACACAATGTAGGTACTGTGAAGATACGTGGTCACCCGGCCATCAATGCCACAAACCTCAATCATATGCCTATGAAATGGAAAATAGATCAAAGCCATCTAACAGTTACTCTGATAATAGAGAGAAGAAGAAAAACATATGTCGTTGATGCGGTGATGATTGGATCCCAGGCCATAAATATAGGAACAATCAGACAATACAGTGCAAAATCATCAATGGAAAGGAAGTGCAAGTCTCTACACAAGAAATTGCGTCCAATTCTAATACCGACACTGAATCTGAATGAAGGACGACATTAGGAAAATACTCAAGCTTTGAGGATAAAGCTTTCCAAAAGGGGAAAGCAATGCTGTGAATATTTAATTAATATTATTATTTATATATTAAATAGATTATTAGGTTAATAAGCGAAAGGGTGTAACCCTTCGCTATTCTTGCGCAAGCCCTATAAAGGCGAGCTTATTGTAACTTTATGATCAATCAATCAATATATTATTATCATTTATCTCAAATATGGAAGACGATCTCGCTTCTTAACCCTTAACCGGACACGATTAACTTAGTGAACGGATACGTTCACTGCAGCACTAAACCCCAAGAATATCTTTTCCTCACACCAAATGGTGGAGTACTTCGGTAGAGTAAGGGGGGTTAATTTTAGGATTTAGATTTTAAGAACAGAGTAATGATTGAATAAAACACAAAAAACATATAACAAAATGATAAATGAGTCCTCGGAGGACATTTGTGTGCTTGAGTGAGTTGTTTAATTACTACTGCTCAAATGAAACTAATCTAAAACGGAAAAGTTTGAAAAAGTTGCGAAAAATTAAAAGGTGCAAATCCCCCCTGGGGGGATTGGGGTCAGGCACTGGAATTGCCTGCTATGCTCTTTTTATTCTTACGTTTACAGTCAAAATAGGAGAACTATTGCTTGCCCTTTATCATTAGGGAACAAGACAGTTTACAATAAGATATTGAAAGCGAAAGTGCTTGAAGGGGGTTTCTCCAAATGGTTCTGGGAGCTTCCAAATGTCTTTCTTATGAGTTTTTTGGCTCCAACTTGTTAAGAAAACGAAACAGACCAACAAACGAATGTTGATTAGAAATGATAATCAGAACACTTTAAGAGTGTTATGATAATGCTACAAACTGTCAAAATTAAAGCTAATGCAACTAGTATGTAAAAACTTGTTTTTTGGGCAAATTTTTGAGTCTTTAACTGACTTTAAATTAATTTTCTGATGTAGGACTGTCATGCATGCAAGAAATTCCAGCGAACTAAAAGTTTGTGAAATGCCTAAAAACAACTAAGAACTTTTTCTTCTTCTAAATGCAAACTAAGTCTTGAAAACTAAATCTAAATGATGCACAAAAGTAACTAGTAAGACAAGCTAGAAAGCTTGCCTTGCTAGGATCTTTGGCTGCCCTCTTTCAAGTCGCAAGCCAAATTACAAGCCTAACAATGCTAGATATTTCTTTTATATGCACTTTTCCTTAGCAAAACTTAGATTTTTTGAATTAGGTGCAAGCTTAAGGAAACTAGATCTACTTCTTATGATATTAAAACTTGAGATCTAGAATAAAATAGAACCGTAACCAATTTAGATTAGAAAGATGGATCTTGAAGATGAACCCTTGGGGATTTGTGCATTAATTTTGGGCAATGGAATTGTTCCCTTGAAGGACCAGAGAGATGGAACTTTGTTCAAAGATTCTAGAAGACGAGCAAGCTAACATGCTTGGTATTTCCTCTAGCATAGGTTACCTGCAAAAAGATCTCACAACACTTGTACAAGGAGATTAAAAATACCTGTGTCTGCAAATAAAAAGAATAATCGAAGATGTAAGTTCAAACAAGAATCTATATATCTTTGTTAATCCTTCTACCATTCAACAACAACAAATAATCTATAAAGCATTACTTGATGTTCTTACTGAAATTAATTTCCTTCCAAAGACAGATCTATCTCAACAATATATACGACATATGAAATCAATACAGATTACCTCATAAGCAAAGCTTAACACATCATGCCTCCACAGAACACTTCAGGACTAGCCTCCAAAGCCTTATTTTATTACTCAAATATTCGGAAAATGATACAACAATACCAGAGCAGAGGTTCCACCTTCAAATCCTTTACAATGGAGCCAAGCTCCTCAATATATAGCACCCACTGAGCAAACTAGGGCGTAAAACCCTAAGGAGCTAGATTGTAGAGCAAGGCAAGCTCAAAACCAATGAAAATGCATTAGCTTACTTGGAAAAAACACTAAAAAAACAGAAGCAGCCGTATGGAGCAAAACAACTCACGTGAAGAAGAAGTCGAACCATGTGATGTTTCCTTGCTGCTTTGGATGGTTCGATTGGGTGTTGTAAATGGAAACTAATCCAAGTGGATCGTGCCACTTCACAATGGTGTAGGCTCCCCCACCAATGAGCTGTCATCCAAATCCGTACACGGCTGAGTGGAGATGACGCCCATGAGGAGAAACGCAACTTCAACCTTGGCTTGCGTTGGAAGGTGGGGTCGGCTAGGTATTCACTTAGAAGCTCACCATATGGGCCATGCCACGTTGATGTAGCTGCCCACAACTCGAATTATCCATCAATGCAACCGTACGGCTGGCCCACGTGAAGGTGAACGCATAGCATGAAATAACAAGTTTGCTCAACCCTTAAAATCGAATCTAACATATGCTTTGATTATTTAATAAATTCGCCCACTTGAATTATAATATATGGTTTTAAGTATGATCTTAATTGCCCACGATATGCTCACGGCCAAGTGGAGTAAGATGGCCCCACGTGAAGGAGAAAGCATAGCATTACCTTGGAATATTCAAATTTTGACTTTTAAGCCAAAATTTAACATATGCTTTGAACCATAGATGTAAACGCCTACCTCATGTGACTTATGCCATGTCATTTGGCATGTGCCAAATACCTTTTTTTTTATATTTTAGTTTTTGGCTAAGGTGCAATTTGATGCTCTTTTAGCATTAAAGTGCCATTCTGTAGCTCTGATAGGCAAAATTGCTCCACAAGGCGTTTTGGTCGCCCGAAATATAGGAAAACCGGGTATTAGGGTAAAGAGTATGCTCTAAGCTTGAAAACGAGCATCTCTGCGCCAAATTCTGACTTCGGATCGCACTTTTATCACCATTTGAATTTTTTCATTTAAACCATTAAAAAATGGCTTAAAAATGCGAAAAAAAAAAATATTTTTCTCGGAAATGACTGAAACTTCATGGGGACCTAGTACATGACCAAACGATAAAAAACTAGTATCTAACACGTTTATAAACGTTACAAAATGGGCTCTAATAACCCCCTAAGGCCTAACCACCACTTTGGGCATTCCAACTTTGGAGGTGTAGGAGAAAAACTCATCGATTATATTCCGCTGAAGGCAAAGCATAATTGACAAGGGAAAAAACTCCTTGGAATACCTTCTTTGGTTGTCATGTCCTACGGAACCGAGTCACTCAAAGACCACCATGCTAGCATGCTTATTACAAACCCCATGGGGCACGGTCATGTCCTACAAAACATTAAAAAAAAGGGCTCTGAACAGGCCAAACTTGGAACTTCTGAACTCTGATAAGCACAAGTGACTTGTGCAACACTGGCGGCTCACTAAAGTCCAACTAAAGTGCAACTTTAGGTGGTAACAGTATATACATGAGCAGACTTTGCATATTTTGTTTCTAATGCTTTGGAATCATGGATTAGAATCTTTAAAATATTATTTTTCTTTAAAATTTAAATACTATATGTGTTTTTAGTGAATCGAGTCATTAAATTCAAATCGGTCGAGTTATTACCGATTCATTGTTGAGTCCGAGTCTGAGTCCGAGTCCGAGTTGACCCTCGATCGAGTCCGAGTACGAGTCCGAGTTTTAAAACATTGGGTGATCCTATCCAAGATGGTAAAGGTGTTAGGCAACTAAAGAGGTGACCCAAGAGGGCCTCGATTCCCAAGTTTGATTGGTTGTCACGCCAATCGAGACACTCTTCACTTTAGATCAAGCTAAAGCAAGATCAAGGAGCAGACCCTTACTAGCCACTGAGGGCTAGTGAATCAACACAAGACACTCTAAAGGTTACGAATGAAGCACAATAGTAGATCTTGGTGGATAAAATCTAGATCTAGGGAAGTGTGGTGGTTTATGGGATTTAGAAACCGGTTGAGGAGGCTTAGGAAAAATAGAGATTTTCAACCATAGAAGAAAAGTACCACTTATGAATTTAGGAACGTAGATCTAGATGGATTTAGTTCATATGAAGAATACCCAAATTGGATCTATCTGGGGTTTAAGCAAATGAGGCCAAAGTGGACCCAAAATAGTAGATCCGGGTGTTAGATGACTAGATCTAGGTGCTTGATGAATAGATCTGTGAAATTTAGGGGCGTTCAAGCATACCCAACTGATAGATCTAAAAAAAGGATCAAACACCCAAGGAGGGCGTCCCACCTAAAGGAGAGTAGTGCTAGATCCGGGGGTAAATGGAGTCAGATTAAGTTGAAAATTTAGATCTAGTGTTTTTATAATTATTCCAAAGTGGGTTTTGATGGCCGTACTCAAATAAGTACTCGATCTATGAGATCTAGAAAACGAGGGTTTGAAAGATATGAGGGTTTTGTTGTGACAATTGGATTAAGCCCCAGAAAAATAAAATAAATTGCAAACATACCTGGAAATACTTGCTACTAGCCTTGTGTGGTGATGATCTTCCCTTTCCCATCAATTACGAGCGTTTTCCATGCCATGCCAAGTGAAATCGCTATGCCCTCCAAGAGACCAAGTCACCCTCCTCCTGCAAAAGAGATCTACAAAGTAAGAATCGATTTGCAAAGAGAAAGATGATAATCAATGAAGAAAGACTCAACAAGCATCAAGATGATCCAAAGATACAATAAAGATACTCCCTGAACCAATAACAACTTGAGGAAGAGATATGGAGCTCAATCACAATAGCGCCCCCATCAAATTGTTGTCTCCATCAATGGTACAGCCCCCTGCAAAAATGGTTTAGAAAAGCATAGATCCTCAAGAATGCAAAGCATAGATCTGAAAGAAAAAGACTTTACAATCTCCACACAACACGTTCGACAAAGCTTCCAAGAGATTTTGCAAAAATATTTTATTATCCAAGAGCTCAAGAGCCAAAAGTCCCTTTACAATGAGGGGGTCTCTTCCTTAAATAGGAATGAGAGAGACCAAAACCCTAACCACTTTTTAAATGAGTGGTGGAGATCAAAAGATATAACAATAATAATCAACGGCTAAGATGAGCCGGAAATACAATCCATGGATCAACTCAAAAATAGAGGGGGCGCACTAACTAAAACGTCCAAGGGGGACGCACCTCATGATAAATGACTAAGATACATGATATAAGCACATGGTGGGGCTAGGAGGTAATCATATCCTTCACTAGCATGGCCCCATGGCACAATAATAAATAATATGACAAGATAACATCATAATGTGACCATATGACCAAATCGTGGCCCCTCAAATACACAATAAAATATCCAAAATGATGAATACTTGACGTGTGGACCCTACTGATGCTGGAACAAGTGCTAGAAGGCATGGACATCATTATCAAAATATCCCAGACCAATCTCATGCCATTTCCTTGCCCCAACAAGCCAAATCGATTTCCTCAATGAGCCATTTCTCTGTCGGAAAACCACCTCTGAAGGTACAAAAATGCCTGTATCTCACTGCCAAGTGTCTCGGACACAAATCTGACTGCACCAAATTGTCTGGAGATGGGATAATATGGTAATAACGACTATCAGGACCCCCCATCTCCTCAGTAGCGCCCTAGGAGAACGTGCTAGCTCAATGCAAGTGCTGGACAGGCCATCTCTACATGGCAAAACTGGAGAAAAGTGGCAATCTGGCTATATCATCACCTGTAAGTGCCCGAAACTGATAACTAAGTGCACCAATGAGCTCAGAATGCTCAAATCTACTAGGAATGGGTACTCATACACTGTGTGACCATCAAAGGATACCTCTGTAAACTCATCCATGCCCAGAATAATAAAAATAATGGTCCGTAATAATAATAATCATAAAAAAATCTATCAAACCATCATTTGAAACTACTTTTTGAGGCATGGAACCATCTAATGGACACATATGGGCCATCAATAATGCATCTTGAACACTGTCTACCCAAACTCATCCTGGACTCTGCGGTTGACTTGGTCAAACTGAGTTGACCAGGTCAAGAATGATCAAAATAGTGATCCAGACCATCAATAACTGCTGCTGTAAGTACAAATGGTTATAATATGCTCCTTCAATTATATTAGTAGCTAGACCAAAGCATAAAGTGATGTTTAACTGGTGTAAGCATGTAAATAATATGAATAAGATAAGCTTAGATCAAAGTAACTAGCTACTAAAAATAGGATTTTCAAGTGTATACTCATTTACTGACTTGAACAATTTGCTAACCATGGGCGAAGGTGAAAAAACAAAGGCTAGGCTAGGGGAAGGACTCATCAACCTCAACATTGCAATCTCTCGGATGATGGAACCAGGGAGACCACTTAGGCATATACTGGATAGAAGATAACACGAGGAATGGCGGTGTCTCACAAATGGGTAAAGTGATGAGAATGCTTCCAATAGACTCTAGACAAACAACCTTTTAGCAGTTTATTATTTATCATCTTTTATATTTAAGATTTCACATTTATTTTACTTTATAGATTTTCACTAGCCAACCTCCAAGAGCAGGTACCCTGAATAGCCTAGCGGGCCTCAGATAATGACTCGGTATGACCTCCGTCGCCCGCCACCGTCCATATGTGTGATGGAGTGACCACCTTGTTTTCCTGTAGGGGCAAACGACCTTACACCATACAAAGGGTGAGTGCGCATCCCTTGGCCACTGACTAGCTAATATAGATATGCATGGTTAGTGTTTAGTAACACTGTTTCTGCTGACTAAGCATCCCTTAGATATAGCATTTAAGATCCGATGCTCTAGTGTTTAGCAACACTGTTTGTAGGAATACTTGGTTTCAAGGGCTAGAGGACAACAACCACTGTGACTAAAATCACACACTCCAGAGCCGAGACACAGTGCAAACTGGGAGTCTATCCAACATAGAGGTCTAGGTGGAGGAAGTCCTCAAGATCACTAGCTAAGGTGTGGGTCAGGATAAAACCAAAAATGGAAGGTAACGGATGGACGGAGAAAGTGACAAATGGTGCCTTGGATAGCAAAGGCCCTAAAATAAGGGAATGGACAAGTCAGTACTTCATGGAATAAGGGTATGACCAACGAGTATATTCAAGAACCTCCTGTTAATAGTAACCAACCACTTTGTAATCTAAACAACGAGTAAGCATCAAATAAGATAGAGCCAACAACCATCACAATATACCCAGTCATAAACTACCTAGATAAGAGGAAGAGCACATCAACAACCCACCTATACCTGCTGGATCATGCATCTGAGTCCTTGATCTGAACTACCTAAATAACACTGAAGCACTGCATCTGAATATAATATGGGCATTGTCATCAATCTGCTCTGGATGATAGAGGAATGGCTATCTCAATCATCAACCTGGGGTCATGGGGCTCAGTCCTGGCATGAGACTGTAACTGTGCAAACTATAAAAAATATACTATAAACTGCTCTGCAATCAAGGTAACCCGACTACTATGGATGTGATAACATCTGGCTCCAACTGGAACAAGTGCTCTAAGGGAGAGAGTGCTTGAGAACCTCAGAAATGACGGTCATATCTTCATTTATCAGAGAAATGATCCTGTCAGGACCATAATCTTGCTTAGTGATTCTAGGAACAGATTATACATATTGAGAGGACATGTTGTACATCCATGGACAGGTGGATGGCTGTCATAGTCAGAGGATGGAGCAGGAGATGCATTTGATCAGCATGCTAGTTACATTTCTTCTGATGAGGAGAGTGAATCTCTCTAAAGTATTGGCAGAAGACTCAGCCAGACAGGTGATGGTGATGAGCAAGTTGATGAGGTTCAGGTAGAATCTCAAGAGTCAGATTTTTATTTCAGAGGTGAGCACTTCTCTCTGTTGCCGCCTAAAACACACTTGACCACAGATAAGTCTCCCAACCACTATGTGTGTTCTTGAGGGAAACTATGAGGGTAGAACCCACTGTCACCTTAATTCTAAACTCCTTCGTTTAGACCCCAACTCCAAAAACGGTCAAGTGGGGTTGTCCCTACTTACTAAGATTCTTTGATGAGTTTCTTTAAGAGTTGTAAATTATTCAATGTTCAAATGACAAGCATTCGTGCAGAGATGCAATACATTTAATGACAAGCAAACCTTCTTTAACAATAAACCATATACACATGCAAGAAAGAAATAACAATTCACTAACCGGACTAGTGCCTACTTTACTTGGGTTATGGAGTCACAGATATAATAAAAGTAAGATTGTCAAAGATACTGAAATTGCATTAAACCATTCACCAATCACTATGATCAAAATATCACATCTATCATATGAGAAATAATTGAACAACCAATAAACGAAAGATGCTTGAAATGAAATTGAACTGAATTCTAATGCTTCAAAGTAAAGTACTAGAAATGAAATAACAATTGTAGTGTTTTGCAAATGGTTATGTAATTTTTAATTGGTTTTAAGTCTCTCTTTAGCTTAGGGGAATGAAGGTTTGTGCAAGAAAATCAATGCTACTCTATGTGTCTACCTCAAGAAGTTATCTCTTTCGATTTGAGAGAGACTGTCAGGTGCTCAACAAGAGAACACAAGGTTCTCAACTAGCTCCACGGTTCAACCCCAAAGCTTGTTGGGTGCTCAACAGGAGGACACCAAGTGCCACGAGGCTCCCAACAGCATCTACCCCTCTAGCTCCATAGATCAAACTTATTTTTCTCAATGTCTAATTAAGATCAACTTATGAGTGTCTATTATTCTAGCCAACACTAATCTGTGCCCTTTCTTTTCACCCAGTATCTGTCGAACTGGCAAGGGGAGTGAATACAGGGCAAAGATTGGGGCACCGTTTATTTAACCTTAAAAGAATAAATAATCAAATGCAAGCCGACACGATGTGGCAAGGGTGGCAAAGCCAACTCACTTGCAAGGGGTGAGCAAATAAAAGAAAGCAAGAATGACTTGAAAGCAAATTAACTAGCCAGCACGATTTTGCATGGATGGGCAGAGCCTCTTCTCATGCAAGGTGTGGGCAATCAATAATAACAAATGCAGATAAAATCATAAACTAAATCCTAGCCCTTTCAACAATTGCTATGCAAGGGTGGCAAAGCCAACTCACAAGCAAGCAATGGAATGGCCAAATTGACTTAACGAAAGAAATCCTATCTAGCCACACAACTCTCTTCCTAATGAAGAGGAGGGGCAAGTAAAATAATCAAACGAAAAATAACATAAAATGAACTAACCCTAGCCCCTCTATACTTGCAATGCAAAAGTGGGCAAGGCCAACTTCTAATGCATGCAAGGGATGGCTGAAAATTTAAAGAGCATTTGCAAGTAATAAAAATTAATGAATCAAGCCCAAGAGACTCTCTTGGGCTTGTTACAACAAGGAAAATTTCAACCTTATAATATACAAGAAAATGAGGTCAAGAATGAGAAATTTGACCATTTTTTGGTGAGGGACTTGAAATGGCCACTCTTGGGTGATCTTTGAGCTTTCTAGTGACCAAATTTGGGCATTCCCTCCCCCTGTAACATCAAAAACCTGCACAAAACAACAAGCTAATATTGTGCAAATATGATGAAAATGAGTTTGAAATCAACTTGGAAATATTGCATATAAATTTCAGAAAATTGCAAGTGTAATATAGCATGTAAAAATAACTTGAAAAGATGATTTATGAGTACAAAATAAGCAAATGAAAATCTGCAAAACATAAATGTTAGTTTGAAGATGCCAAGTCCTTCAAAAGTTGTTGAACAATGGAGTATCCCACCCAAGAATCCCACTCTACAAGCTTGAGCAACCTGTAACAAATTAGCTTCAACATGCAAAAGGGGTTAGAGATCAAACAAAGACTTGAGAAATCCTATGTTCAAACTAGAAGTCCATGAACTTCTCAAATGCTAAGAAGATAACCCACATAACATGTAACCAACAATATCACAATATTATTCTCAAGCAAAACAATTTGCTTGAGATCCACAAATACAAGAATAAAACTAAAAATGAAAAAATGTTTCCTCACACACAAAGCCAATGACAGTATTTCCTCCAAAGATTTTTTTCATTCACTTCACAAAACTGGGAATTACAATGGCTCTCTTCTTTGGAAAAGAATGGAAGCAAGAGTGCAAGAATAGAGCAAGAGAGCGAGAGAGAAAAAATGAAAGAGAACAAGAGCATGAGTGATTGTAACCCAAATGAGGAGAAAGACGCTCCTTAAGTAGGAAAAGAGAGGGAGAGACCTGTTATCACCTAAGATGTAGTTACCCCTATGGATGGATCCAGTCATGGATGGCAATAGGGAAGGGCAACTCAAAAGGTGCAACCACGATCACCTCGACCTCCAATATATATGGTTGTCACGCCAGTCGAGGCAACCTTCGCTTTATGTTATCTAGCCCAGACAACAAAGGGGGAGACCCGATCTACTCCCGATAGGAGAGATCAAAACCAAGACACCAAATCAAGGTATTTCTAAGTGAAGTTAGGTGTATGGTTTATCCTAGACCTAAGGATGAAGTCACAAGCCAAGTGAGGGGTTCAATAGGTGTAGCTTTGGTTCATAGTTGATGTAAGAGTGACTTATAATGTTTGAAGTGAGATCTAGGGCTAGTGTACTAGTTCAATGTCAGAAAATCCACTACCTTGGGAACCGTGTCCAATGCAGGGTAGTTTAAGGGTTGTATTGGGGCTAACTAGTACAGATGACAAGCTTGACCATGATACATGATAGCTTCAAGGGTTTAGTTCACCATGCATAGGCCAATCCACAAGTCAATCCAACGATCTAGGAAAGTCGAATTAACTTGGAGAGAAGCCAGTGCCTTGGGAATTGGGAAGTGGAGTCAAAGTAGGGTTAATCTTGCGGTTTAGGGCTCCTAGTACATGGGACAAGTAGGCAATAGAGGTCTTGATGGATGAATGTGTCTAGATCTAGGTTTGACCCAAGTGGACCACAGTCCCTTAAAACAAGGAATGCTATCCCCAAGGCAAGATTTGACAAAGTGATAGTCTAGACCTAGGTTTTGAATTATCCCGGTTCCAAATCCGCAAGAATCTCAAGTACCCACGTACTAGAAGTGAGTCAACTCACTTCTCCAAGGTGGTGCGAGTCGCGACTTTGCCCAAGGAGGCTAAAAATGAGGGTTAGGTAGGTCAAGACAAGTCGGATGGCATCCAAACTTTAGATCCGGGTAGGTTAGTCAAGTAGGAGTATGGATCTATAATTTCGTGGCAATCCAACGGCTAGATCTTAGTAGATCTGAGTTTAAGTGTTCCAAGTGGTCCAAAATGGGGATTAAATCCCTTAAAATGTGGAATAGGGCCCACAAGGTGAATTTCAGGAAAGTAACAACCTGGGTGTATGTTATTGGATGTGTAGATGACAAATCAAGTGGAATCTCAAACACCCACCACTTAGATCTAGGTCAACTTGCTCAAACTAGGAAGTGCGCCTTGCTTGGGAGAAGCTAAGTTGGCTTGGGAGGGGGGTCAAACGGAAGCCAATCCTCACCAAACTATAGATCCGGGATGCCGTGGATGCTATAGAGGTGGGTTTTCAATATTATGCCCAACAACCCACTAGATCTAAGTAGATCTGAGAAAATGTAAAATGGGGTTTTGATTAATTTAGGGTTTTAAAATATTTTGGACAATTGGATAGATCATGGAGATAGAACTTACCTTGAGATCATACCTGAGTGATGTGGATGAGATGCCTTGATGTTGAGGAAGATTCCCGCAGAGATCAAATGAGAGATTGTTGATTTGCTTGCCAATTTGATGCCCTAGCCCACAAGTGCGCCTTCCTCTACCTGTCAAACCAAGGAATGAAGATTCAATCAGTAAGATCAAGTATGGAAGAAATACAAGAGAAATGCAATAGTAACATGAAATAGAAGGTCCTGGGACAGTAATACTCCCTGTTACCAACGAAGAGCTCCAAAGAAGAAGTAGGGAGAGTCTTCCCCTACCAATACCTCCTCCTCCAAGCAAATTGGCCTCCACCTGTAGATGCAAAATCGTGGTACAAAGATATGGCAAACAAGATCTCCAATAACTCAGTGCAAAGGAAGAACCAACGAACGAACACCAAAAACATTCACCACAACACTGGAGATAGATGCAATAATAATTTTCTATTCCAATAATCCAGAGCCAAAAGTCCCTTTACAATGAGAGGCTCTCTCCTTTAAATAGGAAGGAGAGGCACCAAAACCCTAACCACTTTTTGAATGAGTGGCTAAGATTAAAAGATACAAATGTCTAATCAATGGTTGAGATGAGCTCAACAATAAAATACATAGATCACTAATAAAATATAATGTGAGTGGACAAAATCGCCCTATAAGAGGGGAATCCCACCAAATCATGATGACAAAATATCATAAGAGGCTTATGGTGGGTCCAAGGGGTAATTTTATCCCTCCTTGGTCAATCCCCATAGCACAATAACCAAAAAAAAATCATGAATGTACCAAATCGTGCCTCCATAGTGAAGTCGTGGTCCTCAAAAGACCTAAAAAATCCTCAGAAAGTGCCATAAGTGATGGATGCGGGCCCCGATGAAGCTGAAACTGCTGGAGAAGGTGTGGAAGGTCCTGATCTATCATCACTGATCATCCCATGCCATAACTTTGCCTCAGTAGCCCAAATCGATTTCCTCAATAGCCATTTCTACCAATCCTGAAATGCCTCGGGAAGCGTGAAACTGCCCCAAACAGCCTCCTGGAGTGCTGGCGTTGTCAAGGTGAGGGCACCAGTGTGTCCGGAAGGGGGGGTAATATGGTAAAACCAAGTGGCTGGACCACCCCCTCCATCATCAGCGCCCTAGGTCAACCGGATAAAAATCACATCTGCTCCGACAGGGCCTCCGACAGACCAAAACTGCACTAGGACAGCCTACTGAGGCTAAATCATCACTGTAAGTGCCCGGAACTGAAAACAAACTGTCCCATTGGACTCAGAAGGTCCAAATCCATCCAAGATGTGTACTCATACACCATATGAATCTCTGCATGATCAAAATAAATATCCAATATACCGGATCAAGGCCAATAATAATGCGCTGTACATATACAAACACTGCTGTAACCCCAGAATCATCATCATAACCCTGTAGCTGCTGCATAGAGTCATCATGTATGTATACATAGACCATATATCATCTATCCATATCATCATAAGGTCCAACATCTCATGTCCCATGGTCCTCCATGGTCAAACTAGGTCTAACCAAGACCAAATAAAACTCAGACCATCATCCAAGGCTACTGCAAAGTATCAAGGTTAATACATGCTCTACAACTTATTCAAATAGCAATTATAACACATAATGATCATAACTGGCGATCTACATCCAAATATATAGTGTCGTTAATTATTATTATTATTACTCAGACTAGACTTTCAGGACCATACTTACTTCATAGTTGTGATCAATTTGCTAGTGAAGGGTGAAGGCTGAATTAACTGGCTAGGCTAAGGGATGACTTGATTGACTTGACTTTGTGACACTTTGGCAAGGGAAAGGGAATACACACCATAGTATAAACTGAATGAGCAATAACACAGGGAATGGCGGTGTCTCACAAATGGATGAGTTGTTTAAAGAGGGTTTATTCACCTTCACAGATGCGCACAATCCATAATACAAATAAGGCCAGCAATTGTTTAGATATAGCATTTAAGTTCCATTGTTTTTTGGGCCTGAAGTTTCCATAGCCTTGATCTATGTGTGTTTACAAACACATTGCATAGATTTACATTTTTTCTTTTAGGCTTTCTGCTGCAGGTGTGTTTTTAAGGCACTTGTTTACCTGAGCACTTCTAGGTGTGTCATGGACAGCTTGTTTACCTAGGTATTTATTTTCCACAAGATATAACATTTTATTTTTATGGCCATTTTCATTTGGCACGCCTTTCATTCATGTGTGTTTAAAAACACATTGCATGAATGGGATTTTCATACAAGATATAGCATTTCATTTTTCCAGATTTTGTATTCATGGCAGCACTAAAAGTTTCAGGTTTAGCCAACACAACTTAAGTGACTAGGGGGAATTCCCAAGGAACTCCAACTCACCATAGGTAAGTTTTGTCACCAACATAGAGCCGAGACACAATAAACAGGGAAGCTCATCCAATACAGAGGCTATAGTGGGGAAAAGTCCTCCATGTCACTAGTCAAGTAGTAAGTCAGGGTGATAATCTAAAAGGTAGGCCATGGATGGATGAAGACAATGAAATGATGGAGCCAACACTAGCAAGCCAAAGTATGGTGTAATGATCACCTCTATTCTCCCTAAGGAGGGTATGTACCAATGAGTATGAATAGTGAACTTCTAAGTCTGAGTAGGGACAATATAATATATATAATAGATCAACCAGGTCCATATATCTATATGATCGCCAGATCATGACACTAAGTGCTAAGACATGCTATGAGAATAAGTATAAAAGCAATCTAACCATAACACTATGATATACCTGCTGAGTCATATACCTGAATGCACATCAACCTGTACCATCCTCTGTCCTCTGAGACTGCTGCTGTAACTCTGGGCACTACTGTCTGCTCTGTACCAATGATATAATTGCTACATCGGTCATCTCTCTGAGTGTCCTGAAACTCAGTCATGGCATGGGGAATACAGCTGCTGTCCACAATCTGATAGTGATCCAATATAGATGCTCATCTCGGCATCTCAAATGCAAGGGAACTGGCTGAATAGTGTACTGGAATGAGAAAAATAATGTATGGTAGCCCGGCTACTATATATGTGATAACAAGACCCTTCATGCATGCTTGACACTTGTCACTTGAGAGAGAGGGGCCCATGGAGAGGGGGGCGCACTTGCTCGAGGGGAAACCAAATAATGAGGGGGAAACCCCCCCTTTCAATGTTTTAAATATTTCCTAAGCTACATGGGAGGGAACCACCAAGGTGGGACCCTTCACATGGCTTATTTCATTTTCTTCCCATTGTCAGTGGTTGTGGAGGGCGCACCCCCTAGGGGACAAATTCAACACTCTTTAATCTTATGCATGGGGGGCCCCATTTGGCCTTTAACATCACCTTAGGGACATAACGTAAACTTTAGAAACTTAACTTGGCCACCCCAAGTGACTTTAGACACTTTCCAAAATTTGTCTTACTAATTATTTGCCAATTTTCCTGATTTCTTTTACTGACTTAGGCAAATGTGTCCAAAACCTTAGCAAGACTAGTCCGAATGACTTCGAACTTGGTCCAAGGGTGTATGGGGTTTCATGCCATTTATTTTGAGTACCCATACCGCTATACAACATCATAAAGGACCACTTATCCCTTTTTTACATTACAATTTTTTTTATGTTGAGGGACATTTTTTAATTACCAAAAATTAAAAAAACCTAAGTAAAACTTAATGAAATTCCGCAAGACTCTGGATAATGTCTAGCATAGTAATATAGAACATTCCTAGGCCCCAATCACCCCATGGACTCGATCATTAGACCTTTGATGTTGTAATTAAATCTCAACCCTAGATTAGGTAGTTGATGAGTTAATTACAAAAAGCAAAGTATAAAACAAAGTGAAAGGGACAAATGACAAACACACCATCAAAGAGGAAGAGAAAAATTGAAGAAGAAGAAGAGTACCAAAGAAGGGCACGATTTCCAAGAGAAGAACAACAACATAGTTCCCAATGCAGTCTGAATAGGCTGTACAGCAGCATTAAAGGAAGCCACACGTGTGGGCTTGAATTCCAATGAAGCTGGCTCAAATCCCAATGCAGTGAGCAGAATAATTAATGCAGACTGTACAGCATTAAAACCAAGTACGTGAGGACATAGAAATCGAGGAAGAAAGGTACAGTTCCGTACAATAGCTTTTTGGCACAATTTTCGAGTTGGCACAGATTTCGAGGTTGGGTCTGATTTCTGTAATAAATTGTTGTTTGTGGATAATTTGTCAGTTAGGGTTGAAAAGAAATTCCTTGGGTTGAATTTCTGTACTCTTCTTAAAGAATACTTTTTTTAGGGTTTTCCCCAAGTGAGGGGTTTTGCCCGGTCAAGTTTGACCAAAATCTCTTGTGCTCATTGTGCTTGCATATGTTTCAGTATTTGGAGTACATTTTGAAGTTGTGGTTTTACTTTCAGAATTTCAAGTTAAAACCCTAGATTTTCAAAGTGTTTGACAGAATGTGTGAATGAGTAATTTCATATTTAATGTCAATTTTCTTCATTCCCCAAGTCCTCGATGGAGTCCCCGACGATTTAGGGACATTTCCGAGGAGTTCCAATATACCTGGAACGCGGAAACGCAGGGAACGAGCGAAATTTTTGGGGGAACAGGTCCCCGTGCAACATAGAAAACTCTTTAAAAAGTACACAAAGGAATACTTCTAATCCAGTCCACTCTTCAGGCTCATGTTTCAAGGAGCTAATTTCTACAGATTCTCTCTACTTCTCGCTGTCCTCAAATGCAGAGCTGAAGGATAAATAGGAGATCCTCCAACTTGTGGAGGGGGGCACAGAATGCTAAAAACTCCCTCCTAACTCAGTCATTGCAGTAGTAGAGCAGGATGCTGCATTTTTTAGATCAAATCTCAGCATAAGAATAAGAATTATAAAAGACCAGAAAATAATGAAGAGAAACTGACCACTGCAATATTAGAACAAGTCATTAACTTACAAATGCAAGTAGTCCTTAATAGCACAATTGAGGTGTAAAAACAAACCAAATGAGAATTAAAGCGGGGAGGGTATTGCTATTTATTCTAACGTCTGAATCCTGCTAGCAGCCTCCCTTGGGGACACCTCTTTGCCAACATCCGCATGATGTCCTACTTTAGTCACTTTCCCCTGCAGTATCTTGTACGTTTCTTACAAGTGTTTCCTAGTATGTACCACAGTTAGGGGATTATTCAATTTGTATCTAATCTAATCTGCCTCCTTTGGTTAGCATCCAAGCCCTCATGGATTAAACAAGAAAACCATGGAAGATACTTGTACATTAATGTTTGTTTAAACAAAATCTCGGGCAGTACCATGAACTTGTCTCTTATATGAGATCTCTATGGTATTTCCCCCACCTTAATTTAAAAGAAAAGAGGAACAAAATGGAATGCAAGTATCTCCTTGCCAGTGGCAATTTCTACTTGTTTTACTCAGCTGCAACTAATAAGAGAAGCTCCCTCCATGAGGCCATGAGGTTATATACTAATCAGTCAAATAGCTGTATGGAGTGGGTGGCTATATCAGTCAAATCACTGCTTCATGGGGGTGACTAGATCAGTCAAATTGATGCACAGAGGGGTCCCTTGTCCCACAAACAAAGGGATCTCTTACATCAATTTGGGGTCTGGCTAGGCATGACCTTAAAAATAGATTTTTATTATTATTATGATATTAAAAATAAGAAGTGTTTTTAAAGGGACCCTGATTAGTGTGTGACGAGCCATGAGAAAGCTAGTAAATATTGATTAACCACACCTTACATTACTTGTTACCATTCATTGTTTCATACCATGTCAAGCAAGTCCTACGTTTTGTGGTTAGCACCCTTAATAAATTCAAAATTGTTTCTTGTTCACCATATCAAATATTTATGTGCTGCTTTTCTACATTCAGAGCTGTATGAAACTAATAACATAAGATCTGAAAGGAGCAATAGCCATTTATTAGACTAATTCTTATATCTCCTACAAATTGTTGAATGAAAATTGGCAATGGCAGGTGAAAGAGTGATAGTTGTCACCCATGGAGGTGTTTTACGATCATTATGGAAGTTTGTAGGAGAAAGATCTCCTCCTGGGAAGGTGTTGAACACTTCAATTAATGTCATTCGTCGATATGAGAATGGTAGTTGGGATATGCAGTGCTGGGGCGACACAACCCACTTGAATGGAGTGGGCTTTCTAAGCTCTGGATTTGGAGGTGATAGCCAGTCTGGATAATTGTCATGCATTTTCCTGCTAGCGGTTCATTTATTTGTGCAACTGCTGTATGTACCCTAGTAATACAAAATGCTACATTCTATTATATTGGCATTGGTATAGATGGCTTATATCTCCCTACTTCCTAGTGTATTTACTATTTTTAAACTGTTTAAGAACCCAATCCAAGTATATTGATGCCTTAAATTTCTATGGATATAATCTTATGTTCAGGTTGAAGTGATGTAGGATGGATTGTCATTTCAATGGTTAACTAACAATTTTTTAATTAAAATCGTGAAATTGGAATATAAGAGTAATTTTTGTAGGTTTAATTCAAAAGCGAATTTTGAATTTAAAATAGCATTTAGATTGTAAAGGGTATTAATGAATTTCTATTGGATTGGAAATTATACGCTGGTGTTTTTTATAACATGTTATAATGCGCTCTTTGCACTGCCTCCTCTCTTGCTTCTGCTTCCTCAAGCAGTCTGTTCTTCTGCTCCAAATCGCTCTGCAAAATCTGCATGTGATTTTACATTCAGGTTGGGGTGATTTATGTAGTTGTATAATGTGTAATAAGGATGTATTATCATTTTAATGGTTAACAAATAATTTGTTGATTAAAATTATGAAATTGGAATATAAGAGTATTTTTCAGTTTTCATTCAAAAGTAAATTTTGAATATCAATATAGCATTTAGATGTAAAGGTTATTAATGAATCCCCATTGGATTAGAACTTATACGCTGGTGTTTTCTACAATGAAAGGTCATTAATTCAAATCTTTTTGAATTACGTTTCTTTTTTATATTTGTGGTTTCTATATTAGTTTTACACAGTGCAAGAATGTAATAATAAGTTTTAATATAAAGATAGCAATAATTGTTAGAGAACATAAGGTGTACAGCTTGAGTGAGTTTAATGGTCAAGAACATGTGTTTCCTTCTTAGAGATCACATGTTCAAATATAGGGTTAGGTTGTTTATACCTCTGTAAACTCAATAAGTCAAATTGCACAAAGGGGTCTCTTTAAGAAAGGTTACTGTTATCACCTAAAATGTAGTTACCCCTATGGATGTATCCACTCATGGATGGCAATAGGGAAGGGCAATTCAAAAGGTGCAACCACGATCACCTCGACTTCCAATAGATGGTTGTCACGCCAGTCAAGGCAACCTTCATTTTCTGTTATCTAGCCCAGACAACAAAGGGGGAGACCCGATCTACTCCCGACAGGAGAGATCAAAACCAAGACACCAAATCAAGTTAATTCTAAGTGAAGTAAGGTGTATGGTTTATCCTAGACCTTAGGATGAAGTCACAAGACAAGTGAGGGGTTCAATGAGTATAGCTTTGGTAAATTGTTGATGTGAGAGTGACTTATAATAATCAAAGATAAGATCTAGGATTAAAGTACTAGTTCAATGTGACAAAATCCACTGCCTTGGGAACCGTGTCCAATGCAGGATAGTTTAGGGGTTGAATTGGGGCTAACTAGTACAAGTGATAAGCTTGATCATGAAGTATGATGGCATCAAAGGGTTTAGTTCAGCATACAAGGGTCAAACCACAAGTTAATCCAACAATCTAGGAAAGTCGAATTGACTTGGAGAGAGATCAGTGCCTTGGGAATTGGGATAATGGAGTCAAAGTAAAGTTAACTTGTGGTTAAGGACTCCTATTGCATGAGACAAGTGGGCGATTAAAGTCTTGATGGATGAATAGGTCTAGATCTAGGTTTGACCTAAGTGGACCACAATCCCTTAAAACAAGGAATGCTATCCCCAAGGCAAGATTTGACAAAGTGACCTACTAGACCTAGGTTTTGAATTATGCCCGTTCCAAATCCACAAAAATCTCAAGTACCCACGTCTTAGAAGTGGACCAACTCACTTCTCCAAGGTGGTGCGACTTTACCCAAGGAGGCTAAAATGTGGGATAAATGGATCAAGACAAATCCAATGGCATCCAAACTTTAGATCCAAGTAGGTTGATCAAGTGGGAGTGTGGATCTACAATTTCAAGGCAATCTAATGGCTAGATCTTACTAGATCTGAGTTTAAAGATACCAAGTGGTCCAAAATGGGGATTAAATCCCTTAAAATGTGGAATAGGGCCCACAAGTTAGAAATTAGAAAAGTGACAATCTGGGGGTAGGTTATTGGATGTGTAGATCATGAATCTAGCGGGATCTCAACTACCCACATACTAGATCTAGGTCAACCCACCAAACTAGGAAGTGCGCCCTTGCTTGGAGAAGCTAAATGCCTTGGGAAGAGGGTCAAATGGAGGTCAATCCTCACCAAACTATAGATCCGGGATGACGTGGATACTATAGAGGTGGGTTTTAAATATCTTACCCAAAAAGCCACTAGATCTTAGTAGATCTGAAAAAATGTAAAAATGAGGGTTTGAAGAAATAAGGGTTTTATCAATTTATGAGTTAGGTCAATGGATTGGATCAAGATAAGAGAAACAAACCTGTGGATCTTACCTGGGTAACCTTGTAGATGCCATGATGATGATGATCTATGCAAACCCGATCAATTTGAGAAGCTTTGAGGTAGTTTTCTATGCAATCGATTAAGTCCAAGAAGCCAATGCGCCCTCTCTCTTGCACAACAAACGTCAACAATATCAGATTGATGTAATCAAGAGATAAGACTAATGCCACAAGAGAAGTAACAGAAAGATAGCATAGATCACAATGATACTAATGATAACCCCCTGATACAAGCAAATGCTAAGAAAGTCGATTTGAAGAAGCCTTGCAAAATCGCCCTTGTTGAAGTCGCCCTCCTGTAGACAAGACAATGATTTCCAAAATAGATAGATCTTACCACAAATTCCAAATGCTAGGTTGCAATAGACTTTCCAATCACCATCTAAGAACACCAGATGCAAAGGAGACCACAAGAATTTCCACAAGAAAGTTTTTCTATACCAATAATCCAAAAGCCAAAGACCCCTTACAATGAGAAGCTCTCTCCTTTAAATAGGAAGGAAAGACATCAAAATCCTAACCACTTTTTGAATGAGTGGCTAAGATTAAATGATACAAATGTCTAATCAATGGTTGAGATGAGCTCAACAATAAAATACATGGATCACTAATAAAATATAATATAAGTGGACAAAATATAATAAGAAGCTTATGGTGGGTCCAAGGGGTAATTTTAGCTACCCTTGGTCAATCCCCATAGCAAAATAATAATAAAATAGTCATCAATATACCAAATCGTGCCTCTATGGTCAAATCGTAGGCCTCAAAAAACCTCAGAAATCATCAGAAAGTGCCATAAGTGATGGATGTGGGCCTCGATGAAGCTGAAACTGTTAGAGGAGGTGTGGAAGACATCAATCCATCATCACTGATCATCCCATGCCAAGACATTTCCTCAGTAGCCCAAATCGATTTCCTTAATAGCCATTTCTACCAATCCTGAAATGCCTCGGGAAGCGTGAAACTGCCCCAAAATTGCCTCCTGGAGTGCCTGCACTGTCAAGGTGAGGGCACCAGTGTGTCCGGGAGGGGGGTATATGGTAAAAACAAGTGGCTGAACCACCCCCTCCGACAGACCAAAAACTGCACTGGGATAGCCTACTGAGGCTCAATCATCACTGTAAGTGCCCGGAACTGAAAACAAACTATCTCATTGGCCTCAGAAGATCCAAATCCATCCAAGATGTGTACTCATACACCATATGAGTCTCTGCGTGATCAAAATATATATCCAATATACCGGAACAAGGCAAATAATAATAATTTGTAAATGATCAAATACTGCTATAAACCATGAATCATCATCATAACCCTGTAGCTGCTGCATAGAATCATCATATACATGTACATAGACCATATATCATCTATCCATATCCATCACAAGGTTCAGCCATCTCATGCCCTATGGTTGACCTTGGTCAAACTAGGTCTAACCAAGTCAACATGACCAAATATAACTCAGACCATCATCGGAAGCTGCTGCAAAGTGTCAAAGGTTAATGCATGCTCTACAACTTATTCAAATAACAATTATAACACAAAGTAATCATTACTAGCGATCTAAATCCAAATATATAGTATCATTAATTATTATTATTACTCAGACTGGACTTTCAAGATCATACTCACTTCATAGCTGTGATCAATTTGCTAGTGAAGGGTGAAGGCTAAAATAACTGGCTAGGCTAAGGGATGACTTGACTGACTTAACTTTGTGACACTTTGGAAAAGGGAAAGGGAATACACACCATAGTATATACTGAATGAGCAACAACACAGGGAATGGCGGTGTCTCACAAATGGATAAGTTGTTTAGAGAGTGCTTATTCAACTTAGGCATCATGTCTACATCAAGTTGATCCAGGTTCATTAGGATCATTCAATTTCATTTCATGGCCTTTTTGGCCTACATAACCCTTCGGATCTCAGGTGTGTTGATAAGCACAACTAGTTGCAGCTTGCATCCAGGGCATGTTTTTCATACATATATAAGGTCAGCAATTGTTGAGATATAACTTTTAAGAATCATTTCTTTTTGGACCTTTCTTATACTCTTCGAGGAGTATTTTTCAGTAGTTCATCGCTCTTGCCCTTCTTAATTTCCATGGGCGAATTTATCAGTTTCCATAAATAGTACATGAACTTTCAGTTTTAGCCAACAACATCTCAAGTGACTAGGGGGAGTTCGAGCCAATGCCAAACATCGGGACAACGGACCATAATGATTTAGGCCTACAATCCAACTCACCAAAGGTAAGTTTTGTCACCAACTCAGAGCCGAGACACAGTGAACAGGGAAGCTCATCCAATACAGAGGCTACAGTGGGGAAAAGTCCTCCATGCCACTAGTCAAGTAGTAAGTCAGGGTGATAAACTAAAAGGTAGACAATGGATGGATGAAGACAATGAATAATGGAGCCAACACTAGCAAGCCAAGGTATGGTGGAATGATCACCTCTATTCTTCCTAAGGAGGGTAAAACCAATGAGTATGAATAGTGAACTTCTAAGTCTGAGTAGGGACAATATAATATATATAATAAGATCAACCAGGTCGACATATCTATATGATCGCCAGATCATGACACTAAGTGCTAAGACATGCTATAAGAATAAGTATAAAAGCAATATAACCATAACACAATGATATACCTGAATGCTTATCAATCTGAACCATCATCTGTTCTCTGAAACTGCTGCTGCAACTCTGGGCACTACTGACTACTCTGTACAAATGGTATAATGGCTATATCGGTCATCTCTCTGAGTGTCCTGAGACTTAGTCATGGCATGGGGAATATATATACTGTTGTCCACAATCTGATAGTGATCCAATATAGATGCTCATCTCAGCATCTCAAATGTAAGGGAACTGGATGAATAGTGTACTGGCATCAGAAAAATAATGTATGGTAGCCCGACTAATATATATGTGATAACATCTGGCTCTGGCTGGGACAAGTGCTCTGCTGAAATGAGCGCTTGAGAACCTCAGAATCTCTGGTCTTCGAACTCTGCTACTCAAATCCACGATCCAGCACTCTACCATTTTGCTTCCAGCTTTTTATTTTTGCAACCTATTTCTGCATTCACAAACATCAAAAACACCTCATGCCGCATGTGTGGGAAAAATATAAAACCAACTGAAATAAAATCTATTCTATGTCAGAAATATAAATGCATGAAACATAAATGCAGCAAGAAAATTAAACTACTAACATAATTTGCAAAATTTGAAATTTACTGTGCAGGAAAAAAAGAAAAATGACAGGTACTCAATTAAACTAGGAGCTTACAAAGGAGCTTAGGAATAAGCAAAAGGTGCCAGACTCAATGGCTAAAAAGACTAATCTACTGCCCGAGTAGGCTTATTCGGTTTGCTACCTACTCTAATCTAACAAGTTAGCACAAATGTTAGGTAAAATCATAGATCCAGTGCAACCATTCATCGAACAAGTTAATGATTCTTCTTTGATTTCTGGTAATGAAACAAGTCATGATTGGATTAAAGATCAGAGAATTTGATAGTGCAATCTTCCAGGTTTGTTCAAAAATTGAATAAAGGTTTGAATGGTGCAAAATGAAATCATGCCAAGGAAAAGATTGACTGATGCAAACATCCTCCATCCAAGAATTGATAGGATCATAAAATTCATGCAAGTTATTGCTTAAGATTGATGGAGGAAAAATATAAGGCTTGTAACTCAATTCTTTTTCACAGAACATAACTTCCTCATTTACTTCTCTTACATATTCAATTTGGTTCTCCCTGGGATTAATGATCAAATAGAAACCAAGTGGAGATAACTTAAAGTTTAAAGGATGGAAAAACAAAGTCAAACCCACTTGATGCTCAAAAATGGAGAAAAAATGGAATTGATCTTTAAACACCTTTCCTAGCCACCAAGCGTGATTGATAACTTGGCAACAAGCATTATGGTTCCAAAATGACCGAAAAGGGGAATGAAGTGTTTTTTCTCCAAACATGTAATCATGCATATACTTCCTTCTGAAAATTCCAAAGGCAAAAGATTGACTACAGCACCAACCCAAAGATGATTGAAAGAGTTGGGACGGGAGGGTGGATTGTAAATATGAAAATTCTCCCAAATAGATAGACAAGTTCGACCTTAGATTTCGACAAAAGAAAACACTCTTTACTCTAGGAATTATTTCAAGCTTTTGATCAAGTTTAATATTTACAATCTGAGGACAAGATTGACCATAGCTATCTAACTCTAAGCTATCTTGACTAAGGATAAAAAAAGGAAAATTTAAAGATTCATTATAAGAAGTGGAGCAAAAATTAGAATATCTAGTATGATTCACTAATTCATCCTCACCTTGAGATTGATTTATTGATTCATCATTAAATTCGTATGAGGATAAATGATCATCTTTATTCAATTTGTCAGGGATAAAATTAACAGGCTCATCTAAAACATCCTGATTATTTGCACAATGATCATGTGAAAGCACTACTAAATGATCTTGGTTAATGTCTCCACTTTCTTCTTCTTCAGTAAGTTGATAAGGAATTGAATTATCACTAAAGACAGAATGACTAATGAGCCTCTCTGAGGGAGGAACTTCAGTAGACCTGTTAACTAAAAGCTCATCCTCAGAAATTCCCTCAGGATCAGGACTCGGGCTACCTAAAAAGCAATTTGAAAACTTATGGTTTGTACAATGATTAAATATTTGACTTTCGATTGACTCAAAAGTAGAAGACTTATCATCAGAAGAAATTGGGCAGGAAAGGTCATCTCCGGATGTTGACAAATCACTTGATATTTGATTGTTAAATGATTCCACAATAGGATCGGAAAGGGGAAGGTTTTGATCTTGGATTTGATTCGAAAGATACATATCATCGAATTCACTTCCCCATTCTTCTAGGAATTTATTTTCAAACATGTCATAACCAGAAATGCTATTGGGTTTCAAATTCGAAAGCCAGAGTCCAACTCTTTCTTTGAAAGATGAAGCCAATAGTCTCATACACACATCCTCATGGGTTATGGATAACTCTTTAATAATTTCCCTAAAAAGTTCAAGGTGTCTTTTAGTAGAGATTTCATAACTTCCATCGAAAATAGGCAACCTTGCACATGCTTGATGATGAATATGATGAGGATACCCAACAATTTTTGAAAAGTCAAAAACTTTTAAACGACCGAAAGTTCTAGGTCGCTCGGAGGCAACCATGGATAATTTTTATATTTTTTTTTATATTTTATATTTTTAATATTTTTATATTTTTTTTTAAATTCAAGAACCTAAAAACAAAATGATGCACCCCATGGCTTCTAGATAACGATAAGATCCGTCTAAATTCTAGTGTTATAGGGATGTAAATGAGCTTGCTCCTCAGCGGAGTCACGATTGGGAGTCACCAAGTAGATTTAAACTCTTCTACCAAGATATGTGTCGTTGTATATGCAGGAGAGAGTGAATAATGACTACTAGTTTGTCCAAGGTAAGCCCTATGCCTTTCAATACCAAAATGTTAGGCAAAGAGAATGGAAGGGCTTTAAATAAGGTATGTCAAACCAGAGTAAGCTATTGCCTCCCCGACAACGGTGCCCAAATGTTATCACCTAACTGTAGTTACCCCTATGGATGTATCCACTCATGGATGGAAATAGGGAAGGGCAACTCAAAAGGTGCAACCACGATCACCTCGACCTCCAATAGATGGTTGTCACGCCAGTCGAGGCAACCTTCACTTTATATTATCTAGCCCAGACAACAAAGGAGGAGACCCGATCTACTCTCGACATGCGAGATCAAAACCAAGACACCAAATCAAGTTAATTCTAAGTGAAGTAAGGTGTATGGTTTATCCTAGACCTTAGGATGAAGTCACAAGACAAGTGAGGGGTTCAATGAGTATAGCTTTGGTTCATTGTTGATGTGAGAGTGACTTATAATAATCAAAGATAAGATCCGGGATTAAAGTACTAGTTCAATGTGACAAAATCCACTGCCTTGGGAACCGTGTCCAATGCAGGGTAGTTTAGGGGTTGAATTGGGGCTAACTTGTACAAGTGATAAGATTGATCATGAAGTATGATGGCATCAAAGGGTTTAGTTCAGCATACAAGGATCAAACCACAAGTTAATCCAACAATCTAGGAAAGTCGAATTGACTTGGAGAGAGATCAGTGCCTTGGGAATTGGGATAATGGAGTCAAAGTAAAGTTAACTTGTGGTTAAGGACTCCTATTGCATGAGACAAGTGGGCGATTAAAGTCTTGATGGATGAATAGGTATAGATCTAGGTTTGACCTAAGTGGACCATAATCCCTTAAAACAAGGAATGCTATCCCCAAGGCAAGATTTGACAAAGTGACCTACTAGACCTAGGTTTTGAATTATGCTCGTTCCAAATCCACAAAAATCTCAAGTACCCACATCCTAGAAGTGGACCAACTCACTTCTCCAAGGTGGTGCGACTTTACCCAAGAAGGCTAAAATGTGGGATAAATTGATCAAGACAAGTCGTCCAAAATGGGGATTAAATCCCTTAAAATGTGGAATAGGGCCCACAAGTTAGAAATCAGAAAAGTGACAATCTGGGGGTAGGTTATTGGATGTGTAGATCATTAATCCAGCGGGATCTCAACTACTCACATACTAGATCTAGGTCAACCCACCAAACTAGGAAGTGCGCCCTTGCTGGGAGAGGCTAAATGCCTTGGGAAGAGGGTCAAATGGAGGTCAATCCTCACCAAACTATAGATCTGGGATGCCGTGGATACTATAGAGGTGGCTTTTAAATATCTTACCCAAAAAGCCACTAGATCTTAGTAGATCTGAAAAAATGTAAAAATGAGGGTTTGAAGAAATAAGGGTTTTATCAATTTATGAGTTAGGTCAATGGATTGGATCAAGATAAGAGAAACAAACCTGTGGATCTTACCTGGGTAACCTTGTAGATGCCTTGATGATGATGATCTATGCAAACCCGATCAATTTGAGAAGCTTTGAGGTAGTTTTCTATGCAACCGATTTAGTCCAAGAAGCCAATGCGCCCTCTCTCCTGCACAACAAACGTCAACAATATCAGATTTGATGTAATCAAGAGATAAGACTAATGCCACAAGAGAAGTAACAGAAAGATAACATAGATCACAATGATACTAATGATAACCCCCCTGATATAAGCAAATGCCAAGAAATTCGATTTGAAGAAGCCTTGCAAAATCGTCCTTGTTGAAGTCGCCCTCTTATAGACAAGACAATGATTTCCAAAATAGATAGATCTTACCACAAATTCCAAATGTCAGGTTGCAATAGACTTTCCAATCACCATCTAAGAACACCAAATGCAAAGGAGACCACAAGAATTTCCACAAGAAAGTTTTTCTATACCAATAATCCAAGAGCCAAAGACCCCTTACAATGAGAAGCTCTCTCCTTTAAATAGGAAGGAAAGGCATCAAAATCCTAACCACTTTTTGAATGAGTGGCTAAGATTAAAAGATACAAATGTCTAATCAATGTTCGAGATGAGCTCAACAATAAAATACATGGATCACTAATAAAATATAATATAAGTGGACAAAATCGCCCTAGAAGAGGGGAATCCCACCAAATCATGATGACAAAATATAATAGGAAGCTTATGGTGGGTCCAAGGGGTAATTTTAGCCACCCTTGGTCAATCCCCATAGCACAATAATAATAAAATAGTCATCAATATACCAAATCGTGCCTCTATGGTCAAATCATAGGCCACAAAAGACCTCAGAAATCATCAGAAAGTGCCATAAGTGATGGATGCGGGCCCCGATGAAGCTGAAACTGCTGGAGGAGTTGTGGAAGACATCAATCCATCATCACTGATCATCCCATGCCAAGACATTTCCTCAGTAGCCTAAATCGATTTCCTCAATAGCCATTTCTACCAATCCTGAAATGCCTCGGGAAGCGTGAAACTGCCCCAAACTGCCTCCTGGAGTGCCTGCGCTCTCAAGGTGAGGGCACCAGTGTGTCCTGGAGGGGGGTAATATCGTAAAAGCAAGTGGCTGGACCACCCCCTCCAAGCACAGCGCCCTAGGTCAACCGGATAAAAATCACATCTGCTCTGACAGGGTCTCCGACAGACCAAAACTGCACTGGGATAGCCTACTGAGGCTCAATCGTCACTGTAAGTGCCCGAAACTGAAAACAAACTATCTCATTGGACTCAGAAGATCCAAATCCATCCAAGATGTGTACTCATACACCATATGAGTCTCTGCATGACCAAAATATATATCCAATATACCGGAACAGGGCAAATAATAATAATCTGTAAATTATCAAATACTGCTGTAAACCATGAATCATCATCATAACCCTGTAGCTGCTGCATAGAATCATCATATACATGTACATAGACCATATATCATCTATCCATATCATCACAAGGTCCAACCATCTCATGTCATATGGTTGACCTTGGTCAAACTAGGTCTAACCAAGTCAACATGACCAAATATAACTCAAACCATCATCGGAAGCTGCTGCAAAGTGTCAAAGGTTAATGCATGCTCTACAACTTATTCAAATAACAATTATAACACAAAGTAATCATTACTGGTGATCTAAATCAAATATATAATGTCATTAATTATTATTATTACTCAGACTAGACTTTCAAGATCATACTCACTTCATAGCTATGATCAATTTGCTAGTGAAGGGTGAAAGCTAAAATAACTGGCTAGGCTAAGGGATGACTTGACTGACTTAACTTTGTGACACTTTGGCAAAGGGAAAGGGAATACACACCATAGTATATATTGAATTAGCAACAACATAGGGAATGGCGGTGTCTCACAAATGGATAAGTTGTTTAGAGAGTGCTTATTCAACTTAGGCATCATGTCTACATCAAGTTGATCCAGGTTCATTAGGATCATTCAATTTCATTTCATGGCCTTTTTGGCCTACATAACCCTTCGGATCTCAGGTGTGCTGATAAGCACAACTAGTTGCAGCTTGCATCCAGGGCATGTTTTTTATACATATATAAGGTCAGCAATTGTTTAGATATAGCTTTTAAGAATCATTGCTTTTTGGACCTTTCTTATACTCTTCAAGGAGTATTTTTCAGTAGTTCATCGCTCTTGCCCTTTTTAATTTCCTTGGGCGAATTTATCAGTTTCCATAAATAGTACATGAGCTTTCAGTTTTAGCCAACAACATCTCAAGTGACTAGGGGGAGTTCGAGCCAATGCCAAACATCGGGACAACTGACCAGAATGATTTAGGCCTACAATCCAACTCACCAAAGGTAAGTTTTGTCACCAACTTAGAGCCGAGACACAGTAAACAGGGAAGCTCATCCAATACAGAAGCTACAGTGGGGAAAAGTCCTCCATGCCATTAGTCAAGTAGTAAGTCAGGATGATAAACTAAAAGGTAGGCAATGGATGGATGAAGACAATGAATAATGGAGCCAACACTAACAAGCCAAGGTATGGTGTAATGATCACCTCTATTCTCCCTAAGGAGGGTAAAACCAATGAGTATGAATAGTGAACTTCTAAGTCTGAGTAGGGACAATATAATATATATAATAATATCAACCAGGTCCACATATATATATGATCGCCAGATCTTGACACTAAGTGCTAAGACATGCTATAAGAATAAGTATAAAAGCAATATAACCATAACACAATGATATACCTGCTGAGTCATATACCTGAATGCTCATCAATCTGAACCATCATGTGTCCTCTGAAACTGCTGCTGCAACTCTAGGCACTACTGACTGCTCTGTACAAATGGTATAATGGCTATATCGGTCATCTCTCTGAGTGTCCTGAGACTCAGTCATGGCATGGGGTATATATACTGTTGTCCACAATCTGATAGTGATCCAATATAGATGCTCATCTCAGCATCTCAAATGTAAGGGAACTGGCTGAATGGTGTACTGGCATCAGAAAAATAATGTATGGTAGCCCGACTAATATATATGTGATAACAGTTACATATATCAATTTGATGTTTAGCTAGATTGTGATCATATTAAGGTTATTATTATAAACATGTTATTCAAATATTTTTGAATTACGTTTCTTTTTTATATTTGTGTTGGAATTTGTGCAACTTCAGAAGATATTATTGTATTGTATTGTACTTCCTAAGGGAGTTGAACTTAATATAATTATTCATGTAAACCCTAGAAAGAACAATGTAAACCTTGGGGTGAAAAGCAAGCAAAAGAAAAGATAAAAGTAAATTATTTATTGTCCCCCAAGAGAATTCAGCCCAGTTCGGGAAAAGGTTAGTTTGGCACTTGTATAAATAGAGGGACAATTCACCTCATTATTCACGCATCCACTCAAGTGAAGTTTGCATCACCTAGAGAGAGATTCGCATCTGCAGCAAGGAGAAGACAATTTCTAGGGTCTCTACTTGGAAAGTATTTCCATCTTTTCTCTCTTATCATTGTACTCTGTTATTAGAATTATTATCTCTATACGAAGGTTGTTGGGTTTTTCTCCCGTTCGGGTTTCCCAGGATAAAATCTTGTGTTATTGTTTTGTGCTTTGTCTTTCTTCTAGTGATCCTATTGAATTAATGCAAGTAAATTATTATGCTATGAATGTATGCAAAATCTAACATGGTATCAGAGTGGTACTAGAAGAAGCCATTGGTTAAACCCTGCTTGAACTAGGGTTTCATCTTTCTAAGTCTTCACTCAACTTTTTGGAAGAAAAAGAGCATTGGGAATTTCGCTCTAAGGAGGGTGCATCTTTTGGTGAAGACATAATTCAATTTTGAGATTTTTCAATTTTGACATAATTCTACAGCTGCAACAGAAATTAGGGTTTCAGTTTTTAACCTATTTTTTCCACAGTGTTGGCTCAGTCCTACCTTTACTCAATTCGCCTTGCTAGGGCGCATCTCCTTGTTGAGTCTGTTTTCCAATATTTCAACTTTCATTTTTTACCTAGCTCCTGCTAGGGTTTCTGGTCCAGATCTGCAGTCAAGATGATTGGAATGAAGGTTGAAGATCGTCTAGAAGGGAATTCCAACTTCATCTGTTGGAAGTCTAGGGTTCTTCTCTTACTAGAAGGGAATTCCAACTTCATATGTTGGAAGTCTAGGGTTCTTCTCTTACTAGAAGAAAATAATCTCTTGCAGGTTGTCAATGAGAAGGTCCCAAAACCAGAAGCTGAAGAAGACAAATCTCGCTGGAGAAAGAATGATGCCAGAGCAAGAAGGATTTTGGTGGACTCAGTTAGAGACCACTTGGTTCCTCAAATCTCATGAAAGAAGACTACTAGAAAGATGTTCAAAACCATAAAGAAGTTGTTTGAACACAGTAGTATCAATGTAACCCTTACATTGAGGAATCAGCTATCAAATATGAAGATGTCTAAGTCGGAATCCATTT
This sequence comes from Larix kaempferi, assembly GCA_027924585.1. NCBI lineage: Eukaryota > Viridiplantae > Streptophyta > Pinopsida > Pinales > Pinaceae > Larix > Larix kaempferi. The sequence goes on along the minus strand of BSBM01000687.1, from coordinate 3,278,760 downwards.
CTTCATATTTCATGAGGATCACAGAACTAAGGGACATGCTTAGTAGTAGTGGAGATCCCATTGATGATAAGGAGCTTGTCATTACTACTCTAAATGGTCTTCCACCATCTTGGGAGTCATTTATTCAAAGTATAAGCGGTAGATCCAAACTATCCAAATTTGATAAGCTATGGGCAGAGACAAGAATAACAACACAACAAAGACTTCATGGCACTCAACCTGAGGAGAAACAAGCATTTGTATCCCATGCCAAGAAAGGCAAGGAAAGGAGAAGAAAGTTGTACAAACACAAGCACCAAGGTAGGAGATCAAGTCCACCCCTAGACCAGAAGAAGGAGAAGAAGGATTTGTCTCAGATACAATGCTACAAGTGCAAGGCATATGGTCATTATGCCAGTAATTGTCGAAGTTCAATCAAAAGGAAGCATGAAGCCTCATCTGCTGATGTTGAAGAAGATACTCCTCCCAAGAAGTCAAGGAATTATGATCGTTTGGAGTTCTTCTAGGAGATATGAATATCTAGACTACAAGAACAAACATCTCTCATGGTTCCTACAAGAAGGCAGTGGGAGCCCACACACAAAAACAATAAGAGATAAGTATTTGGTTTTCTTGCTTACATAGATATGTTTTGTATTATGTGTTTTAATTATATGCAGATCTATCAGGAAGTGTGTTGAGCAGTTGATATAGTTTACCTTGTTTTGATTATTTGAACTACACAACATTTCATGAACACATGTTGGAGCTAGTTTAGATGATATCCTTCTTGCATGCTTAGAGTAGTGCACACTCTTGATGGAATGTTCTAGTGGGGATAACAGACATCTAGATAGTTCCCAGATGTGTTTGAAATACATGTTTATGATTGTTGTACTAAAGTATTAATGCCTGTGTAAACTATTATCATTGCATAGAAATAGAAATTGGTTAAATTTAATTATGCAATATCATTGATCATCATACGTGATTTGACTTGTAGGGGAAAGACCATGTGATATGGACTACAAGAGAAGGATGATGAGACTTGTTCCGATGAACAAGTGATGGACTCATGAATCCCATTGATGTTCAGCATAAAGCTTCCAGGAGTATGACTCTCAGCCTAGAAGGATGATCTCGGAAGAAGCTTTTACACGAGTGAAACTAGAAGCAGACCACCTCTGGATCTTTGATTGTCCAGTCTACAGACATGTGCCCAAGGAGAAGAGGACGAAGTTAAGAACCTTCAGGCTAGAAGGAACTTTCGTGGGATATAGTGAGTTTTCAAAGGCATACAGAATCTACATCCCAGGATCCAGATAGATCGAAGTTAGCAGGGATGTGTCCTTTGAAGAAGAAATTACTGTCGGGAAAGGTAGAGGATGAGACATGATCAATGATGAAGAAATGCTAGAGCCAAAGGAGATGAGATCATCTCCCCCTCCAGTTCAAGAGGGAGTTAGCAGAAGAGGATGAACCCATTGATCCTATTGATCCAGTTGATGTTCCCAGAGATATTGCAGCAGGCCAAAAAAAAACTAGATGGGCACAACAGACTTTGCAGGATGCAGAGGGACATGAAGCTCCACATGGAACTTTTCGAGAAAGTAAAATACCTCAGAGGTTCTCCAGTTATGTAGCATTGATGAGTCACATCATTGACTCGGAACCTACCACTTATGAAGAAGCATCCAGACACCAAGTTTGGGAGGATGCCATGGTGGAAGAATACCAATCCATCGTGAAAAGTGATGTGTGGGAGGTTGTGCTGAGACCTGAGGGGAAGTCAGTAGTGACTTCCAAGTGGCTATACAAGATCAAGCATGGATCAGATGGGAGTGTTGAAAAATACAAGGCTAGATTTGTGGCCAGAGGGTTCTCTAAGAAAGAGGGAGTCGATTGTGATGAGACATTTGCTCTTGTGGCTCGATATACTTCCATCAGATCGATCATTGCTATTGCTTCAGCTATGGGATGGAAGTTGCATGAGATGGATGTCAAGAAAGCTTTTCTCAATGGTATTATTGAGGAAGAAGTATATATTGAACAACTAGAAGGGTTTGTTGTCCATGGAAAGGAGTCTCACGTATGTAGATTGGAAAAGGCCATGTATGGACTAAAGGAAGCACCTTGTGCTTGGTATGGACGGATAGACAAATTCCTGGTGAATTTGGGATTCACCAAGAGTGATGCAGACCCCAACCTTTACTAGAAGGTTGTGGATGATGAGCCATTGATTTTGGTACTATATCTTGATGACTTTTTTCTCACTGGAAATGAGAAACTTATTGTATGGTGTAAGAAGAAACTCGCCTTTGAGTTCGAAATGAAGGATCTTGGATTAATGAATTACTTCTTGGGATTAGAAGTATGGTAGAGGAAGAAGGATATTTTCCTAGGTCAAGGAAAATACACCATAGATATTCTGAAGAGATTTGGAATGTTGGACTACAAGTCCATGGCTACTTCTATGGATGCAAATTGGAAGAAGCTGAGGGATTCCGCTTCAAATTCAGATTTGATTGATCCCACTATGTATCGCTAGATGATTGGGTCCTTGATGTATCTGACAAACACCAGACCATATATATGTTTTGTTGTGAATGCTCTCAGTCAGTTCATGTGTGAATCGAGGCAGATTCACTGGATTGTTGCAAAACATGTTCTCAAATACTTGCGTGGCACTATGGGATATGGTTTGAGATATGCTTCAAAATGTGACTTGAGATTGCAGGGGTTTACAGACTCATATTGGGTCGGATGTGTTGCAGATAGGAAGAGTACTTCCAGATGTTGCTTCAGTTTGGGTTCTGTAATGATTTCCTGGTGCAGCAGGAAGCAAAACTCAGTAGCACTCAATATTGCAGAGACCGAGTATATGGCTGCTAGTACAGCAGCCCGAGAAGCAATATGGCTTCGTAAAATCCTTGCATGATTGTTTGGCCAGATTCCAGAGCCAACCATGATTCACTGTGATAACCAAAGTTTTGTGCAGATGTCAGTGAATCCTGTATTTCACGACAAGTCAAAGCATATAGAGATTCGGTATCACTTCATATGTGATATGGTGCAGAAAGGTGTGGTCAAGTTACAGTATGTTCCGACAGATGACCAGACTGCAGATGTTCTCAACAAGTCTCTTCCCAGGATGAAATTCGAGTACTTTCACGAAAGACTTGGAGTAGAAGAGAATGTGTCCCTCCTTGAGAGGGAGAGATGACAGAGAGATGTTTACCATGCTTTCACCCAGGTGCCTCTACTCGTCCATGTTCTCATCTAGGTATGGGAGAAATCCCATCGGCAGATGAGACGGACAGGTAGTAGATGGTCGGGTTCACACAGGTGCCTCTGCTCGTCCAAGTTCTCAGCCAAGTATGGGAGAAATCCCATCGGAAGATGAGACAAACAGGTAGTAGATGGTCAAGTTCACATAGGTGCCTCTGCTCGTCCAGGTTCTCAGCCAGGTATGGGAGAAATCCCATCGGCAGATGAGACATACAGGTAGTAGATGGCGGTGTAATGATTGCACAGGTACCTCTACTCGTTCAGGTTCTCAGCCAGGTATGGTAGTACCCCATCGACAGATGAGAAAAATAGGTAGTAGATGGTTGTACCCCTCTGCTCGTCAAGGTTCTCAGCCAGGTATGGGAGGATCCCAGGTAGCAGATGGTAAAGCAGATGGTAAAATCCTATCTCTCGAACATCCAGGTAGGATGGAGACACTCTCTTGGACTCGCCAAAGGAATGGTGGAGTTGATGCATGAAGACACTTCTCGAAGGACTGAGACTGTGTTGACAACCTTCAATATGTATAGAGATGATGGAGACAGTATAGATGTACAGATGAAACCCAGATGATCGTGATGCTGATGAAGACTGAAGAATACCTTCCTTGTTGAGAGGGAGTGTTGGAATTTGTGCAACTTCGAAAAATATTATTATTGTATTTTATTGTGCCTCCTAAGCGAGTTGAACTTAATGTAATTATTCATGTAAACCCTAGAAAGAACAATGTAAACCTTGGGGTGAAAAGCAAGGAAAAGAAAAGATAAAAATAAATTATTTATTGTCCCCCAAGAGAAGTCGGCCCAGTCAAATTAGACAAGTCGGCCCAGTTAGGGAAAAGGTCAGTTTGGCACTTGTATAAATAGAGGGAAATTTCACCTCATTATTCACTCATCCACTCAAGTGAAGTTTGCATCACCTAGAGAGAGATTTGCATCTACAGCAAGGAGAAGACAATTTCTGGGGTCTCTACTTGGAAAATATTTCCATCTTTTCTCTCTTATCATTGTACTCTGTTCTCCGAATTATTATCTCTATACGAAGGTTATTGGGTTTTTCTCCCGTTTGGGCTTCCCAGGATAAACTCTTGTGTTATTGTTTTGTGCTTTGTCTTTCTTCTAGTGATCCTATTGAATTAATGCAAGTAAATTATTATGCTATGAATGTATGCAAAATCTAACAATTTGTGGTTTCTATATTAATTTTACACAATACAAGAATATAATAATAAGTTTTAATATAAGAAGCAATAATTGCTAGAGAACATAAAGTGTACACCTTGAGTGGGTCCTATTATCACATACATTGTAGCTGATCTACCATGATGCAAACCATATTTTTTCCAATCCATTAAGCCATCCCTGTGGTTGAGATGAGCCTATTGTTTAGCGTGATGTGTATTTCCGAGCCAGCAGTAGCAGTATGCCCCCTTGTCATGACTGATCCTGCAGGACCGCATTGAGATGATTCTGGTGTAGTCATGGTTCATTCAGTGCAGAGTAGTTAGCTAGTGATGATATTCTTTGCCCATGGTCAGTTATAGGTGTTCCAAAGGTAGATATATGGTTGAGCATAGGTATACATATATATTGCATTTAGATGTTTCAGTTTCTCTATAGTTTATGTTAGTTATTGTGACTATGCATGTTTACTGACAGTGGCATTCTGGGCTTCATGGTTTGAAACCTGTGTCGTGAGTGGTCAGAGTCCTTAGTGTAAATTCATTACATATGCTTGCTAGTATCTTCTATTTTATATGGACTTAGCCTTACCTTTGCTTTGATGGCATCACCTTTTCACTTTCTTCATTCATCCATCTCTTTCGTTTAATGGTTTGATCCCAACTTGTACTTTGAGTAGTGAGATCGATGAATCCCCCCACTTAGACCTCTTTTTTTGATAGACTCCATGTTTACCTTGTGTCTCGGCTCTAGAGTTTGTGTCCTATGTCACCGGGATGTTTTTTAGTTCTCGAAAGAAGTACTCCTATAAAGTATCGGATTGGATAAATGTTATATCTAAATGGATGCAAAAAGTCAGCCCCAAACAATGTTGCTAAACACTAAAGCAAATAAATAAATGGTCTTCCATAGCCAGTAAGTTTCCAAGGGACGAGCACTCATCCTTTGTATGATGTAAGGTTGTTTTTCCCTACAGGGAAATAAGGGGGTAACTCCATCGCACCTATGAACGATGGCGGGCAATGGTGGTAACACTGAGTCATTATATGAGGCCCACAAGGCTATTCGGGGCACCTACCCTTGGAGGATGGCTAGTGAAAGATGATCAAATGTTAAATGTAAATGTGCAAAGCTGACAATAAATTAAATGTAAAAGGTTGCTCGTGTTAGTTTTTCTACTTGTTTAGCATAATAACATTAAACAATCTATCACTGAAAGAAATACAAGCACATCAAACACAATGAACACAATATTTCTCTCGAGGAAACCACAAGGGAGAAAACCCCGACAAAACTTCCTCAATATAGAATTCAAAAAGTACAAAGATAAACCCCAAGACAAAATCAGCTTCTCTTCCACTTGTGTGATCTTCTCTCTCTCTCCTATGCGAACTTGTGTAAGTGAGTTGAGTGAGTACAAATGAGAGACTCATCCTCTATTTATATTCTTTCGTTGGGGTGACTTTTCCCCAACTAGGTTGACTTCACCTAACTGACTAGGTCGACTTGTCAAATACATAATATAATAATCTTTTATGGGTTCTTCTAGGCCGACATAAGACCTAGGGTTTACATTGACTCTTTCAATGACTCTTACATTATCAATTACATCAATGACGTCTCCCGAAGGAGGAATACAATAATACAATAGACAAGTACAAATATAATATCTTCCACAGTTACATTTCTTTGACACTCACTCTTAACTAGGAAGGTATTATGCGGGTAACATCAACAACTGCACAACTGAGTTGTGAATCTCTATATGTCGTAGGAATTTTTGGATCATCATATGTCTGGGGTATCATCTGTTGGAACATCCTCATCAACATCATCATCATCGTCTGCTGGAATATCACCATCAGCAACATCCTCTGCTGGAACATCATCGTCAGCAACATCCTCTACTGGATCATCATCAACAACATCCTCTGTTGGATCATCATCAACAACATCCTCTGTTGGATCATCATTAGCAATATCATCTGCTGGATCATCATCAGCAACATCCTCTACTGGATCATCAGCATCATCATCATCAACATCCTTTGCTGGAACATTATCAATAGCATCATCTGCTGGAACATCATCAATAAACACAATACTGGAACAACAACATCAATCATCAGTAACAAAAAAACACTGGAACACTATCAGTTGGCAAGTACTGATATTCAGTCACCCCTGGACCGGCATCAGTCACCTAAGGACCGAAACTCTATCAGTCGGCAAGTACTGATCTTCAGTCACCCTTGGACCGGCATCAGTCACTTATGGACTGACATCAGTCACCTAAGGACCGTAACTCTATCAGTCGACAAGTAATGATCTTTAGTCACCCTTGGATTGGCATCAGTCAACTTTGGACCAACATCAATCGCCTAAGGACCAGAACTCTATCAGTCGGAAAGTACTGATCTTCAGTCACCCTTGGATCGACATCAGTCACCTAAGGACCAGAACTCTATCAATCGGCAAGTACTGATCTTCAATCACCCTTGGACCGACATCAGTCACATCTATACCGACATTAGTCACCTAAGGACCGAAACTCTATCAGTAGGAAAGTACTGATCTCCAGTCACCTTCGGACCGGCATCAGTCACCTAGGGACCGGAACTCTATCAGTTAGTAAGTATTGATATTCAGTCATCCTTGTACCAGCATCAGTCACCTCTGGACCGGCATCAATCACCTAAGGACCGGAATTCTATTAGTCGACAAGTGATGATCTTCAGTCACCCTTGGACCAAAATCAATCACCTATGGACCGACATCAGTCACCTAAGGACCAGAATCATCATCATCATCACTCCCTCTTTCGAGGGAGGTCTTTTCGGACCACACCAAGCTTGTCTCGAAAGTACTCAAACTTTATGCGAGACAGAGGCTTAGTCAACACATTAGCAACTTGTTCCTTTGTAGGAACATACTTGAGTTTCACAGCTCCCTTCTGCACCATATCCCGGATATAGTGGAACTTGATCTCGATTTGTTTCAATCTATCATGGAACACAAAATTCTTTGTCATCTTGATGCAACTCTGGTTATCGCAGAGTGTGTCTGTCACATCTATCTCTGCATCGAACAATCCTGCCAACATCTTGCGAAGCCAAACTGCTTCGCTACAAGCTGAACAAGTTGCTACATATTCAACTTCTATTGTACTGAGTGCAACACAAGGTTTTTTTTCTACTGAGCCATGAGATCATGCTTGATCCCAAACTAAAGCAACATCCTGAAGTGCTTTTCCCATCTTTGGCACTTCCATCCCAATCCGAGTTTGTGTACTCGTACATCCTGAACTCACTATCTGAAGCATATCTGAGTTCATAATCCAATGTACCCTTTAGGTACCTCATCACATCACATGTTTAGCTACAATCAAGTGAACATTTCTAGGCTCCACCATATACTGGCTCAATGTGTTCACAACAAAACATATATCTGGTCTAATATTGGTCAAGTACATCAATGACCCAATAATCTGTTTGTACGTGGTGACATCTACTATCTCTGATGAAGCATCATTCAGGAGCTTCAAGTTTTTCACCATCGGAGTAGTCATGGCCTTACAATCCATCATCCCAAATCTCTTTAGGATCTCAACTGTGTATTTTCCTTGACTCGGGAAAATCTCATCTGGACACTACCATACTTCAAGACCTAGAAAATAATGCATCATACCAAGGTCTTTCATCTCAAATTTTGCTGCAAGCCTTTTCTTACATTTAGTGATGGGATTGTCTTCTCCTATCAGGAACAAATCATCCACATACAACATTAGTGTTATCACTCAAGATTCTTCTAGGTTGCAGCAGAAGGGATCATGAGGTAATTGTTTCAAACCAAGCTTTGGTGGATGGAAACTAACCTTTCCAACCACAGAGAGGGATCTCTTTTTCACAATTCACTCAACACTTAGAATATTATTTGCACAAGCTGGTTATATGTAAAAGTGGTGGCTAGACCTTCAGATAATGACTTATAGGGATTTTTCAGCTAGTTGGGGTTAAGGACAAGAGAACCATTGGGCATGGAGTCAAACTTCAGTGGATTTATAGTCACAAATGAATGATTTAGACCACAATTTAAGAGGCAGAGGCAAGGTAGATGAGGTCTTTTTGCATCCCTAGAAGGTGATGCTCGCAAGTGGTTTGACCGCATGCCTGCATCATCAATCACGGGATGCGATGCTTTCATTGAAAAAATTAGACGTGAGTGGTCAGTAAAGTTAGATGGATGTTTTCTTTTGAACCAACTTTTTGAAATAAAAAAGAAAGAAAATGAGTCAGTTCATAAATTTAACCTTTGATTTGATACAATAGTGGCCAACATACCTGATAACATTAGGCCTACTGAACAAGCATCGTTAATACATTACTTAAATTCTTTCAAAGGTTACCTTGGTTATCATCTTAAAGACAGAGACCCTCAGGAACTTAAGGAAGCCCAAGAAAACGCTAAAAAAGCCGAAGCAAATGCTACCTCCATGGGGAAGCAAAACTTCTTTGATTCAATTAGTGCTTCGTCTTCTAGATTTGACCCTAAGAATAAAAAAGGAAAAGAACCAGCCAAAGATCCCAACGACATGATAGAGAACATGCAAGAAATGATGAAACAATTAACTCTCTTAACTAGGGATCTTGCTAAGTGTTAGCACTCAAATTGACCCTAAGGTTGTGGAAGGGTCTCTTTAAGGTAACACACAAAACCAAGCTTTAGGAAAGAGAGCTGGCTTCTATCTTTTCAGAGAGGGATCTCTGAATGTTTGTTTGTCAAGGCCAGATATATGAATTAAAATTAAGATCAGACTGTTGTTTGGTTGAAGCAAGGTGAACATTCATTGGGCAATGGAGTCAAAATACTTAAGATGATCAAGGTGAAATGCTTTGCATAAGAATTCTTAACAGAGGCAGGGTAGCTACTCATTCACAGTCAAAAAGTTGTTTGTCTTGTGATAGGGAAGAAAATAAGAACAGTCCATTAACATAGAGCATTATAAGATGAATTCTGCATTAACTTTAGTAGAAAAAGGTTTGTGGATGCTTGGAATCAAAGAAACAGAGCATAAACATATGAATTCTACCTCAATATACACTTATCCAAACATGAAAATAAAACAATATGGCATAGATAACAAGGAAACATTCACATGAAGAAAATGAGATACAGACTGTAAAACAAATAACACAAGAATCTCTGCTTCAAATCACTTGCTCGGCTCTGCCCACTTTATTAAAGGAGTATCTCAAATTTACATACCACGAGGACTCATGGGTTCCAACCAACCACCCTTTACTCTCCATTACATATGAATATATATAGGAGGTGATAACCTCAGTTCTCTAGCTCGAGATATTCTACCCTAGCTTCCAAACAGAAAGTTGTTACAAAATTCGATGACACCTATTTAGACAGTTTCATCCTCTTCGAGAATCAGTTACAACAAAAAAAACAAATGTTGATAGGTAGGCTTAACATCCTTTACAAGTGCCCTCGAGCATTTACTAGTTAGTAACAAACTCTAGTAAAAAAACAAAAATCCTTGGTACCTACCTTCTTAGGCTGCAAATCTTCATGATCCTCGAATCTTCATGCATGCAATGTTAGTTTTTCTTTCTCATACTTCTCCACGAGCTTCCACTGGTCGGCAGCTGGAAATTTTGGCATGGCCACTTCCTTCATCAACACCCGCAATTCAGTATGGTCTCTGTATGAATAGTTTTGAAGGTGTGTGCATGCTTCCTTGAAAATCATGACCAATTCAAACTCCTTTGTCAACTTCTCCACCACTGTTTTGCCAGACACTGCTTGGGTCATGCCAGCAAAGTCTGTATAATCCAACCTACATCCTATTAACCTGTCCTGGTACTCTTTATGTGTTAGCATGGTACCATTTTCTTCCCAAAAGCGAGGCAGTCCCTTCTTAAACAATGGGTCAAACATATCCTTGAAATATTTCTATTGGTGTGCCAAGATATCAATCCTGGCTTGAATAGTATTTACCTGCTAATGTTTATTTATCACCCTCTTGGCCCAAATGATGGTAGACAACCTGTCCTTTATGCATGCTGCCTTTACTTCATCCTCATTTAAGCCATTCAATAACTCTATGGCATTTTCAGCACATCCCACATGTTCAATTTTTCATTTGTTGTTGTTACACTTTGCTTGGCCAGCTTGATTACAACTTCCTTGTCTAGGACAAAGTCAAGGTAGGGCCTTAATTTGTCTGCCTCAACAATGATGTCATCCCAAAAAAATTTCTTTGCTTCCTGTAGTGAGGCTTGACCTCTAGCCTATTTCATTAGCTCATCATATTTGACCTGCAACTCTAGGTACTTAGCTTCCCATGTTTTCCTCTCATGCTCTTCTTCTATGATTCTGCTTTCTAGAGTTGTGTTCTGCTTCTGCAACTTTACCACTTCTAAGTCCTTTAGACTTGAATGTGCCATAGCATGTACAATGGAGAAATCCATGGATTTAATGGAGGAAGGAGCAACCATACTTTCCAATTTTTTTCCCTTTTCCTGTAATTTCCCCTCCAACTCTTGAGACTTAGCTTTCCGCTTCTTTTCACTCTCCACCATAAGAGCCATATCACTCAACCACAACTTTTCTTTCTCTTCAAATTTTAGTAATTTGGCCTTACAGTCTGTTATCTCATTCTTCAACTTTTCTCTTTTCTCCTCGAGCTCTGTCAGCTCAGATGCCTCTATCAGCTCGGTGGAAGGGATCTTTAATTTCTTCTTCAATGTCTAAATATTATTGTCTTTCTCATCCAACAAATTTTGTATACTAGCCCTCTTGTCTTCTTTGCTTTCAGTGGCTAATAATGCATTTTGCATCTTTTTTATTTGTTTCTTGTGGGCCTTATTTTCCACCTTCTCTGGTGTAAGTTGATTTTGAACCTTACTCTTACTGGTTTGTAACTTGGATAGCTCCAAGGTAGCCTTCAACAGTTTGGCATAGATAACATCCCCAATCTCTTTGTGCAAGTGGATCATATCAGGAACATGAATATCTTCCAAGTTCACTTTCAGTTCAATGGCTTTGTTTTTGGTAGTTAAGGCCAAGTTCAAGGTGTTTTGGGCATGGCTCTTGCTAGCTACCAAAGACACATCTTTATTGGAAATATGCCTCACCTCTGCATATAGCTTAGACTCTTTTGAATCTTCCTCTTTGCTTTCTTTATACTCATTCAATAATTATTCTCTACTCTTGCTTTGTGCAACAGGCTCAGAAGTTGCCTTATTAAACACATATTCCTTGATCTCGAAGGCAGGTAATTTGGCCTTCACTTGCTTCTTTTTAGCTTGACCAGTTGACACCTGCACAATCTGTTTCTCAGGTTCCTCTACTTTCTGTCTCTTTGGGGCTCTTTCTGTGCCCTCATCTATATCCATGATATCAATGATTTCCAATTTGTTGGACCCTCCAGAGCCACTGGCAAGGGGTATGATTTCTCCAATTGCTGGGACCAAGTTGGAGCTACCAATTTGTGGTAATGTGTCCTTTTGAACCAAAGAGGTGGGGTCATCCTGTACATCTATACCCATCTGACCTTTGCCAGGATACTCCAACCAATTTACAGTCTATGCCATACCTGCAAGCTCAAAATGTATAAAGCCCTTTCTGTTGCTTTCTTTCCTTCTGTTTGAGATGATATGGTGGGGGTCATAGTTGATGGCTGCCTTGGTTTGAAGCCCCATTTCGCGCATCACACCTTCAATGGTTGGGAGGGCAGCCTTGTTTTTAACATTGAATGGGCCTACAACCCATGGAAAGGTGATATATGCAGCCTTCCTGTGGTCTGGGAAATGTTTAATTTCCACTCTCAGCTTCTATCTGATCAGTTCCATGGAAAATGTTCTGGGGGTTAAGAAAGCAGGAAACATTTATGGTGGGTGAGAAAAACCATAGACTCTGATCATTGTGCCTTGCTCTAACAGGAACGAATCCCCAATCTTCTTTTTAGGGGAAGGCTGTAACATTTCTTTCATCTCTGTCAACACCTTGGGAAGCTTCCTTTGAAAGAAAACATTGTACACCTCTGACATAAGGTTGTTCATGAATTTGTTGTAGTTTGTGTACATTTCCTGTGTGAGTAGCCTCTCAGGCATCTGGAAGTTTTCTTCATTGAATGATAGGAACATCCTTCGTAGGTATGACTAAAACCTGAAGCTTCTAGTCTTGTGGAAATCCACTAGCTGAGAATGGATATTCTCAGCAAGGGACTCATCAAATCTAAGGCAGGAGCATTGGATGGACTGACTGGGTTCATCAGACTCAAGTGGACAGGTGCTCAGGACAAACAACAGGCTTATTAAAGGACCAGTGATATACATGTCTATATCTAATCCTAATAATTGGCTCAGCATGGTTATAACACATTTGTACTCTTCTCTAAATAGACTGATTTCACCAGGGAAAGGTTGGTCCTGGAAGGAGACATTAGGTTGTAGGAAGGCCCTGTAAAAACTCTGCTTCAATTCTACTGTGGACTGTCTGAAATACTGAATTAGGTCTTCTTCCCTATATTAGTTTGGATTTTTTACATAACTCATCTGGGATTGACAGGGCTTTCCTAAGAGTGAGGGGATTGACTTGGCACAGGATCTTTGAGCTGGAGGCGTCCATAATTACTCTCTCAGAGGAGGAGTGATTAGTAGCGCACCAGTTGACAAACTCGTGGCAGTTTAGGGTTTGGTCTACTGCAAAAAGATGGAAAAATTACCTAAACACCTTATGAACGTCTATGCCCTGGTCCCTAATTAGCTTAAGTCTTTCTTTTGCTGTCTCAATGGAGTTGTTTATCAACATTGTATCATAAACCTTGACATCTTTATCTTCTAACAGTGCCTCTACTTTTTGGAGCACAAAACCTGGGGGCTTTACCTCTCCTAGCTCAACCATTTAAATAGTTTTGTATGGGCCAAAAGGCCTACCTGGTTACTGATAGCTGGTCTGAGGTCCTGGCTGAGTTGTCTGCTTCTGCACAGTCGTTGTCTGTCGTTTTCCAATGCAACAGAATCAAACAGTATTTAGATCCACGTGCATTCCATTTTTATATTATTTATCCTTTTCTTATCCATCTTGCACCTCTAGCGATGAAGGAGTTCTTTGGGTATTCCATCGTGCCTGATCAATCCGTTATCGTCGATCTCTTTCCAGGATTAGCCTCACAGCCTTCTGCAGTTTCCATCCTTTCAACTATTGCCTTCCTCGCACCTTCAATCTGCGAATCTAATGGTGACCGTTGATCTGGGTTTGATCTGCATCTCAGCCTTCCAAAGATGCGGCCCCTAAGGTTCGCAGATTTGGAAGGTGTAAATAACCCATGCATGTTAAATCCAGGAACTACACACCCACCGTCGATGCCTTTCCCCGCCAAATCTGCATCGTCGAAACATGCGGTACCTACCAAAACTTCGCAGATTTGGAAAACCCATTTCCCCGCGCACTTTTAAATCGCGAACAAACTGATGACGGTAGATCTGTCCTTTCTCCCGTTGATCTGATTTCCAACTTGCTCGCAGGCTAGCAACACTCTGCCTACGCTTAAACTCCTCCATCTTGCTTTGCGAAGAGCGCTCGTGTTTGTCGATCTCCATCGTCACAGATCTACTCCGTCCATGTACGCCCCCATATAACTTTGAGCGTATTTTCACATTTTTATTCCCCTTTGCAATGTTGAAACTAAGGTTTATTGATCATTATCATTCCGAACTTAGGAATAAACCTTCAGAGGCTTCCAGTTGCAGCCTCTAGGTCGCATAACTTGGAAAACTAGGACCTTATTCATTACTTTCAGGGATCCAAACCCTTCCAACCCTTCAAACCAAAATTGGTGTTAACAACTGGCTCCAATTAGGGATGTTATTCTCTCTGTGAGGTAGCAAAGAACCCCGCATACCCAGTGCCTGATCCATTGGGTTGTCCTCAAAACACCGAACCACTGTTTTTTTTCTTTTTCTGTATATAAAAATAAAAACAAATGGAATGGCTACCCTCCAGATCTCAGGGCCTTCTCCTCGAGCTTCAAATCTCTTGGTTTACCATCTACACAAATGCAATTGTAAAGCAATATATACAAACTATGATACAAAGGTTACTAGTCATCCTCAGGACAAGTAGTTCTTTAGAAATATGTCATTTACAGGGCCTCCTGTCAGTTGAGACCCATCTTGATGCTCCAAAATGAAAGAATTTACACCTCTGTATGTTGCAATGATGTATGGACCTATCCACATATGGTCAAATTTCCCATACTTATTCTCCTTGGGCGCATCCCACTTTAAGACCAAATCATCAATCTAGAATTGTTCTTCTTTCACCTTCCTATCAAAAGTATTCTTCATTTTCTCCTGATGCACTTGTACCTTGTCATAAGCCTTGTCCCTGATCTCATTCAACTCTATCATCTGATTTATCCTTCTCTACATATGATTTGGTTCATCCTCATTCCCCTGCAACAACTTCATGACTAGCACTCCTAAAGATGTGGTAAAAACAACTTCCGCTCCATATACTAACTGGAATGGTGACATTCCAATTGCCCTTTTTGTGCTAATCCTGTCATCCCACAGAGCATATTTCAGCTTCGTATGCCAAGCTCTTTTGTTCTCCTCTAACAACTTCTTAATTATTCTTACCAGGATTTTGTTAGAAGACTCGGCCAATCCATTCCCCTGTGGATAATAGGCAGTAGAATGGTTCAGGCTTATGTGGTACTTATGGCAGAAACTTATCATTTTCTTAGATTTGAAGACAACTGCATTACCTATCACAATCCTTCTAGGGCATCCAAACCTAGCCAAAATGTTATTCTCCAGAAATTTCATGATCACAAACCACTTATACTATGAAACGAGAACTCGACATAGTTCTCGTTTTTCTCTTTCCTAATTTTAGTAGCTATTTTTACTTCCATTTCAAAAAGGTTTGATACCAGTATCACCACGGGGGCTTCACTAGTGAGGCAATATCATATCACGTCCATTCATATTGGGGGTTTGAATACTCCTAAAAACCTAAAAAATATATTGCCTCATATTAAGGGGTCAAGGGGGATTTTTAATTTGACATAGTAATATAAATATTGGGGGTTATTTTATTTGGGTGGTCTGAGGAATAACCTCCAAATCGTGGGATGGATTCATACCTCCAAATGACGGGCTCGATTCATACCTCCAATTTATTAAGCTTATAGAAAACATGAGCTCTCTATGGCTATACTTGTATTTACATGGTATAAAATTGATAGATTGGCAAGCTCCAGTGTGAAACATTTGCAATTCTCATCTTTTCTAAGCATTGCACTGACTATTAGACTATTAGTCTTTTATATTATTTGTTACATTGATCACTTGGTTGAGTATCCTTTTACGCATTTTTCCTTCCCCATTACTATTTTGTTGGGTCTTCCACTATCCAATTCTACAAATTGATAAGTCGCCCCTGCAATCCCGGTGGGATCATTATTTGAATTAAACTATTATTTTATTTAGAATCTTGTTTGCTTATACTAAGTTGTGTTAGGGATCCTGTTTGTTACAACTTGATAATATGAGATAAAGGGGGTATTAAAAATGGGTTGATAAAAATAGATACCTACAATATATAGTGAAAATAGGGGTTTTCTTAATTGGAATGGTATATTGGGAGGGGGGTTCAACAATACAATTTTAGGAGGCACTTTCCAATATTTAGTGAAATTAGGGATATTCTTTAATATCTTGTGAACGGTCGTGCTATGTAACAAGTTCAATGAGTGAACCCCCCGTGAGTATCACACATTTTCATTTTGTGGCATTTTTTAAAGCTAGAGTTTAAAAGTGGTGCTATCGATATCATTCGTTCTTTTTTCGGGGCTAAATTTACAACTATTTTGAAAGCCCACCCACTTCCCTTGTAAACAAAACCAAAATTAACCTCTAAATTGAAGGTTGGTGCTTCTAGTAACACTTCTTTCCTTCGTCGAGTTACAAATAGGTTTTTAATTTTAAAAAAAAAAAAAATGAAAAAACCATACAAATTGTTATTATTTTTTTAAAACTAAAAAATACAAAAAAAAACATAACAAAATGTTTTAAAAGTTTCAAGAAACAAAAAAACAAAAGATAAAATAAATTAAAATTTGAAAAAACTAAAAAAAATGACAAAATATTTAGAAACTTAAAAAAAAAAACTATTAAAAAGAACAAGCCACTTTACAAAAAATAATAATAAAAAACAAAAAAATACAAAAAAACACCAAAAAAAAACCCATTTAGCATCGAGCGCGATGCCCGACATCCAGCTCAATGCCCAGCATCGAGGTTGAGCGCGATGCCCGACATCGAGCTTGATGCCCATCATCGAGCGCGATGCCCGACATCGAGCTTGATGCCCGTCATCGAGCACGATGCCCAGCATTGAGCTTGATTCCCGGCATCAAGTGCGATGCCCGGCATCAAGCGCGATACCCAACATCGATCTTGATGCCCGGCATCAAGCGTGATGCCCAGCATCGCGCCAGCACTCGATGCCCGGCTTCAATCGTGATTTTTTTTTATATAGATTTTTTTTAATTTTGTTTTTTTTATATAGATTTTTTTAAATTTTGTTTTTTTTAATTAGATTTGTATTTTTTAATATTTTGTTTGGTTTTTTAATTTTTTTTTACAAATTTTGTTTTTTTATATAGATTTTTTTTTTAATTTTGTTTTTTTTATTAGATTTGTATTTTTTAATAGTTTATTTTGTTTTTAATTTTTTTTTTTTAAAGGTGTTTTTGGTTTTTTTTTTTTTCTATTATTTTAATTGTGTTTTATTGTGTATTTCCTTGTATTATTTTTTTAATTGTTTTTTCTTCTTCTAAATATTCATTTTTTTTCCAAATATGTTTTTTCTAGATTTTATTAGAGGTTTATTTATTTTTAGGAAATGGTTTCGAAACAGTGTAATTACAATTGAAGAGGAAAAAGAGGTGACATTGCTAGCACCTCTTTTGGATTTGGGGCTTGATTTTGGTATTTTCGTTGCAACGATGCTAGTTATTTATGCCACAATGTCATAAAGCTGTAATTTTAGGGTTTCAATTGCAACGACACTGCTTGGGTTACCAAAAAGTTGTAATTTTAACCTCGAAACAAAAAAGGTTGATACCAGTATCATCACTTTTCGTTTTGGGGTTGTTTATTCGTGTTTTTGACGTTAAAAAGTGATTTTTTATGGCTAGAGTTCTCGTTCATAGTATATAGTTCTCGTTACATAGTATAAGTGGTTCACAGCATCAATGGCTCTCCTGGTGGGTATGGCTTCAATCCATTTTGTGAAATAATCTGTTGTTGTCAGAATCCACCTGTGTTGACCTGAGGAATTTGGGTTGATTTCTCCAATGAAATCCAACCCCCATTGCTAGAAGGGTGCCTCTACTGAAATTGGGTGGAGAGGAAGTGGAACCAGTTTCCTCTTACCATAAAAAATATGACATTGATGACATGTGGTGGTCTCTTTATAAATATCTGAAAACATCGTGGGCCAATAAAAACCACCTCTCAGAATTTTATTTGTTGTCACCTTCCATGAGTGGTGTCCCCCACAATCTTCTTTATGGATATCTTTCATTGTCTGTTGAGCTTCATCCTCCAATAAGCAATTCAGCAATATACCACCAGGGTCTTTTTAGTACAAGTACTAATCCATAATGCATAACTTTGCAGCCTTTGGCTTCACAGATCTAGCTCTTGTTTTACTTAATCTTGCAGGAGCTTGTAAATTTTGCAACACATATACAATATTAGAGTACCACGGAGACATAGAAAATATGGCCTTACCTGTATCCTTGTGTCAATTTGGTTTGAATGACTGGTCAAGAAATTGAGCTGTAAAGATTCACAATTAACCTTTGTCATCATTTTGGCCAACCCTTGTCCCTTAATCAACTTGGTAGGCTTGATCTCAAGATCATACTCCAACAATACAACTATCATTTTTTCCCTCTTCCCTTCTGGATCTGGTTGGGTAAGAATGCTCTTTACTACATTATTGGGAACATGTGCAACAATGTGTGAATGAAGAATGTATACCCTGAAATCTTTCAAAGATTCTACCAAAGCATAGGCCTGCGTTTCCATGATATCATATGAGTCAACTCCCCTTCTCTCAATACCTTGCTAAAAAATGCTATAGGCTGCTCAACATTTTGGTTATTTCTTTGCAATAGGACTCCAGCTACAACATGCTCAGATGCATAAGAGAAAACTAGGAAATCTCTAGTGAAATTTGGACTTGCCAAAACTGTAGCTTTAGTGATGGCCCTTTTAATACCCTTGAATGATTCTCTAGCATCTTTTGTCCATTCTATCTGATTCTCCTTTTTCAGCATGTTAGTAATATTCTTCAATATCTCAACAAAGCTGGGAATGAATCTCCTCAGGAAACCTACTTGTCCAATAAAGGACTGCACTTCCTTCTTGCTCCTAGGCTCCTCAACCTTTAAAATTGCTTAGATCCTTTCTGGACCAATCTTAATACCATCTTTTGAAATAATATGCCCAAGCAATTTAGCTTCATCTAGTGCAAAATTAGACTTTTTGGGGTTTAGTGAAATACCATATTTTATGCACTTCATAAAGAATTTCTCCAAATGCCTGATATGTTCCATGTTAGACCTGTAATAAACAGTGATATCATCCATGTAAACAACCACACATTTATCTTTTTCTTCTGCAAAAGCGATGTCCATATCATGCTGAAATGTAGCTCCTGCATTCATCATCCAAAAGGGAATTTTGGCATACATGAACGTACCCCAGGGTGTAGTAAAGGCAGTCTTCTCTTGGTCTTCTGGGAGCACTTTTATATGGTTATAGCCTGAGAACCCATCCATAGTTGAAATCCTTTCATATCCTACCACCCTTTGCAGAAAGTGCTCCATCTTGAATAGTGGGTAATTGTCCTTCAATGAAACTCTGTTGAGATTTCTAAAATCAATGCAGAGTCTAATCTCCCCCTTTTTCTTTCTAATAGGAACCAAGTTAGCTACCCATTTTGAAAACCTCAAGGTTACAATAATCTTAGCATTGAACAATTTCTTGATCTCCTTTTCTATCACAAGCAGCAACTTGGGATTTACTCTTCTTAACTTCTATCTGAAAGGCTTTTCTCCAGGCATTATTGGAATGGTATGTTGTATGATAGAAGTATCATACTCTTTCAGGTCTTCATAACTCCAGGCGAACACATCTGTGTATTTCTTCATCAAATTGATGTAATCTTCTTTCTCCTTTGCAGGTAATTTCTTGGATAATCTCACGATTCGTGGAGCCTCTTCAGTTCCTAAGTTTTGATCTTCAACAGCGTCATCAACAAGATTAACTTTAGGATTCTTAGCAACATCATCATGATCAAACAACTTCTCTAGCGGAATCAGGCCTCTTGGGATAAAATTACTCTTCAATTGAATTATATCTTTTCCTCCTAACACATTATGCCATTCCTTGTTTTTAGCTTCTTCAACTTCAGCTGAT
This sequence comes from Larix kaempferi, assembly GCA_027924585.1. Lineage (NCBI taxonomy): Eukaryota > Viridiplantae > Streptophyta > Pinopsida > Pinales > Pinaceae > Larix > Larix kaempferi. The sequence goes on along the minus strand of BSBM01000687.1, from coordinate 3,258,794 downwards.
TCGCCATCTTGGAAGCACTCTACATTTTCATTTTTTGAATCGATATGAGTGTTCACAAATTCGTTAGACATTTCCAAAAACCTTTTTATTTGCATATCATCATCAAAAACTTGCCAATATTTGGAGTTATCTGCTATTGAGGGTCTGTTCACAATCTCAACTTTATACTTTTTCCAAGAATAAATAGGTGCTTTGAAACCACCAGCAATCGTGGCAAGAGAGTCCGCTACTTGATTTTCAATTCTGGGAACCACCCTGATTTTATGCTCTGTAAAATAATTGCCAAACATATCCCAGACTTCATTCTTGTATGCTCTCATTCTGGGATGCTTGGTTTGGTAACTATCATTCACCTGATTTACCACAAGTTCTGAGTCCCCAAACACTTATATTCTCTTTGCCCCCATGTCTTTCAAAGCCTGCAAACCCAACAACAAAGCTTCAAACTCTGCCACATTATTAGTACATTCAAAAATCAGTTTATAAGACAAGGCTTTAAATTCTCTGTCTGGATATATAAGTCAAAGATATCAGCAGATGAAGGCAGAAAAGGAAACAAATTCCATCACGGAGCTAGAGCATTTGTAAATGAATTCTAACCTGCAACTTCAAGAAGAAAAGGTGGAATACCTAGTCATATGCATCTGAAGCATACAATATGAATTTCAGACCATGTAATCTTGATCTAGATATTGCAGAAGCAAACAATCAATGGGAAATACAAATGAAGAACACATGCATAGGAAATGACAGACATCAAAACACTCATCACAAGAATCTTTTCTCCAGAATCGGATCTTCTCATGAATTAAAAGGTCGAGTTCAATACATATGCAGAGCTTTTAATCTCTCTGAATCCAAAAACATCCAACCCTTTGGTCTTATTCAAAATCTTCCTTTATAGGATTACAAAATATCAAACAAATTCTAACTAATTCAACCATAAATGGTTGTTTACTGACACCAGCCTTGAACTAGAAAGGATGAGACCGTTCACGCCGAGTGGCTCGAACCAATTTCCTCTGAGTCTGTTAGATGCGCCGGTGGGAAACCTTGTGCGCATTCGGGTTGTGGAAAGCACCTATTTTCCCTTCGGATTGGGCCGTTGGAGATTCATTTGCAGGGCTCTTCAAGTCATGGCTTCTTCCTGCCTTCAGATCGACTTTCAATCGTGGAACAATTGGCCTCTTCTCCTATGAAACTCTGCAATTTCTACGGCCGCAATTTACCCTGTAAAACCATCTCAGATCCGCAATTATCCTTCCACAATCCGCAGTCCACAATGTGGAAATCAGAAGTCGGGGCTGCTAAACAGACCTTGTCAAAAATCACCTCTGCAATCCGCAATCTACAATGCAAATATCGGAAACCAGACAGTCAAATTCATGCCCCTGGCCAGATTATCACTTCCGCAATCCGCATTTCGCAATGCGGGTTTCGGAAATCGGAAAGCCTACTTTACGCCTCTAGAAAAACATCACTTCCGCAATCCGCATTCCGCAATGCGGGTTTCGGAAATCAGAAATCCAACTTTGCACCCTTGGGAAAATATCACTTCCGCAACCCGGATTCCGCAATGCGGGTTTCGGACATCAGAAAGCCAACTTTGCGCCCTTGGGAAAATATCACTTTCGCAATCCGCATTCGGCAATGCAGGTTTCGAAAATCGGAAAGACAGCTTTGCGCCCTTGGAAAAATATCACTTCCACATTTCGCAATGCGGGTTTTGAAAATCTTAAACTCACATATTCGGAGTTTTGCAAAATTCGCCTACACAATCCGCATTCTGCAATGCGGATCTCGGTACTCGAGAAGTCGAACTCGTGCTCTTGGAAAAATTACATCTCCGCAATCCGCATTCCGCAATGTTGGACTCGGAAGTCGAAAACTCAATTGCGCTATTTGGAGAAATTGGGCTCCCACAATCCGCAATCCACAACGTGGATTCGGAAAGTTGGAAAGTCAGAAATCTTCTCATCTGGTGTGTTGTGGATCGTCTCCCTGTGAAAATGCCCACATAAGATCCAAAGAGATGATGTAAACCTCACAATGAAAGAATTTAGGAATAATAGAAGAAGAGAGAAGCAATAGAACATAGATCCAAATGAGCTCTAATAGAGGCAGAATAATTACACATGTTACATAAATTTGAATAGTAAACTGGTAAATATACAATGCTGAGGATGAGGATTTGAATTCACTAGGTGTAATTCGAATTAGCCTTCATGCACAGATCCATAATCAGTGGAGAGTCATCAAAGCATAACTAGGAGTCCACCTTCTCATCAGTGAAGTCATCAATGCACAAGTAATGGTCAACCGAGAGTCAAACTGAGTCTAACTAAATGTGGTTGGTGTAACTGGCACATGGAAGCACTAATGTAGTGAAGGAGGCTCAATGGAGGGCGCAGATGGAGCTAACTGGAGTCAGAATAGGATATCTAGTCACACTGGAGGTATCCGTGAAAACTTTTGCAAAAGACTTGGCAAGCTGATCCCCTGTAGGAAGCCAAAGTAGGAGCTAGATCTGGATCTGGTCTCTTGATATGCCTCCCATTGTGTAGAGAATATGTTGGACGAAGCAAGTCTTTCAGGAACTCTTTCTGTAACTGGAGCGAATGGAACATGAGGAGTCTTTCCAAGAGATGGAAGAGAGAACCCCATCATCATGCTGCATTTCTCATGGAGAGGTGGATGGCATAATGCAAGGTTGGCATGATGCTGAAGTCTAGTAGTTCTGTGAACAGATAAGTCATCAACTGTGTTCTCAGTAGTAGCAAGGACTGTGTGAACCCATATTGACCTCGAATCTGGACTGAGAATAGGTGTTGGTTCTGGATCTGAATCTTCTTGAACCAGGATCTCAACATCAAAATCTTGATCTTCTTCTTCATTAGAAGAGGAGTCACTGTGATCTTCATCAGAATCTGAAGGAATAGTCGGAGAGAAAGGCATGAAGTGTGAGAACTCGTATGCCTTTGAGGCATGATTAGCAATCCCATTCGCTATAACCTTTCCAGTGGAGATTTCTGTAATCTCTACTGTGTTTGGACCAAAAATTACTTGCTTTGGTGATCCTGTATGAGTCATTTGATATACTGACAACAAATTAGCTGTTAGAGAAGGAACAAATAAAACATTTTTGAACTTACCATGCTCCATATGAACTGTACCCAATCCTTTGGCATAAATCTGAGAGTTGTCTCCCATGTGAATGGTAGGCCCATCTTGGAGATCCAAAGAGGAAAATGATTCTTCAGAGGAAACCATGTGGTTGGAGGCTCCAGAATCTATGAGAAGGGATTTTAACTTTGAAAAACCAGCCATCAATGCATGGCAATTATCAGATCCACTTCCAGAATCAGACATCTTTGCTTCTTTTGGAACAACAATTTTGTTTTGTTCAAGAAGCTTGGTTAGAAGATCAATTTTCTTGTGCATGCAAGCTTTCTCAGGATGGTTTCCTCTCTTGCAGTAGGAACAATTTGGTCTCTTTTGTTTGCCATTCTTGGATTTTGATGGCTTCTTGTCTTTGTATTTTTGCCTCTCTTTTGCATTTGCTCCACTTGCTTCACCAGCTCGAAGAGATATATCTTTGGAGGTGTTTATGGCACCCATTTGAAACAATTTGTCCTCTTCTTGAATGAGGGCTTGAATGAAGACTTCTAAGGTAGGAAACTTCCATCCAGGGATTGACATTCGCCCAGAATGGAAAGTAGATACAAAGACAGAAAATTGAGATCCAAGTTTGCTCAAAATGGAGAGCACTAATTGCTCATCACTTTTAGTGATGCCACAATTCTTGCATTGTAAAACCAAATTCTTAAATTTTGAGAAGAATGCTTGAATGCTCTCGAAATTGCTAGGTTGTAGGGAAACCAATTCATTTTCAAGAATATGGCCTCTTAGCCCATCTTGTTTGCTAAAAAGACTCTCCAATTTAGTCCATAACTCACTTAGAGACTTCAATCCTTCAATATGAAACAAAATATCTTTAGACATGTGAAGACATATGAAACCAAAAGCTTCATCCATTTTATTTAGATGCTTGATTATTTCTATAGCTGTATGTGGTATGGCATCTTTTTCAAATACCATTCTATTTAGTTGTCTATTCCACAAGTGTAATCTCATATCACTCTTCCATTCGAAGTAATTGAAGGGAGTGAGGATGATAGGAGAAAGAGAAGAAGAAGCATTTGAATTGATCATCTTTGACTGCTGGAACAAGTGCAAATAGAAACTGTTGAATCTGCTGTTGCAACTGCTGGAACTTCGAAATACCTTCAAAAAACTCTCAAGAATGGAGGTAGAATATACTCTCAAATGGCTCTGATACCATGTGAAAATTCTCACATAAGATCCAAAGAGATTATGTAAACCTCGCAATGAAAGAATTTAGGAATAATAGAAGAAGAGAGAAGCAATAGAACATAGATCCAAAGGAGCTCTGATAGAAGCAGAATAATTACACATGTTACATAAATCTGAATAGTAAACTGGTAAATATACAATGTTGAGGATGAGGATTCGAATTCACTAGGTGTAATTTGAATTAGCCTTCATGCACAGATCCATAATCAGTGGAGAGTCATCAAAGCATAACTAGGAGTCCACCTTCTCATCAGTGAAGTCATCAATGCACAAGTAAGGATCAACCGGGAGTCAAACTGAGTCTAACTGAGTGTGGTTGGTGTAACTGGCACATGGAAGCACTAATGTAGTGAAGGAGGCTCAGTGGAGGGCGCAGATGGAGCTAACTGGAGTCAGAATAGGCTATCTAGTCACACTGGAGGTCCATCGGAGTGATAAGGTCAGTTAGGAGTCAGTTAATCCTTAAATCAAGGAAAGAACTGAAGATAAATGGACTAAACTGGACTGGTAGGTGAAGAAAGGCGCCATTCTCATGCAGTAGGTGAAAGGAGGGCGCACTAAGCTCTAGGAGAGCTAAAACTGATCTGAAGGAAGCTCCGAGGGCTAGTTTACTGAGGGATAGGTGCTGGTACTGATGACTAGGATGCATGCAAACCCTAATTTTCCATGCATGACTGAAAATGAAAATGACAGAAATGCTAGAAGGACTAGGATGGAGTATAGGAATATCATAACACTCCCAGCCGTTGATTTGGCCCTGCTCTTCAATCCCGACCGTTCATCCTCTTTAGATTGTGGAAGAGCTCCATTGCCTTGTTTTTTCCCATTTTTCTCACTGCGGCTTGATCATTTGGCTCGGAATTCGTTGATACTTAGCCATTTTTGGATTTTATGATTCTTTCTTAGGTGTAAGAGGTCAATGGGCATGCTTGGGTTTCCGGTAGAGGGTGCCCTTTCCTTCTTTGGCAGGAACAATGATAGAGGTGTTAATGTTGAAATATTGTAACTTCTAAGAATATTATATTTGTATTATTCCGGAGATGTTTCATTCCTCCGTCGGTACTTAATCATGTATCCGGAGATGTTTATTCCTCCGAGAGAATGTGGTAACTAGGGTTATTAGACCTCCCTTGTGGGGTTGGCCCTGAGTTAGCTGTTTAGGGGTTATTAGACTCTCTTAGGAGAGGTCGGCCCAGTTAGGGTGAAGATTCAATTAGTGTTATCGGACAATCCACTCGAGCAGACGCAAGCCGGATCTCCCTAGCTCAAAGTGAGTCTAGAACAAATAGAACAAACTACAAATGCATTTCCTAGATCTACTTAAGGATCAAGTACTAGATGTATTACCTTTTTACTACGCAATCCTTTCTCCTGAATGCTGCTCCACGCCCCACGGTCGTCAGATCCAAGCTGCAAGACCTGTCAAGACAAGAAACAAGAGAAACCAGTAAAAGACATCTATACAATAAGAGATCTAAGTAAACAGTTAAGCAGGTAAACTTCTCAATATCATTGCAAACGAGAACAATATTGGTGGAAAGCATTTGTATTACTGCAAATAGAGGAGTACATGATAGAGATATAGAACTACAACCAAGACTTAACGCAGTAGCCCTTTTCCGACCAAGCCAATTTCCATAACCTTCCAAGGAAGTATGAGTTCTCCAATAGGTGAATGGAGGTGTTCTAAGAGAGATTTCACCAGCATGTAGATACCATAGTCTTCCTCCCCTTGGAATGGGAGTGAGCTTCACTTATATAGAACTAAGGGGATAGGGTATGGATAGGATAGGATAGGTTGAGAGATGGTAGGAGAGAGATAGGGGATCCTCCCAAAGAGTTAGGGGTCGAGTACCAACTCCCCTAGAGGTCAGGGATAAGCCTTTAAATGAGCAAGTTTTGAGAAGGATCTTGAATAAGCTATTTTTGCCCATTAACTGACCTCGTCGCACCATGCAGTGGAGCAAGCTGCGACGTCGCATGTTGCTAGTGTGCAACCTGCAACGATCTCTCAAAAGATTGCAGAACTGAGTGCAAATCCTCCCAGGATGATTACTTAGTCCGGGCATCTTCAGGGGTGTATACACTGAATCTGATGATGAGTAGATTTTGGGTGTAACAGAATGCCCCCCAAAGCATGAAGCTATTGAAGATAGATAGGTGAAGTGATTTGACAGAAGTAATGGCAATAGACTCATCGGAAGAAGGACACTACTGCAGTACAACTGACTCTGAACTGACAATCTCATATGAAGTACAACATGGCTGCTGACCAATACATTGCAGATCCATGGTAGTAATGACCAACTGAACACAATCATGGCTACTAGACACAAGCATAGATCCATGATGAGATGATAACATAGCCACGACCAATACAAAAGTGTATCCGTGTAATATGACTCAATACAAACTCCATCGCAACCTGAGTAAAACACGACTCCCCCGGGTCTTCAAGTTGAACCCGCAATGATACAAATCTATCCATGTGATTACAAATGTCTTGACGTCGAACATGGTAGAAACCACTTGATTACCGGCCATTAATGTAAACCGTTAACAAGTGCGAGGGAGATCACCATTGATGTCAATGATTCCCAAGGTATCACAGTACATAACATCAAGCGTGAATAAATGATTTGAATTCGAACGCAAGATGAAATCTTTCAATCAAGCGTCAATGATGTAAAATCATGTTGAAAGCGAGGTAACCTGCCATTGAGGCATGCAGGGCCAAGGTACTTGACTGGTTTCTAGATTCAATCCTCGGATGATGTGTTGAAGTCGACAAGGATGAATCCGTCGAAGGAGGGCCATGATGAATCCCCCATCAATCAACACGAAACACGACAAAAGATGTGTAGAGTGGATCGGATGGTACAGTAACATGCAAGACTGGCTCAGAGTAGACCGACGTGATGACGGGTATACTTGACTGCAGATGACAAATGATAGACGTGTTCTTGAACATGGGCATGGCATGACTTGGCAGTATTGACACAATGAGAATGACGCAAACTTCTAATGCAACTGATGATGAAATCCTTCTCTGAATGACTCAGAAGAGTAACAGGACTCAAAAAGTAAGCAGGGACTCATAGGCAAACAGATGACCCAAGTACTGTATGCGAATGCAGATGAGTGCCATGTTCAAGAACGACTATATACTGCCACTAAGGTATGTAACACAAACACTTTCCTTTTTCCCCATCATGAATGATAAGTGCCTCATGTGTTTTTAACGATCTTGATGAGGGTAACCAGATGCTCGGTATAGCTCATCTCACAGATGAGTCCAATCCCAAATATTTTTCGAACCTGGGATAGGAGGGGTTCGTCCCATGACGGGCCCTTCAATTTGAAAATTTTAACGAGTCCATAGAAGGTAAACTCGGTCGTCATTTCATGTTTAGAGAGTCTGAAAAGAACTAAAGAAGACTCCAACGGTCCTTTTTCGTAAAGTTAGCCTCATCGCCTGAAAAAAGGGTAAAACAACGCAGGAGAGGACTGTTCCAGTCATGATTGGCTGGAGTATACCTTTTTCGTAATTAGTGCCTCCTGGTCCGAAAAAGGGGTAAACTATCACCAGGAAGACGATCGTTCAAATACTTTAACAAGCGTGAATGCGACAAGTTCACTTGGCAATCTTTTCATTTTTCGAGAGCCTGAAAAGAGCTTAACGGTAGACTCCGGGGGGTGTCCTTTTCCGTGGAAGTTTAACAAGCCTGAAAAAGTGATAAATCATAACTCGGTACTTGTTCTCATAGTTCCATGAGTACGAGAACAAACGAAGAGTAAACTCATCATCACGCAATAATTACAGACTAACCGTTGCAAAAATAACAACAAAACATTCAAGGGAGTGTTCATACCTGTGATGACTATTATGATATGAGAAACGACACAAAAGACCACTTACAACTCCTGCACACTAGAGAATGTGTCAAATAACCTCAAATATGACAAAAATGGTAAAAAACTATGATAAATGGCCCAAGAGCATCAAAATATTTGAAAAAGAATATTCCTCTCTATTTATAAATAGAAAAATGGACCAAAATAGATTTCATTGTTTCAATTGCCAATTTGGGTGGAGAAGTACCAATTTGGAGCCAAAACTTCCTTTGTCGATTCCGGGAGCTACGATCCGCCATTTCACCATTGTCTGGATCAGGTAGGCCTAAACTTCATCCAGCAACTTTCTAGTGGATTAGTTTTTTATTTTAGGTTCATTTTTTTGGTTTTTTGATGAGTTCATGGGGGGCTTTTGCACCCTTGACTCATCGCAGGTTTCCCTTTCGGGACCTGCGACAAGACCGAGTCGTCGCAAGCCTCTATTGAGCGAGGTGCGACGGCGGAGTTGCAAATTCCCAACATCAAAAAGAATCCAAAAAATGGACTTATGAGGGTTGCAGGACCTAACAGTGTTTAAACGGCCTTCTTGGCAGGTTACCAGCTAGCTAATATGGTATTGGAGTGGCGAGAGAGAGAACATGAGCTAGAAGATGAACAAGCTGCAAACGATCCACAATGCGTGTATGCTTTGAGAAACTATGGGTTACTGAAGTTCTTTGAGATCCAAGGGATAAGATCCCAGATCCCACTACTGACACACATGCTCCAGAGTTGGGATGCAACCCAACAATACTTTGTGATTAGTGAGCATATCCTCACGATAGACATTGAGGATATCTACTTTCTTACCGGTTTGTCCCGAAGAGGGGACATTGTACATCTTACTGGAACACGGGCTAGTGACCGTACAGTTGAGGACATGGTGTCACAGCATTGTGTCACTACTTCTCAGCCTTCCAGTGGGAAGATTCTCATCAGGGATGTGGTGAGCCGCCCCCTACGTACCATACTGCTTACCATTACTAGAGCGGCGGGTAGCCAAGCCCCACACACGGCTACTCGGACCCAGATGCTTTATGCGGAGGACTGTATGTCCCCCATGGTTTTTAACTGGTGCGAGGGTCTCCTCGCAAACCTCTGAGCTCAGCTGACCAATTGTCAGTGGGAAGAGCTCAAGCAGTTTGGTTATGGGTCGATCGTGGTATCGTTCCTCTTAGAGCGGATTCCTCTTCTACGTCCGCAGTTTCTACTTGATGACAGGGAGCCCAGGGATCCCCATATGCTCAGATAGGTTGAGGTCATGACCTGTCATGGTGGCGGGCCCATCATTAGCTTTGGTCCTGAGTTTTTCAGCTGGCTAGAAGGCTAGTTACTCATGGTCGAGGACTTTCCATATAGTGGCACGGACTTCCGAGAGGATCCTGACTTGGTGCTACCCAAGGGTGCAGCATGGGGTGACATAGGTGAGAACAAAATACCCTTGTATTTTTAGTTTTGTATATTATATCATTTTTTTGATGTAGTGTTGACAAGTATATAATATGTGTGTGCAAATGTGAGCCCCATACAGCCAGTGGGTCTCTCCCTTCTAGCTAGGAGAGACAGAGGCAGGGAGGTAGTCGTTCCTGCAAGTGCTCGTGCTGCCATCGAGGAGATGGAGGAGGTGTACAGGAACCTATCCCAGCTGATCGTGGAGTTACCAGATCCAGCTATTGATGACTTTCCGAGACCTATGCAGAGGTTTGGGGTTGGAACGTCCGTGCGCTTCAACGCCTTACTCCACAAGGTGGCTCGGACTGCAGACTGCTTCCTCACCCAGCGACAGCATGCCGTCCGTTCTAGGGGTGGTGTACGGGTCAGGCGTCAATCCTGATGACACTATTATACTTGTACTGAGAGCTTAGAGGCCTCAAATTTTGTACTACTAAAAGCTATGATGCTTCAGATTTTGTAGAGACACACTGAAAGCCGTCGTGTTTTAGATTTTTGTACCAACACTACTTTTGAGCGATATATATATATATATATATATATATATATATATATATACAGACATTACCGGCGATTTATACATTATGTGTTTTTCAAGAATGATTAGTGATGTGATCTTGTTTACATGTTTTCTTTTATACATTGTATTATTTACATGTTGTGAATGCTTTTACATATTATGGATATTATGTGTATGAGATGTACCAATCCAAAATGAAGTTGGCCATCGAGTCAACAACTATGTTTAACTCTCGTGGAATGTGCAGGTATTGAATGGATTCAAATAACCTTTCCAGGAGACGTACTCGCCTGAAGAGATGGAGTAAGGTGGGATCACGGATGGTGTGAACCCGGTTGAGATGGGAAACCACTAATTGAGAATCCATGTGGATGACAATGTGGTTCATACCTAAGGAAATGGCATTAGCTAGGGTTTAGATTATTGCCTGATACTCTGCGGCATTGTTGGTTACAAACCCTAGGCAACTTCCTCCTGAGCTAATGTGCTCACCTGTTGGGGAATATAGTACCCAGGTTGCCGAAGCAAGGTTACGGGTATGCCGGCTGGCGCCATCCGCAAATCCATAGCACGTTGCCATCTGCACACGCAGACAGAACATGGTATAATAAGTGGAAACAAGATCTAAAGACACTAAAAAAAAAAAGCGTCACAACACACACAAAAAACACGCCATGTACAGTATATACAAGAAAGTATAAGCGTGATGAATTTAAGCGTAGTATCTCTTCAAGTAAAGCTCATTGCAGGGTTCACCCAAAGAGATTCCGTCATAGTCTTCAAGCTTGTAAGCTCCTTTCTCCAAAACACGTTTGACTATGTAAGGTCCATGCCACATGGATTCGAACTTTCCTGCTCCTAGTTTGTCGTGTTTCTGGTCATAAGTGAGGACCAGGTCGCCCTCATTGAAGACACGAGGTTCAACTGACTTTTCGTATTGGGATTTGATGTGTTTCTTATGTGCTTCATTAGCAAGAGCGGCATCTCGGTGGGACTCGTCCAGTTTTGCTAAGTGCAAGAGACGTTCTTCCTCAGCAGTAATGATAGGAAGAAGTTCGGCAGCGAGTTGTAGAGACGGAATTTCGCACTCTATAGGTAGGACAGCCTCCAATCCATATACCAATTGGAAGGGAGTGAAGCCTGTGGTGGTTTTGACAGAAGTTCGGCAGGCCCATAACGCTGAAAAGAGCATATTGTGCCAATTGGACTTATGTGTCCCTACCATCCTTTGGACCATAGTTTTCAAGACCTTGTTAATGGCCTCAACCTTTCCATTGGATTGCGGGTAGTAGGGTGTTGAATTTTCATGGCGAAAACCCAACCTGTCGCTCAATTCATCAACCATATGGTTCTGAAAATGGGAACTGTGATCGGTAACAATTGCCTGAGGAACTCCGAACCGTGCTATTACATGATTGAACATGAAGAGTGCGGCGGTTTTTCCGTCATTCTGGTATGTAGGCATAGCTTCAACCCACTTCGTAAAGTAATCCATAGCTACAATGATGTAACTATGCCCCCCGGCTGAGGTAGGCTTACAATGCATAAAGTCAACGCCCCATTTTGCGAATGGGCCAACAGCAATAACCGGATGTAAAGGGGCAGGATGAGTGTGCTTCTTCGTATGGAAGTGTTGGCAAGGAGGACTTTTTTTACATCCTCAATACAATCTTTGAAGATAGTAGGCCAAAACTATCCTGCGCGCAAAATCTTCTGGGTTGTAGCCATCCCAGAGAGGTGACCGCCACATGCCCCAGCGTGACAGTCATTCAGAATGCGTTCAGCCTCGTCATAAGTGAGACAACGTTGAAGAATTGAATCAATGCCACGGCGATACAAAGTATCATTGATGATTAAATAATACTTTGCATGGTGACGTATCTTACGACGTTCGTCGCGAGAGAGATGAGGGTTGAAGCGTTGGGTTTGAAGATACAACAAGATATCTCCATACCACAAATCAGTCGTACTGATGAGAAACAATGATTCATCTGGAAAGGAGTCATTGTGCTCAACCTCTGCATCAGGACGGGGAAGGTCGCAAATGAGCTCTGCAAACACCAAAGACTTCTTAGACTTGGCTTTCTCGAAAAGAAGATCAAATTCTTGCAGTATCACGATCCAGCGTGAATACTTTCCCCCAAGCACCTGACGTTTCAGTACGTGGTACATGGGGTTCGAGTCGGCGATGATAGTGGTGGTGCAGAGCAAGATGTAGTGCCGGAACTTCTGGACGGCAATGACTGCCGCGAATGCGAGTTTTTCGACATGTGAATATCTAGTTTCAGCGTCGACCAGACCCTTACTTGCATAGTATATTACATGTTCCTATGCGTTTTGATCCTCCTGTACCAAAACCATGGCGATAGTGGTAGCAGAAGCGGCGAGATATAAGATGTAATATCAATAATAATTAGGCGGTTGGAGCACGAGAGCATGCGTGATGGCATGTTTGATACTGTCGAATGATTTTTGAGCTTGGTCATCCCAAATGAACGGGACGTCCTTCTTGAGCAGTCTCATATACCCCTGAGTCTTCTCCGCGAAATTGCAAACAAAACGTCTTAAATAAGTCGCCTTCCCTTGGAGACTTTGAAGTTCTGTCATATCAGTCGGGGATGGTAGGTTGATGATGGCCTCCACCTTTAAGGGATCAATGCAGATCCCATCCTTCGAAACGATAAATCCTAAGAGGCGTCCGGACTCAATGCAAAAGATACACTTATGAGGATTCAGACGGATATTGTACCATCTGCATCTGAGGAAAATGGCCGTTAGATGATCAATGTGGAACTCATGCTGCTTTGAATGAGCAGGGAGATCGTCCAAGTAAGGTTCCACAAAGTCCTTAATATCGTGGAAGGTGTATGACATAGCCTGTTGGAACATGGCGCCAGCATTTTTAAGACCAAAGGGGAGTTTGCGGTATGCAAACATTCCCCACAAGCAGATGAAAGCCGTCTTATATTGGTCGACTGGGTTGATCTCAATTTGGTTGTAACAAAAAACTCTATCCATGAATGAGAAGATGACGCTTCCGGCATAGTTGTCGATAATCTGGTCGATGAAAGGGGTCGGGTAGTTGTTTGTTGGACAAGCCTGATTAAGGTCCCGATAATCAACACAGACGCGAATGGTGCTTTGCTTTTTGTTCACAGGAACGACGTTTGAGACCCAATCCATCAATGGGACAGGATAGATAAAACCAGCCTTTAAGAGCTTTTCAATTTCTGCCTTAATTGCCGCAGTCTTCCGGGGGTGTACCAGTCGCAACTTTTGGCATACAGGTTTGATGTCGAGATAGGTTTTTATTTCATGAGAAACAATCGCGGGGTCTATCCCAGGAATCTCCTCACAGGGCCAAGCAAATATGTCTCGAAATTGCTTGAATAAGGCCGTGCCAGCAGCTATTTCTTCAGGGGAACACTTCTGGCCTATGTGAATGTGTTCCACTATACCAGGTTTCACCAAAATGTCTACCGAAATGGTTGGCTCAATATTGGCCAAGTTTCCCTCTGTGTCCGCAAGATATGTAAGAATGGGGGAATGAGGGAACGGGTAGATATCTGGTGAAAAGAGGGTATGGATGTTGTCCTCTATGTACTCCAAAGGAGGAAGAAAAGATGACCTATGGTGGAGATCATCCCACGGACTGTCGTCAACATTCATAACTTTCATGATGGACTCGTCTGAATGAAAAGTTTGAAGTAAGAGATCGGGTAGAGATGACGTCCATCGTAGAGAACAGGATGGAGAGGCCATGGTTAAATGGTCCTCCGGTGCTGATTGGATAGCCTCGTAAATACGTTCAGCGGGTGAAAGAGGCATCATATCTCCAAGCAGGTGTGTTGTGGCTTCATCTAGTACAAGCCAAGCATCGGTAGAGTGAGATAAAATCTCTGTGGAGATCATGTTCACCATAGCTACATGATTAGGGGGGTTCGTGACTAGAAAAAGGCCATGAGAGATGAATCTTTCAAAAGGCCAACGCCTACACTCTCATACTATTTTGACATCTATCAAATGGAAGGAACATGGTCACTAGGATGAGAAGTAGAGTCTGGTGTACAAAAATCTAATTGGTCGATAGTAACAATTCGTCCTTGGTGGGGGAATTGTACTATGCGGAAGACTGAAGAGGCGACCGCCTGCATGGTGTAAAACCAATTGCGACCAAGCAAGATATTATAATATAACGGGGCCGAGACCACTTCCACGTTAATGGTTATGGTCTTTCCGCCCAACTCAACTGCAAGAGCTTGTAAGAGCCCATGAGGTTGAAAGCCACGCTCGTCGAATGCTTTCAACGTGGTAGGAGAATGATTCAATTCGGGAGAGCCAATGGCTCTCCAACAGGCGATCGACATGACAGAAGTGGAGGCTCCTTCGTCCAAAAGGGTACAATGGACAATCTTTCTAACAATGTTCGTAGAAACTTGGAATGCGAGCTGGTGTGAGAGCCTCAACTTAAAGTTGTCAAGTCGGAACATGATGGTGTTCGAGGAATCCGGGTTGACAACACCAATGGCTGCAAGGAGATTTTTGCGTTGATTAGGACAATTCTGCAAAACTTCCAGGGTAGACATGGCGCAATGAGCTTGTGCCAAGTTCTTTACAATATTGTAATTTTGTGCCGCTCGAGCATTAGGATTGAAAACAGCTTTTCGAATTGTACTCTTGGGCAGTCGCAATATCGAGTCTAAGGAGGGCTTCTCAATAGTGAGAGAATTCGATGGTACAGTAACATCAGTTAAGGAGTCGGAAGCTTTTTCAGCATTACTTCCAGTGGATTCCTTCGAAGGGACTGGCTCGTAAGATCGCGAGCGATTATTCAAATTGATCGTCTCGCTACGCAGCATGAGAACATGCGCGGTACTGGATGGTTCCCCCTGGGATGGGGGGGTTTGAGCAATCATCTGCTGGTTCTGAGCAAGAAATAGATTGTTGAGGACTGCGGGAGTTGGTTTACCCCTAAGAAACTTTTGTACTTCGTCTCTATGGTGACACTCTTTGGATAAATGGTCATCTCCACACAATAAACAATGATACTTTAGTTTCCATTTCTGCTTGGTATCGTCAGGAGTGCTCTTTTGTTCCTACTGGGCGGAAGACTTTTTGGGTTTCCCCTTGTTCTTCTTTTTACCGCCAGACTTCTGGGATGAAGCTGATTGGATAGAATTCACCTCTTCAGTTACAGCAGGAGCAGTGGACTTGGTGGTGCTGTGGCTAGTCAGAGTCGGGTTGGATGATCCAACAGTGCTAGCAACAGGCTGGGTGTTAAGGGAACCAATGATTCCATCAATTTGGAGTCCCTTATGTGGTTTCGCAGGGTCATTAACGTCATGGGGTGCGTCAGGCAGAATATCAAACAAAGTGTCGGATTGAGTGTAGACTAGATCTAGCACATGGGCACTCGCGGTGGCTTGTTCTTTAGTGATAGCACCTTGCATAGAAACGTCTCTTGCTATGGTAGGGATGAGGGATTTTGTGAATCAGTCTGCTAGGAGCTGATCTGGAATGGGAGCTTTAATGAGACGTCATCTCCTTCGCCACTCGTGGATATGATCCGAAATGTGAGTGGCGGTATTTTGACGGAGCAAGGTTAAAAGCTCGGTACCAGTCTCATACCGTATGGGCAGCTGGAAATGTGTCAAAAAGTTCATGGCAAGAGAACCAAAATCAGGAAAAGAGTGTGGTGGCAACTCAATGTACCACTTGGCGGCCGAACCGGTGAGATTCCTTTGAAACAATCTAAGATGAATTGAATCGTCCATTAAGGAATTAGATGAACACCATAAGTGGTATGTCATCACGTGTTTTTTAGGGTCTTCACCCGGCTTGCCGTCAAACTTGGGGATATCAGACGGAAGTTTCACCGGAATTGGTGGCCAGTTAGATCCGTGGTAAATAGGATCGTTGGTTAAACGGGATAGGTCAGGCAGGTCCAAAGTAGCCAGGAAGGGCAGCTGTGGGTTAGGCTGCGCGTATTGATAATACGGATAAGGCGTGTAAGGACCAGACTGACTGTAAGGTGTACCAGGATGAAACTGACTGTAGGGGGGTGTGCCGCCCGGACCGTAAGGAGGTCTGCCACCATAAAGTGGTCCATTCCAATAAGGTGGGGGTCTGCCTCCACCTCCGAGAGGGGGTGGAGGTCCACCGCCACCACTGGGAGGAACTGGGGGTCCATAACTGTAATAAGGTGGCCCACCACCGCCTCCGCCTAGAGGGGGTGGTGGACCACTTCCACCGCCAGAAGGATGGGGGCCCCCACCACCTCCGCCGCCGAAAGGATGAGGGTGTCCACCACCACCGCCACTACCATAGTAATTAGGTCCTCCACCATCTCCGCCTGGAGGGGGTGGTGGACCACCTCCACCACCCGAAGGGAAATGTCCTCCTCCACCATGATAGGGTGGTCCCTCGCCGCCTCCGCCGGGAGGGGGTCGTGGACCATTCTCGCCACTGCTGGAGGGGTGAGGGATATTGTAGGGAAAATGAGGTGGGCCTCCACCAATGTTAGGTGGGGGCTTGCCATTTCCAGCAGGAGGTGGGGGAGGACCGATCGGGGGTTGTGGTACTTGAGGGATAGTCGGTTGGGGTCAGTGTCGCAACACAGATTGTTTCCCCCATAGAGTGTATGGATTCTCGGGATAAGGTATCCCGTATGGTGCACTTCCGGGATTAGGTTGGCCCGGCACAGGGTTAACAGAACCTAAATATGCTTGACTCCATGAGGGTTGAGTTACATCCGACGGCCCCCCAACATGAGATAATCCCGTGGTGGACGGTCTAGCAGGTTGGGAAGGTCCAATAACAGGTCCGTTGGGGATTCCACTGCCTACGTTCTGGTTAGGAAATAGGGGTTGCCCCCCATCCACAACAGGTTGACCATTATTAAAAGTTTGAACCAACGTAGGTTGTTGACTAGCTACTGTAGTAATAACATTACCAATAAGATAATCCGTGGGAATGGAATACCCTCCCCTTGAATTCTGAGGTGGGGGAGGAACTGGTAAAGTAACCGTGGTAGTGATAGGTGTGTTGGACTATTGTCCTTCCACCGATTGGTTCACTTGAGGTGCAAGACTAGATTCTTGCAAGGGTTGACCCGATTACCTAGACAAGAGAGGATTCTTACGAGGGTTCTGAAATGAGAAATGCAAGCTTTGACCCTTGCTTGCGAGAAATGACAATATGATGAAAAGAGAGGAATCTGAAATGAGAAATGCAAGCTTTTCAATTTCAATTTCAATTTCAATGGCCTAAAAGCAGCAAAAATTAAAAATGCATCTATCTTTCCTTAGCATGGAATCAATTTTGCAAAAATCGAAGTGTACTTTGAGCGTTTCAAGAAAATGAGCAATTCATAATTCGAGAAAAACACAATAGATCATACATTCATTCAACTTTTCCAAAACATAAACGAGAATTTTCCAATGCACAACAATCTTTCTTCAATAATTTTTTGAGAAACAATGGGAAAGAAGCACTTTTAATCTTTTGATGGATGTATCAAAGCAATAATTTGACAACAACTCTTCTTTCAAATCTAAATGACTGAAAAGAAAACACTACTTGCATCACTCAGTACTCAAAAAACTCAAGAAAAGACAAGCACTCAGTCAGCTGAAAACGCATAAGACTCAAAATCAAGCAACAGCAAGCAAACTAAGCAAGCAAAGCTCGAAACAAATGTAAATGAGGTATGGAGGTTGATCCAATGCAATGACTAGATCAGGGATGGAAGGAAGGGAATGCAAGAGTGAAAGGATGAAGGTGGATGAGACAAGAGTATCCACCACTACCAATCTCAAACTTGTCCAAGACAGAACCCAAAGTCAATCCAAATGAAACCAAACTCTCAACACCCAAATCATAAATGGGGTCTCTGGCTGGATCTTGCAGCGCAGAGGGAGTTCATACATCGTACCAAGGTTCATACTGTCGAATGAGGGAAGGGGTGCCTGTATGCCAATTTTTTGACAGATCGACGCACTCTGCCCTTGTACACAGTGCAACGTCGCAGGTTGTTGTTACACCTAAAATCTACTCATCATCAGATTCAGTGTATACATCCCTGAAGTCACCTGGACCAAGTATTCATCTAGGAGGATTTTCACTCAATCCTGCAAACGTCTGAGAGCTCGTCGCAGGTTGCACACTAGCAACATGCGACGTCACAGTCTGCTCCACTGCAGGGTGCGACGAGGTCTGTTAATGGGAAAAAATAGCCTATTCAAGATCCTTCTCGAAACTTGCTCATTTGGGGCGTTATCCCTGACCTCTAGGAGAGATGGTACTCGACCCCTAACCTTTTGGGAAGATCCCCTATCTCTCTCCTATCATCTCTCAACCTACCCTATCCACTTAGTCCTATATAAGTGAGGCTCACTCCCATACCAAAGGGAGGAAAACTATGGTATCTACATGCTGGTGAAATCTATCTTAGGAGGAAACCTATCATCCTTATATGCTGGGGAAATCTCTCTTAAGACACCTTCACTCACCTCTTGGAGAATTCATGCTTCCTTGGAAGGATATGGCAATTGATACGGTCGGAGAAGGGATGCTACGTTAAGTCTTTGGTTGTAGTCCTATATCTCTATCATGTACTCCTCTATTTGCAGTAATACAAATTCTTTCCACCAATATCGTTCTTATGTGTAATGATGTTGTGTTGTTTACCTACTTAACTGTTTATATAGACCTCTTATTGTATAGATGCTCTTTACTCTCGTTTCTCTTTTCTGCATCTTAACAGGTCTTGCAGCTTGGATCTGACGACCGTGGGACGTGGAGCAACATTCGGGAGAAAGGAAAGCGAATCAAAGAGGTAAGACATCTATTACTTGATCCTTAAGTAGATCTAGGAAACGTGTTTGTAGTCTGTTCTATTTGTTCTAGACTCGCATTGAACTAGGGAGATCCTGCTTGCCTCCGGTTGAGTGGATTGTCTAGTAACAAATATGGCGACCATAATGGGGAGTAGTGTTTGTTTTGTTTAGTAGTCATTAAATCTGAGAGTCATTTTCAGTTGATCACTTCACACAAGCCTTGTCATCATTCTTTGACATTTCACTTCTTAGGAGTGACTCCATTATCAGATCTTCACATTGAAGATCCTGATCTTCTTCCTCTGAGTTTGTACAACTCAGTTTCAAGCCTGTTTATGGTTCATTATTGAGAGATCTGATTCATTTTTGAATCTAGAACTCACCTGTCGTACCTGGGTAGTGAGAACAGAGTGACACTGTGTGTTTATGAGTCTCTGTCCTTTGTCTATTGCTTACTCGTCGCAGCTTGTGCACTGGTAAACTGCGACAACGCCGCACCTCTCGTATAGGTAACCTGCGACGTTGCACTGTCTACAAAGACAAAGTGCGCCGATCTGTCGAGACTTTGCATACAGGAATCCATTCCCTCATTTGACAGTCTGAGCCTTGGTTTGATGTATGAACTCTCTCTGTGCTGCAAGATCTAGCCAGAGATCCCATTTATGATTTGTGTGTTGAGAGTTTGGTTTCATTTGGATTGACTTTGGGTTCCGCTTTGGACAAGTTTGAAATCGGTAGTGGTGGATACTTTTGTCTCCCCCACCTTCATCCATTCACTCTTGCATTCCCTTCCTTCCATGCCTAATCTGATCATTGCATTGGATCACCTTCCACACCTCATTTACATTTTTTTTTAGCTTTGCTTGCTTAGTTTGCTTGTTGCTGCTTGATTTTGAGTTTAGTGTGTCTTTCAGCTTGGTTGAGTGCTTATCTTTTCTTGAGTTTTCTGAGTCTATGAGTGCCACAAGTAGCATTTTCTTTTCAGTCATTTAGATCCGAAAGCAAAGTTGTTATCAGATTATTGTTTTGATGCATCCATTGAAAGATTAAAAGTGCTTCTTTCCCATTGTTTCTCAAAAAATTATTGAAGAAAGATTGTTGTGCATTGGAAAAGTCTCATTTGTATTTTGGAAAAGTTGAATGAATGAACCACCTATTGTGTTTTTCTCAAATTATGAATCAATCATTTTCTTGAAGAACTCATAGAACGCTTCATTTTTTTTGCAAAATTGTTCCCATGCTAAGGAAAGAGATGCATTATTTGATTTTTGTTGCCTTTAGATCATTGAAAATAGAAAAGTGAAAAGCTTGCATATTCTATTTTAGAATCCTCTCATCTCATTACATTAGTGTTGTTTTGATTTGAAAAAGAAAAGAAAAGAAAAAAATACTTTGATTTGGATAGTAGTGTTGTGTACTTTTGTGTTTCGTTGAAAAAGAAAAGAGTACTTTCATTGTCAAATTTGTTTGAATTGAGATTGTGTTGCATTGAGTTTGTTTGGAAATACCATTGGAAAGAAAAAGCTTTCTCCTTCCCATAGGTAGAATTCATTGAAAGAAAAGAATATTTCGTGCATGTAGCTAGGGCTTGCATTATGTTTCCAATTATGTACTCACCTCATGCATTCATCTAACCGTCCAAGATAAAATTAATGGTAGAACTAGGTAAAATTTTTAGCAACTTGTGTGTAAGTTAGAGACGTGTTCCGGCGTCGTTAAGCATGGCAGCTGTCGTTACTTGCCAGCACTGTAGTCCGGGGGTGTTGTAGTCTTCCACGTACATCGGTATATCGAGCTCCTTAATGTACCCACCAAGTACCATAATCCATACTTGGCGTATATCGAAGGGTGTATCACGTACTTGACATGTATATCGAAAGGTCTCGTGCCAATGACTGTGCATTAGATAGCACCACTATGGATTTGAGCTCCCACGTACCTTGCGTATATCGAGAGACACCATTAGGATTCCTGAAACCAACCGAGTTAACCATTTGGCTGTCTTGGCAAAGTAATACAACGAGAACAGCACTCGGGGAGATTAGCACGCACGTACTATCTAGGTAATCTATATGCAGGCAAGGGTATGGTCCCAATCCTCCTTGTCGCATCATATTGTTGGACCCTGCAGTATATTGCGGTTTGCGATGTCTTGATAATCCTGTGAAGTTCCAGACTTTTGAATCCACTCTGTCACATAAGTTTACTTGTTTCCTTAGTTTGAGTAGGTTTCTTGGACTGCTTTTCTTTGGCATACCCTTAGGAGAAACGTTGTTTCGGCCTTTTTTGGTTGATTTTCCTGATACTCTGGGGGATTTTCCCTGGAGAAGGTCCCGTAGGATCTTGAACTTGCCACCCGAATTTCTCCTTAATCCAAAGGTTATTTTGAGGGTAAGAATTGATCAGCGTAACGTGGTCGTAGTTACTGAAGTAGGGAACCCCACTTTGAATATTGGTGGACATTTGTTTCCACCAAATCCACCTGCCTCTCATTCCACGCAGGATGAAGAAGCACAAACCCCCACTTCACATGACCTTCCTCCCATCATCCCGGGAGAACCTGGATCGTTGGAATGGATAAACCGAACCCAGGACAACCCTACAGCAGTTGCTGGTCCTTCAGCAGCTTACTGGACATCTTCTACAGACCACCCAGTGGCTGATTTTTCCATTTCATCCTCACCCAGTGAGACTACTCCGAAAGACACTTTAGCCTCATTTCATGACCAATTGGCTCACTTTCGTTTCATAGCTGAAGAGTGTTGGCAGTCAAGTCTCCAGCGATGGGTTGAGGACCCATCGTTACCCCCTTACCAACCCATCCCAATTCGTTCGATATCTTTCGGATCACCTGAAGCATCCCACCACGTGACCACTAATGAGACTGGTCAACCCTCGCAGGAATCCAGTCCTACACCTCAAGTGAACCAACCGGTGGAAGGACAACGGTCCAACACACCTATCACTACCACGGTTACTTTAC
Source organism: Larix kaempferi (assembly GCA_027924585.1). Classification (NCBI taxonomy): domain Eukaryota; kingdom Viridiplantae; phylum Streptophyta; class Pinopsida; order Pinales; family Pinaceae; genus Larix; species Larix kaempferi. The sequence continues at coordinate 3,236,734 of BSBM01000687.1, read as the reverse complement.
CAGTTCCTCCTCCAACTCAAAATTCGAGGGGAGGGTATTCCATTCCTACGGATTATCTTATTGGTAATGTTATTACCATGGTAGCTAGTCAACAACCCACGTTGGTTCAACCTTTGAATAGTGGTCAACTTGTTGTGGCTGGGGGGGCAATCCCCGTTTCCTAACCAGAACGTAGGCGGTGGAGTCCCCAACGGACCTTCCGTTAGACCTTCCCAACCAGCTAGACCGTCCACCATGGGATTATCTCATGTTGGAGGGCCATCAAATGTAACTCAACCCTCATGGAGTCAAGCGTATCCAAGTTTCGTTAACCCTGTGCCGGGCCAACCTAATCCCGAAAACGCACCATACGGGATACCTTATCCCAGGAATCCATACACTCTATGGGGGAAACAACCTGTGTTGCAACACGGACCCTAACCGACTATCCCTCAAGTACCACCACCCCCGATCGATCCTCCCCCACCTCCTGCAGGAGGCGGCGGGCCCCCACCTAACATTGGTGGAGGTCCACCTCATTTTACTTACAACATCCCCCACCCCCCAGGCGGTGGCGGGAATGCTCCACCACCCCCTCCAAGCGGGGGCGGTGGGGGACCACCTTATCATGGTGGAGGAGGACATTTCCCTTCGGGTGGTAGAGGCGGTCCACCACCCCCTCCAGGCGGAGGCAGTGGAGGACCTAATTACTATGGTGGTGGCGGTGGCGGTGGAGACCCCCATCCTTCCGGCAGTGGAGGCGGTGGAGTCCCCCATCCTTCTGAAGGCGGAAGTGGTCCACCACCCCCTCGAGGCAGAGGCGGTGGTGGGCCACCTTATTATGGTTATGGACCCCCACCTCCTCTCGGTGGTGGAGGCGGACCTCCACCCCCTCCCGGAGGTGGAGGTGGACCCCCACCTTATTGGAATGGACCACCTTATGGTGGCGGACCTCCTTACGATCCGAGCGGCACACCCCCCTACGGTAAGTTTAGTCCTTACACGCCATATCTGTAGTATCAATACGCGTAGCCTAATCCAAAGCTGCACTTTCTGGACACTTTGGACCTACCTGACCTCTCTCGTTTAACCAACAATCCTATTTACCATGGATCTAATTGGCCACCGATTCCGGTGAAACTTTCGCCTGATATACACAAGTTTGACGGCAAGCCGGGTGAAGACCCCAAGAACCACGTGATGACCTACCACTTATGGTGTTCATCTAATTCCTTAATGGACGACTCAATTCGTCTTAGATTGTTCCAAAGGACTCTCACCGGTTCGGCTGCCAAGTGGTACATTGAGTTGCCACCGCACTCTTTTCCTGATTTTGGCTCTCTTGCTATGAACGTTTTGACGCATTTTCAGCTGCCTATACGGTATGAGACTGGTACTGAGCTTTTAACCTCACTCCGTTAGAATACTGCCACTCATATTTCAGATCATATCCACGAGTGGCGAAGGAGACGACGTCTCATTAAAGCTCCTATTCCAGATCAGCTCCTAGCAGACTGGTTTACTAAATCGCTCATTCCCACCATAGCAAAAGATGTTGCCATGCGAGGTGTTGTCACCGAAGAACAAGCCATCGCGAGTGCTCATCTATTAGACCTGGTCTACACTCAGTCTGGCACTCTGTTCAATATTTTTCCTGACGCACCCCGGGACGTTAACGATCCTACGAAACCACATAAGGGACCCCAAGCTGATGGGATCATTGGTTCCCTTAACACCCGGCCTTCTACTAGCGCTGTTGGATCATCCAACCCGACTCCGGCTGGACACAGCACCGCCAAGTCCACTACTCCTGCTGTAACTGAAGAGGTAATTTTTTTTCAATCAGCTTCATCTCAGAAGTTTAACGGCAAAAAGAAGAACAAGGGGAAACCCAAGAAGTCTTCTTCCCAGCAAGAACCAAAGAGCACTCCTGACGATACTAAGCAGAAAAGGAAACTGAAGTATCCTTGTCTACTGTGTGGAGGAGATCATTTCTCCAAAGAGTGTCCCCATAGAGATGAAGTGCAAAATTTTATTAGGGGTAAACTGACTCCCGCAGTCCTCAACGATCCGTTTCCTGCTCAAAACCAATAGATGATTGCTCAAAACCCCCCAGCCCAGGGGGAACCATCCAATATCGCACATGCTCTCATGTTGCGTAACGAGGCAATCAATTTGACTACTCGCTCGCGATCCTACGAAACAGTCCCTTCAAAGGAACCCACCGGAAGTAATGCTGAAAAATCTTCCAACTCTCTGACTGATGTCACTGTACCATCGACCTCTCACACCATTGAGAGACCCTCCTTAGATTCGATATTGCATCCACCCAAGAGTACAATTTGAAAAGTTGTTTTCAATCCTAATGCTCGAGTGGCACAAAATTACAATATCGTAGAGGACTTGGCACAAGCTCCTTGCGCCATGTCTACCCTGGAAGTTTTGCAGAATTGTCCCAATCAATGCAAAACTCTCCTTGCAGCTATTGGTGCAGTTGACCCGGATTCCTCGAACACCATCATGTTTCGACTTGACAACTTTAAGTCGAGGCTCTCACACCAGCTCGCATTCCAATTTTCTACAAACATTGCTGGGAAGATTATCCATCGTACCCTTTTGGACGAAGGAGCCTCCACTTCTGTCATGTCCATCGCTTGTTGGAGAGCCATTGGCTCCCCCGAATTGAATCGTTCTCCTACCACGTTGAAAGCATTCGATGAGCGTGGATTTCAACCTCATGGGCTCTTACAAGCTCTTGCAGTTGAGTTGGGAAAAAAAGACCATAACCATTAACGTGGAAGAGGTCTCGGCCCCGTTAGATTATAATATCCTACTCGGTCGCAATTGGTTTTATACCATGCAGGCGGTAGCCTCTTCAATATTCCGCATAGTACAGTTCCCCCACCAAGGGCGAATTGCTACTATCGACCAGTTAGATTTTTGTACACCGGATTCTACTACTCATCCTGGTGACCATGTTCCTTCCATTGGACAGATGTCAAAACAGTATGAGAGTGTAGGGGTTGGCCTTTTGAAAGATTCATCTCTCATGGGTGCTTTTCCAACCGCGGACCCCCCTAATCATGTTGCTACAGTGAACATGATCTCCACTGAGATTTTATCTCACTCCAACGATGCTTGGCTTGTACCGGATGAAGCCACAACACACCTGCTTGGAGATATGATGCCTCTTTCACCAGCTGAACACATTTATGAGGCTATCCAATCAGCTCCGGAGGACCATTTAACGATGGCCTCCCCATATTGTTCTCTACGACGGACATCCTCTCTACCTGATCTCTTACTTCAGACTTTTCATTCAGACGAGTCCATCATGGAAGTAATGAATGTTGACGACAATCCATGGGATGATCTCCATCATAGGTCATCTTTTCTTCCTCCTTTGGAATACATAGAGAACAACATTCATGCCCTCTTTTCACCAGATATCTACCCATCCCCGCAGTCCCCCATCCTTACATGTCTTACAGACATGGAGGGAAACTTGGCCAACATTGAGCCAACCACCCCGGTAGACATCTCAGTGAAACCTGGTACAGTGGAACACATTCGCATAGGCCAGAAGTGTTCCCCTGAAGAAATCATTGTTAGCACGGCCTTGTTCAATCAATTTCGAGACGTATTTGCTTTGTCCTATGAGGAGATGCCTGGGATAGACCCCGCAATTGTTTCTCACGAAATAAAACCTATCCCGACATCAAACCTGTATGTCAAAAGTTGCGATCGGTACACCCCTGAAAGACTGCGTCAATAAAGGCAGAAATTGAAAAGCTCTTAAAGGCTGGCTTTATTTATCCTGTCCCATTGACGGATTGGGTCTCAAACGTCGTTCCTGTGAACAAAAAGTAGGGCACCATTCGCGTCTGTGTTGATTATCGGGACCTTAATCGGGCCTGTCCAAAAGACAACTACCCGACCCCCTTCATCAAGCAGATTATCGACAACTGTGCCGGAAGTGTCATCTTCTCATTCATGGATGGCTTTTCTGGTTACAACCAAATTGAGATCAACCCGGCCGATCAACATAAGACGACTTTCATCTACCCACGGGGTACATTCGCTTATCGCAAGCTCCCATTTGGCCTTAAAAATGTTGGCACCACGTTTCAGCGAGCTATGTCGTACGCCTTCCATGATATTAAGGACTTTGTGGAACCCTACTTGGACGATCTCCCTGCTCATTCAAAGCAGCACGAGTTCCACATCGACCATCTGACAACCATTTTCCTCAGATGCAGACGGTACAATATCCGTCTGAATCCTTATAAGTGTATCTTTTGTGTTGAGTCCGGACGCCTCTTAGGATTTATCGTCTCGAAGGATGGGATCTGCATCGATCCCTTAAAGGTGGAGGCCATTATCAACCTACCACCCCCGACTGATGTTACGAAACTTCAAAGTCTCCAAGGGAAGGCGACTTACTTACAACGTTTTGTTTGTAAATTCGCGGAGAAGACTCAGAGCTATATGAGACTGCTTAAGAAGGACGTCCCATTCGTTTGGGACGATCAAACTCAAAAATCCTTCGACAGTATCAAACATGCCATCACGCATGCCCCCGTGCTCCAACCGCCTAATTATTATCGAGATTACATCTTATATCTCACCGCTTCTACTACCACTATCGCCATGGTCTTGGTACAGGAGGATCAAAACGCTCAGGAACATGTCATATACTATGCAAGTAAGGGTCTAGCTGACGCCGAAACTAGATACTCACATGTCGAAAAACTTGCTTTCACGGCAGTCATTGCCATCTAGAAGTTTCGTCATTACATCTTGCTCCGCACCACCACCATCATTGCCAACTCGAACCCCATGTACCACGTACTGACACGTCAGGTGCTTGGGGGCAAGTATTCACGCTGGATCGTGATACTGCAATAATTCAATCTTCTTTTCGAGAAAGCCAAGTCTAAGAAGTATTTGGTGTTTGTCGAGCTCATTTGCGACCTTCCCCGTCCTGATGCAGAAGTTGAGCACAATGACTCATTTCCGGATGAATCATTGTTTCTCATCAGTATGACTGATCGGTGGTATGGAGATATTCTGTTATATCTTCAAACCCAACGCTTCGATCCTCAACTTTCTTGTGACAATCGTCGTAAGATTCATCACCATGTAAAGTATTATTTAATCATCAATGATACTTTGTATCGTCGTGGCGTTGATTCAATTCTTCGACGTTGTCTCACTCATGATGAGGCTGAACGCGTTCTAAATGACTGTCACGCTGGGGCATGTGGTGGTCATCTCTCTGGGATGGCTACAGCCCAGAAGATTTTGCGCGCAGGATATTACTGACCTACTATCTTCAAAGATTGTATTGAGGCTGTCAAAAAATGTCCTCCTTGCCAACACTTCCATACGAAGAAGCGCACTCATCCCGCCCAACTACATCCGGTTATTGCCGTTGGCCCATTTGCAAAATGGGGCATCGATTTTATGCACTGTAAGCCTACCTCTACCGGGGGGCATATTTACATCATCATAGCTATGGATTACTTCACAAAGTGGGCCGAGGCTATGCCTACATACCAAAATGATGGCAAAACAGCCGCACTCTTCATGTTTAATCATGTGATAGCATGGTTTGGAGTTCTGCAAGCCATAGTTACCGATCATGGTTCTCATTTTCAGAACCATATGGTTGATGAATTGAGCGACAGGTTGGGTTTTCGCCATGAAAAATTGACACCCTACTACCCACAATCCAATGGTCAGGTCGAGGCAATTAACAAGGTCTTGAAAACTATGATCCAAAGGATGGTAGGGACACAAAAGTCCAACTGGCATAATATGCTCTTTTCAGCATTATGGGCCTACCGAACTACCATTAAAACCGCCACAGGATTCACTCCCTTCCAATTGGTATATGGATTGGAGGCTGTTCTGTCGATAGAGTGCGAAATACCGTCTTTACAGCTCGCGGTTGAACTTCTTCCTAACACTACTGCTGAGGAAGAACGTCTCTTGCACCTAGAAAAACTTGACGAGTCTCGCCAAGATGTCGCTCTGGCTAATGAAGCACATAAGAGACGCATCAAAGCCTAGTACGATAAGTCAGCCGAACCTCGTATCTTCAATGAGGGTGACCTGGTCCTCACTTATGACCAGAAGCACGATAAGCTAGGAGCTGGGAAGTTCGAGTCCATGTGGCATGGACCCTACATTATAAAACGTGTGTTGGAAAAAGGTGCCTACGAGCTTGAAGATTATGTTGGAATCTCTTTAGGTGAACCCTACAATGGGCTTTACCTAAAGAGATACTACGCCTGATCTCTCATGCATAGACTTGCTTGTATATACTGTACAAGGCGTGTTTTTGTGTGGTGTGACGCATTTCTCTTTCGAGTGTCTTTTGATCTTGTTTCCGCTTCTTATACCATGTTCTGTCTGCATGTGCAGATGGCAATGTTCTATGGATTCGCGGACGGCGCCAGTCGGCATACCCGTCACCTTGCTTCAGCAGCCTGGGTACTGTATTCCCCAACAGGTGAGCTCATTAGCTTAGGAGGAAGTTTCCTAGGGTTTGCGACCAACAATGCCGCAGAATATCAGGCAGTAATCGGAACCCTAGCTAATGCCATTTCCTTGGGTATGAACCACATTGTCATCCACATGGATTCTCAATTGGTGGTTTCCCATTTGAATCGGGTGTACGCCATCCGTGATCCCATCTTACTCCATCTCTTCAGACGAGTACGTCTCTTGGAAAGGTCATTTGAATTTGTTCAATACCTGCACATTCCACGAGAGTTAAACGCAGTTGCTGACTCGATGGCCAATTTCATTTTGGATTGGTACATTGCACACACATAACATCCATAATATGTAAAAGCATTCACGACATGTAAATATAATGTACAGAAGCAAACATATAAACAAGATCACATCACTAATCATTCTAAGAACACATAATGTATAAATCGTCGGTAATGTCTGTATATATATAAATCGCTCAAAAGTAGTGCTGGTACAAAATATGAAGCATGATGGCTTTCAGTGAGTTTCTACAAAAATCTGAAGCATCATAGCTTTCAGTAAGTACAAAATCTGAGGCCTCTAAGCTCTCAGTACAAGTATAAAAGTGTCTCAGGCTAGACGCCTGACCCGTACACCACCCCTGCCTCTAACAGCTCTCTGACGCTGGGTGAGAAAGCAGTCTACAGTACGAGCCACCTTGCGAAGTAAGGAGTTGAAGCGCATGGATGCTCCAACTCCAAATCTCTACATGGGCCTCGGTAGGTCATCGATGGATGGCTCTGGTTCCTCCACAGTCATCCTGGATAAGTTCCTGTACACCTCCTCCATCTCCTCGATGGCAGGATGAGCACCTACAGGAATGACTACCTCCCCACCTCTGTCTCTCCTCACTAGAAGGGAGAGACCTACTGGTCGCACGGGGCCCACATCTACACACACATATTATGTACTTGTCAGCACTACATCAAAAAAATAATATAATATACAAAACTAAAAATACAAGGGTTTTGTTCTTACCGATATCACCCCATGCTGCACCCTCTGGCAGCGCTAAGTCGGGATCCTCTCGAAAGTTCGTACCGCCATATGGAAAGTCCTTGACCATAAGTAACTGGACTTCTAGCCAACTGAAAAACTTGGGACCAAAGCCAATGATGGGCCCACCACTATGACGGGTCATGACCTCAACCCATCTGAGCATATGGGGATCCCTGGGATCCTTGTCATCAAGTACTAGCTGCGAACATAAGAGAGGAACCCGCTCCAAGAGGAACGATACTATGATCAATCCGTATCCAAACTGCTTGAGCTCCCCGCGCCGACACTTGGTCAGCTGAGCTCGGATGTTGGCAAGGAGACCTTCGCACCAGTTGAAAACCATGGGATACATACAGTCTTCCGCATACAACATCTGAGTCTGAGTAGCCGTATGTGGAGCTTGGCTACCCGCCACCCTAGTAATAGTGAGTAGTATGGTCGGCAGTGGACGACTCACCACATCTCTGATGAGTATCTTCTTGCTGGAAAGACGAGAAGTAGCTATGCAGTACAGCGACACCATGTCCTCGACTGTACGATCACTGGCCCGTGTCCCAGTGAGTTGTACAGCGTCCCCTCTTCGGGACAAACCGGTCAAAAAGTAGATATCCTCAATATCAATTGTGAGGATATGCTCACCTATCACAAAGTATTGTTGGGATGCATCCCAACTCTGGAGAATGTGTGTCAGGAACGGGATCTGGGCTCTCATCCCCTGTATCTCGAAGAATTTGAGCAAACCTCAGTTTCTCAAAGTAGCCACACATTGTGGATCATTTGCAGCTTACTCATCTTCCACTTCATGTTCTCTCTCCCGCCACTCCAATACCATTTTTGCTTGCTAGTAACCTGCCAAAAGGGGCAATTAAACCCTGTTAGGACCTTCCTCAGCATTCACAAGCTCATTTTTTGTATTAGTTTTTGTGTTTTGGATTTATTTTTCCGTCGTCGCACCGTACCTTCAGGTACAGCGTGACATCATCGTAGGTCCCTTTTTCGAGGCTTGCGACAACCCAGACTCGTCACAAGTCCCAAAAGGGCCATTTGCGACGGGCCGAGGGCACAATGGCCCATCCACAAACCACCCAAAAAACTCAAAAAATTAACAATAATGCAAAAAGTAAACCACTACAAAGTTGCTAGCTGAGATTTAGGCCTACCTGGTCCGGACGGCTGGTGAAATCACGGATTGTAGCTGCTGAAATCGGCAAATGAAGTTTTGGCTCCAAATTTGTACTTCTCCACCCAAATTGACAATTTGAACAATGTTTCTATTTTTGGCCCATATTTCTATTTATAAATAGAATGGAATATTTCTTTTCAAATATTTTGATGCTTTTGGGCCATTTACTATAGTTTCGACCGTTTGTCATTATATTTGGGGCTATTTGACACTTTTTCTAGTGTACATGAGTCGTAAAGTGGTCTTTTGTGTCGTTTCTCGCGTTACCAACGGTAACTACAGGTATGAACACCCCTTTCAATGTTTTGTCATTATTATTTTTCTTTAGTCGTAATTATTGCATGAGGATGAGTTCACTCTTCGTTTGTTCTCGTACTCACCCAACCATGAGAACAAGTACCGAGTTATGATTTATCACTTTTTCGGGCTCGTTAAACTTCCACGGAAAAGGACACCCCCCGGAGTCCATAGTTAAGCTCTTTTCAGACTCCCTAAAATTGAAAAGATTGCCAAGCGAACTTGTCACGTTCACGCTTGTCAAAGTATTTGAACAGTCGTCTTCCTAGTGATAGTTTACCCCTTTTTCGGACCAGGAGGCACTAATTACGAAAAAAGAATACTCCAGCAAATCATGACTGGAAGAGTCCTCTCCCGCGTTGTTTTAACCTTTTTCGGGCGATGAGGCTAACTTTACGAAAAAGGACCGTTGGAGTCTTCTTTAGTTCTTTTCAGACTCTCTAAACATGAAATGACGACCGAGTTTGCCTTCTATGGACTCGTTAAATTTTCACATTAAAGGGCCCATCATGGGACAAACCCATCCTATCCCAGGTTCGAAAAATATTTGGGATTGGACTCATCTATGAGATGAGCTATACCGAGCATCTGGTTACCCTCATCAAACTCGTAAAAAACACATGAGGCACTCATCATTCATGATGGGGAAAAAGGAAAGTGTTTGTGTTACATACCTTAGTGGCAGTATACAGTCGTTCTTGAACATGGCACTCATCTGCATTTGCATATAGTACTTGGGTCATCTGTTTGTCTATGAGTCCCCTCTTACTTTTTGAGTCTTGTTACTCCTCTGAGTCATTCGGAGAAAGCTTCCACCATCAGTTGCATTAGAAGTCTGCGTCATTCTCATGTCAATACTGCCAAGTCATGCCATGCCCATGTTCAAGAACACGTCCACTATTTATCATCTGCAATCAGTACACATTTCGTCATGCCATTGTTACTTTGAGTCAGTTTTACATATTGTTGTACCATCTGATCTACTCTACACATCTTTTGTCGTGTTTCGTGTCGATTGATGGGGGATTCATCATGGCCCTCCTTCGACGGATTCATCCTTGTCGACTTCAACTCATCATCCAAGGATTGGTTCTAGAAACCAGTCAAGTACCTTGGCCCTACATGCCTCAATGGCAGGTTACCTTGCTTTCATCATGAGTTCACATCATTGACTCTTGATTGAAAGATTTCATCTTGCGTTCGACTTCAAATCATTTATTCGCGCTTGATGATATGTATTGTGATACCTTGGGAATCATTGACGTTAATGGTGATCTTTCTCGCACTTGTTAACATTTTACATCAATGACCGGTAATCAAGTGTTTTCTACCATGTTCGACGTCAAGACATTTGTAATCACATGGATAGATTCGTATCATTGCGGGTTCAGCTTGAAGACCCTAGGGAGTCATGTTTTACCCAGGTTGCGATGGAGTTTGTATTGAGCCATATTACACGAATCCAATTTTGTATTGGTCGTGGCTGTGTTATCATCTCATCACGGATCTATGCTTGTGTCTAGTAGCCATGATTGTGTTCAGTCGGTCATTACTGCCATGGATCTGCAATGTATTGGTCGACAGCCATGTTGTACTTCATAGGAGATTGTCTGTTTAGAGTCATTTGTACTGCAACAGCGTCCTTCGTCCGACGAGTCTTTTGCCATTATTTCTATCAAAGCACTTCACCTATACATCCTTAATAGCTTCATGCTTTGGGGGGCATTCTGTTACACCTAAAATCTACTCATCATTAGATTCAATGTATACATCCCTGAAGTCACCTGGACTAAGTATTCATCTGGGAGGATTTGCACTCAATCCTGCAAACTTCTGAGAGCTCGTCGCAAGTTGCACACTAGCAACATGCAACGTTGCAGTCTGCTCCACTGCAGGGTGCGACAAGGTCTGTTAATGGGAAAAAATAGCCTATTCAAGATCCTTCTCGAAACTTGCTCATTTGGGGCATTATCCCTGACCTCTAGGAGAGATGGTACTCGACCCCTAACCTTTTGGGAAGATCCCCTATCTCTCTCCTATCATCTCTCAACCTACCCTATCCACTTAGTCCTATATAAGTGAGGCTCCCTCCCATACCAAAGGGAGGAAGACTATGGTATCTACATGCTGGTGAAATCTATCTTAGGAGGAAACCTATCATCCTTATATGCTGGGGAAATCTCTCTTAAGATACCTTCACTCACCTCTTGGAGAATTCATGCTTCCTTGGAAGGATATGGCAATTGATACGGTCGGAGAAGGGCTGCTACATTAAGTATTTGGTTGTAGTCCTATATCTCTATCATGTACTCCTCTATTTGTAGTAATACAAATGCTTTCCACCAATATCATTCTTGTGTGTAATGATGTTGTGTTGTTTACCTGCTTAACTGTTTACATAGACCTATTATTGTATAGATGCTCTTTACTCGTTTCTTTTTTCTGCGTCTTAACAGGTCTTGCAGCTTGGATCTGACGACCATGGGACGTGGAGCAACATTCGGGAGAAAGGACAACGAATCAAAGAGGTAATACATCTAGTACTTGATCCTTAAGTAGATCTAGGAAACGTGTTTGTAGTCTATTTATTTGTTCTAGAATCGCATTCAGCTAGGGAGATCCTACTCGCCTCCAGTCGAGTGGATTGTCTGGTAACAGTTGTTCACACGGGAAGTGCGACGATGTCGCAGTTTACCAATGCAAAGGGTGCGACGAGTATCCACCAGGTAAAGAACAGAGACTCAGAATGACACAGTGTCGCTCTGTTTCCATTGCCCAGGTGCGACAAGCGAAGGTCTAGATTCAAAAATGAATCAGATCTCTCAACAATGAACCATAAACAGGCTTGAAAATGAGTTGTATAAACTCAGAGGAAGAAGATCAGAATCTTCAATGTGAAGATCTGACAGTGAAATCAATCCTAAGAAGTAAATGGAAAAAAATGATAAAAAGGCTTGTGTCAAGTAATGAACTGAAAATGAATCTCAGATTAATGACCACTAAACAAGACAAACACTACTCCCCAGTATGGTTGCCAGATTTGTTATCGGACAATCCACTCGAGCGGATGAGAGCCGGATCTCCCTAGCTCAAAGTGAGTCTAGAACAAACAGAACAGACTACAAATGCATTTCCTAGATCTACTTAAGGATCAAGTACTAGATGTCTTACCTTTTTACTACGCAATCATTTCTCCTGAATGCTGCTCCACGCCCCACGGTCGTCAAATCCAAGCTGCAAGACCTGTCAAGACAAGAAACAAGAGAAACCAGTAAAAGACATCTATACAATAAGTGATCTAAGTAAAAAGTTATGCAGGTAAACTACTCAATATCATTGCACACGAGAACAATATTGGTGGAAAGCATTTGTATTACTGCAAATAGAGGAGTACATGATAGAGATATAGAACTACAACCAAGACTTAACGCAGTAGCCCTTCTCCGACCAAGCCAATTGGCATAACCTTCCAGAGAAATATGAGTTCTCCAATAGGTGAATGGAGGTGTTCTAAGAGAGATTTCACCAGCATGTAGATACCATAGTCTTCCACCCCTTGGAATGGGAGTGAGCTTCACTTATATAGGACTAAGGGGATAGGGTATGGATAGGATAGGTTGAGAGATGGTAGGATAGAGATAGGGGGTCCTCCCAAAGAGTTAGGGGTTGAGTACCAGCTCCCCTAGAGGTCAAAGATAAGCCCCTAAACGAGCAAGTTTTGAGAAGGATCTCGAATAAGCTATTTTTTCCCATTAACTAACCTCGTCGCACCCTGCAGTGGAGCAAGCTGCGACGTCGCATGTTGCTAGTGTGAAACCTACAACGATCTCACAAAATATTGCAGAACTAAGTGCAAATCCTCCCATGATGATTACTTAGTCCGAGTATCTTCAGGGGTGTATACATTGAATCTGATGATGAGTAGATTTTGGGTGTAAAAGTTAGAAGATGAGTATAAATAGAGGAGGTGTGTTCCTCATTATACTTACTCATTCACTCACTTGTGATTGGCGCATAGGAGAGAGAGAGGTCTACATAGAAGGAGAATGAGCTCTTGTTTGGGATTACATATTTGTAATTGTTGGTCATCTATATTGAGGAAAGCTTTGTTGGGTTTTCTACCCCATGAGGGTTTCCCAAGGTAAATATTTGTCTATCTTGTGATTGTGTTTCTTTCAGTGATCTTGCTTCTGAGTTTAGGCTAAACCTAACATGGTATTAGAGCTAGCCTGAATAGGACATCTTTCACAAGGTGAAAATACCTCTCCCTCCTCCTCCGGTGAAAATTAGGGTTTCTACAAAAGTTGGAATTTTTGGATTCTAAGAGCATGGTTGGATGCTCCTCCTCAAAATCGAAATTATGAGCCTTAGATTTAACTTTTTGAGTGGGTAGAACCCCAGGCTTTGTCAAACCCTAGTTTGACTTTTGGACCAGAAAACCAGTGAACTAGAAAAACTGCGCACATGTGCACCAATGAACCAGAAAAGCTGCGAACCTATGCACCAGTAAACCAGAAAACCTGTTGCAAATCCAAAAGTTGCTAGTCAGATTTGAAGGGTGAAAAGTTGAAGTTTCCAGAAGCAGAGTACACCAGTCATCTCAATTCAATCAAGCACATCTCCTGGTAAGATCTATTCTACTTTTTGAGAAACTTCAAGTATTGTGACCTCCTGGATAAGATGGCTCCAAGCACTAAGCTTGAAGACAAGCTAGAGGGTATAGAGAATTTTTGGGCATGGAAATACAGGATTGGTCTCCTTCTTGAAGAGAATGATCTTGCCTAATATATCAAAGATGAGGTTGCATAACCTGCAGAAGATGAAGCTAAAGAGAAGTACAAGAAGGACTTGATTAGGGAAAAGAAAATCGTTTTTGATTCTATCAAGGACCACTTGATTCCCCAAGTGGCATCCAAGACGACCCCAAAGGAAATGTATGATTCCCTAGGCAGAATGTATGAAGGGAGGAACATCAACAAGAAGATGAATTTGAGAACTCAATTGAAGAGTACCAAAATGAATAAAGGAGAATCTATTCAAGATTATTTCACAAGGGTCTCCCAGTTCAAGGAACAACTAGAAGCCATTAGAGACACCCTTGATGAAGATGAACTATTCATGACTGCTCTCAATGGTCTCACTAGACTTTGGGATTCATTCATCCAAAACATGTGTGCAAGAAAAGAAAGTATGAAGTTTGATGTGGTATGGGAGGATTGCATTCAAGAAGAGGCTAGGGTAGCCAATAGAGAAGCCTTTCTCAAAGAAGATGGCCAAGCTTTGGCCACTCGCACCAAAATAAGAAGGAGTGATTTCAACTCCAAGAATAATGGCTATAGAGAATCTCAACCTCCACATAGATTTCAAAAGAAAGGAGGAGTAAGTTCAGAAAGAGACCTCTCCTCAGTTTAATGTTACAGTTGTCACAAACTAGGACACTTTGCTAGAAATTGTCCTTCAAAGAAGAAGAAGAATCTTCACAAAAGACATCAAGCACATTTAGCAGAAGATGATAGTGAAGAAGAAGAAGAGGAAAGGCCTCAAAAGAAAAGAACTAAAATAGAAGAAGAAGATGCAGAAGAATATGTTCTATTCTCTGCACTCTCTGGGTCTGTAACACCTGGAAAAGATACATGGCTCATTGATAATGGTGCTTCAAATCACATGATAGGACAAAAGAAAACTCTTTCAAGACTTGAAGAGAAGACCTCTCCTCAGAAGGTATCTTTAGGAGATTACTATCAATATCCCATCAAGGGAATTGGTGAAGCAAGCTACAAGCTTGATTCTGGAACCCCCATGAAGATGAAGGAAGTCTTATATGTACCAAGTTTGAAGAAGAACTTACTTTCTATCCCAGCATTAGATAAGAAAGGTTATAGGGTTGCATTCATAGATGGGCAAGTACTCATGTGGTCCAAAGGAAAAACAATTAAGGATGCAATTGTTATTGGTGAAGAGGAAGGAGGTCTATACAAACTCAAGGGACATCCAGAAGTTGCCCTTGTTCATGAAGCCACTAGCCCAAGTGAGCTATGGCATAGAAGGCTTGCTCACATCAACAACAAAGCATTACCCTATGTAATCAAAGTAGTAACAGGATTTCCATATTTGAATATTGAACAAAAAGGCACTTGCAAAGGATGTGCAAAAGGTAAGAATATCAAGAACCCATTTCCAAAGAGTTAGACAAAGACTAAAAGCACTTTGGAATTGATACATTCAGATGTATGTGGACCAATGACCTCCACATCCTTAAGTGGGTATGAATACTACCTTACATTTATTAATGACTATTCAAGAAAGACTTGGATATACTTCCTAAAGGGGAAAGAAGAAGTCTTTGGGAAATTCAAGGAATTCAAAGTCTTGATAGAAAACCATTCAGAAAAGAAGATCAAGACACTCAGGACAGATAATGGTGGATAATATACTTCAAAGGATTTTGAAGTCTTTTGTAAAGAGGCTGGAAGCAAGAGGGAACTAACCACTCCCTAAAATCCTCAACAAAATGGTGTTGCGGAAAGAAAGAATAGAACCATTATGGAAGCAGTAAAGACAATGATACATGATCAAGACCTACCTATGTATCTATGGGATGAAGCATCCAGGACAACAGTCTATGTTTAGAATAAACTATCTCATAGTGCTCTTGAATTCAAGACCCCAGAAGAAGTGTTCAAAGGGAAGAAGCCTGAGGTAAGCCATCTCAAGATATTTGCATGCCCAGTATATATTCACATACCAAAAGAAAAGAGAACTAAGCTGGATCCTTCTGAAAAGAAGGGAATATTTATTGGATATTGTGAAGCATCCAAAGCATTCAGAATATACATCCCAGGATTCCATCATATGGAAATTAGTAGGGATGTGACATTTGATGAGGAGGTAGCTCTCAAGAGATCTAGGAAGTGCCATTATGAGGAAGATGCACCTCCCAGAATTGCAGAAGCTACACCCAATCCTGAATATGTAACACCTAAAGACCATGACATGATAGAACCACAAGAACCCCCTACCATAAACATATCAGAAAAGAGAAATCCAGCATGGGCAAGAGACATTATACAAGGAGAAGAAAAGTATGGAGCTCCTTAAGGCTCCACTAGAGTGAGCAAGAAACCAAATTCATTCTCCAGCTATATGGCTTTGATGTGTGATCTTGTAGATTAAGAACCCACTAGTTATGAAGAGGCATCTCATAAGAAAGAGTGGATAGAGGCAATGACAAAGGAGTACCAATCAATAATGAAGAATGATGTTTGGGATATAGTTCCCAAATCAAAGGACAAGAGTGTTGTATCCTCCAAATGGATATACAAGATAAAGCATGCTGCGGATGTTAGTATTGAAAAGTATAAGGCAAGGTTTGTATCCAGAGGGTTCTCTCAGAAAGAGGGAATTGACTATGAAGAGACATTTGCACCAGTTGCAAGTTACACTTCCATTAGAACCATCATGGCACTTGCATCCATGATGAAGTGGAAATTACACCAGATGGATGTGAAGACAACCTTCCTGAATGGTGTGATTGAGGAAGAAGTGTACATGGAACAACCACAAGGATTTGAGGTTGAAGATAGAAGAACCCGCATATGCAAACTAAAGAAGGATTTGTATGGGTTGAATCAAGCTCCCAGAGCTTGGTATGGAAGAACTGACAGTTTCTTGACAAGCTTGGGATTTATTAAGAGTAAAGTTGACCCTAACCTTTATCTCAAGGTTATGGATGACAAACCTATCATATTGTTGCTATATGTGGATGATCTATTTCTAACTGGAAATGAGAAACAGATTGTCAAGTGCAAGAAGAAACTCTCTGTAGAGTTTGAGATGAAAGATATCGGATTGATGCATTACTTCCTAGGTTTGGAAGTATGGCAAGGATTAAAAGGAATCTTTCTTAACCAGGGAAAGTATGTTGTGGAAATATTGAAAAGATTTGATATGTTGGAATGTAAATCCATGGCCACTCCCATGGATTCCAACTTAAAGATGTTAGCAGATGACTCATCAGAGTTAGTGGATGTAACTCTGTATAGACAGATTATTGGGTCATTGATGTATCTGACGGAAACTAGGCTAGATATATGCTTTGTTGTGAACACCTTGAGTCAGTATTTAGTGGAACCTAGACGTGTTCACCTGATAGCTGCAAAGCATGTGATGAGGTACCAGAAGGGTATGATAGACTTTGGTCAATATTATCTTGGAGATCATGACTTCATATTGTATGGCTACATAGATGTTGACTGGGCAGGAAGTGTATCAGATAGGAAGAGCACATCGGGAGGATATTATTGCTTGGGATCTACCATGATATTGTGGTTTATCAGGAAGCAGTCTAGTGTGGCTCTCAGCACAGCTGAAGTGGAATATATAGTTGCTTGCTCCACTAGTTGTGAAGCTATATGGCTTCGGAAGTTTTTATCAGGATTGTTTGACTTAGAGATGGACCCCACTGTGATCCTATGTGACAACCAAAGTTGTATCAAGATGATAGAGAATCCAGTGTTCCATGATAAGTCAAAGCACATAGAGATCTGATATTTCTATATACGGGATATGGTGCATAAGTTGTTGATGTATTGACCAAACCTCTGTCTCGAGTAAAGTTTGAATATTTTCGAGACGAGCTTAGTGTAGTTTAGAAGGACCCTCCTCGAAAGAGGGAGTGATATGGTCGTTGATGGTGAGATTTCTTGCATCCACGGTAAGGTCGATGATGAGGATACCTGTATCGATGATGTGGATACTTGTATCAATGATGAGGATACCTGTATCGATGATGAGGATACCTGATAATTGACGATGAGGTCATTATGTGGTCCTTAGGATTTTGTCTAAGTAGATGTTACCGGACAATCCAATCGACCGGAGGCGAGCCGGATCTCCCTAGCTCAATGTGAGTCTAGAACAAATAGAATAGACTACAAACATGTTTCCTAGATCTACTTAAGGATCAAGTACTAGATGTCTTACCTCTTTGATTCGCTATCCTTTCTCCCGAATGTTGCTCCACATCTCGAGGTCGTCAGATCCAAGCTGCAAGATCTGTTAAGACACAGAAAAGAGAAACGAGTAACGAGCATCTATACAATAAGAGATCTATGTAAACAGTTAAGCAGGTAAACAACACAACATCATTACACACAAGAACGATATTGGTGGAAAGAATTTGTATTACTGCAAATAGAGGAGTACATGATAGAGATATAGAACCACAACCAATGAATTAACGTAACAACCCTTCTCCACACAAGCCAGTTTCCAAGCCCTTCCAAGGAAGCATGAATTCTCCAAGAGGTGAGTGAAGGTGTCTAAGAGAGATTTCACCAGCATGTAGATACCATAGTCTTCCTCCCTTTGGTATGGGATTGAGCTTCATATATATAGGACTAAGTGGATGAGGTTATGGATAGGATAGGATGAGAGATGGTAGGAGAGAGATAGGGGATCCTCCCAATGAGTTAGGGGTCGAGTACCAGCTCTCTAAGAGATCAGGGATAAGCCTCCAAATGGACAAGCTTCGAGAAAAGATCTCGCAATGGCTATTTTTTCCCATTAATAGACCTCGTCGCACCTTGCTATGGAGAAACCTGCAATGTCGCATGTTGCTAGTGTGCAACCTACGATGACCTCTCAAAAGGTTGTACAAATTGAGTACAAATCCTCCCAAATGAGTACTTGGTCCAGGTGACTTCATGGATGTATACACTAAATCATAATGATGGGTAGATTTTAGGTGTGACAGAATGCCCCCCAAAGCATGAAGCTATTAAGGATGTACAGGTGAAGTGCTTTGATAGAAATAACGGCAAAAGAATTGTCGGATGAAGGACGTTGCTGCAGTACAACTGACTCTGAACTGACAATCTCATATGTAGTACAACATGGCTACCGACCAATACATTGCAGATCCATGAGAGTAATGACCAACTGAACACAATCATGGCTACTAGACACAAGCGTAGATCCATGATGAGATGATAACACAGCCACGACCAATACAAAAGTGGATCCGTGTAATATGACTCAATACAAACTCCATCGCAACATGAGTAAAAACATGACTCCCCAGGGTCTTCAAGCTGAACCCACAATGATACGAATCTATCCATGTGATTACAAATGTCTTGACGTCGAACATGGTAGAAACCACTTGATTACCGGTCATTGATGTTAACCGTTAACTAGTGCGAGGGAAATCACCATTAATGTCAATGATTCCCAAGGTATCACAGTACATATCATCGAGCGTGAATAAATGAGTTGACGTTGAACGCAAGATGAAATCTATCAATCAAGATTCAATGATGTAAACTCATGATGAAAGCGAGGTGACCTGCCATTGAGGCATGCAAGTCCAAGGTACTTGACTGATTTCTAGATTCAATCCTTGGATGATGAGCTGAAGTCGACAAGGATGAATCCGTCGAAGGAGGGCCATAATGAATCCTCCATCAATCGACACGAAACACGACAAAAGATGTGTAGAGTGGATCGGATGGTGCAATAACATGTGAGACTGACTCAAAGTGACAATGGCATGACGACGTGTGTACTGACTGAAAATGATGAGTGATGAATGTGTTCTTGAACATGGGCATGGCATGACTTGGCAGTATTGACATGAGAATGACGCAAACTTCTAATGCAACTAATAGTGGAATCTTTCTTCGAATGACTCAGAGGAGTAACAGGACTCAGAAAGTAAGCGGGGACTCATAGACAAACAGATGACCCAAGTATCGGTGTGCAAATGCAGACGAGTGCCATGTTCAAGAACGAGATTGATGAGGGTAACCAGATGCTCGGTATAGCTCATCTCATAGATGAGTCCAATCCCAAATATTTTTTGAACCTGGGATAGGAGGGGTTCGTCCCATGACAGGCCCTTCAATGTGAAAATTTAACGAGTCCATAGAAGGAAAACTCGGCCGTCATTTCATGTTTAGAGAGTCTAAAAAGAACTAAAGAAGACTCCAAAGGTCCTTTTTCGTAAAGTTAGCCTCATCGCTCGAAAAAGGGTAAAACAACGCGGGAGAGGACTCTTCCAGTCATGATTGGCTGGAGTATTCCTTTTTTGTAATTAGTGCCCCCTGGTCCGAAAAAGGGGTAAACTATCACCAAGAAGACGACCATTCTGTAAGTTTTAAACCTTAACAGTGAAGTACAAAATTATATCGATTCTTAAGCATTAACAGAAAATACACAATGGCACACACATTACACAGAGATTTTCACCTGGAAACCCTTAACCGGGAAAAAACCAGCAAAACTTAGAGCCGCACATCTCCTTTTCATTATATGTTTTATTTAACCATGTACAATACAATAAATGGTATTCCGTAGCATCTAAAACCCTAATTCGTTTACCCGAAATTAGGTTACAACCCTAATCCCCTTTACCGGGATTAGATAGAGTACAATGGGTCGAAAATCGCAAAAAAGCAAAAAGCAACCCAAAAAATTTTGCGCACTAGTGCCGTAGGGATCGTGTTGTACACGCAGCAACCATGTGAAGAGATATAACATACCCAACACATTCAAATACTTTAACTAGCGTGAATGCGACAAGTTCGCTTGGCAATCTTTTCAATTTTAGGGAGTCTAAAAAGAGCTTAACTATGGACTCCGGGGGGTGTCCTTTTCCGTGGAAGTTTAACGAGCCCGAAAAAGTGATAAATCATAACTCGGTACTTGTTCTCATGATTCGATGAGTACGAGAACAAACAAAGAGTAAACTCATCCTCATGCAATAATTACGACTTAACCAAAAACAATAATGACAGAACGTTCGAAGGAGTGTTCATACCTGCAATTACCGTTGGTAATGCGAGAAACGCTACAAAAGACCACTTTACGACTCCTGTACACTAGAGAAAGTGTCAAATAGCCCCAAATATAATGGCAAACAGTCAAAACTATAGTAAATGGCCCAAAGGCATCAAAATATTTGAAAAGGAATATTCCATTCTATTCTATAAATAGAAACATGGGCCAAAAATAGAAACATTGTTCAAATTGTCAATTTGGGTGGAGAAGTACCAATTTGGAGCCAAAACTTCCTTTGCCGATTTTGGGAGATACAAGCTGCCATTTCACCAGCCATCCGGACCAGGTAGGCCTAAATATTGTCTTGCAACTTTTCAGTGGTTTACTTTTTGCATTTTTGTTCATTTTTTGAGTTTTTTTATGATTTGGAGAGGGGCCATTGCGCCCTCAGCTTGTTGCAAGGGACCCTTTCGGGAATTGTGACGAGCCTGAGTCGGCACAAGCCTCCAAAAAGATACTTGCGATGACGTCGCCCTGTACCTGAAGGTGAGGTGCAACGGCGGAAACCCACAACTCAAACATCAAAAATATTCCAAAAAATGAGTTTGTGCAAGTTGGGGAAGGACCTAACATGTTTTAAATGCCCCTTTTGGCAGGTTCCCAGTAAGCAAAGATGGTATTAGAGTGGCGAGAAAGAGAACATGAAGTGGAAGATGAGCAAGCCGCAAACAATCCACAATGTGTGGCTGCTTTGTGAAACTGTGGGTTGCTCAAATTCTTCGAGATACAGGGGATGAGAGCCCAGATCTCGTTCTTGTCACACATGCTCCAGAGTTGGGATGCGGCCCAACAATACTTTGTTATAGGTGAGCATATCCTCACAATTTATATTGAGGATATCTACTTTCTGACTGGTTTGTCCCGAAGAGGGGACGCTGTACAACTCACTAGGACACGAGCCAGTGATCGTACAATGGAGGACATGGCGGCACAACACTATATAGCTTCTTCTCGTCCTTCCAGCGGGAAGATACTCATCAGATATGTGGTGAGTCATCCACTGAGGACCATACTACTTACTATTACCAGGGTGGCGGGTAGCCAAGCTCCACATACGGCTACTCGGACTCAGATGTTGTATGCGGAAGACTGTATATCTCCCATGGTCTTCAACTGGTGCGAGGGTCTCCTCGCCAAAATCCGAGCTCAACTGACCAAGTGTCGGCATGGGGAGCTCAAGCAGTTTGGATACGGATCGATCATAGTGTCGTTCCTCTTGGAGCGGGTTCCTCTCTTGCGCTCGCAAGGTGGTACTGGATGACAGGGATCTGAGAGATCCACACATGCTCAGGTGGGCAGAGGTGATGACCCACCATGGTGGGGGTCCCATCATCACTTTTGGTCCCGATTTCTTTAGCTGGATGGAAGGCCAGTTACTTATGGTTGAGGATATCCCATACGGTGGCACGGACTTTCGGGAGGACCCCGACTTAGTGCTGCCAGAGGGTGCAGCATGGGGTGATATCGGTAAGAACAAAACCCTTGTATTTTTTAGTTTTGTGAATTATATATTTTTTTGATGTAGTGCTAACAAGTACATTATAAGTGTGTGCAGATGTGGGTCCCATGCGACTAGTAGGTCTCTCTCTTCTGGCGAGGAGAGACAGAGGTGGAGAGGCAGTGATTCCTGTTGGTGCTCATCCTATCGTCGAGGAGATGGAGGAGGTGTACCGGAACCTATCTGGGCTGACTGTGGAGGTACCAGAGCCATCCATCGATGACCTACCGAGGCCCATGCAAAGATTTGGGGTGGGAGCGTCTGTGCGCTTCAACTCCTTACTCCGCAAGGTGGCTCGTACTGTAGACTACTTTCTCACCCAGCATCAGAGAGTTGTTAGAGGCAGGGGTGGTGTACGGGTCAGGCGTCCAGCCTGATTGCACTTTTAGACTTGTACTGAGAACTTAGAGGCCTCAGATTTTTGTACTTACTGAAAGCTATGATGCTTCAGATTTTTGTAGAGACTCACTGAAAGCCATCGTGCTTCAGATTTTGTACTAGCACTACTTTTGAGCGATTTATATATATATACATTATTGGCGGTTGTATACATTATGTGTTCTTAGAATGATTAGTGATGTGATCTTGTTTACATGTTTGATTTTGTACATTATATTTACATGTTGTGAATGCTTTTACATATTATGAGTATTATGTGTGTGCAATGTACCAATCCAAAATGAAATTGGCCATCGAGTCAACAATTGTGTTTAACTCTCATGGAATGTGCAGGTATTGAACAAATTCAAATGACCTTTCCAGGAGACGTACTTGTCTGAAGAGACAGAGTAAGATGGGATCACGGATGGCGTAGACCCGGTTAAGATGAGAAACCACTAATTGAGAATCCATGTGGATGACAATGTGGTTCATACCCAAGGAAATAGCATGAGCTAGGGTTCCGATTACTGCCTGATATTCTACGGCATTGTTGGTCGCAAACCTTAGGCAACTTCCTCCTGAGCTAATGAGCTCACCTATTGAGGAATATAGTACCCAGGCTGCCAAAGCAAGGTGAAGGGTATGCTGGCTGGCGCCGTCCGCGAATCCATAGCACGTTGCCATCTGCACACGCAGACAAAACATGGTATGAGAAGCGGAAACAAGATCAAAAGACACTCGAAAGAGAAATGCGTCACACCACACAAAAACACGCCATGTACAGTATATACAAGCAAGTCTATGCATGAGAGATCAAGCGTAGTATCTCTTCAGGTAAAGCCCATTGCAGGGTTCACCTAAAGAGATTCCATCATAATCTTCAAGCTCATAGGCACCTTTTTCCAACACACGTTTTACAACGTAGGGTCCATGCCACATGGACTCAAACTTCCCTGCTCCTTGTTTATCATGCTTCTGGTCATAAGTGAGGACCAGATCACCCTCGTTAAAGATACGCGATTCGACTGACTTATTGTACTGGGCCTTGATGCGTTTCTTATGTGCTTCATTAGCAAGAGCGGCATCACGGCGAGACTCGTCAAGATTTGCTAGGTGTAAGAGACGTTCTTCCTCGGGCAGTAGTGTTAGGAAGAAGTTCGACTGTGATCTGTAAAGATGGGATTTCGCACTCTATCGGCAGAATAGCCTCCAATCCATATACCAATTGGAAGGGAGTGAAGCCTGTGGCGGTTTTAACGGTAGTTCGGTAGGCCCATAATGCTGAAAAGAGCATATTATGCCAGTTGGACTTTTGTGTCCCTACCATCCTCTGGATCATAGTTTTCAAGACCTTGTTAATTGCCTCGACCTGTCCATTGGATTGTGGGTAGTAGGGTTTCGAGTTTTCATGGAGAAAACCAAACCTGTCGCTCAATTCATCAACCATATGGTTCTGAAAGTGAGAACCATGATCAGTAACTATGGCCTGCGGAACTCCAAACCGCGCTATCACATGATTAAACATGAAGAGTGCGGCGATTTTGCCATCATTTTGGTATGTAGGAATAGCCTCGGCCCACTTTGTGAAGTAATCCACAGCTACAATGATGTAACTATGCCCCCCGGCCGAGGTAGGATTACAGTGCATAAAATCGATGCCCCATTTTGCAAATGTGCCAATGGAAATAACCAGATGTAGTGGGGCAGGATGAGTGCGCTTCTTCGTGTGGAAGTGTTGGCAAGGAGGACATTTTTTAACGGCCTCAATACAATATTTGAAGATAGTAGGCCAGTAATATTCTACGCGCAAAATCTTCTGGGTTGTAGCCATCCAAGAGAGATGACCACCACATGCCCCAGCGTGACAGTCATTCAGAACGCGTTCAGCCTCATCATGAGTGAGACAACGTCGAAGGATTGAATCGACGCCACGACGATACAAAGTATCATTGATGATTAAATAATACTTTGCATGGTGATGAACCTTACGACGGTCGTCGCAAGAAAGTTGAGGATCGAAGCGTTGGGTTTGAAGATATAACAGAATATCTCCAATGAGAAACAATGATTCATCCGGAAATGAATCGTTGTGCTCAACTTCTGCATCAGGACGGGGAAGGTCGCAAATGAGCTCAGCAAACACCAAAGACTTCTTAGACTTAGCTTTCTCAAAAAGAAGATCGAATTCTTGCAGTATCACAATCCAGCGTGAATACTTGCCCCCAAGCACCTGATGTGTCAGTACGTGGTACATGGGGTTCAAGTTGGAAATGATAGTGGTGGTGGGGAGCAAGATGTAATGACGGAACTTTTGGACGGAAATGACTGCCGCAAAAGTAAGTTTTTTGACATGTGAATATCTAGTTTCGGCGTCAGCTAGACCCTTACTTGCATAGCATATCACATGTTCCTGAGCGTTTTGATCCTCCTGTACCAAGACCATGGCGATAGTGGTAGCAGAAGCGGCGAGATATAAAATGTAATCTCGATAATAATTAGGTGGTTGGAGTACAGGGGCATGCGTGATGGCATGTTTGATACTGTCGAAGGATTTTTGAGCTTGATCATCCCAAATGAACGGGACGTACTTCTTAAGCAGTCTCATATAGCCCTGAGTTTTCTCCGCGAAATTGCACACAAAACATCTTAGGTAAGTCGCCTTCCCTTGGAGACTTTGAAGTTCTGTCACATTAGTCGGGGGTGGTAGGTAGATGATGGCCTCCACCTTTAAGGGATCAATGCGGATCCCATCCTTTGAAACAATAAATCCTAAGAGGCGTCCGGACTCAACGCAAAAGATACACTTGTGAGGATTCAGACGGATATTGTATTGTCTACATTTGAGGAAAATGGTCGTCAGATGATCAATGTGGAACTCGCGCTGCTTTGAATGAGCGGGGAGATCATCCAAGTAGGGTTCCACAAAGTCCTTAATATCGTGGAAGGCATACGACAGAGCCCGTTAAAACGTGGTGCCAGCATTTTTAAGGCCAAATGGGAGCTTGCGATAAGAAAATGTACCCCATGGGCAGATGAAAGCCGTCTTATGTTGGTCGGCTAGGTTGATCTCAATTTGGTTGTAACCAGAAAATCCATCCATGAATGAGAAGATGAGGCTTCCAGCACAGTTGTCGATGATCTGGTCGATGAAAGGGGTCGGGTGGTTGTCTTTTGGACAGGCCCGATTGAGGTCCCAATAATTGACACAGACGCAAATGGTGCCCTATTTTTTGTTCACAGGAATGACGTTTGAGACCCAATCCGTTAATGGGACAAGATAAATAAAGCTAGTCTTTAAGAGCTTTTCAATTTCTGCCTTTATTGCCGCAGTCTTCCTGGCATGTACCGGTCGCAACTTTTGACGTACAGGTTTGATGTCGGGATAGGTTTTTATTTCTTGAGAAACAATTGCAGGGTCTATCCCAGGAATCTCCTCATAGGACCAAGCAAACACGTCTCAAAATTGCTTGAACAAGGCTGTGCTAACAACGATTTCTTCAGGGGAACACTTCTAGCCTATGCAAATGTGTTCCACTATACCAAGTTTCACCGAGATGTCTACCAGGGTGGTTGGCTCAATGTTGGCCAAGTTTCCCTCTGTGTCCGTAAGACATGTAAGGATGAGGGACTGAGGGGATGGGTAGATATAGGGTGAAAAGAGGGTATGGATGTTGTTCTCTATGTATTCCAAAGGAAGAAGAAAAGATTATCTATGATGGAGATCATCCCACGGACTGTCGTCAACATTCATTACTTCCATGATGGACTCGTCTGAATGAAAGTTCTGAAGTAAGAGATCAGGTAGGGAGGACGTCCGACGTAGAGAACAAGATGGGGAGGCCATATGTAAATGGTCCTCTGAAGCTGATTGGATAGCCTCATAAATACGTTCAGTGGGTGAAAGAGGCATCATATCTCCAAATAGGTGTGTTGTGGCTTCATCCGGTACAAGCCAAGCATCATTTGAGTGAGATAAAATCTCAGTGGAGATCATGTTCACCGTGGCAACATGATTAGGGGGGTCCGTGGCTGGAAAAACGCCCATGAGAGATGAATCTTTCAATAGGCCAAACCCTACACTCTCATACTATTTTGACGTCTTTCCAATGGAATGAACATGGTCACCAGGATGAGTAGTGGCGTCCAGTGTACAAAAATCTAACTGGTCAATAGTAACAATTCGTCCTTGGTGGGGGAATTGTACTATGCGGAAGACTGAAGAGGCTACCACCTACATGGTATAAAACCAATTGCGACCGAGCAAGAGATTATAATCTAACCGGGCTAAGACCACTTCCACGTTAATGGTTACGGTCTTTCTGCCCAACTCAACTACAAGAGCTTGTAAGAGCCCATGAGGTTGAAAGCCACGCCCGTCGAATGCTTTCAACATGGTAGGAGAACAATTCAATTCAGGGGAGCCAATGGCTCTCCAACAAGCGATTGGCATGACAGAAGTGGAGGCTCCTTCATCCAAAAGAGTACGATGGACAATCTTTCCACCAAGGTTCGCAGTAACTTGGAATGCGAGCTAGTGTGAGAGCCTCGGCTTAATGTTGTCAAGACGAAACATGGTAGTGTTCGAGGAATCCAGGTCAACTGCACCAATAGCTGCAAGGAGAGTTTTGCGTTGATTGGGAAAATTCTACAAAAGTTCCAAGGTAGACATTGCGCAAGGAGCTTGTGCCAAGTCCTCTACGATATTGTAATTATGTGCCACGCGAGCATTAGGATTGAAAACAACTTTTCGAATCGTACTCTTGGGCGGACGCAATATCGAATCTAAAGAGGGTCTCTCTATGGTGAGAGAGGTTGATGGTACAGTGACATCAAGTAAAGAGTCGGAAGCTTTTTCAGTATTACTTCCGGCGGGTTCCTTCAAAGGGACCTATTCGTAAGATCGCGAGCGAGTAGGTAAATTGATCGCCTCGTTACGCAAAATGAGAACATGCGCGGTATTGGATGGTTCCCCCTGGGATGGGCGGGTTTGAGCAATCATCTGCTGGTTTTGAGCAGGAAACGAATCGATGAGGATTGCGAGAGTCGATTTAGCCCTAAGAAACTTTTGCATTTCGTCTCTATGGGGACACTCTTTTGAGAAATGGTCTTCTCCACACAGTAGACAAGGATACTTCAGTTTCCTTTTTTGCTTAGTATCTTCAGGAGTGCTCTTCGTTTCTTGCTGGGAAGAATACTTCTTAGGTTTCCCCTTGTTCTTCTTTTTGCCATTAAACTTCTCAGATGAAGCTAATTGAACAGAATTCACCCGGTTAGAGCAGGAGTGGTGGACTTGGCGGTAATGTGGCCAGTCGGAGTTGGGTTGGATGATCCAACAGTGCTAACAGTAAGCTGGGTGGTGAGGGAACCTATGATCCCATCAGCTTGGGGTCCCTTATGTGGTTTCGTGGGATCGTTAACGTCCCTAGGTGCGTTAGGAAAAATATTGAACAGAGTGCCAGACTGGGTATAGACCAGGTCTAACAGATGAGCACTCGCAATGGCTTGTTCTTCGATGACAGCACCTCGCATGGCAACATCTTTTGCTATGGTGGGAAGAAGCGATTTAGTAAACCAGTCTGCTAGGAGATGATCTGGAATGGGAGCTTTAATGAGACGTCCTCTCCTTCGCCACTCGTGGATATGATCCGAAATGTGAGTGGTGGTATTCTAACGAAGCGAGTTAAAAGCTCAGTACCAGTCTCATACCGTATAGGCAGCTGGAAATGCATCAAAAATTTCATAGCAAGAGAGCCAAAATCAGGAAAAGAGTGCGGTGGCAACTCAATGTACCACTTGGCAATCGAACCGGTGAGAGTCCTTTGGAACAATCTAAGACAAATTGAATCGTCCATTGAGGAATTAGATGAACACCATAAGTGGTATGTCATCACGTGGTTCTTGGGGTCTTCACCGGCTTGCCGTCAAACTTGGGGATATCAGACGGAAGTTTCACAGGAATCGGTGGCCAGTTAGATCCATGGTAAATAGGATCATTGGTTAAGCGAGAGAGGTCAGGTAGGTCCAAAGTATCCAAAAAGAGAAGCTGTGGATTAGGCTGCGCGTATTGATAATATGAATATGGCGTGTAAGGACTAAATTGACCGTAAGGTGTACCAGGATAAAACTGACCGTAGGGGGGTGTGCTGCCCGGACCGTAAGGTGGTCCATTCCAATAAGGTGGGAGTCCACCTGCACCTCCGGGAGGGGGTGGAGGTCCGCCGCCACCACCGGGAGGAGGTGGGGGTCCATAACCGTAATAAGGTGGCCCACCACCGCCTCCGCCTGGAGGGGGTGGTGGACCACTTCCACTTCCAAATGGGTGGGGGCCCCCACCGCCTCCGCTGCCGGAAGGATGAGAGTTTCCACCACCATCGCCACCACCAAGGTAAGTAGGTCCTCCACCACCTCCGCCTGGAGGGGGTGGTTGACCACCGTTGCCACCCGAAGGGAAATGTCCTCCTCCACCATGATAAGGTGGTCCGATGTTGCCTCCACCTGGAGGAGGTGGTGGACCATTCCTACCACCTCCTGAGGGGTGAGGGGCGTTGTAGGTAAAATGAGGTGGGCCTCCACCAATGTTAGGTGGGGGCCCGTCACCTCCAACAGGAGGTGGGGGAGGACCGACCGGGGGTGGTGGTACTTGAGGGATAGTTGGTTGGGGTCCGTGTTGCAACACAGGTTGTTTCCCCCACAGAGTATGGATTCCCGATATAAGGTATCCTGTATGGCATGTTTCCGGGATTAGGTTGACCCGACACAGGGTTAAAAGAACCTGGATACGCTTGAATCCATGAGGGTTGGGTTACATTGGATGGCCCTCCAACATGAGATAATCCCATGGTGGACGGTCTAGCGGGTTGGGAAGGTCCAACAGAAGGCCCATTGAGGACTCCACTGCCTACGTTCTGGTTAGGAAACGAGGGTTTCCCCCCAGCCACAATGGGCTGACCACTACTCAAAGTTTGAACCAACATGGGTTGTTGACTAGCTACCGTGGTAATAACATTATCAATAAGATAATCCGTAGGAATGGAATACCCTCCCCTCGAATTTTGAGGTGGGGGAGGAACTAGTAAAGTAACCGTGGTAGTGACAGGTGTGTTGGACCGTTGTCCTTCCACTGGTTGGTTCACTTGAGGTGCAGGACTGGACTCCTGCGAGGGTTGACCAGTCTCATTAGTGGTCACGTGGTGGGGTGCTTCAGGTGATCCGAAAGATATCGAACGAACTGGGATGGGTTGGTAAGGGGGTAACGATGGGTCTTCAACCCGTCGTTGGAGACTTGACTTCCAACACTCTTCAGCTATGAAACGAAAGTGAGCCAATTGGTCATCAAAGTAGGCTAAAGTGTCTTTCGAAGTAGTCTCACTGGGTGAGGATGAGGTGGAAAAATGAGCCACTGGATGGTCTGTAGAAGATGTCCAGTAAGCTGCTGAAGGACCAACAGCTGCTGTAGGGTCATCCTGGGGTCAGTTTATCCATTCCAACGATCCAGGTTCTCCCGAGATGACGGGAGAAAGGTCATGTGAAGTGGGGGTTTGTGCTCCTTCATCCTGTGTGGGATGAGAGGCAGGTGAATCTGGTGGAAACAAATGTCCGCCAATATTCAAAGTGGGGTTCCCTACTTCAGTAACTACGACCGCGTTACGCTGATCCATTCTTACCCTTGAAATAACCTCTGGATTAAGGGGGAATTCAGGCGGCAAGTTCAAGATCCTACGGGACCTTCTCCAGGGAAAATCCGCCAAAGTATTAGGAAAATCAGACAAAAAAGGTCGAAACAGCATTTCTCCTAAAGGTATACTAAAAGAAGAGCAGTCCAAGAAAACCTACTCAAACTAAGGCAACAAGCAAACTTATGTGACAGAGTGGATTCAAAAGTCTGGAACCTCACGGGATTATCAAGGCATCGCAAACCGCAATATACTACAAGGTCCAATAGTATGATGCGACAAGGAGGATTGCGATTGTACCCTTGCCTGCATACCCGACTACCTGGACAGGACGTGCGTGTTAATCTCCCCGAGTGTTGTTCTCGATGTATTGCTTTGCCAAGACGGCCAAATGGTTAACTCGGTTGGTTTCAGGAATCCTAATGGTGTCTCCCGATATACACAAGGTACGTGGGAGCTCAAATCCGTAGTGGTGATGTCTAATGCACAGCCGTTGGCACGAGACCTTCCGATATATGTGTCGAGTACATGATACACCCTTTGATATACGCCAAGTACGGATTATGGTACTTGGTGGGTACGTGAAGGAGCTCGATATACCGATGTATGTGGAAGACTACAATACCCCCGGACTACAGTGCTGGAAAGTAACGACAGCTTCCACGCTTAATGACGTCGGAACACGTCTCTAACTTACACACAAGTTACTAAAAATTTTACCTAGTTCTACCGTTAATTTTATCTTGGACGATTAGGTGAATGCATGAGGTGAGTACATAATCGGAAACAGAATGCAAGCCCTAGCTACATGCACGAAATATTCTTTTCTTTCGATGAATTCTACCTATGGTAAGGAGAATGCTTTTTCCAATGGTATTGCCAAAACAAACTCAATGCAACACAATTCCCAATGCAAACAAATTTGACAATGAAAGTACTCTTTTCTTTTTCAACGAAACACACAAACGTTCACAACACTACTATCCAAATCAAAGTATTTTTTCTTTTCTTTTCTTTTTCAAATCAAAACAACACTAAGTATTGAAATGAGAGGATTCTGAAACGGAAATGCAAGTTTTTCACTTTCTCTTTTCAATGATCTAAAGGCAACAAAAATAAAAAAATGCACCTATCTTTCCCTAGCATGGACACAACTTTTGTGAAAAAACGAAATGTACTAGAGCTTTTCAAGAAGATGAATAATTCATAATTCAAGAAAAATGCAATCAATCATATTTCCATTCATCTTTTCCAAAACATTCCAATGCACAATGATCTTTCTTCAATAACTTTTGAGAAACAATGGGAGAGAAGCACTTTTAATTTTTCAATGGATGTATCAAAGCAATAAACTTGAAAACAACTTTGCTTTCAGATCTAAATGACTGAAAAGAAAATGCTACTTGCGGAACTCATACACTCAGAAAACTCAAGAAAAGACAAGCACTCAACCAAGTAAAAAGACACTCTTAACTCAAAATCAAGCAGCAGCAAGCAAACTAAGCAAGCAAATCTCAAAACAAAAATAGATGAGGTCTGGAAGGTGATCCAATGTAATGATCAGATCAGGGATGGAAGGAAGGGAAAGCAAGAGTGAAGGGATGAAGGTGGGGGAGACAAAAGTATCCGCCACTACCGATTTCAAACTTGTCCAAAGCAGAACCCAAAATCAATCCAAATAAACCAAACTCTCAACACACAAATCAAAATGGGATCTCTGGCTAGATGTTGCAGCACAGAGGGAGTTCATACATCAAAACAAGGCTCATATTGTCAAACAAGGAGATGGATGCATGTATGCTAAGTCTCGACAGATCGGCGCACTCCGGCTTTGCAGACAGTGCGACGTCGCAGTTTACCTGCACGATATATGCAACGATGTCACAGTCTACTAATGCATAGGAGGCGACGAGCAAGCAACAGTCAAAGAGCAAAGACCCAGAAAAACACAGTGTCGCTCTGTTTTCACTGCCCAGGTGCGACAGGTGAGTTCTAGATTCAAAAATGAATCAAATCTCCTAATAATGAACCACCAACAGGTTTTAAACTGAGTTTTATAAACTCAAAGGAAGAAGATCAAGATCTTCAACGTGAAGATCTGACAATGGAATCAATCCTAAGAAGGAAAATGGCAAAAGAAATGACAACAAGGCTTGTGACAAGTAATCAACTGAAAATGACTCAGATTAACGATCACTAAACAAGAATACTCCCCAGTATGGTCGCCAGATTTGTTACCGGACAATCCACTCGACCGGAGGCGAGCCGGATCTCCCTAGCTCAATGCGAGTCGAGAACAAATAGAACAGACTACAAACACGTTTCCTAGATCTACTTAAGGATCAAGTACTAGATGTCTTACCTCTTTGATTTGCTATCCTTTCTCCCGAATGTTGCTCCACGTCTCGAGGTCATCAGATCCAAGTTGCAAGGCCTGTTAAGACACAGAAAAGAGAAATGAGTAAAGAGCATCTATACAATAAGAGATCTATGTAAACAGTTAAGCAGGTAAACAACACAACATCATTACACACAAGAATGATATTGGTGGAAAGCATTTGTATTACTGCAAATAGAGGAGTACATGATAGAGATATAGAACCATAGCCAATGACTTAACGTAGCAGCCCTTCTCCACACAAGCCAATTTCCAAGCCCTTCCAAGGAAGCATGAATTCTCCAAGAGGTGAGTGAAGGTGTCTAAGAGAGATTTCACCATCATGTAGATACCATAGTCTTCCTCCCTTTGGTATGGGAGTGAGCTTCATATATATAGGACTAAGTGGATGAGGTTATCGATAGATGGTAGGAGAGAGATAGGGGATCCTCCCAATGAGTTAGGGGTCGAGTACTAGCTCTCCAAGAGATCAGGGATAAGCCTCCAAATGGACAAGCTTCGAGAAAAGATCTCAAAATGGCTATTTTTCCTGTTAACAGACCTCATCGCACCTTGCTATGGAGCAACCTGCGACGTCGCATGTTGCTAGTGTGCAACCTGCAACGACCTCTCAAAAGGTTGTACAAACTGAGTACAAATCCTCCCAAATGAGTACTTGGTCCAGGTGACTTCAGGGATGTATACACTAAATCATAATGATGGGTATATTTTAGGTGTAATAGTAGACATGATAGGACTACATCGTACCTGAATGGTTGGTTCAAAATGTACGTGATAGGACTGCATCGTCCCTGAATGGTTGGTTCAAAATGTACGTGATAGGACTGCATTGTCCTTGAACGGTTGGTTCAAAATATACGTGATAGGACTGCATCGTCCCTGAACGGTTGGTTCAAAATGTATGTGATAGGACTGCATCATCCCTGAACGGTTCGTTCAAAATGTATGTGATAGAACTGCA
This sequence comes from Larix kaempferi, assembly GCA_027924585.1. Classification (NCBI taxonomy): domain Eukaryota; kingdom Viridiplantae; phylum Streptophyta; class Pinopsida; order Pinales; family Pinaceae; genus Larix; species Larix kaempferi. The sequence continues at coordinate 3,202,981 of BSBM01000687.1, read as the reverse complement.
TCGTCCTTGAACAGTTGGTTCAAAATGTATGTGATAGGATTGCATTGTCCATAGACATGAGACGTGTTTTAAATTGATAAGGATTGATCATCCTGTAAGTAGATATGGATTGCATCGTACATAGACATGAGAGGTGTCTTAAATTGATAAGGATTGATCATCTGGTAAGTAGATCTAAATTGCATCATCCATAGACATGAGAGGTGTCTTAAATTGATAAGGATTGATCATCGTGTAAGTAGATCTGGATTGCATCGTCCATAGACATGAGAGGTATCTTAAATTGATAAGGATTGATCATCCTGTAAGTAGATCTGGATTGCATCGTCCATAGGCATGATAGGTGTCTTAAATTGAGAGGGATTGATCATCCCGTAAGTGGATCAGGATTGTATCATCCTTAGACCTATGTCCTAAAGTGAGAGGGATTGATCATCTCATAATTGGATCATGTGTATTGCAGAGTATGCTGCTATGATGATGTTGTTGATCGAGAGATCCAGATGATGATCGGGAGATCCAAATGATGATGTTGTTGATCGAGATTTCCAGATGATGATGTTGTTGTAGTTGTTCGGATGCTGCAGAAGATGAAGACTCAATACTGAAGATGTTGATATTCCAGTATTGAAGATTTGAAGATGTTCCAGTAACTGGTTGAGTTATTGATGATGTTAAAGAAAGATTCCAATGATTTATAGATGTATCATGTATCATGTAGTTGATGACTCCGCTTGATCCTGCAGATGTTGTTATAATATCCTTCTCGTTAAGGGGGAGTGTTGAAATATTGTAACTTCTAAGAATATTATATTTGTATTATTCTGGAGATGTTTCATTCCTCCGTCGGGACTTTATCATGTATCCGGAGATGTTTATTCCTCCGAGAGAATGTGGTAACTAGGGTTATTAGACCTCCCTTGTGGGGTCGGCCCTGAGTTAGTTGTTTAGGGGTTATTAGACTCTCTTAGGAGAGGTCGGCCCAGTTAGGGTGAAAAGTCAGTTAGAATATGAGTATAAATAGAGGAGGTGTGTTCCTCATTATACTCACTCATTCACTCACTTGTGATTGGTGCATAGGAGAGAGAGAGATCTGCATAGAAGGAGAAGGAGCTATTGTTTGGGATTACATATTTGTAATTGTTGATCATCTATATTGAGGAAAGCTTTGCTGGGTTTTCTACCCCATGAGGGTTTCCCAGGGTAAATCTTTGTCTATCTTGTGATTGTGTTTCTTTCAGTGATCTTGCTTGTGAATTTAGGCGAAAATTAATAGTTAACAATTAGTATCATAGGTTCATCATCCATAATCTTATAATAAAGATTAGAATTTGCTTTAATATTTGTAAATCCCAAGCTCATCAGGAAGCTATCAATTCTTCCATACCATGCTATGGGTGTTTGCTTCAACCCGTACAATGCTTTCTTTAGTCTCTATACATGTGAATTTCTATCTTCTGTTGCAAATCCTTTTGGTTGCTCGATATATACTTCTTCTATCTTCCCATTCAGGAACGTCGTCTTTACATCCATCTAATGTAACTTCCATTTCATCTTGGCTTCCCAGGCAAGAATGGTTCTAATTGAAGTATATATGGCCATATGAGCAAAGGTCTCCTCATAATCAATTCCTTCCTTCTGAGAGAACCCCCGGGCTACGAATCTTGCCTTGTACTTTTCAATGCTTTCGTCTACTGAGTGTTTTGTTTTGAAGATCCACTTTGATGAAACGACTGACTTGTTCTTTGGTCTTGGTACCACATCCCAAACAGCATTCTTGATGATGGACCGGTATTCTTCATTCATAGCATCCAGCCATTCCTTCTTCTTTACTGCATCTTCAAAACATGTTGGTTCCTCTTCAACAAGGTTACACATCAAGGCTACATAACTGTAATATGGCCTTGGTATTTTTCTTTCTCTGCTGGTTCCTTCTAGGGAACCATACCTTCCTGCATCTTGTATTAATTATCGTGCCCAAGATGGTATTCTCTTTATTGTATTTTCTACACGAGGTGTCTCCTCAAGTCTCTGAGGTTCTGCCATATCATGATCTTTTGGAATAGGTTCTTCTTCAACATTTCTTTCTAGTACATTGTTTGTTTCTATAATTCTAGGAGCTCCATGCTCCTCTTCATCCTCATGAATCTTCTTGGATTTGTTGAAGGTTGTGTCTTCATCAAATGTAACATCTCGGTTGAGTTAAATCTGGCGGAATCCTAGGATGTAGATATAGTAAGCCTTTGATTGCTCACTATAACCCACAAATATTCCCTTCTTTCCTGAAGGTTCCAACTTTGATCTCTTCTCTTTTGGAATGTGAATGAATATTGGACATCCAAATATCTTTAGATGGCTAACTTCAAGCTTCATACCAGTAAACATCTCTTATGGGGTCTTATTTCCAAGAGCACTGTGAGAGATTATGTTATGTACATATACTGCGGTTCTAGCTGCTTCTGCCCATAGATGCATGGTAAGTCTTGATCATGGATCATGGCCTTCACTGCTTCCATGATGGTTCTGTTCTTTATTTCAGCTACACCATTATGTTGTGGATTATAGGGAATAGTAAGCTCCCTCTTAATCCCTGCTTGTTTACAGAAATCCTTGAAATCACCTAAAGTGTATTCCCCTCCATTATCTGTCCTTAGAATATTTATCTTCTTTTCAGATTAGTTTTCTACAAGAGCCTTAAACTCCTTAAAATTTTCAAAGACTTGATTCTTATTCTTTAGAAAATAAATCCATGTTTTGCAAGAGTAATCATTAATAAAATAAGTATAATAAACATACCCGTTTAATGAAGTGGTGGACATAGGTCCACAAATGCCTGAGTGAATAATATCCAAAATACCTTTAGCTTTGTTGTCGCGGTTTGGAAATGGATTCTTTGTACTCTTTCCTTGAGCACATCCTTTGCATACTCCTTCATGATCAACTTGGATTTCTGGTAGTCCAGTCACCACCTTACTTAGTATTGGTAAGGCTTTGTAGTGTACATGAGCTAGTCTTCTATGCCATAGTTCACAAATGCTCATGGTACTAGTCATCAGTGTTGTATCTGCATGACTCTTCAGCTTGTAAATTCCTCCTTCTTCTACTCCAATGGCTATTGCATCATTTATAGTCTTCCCCTTTGGCTACATAAGGACTTCACCATCTATAAATGCAATTCAAAGACCTTTCTTATCTAATGCTGAAATAGACAGAAGGTTCTTCTTCAGACCTGGTACATAAAGTACATCCTTCATGTTCATGGAATTTACATAGTCCAATTTGTAATATGCTTCTCCCATTCCTTTGATGGGATATTGATAGTCAGCTCCAAGCTTTACCTTGTGTTGAGATTCCTTTTGTATGAGATGTGAGAGGGATTCTTTGTATCCCGTCATATGTTTTGAAGCTCCACTATCTATTAGCCAAGTATCACTTCCATGAGATATTGAACCAGCGAGGGTTGATATTAGCACATACTCTTCATTGGAGTCTCCATCTTCTACTTCTTCATCATACTCACTGTCTTCCGCTGCATGAGCATGAAATATCTTCTTCTACTTCTTATGTTGTCCATATTTGAGTGGACAATATCTCACAATGTGTCATGTCTCATGACATGAGTAACATTCAACTGAAGGTAGGTCTCTTTTGATCTTCTTTCTCTTTTGTGGTCTTTGAGATCTTCTTGGAGAGTCCTCATGGGAACATACATCGTTCTTCCTTTTTCGTCCACCTTTGGCATGATTTTCCAAAGCTTGATCTTCATTTTCATTTAGTTTCTCCTCTCTTACCGCTATTATTTCTTCTTCTTGCACACATTCTTCCCATAGCTGTTTGAACTGGATTAGTTTCTTTCTAGCACATATTCCACGAACAAATGGTTCCCAATCTCTAGGGAGACCATTCAGAGTGGTCATCACAACTTCAACATCTTCTACAGTGTCTCCAATAGCTTCTAATTGTTCTTTGATCTGGGAAACTCTAGAGAAGTATGAGTGCATGGACTCAGACTTCAAGATCTTCACTCCCTTGAGTTGATTTCTCAAGGTCATCTTCCTATTAATGTTTTTTCCTTCAAACAAGTTGGTCAGGGCATCAAACATTTCTTTTGGAGTCTTCTTTGAAGACACTTAAGGGATCAAGTGATCTTTGATAGAATCAGCTATGATCCTCTTTGCCTTGACCATATTCTTCTTATGCCTTGCTTTGGCTTCATCTCCCTCTGGTTCTATAAGTTCTTCCTTTATAAAGTCTTCTAGGTCATGTTCTTCAAGAATGACATGACTCTATATTTCCATGCCCTGAAGTTCTCAGCTCCCTCAAGTTTCTCATCAAGCTTGGTATTGTTTGTCATCTTGATAATATGAGAACCTCAAATGGAAATAGAATAGATTTGAGACTTACTAGAAAAGTTGTCCTTTTGAAAACTGCTTCTACCTTGACCTAGGGTTTGTCAAAGAAACCCTAATTTTCCAACTTCGGTACTTTAGAAAACTGAATGGATGAGCAAATTCGCCTCCTCAAGGCGAGTTGAGAAAAGTACTCCTTCTCCCAATGCTATGAGCAGATGATCCAAAAACATGATGCTCTAGTTCTCCCAGGCTGCAGTAGGGGACCCAAAAGTGAAAATTCTCAAATTTGAAATTTGCTTCAACAGAAAGATGCACCCTAGTGAGGCGATTTAGATGCACCCTCTTTTTAAGCTGATCTGTGGAGGGAGTTCCCAGAATAAGAAGCCCTATTTTCTGCAGTTGTGGAGGATGAACAATGTTTTCTTTCAGGCTTGCTCTGATAGCATGTTAGTTTTTCTACTTGTTTAGCATAATAACATTAAGCAATCTGTCACTAAAAGAAATACAAGCACAACAAACACAATGAACACAATATTTCTCTCGGGGAAACCACAAGAGAGAAAACCTCGGCAAAACTTCCTCAATATAGAATTCACAAAGTACAACGATAAACCCCAAGACAAAATCAACTTCTCTTCCACTTGTGCAAGCTTCTCTCTCTCTCCTATGCGAACTTGTGTAAGAGAGTTGAGTGAGTACAAATGAGAGACTCATCCTCTATTATATTCTTCTGTTGGGGTGACTTTTCCCCAACTGGGACGACTTCACCTAACTGACTGGGCCGACTTGTCAAATACATAATATAATAATCTTTTATGGGTTCTTCTAGGCGGACATAAGACCTAGGGTTTACATTGACTCTTTCAATGACTCTTACATTATTAATTACAACAATGACATCTCCCGAAGGAGGATTACAATAATACAATAGACAATTACAAATATAATATCTTCCGCAACTACATTTCTTTAACAACTCATCCAGAGTCTATTGGAAGCATTCCAAGTACTCTACCCATTTGTGAGGCACCGCCATTCCCTGAGTGTTTTCTATCTGACATAGGTCTAAGTGGTTTCCCCTTTTTCCCTCATGTCTGAGAGATTACAATGTCAAAGTTTCAAGTCCTTCCCTATTATCCTAGCCTTGTTTTTCCACTTCACCCATCCTAGCAGTTTGTCTTAGTCTGCGAGTGAGCATATGTAGGGAGCTTCATGAGAGACTTAATGGTTTCTGTCACATAGGAATATTTGTTGATTATATGGCCACTATTATGTATTTCATGTTTTAGTCTTGTTACTAGCACAAACTTGTGAGCATTATCCATCTAACATGCATGCATGATCTTCCAGATTATTGCTCTACCTTCAGTTTGGGTACCTTGACTTGGTCAACACGTTTCCTGAGGCAGTGACCGCGGTGTTCAAGAATGATTATTTATCCTCCAGATGTATCCAGTACACCATTCCCATGCTCAGTTTCCAGTTTGAGGCCATTTTGTAGCAATTACAGTGATTATTATTATTTTTTATGGCTTATTATATTAGATATGGTGTTAGGATTCAAATGCATATTCCAATGGACATATGGAGTATGTGTAGTTACTATTAGTGGATTCGATGTCTCTGATTCAATTGGTGCACTCAGATGGTGATTTTGGGAAAAGGAAGTGGAACTAATGATGATTTTATTCTCCAGCGTGATGTACCAACATTTTTTATTCAGAAAAAATGACCATGGCTTCACTTGGAAAATCGATTTGGCTAATATGCGTAAGGAAATGGCATGGGGATGATTGATGATGATGTGTTATGGATCTAGAGTCATGCTACATGGATTTTCTTTGTCTGAGATGGTCTCCACATGATTTTATCTTTGTCCTAGAGAGGACGTCTACTCCCTTGGGGCGCACTTGATGGTTGGTCATTTATGTATATCATGTCATTATGTTATATCTTTGTAAAATGGTGGGATACTAGGGTGATTTATGCCCCTAGTGACCCCCTTATGATATTATCCCATGCTATATCATGATGTTATGTTGTATTGGCCCCTCCTAGGGCGTCATTGGGCAAAACGTGTGGCCCCCCTTTATGACCTGATCATTGATCCATGTATGTAAAAAATAAAAATATCTCCATTGTTGATGATCTTCATTGTATCTTTTAATTTCAACCACTCATTCAAAAAATGGTTAGGGTTTTGGTCTCTCTTGGATCTATTTAAGAGAGATGACCCCTCATTGTAAAGGGACTTTTGGTTCTGGATTATTGACAATAAAAGATTTTTTGGGGAAAATTTTGTTTCTTTGTTGAAGATTGTTCTCGTGCTTAATTATAGATCTAATAGCCTAAGACGTTCTAGCTATATGATGATGTTTCCATGCTATATATGCAAGAGATAGTGTGTGATTTGCAGGAGGGCGACTTCATTTGGAGATATTTTGTGTGGGTGCTCCAGATCTATCCATTGTATGAGTTTAACAATCAGTGTTATGTGGAATTCTGCCCTACGGATAAGCCAAAACTCCCTTAGGCTAAAGTAGGATCTAACTAACTCTAGGCTAAGAACAGACAAAACAAATGCAACCTTGAATCCCTAGATCTAACAAACATCTCAGAATTAAAATGCTGAAGAGAATAGAAAGGAATTTAACTGACCTTGTATCCAAACGCTTGTCTTTGATATTTGCTCCAAGCTCCAAGTAAACCTGTTAACAATAGAACCAAAACACAAGCATGTACTATTCTCTAACAATCTGAAAACATGAGTTAGGATCTAAATCTATGAAAGATACAAATCACATGATTAAAACAAGATTAACACAAATGATTTGGGAAAACAAGACAAGTTATTCCATTACAACTTGAAGATTACTTACAAAGGGTGCTTGATGCCCAAGCCAATCCTCCAACTCCAAGTGTCTTCTCCTCTTAGCTATCTCCACAATGCTGCAAGACCATAAGTTTGGTGATCTCAAGAGTCCTCCTCCTTCCCAATGGCATGCCTCTCTTTTATAGTGAATGGTGAGGTTAACCAACAAGAGAGATAGGTGGATCTAAGGAGGGATAAGTGGATCAGGGTTTCTAATCGAAGGAGGTGAGTTGGGATCGAATCAAGGAACCTAATCTTCCATCATCTTCGAAAATCCAAGATCCCATAAGTCAAGGGCAAAAACTATTAAAAGGGTGCCGCGCTTTGCAAATGATACAGAGCGCGGCACTGTGCCGCGTTTTGTCAAGCTGGCAGAGCGCGGTAGTGTATGGAAATAAAGTCCAAGGTGGGTCAAAACTTGGCAAGGTGGATTTACCTTCAAGGTTGACTCATCATCTGTCTCTTCTGGATGGTTCAAAGCAGTAGGGAAAGTGTCGTCGAAATGTGTTGTGATGGGGATGCGACACCGTGAAATATAGAGGTATAACAGATGCCCCCTAAAGTGTGAGGTCAGAAGGGACTGATGGCCGAAAGACTTTACGAATAAAATGTGCAGAGATAGCATCGAGGAGAGCGACACGGAGCTGAAATGGAAACAAAGTGTTAGATATACCACCGAGGCGGGCATTCCCATGCTCGGAAACAAATGACTCAAAACATGGCTGCCGACCAATACATTGCAGATCCATGAGTACTGAGATAATGTAAACTGTGGACAGATCATGGCTACTATGAACAATCGTAGATCCATGAGACAGTAATGACACAGCCACGACCAATACAATAAGTGGATCTGTGTGACAATACAAGAGACATCTCCATCGCAGCCTGGACGCAGTCAAGATACAGTGATGCACCCAGGGTCTTCTACCTGATCGCATAAAGATACGAATCTAACCATGTGATTACAAGATGTTGAAGTCGAACATGGAAGAAACCATTTGATTACCGGTCAATGATGTGGACCGTTAACAAATGCGAGGGAGATCACCAATAATGACAATGATTCCCAAGGTATCAATAGTACATCTCAACGAAATGCGAATAAATGAGTTGATGTCGAGCATTCGAGAGATTGCTTGATCAGAGGTCAATGATGTGAACCTGCTGTCAAACACGAGGAAACCTGCCATTGAGGCATGCAGGTACCAAGGTACTAATGGTTGATTTCTAAGTCCAATTCCTGGATAGTGATTTGGTGTCGACAGGAATAGACTCGTCGAAGGTGGGCAATGATAATTCCCACATCATCGACACGAAATCGGCACATAGGATAGGATGAGGAAGTAATGGAATATGTACTGACACAGCGGAGGCCTGACACAGTGAATGACTCGATACAATGCAACCCTTTGAACATATAACGGCATGTAACAAGACTTAGCAGCAGGGATTATTGATAAATAGAGGATAGACACCGGATGAGTGGACTCGTGGCCAGGGAGACGACCCATAATGATGACTATGACTCAATGAAAGACGGATACCCCAAGTATAGACAAGAGATGGACACATGCCATGTTCAAAGGTAACGACTGACAAGCTGCCATAGATAAACTTGACTTGTTCCCCCATATTTCCCCGACATGATGGACGAGTACCTCTTTCTTGTTTTACGAGCTTGAAGAGGATAACAGATGCTCGGTGTAGCTCATCTTGTGGATGAGTCCAATCTCACATATTTTACGAACCTGAGAAAGGAGGGGTTCGTCCCAAAGTGGGTCCTTCGATGTTAATATTTTAACGAGTCCAAGGAAGGAAAACTCGGTAGTTTTTCATATTTAGAGAGCCTGAAAAACTTAAAGGAAGCTCCATAATGTACTTTTTCGTAAAATTTAGTCTCTCGATCCCGAAAAAGTGTAAAACGATTCCCGAGAGAACTCTCCCAGCCGAGATTGACTGAGGTATACCTTTCTCGTAAATAGTCTAGACGGGCCGAAAAAGGGGTAACCTATCACCGAATAGACGACCTTTCAAATACTTTTACAAGTGTGAAAGAGTCAAGATCACTTGGCAATCTTTTCAATTTTAAGGAGTCTGAAAAGAGCTTAACTATGGACTCCTATGGTCTTTTTCGTAAAAATTAATTATTCTGGCCCGAAAAAAGAATAAAATACAACCAGGATAATACTTTCCTCATCGTTTAACGAGCATGAGTAAAGCTGACCGTACTCGACACCGTTTACTTGCGTTTGACAAGCACGACACAGGTGTGAAAGCGCTTGGAATCTTTTTCAAGTTTTAAATCCAGAGCACGAAAAAGATAAAGTGGGCTCAATATGAAGGTCAAACTACGAACAAATACCAGTATGAATGCATCCCATTTTTACCGCAGATCCTGTCAATAAATGCTCAAAAATCGGGCATTAGTAATATGAATAAGGGTTTATTAATTTTGAAATAGTAATCAATTAATTAAAAAATGTGAAAAAATGCTATATAAAGCATGGTAAAAATAGAAATTACTATTCATTTGTGATTTTTACCCAAAGAAGACATTTTTACCCATTTTGGAGCAAAATTTCAAGGATCGATACCGAGAGTTCTGGGAGACCATTTCGACCGCCGTCTGTGCCAGGTAAGAGTGCTCGAACTCCTCTTTCATTTCATGCAAGAAATTTTCACTTTTACCAGGGAAAAATTAATTTTTTGGCAAGCCCTTTTGGCAAGAATCGCCTGCCGTACTGCCGCGTGGGGCCCCTATCGTGAAACGCGGCATTGTTCAACAGTGCCGCGCTGTAACTCCAAAAGGAGGCGCGGCACTGTGGACTGCCGCGCGGCATGGTGTCCTCCAGGCGCGGCACGTGCGAAAATTGAGTTCAAAAAATCAATTTTTCCTCAAATTTTTGCTGGAAGCAAGTTGTTAAATAGCCACTAATTACTTTGTTTGCCTTTTTGCAGGGATTTGCAACTTGTTTGAGGCAAAATGGTGAGTTGGAAAGAGAGGGAACATGAAACGGATGATTTTAGGGCCGAAAATCACTTACCCACCGTGACCGCATTGAGAGAATGTGGTTTGCTAAAGTTTTTCAAGACTAAAGGGATCCGCCAACAACCCAAACTACTTACTCACCTCATTCAATTGTGGGATCCTGATATCGAAGCTTTCCGAGTAGGAGAGCACGTGCTTGAAATTCAACTTGAAGACATCTACTTCCTCACGGGCCTCTCGAAAAGAGGGGCCCGACCGAATCTTACCGGGTACAGTGCTTCAGACTCAAGCACGGATGATTTAATTGCTCGATATTGTCAGGTGGGTTCGAGTAAGAAGAGTGGGAAAGTGGCCATAAAAGAGGTCACAAATCTTCCTTTCAAAACTTTGCTATTCACTATTACACGTGCAGCAGGAAGCGTGAGCCCACATCAGGCAACCCGCACACAGGTAAATATCGCAGCAGAGTGCATGGGAGGAACGGTCTTCAACTGGTGTGATGCAGTGCTGTCCCATATGAAGGAACAGGTGCACAAATGTAGAACTGGGAAAAATACCCAGTTTGGCTATGGGAGTATCTTGGTCACTTTCTTCCTGGCAAGGGTGCCATTACTGCGTCCGCAGATATCTATGCATCCTCGCCCACCTACTGAGCCATGGATGGCTCGATGGAGCGACTATGCCGGGCGCCTTGGAGGGCCTCAGCGGCTAGCTTTTGGAGAGGATTTCTTCTCTTGGCTAGAGGAGCAGATAATCATGATCGACGACTATCCCTATTCAGGGGTAGATTTCCGCGAGGATATTGACTTGGCTTTGCCAGAAGATGATGACTGGGACAACTCTGGTATGACCTTCATGGATATGTATTTTTTCTTTTTGAATATTTAATTTTTAATGCTTTTTTAGAATGTGTAAAAGACTTCTAATGTATATTCGTATGCATGTTGCAGATCGTGGACCACAACGACCAGCTGGATATTCACCACTACGTCGTGGCGGTGTAGATCGTCAAGTTGATCCTGTCGAAGAAGAAGATGAGGATGAGGCAGGAGGTGTCCGGGACATTGAGAGGAACCTGCAGGGATTGACTCATGGTATCCCTGCTATGCGGATGGATGATGTCCTTTACCCCCTCCAGCGTCATACTGTAGGTGTACCTGGTCGTATCAGTCGACTTCTTCGCAAGGTGGTTCGAGCTGTGATGTGTTACCACCAGCGGCGGGAGGAGTCCGATGAGGGACGTGATAGGTCTCCTAGGTCTCCATAGATGGTCTTTAGATCTTTTTGCGGCATGTACACGATATGTAGGCTTTGAGGGCCAATTTTTGTATATGGGATTTAATCCCCAATTTTGTCTTTGACACAAACTTTATGTATTTTGGAAAAAACACTTTTATATACAGTGATATGGACCTATTTATGATCTAAATATTTACAATGACTTGTGCATTTTAATTTTTTATGATGTGTTTATGTATGGGCAAGATGCCAATCCAAAATGTAATTAGCCAATGAATCGGCAATACAATTGAATTCTCTCGGTATGTGTTGATATGTAATAAAATCAAATGACCGTTCCAAGAGGCGTACTCTTCGAAATAAACGAAGTAATGTAGGATCGCGAACTGTGTAAACACGGTTTAGATGAGAAACCACGAGTTGGGAATCTAAAAAGACCGATAAGGAGTCAATCCCGAGTGAGGCAACATCAGTTAAGAGACCAATGACTGCATGGTACTCTGCGATATTATTGGTTGCGGGACCTAAACAAATGGCTCCTGAAGAAATTAACTCGCCAGTGGGGGAATAGATCACCCATGCTGCGGAAGCGAGATTCCGGGTATGTCGGCTTGCACCGTCAGCGAATCCAAAGTAGGTAGACATCTGCGCATAAAAGCACGAGTCAAAGTAAGAGTAGATACATAAGATCCACGCGCACACTAAAAATAAAGCAAAAAGCAAACTAAATACATTATGTACAAGAAGTAACCCGCGTGGGGTAACCTCATGCGTAGAAACGCTTGAGGTATAGCCCGTTGCGGGGCCGTGCCAATGGCGTACCATCACAGTCGACTAGTTCATAGGCTCCTTTTTCTAAGACACGTTTTATGATGAAGGGGCCGTACCACATAGATTCAAGCTTGCCTTTTCCAAGTTTGTCATGCATCTGATCATATGTAAGTACAAGGTCACCTTCATTAAAGATCCGAGGTTGAACGGATTTGTCATATTGAGCTTTGACGCGTTTTTTGTGAGCTTCATTAGCCAAAGCGGCGTCGCGGCGGGTTTCATCTAGCTTGGCTAGGTATAGAAACCGTTCTTCTTCGGAAGTAGTGTGTGGAAGTAGCTCTATGGCTATCTTGAGTGATGGAATTTCACATTCAATCGGGAGAATGGCTTCCAGGCCGTACACCAATTGAAATGGTGTAAACCCAGTAGCGCTTTTCACTGAGGTTCGGTATGCCCACAGTGCTGAGAACAGAGCTGAGTGCCAATTGGATTTTTGGGTACCCACAATGCGCTGAATCATTCGTTTCAGGACCTTATTGATGGCTTCAACTTGGCCATTGGCTTGTGGGTAATACGGAGTTGAGTTTTCGTGGCGAAAACCCAGTTTGGCACTTAGTTCTTCGATCATATGATTCCTAAAATGGGAACCATGGTCAGTCACAATAGACTGTGGGACACCGAATCTAGCTATGATATGATTGAATATGAACTGCGCTGCTGTTTTGCCGTCTTCAGCATACGTAGGCATCGCTTCAGCCCATTTTGTAAAATAGTCCACAGCTACTATGACATAGCTATGCCCCCCGGCTGAAGTGGGCTTACAGTGCATAAAATCAATGCCCCATTTGGAGAAGGGGCCGACGGCAATAACAGGATGGAGTGGAGCAGGATGCGAGCGTGTTTTGTGATGAAAGAATTGACATGGCGGACACTTCTTGACTGTTTCAATGCAGTCTTTGAAAATCGAAGGCCAGAAGTATCCCGCTCGCAATATTTTCTGGGCCGTAGCCATCCCAGAGAGATGACCACCACATGCTCCAGCATGGCAGTCATTGAGAACGCGTTCCGCCTCATCTAAGGTCAAACAGCGTCGAAGGACAGTGTCGACACCACGCCGATACAAAGTATCGTTCACTATAAGGTAGTATTTTGCGTGATGTCTGATACGTCGTCGTTCATCGCGGTTGAGGTCGGGACGGAAGCGTTGGGTTTGGAGATATAAGAGAATATCCCCATACCACGGATCAGACGTGCTAATGAGGAACAATGATTCGTCGGGAAGAGAATCAATGGGCTCGGATTGCTCAGTAGCACGGGGCAAGTGACAAATTAACTCAGCGAAGACCAGAGATTTCTTAGACTTGGCTTTGACGAATTCCAAGTCAAACTCTTGAAGGATGACAATCCAACGGGAGTACTTTCCCCCAAGCACTTGTCGTGTGAGGATGTAGTACATTGGATTGAAATCGGCGATAACGGTGGTCCGGCGGAGTAAGATGTAGTGACGGAATCTTTGGACAGCAAACACTGTTGCCAGAGCCAGCTTTTCAACATGTGAGTAGCGAGTTTCAGAGTCGAGAAGACTCTTGCTGAGGTAGTACACCACATGTTCTATGCCGTTGTGATCTTCCTGGACTAACACCATACCAATGGTGGAAATCGAGGCTGCGAGATAAAGGATATAGTCCTGTGTGTAATTGGGGGGTTGAATCACAGGATCTTTAGTTAAGGCTGCCTTTAAATTGTCAAAGGAGCGTTGGGCTTCATCATCCCATATGAAGGGAACATTCTTCTTGAGAAGCCGCATGTAGCCTTTTGTTATCTCAGACAGATTACAGATAAAACGGCGTAGAAAGTTTGCATGCCCTTGCAAACATTGAAGTTCTGGAATATTAGTAGGTGAAGGCAGGGCTATGATAGCTGCTACCTTTGCGGGATCTAGACGTATCCCGTCTTTGGAGACTATGAAGCCCAACAGTTTTCCGGCTTCTACACAGAAGACGCACTTATGCGGGTTCAAACGTATATTGTAGCGCCGGCACCTTTCGAAAATGGCACTCAAGTGATCTGGATGTTCTTCCCGAGTTCGAGAATGAGCGGGAAGGTCATCGAGATATGGCTCTACGATATGTTTGATGTCATGGAATGCGTAGGACATCGCCCGTTGGAAAGTTGCCCCGGCATTTTTGAGGCCAAAAGGTAACTTCCGATATGCAAAGATCCCCCAAGGGCAGATAAAGGCCGTTTTGTGCTGGTCGGCTGGGAGGATATCGATCTGATTATAGCCAGAAAAGCCATCCATAAATGAAAAGATAACACTTCCGGCACAGTTATCGATGATCTGGTCGATAAACGGAGTTGGGTAGTTGTCTTTGGGACAAGCTTTGTTCAAATCACGGTAATCAACACAGACTCTAATCGTTCCCTGTTTCTTGGCTACAGGGACGATGTTGGATACCCATTCTGTCAATGGGACAGGATAGATAAAACCAGCACGCAAAAGTTTTTCAACTTCTGCTTTAATGGCGGCTGCCTTACGAGGATGAACGGGTCGAAGCTTTTGCCGAACAGGTCGGGCGCCAGGGAAAGTTGGAATTTCGTGGACTACAATCGATGGGTCGATTCCTGGCATCTCTTCATAACTCCAAGCGAAAACATCGCGGAAAGTTTTAAAGTAGGCATTATAGAACTCCGTCTCAAGAGGAGTACATGTTTTGCCAATGTGTACGTTTTCCACGATACCAGGCTTTACTGAAATGTCGATGGGAGTGGTTGCCATAAGATTGGCCAAGTTGCCTTCAGAAAATACTTCGTCGAGGGAAGTGGGGAACTTGGTTTGAACCATCCCAAGTGAAGCACTGGATTTGGTGTCAGGCTCAAGTGACTGGATGGTGGGGAATGAAGATCGATGATGAAAATCTCCCCATGGTGGCTCATTACCGTACATAACCTCTATGATTGATTCGTCAGTAGGAAAAATCAAGTTGAGAGGATCAAACAATGGTGGGCGTGTATGAGTTTCAGTCGAGAGCTGTGCCACTGTGTGATCAGTAGAACAGTCGACCCAATCTGTGGCTGATTGGATCGCGTCATAAGATGCAAGGTTTCTGTTCAAAGGCATGGAATTGCCATAGCCTTGGATCTGAGTAGGACTCGGGATCACCCATGAATCATTAGACGGGGTGACATGTGACGAAATCATGTTGACTGGTTGAAGATGGGTTCCCAGCTCTGGAAAAACTCCAATGAGGGATGAATCCTTCATGAGACCAACACCTATGTCTTGGAACCGGTACCGTGGTTGATCCAATAACGGAACGGTATTGGCGGAGTTCGGATGGGAGTCTGGGATACAGTAATCCAATTGATCAATAGTGACAATTTTCCCTTCATGAGGAAATTGTACAATTCGGAAGACTGTAGATGCAATGGCAGTCATGGCATAGAACCAGTTCCGACCGAGTAGGAGGTTGTAATCCAAAGGTGCATCTACGACTTCGATGTGTACGGATACTGTTTTGCCCCCCAGTTCAACACCGATTGAGGGGATGAGTCCGTATGGTTGAAAACCATGTCCATCAAACGCTCTAAGAGTAGTGGGAGAAGTTGTGACCTCAGGCGAGCCGAGAGCTCTCCAGCAGTTCAAAGACATAATTGACGTGGAAGCACCCTCATCTAACACTGTGCGGTGGATAACATTTCCACGGATTTTCGTATGCACCTGGAAGGCTAACTGGTGAGAAAGCCTAGGTTTAGCGTGCTCCAAGTTAAACATGATGGAGTTTGAAGTATCTGGGTCCAATGCCCCCAGTGCTGAAAGTAGGGTTCTACGCTGCGTGGGGCAGTGTTGGAGAACCTCGAGAGTTGACATAGCGCAAGGTGCTTGAGCCAAATCTTCAACAATGTTGTAGTTTTGGGCAGCTCGCGCATTCGGATTGAATGTCGCCTTTCGTATGGTGCCCTTAGGTGGGCGTAGCACTGTGTCCATAAGTGGTCTCTCGATATGGAGGTGACCATTAGGGGGGGGAATAGGAATCGGATCTTCAACAGGAGACTTGCCTTTGGCTGTCTCCGATTGTTTGGTTGAACTTGGAGGATTGTCATATGTCTTTGAATGAGTGGTGATATTAATCTCCTCATTACTTGTCATTAGGATCTCGCGGTTTGTGGACGTCTCTCCACGGGAAGGATTGGTCGGGTTGCCCCCTTGTGGGGATTCTTGGGCAACCATTTGCTGTTGCTGTTGGGGGAAAGGGTCAGTTAGCACTGCCGGTCTAGAGGATCCTTTAACGAACTTATGGACCTCGTCCTTGTAGGGACAGTCACGCGTATAATGATCATCTTGACAAATCAAGCAGGGAAACTTAGCTTTCCGACGTGGTTTTTGATCATTCTGGGTAGGTTGTGGTTTGGAGTTCTCCTGCTGGTTCTTTTTAGGTTTACCACGATTGTTTTTCTTCTTTCCCCCGGAGGGTTGTGATGTAGATTGGACTGCATTCACTTCGGAGGAGACAGCAGGAGAAGTGGAAGTTTTTGAAGCGGCCTGGGTAAAAGCGGGGGAAGCAGAAGCTTGTTGCCCCGTCGAGTTGGTAACAGGCTGAGCCTTAACTGAACCAACGATACCATCAATGGGTGGTTCAGTAGTAGGCTTTGTAGGATCAGTGTGAATGCGGGAAGCATGTGGAAGAAGTTCGTGTAAAGTACCGGATTGAGTATATACTAAATCCATGTATTGTGCTGCCGAGATGGCTTGTTCTTCCGTAACAGGTCCGCGCATAGCAATATCTCTGGCTATGGGAGGCAAAAAGGATTTTGTAAACCAATCAGCAAGTAGCTGATCTGGAATAGGTGCCTTTATTAGCCTACGGCGTCTTCGCCACTCATGGATGTGATCCGAGATGTGTGTAGAAGTGGTTTGACGCAGTGAAGTTAGCAGTTCTGTTCCAGTCTCATATCGGATGGGAAGCTGGAAATGTGTCAGAAACTGCATAGCCAAAGTGTTGAAATCACGAAAAGAGTGTTGTGGCAGCTCGATGTACCATTTTGCTGCCGTTCCGGTAAGCGTACGTTGGAAGAGCCGAAGTCGGATGGAATCATCCATCAAGGAGTTTGATGAACACCAAAGATGGAAGGTCATCACGTGGTTCTTGGGGTCTTCCCCGGGCTTAGCATCGAACTTGGGAATGTCCGATGGTAGTTTGGCTGGGATAGGTGGCCAGTGAGGTTCATGCCATATAGGATCGTTAATAAGCCTCGACAAATCAGGTAGATCAAGTGTGGCCAAGAAGGGAAGCTGACGGTTGGTCTGCAGGTATGAGTAATAACCATGTGGTGCAGGGAACCCTGGAGGGCCTTGCATAGCATGCTGCTGTGTGTTATACCCATATGTGTTTCCCGCGGGATACTGCTGGAAGTTCTGCGGATAATAAGCCATCTGGTTAACCGGTTGATTGTAAGCAACTGGTTGGTAAGTGTTCTGCTGAGTGGGTATAGTACCCTGAGGCTGTTGATGCCCAGGATTGGTTGCTATTCCTTGTTGGGGAAAAGTTCCTTGGAATTGTTGTGTTCCAGGGATGTTGCCACCATACTGTGTAAGTGGAGGATTTCCCATAGCAGGGTTGGGGAGTGGCTGCGACGGTGGTGTCCATGGAATGCTCGTTCCTGCTTGAGGAACGAGTGGAAATTGAAGTGACGGGTTCCAAGGAGTTGTGGCAGCTGAAGGGTAAGGGAAGCCAGAATTCAAGTTGGGGGAAATCTGAGATTGCCCCCCAGCTTGGTTCCAGTTTCCGAAAAGTGAGTACCCCCCACTCTGTGGGATTTGATGATCCCAAGAAGGAAGCATACCTGACAGGGGTGGTTGAGAGTAAGGCCCGGTGGGAACACCGGAATAAGGTTGCCCACTGCCAGGTGGATTGTACATACCAAACTGAGTAGAAACTGCTGGTTGGGAAACTTGTTGGAGCGAGCCAATAGGTTGTCCGCCAGCAGTTAGGTTGGATGGCCCTATGTGAGGAGGCTGTAGACTGGGAACTAGGTTCCCAGCAAAAGGTTGTCCTCCGACTGGTTGGGTTGATGGCCCACCAGTTAGAGGTTGTTGACTAACAATGGGGTTCCCAACAAAAGGTTGCCCCCCAGCTGGTTGGGTTGATGGCCCACCAGGGAGGGTTTGTAAGTTGGAGTTAGGGACCATTGCAGTCGGTTGTCCACCTCCTGAAATAGTATAAATGGTGGCTGAAGGTGATCCTCCGGTCGAAACGGAAGATCCAGCAGTATGACTAGGTGTTCTTCCGCCGCTAGCTAAATATGATAGCATGGATTGGCCAACGGCGCCAAAAGTACCGATTAGCGGAGGCGGTCGTCCGTATTGGACAGGTGAGGACGGAGAAAAAACTGGGTTATCCCTCATAGAGTGTGCACCAAACATTGGTGATGACAGCAAATGTGGGGAATTTAGCCCAGGAGTATCAGCGTCGTCCATCACGTGTTCAATAATAGGAGGACCATCGAGAACTGGGTCCGAGTTCATATCCTGAAAAAGATTTTGGGGATCCGGCAGGAACCTAGGTGTAGTAAAGTCCGAAGGTCCTGAGCCGTCTGCAAAGGAATGATGAAATTCTGTGCTAGACGGAACGTTGGGATCCCTATAGTCAGAAGGACGAGAAACAGGGGGGTATCTAGACGCTGTCGAAAGCATTTGCTCTGTGTTGCGTCTAAATTGTGCCGATGCTAACGGAGAGTTCGCTAGGCTAACCATACTAGACTGGATGGAAGCCATAATTTCGTGTCCCGGTGGGATGTTGGGTAGATGAAAAGTGCGAGGTACGTTGCTAGAAGAACTTGTCTCCTGAGGATGAACACTGGGTGACGTAGTAATAACAGGCGGAAGTTCCGTCTGGGAAGTAATGAAGCCATAATCAGGTTCAAAAGGTGTGTCAGGTAGACGAGTATCTTCAACGATCTCAACGTAGCCGCCTGGGACTGAAATTAGGCCAGCTATGTCCTGGTCGGATCCTTCCGTGGTGCCAATAGATCCGTCTATATCATCGTGGAAAGTGTCTGATGGACGGGAAGTGTTGGCCTTCGGTAGAAGGATGACCTCTGGTCTAGTACTCTGGGTCGTGCTAGGTTCGGCTGCTGTAACTGTGCCCACTGTTATAGATAAATCTGGGATGACAGTGGGTGAGGTGACAGTGGAAGCCTCAGACATGCTAGTGGTCATAGAAGCTGCAATGGATTCTGAGACTGTGCTGTGTGTGGCAGTTACAGGCGTAACTGAAGATGTTGTACGTATCGGCGGTGGGATGTTGCCTCGACCAGCACCGCGGCCAGGAGGAGCAGGAATGCGTGATGCAGGCGGACCAGAAGTCCGTGGCGGTGGTGGTGGTGGAGGGCTTAGGCCCTGTTGTCTTCGTGATCTTCTTTGTTGATCTGACATGATGACAGGAAAATGAAAATCGGGGGCAGTACTGTAAACAAAGAACTCAAAAACTCTAATGCAGCCGAGTGTGCAAAAGAGGAGCTAGAAAAAGCAAGGCTCACAGGCCAAAAAAGCAAGCTCTAAAATCTATACTGAGACCGGTGTCTCAATAAGCGAGCTGATCAACAAAAATGGCCAGAATGCCAACAAGCAGTCCCTACAAAGAGAAAATGACCCTCTACAAAGATGAGACGCCAAGCAAACTCCTAACTAAGAGCTGGAGACCTCAACAGGCTGTATCCTTCGCAAGGTGATGAAATCCAAGTCGAACAATACAACATGAGAGACCGATATAAGAAGGATATCCCTCTACCGAAAGGGATCCTGGGTAAAAGAGCCCTAGTAGAATAGATACTAAGCCACCTCGTTCATGACACGTCGGAAAAGGTTTTGGGCACTTCAGCCTTCCGAAGAAGACAGCGATCGATGTTGCCTTAGGGCTAAGTGGAGTGCGGTATTCCACAGAGTCCGTCCGGTTCTCAATCTCGCGGCCGTTTAACCCCTGAACAGTTAGAAACAGTCAGGAGGCCCCTCCACAAACTAGCTGTGACCGTGTCAATAAGTACTAGAGGATTTTAGTTCCCTAAAGACAACGACTATGTCTCAGATGAAAATGACAAGGGGGAATTATTTTGATGCCTATCCCCGGTGTCCTACCTAACTACCAAATTCTTTTGATTTCCTCAAGTGAAGTTAAAGTTGGTTTAATTAGGGTGATTAATTTTAGTGGCTGTCTTTACTCAATCGGGTAGTGGACGTGAGACTTGATGGTGTTATGACGACTCAAACCATGCAAATGAGAATGAATCATAAACAAGCCTTTGTCTTCGATGAAATCTAGCTAAGGTAAAGATAGAGGTTCTTCGATCCAATATACATAACGACTTTCACAAGCAATCAAGTAAAAGATTTTTCTTTTCTTTTCGATTTATAAACCAAGCCAAGCTGAAGTAAACACGCTTTTCAATGTACTGATTTTACAATCTACAATGCTTCTATGCTGAGAATTTTTATGGCAAAATTAATGGTTCATTTCTCTATGCAAAATGCCACTAGACTTTTTCAAATTAAACAACAAATTTGCTCTCAACCAATGATCTTTTTAATTTACTGAAAATGATAATGACAATATGACTGTAAAGCTACAGTGTTCAGTAACAGAAGACAGTGGTGTTGAGTTGGTTGTGGGGAAAAGCCAAGTCAAATGCAATCAAATTGAAAAATGACCAATATGTCAAAAGTGCCACTTAATTCAATCAATCAATCAAGCTCACAAACCATGTAATAAGCAGACCAAACAGACTGGAAATTAACCAGGATGCTAACAGGCAACAGTAAAGACTATCTGAGGCAGGGAGAAACTCAGGAAACCAAGCAAAAATTAAAAAAAAAAAAATTTATCTACTTGCAGACAATACCGCGGGCTATAGACTGCCTGAAGAGCGGCACTGTGTAACTGTCGCGCTGGTATGAATGCCTAGAACGCGGCACTATGTAAATGTCGCGCTGGAAGTGGTTAAGAGGGAGCGGCACTGTGGCAAGAGGGAAAAAAACGCAACTGGAAAAGAAAAAATCAAGTTTTCAGGGTTGTTGCTAACCCAGGGGACTCAGTAATTAAACAGGGAGATAAATCGTGCGAGGAGGGGTGAATAAGGGTCAAAAAAGACCAAAATTCATGGTGGTTTGAAGTGCAACAAAAGACTGATAATTCAAAGATAATTGACTGTGAATTTGAACCAATCAAGCAGTAATCAAACTCAGCGGAGTCGCCATTCTTGTTATGTGGAATTCTGCCCTACGGATAAGCCAAAACTCCCTTAGGCTAAAGTAGGATCTAACTAACTCTAGGCTAAGAACAGACAAAACAAATGCAACCTTGAATCCCTAGATCTAACAAACATCTCAGAATTAAAATGCTGAAGAGAATAGAAAGGAATTTAACTGACCTTGTATCCAAACGCTTGTCTTTGATATTTGCTCCAAGCTCCAAGTAAACCTGTTAACAATAGAACCAAAACACAAGCATGTACTATTCTCTAACAATCTGAAAACATGAGTTAGGATCTAAATCTATGAAAGATACAAATCACATGATTAAAACAAGATTAACACAAATGATTTGGGAAAACAAGACAAGTTATTCCATTACAACTTGAAGATTACTTACAAAGGGTGCTTGATGCCCAAGCCAATCCTCCAACTCCAAGTGTCTTCTCCTCTTAGCTATCTCCACAATGCTGCAAGACCATAAGTTTGGTGCTCTCAAGAGTCCTCCTCCTTCCCAATGGCATGCCTCTCTTTTATAGTGAATGGTGAGGTTAACCAACAAGAGAGATAGGTGGATCTAAGGAGGGATAAGTGGATCAGGGTTTCTAATCGAAGGAGGTGAGTTGGGATCGAATCAAGGAACCTAATCTTCCATCATCTTCGAAAATCCAAGATCCCATAAGTCAAGGGCAAAAACTATTAAAAGGGTGCCGCGCTTTGCAAATGATACAGAGCGCGGCACTGTGCCGCGTTTTGTCAAGCTGGCAGAGCGCGGTAGTGTATGGAAATAAAGTCCAAGGTGGGTCAAAACTTGGCAGGGTGGATTTACCTTCAAGGTTGACTCATCATCTGTCTCTTCTGGATGGTTCAAAGCAGTAGGGAAAGTGTCGTCGAAATGTGTTGTGATGGGGATGCGACACCGTGAAATATAGAGGTATAACAATCAGGGAGTAGTTTGCATTGTATATTTTATCATTGTTTATGCTCTTTGATTTATCTTGTATCATTTACTTTTCCTCTTGTGAATCAAATTTCACAGTACTTTGTCTTTACAAGAGGGAGGGTGCACTAGCTCAACTTGGGCAAATCGTTTTCATCTTGGAGCTCATCATTTTGGCTGGAAATTGATTCAAGGGGGTTAGAGAATCATTTCACTTGGAATCTAAAATACATAGAGGTAAGTTCCTGTTGATGTATTTGTAACTTCAGAATGTATTTCCTATATGTATATTGTATTCCTATAGAGATGTTATTATTCCTCTATATGGAAGTGTTTGTATTCCTATAGAGATGTTATTATTCCTCTATATGGAAGTGTTTGTATTCCTATAGAGATGTTATTATTCAGCTATACGGAAGTGTCGTCATTTATATTGTAAGTGTCGTAACTTATACTTGATGGGTTATTAGACCACCTTGGTGGGGTCGGCCCTGTATAAGTCATGTGGGTCAAAGGGTTATTAGACCACCCTATTGGGGGTTGACCCTGTCAGCATTATGTTATGTGGTTAAGTTTAGGCTGACCTAGTAAAGGTTATTAGGAAAGTCAAGTCATGTATAAATAGAGTGCGAGAGGCACTCTATTTCATAATTCACTTTTCTCACTCATACTCTCATTGGAGAGTGGCGCACTTGTGGAGGAGGAGAAGTTGCTGCTAGGATAAGACTATCTCTTATGCTTGGGTTGTATCATTGCTCTATCTATCTCTGAGGAAGTTGTGGCATTTTTCACCTTTATGGTTTTCCCTAGTGAAACTCTGTGTGTCTATTGTCTCTTGTGTGCTTGCATTATTATGTCCATGATTGATATACTGTAGATATGTTGTACATGTTGTTCTCTCAGTTAAGATACTAGATCATATTGAAGTAAATTCTGAAAAACTAACATGGTATCAGAGCTAGCCTGAAAGAAGGCATGGTATGGCATTTATGACACCTGTTGCACTTGCGAAGCTAGGGCTTGATATAGCAAAAACCAGTCATCGTAGCACTTTCGCTATAAATCCATTTTGGTGAGGTTTCAGGATCTGAAACTCTTACAGGTCGAAGATAAGATCCCCATGTACCTTGTATCTAAAGAAAAACTTCTAATTCGTTGTACTTTGTGTTTTATGATTTGTACAATCTAGGGTTTCTGACTCTTCCAGATCTAAGTCATAAACAGGTGACCTAGGCAAAAAGGTCATAACTTGGGCTAGGAAGCTCCAAATGAAATTTCATAAAAAGTGATAGGTAGGGCACTGACATTAATTTCACAGGCCAAAGGTTTAGAGGCCGAAAGTGAACCAGTGACACGTGGCACTCTGTACAAGTTCGCTCTCATGTTTTATCCAATAAACAGGTCACATTGCAACACTTGGCATACCTTTCTCTTGGAGAATCCAATTGAGGTCATACATGTGGGGTTGGAAATATGACAGGTCGGGCTACCACGGGTAGAAGTTTCAGACCCTGTGGATTCGTAATTTCGGAGTTGCACCAGAAAAAATCAGGGGCATATTTATGTCAAAACAGAATTGGATTTTGAGCACCTTCATTCATGGCTCCGGGAATTAGGGTTTTGAAGAAAGTTGGAATTTTTGTAATCGGAGACCACGGCTGAATGCTACTCATCAAAATCGAAATTTAAAGACCAATTTCAAATATTTTGGTTGGGCAGAAGGTTGGGCTTGATCAAACCCTAGTTCGGGACTTTGATCAGAAAAGTGGAAAATTAGGGATTCTACAAAAGTTGGGATTTTTTAAGTCTGTCACCACGGCTGGAAGCTCCTCAGAAAAAGCAAAGTTTAGAGCTTTGGATCGAACCTTTTGGTTGGGCAGCAAGGTGGGCTTTATCAAAACCTAGTTCGGGATCCTATCTAGAAGATCCAGAAGTTTCAAAGGCATTTTTGAGGGGTGAAACTTTGCAGTTTTCAAATTTTGATTATACCAACTTGATCATCTCATCAAGGCGCATCTTTCTATCCTTTCAGAACTTTGAAATTCAAAGTTTGAATTTTTAGGGTTTCTTTGACAAAACCTAATCCAGCTCCAGATCCAGTTTCTGCAAATCAAGTGGATTGGGTTAATCCTAGAAGAGAATGAATTGGTCACCTGCATAAGTGAAGAAGTTCCAGTTTTAGAGGAAGATAAGGCTAAGGCCTTACATAAGAAGATTACAAGCAATCTCGACAGGTATGACTTATCCAAGTATGTTTCAAGATTTGTTCATGATTAAGTTTATGGTATGTTTGTCTTCATTAAGGTTAGTACAATCTTGATTAACTTTAGACTTGTCGTATCACCTTAATAAAATTATGAATGCACGATAGAAGATATTCATTGATTAGGGTTTTGACACTTATGATTGTACTAATGCATTGTGGTGTGGTATGAGGTTGATGTTGTCCGCTAACATGAAAGGTACATCAAGAAAGATAAATCATGTTCTAGTTCAAGAACATATGACCATGGTGACATGAAGACAAATGTTCATCCGTTGCCATGGATCACATAGAAGATCTACTTACGAGGTATGTATAACTTGGTTCTATAATGGTTAACCTATGAGATATGCAGGTTACTAGCACAAGTCATTGAAGAGAACAAGAAGACATTATGCGGGTATGTTAGACATAACTAGCTAGCATGCTAATCCAGGTATGTTTTTCCGATATCAAGTTAGAATCCTACCTTGTGTTAGGATCTCTTATATAAGTATACATGGCATGATTGATAATGATTATTCAGTGAAGTTAGTAATCATGGGTTTAGGCATATTATGCTTCTTACTTTGATTGATGATATGACTAACCAGAAAAGTCCTATGGTCAAATAGGAATATGCATGAGTAATAGAATTGTGATAAATTATCTGTGTATGAAATGATCTTGACCATACATATTTAAGATTACTTAGAATCATAATGTTTTTTATAGTATTAAGATTATACTAATGAATGTATGTATGAGACCTCGAGGATAACACAATGATGATACTAGTAAGTATGCATAGTGATCGAGGATGGATATAAGTTCAAAGACAGGTAATCCAGGAAACAAAGATCAAGAGGGAGCACACTCCAGTAGTTCCTGCAAGGAAGAAAAGATTGAGAGGGAGTCCACCCAACAAACAAACAAAGATAAGAATTTGAATTGTCATTTCTTCCATATTTGTTTGTTTAAATAAATGATGTATATGCTTATGTTCCTAGACTTAGTGTGTGTATTATGCATATTAGAATAATTGCATTAATGAACAGTATATTACTAATATGCATGTGATGGGTAAGTGGCCTATGGCACTGTACAACATTCCATTGCTACTTATCTAGAATGAAACCTCTTTGCTGACATGTTGGGAGTTGTGCACACTCTTAACAATGTTCTGGTAGAGATTGGAAGGCATCTAGAAAGTTACGGGATATGGATAAATGTTGTATTAAAGCATTGCATGACTGTATGACATATTTATTTATATGTAAGAATTTGTTCTAAAAAACTATGAGATGTTTTCTAATCATGCAATTTAACTTGTTTTGAGGAAATATCGTATACCATCACCTACAGAATTAGGACTACAACATTTGTTCAACAACAAAGTTATCTATTCAAGATATTGAAGATATTGAAGTTCCCAAGATTCTAGAAGAATGCCATGATAGAGGAGTACCATTCGATCATGTTTGGGATGCAGTCCCAAGACCTGAAGGGAAGATTGTTGTGACTTCCAAATGGATCTACAAGATCAAGCATGCTGCAGATGGCAGCATAGAGAAATATAAAGCAAGAGTTGTAGCTCGTGGCTTCTCCCAGAAAGAAGGGATTGACTATGAAGAGACCTTTGCTCATGTGGCCAGATACACTTCCATTAGATCAGTACTTTCTTTGGCTGCAGTGATGAAATGGAAGATACACTAGATGGATGTCAAGATAGCTTTCTTGAATGGTGTAGTCGAGGAGGAAGTGTATGTGGAGCAGCTACTTGGTTTTGAGACACATGACAAAGAGTCATATGTGTGCAAATTGAATAAATCCTTGTATGGATTGAAGCAATCTCCTAGGACTTGGTATGGTAGGATGGACAGTTTTCTATCCAGTTTGGGATTTATCAAGTGTAAAGCGGATTCCAACCTTTACTACAAGGTTGAGGAAGGCAATCCAGTGATACTACTTTTATATGTGGATGACATGTTTGTTACAGGTGAGGATATATTGATTGCCGACACGAAGAGGAAGCTTGCTTCCGAGTTCGAGATGAAGGACTTGGGGATGACGCACTATTTTCTAGGCATGGAGGTGTGGCAGAGTGCAGATGGGATCTTCCTTGGACAAGGGAAGTATGCAGTAGAGATCCTGAAGAGGTTCGGGATGATGTACTGCAAGGCCATGGCCACACGTATGGCATCGAACTTGAAGCTTTTGTGTGATGCTTCATCTGAGCCGGTTGATGTCACTATGTATCATCAGATGATTGGGTCCTTGATGTACCTGACGAACACGAGACCAAATATTTTCTTTGTAGTGAACACATTGAGTCAGTTTCTGACAGATCCAAGGAGTGTTCACCTGGTTGCTGTAAAGCATATTCTGAGGTACCTGAAGGGTACAATTGATTATGGGCTCAAGTATGATGCGAATCAAAAGTTTAACCTACAGGTTTATGTTGATTCAGACTGGGCAAGCAGTGCTGCAGATAGGAAGAGCACATCTGGGTGTTGCTTCAATATGGGATCAGGTGTGATCTCTTAGTTTAGCAGGAAGCAATCCTATGTAGCACTGAGTACAGCCAAAGCAGAGTATGTTGCATCTTGTTCGGCTAGTTGTGAGGTAGTATGGCTCTGGAAGCTACTATCTGAGCTATTTGATCTCCCGTTGGAGGCTACTAGTATCTTTTGTGACAACCAGAGTTGTGTGAAGCTGTCTGAGAACCCGGTGTTCCATGACAGGTCGAAGCACATTGAGATGAAATATCACTATATCAGGGATATGGTGCAGAGAGGGATAGTGAAGCTCATGTATGTTGTGATGGATGAGCAGGTTGCGGATGTGTTGACGAAACCACTAGCCAGAGTGAAGTTCGAGTACTTCAGAGAGAGGCTTGGTGTTCTTCAGATTGACGACACTTCGAAGAAGAAGTGATGGACACATTTGTAGGAGCCATTCCAAGCATGGTGAGAGGAGGATCCTTCCCATGGATGTGGATGTAAGCACTGGATGATGAGCATCAGGACGATGCTCTAGTTACTGCTCTGTATATGCATCATGTTGGATGCTTGTTATGATCAATTGGATCATGTATATGTATATGCATCATGTTGGATGCTTGGACCATGTATCTGTATATGTATCAGGTGGATATGATTGTATGATCAGGTAAATCATGTTGATATATATCAGGTGGATACATTGTATGATTAGGGGGATCATGCATGATGATATGTATCAGGTAGATACTTGGTATGCATCAGGTGGATGCATTGTATGATCATGGATGACGAGCTTCAGGATGTTTCTCCAGATGATATGTATCAGGATGATGCTATGATGATGATCAGGTTGATCATGTGATGATGTACATCAGGATGATGTATGGTGAGTATCAGGTTGATACTCTGTGGCCGTGGACAGGTTGTGCAGATAAGCATATAATAGCGCCCTAGCAAGTTTGCAGATACTCTTTCAAAGTTTTTCCTATGGCATATAATAGCGCCCTGGGATATCTGGAAAATGCTCTTTCTAGGTTTTGCTTGGGAGGCCATATAATAGCGCCCTGGGAGGTTTGCAGATACTCTTTCGAGGTTTTTCCTATGGCATATAATAGCGCCCTGGGATATTTGGAAAACGCTCTTTCGAGGTTTTGTCCTATGGCATATAATAGCACCCTCGGAGATCCGATAGGTTGAGCTGCGTGCTCGTAATCAATCCTGGGATGCTCTTTCGAGGTTTTGCCATGACCACATATAATAGCACCCTGGGAGATCCGATAGGTTGATCTGTGTGCTCGTAATAAGTCATGGGATTCTCTTTCGAGGTTTTGTGGTGGGGTCACATGTAATAGCTCCCTGGGAGATCCGATAGGTTGGGTTGTGTGCCCGTAATCAGTCCTGGGATGCTCTTTCGAGGTTTTGTGACTCACGTAATAAGTCCTGAGGATTCCACAGTATGGCCAGTGATGAAGACCTGCAAGTGGTGGGCCTACATCCAGTATGAAAAAGGACTAACTCTATAGAACTTCCTATTTCGAGCAGTTCAGAGATTGATTGAGATAGCAACAGTAGTGACAACGACAATGATTCGATGTTGATGATCCAGTGACAATGATCCAGAGAAGAAGACTTGTGCTAGAAGACCTGTGTCGAGAAATACCTTCCTAGTTAAGAGGGAGTGTTGATGTATTTGTAACTTCAGAATGTATTTTCTATATGTATATTGTATTCCTATAGAGATGTTATTATTCCTCTATACGGAAGTGTCGTCATTTATATTGTAAGTGTCGTAACTTATACTTGATGGGTTATTAGACCACCTTGGTGGGGTCGGACCTGTATAAGTCATGTGGGTCAAAGGGTTATTAGACCACCCTATTGGGGGTTGGCCCTGTCAGCATTATGTTATGTGGTTAAGTTTAGGCTGACCTAGTAAAGGTTATTAGGAAAGTCAAGTCATGTATAAATAGAGTGCGGGAGGCACTCTATTTCATCATTCACTTTTCTCACTCATACTCTCATTGGAGAGTGGCGCACTTGTGGAGGAGGAGAAGTTGCTGCTAGGATAAGACTATCTCTTATGCTTGGGTTGTATCATTGCTCTATCTATCTCTGAGGAAGTTGTGGCGTTTTTCACCTTTATGGTTTTCCCTAGTGAAACTTTGTGTGTCTATTGTTTCTTGTGTGCTTGCATTATTATGTCCATGATTGATATACTGTAGATATGTTGTACATGTTGTTCTCTCAGTTAAGATACTAGATCATATTGAAGTAAATTCTGAAAAACTAACATGGTATCAGAGCTGGAACAACAATATCAAACATCAGTAATTAAATATTGGAACATACTCATCATGTTGTTGTTGGAACATCATCAACCATCCTTATGTGGATACTGGAACATCATCATCATCATCATGCAAATGCTGGAATCATCAGTATAGAGATACTGGAACAACATCATCATATGGAATATGCATTGTGGTGAGAACTCTGGTAGATGATGTTGACTTACTAATCCTTTTGGACCAAACAAGCCTAGATAGACATACCAATCTACCCAAGGATCAAACAGGCCTTGTCTGGATTACTAATACTTTCAGACCAAACAAGCCTAGCCAGACATACCAATCCACCTAGGATCTAGCCAGTGTTGACATACTAATCATTTCGGATCAACCAGGCATTGTCGGGCTGACGTACCAATCCTACACTGAGCTTCCATACCAAGGCTCCAGGAAACTACTCCCTCTTTCGAGGGTGATTCTTTCAGACCCATCTTCACTCCTTCTTTCGAAGGAGGTCTTATCAAACCATTCATCATCTTCACTCCTTATTTCGAATGAGGTCTTATCATACCAACATCATCTTCACTCCCTTCGAAGAAGGTCCTATCGGACCATCATCATCATCACTCCCTCTTTCGAGGGAGGTCCTTACGGACCACACCAAGCTTGTCTCGAAAGTATTCAAACTTTAAACCTAAGTTACCGAAAATTCCTAAGCAACTTTGGTGAAACGTTATTCCCTGTTTCGGATCGTGAA
Organism: Larix kaempferi; assembly: GCA_027924585.1. Lineage (NCBI taxonomy): Eukaryota > Viridiplantae > Streptophyta > Pinopsida > Pinales > Pinaceae > Larix > Larix kaempferi. The sequence goes on along the minus strand of BSBM01000687.1, from coordinate 3,172,780 downwards.
ATGGAGGGGATACGGCCTTGAAACGTCACTGATACGTATCAGATTGGTACAGATACGTTTCAGGGAAATGGTAATATTAAATTCTTAAATTAAAAGTGGCATTCTCCTTATATTTCATTTTCTATCATTTTACTTAAATTTTTAACATTACCATTAATTGTTTTAGGATGTTTGAGAGTGGTTCCAACCTCATTGGACTTCATATGCAAAAAGTAGAATTTTTAATCCCATTCAGAATTCAACAAACTTAACAATTTTAAAGATTTCAGGATTGCAACGTTGCCACCAGATTCTATCATATATGAGGGTATGGGATCGACATTCAATCAAGCACATCAACCCCTCTATGTACCTTGATGTTGGTGGTGTTGATTGTTGAACTCCTCTGTCTTGGATGGACTTGTACCCACTTCCCTAGCCAGAGGATGTGAACATTGGTGTTGGACAGGTTCCTTCAAGCCCAAGGGAATCAAGCTAGGCTCGAGATCCCTATTTTCAATATATTTTTGTTGAGGACACAGATGATGACTATAACTCCGAGCATGAGGATTCAAATGATAGTAGTTATAAAAATTCATAGTATCACGTTACAGGTATGATTAATGATATTCGACAGTAGTGGCAGGTGATGATGATGATGTACAATGACAATATTATGATGATTATGATGATTATAATGACAATGATATATATGTGTGTGTGTGTCGTTTCCCCGCCATATCATATCTGGATTTTTTGAAAATTTGTCATATTAGTTTCCCCCCCTCCCCGTATTCGTATCCATTTCCGTATCTGCTTTAGTGCAACTTAGCTTTAAACGAGAAATATGCTTAGTCAACACATCAGCAACTTGTTCCTATGAACATACTTGAGCTTTACAGCTCCCTTCTACACCATATCTCGGATATAGTGATACTTGATCTCGATGTGCTTCGATATACCATGAAACACCGGGTTTTCTGACATCTTGATACAACTCTAATTATCGCAATGGACATCAGTCACATCTATCTCTGCATCAAACAATCCTGCCAATATCTTTTGAATCCAAACTGCTTCGCTATAAGATGAACATGTTGCAATGTATTCAACTTATGCTGTACTGAGAGCAACACAGGGCTGCTTTCTACTGATCCATGAGATCATACCTGATACCAAACTAAAACAACATCCTAAAGTGTTATTTATGTCCTCGGCACTTCCATCCCAATCTAAGTCTGTATCTCCATACAATCTGAACTCACTATCTAATGCATATCTGAGTCCATAGTCCAACATACCTTTTAGACATTGTTATTACATCCATAGTAGTCGAGCTACCATTATTGCAGAGTAGAGTCTTGTACATTTTTTAGCCAGGCCTTTACACCTTTTTTTATGAGATCAACCTATGATGAGCAGTACCTTTTGATGATCACTCACTTATCAGAGCAACCCCAGATCAGACATAGTGAACCGTATGCCAAGGCTGAGCCTCATGACCTCAAATTTGATGACCGAGGTGACCATTTACATTCCATACATATCAATGCAGTGTCCATAGTTTTCAGCAACAGTGTTTCTAGAGACTTTTGATGATCCAGATGGCAGGTACAGGTATATGGCCCAACAAGTATATAGTGTGCATTGGTTATGATTATTTTTCTCTTTTGTTCATCATAGTAGCTTGACTTGGTATTTAGTAGTCATGATTTGGCGGTATATATATATGTTATATTGACATGGTTGCTTAATGATTATCTAAATGGTCTAATTAATCAGAATTAGAATCTCTTGTTTATACTCATTGGTTTTAACCTCTTAGTAGTATGGACGCGATCATTCCCACCATTTATGGCTTGCTAGATTTGGCATCACCTTTCACTTTCCCCATCCATCCGTTCTCTCCCATATTTGGTTTTCACCATGACTTACACCTCAGCCTATGATATGGAGGACTTCCCCACTTTTGCCTCTGTGTTGGATAGCATCCCTGTTAGTTTATGTCTCGGCTCTAAGTTGGAAACATAACTTATCGAAGCCTTGATCCTTCTAGTCCAGGAGAACCAATTGGTGTTGGTTCCTAAGCTAGGTGAGTTGGATTTGATGCATTGACCTCTAGTCAATTTCCCCGATGTTTGTGTTGGCTTAAACTGACCCGGAGGTTTTCAAATAGACCCAGGTTCTTTGTGGTTCTCCCTTTGACCAACAAAACCCCTTCGCACCGGCCCTTTCGGCAACAACCTGTGAGCAGGTTGAGGCCTCACCCGAGGTGTATCTCTATGGGGTACTGTGGAATCAGGTTTCCACAGTAAATGATGAGTTGTTTATATGAACAGGCTACGCAGCGCAGGACAGAAGGACGGCTCTGTGGGCAGAGTGATGCGGTACGCAACAGGATCTATGCTGCGAACAGTACCGCGTGGTGCAAGCAACCCTACGGGCTACACCAAGGGTTTCTTACTGCTGCGAATCTTCTACTGGAACTGCGAATCACCCACCATTATCCTCTAATTGGAAAATCTTGGAAATGTTAAGGCACTGAAATGAATATCACTCATCCATTCATTCAGGCACTTACTGACTATCTTTCTTGCCTTCGTCAAGAACTTGAATTATTACAACATGAACTGGAATGATAAACATGATTAACTGAGCTGCGTTCCTTGACTGTGTTTTAAGAAACTAATTATACTTAATTGACTGATTCACGACCTTAACATAGAATTGAGATGTTCACCATTCATCTGCTTCCGCGGAACCTAGAATATCATTCCCAAACTTCTCCTATTGGTAAATGCATATCAAAGTTCTCATATTACAGCATGCAAGGAAACATTCAAGCATTTATTCTACAGAAAATACAGACAGTCATTCATTCATAAACATTATCACATAACACATGATTTAACGTGGTTCACTTCCCCGGATGGAAAGCTACATCCACAAGAATGGTTGGTAATATATTTCTCTCAAAAGGGATGGGGCAACGGTTCTTAGTCTGTGCACTCAGCTGCAGACTCTTCTTTCTCTCGGCTAGGTCTCTGCACACGCAGCTGCAGATCCTTTACAATATTCTCATCTCGAAGAGATTTTACAATACAAAAAGGCTATCTCCTTAAGTTCTTAGCAACAACAAAAGACTAACAATAATCCAAAAGGAGAATAACTCTGAGAACCCCTATCCCATACAAAAATGTCTTCTTAAATAGATCATGCCCGAAGGTCATGTCTGTACAATACCGAAGACTTAAAACCCAAAACCCTAAGGGTTTCCAAAACTGTGCCAGTTTTCCAAACCGGCTTTCTGGCTCCTGGTAGCGTCTGCTTGATCATGGCGGATCTCCACATCCTCATTTTGTCGCTATCGGCCTACCTGTCGCACGCGTGCCTACAGCCTACTTCTGTCGAACTGTTTCTCTCTAACGATTTTACCTTCTGTGCGTGCCAAACGTCTCTTTCTTTAACAACCCACGCATGGCCGCCTTCCTGTTTTGCCTATGTCCGCCGCTCGGCAATCCTGCAGTATCTTTCCAAAAATGGTTGCTACTAGTCAAGCCAGTAACTACACTTAATGCTTGTCCAGCACACTGTTTTGTTGGCTCCACGTGGCTTCCTAAATCCGCAGCACTGCTTCTGCGCAGTACTGGTCTTCGCATCACGGCCAAAACTTCGACATTGCGCGCAACTCCGCAGTCTCGTCAAAAGTTGGATGTTGCACGCAGCTTCGCAGCATCCTCAATACTTAGGCAAAATTGTGTTTCTGAGCTGCGCTCAGCTCAGCTTTCCCTACTTGCCTCAAAAAGGTGCTTCCCAAAACTTTAACTCAACCTGGTCCCAACATGCCCCTTACACTTACATGTGGCTCGTCCCCGAGCCACTGATTGTTTCAACTGTCTCACTCTGCGCCACGACCGGTGGGATGAACTTGGCCGCGAACTCGTCATATGTTCTGCACAACTGCACCACTGCTTCTCTTGTATCCTCCTCAACCTGTTTAATTGTCTCAAACAGTGTTGGAGTTATTTCTTGTCCAATTTGATCTTGTACCTGCTCCTGGTTATTGCGCAATTCTATTAACTTATCTTCAATCTGCTGTGATACCGCCATGGCATTCTCCAAGAGCTGCTACGACTGATTATCCATCTCAATCTCTTTTTGTCATAAATCCTGTACTTCTTTCTTCAGGATGGATATCTCCTTATATCTCGGCATCCTTTCTCTGGGTGGCAGAGCTTTCACCTCTGTGTTCAACTTGTCCAGCGCGGTCTGTTTTTCTTGTACCGCGGTCTTGACCTGCAGCAACCCTTGACCCTCTTCAAGGGTCGTGATTACCTGCGAAAGCTTATCTAGAAGAGATTGGCACTTAGCCATCTCACTTGTGATGCTTTCCGAGGCGGCGCTCACTGCTTGCTCTCTGACCTGTTGTTCGGTTAATGGCGCCTACTTGCTCAGCTTATCCCTCAATGTAGCAATATCGGCCTCATAATAAATCTCCTTGTCCTGCATCTCCGTCTGCAAGGACCTCACCTTATCTTCGATCCTCAGAACTGTGTCCGCAGGATCATCCTGGATTTCTATGCCTTTGATATCCTTTGCCACATTGGATATGGTGGTCTCCATATTCTATCGGCGGTCCTGCTCGTTGCGTAGATATAGTTCTACCTTCTGCTGAATTTGTCTGTTTACTGCGGTTTGTTCTTCCTGTAACTTCATCGCTTCAACTGTCCTTTCATGCATCTCCTCCATGATCTGCGTGTGGATGAAGTGCAATCCTGGCAAGGGGATTTTGACTAAGTCGAGATCTACCCTCTCGAATCCCTTTATGTCCAAGGCCACTTGCTCTGCTATTGGCAAGACAATAGCCAATGGGTACACATAGACAATCCTAGTCTTTGACGGTAGCGTTATTGCTAGCTGATGGCTTCCTTGCTGTGAGGTTCCTACCGACCTCCTTTCAGCCCCTGCTTCCTGCGGCACAATAGGACTTTTCTGGACATTCTCCATTTTCTTCATTAGGCCCTGCATTGCGAGCCTCATCTAGTGCAGGTCATTGTGGATGACCTTGTCCTTCTTTTCCTTAGCCTCCATCAGCTCCTTCATCTACTCTGAGATTGTTTCGGCTATCATCTCATAGTCATCATCATTGAGGACTGCCTCTGATTGAATCTTTGTATCCTTCACCTTTTTCCTCGACTTTGGCTTTTGTGAAGTCTCAGCTTCTTTTCTCTTCCCTGTTTCTTCAATGATTGGGCATGAGAGTGGGATCGGCTCATCTTCTTCTGAATCTGTCTCCATGTCCATGACCTCTACGCGGAATTCTTCTGGCCAATCTTTCATGAGGTCCTCAATATCCTACTCATACATGTTGTACTTTCCTGGGAACCACTCTAGTTTCCTCGCTTGTGCTTTCGGCGATATGAATATACATTTCATATCCGCCTCAAAGTCAATGATGCGGATATACTTCACCGTGACCTGCTTTGTGATGCGGGGTGTCTTCGTGATTGCGTCGCGCAACTGCATATAGTACTGGTAAAAGACTTCTGCGGTTGCATGCTGGCGCTCTGGATTTGTGTTTGCCCAGAGGTTGACGAACTTAAACCCTCTAGGATCCTTGGGATCCATAACGATGCCCGCATAATCTCGCAGCTCCTTCCATCCGCACAAAGCAATCAGGACGATGAGCCAGGTGAAATGGAACTGGCTGCCATTCACCTGGGTGTCGTTGAGTTCTTCAAGAAACTCATTCAGCAGAAACTGACACCAATTGAAGTTGTGGCCTTCGGCCGCTGCGGCGTCAAGGAGTATTGCGCCCGCAGGTACCTCCGAAGGTCTAGCTATTTTGAGCATCTTGCCTGCGAGCAACTGCGTTACAAATCTTGTTGCTCGGTCCTTTATGTCTTCTGTCAGGAATCCTCTTTTTCCCTTTACCACGTAGTGTGTCTTCTTCATCTTCTCCACAACCTCTTTTTCTTTTCTCTTCCCCTGGAAGAAATGCTTCGGATCCTTACCGCGCTTACTTAACCCGGTAATGCGGTGGATCAAATCAATATTAATATCCACGTTTCTGTCCAGCCACAGATAACCTTGATGGATTCGCGCCATGAGTGTGCGAACCACGATATTCAGTTCTGGGGAACGGTCAAAATGTGGTAATCTTAACAAGTTCAGTAGCCCTGACTGGACGACAGGTGCTAACCAACTGTCAGCTACCAAGTTCAGAGTTCCCTTGGCGTCCTTTTTCCAACACATATACTGGTCTTGTTGAAAATCTGGGTATTTGGGAACATTTGGCTCGTCTTTCTTCATTCCCAAGAGGTCATAATCCTCCCATTTACAATCTGCTATCTTTCCCAGCAGATTGTTACCAACGTTTACATGCTTTGACATAGGCGACAGTGGGATGTCATATCTCGCATTCTTGAGCAATTTAAACACAGGGGCATTCAGTGCCCGCGGGGAGATATATTCAGGTGTCATCTTCAACGGTTCTGTCTGAAAAGCTGGTGCTTTCTATGCCGAGGATCCCAACTTTATGATATTGGATCGAGGTGCAGTTACCACTTTTCCCTTATATTTTGGTTTTTCCTGCATCGTGGGATTAATTCATGGTGATCTGCAGGATCCTTCACCTTGTTCTATGGCTACCTTCTTAACTGGAGTTTTCATTAACTGTTGAATCCCTCCTTGCTGAAAGATCCTCAAGGCTTCTTCAAGGGTCAGTTCTTATTCTCTAAAGGAGGGTTCAGACATTCAAAAATGGGGTAGCGGCTAAGGCAGACAGACTACAGATGGCTACTAGCTCAGAGAGGTTAATCGCAAGAAAATTCTAAGTGCTTGGTAACGCCCGCGAGTCTCCCAATGGTGTTATTTATAGGCGCAGCAGACCCTCTCCCACGTCCTTTAACAACTAGATAATCATTTAATGTGGTGTCCATTGGCGAATTTGAACGGATCCTTCGGTCTTTTCTATTATCAGCGTGCTCAGAACGGCTATCTTTTCTTTAAATGCTAAAGCGGTTGCTACAATGGTCATCTAACGGTTATTTTTCTGAAAAGCCATGCAATGGCTATTTTTCTCTGGGTGCTGCGCCGAACTGCACGGAAAGCCATCTGCAACCCTGCGCAGATACTTCGTAGTGCCAAAAATTTCCAACTACACGGCAATCCATCTGCAACCCTGCGCGGATACTTCGCAGTGCCAAAAATTTCCAACTGCGTGGCTACTTTGCAGTGCCAAAAATTTCCAACTGCGCGGCTTCCACTCTTTTTTTTTTTTTTTTCGCGCAACTTCAACAGTGCTGCGCGGTGCATAGATCATTTTTCTTATCATACCTTTTTCCTTTTATCATACATGTACAGACTCTTTTACATTTCTAGTTTCCACTTCCAACTGTACTTGACACTTAGAACTTCCTTCCTTGGTTCATTATTCAGGGTTCTGCGAAGCAGTGCTATCATGGTATAGCTTTAGCCTGCTTCCATTTATCAAAGTTGGCAAAGTATCACCAGCTAAATTGGCTAATTGGACTGCACCAGTGTTAGTAACATGTATCACAGTATATGGGCCAAGCCAATGTATCTTAAATTTACCAGGGAATTTCATGAATTTGCTATCATACAGGAGGACTAGATCACCTACCTGGAAACATTTGTTCTTTATATGGCGATCATGCCATGCTTTCTCGCGGTCCTTCTGAGCTTGCTGGTGGAAGCCTACGATGAAGCGATCTTCCTCCAAGCCCAGTAAATGTAGTAATCTTTCTTCTAGAGCTTCGCAATCTGCCATCCCTATAAATGCAGCGATTCTCAGACTAGGGACAATATATTCCATAGGCATTATAGCCTCCTGCCCATAAACCAACAGAAAGGGTGTCTGTCCTGTCAATTTCTTGCATGTGGTCCTGTATGCCCATAGCACAGATGAGACGCGCAGGTCCCAATTGTCTCTATTTACATTGCACACCTTAGTGAGTGCGTTCTCCAATATTTTATTGAAAGCCTCTACAGTACCATTCACCTGTGGATGATATGGAGTACTGCGCTGATGACGAATGTAGAATTCTTTTGTAAGTGCCTCAATCGTCTTGTTCAGAAAGCGAGTACCTTGGTCACTCATCAAAATCTTCGGACAGCCAAATCTGGTGAGTATTTCTTCAAAAATAAACTACGCAGCAGTACTGGCGCTGCAATCCTTAACTGGTTTTGCTTCTTCCCATCTGATGAGGTAATCTGTAGCAGTAATAATATACCTTGCACCCATTCTTTTTCCTGGTGGGTTTATAGGACCCACGAAGTCTATTGCCCATTTTTCAAATGGCTGCAATGTTAAATGTGGATTCAATGGCATCTCATCGCGGTGTGATGGTTTTCCTGTCCTCTGACAAACATCACAGTTCCTGCAATGTTCTTCGGCATCTTTATGGATCGTAGGCCACCATAGCCCTGCGCGCAGTATCTTCTGCGCAGTAGCACTTCCTGCATAGTGACCTCCTGCGATTCTTGAGTGTGCGTCGGCTAGAATAAATGGCTTCTCATGATCGAGTATGCACCTGCACAGGACTTCATCCGGCCCAAGTTTGTATAACTGACCTGCAATTATAGTGAAGTCCGCGGCGCGCACCACTAACTATTTTTTCTGCTAGACCGAGAATTCCTGGGGTGCCATCCCTGTGGTTAGGAATTCAATGATATCCTTGTAATAATCATCGACAACTTGTATACTAAATAACTGTGCATCAGGCAGACTGTCTTCAATATTCGTCGGCTCCTCTCCTGACTTGATCCTTGACAGATGATCAGGTCCCAAGTTCAGTCTACCTGGTTTGACAATAATTTCAAAGTCATATTCCTGGAACAGCAATAGCCATCGGCATATGCGTCCCCCTAACACTGGCTTGTTGACCAAATATTTCAACGCAGAATGGTCAATAAACATAAGGAAGTGCGATCCCAGCAAGTAGTGTCTAAATTTCTGTAGGGCATATACCATCGCAAGGCCTTCCCTCTCAATAGTAGTATAGTTCTTCTCTATTGTCGAAAGCTTTCTGCTAGAAAATGCAATAGGGTGGTCAATACCTCCATCTGCTGGTTGAGCTAACACGATCCCCGGGGCAATACATGATGCGTCAACATGGACATGGAATGGCTTTGTCCAGTCTAGGAAGACTAGAATCGGCGCGGGTGGGTTCTACGATAAGGGTGGCGTGGTTTTTGCAGCCGGCGGATTCTCATGGGTAAATGGTTGTGTAACTTCGCTATCAAGATCGCGGGAGATTTCAGTATCTATATGAAGTTTAGGGCCTTCCGGATCTTTATTAATTTTATATCTCTTACCACTTCTAAGAGTATGTGTCTCTTCATCATAATCAATATATGTATTGTTTATCATGACAAACTTCAAGCATACTACTACATTCTTAGAACACCTTTCTCAACTAACAGCATCTTAATGTATAGACTGAGGTTGTTCTGAAACTTACCGTGGAATCCTCCGAAAAAATTTGCTTCTGCTTGGCTGTAGGATTTGAGTGTTTCTACAGCCAATTCTGTTACAAATCCCTCTAGCATATTATCGACCCAATAATCAACTGCGTGTGACAACGGGCTGTCTAACGCTTTAAGCTACATTGTGAGCTCGGGAGTCCACTCCGTAGGAACTCCTCCTTGGAAATAGTTTTTCTTCTCTGCGAGCCGCGAGATCCATGCATGCAGCTCATTTGGAAACGATGCCCAAAAGATCTCATGAATGTCGTCCAACAGATATCTATCCGACCACTATGTGTCGCGTAGACGCGGATGTCTATTTTCTTATCTGTTAAAATCGCTTATGGTCTTATCCCACCAAGCTTGAATTTATGTCTTTTCAGGATGCCAATAGTCAGATCCTTCAGGGAACTGATATTCTTCTTCACACATCATGATTGCAACTCAACAAAACCATTTCAACTCATCATGGATTCTAGCGCGGCAACGGAACCATTTCAACTCATCATGGATTCTAGCACGGCAACGGAACCATTTGTTGGCTTAAACTGACCCAGAGGTTTTCAAATAGACCCAGGTTCTTTGCGGTTCTCCCTTTGACCAACAAAACCCCTTCGCACCGGCCCTTTCAGCAACAACCTGTGAGCAGGTTGAGGTCTCACTCGAGGTGTATCTCTATGGGGTACTGTGGAATCAGGTTTCCACAGTAAATGATGAGTTGTTTATCTGAATAGGCTGCGCAGCGCAGGATAGAAGGACGGCGCTGCGGGCAGAGTGATGCAGTATGCAGCAGGATCTATGCTACGAACAGTACTGCGTGGTGCAGGCAACCCTGCGGGCTGCACCAAGGGTTTCTTACTACGAATCACCCACCATTATCCTCTAATTGGAAAATCTCGGAAACGTTAAGACACTGAAATGAATATCACTCATCCATTCATTCAGGCACTTACTGACTATCTTTCTTTCCTTCGCCAAGAACTTGAATTATTACAACATGAACTTGAATGATAAACATGATTAACTGAGTTGCATTCCTTCATTGTGTTTTAAGAAAGTAATTATACTTAATTGACTGATTCACGACCTTAACATATAATTGAAATGTTCACCATTCATATGCTTCCGCGGAACCTAGCATATCATTCCCAAACTTCTCCTATTGGTAAATGCATATCAAAGTTCTCATATTATAGCATGCAAGGAAACATTCAAGCATTTATTCTACAGAAAATACTGACAATCATTCATTCATAAACATTATCACATAACACAGGATTTAAAGTGTTTCACTTCCCCGGATGGAAAGCTACATCCACAAGAACGGTTGGTAATATATTTCTCTCAAAAGGGATGGGGCAACCGTTCTTAGTCTACGCACTCAGCTGCAGACTCTTCTTTCTCTCGGCTAGGTCTCTGCGCACGCAGCTGCAGAGCCTTTACAATATTCTCAGCTCGAAGAGATTTTACAATACAAAAAGGTTATCTCCTTAAGTTCTTAGCAACAACAAAAGACTAACAATAAAAAGGAGAATAAATCTGAGAACCCCTATCCCATACAAAAATGTCTTCTTAAATAGATCATGCCCGAAGGTCATGTCTGTACAATATCGAAGACTTAAAACCCAAAACCCTAAGGGTTTCCAAAACTGCGCCGGTTTTCCAAACCGGCTTGCTGGCTCCTGGTAGCGTCTGCTTGATCATGGCGGATCTCCACATCCTCATTCTGTTGCTATCGGCCTTCCTGTCGCACGCGTTCCTATAGGCTGCTTCTGCCGAACCGTTTCTCTCTAACAGTTTTACCTTCTGTGCATGCCAAACGTCTCTTTCCTTAACAACCCATGCGTGGCCGCCTTCCTGTTTTGCCTACATCCGTCGCTCGGCAATCCTGCAGTATCTTTCCAAAAATGGTTGCTACTGGTCAAGCCGGTAACTACACTTGATACTTGTCTAGCACACCGCTTTGCTGATCCACGTGGCCTCCTAACTCTGCATCACTGCTTCTGCGCAGTACTGGTCTTCGCATCACGGCCAAAACTTCGACGTTGCGCGCAACTCCGCAGTCTTGTCAAAAGTTGGATGTTGTACGCAACTTCGCAGCATCCTCAATACTTAGCCAAAATTGTGTTTCTGAGCTACGCTCAGCTCAGCTTTCCCTGCTTGCCTCAAAAAGGTGCTTCCCAAAACTTTAACTCAACCTGGGCCCAACAGTTTGGTCCTGATTGAGGTTAATACCCATAGTTGCTTGAGTTGTGTTGGCTAAACCTGAAGCAAATTGTACTACCATAATTACATGCAAATGGAAACTACTATCTTATCTTTTGTGCAATCCCATGGAAACAAATTAAAACTGTTCTTCTCAACATAATGAAAGAGGGATATGGAACTGCGATTAGTTGTGCTTCTAAGCACATGCAAAATCCAAAGGGTTCTAAAGGCCTAAAAAGCAGTGGTTAAATGTATGCTAAATCCAAATAATGTTGGCCATGATTAAATGTAATGATTAATACCTCACGGAGCCTACGGGTTGGGATGTGAGATGGAGTAAGGGACAACTAATTATAAGTGTCCCCTAGAACCTCAAGTTAGGGTTAGTTGTGCACCTAGTTACGAAGGTTCTAGCAAAGATCCTCGTGGAGATTGATTCAGCTTGGATGTGAGCTATAGACATTTTCCAAGGTTGAATAAGCACCTCTCTTAACAACTCATTACATTTGTGAGACACTGCCATTCCCTGTGTGTTTATTATCCAACATATTCTTAAGTGTGTATTCCTTTTCCCTTATCCGAAGTATCACAGTTTTGAGTCAAACAAGCCATCCCCTTATCCTAGCCTTGCATTCATCACCCTCACCCTTTGCTAGTAAAATGTTCATGTCTATGAAATGAGTATATTCTTGAGGTTCTATTTTGAGTTAATGATTATTTAAACTTATATTTGATGTAATTACTGATTAACCGCCAGTGAAATGATGCTTCTTACTTTAATTCTTTCTATTAGAATGATTAAAAGAGCATACAATATCCATTTGCACTTGCAGCATCAGGCATTTTTAGCCTGGGTCATATTTTGATCAATTTTGACCTGGTCAAGCCTTGTGTGACCAAGTCAACCACAGGATCTAAGATGAGTTGGACCAGTGATGTGCGAGGTTGATGATTTATGGTCCTTTGATGCCCCTTTGATGGTTCCATGCAGCAAACACATGTTTCACTTGATGGTTCGATGGATTTTTATAGTTATTATTATTTACAAACCATTATTATTATTGGTCCAGGCATGGTTGAGACTACAGATTGATTATCTAGGTAGCCATTGGGTGTATGAGTATTCATCTCTAGTGCATTTGGACCTTCTGAGTCCACTGGTACACTCATATTTCAGTTACAGGCACTCCCAGATGATATTTCACTCAGATTATCACTTTACTGCAGATTTGCCATCATAAAATGGCCTGGCAGCATAGTTGGATTATTATTTGGTTCTCCTAGGGACCTACAAAGGGAGTATTGGGTCCATCCACTTGTTATTACCATATATCCATACCCCCAAACACTTTGGTATAGTCATATTTGTGTTGGGGGCACCAGGCAGAGATCTACACGCGTTTTATTGATTTACAAGTGATTTTCCGTGGATAAAAAATGGAATAAAATGGTCATTGAGGAAATCGATTCGGGAAAATGAGGCAAGGAATTGGCATGAGGTTTGTTCATACGTCATTCATGATGCATCCCACACACACTCCAGGGCATTATTTTGATGTATTATTCTACTATTGAGGAGGGCATGATTTGGTCACTTTGTGATGTTATTGAGTCATATCTTTTATCATTGTGCCATGGGGTGATGCTAGTGAAGGACATTAATACCTCCTAGCCCCATCATGTGCTCCTTACACTTGTCCTAGTCATCTTTTATGTGGTGCGGCCCCCCTAGGGCCACTTTAGTGAGTGCGCACCCCCTCCTTAGTGAGTTGATCCATGTGTTATCACTCTGGATCATCATAGCCGTCAATTGTATTATTTTTATATTTTGATATCCACCACTCATTCATAAAGTGGTTAGGGTTTTGGTCTCTCTCATTCATATTTAAGTAAGATACCCCCTCATTGTAAAGACACCTTTGGGCTCTTGAACTCTTGGAATAAAATATTATTTTGCAAATCTACTTCTCATGCTTTGATAAATGTTCTTGTACGTGATTATACATCTTTCCTTTAGACATCTAAGTTCTTTACAGGTGGTTTTCAACATCTTCAAAGGGAGGTCGAATTCATCTTTGTGCAAGGGTGCAAATTGCTTGGAGGGATGATTACAGGGGTTTCCCCCATCTTCTCTTGGACATGACATTTTCATCTTGAAGGGATTTTGTCAATTGTGCTTCGTCCATTGATTTATATCTTTTGATATGCCATGCATACCTCATCTTTTATCTTTGGATCAAATCTAACTTAGGTAGTTTGAATTTGTAGGTAAAGGAAGACACCTTTCCTCCTTGTGCTAGCACATTTTTGGTTGAAACCACTTGGATCGTGCTTGGAATTGTAACTAGACGAAAGGATCATCAATGCACTTGGAGGCCACAAGCATTTGAGGTAAGATATAGAAGGTACGTATTGGTTTTCGTGCATTTTACCCATTGGTCACATCAAACCCTCATTGATTAAAACCCTAGTTTTATAGATCTGATAGATCTGGCGATAATTTGGGCCTAATAACTAAAAATCACCTCTCAATTAATTAAAGAACCTTAGAGACCAAATTTGGTGGAAATCCGACTCCATTTACCCCTTGATCTAAGGAACTGACCATCTCCTAAGGGGGATGCACTTGTGGGTTTTTAGTCTTTTTCCAGATCTATTATGTGGGACCATTAATCATCATCAATAGGCATACATGGCCCACATCATCACGGATCCCAAGAAATGACCATAGTCAAACTAGGTTTGACTAGGTCAATATACAACCAAGGATAAATCATATCAATGGACTAAGACATGTTCCTCTAATCATACTCAGAGCTTAACTTAAAGTATAACATCATTTAGTGGCATTAATCATGTTTGCATATTCCATTGTTATTTATATTTACTTGCATAATAGATTAAATGACAAACTCACCCATTAGGAGGAAGAGTCGAGGAGCATTGGCCCTTTCCTAAACTTCTTTCACTCGAGTGAGTAGCTTGGGAACCGCCATAGAATTATGCAAGGAGGAGTGGATACATTGGCCCTTTCTCGCCATGTTCTAGTTCTGCTAGCCCTTCCACACACACAATTGTAAAATTTGGGTAAGGAGCACTCAAATTAGAGCACTCACCGCTCCGCACCCTTCTATGGTTAGAGTGATGATGAGTTGGGAGGTGGAGAAGGAGCATGTGCCCTTTCACAAAATCTCGGTATTTGAGTGAGGAGAAGAATGATCACTCGCCCTTTCTCACCCTTCTATGGATATAGTGATGAGGAGATGGGAGGTTGAGAAGTACTATGTGCCATTTCTCATGCTCTTGGTATTTGGGTGAGGAACTAGCCCTTTCTCTCGCTTTCATATTTTTTCGGGAGGAAGAGTCGACCTGCCAGACACTTTTTCAATTTAAGTAAGGAGGAGAAGGGGCACTAGCCCTTTCTCACCCTTCTATGGTTAGAGTGATGAGGAGTGGGAGGTGGAGAACGGGCATGTTCCCTTTATCAGACTCTTGGTATTTGAGCAAGGAACTAGCCCTTTCTCTCACTCTGGTCATTGTTGGGAGAAAAATTCGAGGAGCACTAGCCCTTTCCTACACGTGTTCCACTCAAGTGAGTAGCATGCGCACTCCCTTAGAATTTTGGTAGGAGGAGTGGCAACATTGGCACTTTCTCAACCTATTCTCATTACGGTGGACCTTCCACACACTTCTGGGGTTTGTTTAAGGAGCATGTACCCTTTCTCACCTTTCTATGGTTAGAGTGATGAGTAGTTGGTAGGTGGAGAAGGAGCATGTGCCAATTCTCAGAGTCTTGGTATTTGAGTGAGGAACTAGCCCTTTCTCTCGCTTCTGGTAATTTTTGGGAGGAAGATCGAGGAGCACTAGCCCTTTCCTACACTTGTTTCACTCGAGTGAGTAGCATGGGAACCTCCTTAGAATTATGCGAGGACGAGTGGATACATTGGCCCTTTATCACCATATTCTAATTCCGCTACACCTTCCACACACTTGTAAAATTTGATTGAGGGGAAGGAGCACTCGTTGCTTCTCACCCTTCTATGGTTAGAGTGATGATGAGTTGGGGGGTGGATAAGGAGCATGTTCCTTTTCACAAACACTTGGTATTTGAGTGAGGAACTTTCCCTTTCTATCGCTTAGGTAATTTCTTGGGGAAAGAGTAGAGGAGCACTTCCCCTTTCCCACACTTGTTCCATTGGAACTAGTACAACATGGGAACTGCCTTAGAATTTTCGGAGTATGAGTGACAACATTCTCCCATTCTCATGATATTTTTATTGCACTGGCACTTCCATGTACTTTTGAAATTTGAGTGTGGAGAAGGATCACCCGCCCTTTCTCACCCTTCTATGGTTAGAGAGGTGAGGAGCGGGGAGGTGGAGAAGGGGAATGTGTCATTTCTCAAACTCTTGGTATTTGAGTGAGGAACCAGACCATTCTATCATTTTGGTAATATTTGGGAGGAAGAGTCGACTTTCCACACATTTATTCAACTTGAGTGAGGAGGAGCACTGGCCCTTTCTAACCATTCTATGGCTAAAGTGATGACAACTTGGGAGGTGGAGAAGAAGCATCTACCCTTTCTCATACTTTTGGTATTTGAGTGAGGAACTGGCCCTCTCTATTGCTATGGTATTTTTAAGGAGAAATGTATGGGAGTTCTTATTTACGTGGTATCATAGCCATGCGTTCAAAAGGGTATACGCTATGGGGAATTTACATGGTCTTTTTTACATAGCATGGTTTTATAATGGGTTACACGGATATGCCAGCGGCGCGGTTCGGGGCATTATTTGATTCTGCGCGCTTTGGATTCCACTATGTGTCACATTTTTTTCCTGCAGTGCTTTAGAATTGTTATCCTCTCGGGGCCCAACAACCCAATGCTCGCGGCGCGATTCGTAGCATTATCCCCTTCTGTGCACTAGAGACCATTTCGCACACTACGGGGAATTTAGGCGGTATTTTTTGTGTAACATTTTATGATGGGCTACATGGATATGGTAGCGGCGCAGTTCAGGGAATTATCCTCTTATGTGCACTTTGGAATCCATGACAGGTTGTGATGTTCTCCTTTTGGAACCCTGCAGCCCAATATCTGTGGCGTGATTCGTAGCATTATCCACTTGTGTGCACATGAGAGTATTCAGCACGCTGCATTGTTTTAATGCAGTATTTTGAAATGGTTCTCCATTCGTGATGTATGTGGCGCAGATCATGCCATTATCCTCTTTTGTTCTCTCGGGATTTCACGGCGGTTTGCACTATATCTTTTCAGTGCTTTAAAACGGTTCACCTTTCTGGACTACGCAAACAAATTTCTGCAGTACAGTTCATGGCATTATCCACTTGAGAGATTTCTTGTTATTAATAAGGGATCCTCCCATGGTGATGTTAAAAGTCGCTCTTTGTTGGGCCTATTATTTTGGAGATATAATTTTTGAAGAAACAAATTAGTGTGGACGAAGACAAACTGAAACCAGCTCAGCGCTAGGGTCAACTCCATTGAAGTGGTCAGGAAATAAGGAAAATGGTCATGTTGATCGTGTCAAAGGTCTCAAGTTGAGTTAGTTAGCTAGAATTGGTCCACATTGTAATAATGAGTCAGTTAGTAAGTTAGTGGGTCAGTGGGAGTGCGGCAAGCTTAGTGTGCCCTATATATATGTATTAAGAAGGAAATTTCAGGGTTAATGGTGAACGTTCGAAGTTTAGTTTTAGAGCTTGCTTTTTTGGCCTGTGAGCCTTGTTTTTCTAGCTCCTCTTCTGCACACTCGGCTGCATTAGATTTTTTGAGTTCTTTGTTACGAAACTACCCCCGATTTTCATTTTCCTGTCATCATGTCAGAACCACCACGAAGGTCACGACGAGTACACGGCAAAATCCCTCCACCACCGCCACTGCCACGGACCTCCGGTCCACCTGCATCACGCATTCCCGCTCCTCCTGGCCGCGGTGTTGGTCGAGGGAACATTCCACCGCCGATACATACTACATCATCAGTTCCACCTGTAACTATTACTCACAGCACAGTCTCAGAATCTCTTGCAGCTTTTGCAACTACTAGCATGTCTGATATTTCCACTATCACTTCACCCACTGTTATTCCAGATATATCTGCCACAGTGGACACCATTACAGCGGTTGAATCTAGTACAACCCAAAATACTAGACCAGAGGTCATCCTCCTACCTGATGTCAACACCTCCCGTCCATCAGACACTTTTCACGATGACACAGACGGATCTGTTGGCACCACTGAAGGGTCCGACCAGGATATACCTGGCTTGATTTCAGTCCCAGGCGGGTACGTCAAAGTTATTGAAGACACTCGACTTCTTGACACACCTTTTGAACCTGATTATGGCTTCATCACTTCCCAGGCGGAGCTTCCGCCTGTCATCACTACGTCACCCAATGTTCATCCGCAGGAAACAAGTTCTTCTAGCAACGTACCTCGTACCATATCTCTACCCAACCTCCCTTCGGGACATGAAATCATGGCTTCCATCCAGTCTAGTATGGTTAGTCTAGCAAATTCCCCGTTAGCATCGGCACGGTTTAGACACGACACAGAGCAAATGCTCTCGACAACTTCTAGATATCCCCCCGTTACTCGTCATTCTGACTATCGGGATCCCAACATACCGTCTAGCACAGAGTTTTGTCACTCCTATGCAGACGGCTCTGGACCTTCGGACGTTACTATACCTAGTTTCCCGCCAGATCCCCAAAACCCTTTTCAGGACATGAACTCGGACCCAGTTTTCGATGGTCCTCCTATCATTGAACACGCTATGGACGACGCCGATACCCCTGGTTTAAACTCCCCACATTTGCTGCCATCACCTATTTTTGGCGCACATTCTATGAGGGATAACCCAGTTTTTTTTTCGTCCTCACCTGTCAGATATGGAAGACCCCCCCCCCCCCCGCAAATCGATACTTTTGGCATCGTTGGCCAATCCACACTATCATATTTGGCTAGCGGCGGAAGAACACCAAGTCATACTGTTGGATCTTCCGTTTTGACCGGAGGATCACCTTCAGCCACTATTTACACTATCTCAGGAGGTGGACAACTGACTGCCATGGTCCCCAAATCCAACATCCAAACTCCCCCTAATGGGCCATCAACCCAATCAGCTGGAGGACAACCCTTTGTTGGGAACCCCGTTCCTAGTCAACAGCCTCCTCCTATAGGGCCATCCAACCCATCTGCTGGCGGACAACCCATTGGATCCATCCAACAACCCTCCCAACCAGCAGCGTCGACTCGGTATGGTATGTACAACACACCTGGCAGTGGGAAACCTTATTCCAGTATTCCAACCGAGACTCATCCTCAACAACCCTCGTCAGGTATGCTTCCTTATTGGGACCCTCAAATCCCACAGAGTGGGGGATACTCACTTTTTGGAAACTGGAACCAAGCTAGGGGGCAATCTCACATTCCCCCCAACTTGAATTCTGGCTTCCCTTACCCTTCAGCTGCTACACCTCCATGGAACCCATCCCTTCAATTTCCACTCGCTCCCCAAGGAGGAACGAGCCTTCCATGGACACCACTATCGCAGCCACCCCCCAACCCTACTATGGGAAACCTTCCACATGCTCAATACAGTAGTAACATTCCTGGAACACAACAATTCCAAGGATCTTTTCCCCAACCAGGAGCAGCAACTATTCCTGGGTTTCAACAACCCTAGGGTACCATACCCACTCAGCAAAACATCCACCAACCAATTACTTACAATCAACCGGTTAACCAGATGGCTTCCTACCCGCAGAATTTCCAGCAGTACCCCACAGGAAACACATATGGGTATAACACGCAACAGTACGCTATGCAGGGCCCCCCAGGTTTCTCTGCACCGCACAGTTATAACTCATACCCGCAGACTAACCGTCAACTTCCCTTTTTGGACACACTTAACTTACCTGATTTGTCGAGGCTTATTAACGATCCTATATGGCATGAACCTCACTAGCTACCCATTCCAACCAAACTACCATCAGACATTCCTAAGTTCGATGCTAAGCCCTGGGAAGACCCCAAGAACCACGTGATGACCTTCCATATTTGGTGTTCATCCAACTCCTTGATGGATGATTCCATTCGACTACGGCTCTTCCAACATACGCTTACCGGCACGGCAACAAAATGGTACATCAAGCTACCACAACACTCTTTCCGTGATTTCAACACCTTGGCTATGCAGTTTCTGACCCATTTCCAGCTTCCCATCTGGTATGAGACTGGAACAGAACTGTTAACCTCATTACGTCAAAGCAATTTTACACACATTTCGGATCACATCCATGAGTGGCGACGACGCCATAGGATAATTAAGGCACCCATTCCGGATCAGCTACTTGCTGATTGGTTCACGAAATCTTTTTTTCCTCCCATAGCCAGAGATATCGCTATGTGCGGGCCGATTACAGAAGAACAAGCCATCTCGGCAGCCCAGTACATGGATTTGGTATACACTCAATCCAGTACTTTACATGAACTTCTTCCACATGCCACACGCGTTAACACTGATCCAACGAAACCTACCACTGAACCCCCCCTGGATGGTATTGTCAGTTCAGTCAAGACCCAGCCTACTACCAACTCGACGGGACAACAAGCTTTTGCTTCCCCCGCTTTATCTCAGGTTGCTTCAAAAACCACTACTTCTCCTATCATTTCCTCCGAAGTGAAAGCAGTTCAATCTACGTCACAACCATCCGGGGGAAATAAGAAAAACAATCGTGGTAAACCCAAGAAGAACTAGTAGGAGAATCCCAAGCCACAACCCACCCACAATGACCAGAAACCACGTCGAAAGGCTAAGTTTCCTTGCCTAATTTGTCAAGATGATCACTACACACGTGACTATCCCTACAAGGACAAAGTCAACAAATTTGTTAAAGGATCCTCTCGCTCGGCAGTATTAACTGACCCTTTCCCTCAACAGCAATAGCAGATGGTTGCCCAAGAAACCCCACAAGGGGAAAACCCGACCAACCGTACCCGCGGAGAGACGTCCACGAATCGTGAAATCCTGATGACGAGTAACGAGGAGATTCATATCACCACTCGTTAAAAGACGTATGACAATCCTCCAAGTTCAAACAAACAATCGGAGATAGCCAAAGGAAAATCTCTCGCTTAATATTCGACTCTTATTCCCCCCCCTACCAACCATCTCCATATCGAGAGACCGCTTATGGATACAGTGCTACGCCCACCCAAGGGCACCATACGAAAGGAAACATTTAATCCCAATGCTCGAGCCGCCCAAAATTACAATATTGTTGAGGATCTAGCTCAAGCACCTTGTGCCATGTCGACTCTCGAGGGTCTCCAACACTGCCCCACGCAGCATAGAACCCTACTTTCAGCACTGGGGGCAATGGACCCAGATACTTCAAATTCCATTATGTTTAACTTGGAGCATGCTAAACCTCGGCTTTCTCACCAGTTAGCCTTCCAGGTTCACACAAAAATCCATGGAAATATCATTCATCGCACTGTGTTAGATGAAGGTGCTTCCACGTCAATCATGTCTTTGAACTGTTGGAGAGCCTTAGGCTCACCCGAAGTCATGAATTCTCCCACTACTCTCAGGGCGTTTGATGGACACATTTTTCAACCTTATGGACTCATTCCCTCAATTGGTGTTGAACTGGGGGGAAAAACAGTATCCGTACATATTGAAGTCGTGGATGCACCATTGGATTACAATCTCCTACTTGGTCGGAACTGGTTTTACGCCATGACCGCCATAGCATCTACAGTCTTCCGAATTGTGCAATTTCCTCATGAAGGGAAAATTGTCACTATTGATCAACTTGATTACTGTATCCCAGACTCCCATCCGAACTCCGCCAACACCGTCCCGTTATTGGATCAACCACGGTACCGGTTCCAAGACATCGTTGTTGGTCTCATGTAGGATTCATCCCTTATCGGAGTTTTTCCAGAGCTGGGAACCCATGTTCAACCAGTCAACATGATTTCATCGAATGTCACCCCTTCCAATGACTCATGGGTGATTTCGAGTCCCTCTCAGATTGAAGACTACGACAACTCTATGCCTTTGAACAGAAACCTCGCAGCATATGAAGCGATCCAATCAGCCACCGATTGGGTCGACTGTCCTACCCATCATTCCGTGGCACAGCTCTCGTATGAGACTCATTCATACCCGCCACCTATCAATCCTCTCAACTTGATTTTTCCCACTGACGAATCAATTATGGAGGTTATGTGCGGTGATGAGCCACCATGGGGAGATTTTCATCATCGATCTTCATTCCCCACCATTCAGACGCTTGAGCCTGACTCAAAACCCAGTACTTCACTTGGGATGGTCCAAACCAAGTTCCCCACTTCCCTCGATGAGATATTTTCCAAAGTAAACTTGGCTAACCTTATGGAAACCACTCCCATTGATATTTCAGTGAAGCCTGGTATCGTGGAAAACGTACATATCGGAAAAACATGTACTCCCCTCGAAATGGAGTTCTATAGTGCCTACTTCAAAACTTTCCGCGATGTTTTTGCTTGGAGTTATGAAGAAATGCTATGAATAGACCCCTCGATTGTGGTCCATGAAATTCCAACATTCCCTAGCGCCTGACCTGTTCGATAGAAACTTCGGCCCGTCCATCCTCGTAAGGCAGCCGCTATTAAAGCAAAAGTTGAAAAACATTTGCGTGCTGGTTTTATCTATCCTGTCCCATTCACAGAATGGGTATCCAACATCGTTCCTGTAGCCAAGAAATAAGGAACGATTAGAGTCTGTGTCGATTACCACGACTTGAACAAGGCTTGTCCAAAGGACAACTACCCAACTCCGTTTATCGACCAGATCATCGATAACTGTGCCGGGAGTGTCATCTTCTCATTTATGGATGGCTTTTCTGGCTATAATCCGATCGATATCCTCCTAGCCTACCAACACAAAACAGCCTTTATCTGCCCTTGGGGGATTTTTGCATATCGAAAGTTACCTTTTGGCCTTAAAAATGCCGGGGCAACTTTCCAACGGGCGATGTCCTACGCATTCCATGACATCAAACATATTGTAGAACCATATCTTGATGATCTTCCCGCTCACTCTCGGACCCGGGAAGACCATCCTGACCACTTAAGTGCCATTTTCGAAAGGTGTCGTCGCTACAATATACGTTTGAATCCGCATAAGTGCGTATTTTGTGTGGAAGCCGGAAAACTGTTGGGCTTCATAGTCTCCAAAAGCGGGATACGCTTAGATCCTATGAAGGTAGAAGCTATCTTAGCCCTGCCTTCCCCCACCAATATTCCAGAACTTCAATGTTTGCAAGGGCATGCAAACTTTCTACGCCGTTTTATCTGCAATCTTTCTGAGATAACAAAAGGCTATATGAGGCTTCTCAAGAAGAACGTTCCCTTTATCTGGGATGACGAATCCCAACGCTCCTTTGACAATCTAAAGCCAGCCTTAACCAAAGATCCTGTGATCCAACCCCCCGATTACACACGATATTACATTATTTATCTCGCAGCTTAGACTTCCACCATCGGCATGGTGCTAGTCCAGGAAGACCACAACGGCATAGAACATGTGGTATACTATCTTAGTAAGAGTCTTCTCGACTCCGAAACTCGTTATTCACATGTTGAAAAACTGGCTCTGGCAACAGTATTTGCTGTCCAGAGATTCCGTCATTACATTCTACTCCGTCGGACCACTATTATAGCCGATTTCAATCCAATGAATTATATCCTCACACGTCAAGTGCTTGGGGGCAAATATTCTCATTGGATCGTCATCCTTCAGGATTTTGACTTGGAATTTGTCAAAGCCAAGTCCAAGAAGTCTTTGGTATTTGCAGAGTTGATTTGTACCTTGCCCCGTGCTACTGAGCAATCTGAGCCCATCGATTCTCTTCCTGATGAATCGTTGTTCCTCATTAGCACGTCTGATCCATGGTACGGGGATAGTCTATTATATGTCCAAACCCAATGCTTCCGCCCTGACATCACTCGCGATGAATGTCGACGCATCCGACATCACACAAAATACTACCTCATAGTCAACGATACTATTTATCGACGTGGTGTCGACACCGTTCTTCGACGCTGTTTGACCTTAGATGAGGCGGAACGCATTCTTAATGACTGCCATGCTGGAGCATGTGGTGGTCATCTTTCTGGGATGGCTACGGCCCAGAAAATACTGTGAGCAGGATACTTCTGGCCCTCAATTTTCAAAGACTGCATCGAAACAGTCAAGAAGTGTCTGCCATGTCAATTATGTCATAGTAAAACACGCTCGCATTCTGCTCCACTCCATCCTGTCATTGCCGTCGGCCCTTTTTCCAAATGGGGCATAGATTTCATGCACTATAGGCCCACTTCAGCCGGGGGGCATAGCTATGTCATAGTAGCTGTCGACTATTTCACAAAATGGGCTGAAGCGATGCCTACATATGCTGAGGACAGCAAAACAGCAGCGCAATTCATATTCAATCATATTATAGCTAGATTTGGTGTCCCACGATCCATTGTGACCGATCATGGCTCCCATTTAAGGAACCATATGATCGAAGAACTAAGTTCCAAGCTAGGTTTTCGCCATGAAAACTCAACCCCGTATTACCCACAAGCTAATGGCCAAGTTGAAGCCATTAACAAAGTCCTGAAACGAATGATTCAGCGTATTGTGGGTACCCAGAAATCCAACTGGCACTCATCTCTTTTCTCAGCACTATGGGCATACCGAACCTCAGTGAAAAGTGCTACTGGGTTCACACCATTCCAACTGGTGTATGGCCTAGAAGCCATTTTTCCGATTGAATGTGAAATTCCATCACTTAAGATAGCCATAGAGCTACTTCCCCACACCACTTCTGAAGAGGAACGGTTTCTATACCTAGCTAAGCTAGATGAAACTCGCCGCGACACTGCTTTAGCTAATGAAGCTCATAAAAAATGCGTCAAAGCTCAATATGACAAATCCGTTCAACCTCGGATCTTCAATGAAGGTGACCTCGTACTTACATATGATCAAATGCACGATAAGCTTGGAAAAAGAAAATTAGAATCTATGTGGTATGGCCCCTTTGTTGTAAAACGTGTCTTAGAAAAAGGAGCCTATGAACTAATCGATTGTGATGGTACGCCATTGGCATGGCCCCACAATGGGCTATACCTCAAACGCTTCTACGCGTAAGGTTACCCTACGCGGGTTACTTGTTGTACATAATGTACTTAGTTTGCTTTTACTCATTTTTTGGTGTGCACGTGGACCTCATGTATCCACTCTTACTTTGACTCGTGATTTTATACGCAGATGTCTGCCTACTTCGGATTCGCCGACGGTGCAAGCCGACATACCCGGAATCTTGCTTCCGCGGCATGGGTAATTTATTCTCCCACTGGCGAGTTGATTTCTTCAGGAGCCAATTGTTTAGGTCCTGCAACCAACAATATTGCGGAGTACCATGCAGTCATTGGTCTCTTGACGGAGGTTGCTTCACTCGGAATTGACTCCCTATCAGTCTTTTTAGACTCCCAACTCGTGGTTTCCCATCTGAATCATGTTTACACAGTTCGCAATCCTATCCTACTTCGCTTATTTCGAAGGGTACGCCTCTTGGAACGATCTTTTAATTTCATTTCATATCAACACCTACCGAGAGAATTCAATTGTATAGCTGATTCATTAGCTAATTACATTTTGGATTGGCATCTTCCCCATACATAAACACATCATAAAAAATAAAATGCACAAGTCATTGTAAATAAATAGATCATAAGTAGGTCCATATCACTGTATATAAGAGTGTTTTTCCAAAATACATAGAGTTTGTGTCAAAGACAAAATTTGGGACCAAATCCCATACAAAAATTTGGCTCTCAAAGCCTACATCTCGTATACATGCCGCAAAAGACAAAAAGACCATCTAAGGAGATCTGGGAGATCTATCATGTCCCTCATCAGATTCCTCACATTGCTGGTGATAACACACTATAGCTCGAGCCACCCTACGAAGAAGTCGGCCAATACGACTAGGCACACCTATAGTATCCCGCTGGAGGTGCAAAGGGACGTCATCCATCCTCATAGCAGGGATACCATGAGTCAAGCCCTGTAAGTTCCTCTTTATATCCCAGACTCCTCCTGCTTCATCTTTGTCCTCCTCCTCGTCTGGAATGGCTTAGCGATCAACACCACCGCGACGTAATGGCGAGTACCCAGCTGGTCTCTATGGTCCACGATCTGCGACATGCACACGAACATACATTAGAAATCTTTTACACATTCTAAAAAATAATAAAAATTATATATTCAAAAAGGAAAAAATATATATCCATGAAGGTCATACCTGAGTTGTCCCAATCTTCATCCTCTGGCAGTGCCAAGTCGATGTCCTCACGGAAATCCACCCCTGCATAGGGGTAGTCATCGATCATCACTATCTGCTCCTCGAGCCAGGAGAAGAAGTTCTCACCAAAAGCCAAGCGCTGAGGTCCCCCAAGACATCCTGCATAATCACTCCATCGATCCATCCATGGATCGGTAGGGGGACGGGGGGGGTATAGCTATCCGTGGGCGCAATAATGGCACCCTCGCTAAAAAGAAGGTGACTAGGACGCTCCCATAGCCAAATTGGGAATTCTCTCCAACCCTACACTTGTGCACTTGTTCTTTGAGATTGGTCAACACCATCTCACACCAGTTAAATACTGTTCCCGCCATACAATCCACTACCAGGTTCATCTGTGTATGGGACGCCCGGTGCGGACCCACACTCCCTGTTGCACGTGTGATGGTGAACAAAACATTTTTTAAAGGAAGTTCTGTAACATCTTTTATGACCACTTTGACGCTTTTCTTACTCGAACCCTGACGGCAATACCGAGCAATCAGAGCATCTGTGCTCGTCTCTGAGGCTGTATATCCAGTAAAGTTCACCCGGGCCCCTCTTTTCGAGAGGCCCATGAGGAAATAAATATCCTCAAGTTGAATTTCAAGGATGTGCTCTCCCACTCGGAAATCTTGAATGTCAGGGTCCCACAATTGAATAAGATGGGTAAGAAGTTTGGGTTGCTGACGAATGCCTTTGGTCTTAAAGAATTTCAATAAACCGCACTCCCGTAATGCAGTCACGATCGGTAGGTCATTTTCGGCCACCAAATCATCTACTTCGTGCTCTCTTTCTTTCCAACTGACCATTTTGACCCAAACAAATTGCAAACTCCTGCAAAAGGTCAGGGGAAACATTTAGTAACTATTTAACAACTTGGTTTCAGCAAAAAATTTAAGAAAAGTCAATTTTTTCATCTTAATTTTTGCCTTCATCGCGCCTGGGGCAGATCTTACCGCGCGGTACTGCACAGTACCGCGTTTTGGTTTAAAGACACAGCACGGTACTGTCAAGCAGTACCGTGTTTCCCGATATTGCCCCTGCGCGGTACTGTGAAGGGCGATTTTTGCCCAATAGGGCTTGAACAAAAAAATAATTTTTCTTACTGAAAACAAATTGTTCCTACATCAAATGAAAGAGAAGCTTGTGAGCTCTTACCTGGCGCAGACGGTTGTTGAAATGGTGCCCTGAAACTCCCGATATGGATCCTTGAAGTTTTTGCTCCTCAAATGGATAAAATCTCCTCTTTGGGTAAAAACACAAATGAAATGGTAAATTTCTATTTTTAACCATCCTTTTATAGCTTTTTCACCTATTTTTTCACTTATTATTTTATATGGTTAAAATGAAACCCATTTCACATTACTAATATCTGGTTTTATGAGCACTTTATTGACAGGATATCCTTTAAACAACGATATATTCACACTGGCGTTTATTCATTGTTTGACCTTCATTTTTTAGCCTACTTTATCTTTTTCGTGCTCTGGATTAAAACTTGAAAAAGATTCCAAGCGCTTTTACACCCGTGTCGTGCTTGTTAAACCCAAGTAAATGGTGTCGAGTTCGGTCAGCTTTACTCATGCTCGTTAAAATGATGAGGAAAGTATTATCCTAGTTGTATTTTATTCTCTTTTCGGACCAGAATAATTAAAAAATTACGAAAAAGACCATTGGAGTCCATAGTTAAGCTCTTTTCAGACTCCCTAAAATTGAAAAGATTGCCAAGTGATCTTGACTCTTTCACACTTGTAAAAGTATTTGAAAGGTCGTCTATTCGGTGATAGGTTACCCATTTTTCGACCCGTCTAGACTATTTACGAGAAAGGTATACCTCAGTCAATCTTGACTGGGAGAGTTCTCTTGGGAATTGTTTTACATTTTTTCGGGATCGAGGGACTAAATTTACGAAAAAGTACATTACGGAGCTTCCTTTAAGTTTTTCAGGCTCTCTAAATATGAAAAACTACCGAGTTTTCCTTCCTTGGACTCGTTAAAATTTAACATCGAAGGGCCCACTTTGGGACGAACCCATCCTTTCTCAGGTTCGTAAAACATGTGAGATTGGACTCATCTATGAGATGAGCTACACCGAGCATCTGTTATCCTCTTCAAGCTCGAAAAATAACAAAGAGGTACTCATCTATCATGTCGGGGGAATATGGGGAACATGTCAAGTTTGTTATGGCAGCTTGTCAGTCGTTACCTTTGAACATGGCATGTGTCTGTCTCTTGTCTATATTGGGTATCTATTTTTCACTGAGTCATGGTCATCATCTTGAGTCGTCTCCCTAGCCACGAGCCTACTCATTCGGTGTCTATCCTCTGCTTACAATAAACCCTGCTTCCAAGTCCTATTCCATGTCGTTACATGTTCAAAGGGTTGCAGTGTTCAAAATCGTTCATTGTGTCAGACCTCCGCTGTGTCAGTACATACTCCATTGTCTCATCATCTTATACCATCTTTCGTTTCGATTTCGTGTCGATGATGTGGGAAACATTATGGCCCACCTTCGACAAGTCTATTCCCGTCGACTCCAAATCACTATCCGGGAATTAGACTTAGAGATCAACCATTAGTACCTTGGTACCTGCATGCCTCAATGGCAGGTTTCCTCATGTTCGACAGTAGGTTTACATCACTGACCTCTGATCGAACAATCTCTCGAATGCTCGACATCAACTCATTTATTCGCATTACGTTGAGATGTACTTCAGATAACTTGGGGATCATCGTCATCATTGGTGATTTCCCTTGCATTTGTTAACGGTTCACATCATTGGCCAGTAATCAAATGGTTTCTACCATGTTCGAATTCAACACTTTGTAATCACATGGCTAGATTCGTATCATTTGCGATCGAGTAGAAGACCCTAGGCGCACATTTGTATCTTGATTGCGTCCAGGTTGTGATGGAGATGTCCTTTGTATTGTCACACAGATCCACTTTTTGTATCGGTCGTGGTTGTGTTATTATTGTCTCATGGATCTACACTTGTTCATAGTAGCCATGATCTGTCCACAGTCTATATCATCTCAGTACTCATGGATCTGCAATGTATTGGTCGACAGCCATGCTTTGAGTCATTTGTTTCTGAGCATGGGGATGCCCGCCTCGGTGGTATATCTAACACTTTGTTTCTGTTTCAGCTCCTTGTCGCTCTCCTCGATGCTATCTCGGCACACTATCTTCGTAAAGTCTTTCAGCCATCAGTCCCTTCTGACCTCACACTTTAGGGGGCATCTGTTATACCTCTATATTTCACAGTGTCGCATCTGCACCATGAAAAGAGTTGACGACACTTCTCCTACTACTTTAAACCACTCATAAGAGAAAAATGATGAGTGAACCTTGAAGGAAAACTTACCCTGACAAGTTTTCACCTAGATGAGACTTTATTTACCCTAACTACAGCGCCTTGCTCAGTTATAGGTGCGCGGTAGTCCGTACTACCGCGTTATGCTTTGTCCCTGACACGCGGTACTACCGCGTTATGCTCAGATTGCTGGGCGTGGTACTCTTTTTATAGCCTTTTTGCCATGGCTTGTGGGATTTTGGATTTTCGAGAGATATTGGAGGATTGGGGTCCTTGATTCGATCCTAACTCATTTTCTGTGATTAGAAACCCTGATCCACTAAATTCTCCCAAGATCCACCTATCTCTCTTGTTGGTTAACCCTACCATACACTATAAAAGAGAGGCATTCCATGGGAAAGAGGAGGACTCTTAGAAGTACCAAACTTATGATCTTGCAGCATTGTGGAGATAGCTAGAGGAGGAAGCACTTGGAGCTGGAGAATTGGCTTGGACATCAAGCAACCTTTGTAAGCATTCTTCAAGTTTGTAATAAAGATAACTTGTCTTGTTTTTCCCATTTCATGTGTATTGTACAAGTCTTTAGCATGGAATGTATCTAATCTAGATTTGAATCTAATCTTTACTTTAAGGTATTTGGAAGTTTGTATGCTTGTTCTTTGTTTGATTTCAATAGGTTCTACATTGGAGCTTTTGGATCAAGAGCTAGAAGCGGGACAAACGTCAGATTGAAAG
This sequence comes from Larix kaempferi, assembly GCA_027924585.1. Taxonomy (NCBI): domain Eukaryota; kingdom Viridiplantae; phylum Streptophyta; class Pinopsida; order Pinales; family Pinaceae; genus Larix; species Larix kaempferi. The sequence goes on along the minus strand of BSBM01000687.1, from coordinate 3,142,644 downwards.
GTGTGTCATATCTTTCATTATTTCTGAATACATGTAATCTTGTTGTGAAAGTTAGTTCAGGAATTTCAAGGTAGCATTTGTTTTGTTTTGTTCTTACCTTAGAGTCAGTTAGGAATCTGCTTTAAGTTAAGAGAATTTTGACTTATCCGTAGGGAAAAATTCTACCAACAAGAATGGCGACTCCGCTGGCTTGATTTTTGTTTGATTGATTCAGTTCACTGTCATCCATTTTTTTATTGTGACTTGTTTTATTGCACTTCAAACCAGTTTTGAATTTTGGTCTTTTTTTACCTTTATTCACCCCTCCTCTCTTTTTTTTTTCTCCCTGTGTGATCACTGAGTCCCCTGGGTTCGCAGGAACCCTGAAAACTCCATTTTTTTTTCTAAAGTTGCGCTTTTTTCTTACCTTGCAATAGTACCGCGCCCTTAGAATTCTCTACAGCGCGGTAGTACTGTGTCCTCTGCATTAGTACCAGAGCGGTACTGTAACAGTGTCGCGCTACATTCTGACCCTGACACGCGGTAGTGTCTGCATTTTTTTAAATTTTTTCTCCCTGCTTGGTTTCCTGAGTCTCTCTTTGCCTTAGGTAGTGTTTGTTGTTCCCTGTTACCATTTTGTTCATTTTACAGTCTGTGTGGTGTGCTTATTGCTTGTTTGTGAGCTTGATTATTGTGTGAATTAGTGGCATTTTTGGCACGTAGGGTCACCCCTTCATTTTGAGTGCATTGATTTGATCTTCCCATCACAGCTAGACCATCACCACTGTTCTTTGTTACTGCATTGTGTAGCTTTTACAGTCACATTGTTTCCATTACTTTTATTAAAATTCATACTGGAAGATATTATTGGAAAACAATTGTGTTATTTTCATTAAAATGGTCTAGTAGCATTGTTGTGCATTAGGAAGTGAAAAATTGAAATTTGCCACAGAAATTCTCATATTTGAAGCATTTTAGTTGTAGGATCAATGAATTAAAAAAGAGTGTTTATTTCAGTTTGGCTCTATTTACAAAAAGAACAAAAAATCTCTTGTTTTGGTTTGTATTGCTTGTGAGAAAAGTAATGCATTTTTTATCGAAGAACTCTCTCTCTTCTATAGCTAGATTTCATCGAAGACAAGGTTTATTTTGATTCATTCTCATTTGCATGGTTTGGGTCGTCATAACACCATCAAGTTTCACGTCCATTTACCCGATTGAGTAAGACAACCACTAAAATTAATCTCCCTAATTAAACCAACATTAACCTAACTTGAGGAAATCAAAAGAATTTGGTAGTTAGGTAGGACACCGGGGATAGGCATCAAAATAATTCCCCCTTGTCATTTTCATCTGAGACATAGTTGTTGTCTTCTAGGGAACTAAAATCCTCTAGTATTTATTAACACAGTCACAGCCAGTTTGTGGAGGGGCCTCCTGACTGTTTCTAACTTTCAGGGGTTAAACGGCCGCGAGATTGAGAACCGGACGGACTCTGTGGAATGCCGCACTCCACTTAGCCCTAAGGCAACATCGATCATTGTCTTCCTCGGAAGGCTGAAGTGCCCAAAACCTTTTCCAACGTGTCATGAACGAGGTAGCTTAGTGACTATTCTACTAGGCCTCTTTTACCCAGGATCCCTTTCGGTAGAGGGATATGCTTCTCATATCGGTCTCTCATGTTGTATTTTTTGACTTGGATTTCATCACCTTGCGAAGGATACAGCTTGTTGAGGTCTCCAGCTCTTAGTTAGGATTTTGATTGTTATCTCATCTTTGTAGAGCGTCATTTTTCTTTTTAGGGACTGCTTGTTGGCATTCTGGCCATTTTTTGTATCAGCTCGCTTATTGAGACACCAGTCTCAGTACAGATTTTAGAGCTTTCTTTTTTGGCCTGCGAGCCTTGTTTTTCTAGCACCTCTTCTGCACACTCGGCTGCATTAGAGTTTTTGAGGTCTTTGTTACGAAACTGCCCCCGATTTTCATTTTCCTGTCATCATGTCAGAACCACCACTAAGGTCATGATGAGTACAGGGAAAAATCCCTCCACCACCACCACCGCCACGGACCTCCAGTCCACCTGCATCACGCATTCCCGCTCCTCCTGGCCGCGGTGCTGGTCGAGGGAACATTCCACCGCTGATACATACTACATCATCAGTTCCGCCTGTAACTATTACTCACAGCACAGTCTCAGAATCTCTTGCAGCTTTTGCAACTACTAGCATGTCTAAGATTTCCACTGTCACTTCACCCACTGTTATTCCAGATATATCTGCCACAGTGGACACCATTACAGCGGCTGAATCTAGTACAGCCCAAATTACTAGACCAGAGGTCATCCTTCTACCTGATGTCAACACCTCTCGCCCATCAGACACTTTTCACGATGACACAGACGGATCTGTTGGCACCACAGAAGGGTCCGACCAGGATATACCTGGCTTGATTTCAGTCCCAGGCGGGTACGTCGAAGTTATTGAAGACACTCGACTTCCTGACACACCTTTTAAACCTGATTATGGCTTCATCACTTCCCAGGCGGAGCTTCTGCCTGTCATCACTACGTCACCCAGTGTTCATCCGCAAGAAACAAGTTCTTCTAGCAACGTACCTCGTACCATATCTCTACCCAACCTCCCTCCAGGACATGAAATCATGGCTTCCATCCAGTCTAGTATGGTTAGTCTAGCAAATTCCCCGTTAGCATCGGCACGGTTTAGACACGACACAGAGCAAATGCTCTCGACAGCTTGTAGATATCCCCCCGTTACTCGTCCTTCTGACTATCGGGATCCCAACATCTCGTCTAGCACAGAGTTTTGTCACTCCTATGCAGACGGCTCCGGACCTTCGGACGTTACTATACCTAGGTTCCCGCCGGATCCCAAAAACCCTTTTCAGGACATGAACTCAGACCCAGTTTTCGATGGTCCTCCTATCATTGAACACGCTATGGACGACGCCGATACCCCTGGTTTAAACTCCCCACATTTGCTGCCATCACCTATTTTTGGCGCACATTCTATGAGGGATAACCCAGTTTTTTTTTTGTCCCTGGCTGTCAGATATGGAAGACCCCCCCCGCAAATCGGTACTTTTGGCGCCGTTGGCCAATCAACAATATCATATTTGGCTAGCGGCGGAAGAACACCAAGTCATACTGCTGGATCTTCCGTTTTGACCGGAGGATCACCTTCGGCCACTATTTACACTATCTCAGGAGGTGGACAACTGACTGCCATGGTCCCCAACTCCAACATCTAAACTCCCCCTGATGGGCCATCAACCCAATCAGCTAGAGGACAACCCTTTGTTGGGAACCCCGTTCCTAGTCAACAGCCTCCTCCTATAGGGCCATCCAACCCATCTGCTGGTAGACAACCCATTGGCTCCATCCATCAACTCTCCCAACCAGCAGGGTCGGCTCAATATGGTATGTACAACACACCTGGCAATGGGCAACCTTATTCCAGTATTCCAACCGGGACTCATCCTCAACAACCCCCATCAGGTATGCTTCCTTCTTGGGACCCTCAAATCCAACAGAGTGGGGGATACTCACTTTTTGAAAACTGGAACCAAGCTGGGGGGCAATCTCACATTCCCCCCAACTTGAATTCTGGCTTCCCTTACCCTTCAGCTGCTACACCTCCATGGAACCCATCCCTTCAATTTCCACTCGCTCCCCAAGGAGGAACGAGCCTTCCATGGACACCACCGTCGCAGCCACCCCCCAACCCTACTATGGGAAACCTTCCACTTTCTCAATACAGTAGTAACATTCCTGGAACACAACAATTCCAAGGATCTTTTCCCCAACAAGGAGCAGCAACTATTCCTAGGTTTCAACAACCCCAGGGTACCATACCCACTCAGCAAAACATCCACCAACCAGTTACTTACAATCAACCGGTTAACCAGATGGCTTCCTACCTGTAGAATTTCCAGCAGTAGACCCCGAGAAACACATATGGGTATAACACGCAACAGTACGCTATGCAGGGCCCCCCAGGTTTCTCTGCACCGCACGGTTATTACTCATACCCGCAGACTAACCGTCAACTTCCCTTTTTGGACACACTTGACTTACCTAATTTGTCGAGGCTTATTAACGATCCTATATGGCATGAACCTCACTGGCCACCCATTCCATTCAAACTACCATCGGACATTCCTAAGTTCGATGCTAAGCCCGGGGAAGACCCCAAGAACCACGTGATGACCTTCCATCTTTGGTGTTCATCCAACTCCTTGATGGATGATTCCATTCGACTACGGCTCTTCCAACGTATGCTTACCGGCACGGCAGCAAAATGGTACATCGAGCTGCCACAACACTCTTTCCATGATTTCAACACCTTGTCTATGCAGTTTCTCACCCATTTCCAGCTTCCCATCCGTTATGAGACTGGAACAGAACTGTTAACCTCATTGCGTCAAACCACTTCCACACACATTTCAGATCACATCCATGAGTGGCGACGACGCCGTAGGCTCATTAGGACACCCATTCCGGATCAGCTACATGCTGATTGGTTCACGAAATCTTTTTTGCCTCCCATAGCCAGAGATATTGCTATGCACGGGCCGGTTACAGAAGAACAAGCCATCTCGGCAGCCTAGTACATGGATTTGGTATACACTCAATCCGGTACTTTACGTGAACTTATTCCACATGCCACCCGCGTTAACACTGATCCAACAAAACCTACCACTGAACCCCCCATTGATGGTATTGTCGGTTCAGTCAAGACCCAGCCTACTACCAACTCGACGGCACAACAAGCTTCTGCTTCCCCCGCTTTATTTCAGGCTGCTTCAAAAACCACCACTTCTCCTGCCATTTCCTTCGAAGTGAACGCAGTTCAATCTACGTCACAACCATCCGAGGGAAAGAAGAAAAACAATCATGGTAAACCCAAGAAGAACCAGCAGGATAATCCCAAGCCACAACCCACCCACAATGACTAGAAACCACGTCGAAAGGCTAAGTTTCCCTGCCTAATTTGTCAAGATGATCACTACACAGGTGACTGTCCCTACAAGGACGAAGTCAACAAATTTGTTAAAGGATCCTCTCGCCCGGCAGTATTAACTGACCCTTTCCCTCAACAACAACAGCAGATGGTTGCCTAGGAAACCCCACAAGGGGGCAACCCGACCAACCCTACCAACGGAGAGACGTCCACGAATCGCGAAATCCTGATGACGAGTAACGAGGGGATTCATATCACCACTCGTTCAAAGACGTATGACAATCCTCCAAGTTCAAACAAACAATCGGAGATAGCCAAAGGCAAATCTCCCGCTGAAGATCTGACTCCTATTCCCCCCCTACCAGCCATCTCCATATCGAGAGACCGCTTATGGATACAGTGCTATGCCCACCCAAGGGCACCATATGAAAGGCGACATTTAATCCCAATGCTCGAGCCGCCAAAAATTACAATATTGTTGAGGATCTAGCTCAAGCACCTTGCGCCATGTCGACTCTCGAGGTTCTCCAACACTGCCCCACGCAGCGTAGAACCCTACTTTCAGCACTGGGGGCAATGGACCCGGATACTTCAGATTCCATTATGTTTAACTTGGAGCACGCTAAACCTCAGCATTCTCACCAGTTAGCCTTCCAGGTTCACACAAAAATCCATGGAAATATCATTCATCGCACTGTGTTAGATGAATGTGCTTCCACGTCGATCATGTCTTTGAACTGTTGGAGAGCCTTAGGCTCACCCGAAGTCACGACTTCTCCCACTACTCTCAGGGCGTTTGATGGACACAGTTTTCAACCTTATGGACTCATTCCCTCAATTGGTGTTGAACTGGGGGGAAAAACAGTATCCGTACATATTGAAGTCATGGATGCACCATTGGATTACAATCTCCTACTTGGTCGGAACTGGTTTTACGCCATGATCGCCATAGCATCTACAGTCTTCCGAATTGTGCAATTTCCTCATGAAGGGAAAATTGTCACTATTGATCAACTTGATTACTGTATCCCAGACTCCCATTTGAACTCCGCCAACACCGTCCTGTTATTGGATCAACCACGGTACCGGTTCCAAGACATCGGTGTTGGTCTCATGAAGGATTCATCCCTTATCGGAGTTTTTCCAGAGCTGGGAACCCATGTTCAACCAGTTAACATGATTTCATCGAATGTCACCCCTTCCAATGATTCATGGGTGATTCCGAGTCCCTCTCAGATTGAAGACTACGGCAACTCTATGCCTTTGAACAGAAACCTCGCAGCATATGAAGCGATCCAATCAGCCACCGATTGGATCGACTGTCCTACCCATCATTCCTTGGCACAGCTCTCGTCTGAGACTCATTCATACCCACCACCTATCGATCCTCTCAACTTGATTTTTCCCACTGACGAATCAATTATGGAGGTTATGTGCGGTGATGAGCCACCATGGGGAGATTTTCATCATCGATCTTCATTCCCCACAATTCAGACGCTTGAGCCTGACTCAAAACCCAGTACTTCACTTGGGATGGTCCAAACCAAGTTCCCCACTTCCCTCGACGAGATATTTTCCGAAGGAAACTTGGCTAACCTTATGGCAACCACTCCCATTGATATTTCAGTGAAGCCTGGTATCGTGGAAAACGTACATATCGGCAAAACATGTACTCCCCTCGAAATGGAATTCTATAGTGCCTACTTCAAAAATTTCTGCGATGTTTTTGCTTGGAGTTATGAAGAAATTCCAGGAATAGACCCCTCGATTGTGGTCCACGAAATTCCAACATTCCCTGGCGCCCGACCTGTTCAGCAGAAACTTCGGCCCGTCCATCCTCGTAAGGCAACCGCTATAAAATCAGAAGTTGAAAAAAATTTGCATGTTGGTTTTATCTATCCTGTCCCATTGACAGAATGGGTATCCAACATCGTTCCTGTAGCCAAGAAACAAGGAACGATTAGAGTCTGTGTCGATTACCGCGACTTGAACAAGGCTTGTCCAAAGGACAACTACCCAACTCCGTTTATCGACCAGATCATCGATAACTATGCCGGGAGTGTCATCTTCTCATTTATGGATGGCTTTTCTTGCTATAATCAGATCGATATCCTCCCAGCCGACCAGCACAAAACAGCCTTTATCTACCCTTGGGGGATTTTTGCATATCGAAAGTTACCTTTTGGCCTTAAAAATGCCGGGGCAACTTTCCAACAGGCAATGTCCTACGCATTCCACGACATCAAACATATTGTAGAACCATATCTTGATGATCTTCCCGCTCACTCTCGGACCCGGGAAGACCATTCTAACCACTTAAGTGCCATTTTCGAAAGGTGTCGTCGCTACAATATACGTTTGAATCCGCATAAGTGCGTATTTTGTGTGGAAGCCGAAAAAATGTTGGGCTTCATAGTCTCCAAAAGCGGGATACGTTTAGATCCTGCGAAGGTAGAAGCTATCTTAGCCCTGCCTTCCCCCACCAATATTCCAGAACTTCAATGTTTGCAAGGGCATGCAAACTTTCTACGCCGTTTTATCTGCAATATTTCTGAGATAACAAAATGCTATATGAGGCTTCTCAAGAAGAACGTTCCCTTTATCTGGGATGACGAAGCCCAACGCTCCTTTGACAATCTAAAGGAAGCCTTAACCAAAGATCCTGTGATCCAACCCCCCGATTACACACGGGATTACATTCTTTATCTCGCGGCTTCGACTTCCACCATCGGCATGGTGCTAGTGTGGAAGACCACAACGGCATAGAACATATGGTATACTATCTTAGTAAGAGTCTTCTCGACTCCGAAACTCGTTATTCACATTTTAAAAAACTTGCTCTAGCAACAGTATTTGCTGTCCAGAGATTCCGTCATTACATTCTACTCCGTCGGACCACTGTTATAGCCAATTTCAATCCAATGTATTATATCCTCACATGTCAAGTGCTTGGGGGCAAATATTCTCGTTGGATCGTCATCCTTCAGGAGTTTGACTTGGAATTTGTCAAAGCCAAGTCCAAGAGTCTTTGGTCTTTACAGAGTTGATTTGTACCTTGCCTCGTGCTACTAAGCAATCCGAGCCCATCGATTCTCTTCCTGATGAATCGTTGTTCCTCATTAGCACGTCTGATCCATGGTACGGGGATATTCTATTATATCTCCAAACCCAACGCTTCCGCCCCAACCTCACTCGCGATGAACGTCGACGCATCCGACATCACGCAAAATACTACCTCATAGTCAACGATACTCTTTATCGACGTGGTGTCGACACCGTTCTTCGACGTTGTTTGACCTTAGATGAGGCGGAGCGCGTTCTTAATGACTGCCACGCTGGAGCATGTGGTGGTCATCTTTCTGGGATGGCTACGGCCCAGAAAATACTGCGAGCAGGATACTTCTGGCCCTCAATTTTCAAAGACTGCATCGAAACAGTCAAGACGTGTCCGCCATGTCAATTATTTCATAGTAAAACACGCTCGCATCCTGCTCCACTACATCCTGTCATTGCCGTCGGCCCTTTTTCCAAATGGGGCATAGATTTCATGCATTGTAAGCCCACTTCAGCCGGGGGGCATAGCTATGTCATAGTAGCTGTCAACTATTTCACAAAATGGGCTGAAACGATGCCTACGTATGCTGAGGACGGCAAAACAGCAGCGCAATTAATATTCAATCATATTATAGCTAGATTTGGTGTCCCACAATCCATTGTGACCGATCATGGCTCCCATTTCAGGAACCATATGGTCGAAGAACTAAGTGCCAAGCTGCGTTTTCGCCATGAAAACTCAACCCCGTATTACCCACAAGCTAATGCCCAAGTTCAAGCCATTAACAAAGTGTTGAAACGAATGATTCAGCGTATTGTGGGTACACAGAAATCCAACTGGCACTCATCTCTTTTCTCAGCACTATGGGCATACCGAACCTCAGTGAAAAGTGCTACTGGGTTCACACCATTCCACCTGGTGTATGGCCTAGAAGCCATTTTTCCGATTGAATGTGAAATTCCATCACTTAAGATAGCCATAGAACTACTTCCCCACACCACTTCCGAAGAGGAATGGTTTCTATACCTAGCTAAGCTAGATGAAACCCGCCGTGACGCTGCTTTAGCTAATGAAGCTCATAAAAAATGTGTCAAAGCTCAATATGACAAATCCGTTCAACCTCGGATCTTCAATGAAGGTGACGTCATACTTACATATGATCAAATGCACGATAAGCTTGGAAAAGGAAAATTAGAAGCTATGTGGTACGACCCCTTTGTTGTAAAACGTGTCTTAGAAAAAGGAGCCTATGAACTAAACGATTGTGATGGTACGCCATTGGCATGGCCCCGCAATTTGCTATACCTCAAACGCTTCTACGCGTAAGGTTACCCTACGCGGGTTACTTGTTGTACATAATGTACTTAGTTTGCTTTTACTCATTTTTTGGTGTACGCGTGGACCTCATGTATCCACTCTTACTTTGACTCATGATTTTATGCGCAGATATCTGCCTACTTCGGATTCGCCGACGGTGCAAGCCGACATACCCGAAATCTCGCTTCCACAGCATGGGTAATTTATTCTCCCACTGGCGAGTTGATTTATTCAGGAGCCAATTGTTTAGGTCCTGCAACCAACAATATCGCGGAGTACCATGGAGTCATTGGTCTCTTGACGGAGGTTGCTTCACTCGGAATTGACTCCCTATCAGTCTTTTTAGACTCCCAACTCGTGGTTTCCCATCTGAACCGTGTTTACACAGTTCACGATCCTATCCTACTTCGCTTATTTTGAAGGGTACGCCTCTTGCAACGATCTTTTAATTTCATTTTATATCAACACATACCGAGAGAATTCAATTGTATAGTTGATTCATTAGCTAATTACATTTTGGATTGGCATCTTGCCCATACATAAACACATCATAAAAAATAAAATGCACAAGTCATTGTAAATAAATAGATCATAAGTAGGTCCATATCACTGTATATAAGAGTGTTTTTCCAAAATACATAGATTTTGTGTCAAAGACAAAATTTGGGACCAAATCCCATACAAAAATTTGGCTCTCAAAACCTACATCTTGTATACATGCCGCAAAAGACAAAAAGACCATCTAAGGAGATCTGGGAGATCTATCATGTCCCTCGTCAGATTCCTCACGCTGCTGGTGATAACACACTACAGCTCGAGCCACCCTACGAAGAAGTCGGCCAATATGACTACGCACACCTACAGTATGCCGCTGGAGGTGCAAAGGGACGTCATCCATCCTCATAGCAGGGATACCATGAGTCAAGCCCTGTAAGTTCCTCTCTATATCCCGGACTCCTCCTGCTTCATCTTCATCCTCCTCCTCGTTTGGAACGGCTTGGCGATCAACACCACCGCGACGTAATGGCCAGTACCCAACTGGTCTCTGTGGTCCATGATCTGCGACATGCACAGGAACATACATTAGAAGTCTTTTACACATTCTAAAAAACAATAAAAATTATATATTCAAAAGGGAAAAAATATTTATCCATGAAGGTCATACCTGAGTTGTCCCAATCTTCATCCTCTGGCAATGCCAAGTCGATGTCCTCTCGGAAATCCACCCCTGCATAGGGGTATTCATCGATAATCACTATCTGCTCCTCGAGCCAGGAGAAGAAGTTCTCACCAAAAGCCAAGCGCTGAGGTCCCCCAAGACGTCCTGCATAATCACTCCATCGAGCCATCCATGGCTCGGTAGGGGGACGGGAGGTATAGCTATCTGTGGGCGCAATAATGGCACCCTCGCTAAAAAGAAGGTGACTAGGACGCTCCCATAGCCAAATTGGGAATTCTCTCCAACCCTACACTTGTGCACTTGTTCTTTGAGATTGGTCAACACCGCCTCACACCAGTTAAATACTGTTCCCGCCATACAATCCACTGCCAGGTTCATCTGTGTACGGTAGGCCTGGTGCGTACCCACACTCCCTGCTGCACGTGTGATGGTGAACAAAACAGTTTTTAAAGGAAGTTTTATAACATCTTTTATGACCACTTTGTCGCTTTTCTTACTTGAACCCTGACGGCAATACCGAGCAATCAGAGCATCTGTGCTCGTCTCTGAGGCTGTATATCCAGTAAAGTTCACCCGCGCCCCTCTTTTCGAGAGGCCCGTGAGGAAATAAATATCCTCAAGTTGAATTTCAAGGACGTGCTCTCCCACTCGGAAAGCTTGAATGTCAGGGTCCCGCAATTGAATAAGATGGCTAAGAAGTTTGGGTTGCTGACGAATGCCTTTGGTCTTAAAGAATTGCAACAAACCGCACTCCCATAATGCAGTCACGGTCGGTAGGTCATTTTCGGCCGCCAAATCATCTACTTCGTGCTCTCTTTCTTTCCAACTGACCATTTTGACCCAAACAAATTGCAAACTCTTGCAAACGGTCAGGGGAAACATTTAGTAACTATTTAACAACTTGGTTTCAGCAAAAAATTTAAGAAAAGTCGATTTTTTCATCTTAATTTTCGCCTTCATCGCACCTGGGGCAAATCTTACCGCGCGGTACTGCACAGTACCGCGTTTTGGTTTAAAGACACAGCGCGGTACTATCAAGTAGTACCGCGTTTCCCGATATTGCCCCTGCGCAGTACTGTGAAGGGCGATTTTTGCCCAATCGGGCTTGCCCAAAAAAAAAAAAATTCTTACTAAAAGCAAATTATTCCTACATCAAATGAAAGAGAAGCTTGAGAGCTCTTACCTGGCGCAGACGGTTGTTGAAATGGTGCCCTGAAACTCCCGATATGGATCCTTGAAGTTTTTGCTCCTCAAATGGATAAAATCTCCTCTTTGGGTAAAAACACAAATGAAATGGTAAATTTCTATTTTTAACCATCCTTTTATAGCTTTTTCACCTGCTTTTTCACCTATTTTTTCACTTATTATTTTATATGGTTAAAATGAAACCCATTTCACATTACTAATATCTGGTTTTATGAGGACTTTATTGACAGGATATCCTTTAAACAGCGATATATTCACACTGGCGTTTATTCATTGTTTGACCTTCATTTTTTAGCCTACTTTATCTTTTTCGTGCTCTGGATTAAAACTTGAAAAAGATTCCAAGCGCTTTTACACCCGTGCTTGTTAAAACCAAGTAAATGGTGTCGAGTTCGGTCAGCTTTACTCATGCTCGTTAAAACGATGAGGAAAGTATTATCCTGGTTGTATTTTATTCTCTTTTCGGACCAGAATAATTAAAAAATTATGAAAAAGACCATTGGAGTCCATAGTTAAGCTCTTTTCAGACTCCCTAAAATTGAAAATATTGCCAAGTGATCTTGACTCTTTCACACTTGTAAAAGTATTTGAAAGGTCGTCTATTCGGTGATAGGTTACCCCTTTTTCGGCTCGTCTAGACTATTTACGAGAAAGGTATACTCAGTCAATCTTGACTGGGAGAGTTCTCTCGGGAATTGCTTTACACTTTTTTGAGATCGAGGGACTAAATTTACGAAAAAGTACATTACGGAGCTTCCTTTAAGTTTTTCAGGCTCTCTAAATATGAAAAACTACCGAGTTTTCCTTCCTTGGACTCATTAAAATTTAACATCGAAGGGCCCACTTTGGGACAAACCCCTCATTTTTCAGGTTCCTAAAACATGTGAGATTGGACTCATCTATGAGATGAGTTACACCGAGCATCTGTTATCCTCTTCAAGCTCGAAAAACAACAAAGAGGTACTCGTCTATCATCTCGGGGGAATATGGGGAACAAGTCAAGTTTGTTATGGCAGCTTGTCAGTCGTTACCTTTGAACATGGCATGTGTCTGTCTCTTGTCTATATTGGGTATCTATTTTTCACTGAGTCATGGTCATCATCTTGAGTCGTCTCCGTGGCCACGAGCCTACTCATTCGGTGTCTACCCTCTGCTTACAATAAACCCTGCTTCCAAGTCCTATTACATGTCGTTACATGTTCAAAGGGTTGCAATGTTCAAAATCGTTCATTGTGTCAGACCTCCGTTGTGTCAGTACATACTCCATTGTCTCATCATCTTATACCATCTTTCGTGTCGATGATGTGGGAAACATTATGGCCCACCTTCGACAAGTCTATTCCCGTCGACTCCAAATCACTATCCGGGAATTAGACTTCGAGATCAACCATTAGTACCTTGGTACGTGCATGCCTATATGGCAAGTTTCCTCATGTTCAACAGTAGGTTTACATCACTGACCTCTGATCGAACAATCTCTCGAATGCTCGACATCAACTCATTTATTCGCATTACGTTGAGATGTACTTCAGATACCTTGGGGATCATCGTCATCATTGGTGATTTCCCTCGTATTTGTTAACGGTTCACATCATTGGTCGGTAATCAAATGGTTTCTACCATGTTCGACTTCAACACTTTGTAATCACATGGCTAGATTCGTATCATTTGCGATCGAGTAGAAGACCCTGGGCGCACATTTGTATCTTGATTGCGTCGAGGTTGCGATGGAGATGTCCTTTGTATTGTCACACAGATCCACTTTTTGTATTGGTCGTGGCTGTGTTATTATTGTCTCATGGATCTACACTTGTTCATAGTAGCCATGATCTGTCCACAGTCTATATCATCTCAGTACTCATGGATCTGCAATGTATTGGTCGGAAGCCATGCTTTGAGTCATTTGTTTTCGAGTATGGGGATGCCCGCCTCGGTGGTATATCTAACACTTTGTTTCTGTTTCAGCTCCTTGTCGCTCTCCTCGATGCTATCTCGGCACACTATATTCGTAAACTCTTTCGGCCATCAGTCCCTTCTAACCTCACACTTTAGGGGGCATCTGTCATACCTCTATATTTCACAGTGTCGCATCTGCACCATGAAAAGAGTTGATAACACTTCTCTGACTACTTTAAACCACTCAGAAGAGAAAAATGATGAGTGAACCTTGAAGGCAAACTTACCCTGACAAGTTTTCACCTAGCTGAGACTTTATTTACCCTAACTACCGTGCCTTGCTCAGTTATAGGTGCGCGGTAGTCCGTACTACCGCGTTATGCTTTGTCCCTGACACGCGGTACTACCGCGTTATGCTCAGATTGCTGGGCGCGGTACTCTTTTTATATCCTTTTTGCCATGGCTTGTGGGATTTTGGATTTTCGAGAGATATTGGAGGATTGGGGTCCTTGATTCGATCCTAACTCATTTTCTGTGATTAGAAACCCTGATCCACTAAATTTTCCCAAGATCCACCTATCTCTCTTGTTGGTTAACCCTACCATACACTATAAAAGAGAGGCATTCCATGGGAAAGAGGAGGACTCTTAGAAGTACCAAACTTATGATCTTGCAGCATTGTGGAGATAGCTAGAGGAGGAAGCACTTGGAGCTGGAGAATTGGCTTGGACATCAAGCAACCTTTGTAAGCATTCTTCAAGTTTGTAATAAAGATAACTTGTCTTGTTTTTCCCATTTCATGTGTATTGTACAAGTCTTTAGCATGGAATGTATCTAATCTAGATTTGAATCTAATCTTTACTTCAAGGTATTTGGAAGCTTGTATGCTTGTTCTTTGTTTGATTTCAACAGGTTCTACATTGGAGCTTTTGGATCAAGAGCTAGAAGCGGGACAAACGTCAGATTGAAAGGTGTGTCATATCTTTCATTATTTCTGAATACATGTAATCTTGTTGTGAAAGTTAGTTCAGGAATTTCAAGGTAGCATTTGTTTTGTTTTGTTCTTACCTTAGAGTCAGTTAGGAATCTACTTTAAGTTAAGAGAATTTTGACTTATCCGTAGGGAAAAATTCTACCAACAGTGATCACCTTGAGTTGTTGATCACACAAAAGGACAACTTGGATGGAGGAGCATGTTGACCCTATATGATACTTTGACTTACTCCATTTTCTGACATTACTGGAAAAACCATAAAAATATCATTCTGAGATATGAGTGCTACTCGACTTCAATAGACTAGCGCCTATACGCTACTCCAGTGTATAATAGTAGCACTCAAAGCCTTATAAGCACTACTCCTTCTCAGCATAGTAGCGCTCGACATTTAAAATCGATGAGCGCTAGTTGACAAGCACCTAAAGTTGCACCCTAAACGCTACTTCACTGAACAATAGTAGCGTACATCTCAAAAGATGATTAAAAAATAATTAATTTCACGAGGAGGATTAGTTGCTGGTAGTTTCCCAACTTCCCCAACTTCCTCCATAACCATATCTCGACCTGAACTACTTCTCTGATCCTATAAATATAGGGAAGACTAAAGAGAAAGGTTAGATGGATAGATGGAGAAACTTAGAGACATAGAGATATAAAAGAGAAGCTTGCATTGGAGGAGTTGATGCTGAAGATATCCAAGCCAGAGAAGAGCAAGAGCCCAGAATCAAGTTGCAGGAGCATGTCACAAAGTCAGGTATACTTGTACATCAATTTGCATTTGACAATAAAGGTTGAAGTGTCTTTCTTGTTCCAACTTAAATGTTTTCTAAAATAATATCTTAATTTGGATCTGTTTTGGTCAATATCGAATGTTTAACATTGTTTTTGTTTCTTTCAAACATTCTATATTATCCAAGATACGCTGAGAAAGGTGTTTGTCTTGCAGGTTTACTGAACAGAAGGTGGATTTGAGGACTGAGCGTAAGATCAAATAAAAACTAGGATCGAACGTCGGTTAAAAGGTATGTTCTCAAGGTCTGTAACTCATTTCTTTTCATAAATATCTCTGCAATACAATTAATACACTTACCTGCCACCCCATCCCAGTTGATAGCATTAGTTTCCTTGCTATAGGGTAGTTTTTCCCGCCAACAAACTGGCGACTCCACTGGGTCTAGTTGTGTTTTTGCTCTAGGAAACTTTTTCTTGTTTGTCTTCCCAGAACTGTTTTGACTCCTTTTATGTGCTGAGAAACCCTGTAGGTATCCCCTGCCTGTTTTGCTCTGCTTCCATCAGTCTTTTGTATCTTTTCAAAGTCAGTTTTTAAAACTTTTAAGATATGAGCGCTACTTTGTTGTACATACAGTATCGCCCATACGCTACTGTGTTATACATACAGTAATGCCCATCTCTGCAGGGGCGCGAGTTTCCCTACTGCACAGTAGGGTACATTTCCTGAAGCCTTCTGTTAGTGGTCTGCTTGAGTTTTTAGCCCTTTTGGTGGTTTGCTGACTTTTCTTTTAGATCTCCTTGACTGGTGTATGAGGTTTTCAACTTTTTTTAAGTCATAGAACCTTTCTTTGAGTCTTTTTACCATCTTTGGATCGCTTGTTTACCTTTGGAACGTTTGGACTGTTTATAACTTTTTGGAAGACTAGGTTGTGTTTTGTGGTGAGCACTTCCGCTTTTTAGGCCCTGACTGTATGTTGCTGGTTTACAAACCGGCATACTTTTGTATCTGCTGTTTGTGGCAACATTTGTCTGCTCTTTACCTATCCTATCCTTTGTTTTATGGTTTGGTCCGTTTTAGAGCCTCTAGGGTGTCTTCCGAACTTGTTGATTTCCAATCTTCTTGGACTTATTGTCTTTTTCTGGTTTCAAGTGTATTTAAAGTGCTTTAGGCCGATTCATTTCTCAGTTCTTTGTGTTAGTAGGGTAGTTGGTAGCTTGCTTGTCTACTTTTTGCTTGGCATAGTGGTCTTGCTAGGCTTAGATGCTTTAGGTCAGTCCTCTTGTATCTATCTCCTTTGTCTTCTCCCACTTTGTTTCCGAGTTTAGAGGCTTTTCTTTGCAAAAAACCTGTAGATCAAGTCTTTTTTGAGCTAGTGCCTTGACAGCTATAAGCTTAAGAACCATTTTTAGCCATACTTACACATTGCACACAAGTCTTATTTTGCTTTCCATGTTTATAGTTCTTTTTCGTTTATGATAACAGAAAAAGAAAAAAAATTGGTAGTTTAAGTTTAATAAGGCTTATTTTTTGTTACAAGATAGCATAGGTTATTTTGTACAATTTCAAAAAGAAAACAAAAAGAGATTTAAGTAGATTTGCTAAGTTTTTCAATTTGGAAAAGAAGTAAATGAAAAAATAAAAAGAGCTTTGTTGTAGAAAGTTTGAATTTATGCACTTTTGTTTTTCTGTTGCAACCACGCCACACAAAAGCACTACCTTTTGAGTAATAACAGCCCTAAAAAAAATTTAATAAAATGAAATAGAAACAATTTTTCTTTTTTAGGGATACACTACACCAACTAGTCTTGGTTAGGATCTTGAGTTTAAATCACCTTAAACCACTCAAGATCACACATTACGCAAAAATCGTAGTTCGACTATCACAGGTAAATCCATCTCACTCAAAGCTTGCCTGGGATTTATGCAGTAGGTCTTGTGAGATCAGATTGTTGGGAATACTCCTCCTACTTTCTGTTTTGAGCATATACCAGGATTGGATCGCGTATGGGGACTCTTTAGAGTTTCGGGCTCAGTTACCCTGCCCACGCCTTCTGATTCGACCAACGACTGTTCCCCCAGGAGTTTTCGGTGTTGTGGTATCCTTAGTATCTGACTTTAGGTTCATACACAGGTGACAGCAGAGGGTATATCTGTTGTACCTAAGACAGACGTGGGAGGAAATCCCTTGCAGGTCTTTGGGAGGGCGGTTGGGTGATTCCAGTGCTTGCACCCTTAGTCATTGTATTATGGACCCCGGGTAACTGTCTTTCTTCCTTCGTTGATCTGTTCTGGGCCCTCATCATCCCAGACTCTTCTCCGGAAGGCATCTTGTTTGCCTGGTTTGCATACATAGGACTTTTTAGTTGGCGTGTTGTTTTCCCCCTAGTCATAGTGGCCACTAGTTTCTAGTTTGTTATTTTATATATATAATCACAGAGAATCAAGAACTTCGTAGATCGAGAAGGCTTCAAAACCTTCCACCAGTTAGAACAGAACCTTTACCGCCAGCTAGACGTCAACGAGTAAACCCCAGTGTTTCTTCAGAAACCATTCCTGAAACAGAATTTCCTGAGGAAATTTTTACAACAGAAAATCCTGAAATAGGAATTCCTGAGGAATTACCACTTGAAGTTGAGTTTCCTGAAGAACAACAAACAGCAATAGAAAACCCTGAAATAGAGGTTCCTAAGGAACCACAACCAGGTACCCCAGATCAACGACACTTTAGTTCAGTTGAGATTGAAGATATTACTTCTGCGGAGTATAGCACTCCTTTCAATCCTCCTCTGACCAATCCTAGAAATCCGCTTTTGTTACCTGTTGGTTTCCAGCAGCCCCATTATAGTGCATATAATCCCTTGCCCGGACATCTGATGTCTACTCTAGGAGGTGAACAGGGAGTTCCACAAACTCCCACCATAGGTATGAACACTAACACGGTAAATTTTTCTTTTACTGCTACGCCGAGTCAGGCACAGACAACCTCTGTGTCTACTCCATCTTTCAGTTTTAATATTGTCACATTAGGTATGCCAAGTTCAACAACGATTGCATCTATCCCTACACCTACTGTTGGACCTAGAAGTACAGCCAATTTAGCACCATCTCCTGCTTTTCAACCATTATATCAGATACCCAGTACTTGGATTTCCACACCTGTTGTAGGCCCAAGTGCTTCTGCAATCGTGCCTGTCATGAGTACCATGACCGCACCGTCTACATCAGCTACCACTGGTTTCAATACCTTTGCAGGTCCCAACATGAATCAATGTAATATGCCTGCAGGTAATGTCCCTTTTTCCTTATTTTCAGGGGGAGGGGGTAATATTTTTAACCAGCAATATGGCAGGGCTAACACCCAGCCACAGTGGACGAACCCACAGAGCACTAATCCACTTTCATATGGGTTGGGAAATTTCAATAATTCTTTCGTGCAACAACAGATGGCAGGGGGCAACCCCTATCAACAGATGGTAGGTGGAAACCCCTATCAGCATATGGTCGGGGGCAACCCTTATCAACATATGGTTGGGGGCAACCCCTACCAGCAGATGGCTGGGGGCAACCCTTACCAGCAATTCATGGGTCAAACAATGGGTGGTTCCCTTTTTTTGACCCCAGCTTATCAAGTACCGTCTTACCGGCCTCGTTTACCATTTCTGGCAACTTTAAATTTGCCATATATTTCCAAACTGACCAACGATCCAGTGTATCATAATGCTACATGGCCATCAGTCCCTACCAAGTTACCTTCGGACATTCCAAAGTTCGAAGACAAAGCAGGTGAAGACCCTGGTGACCATGTCACTACTTTCCACTTATGGTGTTCCTCGAATTCATTAAATGAAGATTCCATTAGATTGAGACTGTTCCAATGGACTTTAACCGATGCTGCAGCCAAATGGTACATTGAGTTACCTGCAGCTACATTCTCTAATTTTGGGGATCTCGCGACTGTCTTTTTTAATCACTTCCAGCTTCCTGTTCGGTATGATGTCGGAACAGACCTTTTATCTACATTTAGGCAAAATAAAGCCACTCATTTATCTGACCACATTCAGGAGTGGCGAAGACGGAAGAGGCTCATTAAGGCCAACATACCTCCAGAATTCCTTCTTGAGTGGTATTTGAAATCACTCCTTCCTTATATTTATAAGGAAGTAGCTACTTCTGGAGTATCTAACGAGGAAGAAGCCATCCTACAAACCCAACAATTAGATCTCGTTTATGCACAATCCGGGTTATTGTATGAGATTATACCTGATGCACCGCGATCGAATACCGATGTGAGTAGACCTAAACCTGGACCACATGCTGACGGCATAGTGGGTTCAGTTAACTCTGCAGCTTTCGAAGCATTGACCAAACAGGTTCATGCCTTATCTGTCAAACAATCGACTGCAGATGTTTCTTCCGTCACAACCTCTCCTTCTACTTCTGAGCCTGTCAACCAGGTTTAAAACAATCAAAAGGGCCCTCGGAAGCCCAATAACAAAAAGAAGGGCAAGAAAGGAAAGGGGAACCAACAAAAGCCCAAAAAAGAGAATGCCGAAGAAGGTAACAAAGAGGAAAAGAAGGTTAAGTTCCCTTGTAAACTTTGCAAGCAGAACCACCTTACTCACCAATGCCCTCTTCTTGAAGAAGCCCAGAAACTCTGAAGAGAAAAGAAGCCTACCGTACTGAAAGATCCATTCCCTAAAGGGCGGAGCTCAACTTCTGGCACCTCCAACACTGGGGGAACTACACATGCTACGGTTGATCAAACTTTTATTAACATGGTTAATTTGGATGCACTCTTACAAACGAGAGCCAGGAACTATACCCTGGACGCACAGAAAAAGGATAAAGAGATTCCAGAATCCTCCACTCCACTCCACATACCTATGGACCCAATGCCCAAGATTCCGAAAGGTGTCTTGAAACGGGCATCGCACAATTCTAACACTCGGGCCGCTTCCAACTACAACATGGTTGAAGATTTAGCCCAGACCCCTTGTGCCATGTCTACTTTAGAAGTCTTGCAAAGTTGTCCTTCACAACAGAATTCACTTTTGGCAGCTATTGGAAGTATGGAATCCTCTAACATGTCTGCGCGATTTGATATGACTGATGTCAAATACTGGTTGCCCTACCACGTTGCTCTTCAGATTGAAGTCGTTCATGGTCCAATGATCATCAGACGAGCTGTCGTAGATGAGGGTGCGTCGACTTGCGTAATGTTAATTTCTTGTTGGAAAGCTTTAGGTTCCCCTGAGTTAGCCCCTTCTAACACACTGCTTACTGCATTTGATGGCAGAAATTTCCGTCCACATGGGGTTTTGCCATCATTTGATGTCACATTGGCCAGTAAGACAGTTGTTGTAGAAGTAGAAGTTTTGGACGCTCCGCTTGATTACAATATGTTATTGGGCAGGATTTGGACATATGCCATGCGAGCCATTGCATCAGCAATTTTTCAAGTTGTTATGTTCCCATTTGAAGGTAAGATCGTTACAGTCGATCAACTTTCTTTCACTCAGAGAAACAACCAGACTTCTTCAGAAACCACAGTTCCATTGATTGATCAAACCACCCCGGTTGGTGAGAGTTTAGGAGCAGGACTTTACGGGTCATTAATTGGCACTTTTGACCTACCGGCTCCTACCTTATTCATTGGTACTGAGGGATGTTCATCATCTGAAACTTCCATGGTTAGTTTAACAACTGATTTTGGGTTTCTCCCAACTAATACAAACCCCTCTGTGCCCACCCCTGTTGCAGAAGTTACCCACTTGGATTCTTATCAAACTGCAACAGAACATATGTTGACTCCATTGGTGTATGTTGAGTCAAATATAGATTGTGCTACTACTCAATCACCAGACCCGTTCTACTCTCTTGACAGTTCAGATACTACTTTACCTTCTGAGGAGGAAATGTTAGAAGCCATGACCGACCTGGACCATCCTCGTGAACATATAGATCTCGGGTCCTTCTTGTTTCCTTTTCTTAACTTGATAGAGAGAGGCGAATTTTGTCCAACACCCAGTGAAAATACTAATTTCACTTCCTCACAAGTTGGTTTTGTTGAAGAGAATAGATTGAATACCTTGCTGGTGAACATTTTCACTGGGGTCACTAGGAACATTTTTATTGAAACGGGTTGTTATCTCGATGAGATCATTCCATATACCAATATTTTCCGTGATTTCCATGACATCTTTGCCCGACCTCACAAGGAGGATCCAGGCATTGACCCTACCTGAAAAGGTACTACGCTTAGGCTGAAGTACTTTTTCTTGTAACATAACTGTATATTTTGTAAAGCTAGTTGTGTTATGCTTGTTAGTTAATCTTATGTGTGTTTTTCGTTTCATGTACCAGATGTCAACCGAACATTTCTTAGGATTTGCTGGCGGCGCCAATCGCCACACCTGTCAGTTGGCTGCAGCAGCTTGGGTCATTTATTCACCCGCTGGCCAACTTGTCTCTTCGGGGGGGGTTTGTTTGGGTCCTACCACGAATAATGTGGCTGAATACAGTGCAGTTATAAAACTTCTACGAGATGCTCTCAGTCATGGCATTTCACATTTGGAGGTAAGACTTGACTCACAATTAATTGTATTTCAGTTAACAGGTGTCTATCAGATTAGGGATCCTGGATTGCTACGTCAGTTTCTACGAGTTAGACTATTGGAAAGACAATTTGATTCTATTATCTATGAACACATTCCAAGAAGTTTAAACACATTAGCTGATTCTTTAGCAAACTATGTGTTAGACTGGAATTTGCATCATACACTTTCATAAACAACATTGCACACATAAAATTCAAACACATACATATGTAAATAACCGATACTGTATCAAAAAATATATGAGTTTTGGGTCACAAGTCTATCAAGTCAAGTCATAAAAGTACAAAAACTGGGCATAGTAGCCTCAAAAATATATACATAGAATGTATCCCTCTCCTATGGAGAAGGAGGGACCTCATCATCATCTAGTACATTGTGATAGCATATGACTAGCCTAGCTATCTTCCGCAGAACCCTAAGCCATACCGGGGGCACCCCAACAACATCTTCCTGCATATCAATAGGTATCTGATCCATACGACATGCAGGAACTTCGTGAGTCAACCGACTCATTTTTCTTTCTAAGGTCCCCAACATAGCATTTGTTGCAGCAATATCAGTTGGCCTCACAAAGATGGTAGGATGTCCCTCAGGACAAACAGTCCCAAGATCTGCATATGACACTTGATTAGCACTTCAAAATTCATTCATAAAATCAAATACTTGAAAAGTTTTGAAAAAATTAAATAATTCTCAAAATTTAAACATACCAATATCTCCCCAGGCTCCACCTGGAGGAAGCACCAGTTCTGGATCATGACGGAAATCCAATCCAGCATAAGGAAACTGCTCGAAAGCGGGCATTTACCTCTCCCACCACCCCCAGAAATCATCAGTATGATAACAGTAGTGACTTTCCCCACCACCCTGGCGGAGGAATATGTCACCCCAATGGCCTAGTCTGGGCTCACGGGGGTTAACCTGAGGTAGAGGCATCCCCAAACTGATAGCAGGTATCCTCTCAAAGAAGAAAGTACACAAAATACTACCGTACCCAAAATTCTTCATTGTGTCAGATTTGCAACCTGTCAATTGAAATTTCATGCTCGCCAGTAAACTAGTACACCAATCATAGACATGACCGTGTAAGCATTGTACACCAATATGCATAGAGTGCCTGGAAGCTAAGTGTAGTGATGCACTACCTGCCACTCGGTTGATCATGCTCACTATCACTTTCAAGGGGAGGCCTTCAATTGTTGAAATCAAGACTTGGCTTCCCAATTTCTCCGCTTCGGCAATACAATATGAATTCACGTACTCTTGCACAGATCTTACACCCACACAAGAAGACCCTTTCAGATTGATTACATCTCCTCTCCGTGAGAGACCAGTAATGAAATATATGTCATCAACTGTAAGCTCCAAAGTTTTCCCACGGATGACAAAAGTATTGGTATCCACATCCCAGTACTGAATAAGTCTTTGAAATAGTTTGTTTAAGGCCCTCATGTTTACGGTTCGGTAAAACTTCAATAAATCGCATCTTCAGAGAGAGTGGAGAGTGGCCGGATCTTGCATGGCCAACCTATCCATGTCCTCATGTTCTCTCTCCCTCCATTGAAGAACCATCCTGCACAAAAAATGAAAATTCTTTGAGTTTCGGTGCTTGTGTATAGGTTTTCAAGAGTGAGCGCTACTGTGTATACTACACAGTCACGTATGGGCGCTACTCTGCTTGAGCACAGTAGCGTTCATCTCGTTTACACGCTACTGCTATAGTTACACAGTAGCGCCCGCGCAGCAAAGGTTGTGAGCATCACGTTGCAAGCAATTTTTTGCTCAAAAAATGAAAACTAAACCATGAAAATGCAAGTAGGGTGAATTCTAACTTACTTGGTGGAAGAAGAACAATGTTTGGATGCTTGGTTTGATCGCCACGGAGATTTGAAAATGCAAAAGGTTGCCCCAATCTTTGCCCTACAAAACAATTTGTAAATTGATTTTTAAAACGAAATTATATATATGAATAGGAGTTTGATTTTTACCCACCATTGTTTAATTTTCTATAGTTTCAAAAAATTTCAAAAATACCTAATTAATCAATTGGAACACACATATGGTGCATTACTAATCCAAGCTCAATTTTCCTTTAATTTTTGTAGAATTAATCTCCTAAGTTTAAAAACTCTTAATGTTAGACCTTGTCAACTAGTTAATAGTTCAAATTCATATATCATTCAAGATTTTTTGCCGCATCAACTAATATTTTGTTGAAGACCTAGTTTTGGCAGAGTATGAAGCTATGATCCTAGAAGCTGACCTTTAAGTCATTTTAAGCTCTTGTTTGGACTATTTAAACCTAAACAAGATTGTCGAGCAAGCTTGTCCTCTTCGACCTCGTTAAAGTAATCGAAGGCTCATCCACTCAGGTATAGAATTACCCCTTTTCCGGGCCTAGGTGGATTAACTACGGAAAAGGTATACTCTAGGTATACTTCTGTATGCGCTAGAAGAGTTTTTCTTCCATTTTTTTATACTTTTTCGGGGTAGGAGACTAATTGCACAAAAAAGGACCTTTTGGAGCCTTTCTTTAGGGTTTTCAGGCTCTCTAAACATGAAAATACCAAGCGAGCATTCACCTACTCGGGCTCGATGTGAAATCCACGAGAGGGTAAGTAGAGGACTGTTTAAGTTTTTCAACTCTATAAACAAGAAAACACCACCGAGCACATACCAATCCGGGCTCGATATAAAATCCACGGATAGGTGAAAAGAGGATTGTTTAAGTTTTTCAGACTCTATAAACAGGAAAACACCGACGAACATTAATCTGCTTGGGCTCGATACTAAAATCCACGAGCAGATATATGGAGTTATTGTTTAAGTTTTTCAGACTCCTTAAAATTGAAAACATCAGCGAGCAAGAACAGATCTTGGCTCGATATTAAAATCTAGAGATCAGTAATATAGAGTAATCTTCTATCTCTTCTTCGAACTCTATAAATAATGAAGAAGGTCCTGAGTCTTCCTCCCATGGGCTCGTTAAACTTTTTACATGGTTGGATCTATTGAGTTTTCATTCTTTCTTGGACTCATTAAAACAACAAGAAATGTATTCTTTTATCTAAAAAGAATAATGGATGGGAAAGACGTATCATATCTTCATTGTCAAAGGCAGTCCAGTCAGTTCTATCCTTGAACAAAGCACCTACTTGAGTCTATCTTGTCGGTTGGGTTTAGTTTTTGACCTCAGGGTGAACCTTTCCTCCGAGTTGTTTACTCCCCCGGTTGGTTATTCTTCCAACCAGATGGAGGGTCTGATAATGTCTCTTACATTTCAGGCTTATTATTTACCCCATTATGTCAGAAACGTCCTGAGTCACCTTGTGTCGTGCTCAATGTTCAAGGATATACCCTGTGTCGGCCATTCTATAGTTTACCTTGACCTCATGTGTTGGCCTTCCTAGTGTCAGTCTTGTTACATATTATTCCATATTAGCTCTTACCAGTTGAGTGTTCCTCGAGTTGGATGATGGAAGATGCCTTAAGGCCTCCCTTCCAACGAACTTCTTCCCATCGACATCAACTCATTTTACTCTGGGAATGAAGTTTAGAGTTTCGATTAGTACCTTGGATATTGCAGTCACAGGTGGTAATTTTCCTCGCTGTTGAAAGATGAGAATACATCAATGTCTCTTCTTCGACAGGATTCCCAAGTGTTCGACTCCAAGTCCATTTATTCACATTTGGCGGATCGTACTTGGTACCTTGGCCCCATCATCATTATCGGTGGAAGTCCTTGCGTTTGTTAACGGTATACATCAATGACCGGTAATCAAACGATACCCCCCATGTTCGACTATCAACTCATCTATTCACATGGTTAGGGTTTGTACCTAAAGTTATTTTGGATGAATACCTTGGGATTTTGGATGACATTACCTCATTATGTTATCACCCAAGTTGCACAAGACTGAGCCTCACTTATATTCGGCTCTCCATGAGACATAGATCCAGTTTGTTGTTATGGCTATGATCTCTCAGTTTGACATGGATCCACGCTTGTATTCAAAGTGGCCATGCTATATATACATCTCCTTGTTATGTATCGGAGATCATGTTGTATCACACTGCACATCTATATGATGTCAAAGATGTAATTGCTAGCTGACCTTGACCTTTGTTGCAGGTGTTCTTGTAACTTGTTTTTTGCGGTTCTTTGCTCCTCCTCTGGCTTTGGATTATAATGTATTTCGGCCATCGTTTCCCTCTGACCTCACACATTAGGGGGCATCTGTTATAGGTCAAACTTGCACCTCTCCGTCCGTGATCACCTTGAGCTGTTGATCACACAAAGGACAACTTGGATCGAGGAGCATGTTGACCTTAGATGATACTTTGACTTACTCCATTTCCTGACATTACTGGAAAAACCATAAAAATATCATTCTAAGATATGAGCGCTACTCTACTTCAATAGACTAGCGCCTATATGCTACTCCAGTGTATAATAGTAGCGCTCAAAACCTTATAAGCGCTACTCCTTCTCAACATAGTAGCGCTCAACATTTAAAATCGATGAGCGCTAGTTGACAAGCACCTAAAGTTGCGCCCTAAACGCTACTTCACTAAACAATAGTAGCGTACATCTCAAAAGATGATTAAAAAATAATTAATTTCATGAGGAGGATTAGTTGCTGGTAGTTTCCCAACTTCCCCAACTTCCTCCATAACCATATCTCGACCTGAACTACTTCTCTGATCCTATAAATATAGGGAAGACTAAAGAGAAAGGTTAGATGGATAGATGGAGAAACTTAGAGACATAGAGATATAAAAGAGAAGCTTGCATTAGAGGAGTTGATGCTGAAGATATCCAAGCCAGAGAAGAGCAAGAGCCCAGAATCAAGTTGCAGGAGCATGTCACAAAGTCAGGTATACTTGTACATCAATTTTCATTTGACAATAAAGGTTGAAGTGTCTTTCTTGTTCCAACTTAAATGTTTTCTAAAATAATATCTTAATTTGGATCTGTTTTGGTCAATATCGAATGTTTAACATTGTTTTTGTTTCTTTCAAACATTCTATATTATCCAAGATACGCTGAGAAAGGTGTTTGTCTTGCAGGTTTACTGAACAGAAGGTGGATTTGAGGACTGAGCGTAAGATCAAATAAAAACTAGGATCGAACGTCGGTTAAAAGGTATGTTCTCAAGGTCCGTAACTCATTTCTTTTCATAAATATCTCTGCAATACAATTAATACACTTACCTGTCACCCCATCCCAGTTGATAGCATTAGTTTCCTTGCTATCGGGTAGTTTTGCCCGCCAACAAAGATCTACTTACGAGATATGTATAACTTGGTTAACCTATGAGGTATGCAGGTTACTAGCACAAGTCATTGAAGATAACAAGAAGACTTCATGTGGGTATGTTAGACATAACTAGCTAACATACTAATCCAGGTATATTTTTCCTATATCAAGTTAGAATCCTACCTTGTGATAGGATCTCTTATATAAGTATACATGGCATGATTGATAATGATTATTCATAGGTTTGAATAATCATGGGTGTATGCATATTATGTTTCTTACCTTGATTGATGATATGTCTAACCAGAAGAGTCATGAAAGTATAGGTTTGAGTAATCACGGGTTTAGGCATATTATGTTTCTTACTTTAATATGACTAACCATAAGAGTCCTTGAATACTAATACTTATTATTTCTGTTTGAAATGATCATGACTATACATGCTTAATATTATTGTGTTTTGATAGTATTGAGAATATACTAATAAATGTATGATATGTATGAGATCTCGAGGATATCACAATAATGATACTTGTAAGCATGCATAGTGATCGAGGATGGATATAAGTTCAAGGATAGGTAATCCAAGAAACAAAGATCAAGAGGGAGCACACTCCAGTAGTTTCTGCAAGGATGCATATATTCAGAGGGAGTCGACCACTTCTCACAATCCACATCAGAATGGAGTTGCAAAGATTTAGAGGGAGTCCACCCAACAACCAAACAAAGATAAGTATTTGAATTGTCATTTATTACATATTTGTTTGTTTAAATAATGTTGTTCAATGATGTATATGCTTATGTTCCTAGACTTAGGTTGTGTATTATGCATATTAGAATAATTGCATTAATGAACAGTATACTACTAATAAGCATGTGATGGGTAAGTGGCCTATGGCACTGTACAACATTCCATTGCTACTTATCTAGAATGAAACCTCTTTGCTGACATGTTGGGAGTAGTGCAAACTCTTAACAATGTTCTGGTAGAGATTGGAAGGCATCTAGAAAGTTACAAGATATGGATGAATGTTGTATTGAAGCATTGGCTAAAATAATTGCATGACTGTATGACATATTTCTTTATGTGTAAGAATTTGTTCTGAAAACTATGAGATGTTTCTAATCATGCAATTTGACTTGTTTTGTAGGAAAGATCGTATACCTTCACCTACAAAAGAAGGACTACAACATTTGTTCCAGCAACAAAGATATCTATTGAAGATATTGAAGTTCCCAAGATCTGGGATGAAGTAATGGAAGAATGCCATGATCAGTCGATCATGAAGAATGATGTTTGGGATGCAGTCCCAGCACCTGAAGGGATGTCTACTGTGACTTCCAAATGGATATATAAGATCAAGCATGCTGCAGATGGTAGCATGGAGAAATAAAAAACAAGGTTTGTAGATCGTGGCTTCTCCCAGAAAAAGGGATTGAGTATGAAGAGACTTCTACACCTATAGCCAGACACACTTCCATCATATCAGTACTTTCTCTAGCTGCAGTGATGAAATGGAAGATACACCAGATGGATGTCAAGACAGCTTTCTTGAATGGTGTAGTCGAAGAGGAAGTGTATGTGGAGCAGCCACTCGGGTTTGAGACACATGACCGAGAGTCACATGTGTGCAAACTGAAGAAATCCCTATATGGTTTGAAATAGGCAGCCAGGACCTGGTATGGCAGGATAGATAGCTTTCTATCCAATTTGGGCTTTACCAAGAGTAAAGTGGATTCCAATCTTTACTACAAGGTTGAGGAAGGCAATCCAGTGATAC
Source organism: Larix kaempferi (assembly GCA_027924585.1). NCBI lineage: Eukaryota > Viridiplantae > Streptophyta > Pinopsida > Pinales > Pinaceae > Larix > Larix kaempferi. Next base: position 3,113,644 of record BSBM01000687.1, on the reverse strand, counting down.
TACTTTTGTATGTGGATGACCTGTTTGTTACAGGTGAAGATAAATTGATTGTCGACACGCAGCGGAAGCTTGCTGCCAAGTTCGAGATGAAGAACTTGTGGATGATGCACTACTTTCTAGGCATGGAGGTGTGGCAGAGTGTAGATGGAATCTTCCTTGGACAAGGGAAGTCTGCAGTAGAGATCCTGAATAGATTCTGGATGATGGACTGCAAGGACATGGCCACACCTATGGCATCAAACTTGAAGCTTCTGTGTGATACTTCATCTGAGCCGATTGATGTCACTATGTATCGTCAGATGATTGGGTCCTTAATGTACCTGACGAACACGAAACCAGATATTTGCTTTGCGGTGAACACATTGAGCTAGTTCCTGACGGATCCGAGGAGTGTTCACCTGGTTACTGTAAAGCATATTCTAAGGTACCTGAAGGGTACGGTTGATTATGGGCTCAAGTATGATGCGAATCAAAATTTTAACCTACAGGGTTATGTTGATTCAGATTAGGAAGGTAGTACTGCAGATAGGAAGAGCACTTCTGGGTGCTGCTTCAGCATGGGATCAAGTGTGATCTCTTGGTTTAGTAGGAAGCAATCCTGCGTAGCACTGAGTACAACTGAGGCAGAGTATGTTGCCGCCTGTTCGACTAGTTGTGAGGCAGTATGGCTTCAGAAGCTACTGTCTGAGTTATTTGATCTACCGCTGGAGGCTACTGGTATATTTTGTAACAACCAGAGTTGCGTGAAGCTGTCTGAGAACCCGGTGTTCCATGACAGGTCGAAACACATAGAGATCAAATATCACTATATCAGGGATATGGTGCAGAGGGGAGCAGTGAAGCTCCTGTATGTTGCGATGGATGAGCAAATTGTAGATGTGTTGACGAAGCCACTAGCCAAAGTGAAGTTCGAGTACTTTAGAGAGAGGCTTGGTGTTCTTCAGATCGACGACACTTCGAGGAAGAAGTGATGGAGAAATTTTGCTGAAGCCATTCCAAGCATGGCGGAAGGAGGATCCTTCACATGGCTATGGATGTAAACAGTGGATGATGAGCATCAGGATGATGTTCTAATTTCTGCTATGTATGATCAATTGGATCATTTATGTATGTATGCATCATGTTGGATGCTGGATATGATCAATTGGATCATTTATGTATGTACGCATCATGTTGGATGTTGGATATGATCAGTTGGATCATGTGTATGTATCTGTAGATGTATTAGGTGGATACATTGTATGATCAGGTAGATCATGTATGTTGATATGTATCAGGTATGATCAGGTGGATCATGTATTTGTATATGTATCAGGTGGATACATTGTATGATCAGGTAGATCATGTATGATGATATGTATCAGGCAGATACTATGTATGCATTAGGTGGATGCATTGTATGATCAGGATGATAATGGATGACGAGCTTCAGGATGTTGCTCCAGATATGCATCAGGATGATGCAGTGATGAGTATCAGGACGATACTCTAGATGATATGCATCAGGATGATGCTATGATGATGATCAGGATGATCATATGTATCAGGTAGATACATTACATAATTAGTTGGATTATGTTTGATGAGTTCCGAAGACACAGATGCACAGTGCCTTTCTAACATGGTGATAGATGTTTTATCCCATGTGCATTGATGTAAGTGCAGAGCCTTTTCGACATGGTGGTAGATGTGTTCTCCCATGTGCGTTGATGTAAGTGCAGAGCCTTTCCGACATGATGGTAGATGTGTTCTCCCATGTGCGTTGATGTAAGTGCAAAGCCTTTCTGACATGGTGGCAAATGTGTTCTCCCATGTGCGTTGATGTGAGTGCTGAGCCTTTCCCGAATGGTCAAAGGAAATTCCTTCCATGCCGGTGAGTGTAAGTGATGTGTTGTGTGCATCTGGACTGTGCTTCGTGGACGATGATCAGTATGATTATGAGTATCAGGATGATACTCCATGGTCGTGGACAGGTTGTGCAGTTACATGCAAAAGATCCTGGGAGATCTGATAGGTTGAGCAGTATGCTCGTAATCAGTCATGGGATGCTCTTTCGAGGTTTTGTTGATGCACGTAATCAATCCTGAGGATTCCACAGTATGGACAGTGCTGATGAATACCTGCAGGTGGTGGGCCTACATCCAGTATGAAAAAGGATTGGCTCTGTCGAACTTCCTATGATGAGTAGATCGGAGATTCATTGAGATAGCAGCAGCAGTGACAATCACGATGATTTGAGGACGATGATTCGTTGATGACGATCCAGAGAAGAAGACTTGTGCTAGCAGATCTGTGTCGAGAAATACCTTCCTAGTTAAGAGGGAGTGTTGATGTATATGTAACTTCGGAATGTATTTCACATATATGTATATTGTATTCCTATAGAGATGTTATTATTCCTCTATACGGAAGTGTCGTCATTTATATTGTAAGTGTCGTAACTTATACTTAATGGGTTATTAGACCACCTTGTTGGGGTCGGCCCTGTATAAGTCATGTGGGTCAAAGGGTTATTAGACCACCCGATTGGGGGTCGACCATGTGGGTCAAAGGGTTATTAGACCACCCTATTGGGGGTTGGCCCAGTCAGCTTTATATTATGTGATTAAGTTAAGGCGGACCTAGTAAAGGTTATTAGGCAAGTCAAGTCAAGTATAAATAGATTGCGGGAGGCACTCTCTTTGATCATTCTATTCTCACACACACTCTTTGGAGAATGGTGCACTTGTGGAGGAGGAGAAGTTGCTGCTAGGAGATGTCTATCTCTTATGCTTGGGTTGTATCATTGCTCTATCTATCTCTGAGGAAGTTATTGGGGTTTTTCACCTTTATGGTTTTCCCCAAGTAAACTCTGTGTCTCTTGTGTGCTTGCATTATTGTGTCCATGATTGATATGCTATAGATATGTTGTACATGTTGTTCTCTCAGTTAAGATCCTAGATCAGATTGAAGTAAATTCTGAAAATCTAACACCACTCAGAAGAACCAATTAGTATTCAAGTCCGCGGATTATCAATTGATCGTCGGTTGGTTGTATAAGTTGGGACCAGATGAAGTATTGCGTCGCTGTGTTTTGGAGCATGAGCGACCAATCATATTGGTTGAGACTCGTGATGGGGTCACATGAGGCCACTATAAAGGAAAAGATACAACGCATAAGATCTTAAGAACAGGATTATGGTGGCCGACCCTTCACAAAGATGCTAAAGACTATTGTAAGAACTGTGATGTGTGTCAGAGAATCGGGAAACCTTCAAGAGGAGATGAAATGCCTTTAGTACCTCAAGTTACCTTACAAGCATTCGACAAGTGGGTTGTTGACTTTGTGGGGCCTATTAACCCATCGGGAAGAAAGACGGGAGCAAGATATATTATCATTGCGACAAACTATCCTACACGATGCTCAGGCAGCGCCATTGCGGGATTGTACTGTTGCGACTGCCACGAAGTTCTTATTTGAGAATGTCATTACCAGGTTTGGTTGTCCGTCGATTATACTAAGCAACCAAGGTACACATTTTGTTAATAAAACTATAGAATCTCTTACATAATAATTCCAAGTTCATCATCACAAAAGTATCCCATATCACCCACAGGAAAATGGAACCGTCGAAGCATTCAATAAAATTCTGGAACATGCACTCACTAAAGTTTGTAATGTGAACCGCGACAACTGGGATTTGAGAATCCCTACAGTATTATGGGCTTATACAACAACATGTAAATTGTTGACAGGTCAAACTCATTTCAAGTTGGTGTATGGATAGGAGGATGTTATGCCCATGGAGTACATTGTTCCCAGTCAAAGGATTGTGATTTTTATAGGTATTTTTTATACTGGAGATATTGAGGAAAGATTAACTTCAATTGGAGGAAGACCGCTTTGTCGCGGGTTTTCATCAGTAGGTACAGAAAGACCGAGAAAAGGCATGGCATGATCACCACATAACTAAGAAACATTTCCAATGATGAGACTTGGTTCTTCTCTATGACAGTAAATTCATCAAACATCCTAGTAAGCTACTGATGCATCGGCTAGGACCATATGTTCTAATTTTTTTTACAGAAGGAGGTGTAGTACAGTTGCAAACACTAGATGGTAAAATCCTTCAAGGATTGGTGAATGGGATTCGGTTGAAGCCCTATAGGGCCAGTCGTGGTTTGTCGAAGTGAAAAGAATTGATTGCGAGTTTGTACAAAAAAAAAATGGAAACCCCAAGTTGTCTTTCTGTCGTAGTTGTTTGTGTCGTAGATTAGTTGTGTCGATGTACAGTTATGTCGGAGCCTTCCAGAAACCCCAAGTTACCAGTGTGTCGAAGATATCCTATATCAGGTACTCCAGTCGAATTCCAAAGCTGTCGATTGGAAACCCCAACTTCCCGGAATGTCGAAGCGATTCTATTTGTCGAAGTCAGTAATCTGTCGAAATGAATCTGTCAAAGTGATTTCCTGTCGTCTGGAAACCCCAACATGCTAGACCTGTTGAAGTTATATATTTTGATGAGTGGTTTGTTTATCGCAATTCTATTTGTCGAAGTTCCGGAGTGTTCTAATCTGTCGAAGTTATAGTTGGGACGCATTTATTGTTGTTTTTATGACGTGTTTCGCGGTGGCTCTAGTGGCCTTTTCAAATTAAATACTAAAGTGATTGACGTGTGTGAAAATATCCGTCGTTGCCCTTGTCATCATTAGAGGATCTAGGACAATCAATCCATCTCGAGAATGACAGACGGATTGTACGTGGGGGAAAAATTAATAAACCCACTCGCCCCTTGCTCGTTTTTCATTGTGAACTATGTGCCATTGCAGTCGTGATTTAGAAGTTCGAGCCGAACTCTGTGAGTGAGATTGTGAAGTTGTGTGATATCAAGATCCAGGTCGATTTGTCCGCCGGAACTGAATACCAGGGCTCTGTCGAAGAAGTCCACATGCCAGGCTCTATTTCTGCCAGTCAGGAGCAGCCTGAGGTAGTTTCTTCATAACTGCCAAAGAACGTGCCTTGAAATTCAAGGAGAGCCAACCGCCCTAACCATGAACCACGAACGAAGGCACGCCATGATGTAGGCACATCTACGGGGGGCTCTGCGAGATTATTTATAGAGTACGTCCCACTTTGTAATTCCAGAGAAAAACTTGTAAGGCTGCAAAAGAATGCACGGTACTCGATTAATACTGTTCCGGTGCCAAAGGGAGTTAGCATGCAAGGAGATATATTGAATAATATCCAGAATCTATCTTATGTTGACCATGAAACCAATAAGTTTGCAAAATTTAACTATACCAATTACATGAGGCCTATTGTTACAGCGGAGGGCCATCCGATAAAGTTAGAGCCACAACAATGGGTTCTCAGTGCCGTTCACGCTGGTCTACTGCCTTTATTACATTTACCACACTTTGGTCGCACTGCGGAAGCCAATGCGTGTGTGAAGCAGCTCTTCGTATGTTTGCATGGAGGGTGCCTTTGGTTGGAAACCAAGGTATCCATTGATACAGACCTCATTTCATGCATTACAGGTTGACTTAAGGCTGGGGTAGACCCGTCGCAGTTCTTTGTTGGTAAAGAGTGAGACCATGACTTGGAGACAAGGATGAAGGAAAAATACAACTTGACCAAGAGAAACCAAGGATTTGAGGTAGCCTATATCAGTGACCAAGCTGTTTGGTTCGTTGCCAAGTTGTTATCCACTAAGTTAGTGAGAAAGAATAGACCCAACCAAGTGACTACCTCTGTTATTGCTGCGACAGAGAAATGTGCGATGGGCGTTCAGATGAATTGGTCGACTTTCTTGTTAAATGAGTTCCTTGCAGATGCTATGGACACGCAAGACAATGGAGTCCCTTTCACATATTCATGGTTATTACTACTCATCTCTTTTGTGGGATGGGCAAAGCCTGTGAACTATCAAGGAATGCATCCTTTCGGCCCATGTCAGGGGTCGCATTACATGAATTTATCTTTCTCGGATATAAGGAGTCGTTAACAAGAGAGTAATGTGTCATTGTATATGCAACTTGAGGCGCTAAGATACTACATGGTTCAGATCCCACAGATTGACGAAGAAGTGGTGGCTAAATATCGCGGAGTGGCAAAGTTCAAAGATGCCCCCCACAACATACATGTGCAGGAAATAAGGGACCCACACCAACAGTGGTTGGTGGTGGGGTTCAAATTATCCAACAACGAGGTAGAATAGATGATTCATGAATGGATTCCAGAGTGGCAAGTACCTGTCGAACCTGATACTATATCGTTGGACTCATCACAACAGGAGAAACAAAAGGATGGTGCATCTGGCCAACAGTAAACAACCAAAACACACATCAAACTGAAGGGGGGGGTGATTGTTATACCTCAATATTACACATTACGTATTAGTGTCGCATCCTTACATTCCCGACCTAAACGACAGTTTCCCTTAAAGATCATCTGAACATTCAGAGTGAAAAACATTGACTGAACGCTGAAAGCAAAACCTTTTTCTGCCATCTGCCAGCCCAACATAGCCTTGTTTGTGAGCACTACCGCTCCCTGCACATCTACGGGGGCGCGGTAGTCAGCACTACCGTGCGTTGCTGCTTCTCTAGGGTGCGGTACTACTGCATTATGCTCAGTTATCGGGGCGCGGTAATCTGAAATTAGCCTTTTTGCCTTGGTTTTTGGGATTTCGACCTTCGAGGAGATTTTGTTGGGATTACCATCTTTGGTTCGATTCTAACTCCTTCTTTGTTTAGCTGGCCTGATCCACTAAGCCCTCCATAGATCCACACTTCTCTCTTGTTGGTTAATCTCCCCACATGTTATAAGAGAGAGGCATTCCATGAGAAAAAGGGAGGACTTTTTGGGCATCAAACCTATGATTTTCATACTTCTGTAGAGATAGCTAGAGGAAGCACTTGGAACTGGAGGATTGGCTTGGATATCAAGCAACCTTAGTAAGCACTCTTCAAGTTTGTAATAAAAAAGAACTTGTCTTGTTTTTCCCATTTCATGTGTATTGTATAAATCTTTGATATCAAATGTATCTAGTTTAGATTTGAACTTAACCTTTGCTTCAAGGTATTTGGAAGATCGCATGCTTGTTTTTTGTTTGATTTCGACAGGTTCTACATTGGAGCTTCGGGATTAAGAGCTAGAAGCGGGACAAACGTCGAATTGGAAGGTGAGTTATGTCTTTCATCTCTTCTGAATGCATTTAATCTTGTTGTGAAGATTAGTTCAGGAACTCAAGGTAGCATTCGTTTCCTTTTTGTCTTAGCATAGATTCAGTGCTTCCTGCTTTATCCTAAGAGAGTTTCTACCTATCTGTAGGGAGAAATTTCTACAACAAAAAATGGCGACTCCGCTGGGGACTTGAATCCATTTTCTTTGCTTGTGAAGTTTGCTTTCAATTTCACTTATTGATTGTAAGAATTGGGTTCTTTTACCCTCATTCACTTCCCTGTTCTCTGCATTAGACTTATGTTATAGATCAATAAGTCCTCTGGGTTGGCAAACCCTTGAAAAGTCAAAATATTTTCTCAAAATTCTGCCTCTTTCCCTCTGTTCACACACTACCGCGCCCCCGTAACTGCCTACACGGCGGTAGTACCGCGTCTTAACCACTGTCTAGAGCGCGGTAGTCTAGCAGTACCACCCCTTAAGTGCGGTAGTCTAGCAGTACCGCCCCTTAAACGCTGTATAGAGCGCAGTAGTCTATCAATACCGCTCCCAGGTGGCCTGCAGGCCCGTGGTAGTTCCTGGAAAGTGTGTTTATTTGGTTTGTTTGGTTATTTTTGGGTCTTTTCGAGATTTGGATCCATGTTGGCCCTTTGAGTAAACACTAGTGTTTTGCTTGCATTTTTAAATGAAATGGGTTCTATTTTTAAAAACAAAAATTCCCCCTCATGGCCGGGGGGGCCATGAATCGTGCATCCTACAGTCGTTTTGACCCATATTAAGGTTTTGAGATCATTTTTGGTTTGGTGTGTTTGGCATGTTTGGATTTCTTGGCATCTTATTTCCTTTGCATCCTATCTAATGATTGTTTGAAAAGATCGATTCCTTGCCTCTGCTTTAGTTCAAAGAGAAGCTTGATTTTGTCGTTCTTTTACCATATTCATGAAATTGAAACACATAGGTATTCTTCTTGCTTTAATTTAATCATTTGACATTCTTGGTATTACATTCATGAGAAGAAGAAATGCTTGTTTCATATTTATGTGCATTTGAGTTAGACGATATTATTAGGTTATTCTCTTTGTCTTGCATTTGATTGGAAGCATTTGTAGAATCTTTCTTTCCGTAGCTTGGATGTGTCTTTTTCAAGTGTGAAAAGATAGGAAATGGATTAGAATCATTACGTTTGGTGTTCATATGAAGAACTTTTTCATTACTTTGGGTTAGTCTTGGGTACATATTTTACTTCTTTCTATCATTTTGAAAAGAAATAAAATTGCATGTGCATTGGGTTGTGCATATTGGGAACGAAAAGAATTCTTCCTTACTTTAGCTAGTGTTCATCTAATAGAAAGGCTCATTTCGATTCATTCTCATTTGCATGGTTTGGGTCATCACAACACCACCAAGTCTCACGTCCATTTACCCAATTGTGTAAGACAGCCTCTAAAATTAATTTCCCTAACTAAACCAATATCAACCTCACTTGAGGAAATCAAAAGAATTTGGTAGTTAGGTAGGACATCAGGGATAGGCATCAAAATAATTCCCCCTTGTCATTTTTCATTTGAGACATAGTCATTGTCTTTAGGGAACTAAAATCCTCTAATATTTGTTGACACGGTCATAAACCAGTTTGTGGAGGGGCCTCCTGACTGTTTTAAACTTTTAGGGGTTAAACCACCGCGAGATTGAGAACCGGACGGACTCTGTGGAATGCCGCACTCCACTTAACCCTAAGGCAACATCGATCATTGTCTTCCTTGTATTCATAGCAATGCAAGGGTGATAAGGCAGAAGCGCCGAAAACCTTTTCCAACATGTCATGAACGAGGTAGCTTAGTGACTTTTCTTCTAGGGCTCTTTACCCAAGATCCCTTTCGGTAGAGGGATATCCTTCCATTATTGGTCTCTCATTTTGTATTATTCGACTTGGATTTCATCACCTTGCGAAGGATACAATTTGTTGAGGTCTCCAGCTCTTCGTTAGGAGGTTTTGCTTGCTATCTTGTAGAAGGTCTTTTTCTTTGTAGGGATGCTTGTTGGCATTCTGGCCGTTTTGTTGTACAGTTCGCTTACTATGGCAGCGGCCTCAGTATAGTTTTTTGAGCTTGCTCTTTTGGCCTGTGAGCCTTGTCTTTTCCTAGCTCCCCTTTCGCACGCTCGGTTGCTTGAGAGTTTTTGAGTTCTTTTTAACAAGACTTCGTCCACATCACTTAGTTTTGTTCCATGGAGAATCCACCTCCATGCACCATGCTCCTTCTGGGACTACCAATCCGGAGACCCCTTTGCAAGGGGTACCTTTTACTTTTCCTCCAGTTGGAGATATTGTTCCTCCCTTTATTGCCACGTTAAATCTTCCTGGATTAACCATAGGATTACCGGTATGGTTATTCAATCCGGTAATTCCGATTGCGCCCAATGTTTCGAATGTTAACTCTCCACCACGAGAGAGTCAATCCCAAACTAATCCTTCCCCTTCTTCATCGGATGAATCTTCTTCCGTTCCTTCTTCCTTGCCTAATCAAAGCAATAGTGTTAGTAATCAAGTGGATAAGAAGAAGAAGAAAAGAAAAGTTAAGGAGAAGAAGGATAAGGAAGAGACCAAGCGTAAATGAGTTGCCTCTAATGGCACTCATTCTACGAAAACACCTCGTAAGCCCAAGTTCCCTTGCAAACTATTCAAGGGTGATCACTTTCTCAAGGATTGCCCCGGTCTTTCCCGTGTATCAGAAGTGTGGTCTAAAAACCGCAAACCAATTGTATCGTCGACCTCTGACCATCATGTCGATGACACTCCCTCAACCAGTGACCCCTTGGTGAAGGGTCGGAAGGGTAAAGTCCTATATCCCTGTTTGATATGCAAGGGTATGCACTGTAATTTCCTTTGTCCAAGCATGGATGAAGCTTCGTGGTGGTTGGAAGATATTACTAGTTCTCAACTGGTGCTTCCAACAAACGATAGTAAATTGTCCCTTGACCCCACGCTGGTTGACGAAGTGATCAATTCAATTTCATCTGCAATTGATCCCACTCTCCCTCCCGAGAGTGAAGTGATAGAGTCGCTGTCATCTCCACTCGATCCCGCTCTTTCATTGAAGAAATTCCAGACTGAAGCAGTCATCTTGACACAATCTTCGTCTCATTCTTATCTTCCAAGCGAGAGTGAATTGGAAACCACTGATGTTTTCCTTATCGGTTCAGAATGTCCTTGGCAAGGGGAAACCCTATCCATTTTCGCGAGACCCCCTCCAAGTACTGAGGTTATTTCCTTTGATTGGAATGGTCTAACAGAATCTCGTCTTCCTTCGAGCGTTCCTTTTCAAATATCTGTAGGAGTTTCCGATAAAGAAATTTTTCGTACAATAGTTAATGAAGGAGCTTCTGTTAGTATTCTATCCTCAACTGCTTAGCAAGCCTTAGGTTCTCCTCGGCTTGTGCCCGTCACTGACCAGATACTGGATTTCAATAGAAGGCCTACTGGACCTTTAGGGTCCCTTCCTCAGTTACCTATCACTTTGGGAGGGAAAACTATTTGTATTGATGTCATGGTTGTCCAAGGTCCCTTAGATTTTAATCTACTCCTTGGACGTGATTACGTCTATGCAATGAAGGCTGTAGTGTCCTCACTCTTTCGAGTGATGTATTTTTCCCATCATGGGAATGTTGTGACCATCGATCAGCTTTCCTTTGTGATGCCCACTCATCGCATGACTCCTAGTCACCAGACTTCCCTAAATGTTCCACATGTTTTAGTGGTTTCTTCCCCCTAGGGGGGGGACGTTGGAGCAAAGTTCTATTCCGGTGTCAAGCTCATTAAAAAATGAAACCATTTCTCAAGCATAATTTACTTTTGGTTTTAAGCTTGTGTAAAAATGAAACCAACCATCATCTCAAGCATAGTTTACTTTTGGTTTTAAGCTTGTGTAAAAATGAAACCAACCATCATTTTGAGCAGAATTCCCTTTATGTTTCAAGCTTGTTAAAAAATAAAACAGTTCACCATGAGCATAGTTCCCTTTCTATGTCAAGCTTGTTAAAAAATGAAATAGGTTCCTCGGAGCATAGTTTATTCTTTGTTTCAAGCTCGTTAAAAAATGAAACCGACCCTCAAGCACAGTTTACCGTTGGTTTCGAGCTTGTGTAAAAATGAAATCAAACCCAAGCATAGTTTACTTTCGATTTCAAGCTTGCGTAAAAATGAAACTACCTTCGAGCATAATTTCTTTCTGTTTTAAGCTCATTAAAAAATAAAAACGACCCTTTCAAGCATTGTTATTATCTATTTTCAAGCTTGTGTAAAAATGAAATAGATCTCCCTTCCATTTGTTCGAGTCTCTCGCTAGAGTTAGGATTTGAACCTTCATTTCATCTGCCTGGGTCACTTGGTCCTGGTTCTCCCTACCCCCCCGGTGAACACATTTGGATTAGTAGCCAGGATTTTTGGGTAAGGAAGAAGAGTAGTCAGATGAAACAAAGCTTGGGGGGCATGTTTAGCCGTTAGCAATCATGCTGGGGGCATGTTTAGCCGTTAGCAATCATGCTGGGGGCATTTACCAATCTCTGGTCATCATGTTGGGAAGGAACCCGTCAATGGGCCTTAACTATGAGCAGAGTTTACCATTGGCTTCAAGCTCATTAAAAAATGAAACCAGTATTCTGAGCAAAGTTCTACTCCTGTGTCAAGCTCGTTAAAAAATGAAACATATCCTTTCCCTTTGAGTCGAGTCTCCTCGTAGACTTAGTACCTGAACCTTCTTTTCACCTGCCTATACTTTAGGAGAATGAAATGAAGCTTGGGGGCATGTCTTCAACCTCTGGAAGTTACGTTGAAGTCAACTTGATCGCCTCTCCACACCACGTTGGAGCTAAGTCACTTACTTCTAGCAATCATGCTGGGGGCATGTACCAACCTTTGGATTTCATGATGGGAAGAAGTTCACCATTGGGAACATTTTCGAGCATACTTTCCTTTTTAGGTTTCGAGCTCATTAAACCATGAAAATTATTTTGAGCATAGTTCATTTTCTGTTACAAGCTCGTTAAAAAATGAAGCAAACATCATGAGCATTCTTCCAACCTATCTTCGAGCTTGTTAAAAACAGTAAGATGGTGTTTGAGCTTACTTTTCACTTTTTCGTGCTCTGGTTAAAAACATGAAAAGTGGTTTGAGCTTACTTTTCACTTTTTCGTGCTCTGGTTAAAAACATGAAAAGTGGTTTGAGCTTACTTTTTCCTTTTTCGTGCTCTGGATCCAAACATGAAAAAGATTCCGAGTGCTTTTGATACCATTATCGTGCTTGTTAAACAATTGGAGTAAAAAGGTGTGTCTAACGAGTATAGGTTTATCACTTTATCCGGCCTCGCTAGACTATTTACGGAAAAGGAACTGTGCCGAGTTTACTTTTCCTTTGTCATACTCGGTCATCAACCATGACAAAGTTGTTCATGGAGTCTTTTTTAAGCTCTTTTCAGACTCCCTAAATAGGAAAAGATTCCCAAGAGAAATTGATTCGTTCACGCTTGTAAAAGGATTTGAATGATCGTCTCCCTAGTGATAGTTTACCCCTTTTTTGGACTAGGGGGCACTACTTACGAAAAATAAATACTCCAACCAATCATGACTGGAAGAGTCCTCTCCCGCATTGTTTTACCCTTTTTCGGGCGATGAGGCTAACTTTACGAAAAAGGACCGTTGGAGTCTTCTTTAGTTCTTTTCAGACTCTCTAAACATGAAATGACAACCGAGTTTTCCTTCCTTGGACTCGTTAAAATTCAACATCGAAGGGCCCACTTTGGGACAAACCCCTCCTTTCTCAGGTTTGAAAAACATGTGAGATTGGAATCATCTATGAGATGAGCTATACCGAGAATCTGTTATCCTCCTCAAGCTCGTAAAAAAACAAAGAGGTACTCGTCCATCATGTCGGGGGAAAATGGGAAAATGAGTCAAGTTTACCTTGTTGGCAGCTTGTGAGTTGTCACCTTTGAACATGGCATGCATCCTCACCTTGTTTGTTTTGGGTAGTCAGTCTTACTGATAGTGTCATCATTATGATCATGCGTCCTCATTATTGCTATGAGTTCACACTTCATGTGTTTCTGTCTGTTCAAGTAATCCCTGCTGCCAAGCTCTGTTTCATGCCGTTATATGTTCAAAGGGTTATTACCTTGAGTCTACCTCCACTTCATGTCAAACCTTCCCTTTGTGTCAGTACATATTCTATTGTTTCATCGGTCCATACTATCTTTCGTTCCGATTTCGTGTCGATGATGTGGGAATCATTATGGCCCACCTTCGACGAGTCTATTCCTGTCGACACCAAATCACTATCCAGGAATTAGACTTAGGAGTCAACCACTAGTACCTTGGTACCTACATACCTCAATGGAAGGTTTCCTCGTGTTCGACAGTAGGTTTTCATCATTGACCTCTGATTGAATGATCTCTCGGATGCTTGACATCAACTCTTTTATTCGCATTTCGTTGAGATGTACTATAGATACCTTGGGGATCATCGCCATCATTGGTGATTTCCCTCGCATTTGTTAACGGTTCGCATCATTGACCGGTAATCAAATGGTTTCTACCATGTTCGACTTCAACACCTTGTAATCACATGGCTATATTCGTATCATTTGTGATTGGGTAGAAGACCCTGGACACCCTTTTGTGTTTTGATTAGGTCCAGGTTGCAATGGATATTTTTCTGTATTGTCACACAGATCCACTTATGTATTGGTCGTGGTTGTGCCATTATTGTCTCATGGATCTACGCTTGTTCATAGTAGCCATGATTTTTCTACAGTCTATATCATCTCAGTACTCATGGATATGCAATGTATTGGTCGGCAACCATGCTTTGAGTCATTTGTTTTCGAGCATAGGAATGCCCGCCTCAGTGGTATATCTGACATTTTGTTTCTGTTTCAGCTCCTTGTTGCTCTCCTCGATTCTATCTCTGAACCATATTTGTAAAGTCTTTCGGCCATCAGTCTCTTCTGACCTCACACTTTAGGGGGCATCTGTTATACCTCAATATTACACATTACGTATTAGTGTCGCATCCTTACATTCCCGACCTAAACGACAGTTTCCCTTAAAGATCATTTGAACATTCAGAGTGAAAAACACTGACTGGACGCTGAAAGCAAAACCTTTTTCTGCCATCTGCCAGCCCAACTTAGCCCTGTTTGTGAGCACTACCACTCCCTGCACGTCTACGGGGGCGCGGTAGTCAGCACTACCACCCGTTGCTCCTTCTCTGGGGCACGGTACTACCGCATTATGCTCAGTTATAGGGGCGCGGTATTCTGAAATTAGCCTTTTTGCCTTGGATTTTGGGATTTCGACCTTCGAGGAGATTTTGTTGGGATTACCATCTTTGGTTCGATCCTAACTCCTTCTTTGTTTAGCTGGCCTGATCCACTAAACCCTCCATAGATCCACACTTCTCTCTTGTTGGTTAATCTCCCCACATGCTATAAGAGAGAGGCATTCCATGAGCAAAAGGGAGGACTTTTGGGGCATCAAACCTATGATCTTCATACTTCTGCAGAGATAGCTAGAGGAATCACTTGGAGCTGGAGGATTGGCTTGGATATCAAGCAACCTTTGTAAGCACTCTTCAAGTTTGTAATAAAAGATAACTTGTTTTGTTTTTCCCATTTCATGTGTATTGTATAAATCTTTGATATCAAATGTATCTAGTTTAGATTTGAACTTAACCTTTGCTTCAAGGTATTTGGAAGATCGCATGCTTGTTCTTTGTTTGATTTCGACAGGTTCTACATTGGAGCTTCGGGATTAAGAGCTAGAAGCGGGACAAACGTCGAATTGGAAGGTGATTTATGTCTTTCATCTCTTCTGAATGCATTTAATCTTGTTGTGAAGATTAGTTCAGGAACTCAAGGTAGCATTTGTTTCCTTTTTGTCTTAGCATAGAGTCAGTGCATCTTTCTTTATCCTAAGAGAGTTTCTACCTATCCGTAGGGAGAAATTTCTACAACAGTGATGACGTAGAAGATCGGGAATCCAGCCAGAGCCCCACTGATCCAAAAATAAGAGACAAGCGGAAATGTGAAACTTCAAGACAGGGTGCACAGAAGAAGAAAAAAGCATAGCGCCATGATACTTCCCAAGATTTGACAGGCGATAATATCAACATCCTGTTCGACAGGATGACTGAAGTGGCAGAGGAGAATCAAAGGAAAATGGAAGACAAGACAATCCAACTATTATGTAGCTTCACCGACATTCTAGATACCTTGTGTACAGAGGTAAAGAAGATTAGAATCTCGGCTCCATCGCAGAGCACATCAACGTCGGTCGAGGTTGGCCAAGAAGATCAAGCACAAGACCAGGAAGCACCACTTCCCTCTATGGAAGGGGTAGTGAATATTTGTCCTTGAGCAATTGCATTTGAGGAACATGGCAGCAGTGTTGAGCTTCCAAAGTCAGGGTATGTAGACCTTAAGTTACCTTCATTACCCATTTACATGTTGCACAGGATACATGAGAGTGTTGCTGGAAATAAAATCAAGGAAAGTTCTCTCCTGGAATATATGAAAGCATATAAGAACCAGGTGGTGAAATTAAAGGATATAAATGTTGAGCTCCAACAGGACAAGGACCTGCTGTGATAAGAGAAAGACAAAGTTCAGCGAGCTGTCGAAGTGGCATGCCAAGCAGTGCCAGAGGAAGAGGTTATTGAAGAAATGACAACATAAGAGAAGGTACAGGGGTTAGAGATGGTCATATCCGGATACCATCTTAAGGTGCAAGGGTTAGAAGCCAATTTGGTGTCAAGCACCCCTCCTAAATTTTTTGAGCAACGACGAGCAGAGATTCAGAAGGTTGTTCAAACTATGCAAACAACATAAGCAAAATCGATGCAGATGTATGATGTTGTGTCGCAGTCCTGGGATTCACTATTTGAGGATACTGAGTTGCAGGAGATCCAGACGTGGCTTGGGGATGCTGAGGGAAAAATGAGTGCTTTACGGAAGCAGTTGAAGACTCTCCCCCCAGTTTAGAGGATGACCAACAAACAATTACAATAGGAAGTTAACCAGTTGAGGTTGCAGCACATGCAACACACTGAGAGAATCCATACACTTCAGTCTGAGGCGCAGCGCATATCCGAGGATATTGGAAGTTTCCATACTTCCATCCAGTCGATAGTCACTCAGGCTGTCAAAGTAGGCCATAACCATGTTACAGCATATGTGGTGGAAAATGTTGTCCAAAAGAGGGAAGAAGTCCAGCAGTTGGTCGAAGCTAGCAAAAGTTGTTATGCATAATTTTTGTTGAAGCTATAGGAACCTGACTCACAGCCCTGAAGTGGCTCGGGACGAGCCACATGTGAGTGTTGGGGGCCTATTGGGCCTAGTATTTTGGATATATCATTTTTGAAGAAAAATGTTAGTGTGGACGAAGACAAAGTGGAACTTGCTCAGCGTAAGGGTCAACTCTGACAAAGCGTCCATGAAATAAGGAAAACGATCATGTTGATCGTGTCAAAGGTTGCAAGTTGAGTTAGTTAGCTAGAATTGGTCCACATTGTAATAATGAGTCTGTTAGGAAGTTAGTGGGTTAGTGGGAGTGGGACAAGTTTAGTGCACCCTATATATATGTATTAAGAAGGAAATTTCGGGGTTAATGGTGAATGTTTGAAGTATAGTTTTGTGCTATGTAATATAGATATTTGTTGTATATGTTGAAGACAATGTATATGTACTAGAGTCGTTTATCTATAGGTTGTGTGCGCATATCCATTGTATGACATGAAGAAATCTATAAGTTCTACCTGAAGTGCTTATTTGGTTGCGACTCTAGTAAAATACAAGCATTTTCGTGGTTTTTCCTATATGGGTTTCCACGTTAAAACATGGTGTCTTATGTGTGTTAATGTTTTGTGATGTGATATGTGTTTCTTTCCTCCATTGAAAAATTAATTGAATAAATGATGGAAGTAACTGCATGAAGAATAGATGTGATATATTAATTGGATACAAGTCCTGAAGTTAATCGTAGTTATGAGTCTGCCGAGGCTCCAGATTGTCGATGCTCTGTAGGTGCAACATGGTAATGAATGCATTGTTTGGTGAATACTTAACTAAGTCATGATATATGTTGATGTGCTAATCTATCGATGTTCTGTAATGGGTTTTCATAATGAACATATTGTGCGATGAGCATTCCCCTTCTATGCTACATGAAGTCTGGTTCCTGCAGTCCCCATAGATACTTCGGGTGAGACTTCATCTACTCTACAGGTGATGACGAAAGGGTTGATTTCCTTTCAGACTGATGTCTATGGATTGCAGAGTTTGTTGGTGGATGCTAAGTGTTGAACCCTGGTCGAAGTAAAAGTGTGCCAAAAAGTGATTCAAATCTAGAACAATACACGACAGAATATATATACTTTCCTATATTAATCAAATTACAAAGAGCATTAGGAATTGCTTACCTTGCAACTATGGTAGTGTTTCCTTGCTTAATTGTAGTCTTCAATCTTCAACTGCAAAACACATGAAACAAACAAGTGGAAACACATGTAAAAGTAATATGTAATATTCATTAATCTAAACAAGTGTTCAAGGAAACAAGTTCTAAATATCTAACACAATTAATCTTTATGGAAAGAGTATATATATTACTGTATTAACACAAATACGAAGGGAGAGATTGGAACCATTTTGTTGACGTCCAAACTTATTCCAATTAGCCATTGCCTCAAAGATCCAACCTTGTTCCTAATGGAGAATATAAACTTAGCTCCAAGAGTATTTCAACAACATTTGGGTGCTCTATCTTTCCTCCCATAACCATGAAGGGTGATCTTGTATATATAGTCCAAAGAGGTTATAGGGAGTTGAGGATTCAATGGAGAAGGCTAAGGGATCATCCCAATAAGTTACGGGTTCGAGTACCACCTATGCAGATTTGTTGGGATAAGCCTCCACGAGAGCTTGTTTCTAGAAGACTCTCGGATCTTCTCTTTTTTCCTTTAAACAAGCAGTGTCATACCTTGTCAAAGAGCACCATGCGTCACTAGAGGGTGACGCATGCTGTATTAAGGAAACTAGTGTTAGTGACGCACTTTGTCGGTGTGCAGAGTGTGTCATCAAGGGTCTGACACCTTTTGTAAACATGTAGAGTGCGTCAGTGCTACAAAATTGGAAATTGGGAAGGTAGAACCTCTTCTCAAGCAATTTGGAACTAACACTTCAAGGATTAGGGAAAATCCAAGGACATATATCTTATTACCAGGATGATGATGAGATTTTGGTCTAACAGTCATGAGACCGTTCCTTATTTTTCTCAATCAAAGGATGAATGGCAGTTGTTGTTTCTAAGGAAGAGCTAAACATTGTTTTACACTCCTTCAAAATAGCAATGAGCTCAAGCGTAAATGATTGACAATAGATTTATACCTAGGTTTTTATGACCTATTTAAAGAGGAGATTCTAAAAGCGGTTGAAGAGTCTAAAATTACATGGAGAGTTCATAGTGCTTTAAATTCAACCTTTATACCACTTGTACAAAAGAAAATTGATCCAAATTCTTTTGAATACTTTAGACCTATTACTCTTTGCAATCTCATCTACAAAACAGTATCAAGAGTGATATGCAACATATTGAAAAGGATGTTATCAAATTTTATTTCTAAAGAAAAATTTAGCTTTCTTTACAGTAGTGTTGGCCCGATTTTCTGAATCAGAGCCAATAAAGAGGTTTTATCCACACAATCAACTTAAAGCAGTATCCGGTGTGTTTAAATTAACAAGACCTCGCAGGTTATGGTCCTGCTACCAGCTAGTTTGTCTCTTAAGGAAACCTCAAAACTAGCAAAATCTAACCTATTCTAATGTTTATCTTATCTATATATTTACAAATGTCCTAAAGCTGCTTTCGGAAAGAAAGACTTCAATTTTTTGTGAAATTTTCTAAGTATGAAAGCTTAATTACAGTATGCAGAATGATTTAACAATGCTAAAAATAAAATAAACTTTAAAACTAATCTATTTATCCTATTTAACACTATCTCAGCTGAGAGCAGATTTGAAACTAAGATTAATCATTAATCTTATAACAGAAAATTGAAGTATGATATAAACCAAACATGTTTAAATTATAACAACAATTACTCTGCTATATAGAAATGGAGATGAGTTTCAACCTAAAAGACACATTCAAATTTCATTTCCAGAACTGATTAATAATTATTGTTCAAGACAGTCATTCAAATTTGAGATAATGTTTATTTAAAATTCACCATTAACATACAAATGAAACTTTAAATAAACAAGAAGTTATATCATTCAAGCTAATGTTTATAGTGAACACACTAATGAACAAACCACAATGACATATGCATTCAATAACTAATCTTGAGACGACAAAGTGAGAAATTGTTTAAACATCAGTATGACACAGCATACAGAGTTTGCATATAAACAGAAGATGACAAACCGAAATATATGTATATATAAAACCCAAAAATGAATACCATTCACAGCATCATTCGTAGATATCCAGTATTATCCATAACAAAGCTTCAGCTTCAAGTTTGAAGTAATACTAGCAATAGAATATATTTCAAGAAGTTTTCTTCTACACTTCATCCATCCCGAGTTCATCAAAAATCTTCATTCATATACTAGTGAGAGTCGGTTTTTGCTATAAATGTTGCATGCAACATTATAGGAAATTACTTAACCATAAAAGCATCTAATTACACCTAATACTAAAAATAGAATCGACTAGCCTGAGTCGAGGCATCTCAGAACATTCTTGGCCATTCAGAATACTCCTACTTGTAACAGATCCGCTATACTTTCATGCCAACGCATCCACCATGTCCTGCATTCCTGGAAGAAAGCGGTGATAAAACCTTCCTGCATTAAATTCAATAAATACATTATATCAAAAAACGATTTGACACAGTTAACCGAAATATTTAAACAAAATTATAAATGCATGCCTGTAAAATCTCCGATTTTACAGACATGCTAAATCAAAATAATCGTTACCTGTCAACAAGAAAAAGAACTATTAGGCTTCATTATGAAGAGCGACTACTCTTCTAGCTTCGGCCAATTTAGCCTTCAACCTGATAATTTTAACATTTTGTTTTTCAATTCTTTCCAAAAGCATCTGGTTTGTTTTTAATATGGATTTCTTGGATTTCTTGAATTGATTCTTTTTCACGTTGGCCTTTTTCCACCTGTCAATCCATTCTAACAATTCTTTCTTGAACGTTTTATTTTCTTCTTCCAACAAGACCGTATACTGTTTGCGTTTTCCTCTAGACTCTGCTTTTTTATCCTGATAGATATTTCCTAATACCTGCTGTAGGGTTTCGTCTTCGCTAGCTACATGAGGAGAACGAGGACTATCACAACGCTGATTGTGTAATGGTTCAAATTGTACAGTGTCGACATCTATTTCTGGTTGATTGCCCTCGACCTCACCTGATGGCACATCATTCCCCTGGACAGTGGTGGAATTCCCTACACCCATTGCGCTAGGGACAGGTATCGGAATATCATCCTCAATATCTACAACTGCAGGTTCGGCAGCAGTAGATTTGGAAGTCTGTGGATCAGACCTATACCTTGGAGTAGAATGACGACTATGCATGCTTCTGGTGATTCTACGTGAAAATGATAAGTTTCCAACCTTCGACCCTTCCTTATCACAACAAACCTGAGCCAAATGGTTCAGCTTATGCATAGAAATTTTATCACATTCAGCAGGTTTATCAATTTCGTCTTCGGCTGATCCCTCTTTTAATTTTACAGGGTTGCCATCATTATTACCGGGTTGTGATTCATTTAAAATTTCCCTAGAACTGCAAGGAACCGAAACCCTATCATCATCTTTATCTACCTCATCGTCTACAGACGTGCTTATGGCCTCTGGTTCATTATCCTCTGAGCTATCATCCTCAGGATCTATGATTTTTCGTTTCCTACGAGCTCGAGGAGACGAATTAGGCCAATGCTGTGTTGGCCCCAATTTACAATCGACTAGGAATTCATCCCAAGACCGACCTTTTGCGGATAATTGAAATTGCAGTAAAATTTTAATCAATCCATGGTGACACAGACTATTATCAGGGTTATTGAAATTCCTTACAGACTGTGACATTTTCTTCAGGCTTTGCCACAGATAGAAGGGCAAATTAAGTTTATACCCCTTTACCGCTAACAACAACCGTAAATGATACAAATGCAAATGGGAAAAACGTCCACAACAGGTTACGTATCTTACCAAGATTTCATAGTAAGCTCTCCACTCGGGCTTGAGAAATTTTACAGGCACGCCTACTCTCAATTTCGTTTTATCTGGTAAAGGCGTAAACAAAGCCAAACACTTCTTCTTATCCACCATAAGGCCTTTAAACCAGCGTTCTCCCACCTGGGGAAGTTTCGTGGCTTCAGCAATTTTGTCTTCATTGATAACAAACTCAAAACCCCCAATTCGCACCCTGTCATTTTTAAAACCCATTGCAAACATTCTGGTAATCTCCACATGATGACCATCAAAGCTTTGAAAGAAATGCGTCCATCCCATTTTCTCGAATTTCTGGGCAACCTCCTGATTAGCTTCAATAATTTCATACCCAGAGATTTCAAAACGATTCAAAGGAGACATGGTTTCTTCAGCACTGTCTGGGATTAGTCGTGGAATGAAAGGGAAAGTGAAAACAGAGGGAATAGGTATCCACACACACGACATGCTAGAAAAATCTTCACATGCTTGAAATCTGATCAAAATCAAATCTTTGAACCTACCATTTTAGCGGAATGGTGATAAATATTACAACTTTCATGCTACACCATGGCTTATGCCAACTTATCTGCGTTTTGACCCTGTCAAGTAGTGATCACCACTTAACTTAACGAACCAGCGATACGAAGACTGCTTAACTTGGCGAACCAGCGATATGACAACTGATATAACCATTATTACGATCATTGATTATTGACAGTGGTTCATTATTATAAGGTACGATGGCGTAGTTCGTAATGAGTGTTAGCAATTAACACTGTCAACATGGTTTTACCAAATGCATACAATTGTCGAGTCTGTCAAGTGGTGAAGACCACGTTTCCATGCCAGCTCACCGATCCAAAGGTTTATCGATTTAACCGTTGATTTAGCGCATGGCCAGTTCATCAAACGATCATCATTGTTCTATGATATTACGTCGTGATGTGAAGAAGCATAGATTGCGTTTTAAGGTTGAGTAGGTATTAATCAAATGGCCAGCTTGGTGTTTATTTATATGTACAAACTATATATATACAACATTAAATCGAAACCTTTATACATGCTATTAACACACTATAGTATGTATCATTACATAGGGTATTTATCATATGTGAAACGTTTCCTATATAAACCATCATTTAACGATTAAATATGATATTGACAAAGTTTATGATAGGATATTACTTATGATATTAGATTCCCAAATTCACTTAGTCCTGAGACTAATAATACCCTAAACAATGTGTTTTATGATATTTTTTTGACACAAAACCCTTAAGTCACATAAACTCGTTTCAATATTTTATACAATTTTTAATGAGAATTTACGAAACTTATCAATCCTTCATTCAAAAGCCAAGTTTGATGATCAAGTCCCTATCAGCTTCTAGAGTCATTAATTACTTTTTCTTTGATTAAGAGCACCTTCAGAATCAAAGATTCTGAAGGAGCTCTATATAATTTTTAATTCATTAATCACATAAAGGACTGATCTCTCTTCACTTTGTCAAGAAGTGAAGAGGTTGTTGCTTGCTGCCAACAAATGGCGACGACCTGGGAGAACCAGTTATTCTCTGCTTAAAACAAGATGATTAAAACGAAATCTTAGAAACCTGTTAAAGATAATCAAAATCCTTTATTCATATCAAACCTTAATTTATTCAGATTCATAAGTATAACCCAGAAATTTTTCATCTTTTGAAACAAACATATGATTAGAGATAAGCTTACAAATATCCTTATCAAAACCAGTGCTTCTTAGTAAGGATGATCTTACCATCAGCCTCGAATACCTTTCCTCTGAAAACTATCTAGAACCTGTTCCTTGGTTTAGTAATTTCTTGTTTCTTGCTTTTTTTTTTTTTTTTTTTAAATAATAATTGTGTCTGAAGACTACTACCTGGGTTTGGTGTCCCAACGTGATAGTATCATTCACGAGAGTTGTCTGAAATAAGCAGGCCGACTCGTGATGAGATCTCCTGTCTTTTAATTTAAAATCAAAAAGCCATCACCCTGGTGATCAGAAATGAAGTTATTCCAGGCAACACTGATGATCATGATTAGGTCGGCTCATTACTGAGACCTCCTATTCTTCAGGCAAAAGTTATGTTTTATTGGGATTTTCATTGATTTTATTTTAACTAAAATGAGAGATCATTACCCAGCATGGTAACCAAATAGTAATGTCAGTCATAAATACCACCAGAAAATGAATCAGCTGGCTCGTGATGAGACCCCTTATCTCTTGGTTTTAAGACCAAAAGCCATTACTAGTTTCCTAATAATGTCATACCAGAGATATTTATGATTCTGATCAGACCGGCTCATTACTGAGACCTTCCGTCTCTCACTTTAGCTTTTTATTAGCTGGAACAGATGCTAGACAGTCCTCAAATGACAAAAGTTCTCTAAACCAATGATAAAAATCTGTAAAAAAATTTCAAAAGCACGAGCTTTGAGAAAGATATATAATAAACTATCCTTATTTAAGAAAATAACCAGATGAAAGAAAAATCCGGGAAACACTTATAAATAGAACTAACGAAGATTTTTTTACAAACTCAAGAAATTTTGATCAACCCGAACAACTTTAAAAGATTTCAGTTCAAGTCAAAATTTTCAAGACTGGTGAGAAAACTGATCTTATTGATATATATTAATTACAATTGTTAATCACATATTTCTGTTTTGAGGACTAGTTATATACATGAATTTTAACAACCTGAAATATCTGATATTGACAAAAATTTGACTCATATACGGTTTGTTAGTGTATATACAAAAATATGAACTATTTACAAACAGTGAATAAGTATATACATTTTAGACAGCAATTATTAACAGAAATATTTCTTAAGAATCAGTCCATTCACAGGGAATGTCTCGGACTATCCTTCAAGTGTTTGCAATCGAAAGGTACTTGGACCTATTTTTTCAGAAATAACAAAGGGGCCTAACCAAAGTTTTTGAAACTTAGTATGACTACCCTTAACTTCATGAGCTTTATCCCACTTTAAGACCAAGTCTCCCACCTGGAATTCACGATCAGAACTAAATGATTGGTCAAACCATGACTTAACAATCTGTTGATGTTTGTTAAAGTGTTGTTTTGACTGTTCTCTTTCTTCTTCTAATTTTAATAATGCATTAATTCTTTTCTCCATTGCTGGGCATTCTTCTTCTTGGACAGACTGAGCTAACTGTAATGAAGGTAAAAATAAATTTGGCGGAAGAATAGCTTCAGTCCCATACACTAAGAAAAATGGTGAATTACCTATTGCAACTTTTGGAGTTACTCTGTCTGCCCAGAGAGCATTAACCAATTCTGTATGCCAATTCCAATGGTGAACTGAAACAGTTCTTTTAAGAATTTTCAATAAATTTTTATTTGTTGACTCAGCTAGACCATTCCCATGAGGATGGTAATTAGCTGAATACCTGATTCTTATTCCTTTTTCTAAAGCGAACTGACTCAATTCAATTGATGAAAAATACGATGCATTATCAAAAACCAAAGAATCAGGAACACCAAATCTTGTTATGATAAAGAAATCCAAAAATAATATAACTTGATTAGTATTCACAACCTTCAATGGTGCAGCCTCAGCCCAACGAGTGAAATAATCAGTTGCAGTTATTATGTACTTGTGTCGCATTGATGAGGGAGGGTTTATTGGACCTATTATATTGATACCCCACTGCTGAAAAGGTCTTTCAGCTGAAACAGGTTGTAAAGGGAAAGCAGATTTTTTAACTTTTCCTGCGGCAAGTTGACACTCTTGACACCTTCTAACGAAAGTATAAGAATCTCGAAACAAGGTAGGCCAATAATAACCAGCCCTAAGAATTTTATGGGCTGTGGTTTCTCCACCGAAATGACCTCCCGCTGGTCCAGAATGCAATTCTTTCAGAATTGTTTCTGTTTCATCTTTATCTAAACACCGAAGGTATACCCCATCTGAATTTCTTCGAAAGAGGACATTATCTATCAATAAGTACGGGGCAGATTTCAATCTTAGTGCTCTTTTCTTCCTTGGATCTAAGTAATCAGGGGCAGTCCCTGTTTCCAGAAGTACTCGTATGTCTGTGTACCAGGAATCTTGAGGTGGTGGATAAAAATAAATTTCTCTAGTAAGTAAATCTTCATCAATGACAATTTCGGTTTTATCATCAGACAAATGAGCAGCTTCAGCAGCTAGTTTACACAATCCTTGCCCTTTAACTATTGTTGATGGTTTGATTTCTAGGTCATACTCTTGGAGAGCTGTCATCCAAGGTGCCCTTTTTTCTCCTAAATCCTTCTGTACCAACAAATTTCTTACTGAAGAATAAGGTACAATTACTTTCGTTTTGGATTTTAACAAGTAAGGACGAAAATGTTTTACCGCTTTAAAAACAGCATAAGCTTGTTTATCCACTTCATGATATTTTGGTTCAGCACCTTTGAAATTTGAACTCATGAACGAAATTGGAACCTCATTATTCTGTTGGTTTAATTGAGTTAACACTGCTGCATACGCAATATCAGAAGCGAAGGTATATAATATAAAATCCTTGTTAAAATCTGGACTTAGAAGACTAGGAGCTTCTGAAATAGCCTCTAAAATTTTCTGAAAAGATTCTTTTTCAGTTTGTCCCCAATTAAACACAGCATCTTTTTTAATCATTTTCTGCAAAGGACGAACAGTCTCTGAAAAACTAGGGATGAATCTCCTGACAAAATTAATTTTCCCTAAGAATGACTGCATTCCTTTCTTACTGGAAGGGAAAGTAATCTTTGAAATAGCTTGTGTTCTTTCCGGATCAATCATGATTCCATGTTTTGATACTACACATCCTAACAAGATACCTTCTGAAACAGCAAATATTGTTTTCTTAGGATTTAAAGATATTCCAAATTTTCTACATCGTTCAAACACTTTTCTCAAATGGTTAAGATGATCAGGGCGATGTTTAGAGTAGACAGTAACGTCGTCCAAATAGACAACGACTGAATGATTGATCAAGCCTCTAAAGGCAATATCCATTGCTCGTTGAAATGTTGCTCCCGCATTGATTAACCCAAAGGGCATCTTACGGTATGCATACGTTCCCCATGGAGTTCTAAAGGCTGTTTTTAATTGATCATCCGGGGAGACCAATATTTGGTTGTACCCTGAGAAACCATCAAGGAGAGACAGTATCTCAGCCCCAGATACTTTCTGAAGAATTTGTTCCATGGGTGGAACTGGGTAGTTATCTTTTTCAGAAGCTTTATTTAAATTTCTAAAATCGACACATAATCGAATATCCCCATTTTTCTTTCTAACTGGAACTAAGTTTGCTACCCACTGAGTGTGTCTGACAGGGAAAATGATCCTAGCAGTTAGCAATTTATTCAATTCTTTTTTAATTGTTGGTTCTAATGATGGGTGATATTTTCTTAATTTCTGCTGAAAAGGTTTTGATTCTTGTTTAATTGGAATTATATGTTGCATGACTTGAGTATTAAATGTTTTTAAGTCATCATATGTCCACGCAAATATATCTTTAAACTCTTTGAATAATTTTATGAAAGTTGTTCTTTCTATAGGGTCACAATCTATTCCTAGGTTTATAGTTTGGGGATTAGATTCAGTTCCCAGATTGATAGTTTCATATTTCATGCAAGAGCTATTTGTTTTACAATTAGGAACTGACTTAAACTTATCCTGCAGATCAAAAAACTTTTCTAATCTCAATACTGAGTTGGGAACGGGTTTTACCTGTTCGAAAGCTTTCTCAACTGAACAAAAATCATTAATTACCGAAAAATCTCTTAAATTGTCGTCGTGAGTGATTTCATCTATCGCTGAATCTTTAAAGATTCCATCATTTGTCAGAAAATGCAGTACCTGTGTATCATTATCAAACACACGCCAATTAAAAATGTTATCAGGTATGGAAGGTCTAAAAATTAATTCAACAGAAAAGAATTCTGGCGAAAAATTTTCTGAAGGAATCAATTTGGAAGCTACATTTGCCAATAAGTCTGCTTCTTGGTTTTGACTTCTAGGAACAGAATTTATGTTAAATGCATCAAAATATGTAATAAGATTCCATACCTCCTTTTGATAACTTTGCAAATGTTCAGATAAACAATGAATGGAATTACGCACCTGTCTAACGATGATTTCTGAATCGCCAAAGACCACAATCTCTTTAATGCCCAAATCGATTGCTTTTTTCAATCCTTGAATCAAAGCTTCATATTCAACCATATTATTTGTACAACTAAATTCTAGTCTACAGGCTATACAAGTCTTATTACCTTGAGGATCTATTAGCAGACAACCGGCGCCCGCTCCTTCCTTAGATTTTGCACCATCGAAATAAAGAGTCCAAATAGAATTATGTGCAATTACTTTGCTTTCTATGATATTTACAATATTTACATTATTTTCCTCACCAATGGTCTCCTTAAGGGAACAGTTAGGAGAAATAACTGTTACATTACAAATCTCAGATTGCTGGCTGCTTACTGAAAGGAGAGAGTTTTCAGCTTTGAAATCTCCAAAACCTAACTCATACATGTAGTTTCCCATAATGGAATCAGAAAATAACACAGGTTCACTAGGATCATGTAGTTCTGTAACAGTATGTTTCATGTACCTTTCTCTTTGTATCTTAATCTGATTTGCTTTTCCATTTTTTGGTAACCACAAGGTTGACCAATCAGTGGCAAAGAAACCATTTAGCTGTTGAGACCAATCCCTACTTAAGAACAGTCCATATGCATCAGGTATATCAGCGATTACGATGTCTATGATTTGATAAACTGAAGGATTACAAGCAATCCTAACTAAGACATCTTTCATTTCTCCGACAACCTTCACATTTGTTCTATCTAATTGAGTTATTTGTGCATTGGATGGGACAAATTTGCCATTTAATTTCTTGCACACAGATAAAGGCATAACATTAGAAGATGCTCCTTAATCTACCATGCAATTGTGGACATTTCTATTAAAAATTTCAAAGGTAAGTAAGAATGGAGGTGTAGTTGACTTAGAGTTCTTACCTATCAAAGAAGCTTTATCAGCTGATGTTTTCCCTTTATCAATTGCTGTTGGATCATTGCCTAAACTGTTTGCAGCAACATTTTGCTTTGTATTAGGGATGATCGTGCTTACCGCAGGATTGATAATAGGACTACCAGGCATTGGATATATTTGAAGGAGATCGTACATACTAATGTTTGCACGTGTCTTCTTCAAATCTTCAATTATGTCATACTGTAAATCCAACTTTGGAGCGTTTTGAATGGTTTGGGTACCCTTATTTGACTGAGTTTGTTTGCCGAGTTGAGTTTGTTTGTTCAGTTGTGAGTTATTATTATCAGTGTTTGAAGTAGAGCTTGAAGCACCAGGAGTATTTACAATTGCTTTACTACGCGTATTATATGCGTGTTGTCCTGGGGGTGGGCTTCTGTTCTCATGTTTTTTTACAAAATTATCCCAGAAGTGCCCATTGATTTGTTGAGGTTCTTCTGATTCATTTTCATTTTCAGATTCTTCATCTTCTTTGTTCTGATTTATCTCTTGACTAGTTGTTTCAGATAAAGAGAGAACAGCTCGAATTGTGTTAAAGATCTCTTCATTAGCAGCTATATCTGGGGGTGCATTCTTATTGTTTGCGTTTGGGTTTGGTCTAAATTGATTTCTGAAGTAATCCCTAGAAGGGGAAGCTGTTTTTTTTAACCCAATAACTTCATTAGTTAACGTTCGAATAGCATTCTGTAGCTGTTCCACATCGAAAGCTTTATCTTTATCTGAACTAGATCTTTCTATTTTCTTTCGAGGAAAAGAATCAGTTTTACCACTCCTTTCTGGTTCATAAGACATGAAATCTTTTTCTACTTTAATTGCCTCATCAAATGTTTCTATCAGTGTTGTTTTTCCAGCTCTCTTAACAAACATTCCGGAATTCCTAGGTAAGGCTGATGTGTAATTTTCGATGATTATATCTTCCGGTGGTTGAGAAGCAATTGGAATTTTATTTTTTAATGTTAGAAACCTTTGATTAAAGTCTTTAATCCTTTCTTTGGGTTCCATTTTAATTCTAGATAATTCTAGGGCTAAAAGAGCAGGTGTTTTATCTTCCCCAAATTTATCTAAAAAAACTTTATTAAATTCCTCCCAGTTTGTAATAGATCCTTGTACTAATGAAAAGTACCAGGTAGAGGCTCTTCCCTCAAAGGTGAGAGGAAATAATCGACAAACAACATCCTCATGCTGAACATTTAAGGTTTGAACAGCTAACATGAATTTATCAATATGTACCTCTGCAGGTTCTTTGTCATCTGGGTTAAACTTAGGAAGAATTTTATCTGAATGTTTTGGTAATGGGTGTTGTACCCCAGGAATTGCTACAGCAGCTGCCCTTAACCAAGGAAGCTGTGGATTGGGTGGAGGGGGTGGAGGATTACCTCCTCCTCCTACATTTCCTGCCATTGGACTTCCTTGAGAACTAGAAGAACTCTCAGAATGAGAAGATCTTGGACTGTTAGGTGGTGACTCAGGAGGAGAAGGTGGCTGATCAGAACCACTTCCCGAAATTAACCTCCTTGTGGTATTGGTTTGTGTGATCTGTCTTTGATAACTTTCAGCTTGATGTTGAGGAGTATTATCAGTTATTTCCAAATCTTCTGTAACTATGGTCAATTGTGGGTTATGTCGCTATTGTCTAGGAAGACCATAATCTATTGGAGTAATACCTAACTGATTAGCGTAAGCTCTAGTAAGGATATGTCTGGATTCTTCTAGAGTTTGAGCACTTTGTGCGGGAGTAAATGGAGAAGTAATAGGATCACGTTCAAGGATATTCCTTACAGTTTCACTAAGAGGTGATCTACTAACTTCCGGAGATTGTTGGCTGGTTGGAAATGTTTCATTAGTTTCACCTGCCATTACTTAATTCAGGCCCTCCTTCTAGCGCCATTTGTTGGCCCGATTTTCTGAATCAGAGCCAATAAAGAGGTTTTATCCACACAATCAACTTAAAGCAGTATCCGGTGTGTTTAAATTAACAAGACCTCGCAGGTTATGGTCCTGCTACCAGCTAGTTTGTCTCTTAAGGAAACCTCAAAACTAGCAAAATCTAACCTATTCTAATGTTTATCTTATCTATATATTTACAAATGTCCTAAAGCTGCTTTCGGAAAGAAAGACTTCAATTTTTTGTGAAATTTTCTAAGTATGAAAGCTTAATTACAGTATGCAGAATGATTTAACAATGCTAAAAATAAAATAAACTTTAAAACTAATCTATTTATCCTATTTAACACTATCTCAGCTGAGAGCAGATTTGAAACTAAGATTAATCATTAATCTTATAACAGAAAATTGAAGTATGATATAAACCAAACATGTTTAAATTATAACAACAATTACTCTGCTATATAGAAATGGAGATGAGTTTCAACCTAAAAGACACAGTCAAATTTCATTTCCAGAACTGATTAATAATTATTGTTCAAGACAGTCATTCAAATTTGAGATAATGTTTATTTAAAATTCACCATTAACATACAAATGAAACTTTAAATAAACAAGAAGTTATATCATTCAAGCTAATGTTTATAGTGAACACACTAATGAACAAACCACAATGACATATGCATTCAATAACTAATCTTGAGACGACAAAGTGAGAAATTGTTTAAACATCAGTATGACACAGCATACAGAGTTTGCATATAAACAGAAGATGACAAACCGAAATATATGTATATATAAAACCCAAAAATGAATACCATTCACAGCATCATTCGTAGATATCCAGTATTATCCATAACAAAGCTTCAGCTTCAAGTTTGAAGTAATACTAGCAATAGAATATATTTCAAGAAGTTTTCTTCTACACTTCATCCATCCCGAGTTCATCAAAAATCTTCATTCATATACTAGTGAGAGTCGGTTTTTGCTATAAATGTTGCATGCAACATTATAGGAAATTACTTAACCATAAAAGCATCTAATTACACCTAATACTAAAAATAGAATCGACTAGCCTGAGTCGAGGCATCTCAGAACATTCTTGGCCATTCAGAATACTCCTACTTGTAATAGATCAGCTATACTTTCATGCCAATGCATCCACCATGTCCTGCATTCCTGGAAGAAAGCGGTGATAAAACCTTCCTGCATTAAATTCAATAAATACATTATATCAAAAAACGATTTGACACAGTTAACCGAAATATTTAAACAAAATTATAAATGCATGCCTGTAAAATCTTCGATTTTACAGACATGCTAAATCAAAATAATCGTTACCTGTCAACAAGAAAAAGAACTATTAGGCTTCATTATGAAGAGCGACTACTCTTCTAGCTTCGGCCAATTTAGCCTTCAACCTGATAATTTTAACATTTTGTTTTTCAATTCTTTCCAAAAGCATCTGGTTTGTTTTTAATGTGGATTTCTTGGATTTCTTGAATTGATTCTTTTTCACGTTGGCCTTTTTCCACCTGTCAATCCATTCTAACAATTCTTTCTTGAACGTTTTATTTTCTTCTTCCAACAAGACCGTATACTGTTTGCGTTTTCCTCTAGACTCTGCTTTTTTATCCTGATAGATATTTCCTAATACCTGCTGTAGGGTTTCGTCTTCGCTAGCTACATGAGGAGAACGAGGACTATCACAACGCTGATTGTGTAATGGTTCAAATTGTACAGTGTCGACATCTATTTCTGGTTGATTGCCCTCGACCTCACCTGATGGCACATCATTCCCCTGGACAGTGGTGGAATTCCCTACACCCATTGCGCTAGGGACAGGTATCGGAATATCATCCTCAATATCTACAACTGCAGGTTCGGCAGCAATAGATTTGGAAGTCTGTGGATCAGACCTATACCTTGGAGTAGAATGACGACTATGCATGCTTCTGGTGATTCTACGTGAAAATGATAAGTTTCCAACCTTCGACCCTTCCTTATCACAACAAACCTGAGCCAAATGGTTCAGCTTATGCATAGAAATTTTATCACATTCAGCAGGTTTATCAATTTCGTCTTCGGCTGATCCCTCTTTTAATTTTACAGGGTTGCCATCATTATTACCGAGTTGTGATTCATTTAAAATTTCCCTAGAACTGCAAGGAACCGAAACCCTATCATCATCTTTATCTACCTCATCGTCTACAGACGTGCTTATGGCCTCTGGTTCATTATCCTCTGAGCTATCATCCTCAGGATCTATGATTTTTCGTTTCCTACGAGCTCGAGGAGACGAATTAGGCCAATGCTGTGTTGGCCCCAATTTACAATCGACTAGGAATTCATCCCAAGACCGACCTTTTGCGGATAATTGAAATTGCAGTAAAATTTTAATCAATCCATGGTGACACAGACTATTATCAAGGTTATTGAAATTCCTTACAGACTGTGACATTTTCTTCAGGCTTTGCCACAGATAGAAGGGCAAATTAAGTTTATACCCCTTTACCGCTAACAACAACCGTAAATGATACAAATGCAAATGGGAAAAACGTCCACAACAGGTTACGTATCTTACCAAGATTTCATAGTAAGCTCTCCACTCGGGCTTGAGAAATTTTACAGGCACGCCTACTCTCAATTTCGTTTTATCTGGTAAAGGCGTAAACAAAGCCAAACACTTCTTCTTATCCACCATAAGGCCTTTAAACCAGCGTTCTCCCACCTGGGGAAGTTTCGTGGCTTCAGCAATTTTGTCTTCATTGATAACAAACTCAAAACCCCCAATTCGCACCCTGTCATTTTTAAAACCCATTGCAAACATTCTGGTAATCTCCACATGATGACCATCAAAGCTTTGAAAGAAATGCGTCCATCCCATTTTCTTGAATTTCTGGGCAACCTCCTGATTAGCTTCAATAATTTCATACCCAGAGATTTCAAAACGATTCAGAGGAGACATGGTTTCTTCAGCACTGTCTGGGCTTAGTCGTGGAATGAAAGGGAAAGTGAAAACAGAGGGAATAGGTATCCACACACACGACATGCTAGAAAAATCTTCACATGCTTGAAATCTGATCAAAATCAAATCTCTGAACCTACCATTTTAGCGGAATGGTGATAAATATTACAACTTTCATGCTACACCATGGCTTATGCCAACTTATCTGCGTTTTGACCCTGTCAAGTAGTGATCACCACTTAACTTAACGAACCAGCGATACGAAGACTGCTTAACTTGGCGAACCAGCGATATGACAACTGATATAACCATTATTACGATCATTGATTATTGACAGTGGTTCATTATTATAAGGTACGATGGCGTAGTTCGTAATGAGTGTTAGCAATTAACACTGTCAACATGGTTTTACCAAATGCATACAATTGTCGAGTCTGTCAAGTGGTGAAGACCACGTTTCCATGCCAGCTCACCGATCCAAAGGTTTATCGATTTAACCGTTGATTTAGCGCATGGCCAGTTCATCAAACGATCATCATTGTTCTATGATATTACGTCGTGATGTGAAGAAGCATAGATTGCGTTTTAAGGTTGAGTAGGTATTAATCAAATGGCCAGCTTGGTGTTTATTTATATGTACAAACTATATATATACAACATTAAATCGAAACCTTTATACATGCTATTAACACACTATAGTATGTATCATTACATAGGGTATTTATCATATGTGAAACGTTTCCTATATAAACCATCATTTAACGATTAAATATGATATTGACAAAGTTTATGATAGGATATTACTTATGATATTAGATTCCCAAATTCACTTAGTCCTGAGACTAATAATACCCTAAACAATGTGTTTTATGATATTTTTTTGACACAAAACCCTTAAGTCACATAAACTCGTTTCAATATTTTATACAATTTTTAATGAGAATTTACGAAACTTATCAATCCTTCATTCAAAAGCCAAGTTTGATGATCAAGTCCCTATCAGCTTCTAGAGTCATTAATTACTTTTTCTTTGATTAAGAGCACCTTCAGAATCAAAGATTCTGAAGGAGCTCTATATAATTTTTAATTCATTAATCACATAAAGGACTGATCTCTCTTCACTTTGTCAAGAAGTGAAGAGGTTGTTGCTTGCTGCCAACAAGTAGGTAGATTTACGATGAACTAGGTTCTACACAAGAGGGTTCACATTCAATAAAATCAGAAAAAATTGTAGCAATGGTCCTAAATATTGGTCTATCAAAATATTTTGACAAGCACAAATGGTTGTACATCATATTAGTGCTTCTGCAAACGAGAATGAACTTACAAACAATTAATTGGATTCTAGGTTGTATGTCCTTAGCTCATTTTTTGTTCTAATATTGGTACCCCATTGAGCTTTTTCAATGCATCCAATGGTATCAAACAAGGATTCCCTTTATCTCCTTTCTTTTTTTATGGGTAGTAGAAGGCTTGACTAAATTGATCAAGAAATCCAAAAGAGAGGGATCCATTAGGGGCATACGAGACACACGTATTGTTCACATTATCCACTTGTTATTGTTGGATCTACGTGTGTTCCTTAAGCTTACAAGATAGACCCAGGTTCTGCGCGGTTCAGGGAACCAACAAAACCCCTTTTCACCAGCCCTTTCGGCAACAGTCTGCGAGCAGACTGAGGTCTCACCCGAGGCGAAGTTATGGGGAGGTTGCAAAATCAGGTTTCCACAACCGGGTGATGCGCGCTAAATAGAATGGTGGATAGCACGAAGTCCACTAGCTTCGCGACTACTGCTTATGCTATCGCGCATCCAAGGACTGCATGATGCGGGTTGAACGCTTAATTAGTAGGACAACGCAACAGAGGACCGCGCTTCCTCTCAACACTTGCGCTATTCCAATAGATTTCACTTAGTGTAAACTTATACATTCACATGCATCTAACTGTGAATAAGACGAACTGCAATGGGTGTGCACTTCCGGTGCTGCGCTCAAGGAATCGCACTATACAGACTTCGTTGGTTTAAGTGTTTACCCAACCAACTTATGCATTCATCTGATTTAGAAATACTTATGCATTCAACATTCATTCATGTATGTGCAATACTTGATCATATTATTCCCATCGTATATCCTTATAACAAATACATATAAAAGTAAGAACACATGAGCTCATAAGCATGAATTTAACCATTAAACATAAGCAAATATACAAATGCAAACACATTCAGTCACATAACACAAGGAATTTAACGTGGTTCACCCCTAGGATGGGAGCTACGTCCACAGGAACGGTTGATTATATTATCAATGGGAAGGGTTTCAACAGTTCCAGTCTGCACACATAGCTACATAGCCTTTTACAATCAGTCTCTCAACAGAGATCGATATTCAACATACATTAACCAAATTCTAACCCTTTCCCTTACAAAATGTGCCCTTTTATAGCCCGTTCCCTTAGGTCACGTCTTTACATTCATGATGGGCTCAAAAACCCTAAGGTTCCCAAAATCTGGTGCGGTCACCCCACTAAACAGGACTGTTAGGATTGATAGCAACTCGTCGTCATCGTGGCCACCCTTCTGCGCGTGGTCACGTCGCTTTCAGCCCTTCTATCGAATGCATGAAGGCGAGTCGCTTTCACCCCATCGTTCCTTCTCTAACGGATTTGTGCGGTCGGTTCACGTAGTGCTGCCTTTTCCTGTGTGACCGATCACTTTCCCTCTATCTCCACTCTGCTCCTTACCCAACTGTCGGGAATCCTGGAGTCAGTTACCCAAAATAGGTCGCTTTCATCTGCTCGACCTTACTTATACTCTTTTCCCAAAACTGCGCAGTGCCTCGACTCTGCACTGCTTGCTACACTTCTGACTTCACATTCTCGAACCGCGTTATCGACAAAACTGTGCCATCTGAGCTTTCGCAAACCAAACTGCGTAGTTTCCAAAACTTGTACTTCATCAAAATTGTGCCCACTTGGGCCACGCCCAACAGGCCCCTAACACTTATTTGTGGCTCGTCCCCAAGCCACTTCCATCTGGTTGTTCCATATGCGCATCCTTTGAGGTACCTGATTGCGCAGTGAACTCTTGAACAGTTGTGCTGAGCTTTGCAACTATTTATTTTGTCTCTTGCTCACATCCTTTTACCATGTCGAGTGTTTCCTCTGAAGCAGGTTCCAAAAGTTGTTCCTTGACGTTATTTTTCGTTTCCCGAAGATCTTGTAACTTCATTTCAATTTCTTCGATCAAGGTTAATGCTTCTTCTTGCAGCGACTGTAATCTTGAGGAGGCTTCAGCCTCCTTTGATATTAAATTTTCCAGTTCCTTCTGCGAACTTCTGCATCTTCTGTAGTGTAGGAAAGTCCTTTATAGCAGCATTCACGGAATCCAAGTCCTGTTGCTTCTGCTGCACTTCACCGTGGATACTTTGCAATTCCAGTTCTTCTTGTAATATGGCCCAGATATTAGAAACGTCATCCAATAGGTTTTGGCATCTTGCCACTTCTGCGCAAATGCTTTCTGTAGAGGCCCTCAACGCCTCTGCTCTTGCTTCTTCTGCCTGTTGGGTTGTATCAGCTGGTCGTTGAGCTGCTAGCTCTGCCATTTCTGCTTGATGGGAAACTTCCATCTCTGCAATCTTAACTTTATGGGAAATCTCAAGCCCCTTCATTTTATCTTGCAGGCTATCCACATCAACGCCGATTTGTTAACTGCTTCGATTTCTTGCTCCTCATGAATTGCGGGTAGCTTCGCGCAGACAGTTGACACTGCTTCCTTTACCCTGCGTTGTTTCTCGTGTGCATCATCAAGCTCCCTTGTCTTATGTTTGCATACCCCTTGTAATTGTATATAGCTTTATTCCAGTTGGCAGTGCTGACTATGTGATACGATGTCTCTTTCATGTATCTCCTATGCTATCTGAGTATGCAAATCATGCAATCCTTCTGCATGTAGCATTGCCACATTGATTTCCAATTGTGCGAGCCTCCTCGCGTTCTCAACCATCTCATATGTTCGGAATATGATGGACATTGGCGCAATATTAACTACGCATGTCCTTGTTGTATAGGCAGGAATACTGCGCATCTTCCCACTTGACTCACCTAAGTGGTCGTTTTGGTCTGGTTCCTTAGCCAAGTCTCGATGGACTTGTTCCATTCTTATGACCAGACTATTTATTTTGTTGACGCTTTCCTTTACCTCTGTTTGGGATGTTTATTCCTTGTTTTCTTTCAGTGACATTACATCTTCCAGGTATGTTGATACCCGTGATGCGATCTGCTCGTAATCATGGTCGTGCAACTACCTATCCAGCGATCTTCTTGTGGCTTTTGACTTCTTTTTCTGCGACTTCTCTGGTATTTATGTATCAGGCTCTTTTCTTTTCTTGCCTGCCCCTTGGTTAGTTCTTGGGTTTGGTTTACTTGTGGCCTTTGTATTTTTGTCCATTAATTGTTCCTCTTCTTCGGTCTCCTCGGATGTAGTGATGAGCGGAGACAACGCATCTTCTTTCCATTCCTTCAGCTAGTCGTCGAGCATCAACTCAATCATCTGCACATCGAGCTGATATTGTCCTTCATACCATGTCTCCGATATTAATTGTGGTTGTATATAGATGAAATGTAGCCCAGCCTTGAAAATCATCTTTGCCTTATATAGGGTCGTCACCTCCTGTGTGATTCACGGAGTCTTCTCAATGACTGCGCATAATTGCTCAAAGTAAGTCAACAACTGCAGGTTGCTTAGCTTCTGCTTTTCTAGGTTTGTGGATGCCCACATGTTCACATATCGCACCCCACGGAAGTCATCTGGTGCTACTGGAAGACCGTTCTGATATTGAGGTTCCTTCCACCCCACGAAAGTAATGAGTACCAACAACCAGCTGAAGTGGAATTCTGAGCCCTTGTCCTGACTTTCTTGGACATCCACTATAAACTCATTCAATAGATAGTTCACCCAGTTATATTGATGTCCGTCCTTAGCTTTCGCAGCTAAGGATACCACTGATGCTGAAACTTCTTTTGTTCTAGACTTCCTTAGAAGCCTTCCCGCCAGTAGTTGAATTGTGAACCGCAAAGGCTCGTTTTTAATTGGTTCAGTTTCATACCCTTTGTGTCCTCTTACTAGTTCGTATTCGGCTTTTATATTCGCGACCAATTCTTTATCATCTTTCTTGTCGTCGAACTCTACGGAAGGGTCATCACCCCTCTTGATCAAGCCTGTAATCCTTTCTATAAGGTCAACAGTAATGTTAACATTACGGTCCATCCATATATATCCCTGGTGCGGGCATGAGAGCAGCGTGCGCACCACGGCGTTGAGTTCATCGCTTCGCTCGAAGTGTGGGATTCGTAGCAAGTTGAGCAGACCAGAATGGGACAGCGGCACGGCCCATTCCATGTGAACAACCTCTGTTTTCTTTGCGGCCTCATCGCTTTTGCAATACATGTACCTATCTGGTTGAAAGTGTGGAAACTTATCGTGATTTAATAAATCATGATCAGAAAATTTACAGTCAGGGATTTTACCAAGCCAATTTTCTTTCACCCGCACATGTTTTGACATCGGTGGTAGTGGAATGTTGTACTGTGCATTCTTTTCAAGGTGCTTTTCTGGGGCATCGCTCCTTCTCAGAATAACGTATTCTGGAATGAGCCATATAGGTGTCGACGGGTTCCCTTATGGAGTCGATGGCTTCGATGTGCTTGGGGTCTTGATTTTTTCTTGCCCTGTGGCTTGACGTTTATCTTTCTTCTGCTGTGGCGGTTGATTTTGTGGCAGGTTCTTGGACAAGCCACCTCGGTCTGGTGTGGCATGCTTTGCAGGTGTCTTCATCACTCCACTTAGACCACAGCGGTTGAAGGTACCTAGGATCTCTTCCAATGTCTGTTCTTCGGACATAAACTTAGCGAGCATTGTTGCTTCTGGCTGGTAAGTTCTTATGATTTTCACAATAGGTAAAAATTCAAACTCGTGGTAAAACACATAAGTAAGAGTTGTTTACTATTTATAGAGATTTTACCCCAATGGTGTGCTATTTAATGGTTAACTTAGAAATTAAATGTTATACCCATTTACAAAATCTCGGATGAATCTCGGTCTTTTCTGGCATTGAATGTGTTTGGAATGGCTAGATTAGGCATTAAGTGCCATGCCCGCTGGATTAGATCTCGCTGGAATATCAATCTTTTCTGTCATTTATTATGTCCTGTCGGATAAACTTTCTTTAATTGTCGAGGTGTAATGGTACTTCCAGGCTATAGGACATCCTAGTCAGGAATTAAATACCAAGTCCGTTGGCCGGATCCCGTTAGGATCTCGGTCATTTCATTCTTTATTATGCTTGAACGAATAAGATATTATTTTAATGTGGGATTTTGTAAGTGCCGACACTTTGGGTAACGGTTAACTAACCGATCGAAAACTATAGCGGTTATCTTTTTCCTTCGGGCCGCGCTAGCAGTTCTGTGAGATGCGCAGTTCTCTACGCATCGCCTTTTCCTCGTACATCTTTCTCTGTAGTGCAGACCCTTTCTTGTAGCTGGCATAGGTGAGTTTCGAAATTAACTGCGCATTATTTATTTCTTGCTTTGAAATTCGCAATTGCACTTTCAACCCGTGCTTCAGATCACAGCTTCTGGTACTTCACAATTGTCCTATTTCTTTTGATCTGCGCGACTGCCTTTTAAACTTCGCAATTGCGCGCTTCTACTTTGCTTTTCTCTTTACTTCTTCTTCTTTTTTTTCTTCTTTTTTTTTCGCGCAGTTTCACTTTACTGCGGGTTCTACGAAGTAGGACTATACCGATAGGGTTTTAGTCTACTTCCATTACACAATCCAGGTAGGTTGTCTCCAGCTAACGTGGCTAACTGAACTGCGCCACCGTTAGTAACATGCATAACAGTATATGGGCCAAGCCAATGCATTTTAAATTTTCCAGGAAATTTCATAAACTTAATATCATACAGGAGGATAAGGTCTCCTACCTGAAATATTTTGTGCTTGATATGGCGATCATGCCATGCTTTTTCTCTATCCTTCTGCACTTGCTACTGAAAGCCTGCGATAAAGCGGTCCTCTTCCAATCCAACCAAGTGTAGAAGCCTTTATTTCAATGTTTCTTCATCTGCCATGTCTGTGAATGCAGAAATCCTTAAGCTTGGTACAATGTATTCCATAGGCATCACAGCTTCTTGTCCATAGACCAATCTGAAAGGTGTATGGCCTGTCAGCTTCTTACAAGTTGTTATGTAAGCCCATAATACACCTGGAATGTGCATATCCCAATCATCTCTATTTGTATTGCATACTTTTGTCAGCGCATTCTCTAATACTTTGTTAAATGCCTCAACAGTTCTATTTGCTTGTGGATGGTATGGCGTACTCCTCTGATGGTAGATGTGGAACTCCTCATTAAGAGCTTCAATAGTTCTGTTCAAAAAGTGAGTGCCTTGATTACTCATTAGAATTTTTGGGCATCCAAATCTAGTAAGGATGTTCTCAAAAATGAACTGCACGGTAGTAACTGCGCTACAGTCCTTGACTGGTTTAGTTTTTGCCCATCTAGTGAGATAATCCATCACAGTGATAATGTATCTCGCACCAGTTGTCTTTCTCGGTGGGTTAATAGGTCCCACGAAATCGATAGCCCATTTTTCAAATGCATGTAAATTCAATTGTGGTGTTAATGGCATTTCATCTCTTCGCGACGGCTTTCCTGTTCTCTGCCAGACATCACAACTCTGGCAATGTTCCTTTGAATCTTTATGGATTGTAGGCCACCATAGCCCTGCTCTTAATATCTTTGGCACAGCAGCTCTTCCTGCGCAGTGACCTCCAGAGACACCTGAGTGTGCCTCGACCAAAATAAACGGCTTCTCATGCTCTAACACACATCTTCGCAGCACTTCATCTGGTCCCAACTTGTATAACTGGCCTACGATGATAGTGAAGTCTGTGGCTTTAACTACCAGCTGCTTCTTCTGCTGTGTAGTAAATTCTATGGGTGCCAATCCTGTAGTAACAAAGTCTACAATATTCTTCTAATACTCATCTGCAATCTGTATGGAAAATAACTATGCGTCAGGCAGATTGTCTTCAAGATTAGTGGGTTCTTCGCTTGACTCAATCCTTGAGAGATGGTCAGGTCCTAGATTTAATCTGCCTGGTTTAACAATGATCTCAAAGTCATATTCTTGGAAAAGAAACAACCATCTACAGATTCTTCCCCCTAACACTGGCTTGTTGACCAAGTATTTCAAAGTTGAATGGTTAGTGTACATGGAGAAGTGTGCCCCCAACAAATAGTGTCTAATTTATGGAGTGTGTAAACCATAGCTAATCCTTCTCTTTCTGTGGTTGTGTAGTTCTTTTCAATTGAAGATAGCTTTCTGCTTGAAAACGCAATGGGGTGATCAATGCCCCCTTCACCTGGTTGAGCGAGCACAATGCCCAACGCTATAGACAAAGCATCTACATGTACATGGAATGGTTTGTTCCAATCTGGGAAGACTAGGATAGGGGCAATTACCATTTTCTCCTTTAGTGTGTCTAGTCCCTTTTGGAAATCAGTATTCCAGATGAACTGTGCTTCTTTCTTGAGAATTTTCTCCACTGGCGCGGTTATCTATGCATAACCGTTGTTGAATTTTCTATAATATCCGGTATGTCCCAGTGTCGTGCGAAGTTGCTTTACTGAGTTTGGTGCAAGTAAATTCACAATCACTGCGATCTTTGCAGGATCAACCATCAGACCTTGCTTGCACACAATGTGTCCCAATAGTATACCATAGGGTACACATAAAATACATTTTTTCAAATTCAAGGAGATTTGATGTTGTTTGCACTTGGCTAACATCATTCTGAGGTTCTCATAATGGTTCTTCAGCAAACCAAAGGCAGTCCAGTCATAAAAATAGACTTCTAAAAACTTTTGAATAAAGTCTTTGAATGCTGCAAAGACTACTCTAGAAAAGATGGTAAGTGCATTCTTCAATCCAAATGGCATAATTGTATACTGATATGAGCCCCATTCAGTAGCAAATGTAGTCTTATGCCTATCTGCTTCATCGATCATGATTTGATGGTACCCAGAGAATCCATCAGTGAATGAATATGCCTCATTTCCTCCCACATTGTCCAATACTTCATCTGTAAATGGACTAGGAAATGGGTCATGTAGCGAAGCATCATTCAGTTTCCTCAGATCTATGCAGATTCTTATTTCTCCTTTGGTCTTTTTGTCCTGAATAACCATAGGGCTTATCCATTTTGATTCTTCAACTGGCTCAATGATCCCTACATCAAGCATCTTGTCGAGTTCTTCCTTGACTCTTTCTTTGTATCTGGGATTCAGTCTATAAGGCCTTTGCTTAACGGGCTTCGTGCCTGGCTTGAGAGGTATCTTCATGACCCCCAAGTCACCCAAAATGCCTTTCATTTCGACGAACTTCGTTGGAAACAAATCATGATACTCATGTAGAAGGTCTGCGATCTGTGCGACCGTTTCATCATCCCAATAGTCTCCAATGGATGCGAACTTTGGCTCTTCACTTGTGCCAATATTAACTTTTCTTGTTTTTACAGGGCCGCTTATGTCTGGAATTTCTAACGGAGTTCCCTCTACATCGCGCGCTCCTTCTGACTCTGGAATATTGACATTGCGCGGATCCTCCTCATCACTTTCTTCTGGATCTTCTTTATCTTCAGCGAGGTTATAACATTCAAGGGCATGTTCTATTGTTCTTGCCCATTCTGGCTGCAGGCTCATAGGTACTTTTACATCTTGAATTAACTTGTCTTTGATTGCCTCTAATGCCTCATTTGTACTTGGGCATTCTTCTATGAATATCCTTTCTTTGATAACCTGCAGAGCCTCATTTATGCTTATACAGTCATCTTCAAAGCTAAAGGTTCTCAATAAATTCGCAGTTAAGATAGGCCAATCTGTGGTTTCTCTGCGAAGTTCAGCATTTGTATACCAATTAGTTTGAATCTCCTCTAGTGTGTGCACAAACAAATGAACCCATTTTGTCTGTGGCCTTTTTATCCATGCTTGTGAACAAGTCTCTATGTGATCCCTCGGATCTGTCTATCCATTATACTTTTCCATTTTCAATGCGACTTTCTCTGTGAATCTGATTTGCATCATATGTTTGCATTGATCCCATGTGGTCAAAGTGTTCTTATGCACGACCCACCATCTGGCAGGTGTAGCATGCAGTGCTAGGTCCAATGCTGGTATGCGATGTTCAACTGAAATTGATACAGTATACTCTTGAAAAAATGTATAGACGTTAGTTGAACCATCATAAGTGGGGATTGGACTTACCTCTGTTCCAATCCAGCGCAGTGATCTTGTGATCTACGCGCATCTTCCTGAAGATACTTCATGCAATCGGCCTTGCCAATTCTCCAGTCCTGCGTGGGAGTCCGATACGCCAGAACTGTCACATCGCCAACTAAGTGTTCCATCAGTTGTAGGATTGATATAGTCGGCATGGTTTGCTGTCATCTTATAGATGCAATCAAGATCATGAGTTCTACATTCTTCTTTGATCGGCTCAGTGTATCTTGGTCCTTGTAAAGGGTCCAAGGGTGCAATGACCTTGATATCTGCCCCTTCAAATATCATCTGTTTTTCTTTAAGTCGATGATCGCGAGGTTGTCCATGGCCCAATCTATCCCCAATAGTACAGGATAAGGTTGACTGTCATCTACAATTTCGATAACCTCGAAGTCTGCATGACTTCGCACTCCGTCAATGTCAACATGAACATTGGCTAGCCTTCCAAAGGGTAT
Organism: Larix kaempferi; assembly: GCA_027924585.1. Taxonomy (NCBI): domain Eukaryota; kingdom Viridiplantae; phylum Streptophyta; class Pinopsida; order Pinales; family Pinaceae; genus Larix; species Larix kaempferi. The sequence goes on along the minus strand of BSBM01000687.1, from coordinate 3,069,477 downwards.
GAGCTTCTGCTGATTCGCTAGCCTTAACTGTATGGGTGACCATGACAACTTCAGTTTCCCCATCTGTATCCATGTCTGCTTAGTGAAGACATTTACTTCAGATCCTAGATCAAGGATAATCTCATCCATCTCATAATCTCCAATTTGTGCACTTAGCCGCATTTCTCGGCCTATTCTCTTATGGATTTTGATGTGGTGAACTGCGTTATGAGCAACATTCGTGCAACTTCGTTGTTCGTAGTGGTTCAACAAATTCTAGATTTCCACCAAAGCATCTTCGCTCTTCGGCAGCTCATACAGCTCTATAGGAACTGCGCAACAGAAGCCCCTGTTTCTGCTGCGGTGCTCGTGTGATCATACGCTGCTGGCATATCTTTCATCTGCATTGTTTCACTTCGTAGCGAGATTCTTGGACTTACAGGTGATGGTTCTTTGAAGGTCTCCCTTGCTTCTTCAAAGACTCCTTTATTTCTTTCCAGATCGAAATCAGGTGTTTTCCCAATAGCTTTTCTTATCCAGACCCCTTCAGTAGGTATTTGGTTAGCGTGGTGCTCTCCAGAAGTTGAAGCTTCTGGTTCTTTATCCCTTCCTGTCGCAGCTCCACTTTGCGTCACAACATTGACGTTTGGATCTCTTTTTTTTGTTGCGATCATCTAGACATTTTGGTTTGGTGCTTCTATTCTTCTTTCTTGCATCTTTGCTTGCAATATTGGGCATGCTTCAATAACATGGTCAAAATATTTACAGTATCTACATGTAGTAGTAGTGTTTGTACAATCTCTAGAAAGATGGCCAGGCTGAGTGCAGTTATAACAGATCATCTGACCTCTTCCTCTTCCTTGTCCTTGTCTGGTGTTTCTTCCTCTTCCGCAAAATCCACCACAGCATCTATATGCGCCTTGATCATATTGTGCATTCTCATGGTGTTACGGTGTTTCTTCTTGAACTTTGTACACATCATGTTTTCTTTCTATCATCAATTCGTATGCTCTACAGTTGGAATCATCATGTCCAACTAACTTACAGAAACTACAATACAAGTTCTTTGGTGTTCTCACATATTTCTGGATCAAATAGAAATCCTCTGCATCGACAGATTTCACACCATGGACCTTGTTACTGCTGATTTAGTGGATTTGGTGCTCCACTATCAATGTATTCTTTAAAAACTAGATAGTGTTCTTTTGAGTGTCCCTCTGCTCTACATTTTGTACACTGTATCTCTTCTCTGACTTCTTTTCCTTTCTTAATATCCTGGATTTGTAATGTCAGGTTGCTAACTGGTTTTGGATCTGGATCATTCCTTGACTTGTTTCTCCTATCCACGAGGCTTCTAGCTTCATCGTGATCTATAAGGATTTTGTCTGCGACGTAACCTTCTGTTGCATTAGTGACAGTCTGATATGTGGCAACAACGCAGCTATAAACAACTCTTGGTGCTGTTGCGGTGCTATGTCAAAACTGAATTGATCTAATAGTGCCTTAAACTTTTGGTCAAATTCCCATACTGACTCAGTTGTTTTCTGTTTAATCTCTTTCAGCTCTGTTATACATTGTGATTCAGATTTCAGTTTCTTGAACTCTCTTAAGAGAACGGCCTTAATATCTGGTAGGGTCCTATTCTGTCCGACAGAATATTTCATGAACCAATTTAACGCTCTATCCCTAAATGTAGTGATGAGTTGCGCGTGCTTAACAGCATCATCCTGGACTTGTTTGACACTCCACACTGCTTCACATAGAAACCAATGTTGTTCAAGGTCTTCTATACCCATTCCTTTAAATATCAACAGCTTAATATCATCAATCATTCTCCTTCTAGGTGGTACAATGTTCTGCGTAGTAGTCTGAGTGGTGTTAGGGATGTTATTGCGCGGAATGTTCTGAATCGGGATATTCTGAGTCGAAATGTTTTGGGTACTGATTCCCGCGGTGTTACTAGTATTGACGCTCTGAGGATTGGGAATATTAACGATTGGGGGATTCTAAACTGACGGATTTTGTGGAATAAGAGGCGCATTATTCACAACTGGAGGGTTCTGAGGCATAATGGGTTGATAGGTAGCCGATGAAGGTGTTGTCTGGCTATGAGTCTCAACTGGGAACTCAGTTTCTACACAGAGTTCAGGTTCTTTAGGATTCTTCTCGGTAGTATACTTATATCTTTTTCCACTTCTTAAATTGTGTGTATCTTCGTCAGAGTCACTGTATGTGTTATCGACCATTACAGACTCAAAAAAACTATGAATCTTACATCATTCTTAAAACTCCTTTCTCAGCTAAAAGCATTTTGATATATAAACTCAGATTGTTGAGGTACTTACCTCTAAAACCTTTGAAAAACTCTTCTTCTACTGCGCTATAGGACTTCAAAGTGTCCACAACGAACTCTGCCACGAAGCCTTCTAGAATACTGTCAACCCAAAAGTCGACTGCTCATGAGAGTGGACTATCTACTTCTTTAATCCTTTGAATAAGTTATGGGTTCCACTCGGTAGGTGCTCCTTCTTGGAAACAGTTCTTTCGCTCTGCGATTCTTGATAACCACTCATGCAACTTGTTTCCAAAGGTTGCGAAGAAAATTAATGTCCACCACAAGTATTTGTTTAACAACTCGACGTCAAATAGACGCAGATGTCTATTCTCCTTTATGGAAAAATCTCTTTCTGTCTTGTCCACCCAGTTCCATATTTTCGTTTTCTCAGGATTCCAACTTTCGGTGCTCATCACCAGTTCAAGCGCACCATTTTTTCATTACACTTCTGTCTGCACAGTCTCGTAGCATCACAATGTCGCGTATCACCAGTTCTTTAGCTCGACAACAGAACCATTTGTTGGCTCTACGTGTGTTCCTTAAGCTTACAAGATAGACCCAGGTTCTGCGTGGTTTAGGGAACCAACAAAACCCCTTTTCACCGGCCCTTTCGGCAACAGTCTGCGAGCAGACTGAGGTCTCACCCGAGGCGAAGTTATGGGGAGGTTGCAGAATCAGTTTCTATAACAGGTGATGCGCGCTAAATAGAATGGTGGACAACGCGAAGTCCACTAGCTTTGCGACTACGGATTATGCTATCGCACATCCAAGGACTACGCGATGCGTGTGGAATGCTTAATCAATAGGAGAGTGCAACAGAGGACTGCGCTTCCTCTCAACACTTGCACTATTCCAATAGATTTCACTTAGTGTAAACTTATACATTCACATACATCTAACTGTGAATAAGATGAACTGCAATGACTGCGCATTTCTGGTGTTGCGCTCAGGGAATCGCACTATATAGACTTCGTTGGTTTAAGTGTTTACCCAATCAACTTATGCATTCATTTGACTTGGAAATACTTATGCATTCAACTTTCATTCACGTATGTGCAATACTTGATCATATTATTCCCATCGTTTATCTTTATGGCGAATACATATACAAGTAAGAACACATGAGCTCATAAGCATGAATTTAACCATTCAACATAAGCAAATATACAGATGCAAACACATTCAGTCACATAACACAAGGAATTTAACATGGTTCACCCCTAGGATGGGAGCTACGTCCACAAGAACTATTGATTATATTATCAATGGGAAGGGTTTCAACAGTTCCAGTCTGCGCACACAGCTGCAAAGCCTTTTACAATCAGTCTCTCAACAGAGATCGATATTCAACATACATTAACCAAATTCTAACCCTTTCCCTTACAAAATGTGCCCTTTTATAGACCGTGCCCTTAGGTCACGTCTTTACATTCATGATGGGCTCAAAAACCCTAACGTTCCCAAAATCTAGTGTGGTTACCCCGCTAACCAGGGTTGTTAGGCTTTCATAGCGACTCGTCGTCGTCGTGGCCACCCTTCTGTGTGTGGTCACGTCGCTTTCAGCCCTTCTATCAAACGCTTGTCGACAGGTCGCTTTCACCCCGTTGTTCCTTCTCTAATAGCTTTATGCGACCGGTTCACGTAGTTCTGCCTTTGCCCGTGTGTCTGGTCACTTTCCCTCTATCTCCACTCTGCTCCTACCCAACTGCCAGGAATCCTGGAGTCAGTTACCCAAAATAGGCCGCTTTCATTTGCTCGACCTTACTTATACTCTTTTCCCAAAACTGTGCAGTGCCTCGACTCCCTACTGCTTGCTGCGCTTCTGACTTTGCATTCTTGGACTACGCTATCAACAAAATTGTGCCATCTTAGCTTTCACAGTCCGAAATGTGCAGTTTCCAAAATTGTACTTCATCAAAATTGTGCCCACTTGGGTCACGCCCAACAATTATTTTTGGATGACATATGTTCTTTAGAAAAATATCTTTAAGGGAATTGAAGCATTACAAGAATATTTTAGATACTTATTGTGGAGCTACTGGCATGCATGTGAACATGAATAAGACTTGCATGCTCTTCAATGGGCTAGATTTAGACTTGGAAATACAAATGGCTCAAGTATTTTCTTTGCCCACATCTGCATTGGACTAAGAAGTATAATACTTGGATTTTAATCTAAAACCAAATGACTACAGATTTGCAGAATCGTTATGGCTATATAAGGAAATAGAAGCTAGCATTTCATTTTGGTTCTTTAGGTGGTTATTCAGAGGGGGCATATTGATTTTGGTTATAACAATATTAGAAAGTATATTTGTACAGTGGTCTTCTATTAATTATATCCCTAAAGTTGTTCTAGATAAGATAAGGAGAAAATGCTTTTACTTTCTTTAGACTAGGAAGAAGGAAATGGAAGCATTCCTCTTATGAAGTGATCAAAGTTAGCAAGATCAAAAGCATGGGGGTGGTGGGGATTAAAGAACATCTATATATTTACTCAAGTTTTGGCAGCAAAAAGTCTATGGAGAATTTTCTTCAATGATGCTTTATGGGATAAAATAATCAAGATTAAATGTACGAGAGAGGATACAATGGAAGATTGGATCATAAAAGAAAGAAAATCCTTCCAGGGTGCTTCAATAGAGTGGAAAGGTTTAGTCAAATCAATTCCAGTTATTGACAAGTGAGTGGCTTGGAGTGGGCTTGGAAGATAAATGGGGAAGACTGATAAAAACTAGGTGAGGATACATGGATTGGATGTAATGGTGATTATAGGAATTCCTAATTTTTCATTGAGAGGTTGCATGCATAAGGTTTGACCATACTTTCAGATGTAGGAACTCAAGTATTTCATGGTGGATGGGCTCAAGGATGGAAAACAACACTAGAACTACATCTATAGGGTGAATTGATAGTTGAATGGTCTTAGTATATTTATCTATTGAATCATAGTGGTATAATATTAAATTAATTCGATGATGAGATAAAGTGGCCTAAAAACAAATCCTTGAGAATCTTACATGCAAAGCTAGGACATGAAGCCAAGATAGAAGAAGCCAACACGGAGGAACATGAATGTTGATGGAGTTTGATTTGGAAGCTTGAAAGTCCCTTGAAAACAATATTATTTCTTTGGATAGCCTTATCCAATGATATTTTGACATGGGACAATGGATAGCAAATAAATTGGAACACGCCAAGCAGGTGTATCTTATGCAAGAGAGATAACGAGACTGTTGACCATATTTTTGTCACTTGTCACTTCTCAAGCTCTATTTGGAAAGAGATGTTGCAATCTTACAATGGTTCGCTAGCTTGGGACAAAAATACCCTCTTGGATTGTTTTGAGAGTTGGATTAAACACATTCAACCAAAAGTCACAGAGCAATGCCTTGCTATGTGTTGTGGGGTTGGCTAAACAAAATGATTTGAATAAACATAATTGGCAATTGGTTAGGTAACACATAGTATTGCAATATCCTATCAAGAACACAAGAGAGAGCCAAAACAACAAACTACAATGACTCTTAAAGAACCATCCATAGATTTATCTTTTACGTGGGGCTTCTTTGATAGAACCTACCAATGTAGACCAAGTGTCTATAGAACTAGGGACATTATTCACATAACTAAACAACATCACTTCTTGCTAAAATATGGCATAGGTTTGAGAACAAACAACATAGCTAAAATTTTTGCATTATGGGCTCTATTAAAAAATATTGAAAACAAAGGTATTAAATGCATCTAGATTTTGGGAGATTAAAAATTGCTTATTGTTTATCGGACAATCCACTCGAGTGGACGTGAGCAGGATCTCCCTAGCTCAATGTGAGTCTAGAACAAATGAGACAGGCTACAAATGCATTTCCTAGATCTACTTAAGGATCAAGTATTAGATGTCTTACCTTTCACTTCGCTGTCCTTTCCCCTGAATGCTGCTCCACGTCTCACGGTCGTCAGATTCAAGCTGCAAGACCTGTCGAGACAAGAAACAAGAGAAACAAGTAAAGGGAATCTATACAATAAAAGATCTAAGTGAACAGTTAAGCAGGTAAACTACTCAATATCATTACATGCATGAACAATATTGGTGGAAAGCAATTGTATTATTGCAAAAATAGGGAAGTACATAGCAGAGATATATAACTACAACCAAGGCTTAACGCTGCAGCCCTTCTCCAACAAAGCCATTTGCCATTTCCTCCTAAGGAAGCTTGAGTCTCTCAAGGATGAGTAGAGATCTCTCAAGAGTGATTTCACTAGCATGCAAACACCATAGACTTCCTCCCTTTGGAGAGGAGTAGAGATTATCTTATATAGGACTAAGTGGATAGGGTATGGATAGGATAGGTTGAGAGATGGTAGGAGAGAAATAGGGGATCCTCCCAAGGTGTTAGGAATCGAGTACCAACTCCCCTAGAGGTCAAGGATAAGCCCCCAAGTCAGCAAGTTTCGAGAAGAACCTCGAAGAAGCTATTTTTGCCCATAAACTGACTTCGTCGCACTCTGCAGTGAAGCAAGCTGCGACATCGCATGTTGCATAAGTGAAACCTGCGACGACCTCTCAAAACCTGATAATACTGGGTATAAATCCTCCCAGGTTAATTACTTAGTCAAGACATCTTCAGGGGTGTATACACCAAATCTCATGATGGGTAGATTTTGGGTGTAACAGAATGCCCCCCAAAGCATGAAGCTATTGAAGATAGGAAGGTGAAGTGCTTTGATAGAAGAAATGGCAATAGACTTGTCGGACGAAGGACACTGTTGCAGTACAACTGATTCTAAACTGACAATCTCATATGAAGTACAACATGGCTGCCGACCAATACAATGCAAATCCATGGTAGTAATGACTGACTGAACACAATCATGGCTACTAGACACAAGCGTAGATCCATGATGAGATGATAACATAGCCACGACCAATGCAAATGTGGATCCGTGTGATATAACTCAATACAAACTCCATCGCAACCTGGGTAAAACATGACTTCCCAGGGTCTTCAAGCTGAACCCGCAATGATACGAATCTATCCATGTGATTACAAATGTCTTGACGTCGAACATGGTAGAAACCACTTGATTACCAACCATTGATGTAAACCGTTAACAAGCGCGAGGGAAATCACCATTGATGTCAATGATTCCCAAGGTATCACAGTACATATCATCAAGCGTGAATAGATGAGTTGAAGTCGAACGCAAGACGAAATCTTTCAATCAAGAGTCAATGATGTAAACTCATGTTGAAAGCAAGGTAACTTGCCATTGAGGCATGCAGGGCCAAGGTACTTGATTGGTTTCTAGATTCAATCCTCGAATGATGAGTTGAAGTCGACAAGGATGAATCCGTCGAAGGAGGGCCATGATGAATCCCCCATCAATCGACATGAAACACGACAAAAAATGTATAAAGTAGATCAGATGGTATAGTAACATGCAAGACTGACTCAGAGGAGACCGACATGATGGTGGGTGTACTGACTACAGAGGATAAATGATAGACATATTCTTGAACATGGGCATGGCATGACTTGGCAGTATTGACATGACGAGTGCGGCACAAATTCTTAAGGCGACTGATGATGGAAGATTTCTTTGAATGATTCAAAGGAGTAACAAGACTCAGGAAATAAGTGGAACTCGAGGACAAACGGATGATCCAAGTGCTGTATGCAAATGCAGATGAGTGCCATGTTCAAGAACGACTACATACTACCGCTAACAAGGTATGTAACACAAAAACTTTCCTTTTTTCCCCATCATGAATGATGAGTGCCTCATGTGCTTTTTTACGAGATTGATGAGGGTAACCAGATGCTCGGTATAGCTCATCTCATAGATGAGTCCAATCCCAAATATTTTACGAACCTAGGATAGGAGGGGTTCGTCCCATGGTGGGCCCTTCAATGTAAGAATTTAACGAGTCCATAGAAGGTAAACTCGGTCGTCATTTCATGTTTAGAGAGTCTGAAAAGATCTAAAGAAGACTCCAACGGTCATTTTTCGTAAAGTTAGCCTCATCGCCCGAAAAAGGGTAAAACAACGCGGGAGAGGACTCTTCCAGTCATGATTGGCTGGAGTATACCTTTTCCGTAACTAGTGCCCCCTGGTCCAAAAAAGGGGTAAACTATCACCAGGGAGACGACCATTCAAATTCTTTTACAAGCGTGAACGTGACAAGTTCGCTTAGCAAACTTTTCGTATTTTGAGAGCCTGAAAAGAGCTTAACGGTAGACTCGGGGGGGTTCCTTTTCCGTAGGAGTTTAATGAGCCCGGAAAAGTGATAAATCATAACTCGGTAATGTATTCTCATAGTTTCAAGAGCACGAGAAAGAACAAAGAGTAAGCTCATTAATTGCAATCTATGAAAAAATGGGTAAACGACAAAAACTCACAAGGGGTGTTCATACCTAAAATAACTGTTCCAATATGAAAATGGCGTAGAAAGGCACTTCACAACTCCTACACACTCGGAAACTAGGTCAAATAGTCAACCGAATGTTCAAATATGATAAAACCGATCCAAACTATAGCAAATAGCATGACGGCATCAAATATTTGAAAAAGGAATATTCCATTTGTTCTATAAATAGAAATAAAAACCAAATATAGCCACCATTGTTCTATTTGCCAAATTTGGGAGGAATAGTGCCATTTGATGCTAGATTTTCATTTGTTGATTCCGGGAACTACGATCAGCCATTTCACCTGGCGTCGGGAACAGGTAACCCTAAACTTCAGCCAACAAAATCATAGTGGTTTACAATTTTGATTTTTCAGTCATTTTTTTGGGTTTTGAGTTGATTTGGGAAAGGCCATTCCGCCCTTGGCTTGTCGCAGTTGGCCTTTTCGGGAACTAGGACGAGACCGAGCCATTGCTAATGGAGTATAGATGGACTGCGACGACGTCGCCCTGTTTGCAAAAACGGGGTGCGACGATGGTGACGCCCATCCCCAAACTCAAAAAAAACTCAAAAGAGGGACTTCCAGTGTTAAAATCTTCCTGTTGACAGGTTCCAAGCATCCAAAATGGTTTTGGAATGGCGGGAAAGGGAACATGAATTAGATGATGAACAAGTTGCCAATGATCCACATTGTGTGGGAGCATTGAGAAACTGTGGGCTTCTCAAGTTCTTCTGCATTCAGGGGATGAGATCCCAACTTCCACTACTGATCCACATGCTCCAATGTTGGGATGCGACCCAGCAGTACTTCATGATTGGTGAGCATGAGCTTCACATAGACGTGGAAGACATCTATTTTCTGACTGGTTTGTCCCGAAGGGGGGATAATGTGACACTCACTAGATCACGTGGGAGTGATCGAACCATGGAAGATTTGATCCGACAACATTGTGGTCCCAACGCCCGTGCATCTAGCGGGAAGATTTGCATTAAAGATGTACGGGAGCGCCCATTGTGGGCCATTCTATTTACCATTACGAGGAGGGCGGGGAGTCAAGCTCCTCACCTAGCCACCAAAGCACAGATGCTTTATGCAGAGGACTGCTTGTCCCCAAAGATCTTCAACTGGTGCGAGGGGGTCCTCGCAAATGTACAAGCTCAGCTGACAAAATGTCGGCGAGGAGAGCTTAAGCAGTTCGGCTATGGTTCTATTGTGATCTCATTCTTGTTGGAACGGGTTCCCCTTTTGCATCCTCAGGTACCACTAGAGGACAGGGACCTCAGAGATCCACACATGGCCAGGTGGATCGATGTGATGGCTCGACATGGTGGGGGTCCTATCATCGGATTCCCTCCTGAGTTCTTCACTTGGCTGGTAGGCCAGTTACTGATGGTGGAGGACTGTCCATATAGTGGCACTGACTTCACGGATGACCCAGACTTGCCGCTTCCTGAGGGAACAGCATGGGGAGACCTCAGTAAGAACAAATGACCTTTGAACTTTTTAAGTTTTGTGCATTTATAATTTTTTTTGATATAGTGTTGACAGGTGAACAACATGTGTGTGCAGATGTGGGGCCTATATGACCAGTGGGGACCTCTATTCTGGCTAGGAGAGAGAGAGAGGATAGGGAGCGATGGTGGATATAGCTGTGCATGCTGTCATCGTAGAGATGGACAGAGTTTACGCCAACCTGAGTGGGTTGACACTGGTTGTTCCTGAGCCGACTGTAGATGAGGTGCCGCGGCCCATGCAGGTGCACATAGTTAGAGTGACTGCGCGCTTCAACGCACTGCTCCGCAAGGTTGCAAGAGCAATGGACTGTTTCCAGACTCAGTCGGCTAGGGTTGTTAGACCACCTAGGGTAGTACGGGCCAGGCGATAGGCCACATGTTGTCATTGTGTGTGTACTGAGAGCTTAGAGGCCTCAGGTTTTGTACTATTGAAAGCTGTGAAGCTTTAGATTTTGTAGAAACTTGCTGAAAGCTATCGGGCTTCATATTTTTGTATCGGCACTACCTTTTTGTGATTATATATATATAGAGATAATCCGGCGATTTATACATTATGTGTTTCAAAAATGAATGATGTGATCTTGTTTATATGTTTGCTTCTATACAGTGCATTATTTACATGTTGTGAATGCTTTTACATGTTATGAGTATCATGTGTGTGTGATGTACCAATCTAGAATGAAGTTCGCCATCGAGTCAGCAACCGTGTTTAACTCTCGTGGAATGTGCAGGTATTGAATGGTTTCAAACGACCTTTCCAAGAGACGAACCTGTCTAAAGAGATGGAGTAGGGTAGGATCACGAATAGCGTAAACCTGGTTAAGCTGGGAAACCACCATTTGAGAATCCATGTGGATGATAATGTGGTTCATTCCCAAGGAAATTGCACCGGTTAAGGTTCCAACTACCGACAGATACTCTACGGTATTATTGGTTGCGACTCCAAGGTATGTCGATTGGCGCCATCCACGAATCCATAGCACGTTGCCATCTGCACACGCAGACAAAACATGGTATGAGAAGCGAAAACAAGACCTAAAAACACTCGGAAACAAGTGCGTCACACCACACAAAAACACACAAGCGCGCCATGTATAGTATATACAAGAAAAATCTATGCATGAGAGGGTCAGGCATAGTACCTCTTCAGGTAAATCCCATTACGGGGTTCACCCAAAGATATTCCATCATAATATTCAAGCTCGTAAGCTCCCTTTTACAAAACACATTTGACGATATAAGGTCCGTGCCACATGAACTCGAACTTTCCTGCGCCTAGTTTGTCATGCTTCTAGTCGTATGTGAGGACCAGGTCACCCTCGTTGAAGATACAGGGTTCAACTGACTTGTCGTATTGAGCTTTGATGCGTTTCTTGTGTGCTTTATTAGCAAGAGCAACATGTCGGCGGGACTCGTCAAGTTTTGCTAAGTACAGGAAACGTTCTTCCTTGACAGTAGTGTTAGGAAGAAGTTCGATGGCGAGTTGTAGAGATGGAATTTCGCACTCTATAGGCAGGACAGCTTCCAATCCATACACCAATTGAAAAGGAGTGAAACCTGTGGCGATTTTGACGGAGGTTCTATAGGCCCATAATGCTAAAAAGAGCATATTATGCCAGTTGGACTTATGCGTACCTACCATCCGTTGGACCATAGTTTTCAAGACCTTGTTAATGGCCTCGACCTGTCCATTGGACTGCGGGTAGTAAGGTGTTGAGTTTTCATGTCGAAAACCCAATCTATCGCTCAATTCAACAACCATATGCTTTTGAAAGTGAGAACCGTGATCGGTAACTATAGCCTGAGGAACTCCAAACCGCGCTATTACATGATTGAACATGAAGAGTGCGGTGGTTCTGCCGTCGTTTTGGTATGTAGGCATTTCCTCGGCCCACTTTGTGAAGTAATCCACAGCTATGATGATGTAACTATTCTCCCCGGCTGAGGTAGGCTTACAATGCATAAAATCGATGCCTCATTTTGCAAAGGGGCCCACGGCAATAACCGGGTGTAACAGGGAGGGATGGGTGCGCTTCTTCGTATGGAAGTGTTGGCATGGAGAACATCTTTTTACGGCCTCAATACAATCTTTGAAGATAGTAGGCCAATAATATCCTGCGCGCAAAATCTTCTGGGCTATAGCCATCCCAGAGAGGTGATCGCCACACGCCCCAGCGTGACAGTCATTCAGAATGCATTCAGCCTCATCGTGGGTTAGACAACGTCGAAGAATGGAATCGATGCCACGACGGTACAAAGTATCACTAATGATCAGATAATACTTTGCATGGTGACGAATTCGACGACAGTCATCGCGAGAGAGTTGAGGGTTGAAGCGTTGGGTTTGGAGATATAAAGAAATATCTCCATACCACGGATTGGTCGTACTGATGAGAAACAGTGACTCATCTGGAAAGGAGTCATTGTGCTCAACTTCTACATCAGCCTAGGGAAAGTCACACATCAGCTCAACAAACACTAAGGATTTTTTGGACTTGGCTTTCTCGAAAAGAAGATCGAATTCTTGCAGTATCATGATCCAGCGTGAATACTTGCTCCCAAGCACCTGACGTGTTAGTACGTGGTACATGGGGTTCGAGTCTGTAATGATGGTGGTGTTGTGGAGCAGGATGTACTGTCAGAACTTTTGGACGACAATGACTGCCGCGTAAGCAAGTTTTTCGACATATCAATATCTAGTTTCAGTGTCGGTGAGACCCTTACTTGCATAGTATATTACATGTTCCTGGGCGTTTTGATCCTCCTGTACCAGAACCATGGCGATAGTGGCGGAAAAAGCAACGAGATATAAGATGTAATATAGGAAATAATTTGGCGGTTGGATTACGGGGGCATGCTTGATGGCATGTTTGATGCTATTGAAGGATTTTGAGCTTGATCGTCCCAAATGAACGGGATGTCCTTCTTAAGCAATCTCATGTACCCCTTAGTTTTTTCCGCGAAATTGCAAACAAAATGTCTTAAATAAGTCGCCTTCCCTTGGAGACTTTGAAGTTCTGTCACAGTGGTGGGAGGTGGGAGGTTGATAATGGCCTCCACCTTTAAGGGATCAATGCGGATCCCATCCTTCGAGACTATAAATCCTAAGAGGCATCCTGACTCAACGCAAAAGATACACTTGTGAGGATTCAGATGGATGTTGTACCATCTGCATCTAAGGAAAATGGTCGTCAGATGATCCATGTGGAACTCACGCTGCTTTGAATGAGTAGGGAGATCGTCCATGGAAGGCATACGACATGGCTCACTGGAATGTGGCGCCAGCGTTTTTAAGGCCACGGGAGTTTGCGATATGCAAACGTCCCCCAAGGACAGATGAAAGCCGTCTTATGTTGGTCGGCTGGGTTGATCTCAATCTGGTTATAACCAGAAAATCCATCCATGAATGAAAAGATGACGCTTCCGACACAATTGCCGATAATCTGGTCAATGAACGGGGTCGGGTAGTTGTCCTTTGGACAAGCCTTGTTAAGGTCCCGATAATCGACACAGACGCGAATGGTGCCCTGCTTTTTGTTCACAGGGACGACATTTGAGACCCAATCCGCCAACGGGACGGGACAGGATAAATGAAACCATGCTTTAAGAGTTTTTCAATTTCTACCTTGATCACTGCAGTCTTCCGGGGGTGTACCGGTCGCAACTTTTGACATACAGGTTTGATGTCAGGATAGGTATTTATCTTGTGAGAAACAATTGTAGGGTCTATCCCAGGCATCTCCTCATAGGACCAAGTGAATACATCTCGAAATCAATTGAATAAGGCCGTACCCATAGCTATTTCTTCAGGGGAACACTTCTGGCCTATGCGAATGTGTTCCACTACACCAGGTTTTACCGAGATGTCTACCGGGGTGGTAGGCTCAATGTTGGCCAAGTTAGCCTCTGTGTCTGAAAGACATGTAAGTATGGGAGAATGAGGGAACGGATAGATATCCGGGAAAAAGATGGTGTGAACGTTGTTCTCTATGTACTCCAGGGGTGGAAGAAAAGAGGACCTATGGTGAAGGTCATCCCACGGGCCATCATCAACATTCATAACTTCCATGATGGACTCATCTGAATGAAAAGTACGAAGTAAGAGGTTGGGTAGGGATGATGCCCATTGTAGAGAACAAGATGGGGAGGCCATGGTTAGGTGGTCCTCCGGTGCTGATTGGATAGCCTCGTATATACGTTCAGCGGGCGAAAGAGGCATTGCATCTCCAATCAGGTGCATTGTGGCTTCGTCTGGTACAAGCCAAGTATCAGTAGAGTGAGATGAAATCTTCATGGAGATCATGTTCACCGAGGCAACATGATTAGGAGGGTCCGAAATGGGAAAAACACCCATGAGATATGAATCTTTCAAAAGGCCAACCCCTATACTCTCATACTGTTTTGACATTTGTCCAATGGAAGGAACATGGTCACCAGGATGAGTAGTAGTGTCCGGCGTGCAAAAATCTAATTGGTCGATGGTAACAATTCATCCTTGGTGGGGGAATTGCACCGTGCGGAAGACTGAAGAAGCTACCACCTGCATGGCATAAAACCAATTGTGACCAAGCAAGAGATTATAGTCTATTGGGGCGGAGACCACTTCCACATTGATGGTTACGGTCTTTCCGCCTAGCTCGACTGCGAGAGCTTGTAAGAGCCCATGAGGTTGAAAGCCACGCCTATCGAATGATTTCAATGTGGTGGGAGAGCGATTCAATTCGGGAGAGCCGATGGCTCTCCAACAGGCGATTGACATGACAGACATAGAGGCGCCTTCATCCAGAAGGGTACGATGGACAATTTTCCCAGCGAGGTTTGCAGCTACTTGAAATGCGAGCTGATGGGAAAGCCTCAGCTTGAAATGGTCAAGTAGGAACATGATGGTATTCGAAGAATCAAGGTCAACTGCACCGATTGCTGCAAGGAGAGTTTTGCGTTGATTAGGACAATTCTGCAAAACTTCCAGCGTAGACATGGCGCAAGGGGCTTGTGCCAAGTCTTCTACGATATTGTAATTCTGTGCTGCCTGAGCATTAGGATTAAAAACAACTTTTCTAATTGTGCCCTTGGGTGGTCGCAATATCGAATCGAAAGATGGCTTCTCAATGGTGAGAGAAGTTGATGGTACGGTGACATCAAGTAAGGAGTTGGAAGCTTTTTCAGCATTACTCCCAACAGGTTCCTTCGAAGGGACCGTGTCGTATGATCGTGAGCGAGTGTTCAAATTGATCATCTCATTTCAGACCATGAGAACATGCGCGGTATTAGATGATTCCCCCTGGGATGGGGGAGGTTGAGCAATCATCTTCTGGTTTCAAGCGGGAAACGGATCGTTGAGGACTGCGAGAGTGGGTTTGCCCCTAAGAAACTTTTGGACTTCGTCTCTATGGGGACACTCCTTAGAGAAGTGATCGTCTCCACACAGTAAACAAGGATATTTTAGTTTCCGTTTCTGTTTGGCATCATTAGGAGTGCTCTTTTGTTCCTGCTGGGTAGAATATTTCTTAGGTTTTCCCTTATTTTTCTTCTTACTGCCAGCCTTCTGAGGTGAAGCCGATGAGACAGATTTCACTTCTTCAGTAGCAGTAGGAGTGGATGACTTCGTGGTGCTGAGACCAGCCTGTGTTGGTAATGGGGACGAACCATGGGGGTTCGAAGAACCAATAGTTTGATGAGGAGGCTGGGTGTGAAGGGATCCGATGATACCATCAGCTTGGGGTCCCTTCAGCGGTTTTGCAGGATCTTTAATGTCACGGGGTGCGTTAGGAAGAATATCGAACAAAGTGCCAGATTGAGTGTAGACTAGGTCTAGTACATGGGCACTCGCAATGGCTTGTTCTTCGGTGACAACACCTCGCATGGCAACATCTCTTGCTATGATAGGGATGAGTGACTTCATAAACCAGTCTACTAGGAGTTGATCTGGAATGTGAGCTTTAATGAGACGACGTCTCCTTCGCCACTCATGGATATGATCAGAAATATGAGTAGCGGTATTATGACGGAGCGAGGTTAAAAGCTCGGTACCAATTTCATACCGTATAGGCAGCTGGAAATGAGTCAAAAAGTTCGTGGCAAGAGAGCCAAAATCAGGAAAAGAGTGGGGTAGCAACTCAATGTACCACTTGGCGGTCGAACCAGTGAGAGTCCTTTGAAACAATCTAAGACGAATTGAATCGTCCATTAAGGAATTAGATGAACACCATAAATGATAAGTCATCATGTGGTTTTTAGGATCTTCACCCAGCTTGCTGTCAAATTTCGGGATATTAGATGGAAGTTTCACCGGAATAGGTGGTCAATTAGTTTCGTGGTAAATGGGGTCGTTGGTTAAATGAGATAGATCAGGTAGGTCCAAGGTAGCCAAAAAGGGCAACTGTGGATTAGGCTGCGCGTATTGATAATACGAATAAGGCATGTAAGGACTGGTATGATCGTAAGGTGTACCAGGGGGAAACTGGTCGTAGGGGGGTGTGCCGCCCGGACCGTAAGGGGGTCCGCCACCATAAGGTAGTCCATTCCAATAAGGTGGGGGTATGCCTCCACCACCGGGAGGAGGTGGAGGTCCGCTGCCACCAACGGGAAGAGGTGGGGGTCCATAACCGTAATGAGGCGGCCCACCACCGCCTCCGCCTGGAGGGGGTGGTGGACCACCTCCGCTGCCAGAAGGATGGGGGCTCCCACCACCTCCGCTGCCAGAAGGATGAGTGTCTCCACCACCACCACCACCACCATAGTAATTAGGTCCTCCACCGCCTCTGCCTGGAGGGGGAGGACCGATCGGGGGTGGTGGTGCTCGAGGGATAGTTGGTTGGGGTCCGTGGTGCAACACAGGCTGTTTCCCCCATAGAGTGTATGGATTCCTGGGATAAGGTATCCCGTATGGTGCATTTTCAGGATTAGATCGACCCGGCACAGGGTTAACAAAACCTGGATACGCTTGAATCCATGAGGGTAAGGTTACGTTGGATGGGCCCCCAACATGAGATAATCCCATGGTGGATGGTCTAGCGGGTTGGGGAGGTTCGACGGAAGGTCCGTTGGGGATTCCACCGCCTATGTTCTGGTTAGGAAACGGGGGTTTCCCCCCAGACACGACAGGCTAACCACCATTCAAAGATTTAACCAACGTAGGTTGTTGACTAGCTACCGTAGTAATAACATTACCAATGGGATAATCTGTGGGAATGGAATATCCTCCCCTTGAATTTTGAGGTGGGGGAGGAACTGGTAAAGTAACCGTGGTAGTGACAGGTGTGTTGGACTGTTGTCCTTCCACCGGTTGGTTCACTTGAGGTGCAGGACTAGATTCTTGCGAGGTTTGACCAGTCTTATTAATGGTCGCGTGGTGGGAAGATTGTTTCGGTGAACCAAAAGATATCGGATGATCTGGGATGGGTCGGTAAGGGGGCAACAATGGGTCTTCAACCCTTCGTTGGAGACTTGACTCCCGAAACTCCTCAGCCATGGAACGAAAGTGAGCTAATTGGCCACGATAGTAGGCTAAAGGGTCGTCCGGAGTAGTCCCACTGGGTGGTGATGCGATGGAAAAATGAGCCATTGGGTGGCCAGTAGAAGATGTCCAGTAAGCTACTGAAGGACCAACAGCTGCTGTAGGGTCGTCCTGGGGTCGATTTATCCATTCCAACGATCCAGGCTCTCCTGGGATGACGGGAGAAAGGTCTTGTGAAGTGGGGATTTGTGCTCCTTCATCCTGTGGGGGATGAGAGGCAGGTGAATCCGGAGGAGTTTGTGAAAACAAAAGTCCTCCAACGTCCAGAGTGGGGTTTTCCACTTCAGTAACTACGACTGTGTTACGTTAATCCATCCTTACCCTCGAAATAACCTCCAGATTAAGGGGTATTCGGGTGATAAGTTTAAGATCCTACAGGATCTTCTCTAGGGAAAATCCTCCAGAGCGTCAGGAAAGTCAACCAGAGTGGTTGAAACAACGTTTCTCCTAAGGGAAAGCTAAAAGAAAAGCAGTCCAGAAAAACCTACTCAAACTAAGGCAACAAGCAGACTTATGTGACAGAGTGGATTCAAAAGTCTGGAACCTCATAGGATTATCAAGGCATTGCAAACCGCAATATACTGCAAGGTCCAACAATATGACGCGACAAGGAGGATTGGGACCGTACCCTCGCCTGCATACCCAATTACCTGGACAGTACATGCGTGCTAATCTCCTCGAGTGTTGTTCTCGGTGTATTGCTTTGCCAAGATGGCCAAATGGTTAACTCAGTTGGTTTCAGGAATTCTAGTGGTGTCTCCCGATATACGCAAGGTACGTGGGAGCTCAAATCCGTAGTGGTGTTGTTTAATGCACAACCGTTCGGCAAGAGACCTTCCGATATACTACCGAGTACGTGATACACCCTTCGATATACGCCAAGCATGGATTATGGTACTTGGTGGGTACGTGAAGGAGCTCAATATACCGATAAGTACGTGGAAGACTACAATACCCCTGGGATACAGTGCTGGAAAATAACGACAGCTACCATGCTTAACGACGCCAGAACACATCTAACTTACACACAAGTTGCTAAAATTTTTACCTAGTTCTACCGTTAATTTGATCTTGGACGGTTAGGTGAATGCATGAGGTGAGTACATAATCGGAAGCATAATGCAAGTCCTAGCTACATGCACGGAATATTCTTTTCTTTCAATGAATTCTAGCTATGGGAAGGATAAATCTTTTTCTTTCCGACGAGATTGCCAAAACAACACAATGCAACACAATCCCAATTCAAACAAAACTTGACTATGAAAATATTCTTTTCCCTTTTTCAACGAAATACACAAAATCACAATACTACTATCCAAATCACAACATTTTTCCTTTTCTTTTTCTTTTCAAAGCAAAACGACACTAGGTAATGAAAAGAGAGAATTCTAAGATGGAGTATGCAAGCTTTTCAATTTCACTTTCAATGGCCTAAAAGCAATGAAAAATAAAAATAAAAATGCACTTATCTTTCCTTAGCATGGAAATGCTTTTGCAAAATTGGAAGTGTAGCTTGAGCCTTTCAAGAAGATGAGCGATTCATATTTCAAGAAAAACACAAACGATCATACATTCATTCAATTTTCCAAAAGATTGATAAATGAAACATTCCAATGCAAGAACGTTTTTCTTTCAAAAACACTCAAGAAATGATGGGAAATAAGCACTCTTTAACTTTTCGATAGATGCATCAAAGAATAAACTTGATAACAATTGAGCTTTCAAATCTAAATGAACGAAAAGAAAATACTACTTGCAACACTAGTACACTCATAAAAATCAAGAAAAGACAAGCACTCAATCAAGCTGAAAGACACACTTAACTCAAAATCAAGCAGTAGCAAGCAAACCAAGCAAGCAAAGCTCAAACAATGATGGAAATGAGGCTTGAAAGTTGATCGAATGTAATGATCAGATCAGGAATAGAAGGAAGGGAATGCAAGGGTGAGCGGATGAAGGTGGAGGAGACAAGATTATCCACCACTACCTGTCTTCAAACTTGTCCAAGACAGAACCCAAAATCAATCCAAACAAAACCAAACACTCAACACACAAATCAAAGGTGGGATCTTTGGTTGGATCTTGCAACACAGAGGGAGTTCATATAGCAAACCAAAGTTCAGTCTGACAAATGGAGAGGGGATGCCTGCATGCCAAATTTTGACAAATCGGCGCACTCTGTGCTTGTACACAGTGCGACATCGCAGTCCACCATTGCGGGAAGTGCGACGACGTTGCAGTTTACCAATGAAAGGGATGCGACGAGTGACTAACAGGTAAATAACAGAGGCCAGAAATGACACAGTCTTGCTCTGTTTCCACTAACCAGGTGCGACGGGCGAGATCTAAGTCCAAAAATGAATCAGATCTCCCAGCAATGAACCATGGAATGGTTTGAAAATGAGTTGTATAAACTCAGAGGAAGCAGATCAGAGTCTTCAATATGAAGATCCAATAGTGAAATCAACTATGAAGAAAATGACAAATAGAAGGCTTGTGTCAAGCAATCAACTGAAAATGACTCTCAGACAATTACAGAATTAGACATGTATTTTCCCCCTTATGGTCGCCAAATTTGTTTATCGGACAATCCACTCGAGCAGACGTGAGTAGGATCTCCCTAGCTCAATGTGAGTCTAGAACAAATGAGACAGGTTACGAATGCATTTCCTAGATCTACTTAAGGATCAAGTATTCGATGTCTTACCTTTCACTTCGCTATCCTTTCCCTTGAATGCTGCTCCATGTCTCACGGTCATCAGATTCAAGCTGCAAGACCTGTCAAGACAAGAAACAAGAGAAACAATTAAAGGGCATCTATACAATAAAAGATCTAAGTGAACATTTAAGTAGGTAAACTACTCAATTTCATTACACACATGAACAATATTGGTGGAAAGCATTTGTATTACTGTAAAAATAGGGAAGTACATAGCAGAGGTATAGAACTACAACCAAGGCTTAACGCTGCAGCCCTTCTCCAACAAAGCCATTTTCCATTTCCTTTTAAGGAAGCTTGAGTCTCTCAAGGATGAGTAGAGATCTCTCAAGAGTGATTTCACTAGCATGTAGACACCATAGACTTCATCCCTTTGGAGAGGAGTAGAGCTTCTCTTATATAGGACTAAGTGGATAGGGTATGGATAGGATAGGTTGAGAGATGGTAGGAGAGAGATAGGGGATCCTCCCAAGGTGTTAGGAATCGAGTACCAACTCCCCCTAGAGGTTAGGGACAAGCCCCCAAGTCAGCAAGTTTCGAGAAGAACCTCGAAGAAGCTATTTTTTCCCATAAACTGACTTCGTTGCACTCTGCAGTGAAGCAAGCTGCGACGTCGCATGTTGCATAAGTGCAACCTGCGACGACCTCTCAAAACTTGGTACTACTGGGTACAAATCCTCCGAGGTTAATTACTCAGTCAAGACATCTTCAGGGGTGTATACACTAAATCTCATGATGGGTAGATTTTGGGTGTAACACATATGGATTGGGCTAATGTAAAGTGCCAAGCCACTAACTTGGCTCTAGAACATATCATGAAGAGATTTTTTATAAATAAAATCACACTTTTAACGGATCACCTTTACTCACGTATATAGGGCCTTCACTAACTTGGCTCTAGAACATATCATGAATTGATTTTTTATAAATAAAATCACACTTTTATCAAGTCACCTTTACTCACATATATAGGGCCTTCAACTCAAAAATTGACTCACTTTCCAAAGTAAGAGTCACTCTTTAGGAAGTTATATTATCAGTCCAAGAATATAAGGAGAATATTATATCCTCTTAATATTCCATTCAATCTTTTAATCTCAATCGGAAAGGATTCACATTTGTTTAAGGATGAAGGATGGTATATGGAGGTTTCTGTATGTTAGGCTATGTCTATTTTTTTAAGACAAGAAGAAAGGGCATATAGGCCTTTCTATTTTTTTGATTGGATGACTATATTATGTAGTTGGAATAGGTATCAAACTATTTTAAACTTTGGATATGAGCCAAAAGGCTAACCTAATGTATATTTTGATTTCATCTTGAAATATAAAATATAAAGTTATTTAAAAAAAGGCATGTCTTTACCCATTTGGTATATATTTATGTTGTTCAAAAGTTAGGGAAAACATGATGGAATTATTTTATTTAATTGGAATTTATGCTTTTATATCTTAAAATAGGGCATGTACCTTAAGAAAATCACTAAATATATACAAAATTTGAATTTTCCTTGGTAAAATGTTTAATTGGAAATTGCTCCTTTCTATTAACTTAAAATAATAAATTATTAGACTCATACCATACATTAGGACAACATAGTCTAGGAAAAATCATGGGAACACCATTTAGAATTTAGTGGCTTCAAATATGGGGCAACCATTACAGGGAAAAACTCTATGGAACATTGGCATTGAAAGAGAGACATCGTATGGTAAAAGGATAGAATATCTTTATGCCCTCAATCAAAGTTGAAACAACAAATGTTAAGGGAGTCTCATAACTCTCCCATGTCAAATATGGGGCAACCATTACATGGAAAAACTCTATGGAACATTGGCATTGGAAGATAGACCTAATGTGGTACATAGATAGAATAATTTTATGTCGTCGATCAAAGTTGAAACAACAACTATTAAGGGAGTCTCATAACTCTCCCATGGTGGGATATTCAAGTTTCCTTAAACCATTTCAAAAGATCAAAAAATAATTTTTTGGGAAGGAATAAAGAAAGATATTCAAACATTAGTCAATTTCAGGTATGTCATATAAATAAATGAGAGACTATCAAGACTCCAAGGTTTCTTCAACCCTTAAACATACCTAATCAAAGATGCTAAGAGATATCAGTGCACTTCATTCCAATTTTACAAAAAATAGAAGGTAATTATGTCATTTTTGTGGTCGTGGATAGACTCACAATTTACAAAATATGCACAATTTTGTGGAATTAAAAGTAAATATACTGCAAGTTAAGTAGAAGATGTTTTCATGAAAGAAATTCATGGGCTGATGGATTTCCTAAAGTAATAGTAAGCGATAGAGATCCAAAATTCACCAGAGACTTTTGGAAGGATTTAGAGAAGATGATAGGAGCATCATTAGCCATGAGTTCAACATATCATCCATGGACAAATGGTCAAATAGAAATAGTGAGCAAATGTTTAGAGGGTTATCTTCATTGCTATTCTTTAGACAAACAATCCCAATCGGTCAAGTGGTTTCCTCTAGTAGACTAGTGGTATAATATGACCTATCACATAGTTACTGAAGTGCCTCCATTTCAAGATCTAAATATCCAACTCTTAGCTTCATATCCCTTTTGAAGGACCTTTCCATAGTATAGGAAGTAGGCTTGCATATTGATAAGGCTAAAAAAACCTTTGCAAATAACTAAATAAAACCTTCAAATAGCATATAATATGATGAATCAACAAACAAGTCAACTTCAAAGTGTAAGACAATTTGAGGTGGGGGATTGGGTATATCTGAGACTCCAATCATATATGCAATCTACTAACAAACAAAAGAAGAATAAAAAAATAGCTCCAAAATTTTATGGACCCTACAAGATCCTTCACAATATTGGATAAGTGGCTTATAAGTTATGGGTTAGATTTTCCTTCTTTAGACATTCATATAGGTTTTTCATGTCTCTTGCATAAAAAAGGTTTTGGGACAAAGTATGTAAGTACAATATGAATTTTCAGAATTAGACGAAGAAGCAAAATTGATTCTTGAACTAGAAAAAGTTATAGATCAAATTTATATCTCTCTTTAGAATAGAACCATTATGGTGTACCTAATAAAGTGGAAGTAAATGCCTCCAAAAGAAGTTGCAAGGGAAGATGCGCGATTCATGAAGAAACACCCTCAACTACAAGCTTTGAGGGAAAATAATTTTAAAAGAGGGGGTTATGGTATGTTCTTAACCCTCATTCATTATTATTATATTAGTTATAGTTAGGTTGACCTAGATTGTAGGATACATCATACCCTATTTATCTCTTATTTATCAATAAAGGATATTCATTTGAATAAGCATCACATCTTGTGCACTTGATATATTGTAAAAGAGGTTGCCCCCTTAAAGAGGATTCTTATTCATTCACTCTCTTCCATTCTCAAGGTCTGCAATTACCTCTTTCTATTTTTATGCTATTTGGGTATTTGGTCCCATAGCCCACAATGTCCCTAGAAGTGAAGCTATCGAATAAAGTGTATCCAAAATGGGCCAACATCTTAATGTGAAAGAGAAAGATCCATTGAAACATGCTAGTTTGCTAAAGGTATAAAGTTGACACAAGATGTGCTCGAGAATGAAGTTGTTGAATGTAGTGCATCCAAGATGGACCAATATCATAATGTGAAAGATAAAGACCCACTAAAACATGTTGGGCTCCTAAAAGTATAAAGATTGGTACATGCCATCCTTGACAATGGACTTGTTGAATGTAGTGCATCCAAAATGGACCAACGCCGTAAGTGAAAGAGAGAGATCCATTAAATATGTTGAGAATCATATGTTAGAAGCAATAGAAAATATCTTGGTAGAATATGAGTATGAGCTTGATTAATATCACTAATGATCAATTTCTCTCCATTGTGTTGTTGATAATAAAATAGGAAGGACTCATGTGTAGAGTGCACAACTAAATGTGCATTGTAAGTCCATTGGGTCTAATAACAGTGCAAAGAAGAAGCCTCCACAAAATCTTCAAAAATTCACCTTGATAGGCCCAAGTTAAATAGAGGTACTAGCTTATTCTAAAAAGGAAAAAAAACCACAATGCACTACCTCTTTATTGAGAACTAAGGAACGAAGAGAGAAATGGCCTCGCAGGAGGGTTTAAAACAGAAGAAATCCTATAAAACGTTTTCCAACCTTGAAGGAATATTTAAACCCTAGTAAATCCTATAAAACTAGCACTAGCCTTGGAGGAGGTTTTAAATTGTGGAAAATCCTAGAAAAATGTGCTATCCTTGAGGGAGGGTTTAAACCCTATAAAAAGAGTTGATCCAAAAACCCTAGTTCCATAGTATTAAAGAAGTCTTAAAGTATGCCTCTAGTTAACACTCTTTGGATCAACTACTGAAGTGAGACCTAAAAGAAGGGTTTAAATCCTAACAAGAGTTTAGTCAAAAACCCTAGTTTTCTAGGCATTACCACTAGCAAAAAATATTTGGGTCTGCTACTGAATTGAGTAATTGACCTTCATACTTGCTCTGATACCATGTTGATATTCACAAGAGACACAGATAATTGAATCGAACTAATACAAACCTAAATTTTCAATAAAGAGAAAATAAAGCAACACTAGAGGAATCCAATTCTCAAAGAGAAATTAGCTAAGAGAGGTGCAACCCTAGAGAGAGTAATAACCCAAGTATAGGTGCACTAGAAAGAGAAAGAAACCCATGAACAACAGAAATCATAACACTTGAGTGTGCCCTTAGACAAATCACTTTGATCATAGATGAGTAAGAATCATGTGAATAAATGAGTTACAAACGAAAGTGGGTGTATAAATACCCAACTCAAAAAGTATGACACTTTCCCCATTAGAGTTTATGAGTCTATGTACACAAGGTTAACCTTACCAAACCTAAATATAATAAATAATACAATATAGTGTCAACCAAGGCCAGAAGTGAAGCTTGCACCATTTTCAACACACACTAGCATGTGCACTATTTGTATTCATATCACTCTTTCCTTGATCTCCATAGGGATTATGTACCCTTGAGTTATCCATGCCATATGTCCTAAGCATGCTCCTATTATAACCTACTAGATTAAGTATTAAGTGCATATTGTTGAGGGGGTCCTCCTTTAATTTTTTTGGAGCACAAAGTTTCAAGTGTCCATATTGCTTACACCGTCCACATCTAAAAGGGATGCTCATATAATACAATGTCTATTGAAAAGATCGTTGTTCCACATCTAAATCAATTCCATGTGATTGAATTTTCATATGCATCAAGGTATCTCCCAAATTTTTCTACAATGGCCTAAAAATCCTCTTTGTGTAAGATTTTCGAAGGAGTGTAGAGTAGTTTTACTCAAATAGGGGATTTGTTAGGCTTTTCCTCTCAAGTTTGAACTAAGGACCAATACTTCAAATAGAGAGCATAATTGTCCCATTACTATAAACCTTATTGTATCATGTCTTTCTCCTCTCTACTTTAAAACAAATTGATGAATCCCTTTGCTCCCATATAAAATGTTGATGAATAACCCAACTTCTTCTTCCAAACATTTTCCATTCATTGTTCCAATGTTTTCTCTCCAATTTTTCTCACATAGAATCTACATTTTTACTCCCAAGAGAAACCTCACAGGGAAACACATAGGATGCTTCCCCACATTCCTAGATGGCATCCCCAGTAAACTAGTTGGCATAACTAATACACCTCACAAAAGGGGATTCAAACCAAGCATCTGCTAGCATGAAACTAACCAAATGCCAATGACATTGGCAAGATTGGTTAAGCCAATCCCTTGGGCTTCCTAAAATGTACCGATTATAGCATTCTTGTAATAAAGTAATGTTTTTAATTAATAATCTTGAGGTTGGATAACTTCATCGGCTCCTTCCTAGGTCTAACATAGTTTTCCCTCCTTTTCCTTTTGCTAGCCTGAGTCAATCCTTTCTTCCAAAGAGATGGGATTCTTGTCACCTACTAGGCTTTTTTTCAAACTAGTTCAACACCCACACCATCCTTCTTCCCAGTTATGGTTGTGATATCTCTTGTAATGTGATATTCATTGAAAGTAGAGCTCCATAATTTGCAATGAAACATTGTTATTCATAGAGTTTTGTAGATAAGCTTACCCACTAACAAAAGAGTGTGGAGCGATGTAACTACTAAAATCTACAGAGGTGTACATACCCTACCCTCCTCCATATTTGAACCTATAACCTCCTAAAAGGAAACACATGTTCTTAATCTTAGGCCCACTTAAACCAATAATGCCAAAAACACATATGTGGCCTTAAGATTAGTTCAACTTATTATATCATCCTTGAAAGACTTAATGGTATTATATTGTTTTTTTTCAATAGAAAAAACCAGTAACTTGGTATTCCAAAAATAGAATCAAAGTTACAACCAAAATGTTGTTCACTCCCTTTTCATCCATGACATCTTTCCAAAAAGACACCAAATACAAACCGACATGAATACGTAATATCCCAAACTACATCCAAACCAAAATTGATATTGATGACAAAAATACTCAAAATTAAAAAAACAACTAGTTCTACCAACATTTGGAAAACAAGCAAAAGCTATCAGCCCAAGAGGAACTAGAAGATAACATGATGCCCCTCATCCCACCAATGGTATTATATTGTTGAAGAAAAGACTATACATCAAGTTTGATCAAGTCCTTCGTATATATAAAAGAAAAAAGAATATTTATAATTGTCCAAACCCCAAGATCCTTACTAACCGTAGAACTGATCAAAACAATGGGCATTCGACTCTCGACAAAGTGGGACACACTTCAGGTCATACGCTGGACCGTGGGCGCCTAACTATGTACGGTTCAGGCCGCCCTTAGTCCCATGACTACAATCGGCGTTGGATGTAGGAATTAGGAAAGATGAATCAACGTGGAAGCATCAGTTATATATAGACTAGTGTCGTTATACTCGTCCTCACTCTTTGGAAAACATGGAAAATCAAACAACAAATATGCACAACGAGCAGGACGAGGAAGAGGAGGTATATTGGGACGAGTCTTTCTTTGTCAATGACAGGTCGCTGCTGCGCTCTACCCCCTCTGATTATTATTCAGTTTTTGTTACAGATTGAGAATGATGATGCTTGTTTTTTCTGAATATTTATGTGCAATGTGCTGCAGCTATGAGATGCAAACTTTTACCTACGGTTCTCACGTTCTTCGGCTCCTGTGTCTTCAATCTGCTTCCAGTATGACATTTCTTTATCTTATTTTTATCCTTTTTTGTTTCATCTATTAAGTTCCCCTATTCCGAGGATGCTACGTTTCGTTTTCAAACTTTGTAGTTTGTTTTTGGTTTATTCACGACTATCTATATTGTTGGTTAGAAAACAAAAGTAAGGTAAGGGTTATATTTTGAGACTTTAAATCCATGGTTTATTAGGAATTGTTTCCATGGCATGTGTCATGGGTTTTATCTGGTAGTTCTGGATCCTCTTTGTTCAGAAGCTGTCCTTTTTCTACTTCTGCCATGAAGTATTATGAACCTTCCATTGATGGCATTCTCAATGATCCGAAATTTCCAGGCTGTTTATTCAGAAACTGTAGTGACTTCCACTCACAGCTCTCCAGTCTGAATCCTAAACCTCCTTGTGCGTCTTCTTGAATTTAACTTCTTGAAAGGAATCTGCTACAGACTAACTGTGCACACTGGGGTAAACTGCAGATTGTAACACGTCACAGTCAGCGAAACCGTGAATAATCTCCTACCGTCCCCTGAATGCTGTGCAGAAATTCAGTTATAGACAGAAAACATACCACCAAATTAGTGGTCGCCGATTTATGGCAGTTAGCATACTCTATTTAAAGAATTGGAACTCTGGAGTGATTCTATAATAGCTTTCCTGGGAAGCGTGGAATTGCCACCGAAAGCAATACGATGCATAGTGCTGGACGTATATCCATTGCTGGACAGACATTCCAAACACATTCATCAAAACGCCATAGTGCTGCAGGGGCTAAGTTAATCAATAGAAACCATCAAGTATTTCTGCCATCAGGATTAATCCCTGTTACAATGAAGCCTCCTAGATCTCTCAAACATGGAGCTCTACAAAGATCTTCCATCCACCTTGAACCACCTTGATGGGTGATCCACACCAAAGGATAATCAATGACCTCGAAACTTCCTCAATATATTGGTCTCAACATTGAAAAGATCGTGTCACATAATAATATGGTATAATAAAACACTCACCTACCGAGTCATTTGGCCATTTGTATTAACAAGGAGCCACGTGAATGCTCCACTAAAGGACCTCCATAAATCTTGATCTAAGGTGTGGGGGGAGTCATCTTTGCTCAGAGGACACAAAGAAACCTGATTTACATGGGGAATTGGCAAAGCCACCAATAACAAGGTTGAAGCTTTAGCAATATTCCAAAGATTAAAATTTCTCTCCAAGACCACAAGAGATACCATAACGGTCATAGGTGACTCCTCTTTAATTATCAGTGCCATGAGATTAGAGGGGGCAAATGCTTCACCAACATTGCCCATACTCCTACTCAGATTCTAAACTTTGGTCAACCTCTTTGAGCAGGTCCATTTTCATCGTCTCTATAGTGCAAACAACTCAAACGTAGTTTGGATGGTGAATGAGGTATTAACATTGGGTGAAGATTCATTGAAAGCATAAGGTATGGAAGGGACCTGTTATCACCAAACTTGTAGTTGCCCCTAGAGATGAATCCAAGATGGATGGCAGAGGGGATGGGCAACCAGAGAGGTGCAACCAAGACAGCCTCGACTCCCAATGGATGGTTGTCACGCCAATCGAGGCAATCTTCACTTTATGTTATCTAGCCAAAGACAACAATGGGGGAGACCCAGATCCACTCCCGATAGGAGAGATCAGACCAAGACACCGGATCAAATCAAGTATAGATGAAGTACGTAAGGTGCATGGTAAACCCTAGATCTATGGATGAAGTCACAAGGTGAGTAATAGGTTGGATCAAGAGGTTTAGACAATGTAGATTTGGTCCAACATGTTTATGTAAGTGACTTATAAGGTTTGAAACAAGATCCAAGATCAGGGTACTAGTCAAAAATGAGAAAATCCACTTCCTTGGGAACCGTGTCCAATGCAGGGTAGTTAAGGATCAAATTGGGGCTAACCAGTACCAAAGACGATCTTGATGAATGGATATGACAGTGTTTGAGTGCTCAAGCATGCAAGACAAAGATCAAACCACAAGCTAAACCAACAATCCAAGAAAGTCGAATTGGCTTGGAGAAGATTAGTGCCTTGGGAAATGGACCAAATGGAGTCGGATGTCCACCAAATTATAGATCAGGGATGTTGAGGTGTCAAGCTAGGTGGATCTTGAAAATTAGGGTCATCCAATGGCTAGATCTCAGTAGATCTGAGATTGAAATGTATCACAAAGTGACCCAAGTGGGGCACAACCCTCAAAATGAGGAATGGGGCCCACAAGGTGAAAATCAATGAAGTGACACACTAGGGGTAGGTTATCAAGTGTGTAGATTATGGATCAAGTGGGATCTCACCTACCCAGGTGCTAGATCTTGGCAAACTCACCCTCCTAGGAAGTGCGACCTCCCTTGGAGAGACTATTTTGCTTTGGAAAATGGGTTGGATGAAGGCCAATCCACACCAAACTATAGATCCGAATTGTCGTGGATGCTATAGAGGTGGGTTTTAAATTTTATACCCAAAAGTCAAGTAGATCTTGCTAGATTTGAGAAAATGTAAAATGAGGGTTTTAACTTATGAGGGTTTTAAGCATTTAGACAAATGGATAGATCATGAAATGATAAATTACCTTGAGATCATACTTGAGTGATGGATGTAGATGCCTTGTTGTTGAGGAAGACTCCCGCAGAGATCAAATGAGAAATTTTTGATTTTGCTTGCCAAAATGATGCCCTAGCCCACAATTGCGACCTCCTCTTCCTGTCAACCAAGGAAAGCGATTTCAATCAGTTGAGCAACAATGGAGGAAATACAAGTGAAAAGCAAATGATAACATGAAATAGAAGGTCCTAGGACAGTAATACTCCTTGTTACCGACGAAGAAACCCAAAGAAGAAGCAGGGAGAATCTTCCCCTACCAATGCGTCCTCCTTGAACCAATTCGGCCTCCACCTGTAGATGACAAAAACGTGGTACAAAAGATAGCAAGACAATATCTCCAAAAACCCAGTGCAAAGGAAGAATCAACGAACGAACTCCAAAAGCATTCACCACAACACAAGAGATAGATGCAATAGTATTTTTCTATTCCAATAATCCAGAGCCAAAAGTCCCCTTTACAATGAGAAGCTCTCTCCTTTAAATAGGATGGAGAGAGGCCACAATCCTAACCACTTTTTGAATGAGTGGCAAAGATTAAAAGATCAAAATATCTAATCAATGGCTGAGATGAGATCAACAATACAATACATGGATCAACTCAATAATACAATATAATAATGGACAAATCACGCATAATAAGGGGGTCCCGCCAAATGTCAATGATAAAACATAAGTAATAGTTCATGGTGGGTCTAAGGGGTAATTTCTAACACCCTTGGTCAGTCCCCATGACACAATATCGAAAAATAATCATGCTAGACACCAAATTGTGCCACTCTGTGAAAGTCGTGAGCCTTAGGAGGCTCCAGAAAATCATATAAAATTGCCATAAGTGATGGATGTGGGTCCCGATGAAGCTGAAACTGCTGGAGAAGGTGTGGAAGACATCCCACTCATCATCACTAATCATACCATGCCAAAACTTTGCCTCAGTAACCCAAATCGAGTTCCTTAGTAGCCATTTTCACCATTTCTGGACTGCCTCGAGAAATGTGAAATTGCCCAAACTGCCTCATGGAGTGCCTACATTGTCAAGGTAAGCTCACTAATGTGTCTGGGAGGGGGGTAATATGGTAATAATAAGTGGGTGAACTACCCCCTCCATGTACAGCGCCCTAAGTGAACCAATCAAGTCTCATCACTGCTCTGACAGGGCCTTTGACAGGCGAAAACTGCACTAGGATAGCCAACTGAGGTTAAAAATCACTATAACTGCCCAGAACTGAAAACAGATTATCTCATTGGACTCAGAAGGTCCAAATCCATCTAAAGTGTGTACTCATACACCATATAGACCTCTGCATGGTCAAAAATAAATACTCATCATATCCGGCAGACCAAATAATAATAACTTGTAAAAGTGCTGAAAAGCACAAATCATCATCGTAGGCCTGAAACCACTGCATAAACCCACCATGGTGACCTGTACTAGACCATATATCATCTATCTGTATCATCTAAGGTCTGCCACCTCATGTCCTGTAGTTGACTTTTGGTCAAACTGGGTTTGACCAAGTCAACATGACCAAAATATAACTCAAACTATCATCAGGCTGCTGCAAGGTGTCAAAGGTTAAAACATGCTTTACAATCCATTCAAATAGCAATTATAACAAATAGCAATCATTACTGGCGATCTAAATCAAAATATATAAAGTCATTAATTATTATTATTACTCAGATTAGACTTTCAAGACCATACTCACTTCATAGTTGTGACTGTTGTTCGCCAAACTGCACACCAGCAATAGAAATCTTTCGAAAGCTGTCTCCCTCACTGGAAAGTGGGGAGAGGTGTGGCTTTGGGGGCAAGCAATGAGCCAGGTACTGTCACCTGAATCCCAGCTCCTCCGTTTAGGCTAACTCCTAACGAAGCCAAGGGGGGTAGTCCCTATAAAGAGTTGTCTAAGGCTCTTGTGTTTTAAAATGTTTTTTGTATGGGGTGATGCGGATGAGTGTTATTTAGGAGTTTTTTGTATGATGATGAGAACACAATTAAACACGCAATCCACGCTGCAAATTTACAAGATACAATTTAGAAGATGAACAATATACTTTGACTTAGAATTAAAACAAAGCATCCACAAGATAAAGATCAAACAAATGACAAGGACATATGGTCCAGATTCAGAAGATACATAAGAGTTTTTAAAGACCAATGCCAAATGGAGTTGAAATAAATGCTTGTGATGCTGGAAAACGTAAGTCTCAAAGTAACTGTTTGTGAGATCATTTTGAAATTGTTCTTGGTAAATTTTAAGTGTTTAAGGTGTTCTTGATTATTAGGCTAAAACCAAGGATATCAAGAGAGTGTCCGGAAAGACAGTATCAAGTGCCTCCGTTCAAGGACATGTCGGGCCACCCAGTGCTTTAGCCAGGTCGCGCAATGCTAACCAACAAACTAGAGGCTGAACATGGAACCCCGACGCCCCCAACTAGGAGATTACCCACCGAACTTATCTTATCGCTCAACTCCGGATTGGTTGGTTATGGGGGTGAAAGTTTTATTAGTTATCACTTATGAACTTAACAAGTCTTCCACCTTTCTGAGTACTAGCCCAACCGTTTCCGGTTGGCAGAGCATACGGGTGTTGGACAATCAACCAAAAGTAAATTTATTAGGGGGAAATGTGGGTTGAGATATTTTATTAAGTTAAGAGCACTTGTTCAACCCTCCGACAGAGAGTGCTCTTGACTTAGCCTTAAGACCACAGTTCAAGAGACTTCCTACTTTAAAATGCCTAATGCAAGGAGAAAGTGCAAATCTACAATGCTCTCCGACAGAGAGTGCTCTTGACTTGGATTTGGCCAAGTTCAAGAGACTTTGTTTATTTTAAGAAACAAGAAGCAGTTGTGAAAACAGGATATTGAAACTTTGTAATATTAAAATCATGTGGTAGCTCAATAGATATGAAACACAGCTAGTATGCTACTTGCAAAATAAAATGAAATAAATGAAGGATTTAGTGTTCTACCAAGCAATTTTACACTAAAGGTGGGATCAACCTTTGGACAAGGTCAACTACTAGAACTGCCTGCACTTGAGAAGAGAACCTCCAGCTAGCTGAAAGCTCTACCAAGAAAACTGACGGGGAAGGAAGAGTAACCACAAATTATGTGGTCCTGCCCCTGGGATGGAATCCCAAGGCTACAACTTCCAGTCGAAGGCTTGGAAAAGAAATACAAGATGAAATAAAAACTATTCTAAAGCAAAAATCGAAAGATCTAAGCTAAGCAAACCCAACACTCTTCCCCAAATGGGAAAGAAACCCAAAAAGTGGAGGACCTCTCCACTTAACTTCTTTATTGAATGATTACAAATGTCTTTGGGATCTAGATCCTTAAAAGGTCTTTTGAGAAGAGTAAACTTTGAAAGTAATGAGAAAACTCTTATGAGTTTGTACAAAGGATAATAGCTTGTTTCAAAAGACTTTCCTCCTTGGTTCAAACTTCAAATGTTCTCTTCTTTGGTTTGTCTTTCCAACTTGGATTTGCTCTCTTTTCTTATGCTTCAAAGGTTTTTCCCAATAGTTCTCTTTCTCAAAAGAAGATCTATCACAATGTAACACTTTAAATACCCATTAGCATTAGTAAATCAAAAAATTAAAACTTGAAACTACTTGAACCTAGAATTGGAAAAAGAGGCCCTAAATGCAATGTGCATGAGATTTTGAATAAAAAATGCAATTTTTATAAAACGGACCAGCAAGCTAAAATGCTCCAAATAATGATGGAAATGAGAATGCAACCACAAAACTTTACATATTTTATATGCCAACTTATCTACCTTTGATATGAGACTAAGAAACTAGGAAAAAAAATTGAAATGCAAGCTGTAAGTGACCTTCTAAGATGCCTAAACTTGACTCTTTCTAAAGCAAAATTAACCAACTTTGAATAAGACTAATTTTAACTTGTGTTTTTTGTTGATTTTGTGAAGATAGATGGTAGGAGGAAAAGTTGGAAGAGGAAGGGAGTGAATGAGGGAGAGAGAGGCAAACTTTGAAATGGATGGAAAGTGGCACGAAATAGGAGAGAATGAAGGGCAGCCAGTGAGTTAAAAAATGGAGCAGCAAACAGTCACTAAAGATAATGAACAATCACTTAGAAGGCAGCCACAAGGGTGAGGTAAAACGAGAAGAGAAAGAAGCTGGGGCAAAGGAAAAACGAAATGGATGAGAGATGGAAAAATCAAGTGAAACACTTGATGGGTAAAACACTATCCAAGAAATCCTTCCAGCTAGCTGGATGATACGCATGCGATAGTGTTGAGGAGAGCACAATGGAAGAAATCCCAAGTTATTCCCCAAGGTTGAAGGAACTTCAACCTTATGGCAAACTAATCTAGGCTTTAAAAGTAAAGAACTTCAACTTTGGATTTAGATCTAGAAAGGGGTTTCCACAAGAAGAAGATGGGTCCAAGTAACAAGTAACCAAGAAGAGGGAAATTGTGTTTTGTTGATGGAGAAGAGCTAGATCCTCTTATTTCTCTATTCAAAGAAGCTTGAAACTCCTTAAGCCTTTTGTGGAGTGAAGATGTACCTGCAAGAACCTTAAGCATGGGGTAATATATATATAAAAACAAAAGCATTTAAGTGAAAAGAACTAGATACATGTTTACTTGTGCTAGATTGTTAGCCCTCTTGAAACAAGATCTACAACTTAAGAATCTCAAACACAAATGCAAAACAATATCACCTTGATTCTCAAGTGAAGCAATGGCCACCAAGAGCCTCCACAATTTGACCTCCAAAGTCTCAACTTTATTGATAATAGAAGTGTATTACAATTCACCAGAGTTTCTATGCAAAATATACCATCCTCATATGGGAGAAAAGACCCATACTTATACAAAACAAGATGCCAATACCCTAAAACGAACTCTTCATGGAAGAGAGCCAATGCCAATTAACTGGAGTCGAATTCTAATCCATGACATAGCTCGGAGTAGAGACCCATCAATCAACACCGAGTTTGGTTGACGTGAATGAGCTAATCGGTGGAGAGACATCTCAGCGCATTCACCTACCGGTTGGAATCTTCACGTGAATGCTGGGAGCGTGAATGGATTGAGCCATGCATGGAGGTAAGTGGTGATTGGGTTGGTGGCTGCCACCTCATGAGAGGGGAGCCCACGCCTTAACTTTGAAGATATCGTCCAACAAAGAACTCATGCGAATGGAGGAGCCACGTGAGAGATTGCCCACGCTCTCCCTCATGCTCACGTCACTTCTCAAACTTAATAATCCATATATCATTATATCCAAAGTTTTACTTCCTAGCATGTGCTTTATTCCCCTTGAAATGGTCGCCCTCCCATGTTGAAAAATACTCCATGCTTAACATTAGCCATGAGCTCATGCAAGATGTCCACGTGAGCCATTCAAATTTAATCCAAAAATAAAATTTTTTGACTTTTGAAACATGTGACTTTAATCTTTAAGTGGTCGTACACTCCATTCCATTCATATTCAACCTTTTCAAAACATTAAAATAATGTTTTTTGACTTATTTGATTTTTTGTCAAAAGTGTATTTTGTCATTTTTTAGCCAAAATGATGCATTTTTAGCCAAAACTGCTCCTGGGGTGATGTAATTGCCCAAAAACTGACAAACGAGGGTGCTAGGGTAAAGAGGACCCCTAAGCATCAAAACAAGCCTCCCCACGCCCAATTCCGCCTCTGGATGAGGCTTTTATCATTTTTAAATTTTTTTTAATTAAACTATTAAAAAATGGTCTAATTTATGAAAAAAATTATTCTTCTCGGAATCCAACGAAACTCCTAAGGGACCTAGTGCATGTTCATACGACTCAATCGATGTGGCTAACACGTAAAAAATCCTAGACACAAGACTCTAATAACCACCTTAGGTTTTGACCACCATGGGAAATACTCCAGCTTTGGAGGTTTGAGTGAAAAACTTAGGGATTATACGCCACTGATGAGTAGCGCATAATTCCTAAGGAAAAAACACTCTAGAGTATCCCCCAAATGGCTAAACCTACGGATAGCTGAGTCTTTTATAAAAAGATCCCGTTTAGACCAACTTTTTACATTTTCCCCATGGGGGCATGAACATACAATTATTACAAATGGGGCAAAAATGCCTTGAAAATGACTTCTAAACTTATGAACATTGACGATGAACATGAATCATGTTCATGGAACTGGCGGCTCACGAGAAATTCAGCTATTTGTACAAAATAGGTGATAACAGTGACCATTTTGCTAGTGAAGGGTGAAGGATTTGTATTGCAAAAGGTTAGGCTAAAGGGAATGACTTACTGACTTAACACTGTGACACTTTGGAAATGGAAAGGGAATACACACTATAGCATATACTGAATGAGCAATAACACAGGGAATGGCGTTGTCTCACAAATGGGTGAGTTGTTCAAAGAGTGTTTATTCACCTTGGCAGATGTGCACAATCCATAATACAAACGAGGCCAGCAATCTTTTTGATATAGAGTTTAAGTTCCATTGCTTTTTGGGCCTATAGTTTCCATAGCCTTTGATCTATGTGTTTATAAACACATTGCATAGATTTACATTTCATTAGGCTTCTTGCTGCAAGTGTGTTTTTAAGGCACTTGTTTACCTAAGCACTTCTAGGTGTGTCTTTAGACAGCTTGTTTACCTAGGTATTTACATTTCACAATAGATATAACATTTGATATTTCATAGCCATTTTCATTTGGCTTGCCTTTCATTCATGTGTGTTGAGAAACACATTGCATGAATGGGTTTTCATACAAGATACAACATTTTATTTCCATACTTTGTATTCATGGCAACACTGAAAGCTTCAGGTTTAGCCAACAACATCTTTCGTGACTAGGGGGACTTCATGAGGAAATCCAGCTCACCAAAGGTAAGTTTTGTCACCAACTCAGAGCCGAGACACAATAAACAAGGAAGCTCACCCAATACAGAGGCTACAACGGGGAAAGGTCCTCCATGCCACTAGTCAAGTAGTAAGTCAAGGTAATGAACAAACTGGGTAGGTAATGGATGGATGAAGATAGTGAATAATGAGACCAACACTAGCAAGCCAAAGTATGGTGGGAATGATCACCTCTAATCTCCCTAAGGAGGGTAAAACCGATGAGTATGGGACAAGCACTTCTAAGTTTGAGTAGGGACAAATATGATATATATATAAAAGTACAACCAGGTCCACATATCTATATGATCGCCAGATCATGATACTAAATGCTAAGACATGCTAAAAGAATGAACATAAAAGCAATATAACCACAACACCATAATATACCTGCCGAGTCATATACCTGAATGCAGTGTTATAAAAACCCGGCTTGGAACCGGCAAAACCGACCGACCCCAACCGGTTGCAAGGGTTTTCCGGTCCAACCGTTTGATTCAACCCGTTTTTGACCGGTTATGTACGGAACTGTACGAATTCCACCAGGAACCGCCCGATTCCGTATGGAACCGACCGGTTCCATATTGGGTCTTTCTAGGGCAAAAAACCCACGTT
The DNA here is from genome assembly GCA_027924585.1 of Larix kaempferi. Lineage (NCBI taxonomy): Eukaryota > Viridiplantae > Streptophyta > Pinopsida > Pinales > Pinaceae > Larix > Larix kaempferi. Next base: position 3,031,651 of record BSBM01000687.1, on the reverse strand, counting down.
TTGACATTTTTTTAATTAAAAAAAAATTGGGCACTTTGGCCACATCCGCTAACCTACTTACCGTAGAATCACTATTTATTGACGCAGGGACCCTCAATTACAATCCCGATTCACAATCATCTTTGGATTTTTCTAGGCTGAGCATACGAATTACGGAGTTAGGGCAGCAGGGCATTCGAGAATTTGGAATCAAATCTCAATTGTGGGCCATGACACAACAGAATTTTGGTTTTATACACTCTTACTTGCTATATTCATGAGAAACTTTGTAGATTTGTGTATAATGGTTTGAATTCACATGGATGCACATGAATATATATTTATTTTTTGAAAATATGAATATTTTATGTATTTTTTCTCAACCGGTTTTTTTCCCGATTTTTGTCCGATTTCGGTCCGGGTCCGTGTCCTGGGGCCGACCGGTTTGACCACCGTTCCGGTTTTGATAACATTGCCTGAATGCTCATCATATGAGCCGTCACCTGTCCTCTGAAACTGCTGCTGTAACTTTGGGCAATACTGACTGCTCTGTACAAATGGCTAAATGGCTACATCGGTCATCTCTCTGAGTGTCCTAAAACTCAGTCATGGCATGGGGAATCAACACTGCTGCCCATAATCTGATAGTGATCCATACTATATGCTCATTTCAGCATCTCAATGCAAGGGAACTGGTTGAATAGTGTACTGGAATCAGAAAAATAATGTATGGTAGCCCGACTATTATATATGTGATAACAGGACCTTTGTTTGAGAAGAACTCATTGCATAAAGGCTTATGTAAGCAAACCTTTGAGAAGGCACCGGTCAGAGATTGAGCTGGTATGAGATAGTTGAGATGTGTTGCCAACTTATTTGTACCATAGTTGGATTATCTGAAGAGCCACCATTTGACAAACATGATAAGTGTTTGTGTTCCGGTGTATTAGATGATCCATCCTTTGTGCCGAGCCAGTTTTGTTTTTCAGTCGATATGACCATGGCCCCACGAGGTTTGTAATAAAGTGTGCTAGTAGGATTTTTGAGTGGCTCGGTCCCCCATGACTTGGTTAAGCAACTAAGGTATTCCAGGGAGTTTTTTCCCTTGTAAATTATACTTTGCCTATAGCCGAGCTATAATCGATGAGGTTTTCTCCCGCTTCCTCCAAAACTGGAATGCCTGATTTTGAAAATTTTAGCCATGGGGGGTTGTTAGAGCCCAACTGATGTATATAAGCCTACTAGACACTATTAGAATAGATTATAGTCATGTCCTAGGTCACTAGGACCCTCAGAAAAATTTTCGAAATTTTTTTACCATGTCTTCCGGTTTTGGGTTTTTTAATTATTTTTAATTTTTAATAAATTTTTCCATAGTTTAAATGGAAAATTTCAATTTGTAATATGTTAGTCATCCAAGATCCGAATTCAGTGATTGAAGGCTCTAACCTTAAACCAAAAATCATTCATGATCCTCGGACCAGTTTATCCTAAGTTTCGAATGTCAATTCAGCCTCACAATTAATAATTTCTCAAAAAGTCATTTACAGAGAAAATTATTAATTAAAATATAAAAAAAATGAATATTTGGAGATAATCCAAATCTCTCTAAAATAATCCAAATGGATTAAAATAAAAGACTAATTGACATGGCATTGGGCATTAATGAAGATTCCAATCATCTCAGTCATCACTCAGTCAAGTATATAGTCAACACAAGAGATCTCCATCAAAGAAATTCGCCCTTCCTCATGCAAAATACGATTTGGTTGATGTGGTAGTGTTTTAATGGATTGGTGATATGGTATTAATTGTATGGTAGTTGTTAAATTTCGTACATTCATAGCATAAAACATATTTTCCTCTCCCAAGTGATGCGCCACTCTCAAGTGTGAGAATGAACAAATGAGGAGCACTAATCTCATATTTATACAAGTGCTGAAACCAGAAAATCCCTTATGGGCCGACTTTTCTTGGGGGCAATAAATATTTTATTTTTAATCTTTTTAATAATTCCTTTTGCACCCCAAGGCTTACATTGATTCTTTCATGTGTTTACATAATTGATTACATAAGGTTCTTCTCCCTTAGGAGGTATAAAAAAGTACAATGAAAGTACAATAAAATATAATGAATAATATCTTCCAAAGTTGTACAAAATCCAACACTCCCTCTCAACGAGGAAGGTATTCTTCGGTCTTCATCAGCATCACGATCATCTGGGTTTCATCTTGTACTCTACTTTGTCTCCATCATCTCTATGCATATTGAAGGTTGTCCACACAGTCTCAGTGTATCATCTTCACCAGTCCTTCGGTGAGTCCAGGAGAATCACTCGATCCTGGATTTCAGGAGAATCTCTCAATCCTAAATATCTGTGACATCCTCACCAGTCCTTCGGTGAGTCCAGGAGAATCACTCGATCCTGGATCCATGAGAATCACTCAATCCTGGATATCTGAGATAATCAGCTGTGCCATCTCTGCTATACAATTTGCTACCTGTCTGTCTCATCTGCCAATGGGGTCCTCCCATACCTGGCTGAGATCTTAGACAAGCAAAAGGGCACAACCATCTACTGACTATCCTACTCTTCTGCCTATGGGATTTCTCCCATATCTGGCTGAGTATCTGGACTGTAGAGGCACCTGTGCAACCACACACGACCAACTGCTGACTGTCCTACTCATCTGCCTATGGGATTTCTCCCATATATGGCTGAGTAACCGGACTGTAGAGGCACCAGTGTGAACCCGACCAACTGCTGACTGTCCTACTCATTTGCCTATGGGATTTCTCCCATATCTGGCTGAATAATTGGACTGCAGAAGGTACCTAGGTGAGCCCGATCAACTGCTGACTGTCCTACTCATCTGCCTATGAGATTTCTCCCAATATCTAGCTGAGTAACTGGACTGCAGAAGGCACCAGGGCAAGCATCTCAATGTCATCTTTCCCTCTCAAGGAGGGATATGTTCTCTTCGACTCCACGTCTTTCACGAAAGTATTCGAACTTCATCCTGGGAAGAGCCTTGGTGAGAACATCTGCAGTCTGGTCGTCTGTTGGCACGTATTGTAACTCAACCGCACCTTTCTGCATCATATCATGAATGAAGTGATATCGAATCTCGATATGCTTCGACCTGTCATGAAATACAAGATTCACTGACATCTGCACACAGCTCTGGTTATCACAGTGAATCATGGTCGACTCTGGAACCCTGGCCAAACAATCCTGCTAGGAGTTTACGAAGAAAAACTGCTTCTCTAGCTGCTGTGCTAGCAGCCATGTACTCGGCCTCTGCAGTACTGAGTGCTACGGAGTTCTGTTTCCTGCTGTACCAGGAAATAACTGCAGAACCCAAACTGAAGCAACATCCGGAAGTACTCTTCCGATCTGCAACACATCCGGCCCAATCTGAGTCTGTAAACCCCTGCAATCTTAGGTCACTATCTGAAGCATATTTCAAACCATATCCCATAGTGCCACGTAAGTATCTGAGCACATGTTTTGTAGCAATCCAGTGAATCTGCCTTGGTTCGAACATGAACTGACTGGGGGCATTCACAGCAAAACATATATCTGGTCTGGTGTTGGTCAGATACATCAATGACCCAATCAACTGGCGATACATGGTGGGATCAATCAAATCAGAATCTGAAGTAGAATCTCTCAACTTCTTCCAATTCGCATCCATCGGAGTAGTCATGGACTTGCATTCCAACATCCCGAATCTCTTCAATATGTCAATGGTATATTTTCCTTGTCCTAGGAAAATCTCTTTCTGCCTCTGCCATACTTCTAATCCTAAGAAGTAGTGCATCAATCCAAGATCTTTCATTTCAAACTCAAAGGCGAGATTCTTCTTACACCATACAATGAGTTTCTCATTTCCTGTGAAAAACAAGTCATCAACATACAATACAAAAATCAATGGCTCATCATCTGTAACCTTGAAGCAAAGGTTGGGGTCTGCATCATTCTGATGCACCTTCCATCTCATAGTTGAAGCAATAGCAATGATCGATCTGATGGGAGTATCTTGAGCCACAAGAGCAAATGTATCATCATAATCAACTCCCTCTTTCTGAGAGAATCTTCTGGCAACAAATCTGGCCTTGTGTTTCCCATATGCTCCATGCTAAGTCTGTTGTGCCCATCTAGGTCTTTTCCGACCTATTGCAACATTTATGGGGATATCAACTGGATCAATGGAATCGATAGGTTCATCCTTTTCTGCTAACTCCCTCTTGAACTAGAGGGGGAGATTATCTCATCTTCTTTAGTTCTATCATTTCATCATCGATCTCCATCTCTAATCCTCTGCCTTTCCTGACAGCTAATTCTTCTTCAAAGGTCACATCCCTACTGACTTCAATCTGTCTGGACCTTGGGATGTAGATTCTGTAAGTCTTTGAAGACTCACTGTATCCCACAACGGTTCCCTTCTTGCCTAAAGGTTCCAACTTTGGCACATGTATAAAGACTGGACAGCCAAATATCTGAAGGTGGCTTACTTCTGGTTTCACTTCTGTGAAAGCTTCCTCCGAGGTCAACCTTCTAGGCTGAGAGTCATATTCCAGGAAGCTTCTTGCTGAATATCAACGGGATTCATATGTCCATCGGAACAAGTCTTCTCTTGTAGGCCAAACCACATGGTCTTTTCCCTACAAGTCAAATTCCGACTGATGATCAGTGACATTTTATAATCAACTGGGAAAAACAAATAGTTTACACAAGCATCTTAGCTAATACTTTATCACAACAATCATGAACATGTCTAACAATCATGAATATGAGGAAGTATCTAGATGTCGGTTATCTCCACTAGAGCATGCCATCAAGAGTGTGCACTACCTTAAGCATGTAGGAGGGAGATATCATCTAGACCAACTTCATAAAATGTTGTGTAGCTCATATGCATAATATAACAGGGTAAACTATATCAACTGCTCAATACATTTGATTTGCATATAAAAAGCATATAAGACAAAACAGATCTATGTAAGCAAGAAAACAAAATACTTATCTCTTATTGTTTTGGTGTGTGGGTCCCCACTGCCTTCTTGTGGGAACCGTGAGAGATCTATGTTCTTGTATTCTGGATCTTCTAGAAGAGGAATTCCGAACGATCATCATCCCTTTGCTTCTTGCGATGATGATCCTCTTTACATCAGCAGTTGAGGCTTCATGCTTCCTTTTACTTGAACTTCGACAGCTATTTGCGTAGTGTCCATATTTTCTGCACCTATAGCATTGAACTTGAGATATGTCCTTCTTCTCCTTTTGATCTGGGCGAGGACTTGGTCTCCTATCTTGGTGCTTGTGTTTATGGAACTTCCTACCTTTTCCCTTACCCTTCGTAGCATGAGAAACAAAAGCTTCGTTCTCCTCAGGTTGAGTGTCATGGCCATGGAGTCTTTGACATGCTGCAATCCTGGTCTCCTCCTGAGAGCAATCTGCCCAAAGCTTGTCAAACTTTGGTAGTTTGGATCTACCACTTATGCTTTGGATGAAGGACTCCCATGATGGTGGAAGACCATTTAAAGTGTGGAGGACAAGCTCCTTATCACCAATAGGATCTCCATTGGTGCTGAGCTTGTCTCTGAGTTCTGCGATCCTCATAAAGTATGAGGCAATGGATTCTGACTTTGCTATCTTCATATTTGAGAGTTGGTTTCTCAAAGTCATGGATACATTTAGGCTAGTGTGTTCAAACAGCTTCATAATGGTCTTGAACATTTTCCTAGCATTCTTCTTTCCTGAGATTTGAGGAACCAAATGGTCTCTCACTGAATCCATAAGAATCCTTCTTGCTTTAGCATCATTCTTCCTCCAACGGGATTTATCCTCTTCGGCTTTTGGTTCAGGGACCTTCTCATTTACATATAGCAAGAGATCGTTTTCTTCTAGGCGTAGAAGAACCCTAGACTTCCAGGAGATAAAGTTGGAGGCTCCTTCCAAACGATCTTCAACTTTCATCCCAATCATCTTGATTGCAGATCTGGTTCAGAAACCCTAACAGGAGCTAGGTTAAAAATGAAAGTTAATAATTTGAAAAACTAAACCCACAGATAAATTCGCCTTGCCAAGGAGAGTTGAATAGAGGGTGGGTTGGTCCAAATCTGTGGAGAGAAATGAGATAAAACTGAAACCCTAATTCTGTTGCAGCCACAGAGTTAGGTCAAAAATTGAAATTTCTCGGAATTGAATTCCGTCTTCATCAATGGATTAGTCTAGCCAAAAATGAAATTCCTATGGCTCTTTTCCTCCAAAATAATAGGTGAAGACTTCACAAGATGAAACCCTAATTCTGGCAGGGTTCCGACAGTGCTTTGGCAATGGCTTCTTCTAGAATGGCTTTGATACCATGTTAAATCTCATACATTCATAGCATAAAACATAAATGCATTACCAAGATCACTAGAAGTAAGACAAAGCACAAAACAACAACACAGAGTTTACCCTGGGAAACCCAATAGGGAGAAAACCCAACAACCTTCGCAGAGAGATGATAATTCTGAGATCAGAGTACAAATGAAAAAATAGAAAGTGTGGAAATGTTTTCCACAAATAGAAACCCTAGAAATCAGCCTCCTCCTTTAGGTGATGCGAAATTTTCCTCTCCCAAGTGACGCGCCACTCTCAAGTGTGAGAATGAACAAATGAGGAGCACTAACCTCATATTTATACAAGTGTTGAAACCAGAAAATCCCTTATGGGGCCGACTTTTTTCGGGGGCAATAAATATTTTATTTTTAATCTTTTTATTAATTCCTTTTGCATCCCAAGGCTTACATTGATTCTTTCATGTGTTTACATAATTGATTACATAAGGTTCTTCTCCCTTAGGAGGTATAAACAAGTACAATGAAAGTACAATAAAATATAATGAATAATATCTTCCAAAGTTGTACAAAATCCAACAGTAGGCGCCTCCCTCAAATGGAGGCCACCTCACCATGCTTGGCTCCTTTCTAAACTCATATTACCTGTTATCACACCATAGTAGCAGGGCTACTATTCTTGTACAGCAGATATCTGCACATTCCAGAGCTTACATTATTCCAGAGCATGGCTATATATTATGGATCACTCATGATCAGAGCAGTATATTATTCAGATTTATATATGACCTTGTGTCAAGGCTGAGCCTTGAGAGTTCAGATTAGATGACTGATGTGACCACTTATCCCATTACAGTTTCAGTTCAGTGCCTAGAGATGTACTTCAGCAGTGTTTCAGATGATGCATGATGATTGCTATTATGATGATGTTGTATGATCTATGGATATGTTCTCACTGATAGTGGATTATCAGCTTGTTGATTTAGTCATGATTATAGCATGTGCTTGGTATATTATTCCTGATGTGGCAAACTATTTAAAATGAACTGAAAAACTTAAAATGGACAATTGCTTGCACTTTTAGGTCATCTAACAAAACTTACTGGTATTTCACCTTACATAGACATGGTCTTTCCCGACACCAGTTGTCTGCTAGTGTAGGCTCCATATCCACTTGCCTCCATCCATACATGACCTTCCTGTTTGACTTTAAACCCTGACTGGTCTCATTTGACTTTCTAATACCGAGGACTTCCCCGTTTTTCTACCTCTGTGTTTGGACCGCATCCCTGTTTATTCAGTGTCTCGGCTCTGAGTTGGTGACAGAACTTGCCTTTGGTAAGTTGGATTGTAGGCCTAAATCATTCTGGTCGGTTGTCCCGATGTTTGGCATTGGCTCGAACTCCCCCTAGTCACTTGAGATGTTGTTGGCTAAAACTGAAAGCTCATGTTCTACCTGTGGAAACTAAATGAATTCGCCCATGGAAACAAAAAAAAGGGGCAAGAGCAATGAAAAGCTAAAAATACTCCTCGAAGAGTATAAGAAAGGTCCAAAAAGCAATAGTTCTTAAAAGCTATATCTAAACAATTGCTGACCTTGTGAAAATATGAAAAACATGCCCTGGATGCAAGCTGCAACTAGTTGTGCTTCTCAGCACATCTGAAATCCGAAGGGTTATGTAGGCCAAAAAGGCCATGGAAATAAATTGAATGATCCTAATGAACTTGGATCAACTTGATGTAGACATGATGCCTAAGTTGAATAAGCACTCTCTAAACAACTTATCCATTTGTGAGGCACAGCCATCCCCCGTGTTCTTTTGTCCAACACAGAGTTTGTAGCTTCCCCCTTTCCCAGTCCAAAGTATTTTTGAGTTAAGTTAGACAAGTCAAACCCTTGGCCCAACCTTGCTCCTAGCCTTCATCCTTCACTAGCAGTTTGACCATGTCCAATGGGTGAGTTTGTCATTTGAACTATGGTGCAAGTAATTTTATATAACCACGGAATATATTAACTTGATTAATGCCACTGAATGGAATTTATACTTTGAGCTTAGCTATGGGAATGATTAGAGAAACATTGTCTTAATCTACTGATGTGATTTATCCTTGATTATATATTCTTGGGATCCGTGATGATGTGGACCATGTATGGATGATTATTGATGATGATTTATGGTCTCACATGTTTGATGATGATATCATATGATGGACATATGATACAGATGATGTTTGATCCAGTTCAGCAGGTTATTATTATTATAGATCAGCAGATTATACATTGTCCATATATGGTGGACCCTACAGCTGGCCCATTAGGGCAACCCAGGGTGTATGAGTACTCATTCCTAGTGGATTTGGGTCTTCTGGATCCATTGAGACACTTATCTTTCAGTTCCGGGCACTTCTGACAGTGATTGATGCAGTTTTACACTTGTTGACCAGATTTGGGGCTGATTTCCAAGCCTGAGCAGCAGGGGCCCCGAGAGGCCAGTTCACCTAGGGCGCTGATGATGGAGGGGGTGGTCCAGCCACTTGTTTTTACCATTTATCCCCCCTCCCGGAGAGCCTGGTGGGCTCAGATTGACAGCGCTAGCACCCTAGAAGGCAGTTTTGGCACTTTCACAGTTCCCGAGGCAGTTAAAAAATGGGATAAAGTGGTCACTGAGGAAATCGATTTGGGCAATTGAGGCAAGGTTTTGGCATTTGGTTTTCACAGAGGTCTTCCAGGGTGATCTCACTATCTTCCAGTCAGTTTTCACCATGTGGGTATCTCCAGATTGATCACAGGAGGACATTTACTGCTCGACTGTCATGGATTCTGAGGACAGTTTTGGTCATTATTATTATATTGGACATATTTTACTATTTTATTGTGCCTTGGGGTGAGCTAGCAAGGATTTATACCTCCTAGCCCCACCATGTGCTTATTTTACCATGGTCCTAGTCATCATGAGGTGGATTATTGTACTTTTTACCCCTCTAGTGGGATGACGTCACCCTCCATTGTACCATTTAGTGAGGGCGCTATTGTTATGTTGAGTGATCCATGTGATATTATGTTATGGATTCATCCTAGCCATTGATTGTATGATGAGATCTTATAATCTCAACCACTCATTTGATGTAGTATTATGAAGTGGTATAGGGTTTTGGTCTTTATTATCCTATATAAGGAGAAGACCCCCCATTGTATAGCTCACCTTTGGAGCTCTGGAATATTGGAATAGAAGATTTTTTGTGGAGCACATCTCTCTTGGCTTGTGGATTCTCTTGCATATTGAATATAAAGTATCTCTTCTATGTATCATTGTGGATCTATGTGTTTTTGCTAACCTTTTGACAGGAAAGTCGAATTGGAGAGAGGAGGGCGACTTTTGGAGGGTTATTGTTGGAGGGATCCACATATTCTCTCTTGGGTTGATCTTGTGACAGGGAGTATCATTATTGTATCTTTGTGACATAGTTGATGCTTTCTATTACATCTTTCTACCATTTTCATAATCATCTTGCTTGACTCGTTTCTTTGATCTTGTCTTGTAGGAGGAGGACGATTTGGCTATCTTGGAGAAGGGAGATTTGGTTGGAGCACTTGGATCTCACTCTTGAATATAAACATAGGAGAATGCTATCAACTTGCAAGGTGGCCATAAGCAAATTGAGGTAAGATCTACAAGGTATGTGCCTCTTTCATCCATTCTATCTCCATTGGTCATAAAACCCTAATTAAATCAAAACCCCAATTTTTGTATTTCTTAGATCTACTTAGATCTAGCCCTCATTTTGAAAAGATATTGAAAACCCACCTCTATAGCATCCACCCCTAGTTGGATCTATAGTTTGGTGGTGATTGGCTAAGAATTGACCCATTTTTCTAAGACAAAAAGCTCTCCTTGACCTAAAGCGCACTTCCTTGAGGGAGGCTTGTTGGGCTAGATCTAGTACATGGGTATGTGAGATCCCGCTTGATTTGACAACTAGACACTTAATTACACATACCCATATCCTTACTTTGGTGAAAACTACCTTGTGGACATCTCTCCATGTTTTGAGGGGTTGAAACCCCCTTTTGACCTCATTGGTAACTTAAAACTTAGATCTACTAAGATCTACCCTTTTGATTCACTTGAAACTTTGAACATGCATAGATCGGGGTACTAGCATCCCGGATCTACTTTTTGGTGGCCATTGGACTTGGTTTGGTCCACCAAACCCCTCTTTTGCCTCTCCTTGAGAAAGTCGCACCCCTTGGGAGTTTTGAGTTGGACCACTTCTAGGAAGTGGGTGTTGGATATTTTGGTGGATTTGGAATGCCCATGCCTTGAAACCTAGGTCTAGACTATTCTTTTGTCCCGATCCACCTTGGGGATTGCATTCCTTGTTTTAAGGAATTGTGGTCCACTTTTGGTTATCACCTAAAAACCTAGATCTAGCAAGATCCAACCATTGGATCTCATCCAAACCACTTGACTTGGCTTCTAGGTGTCCCGATCTACACTTTGACATCCTTCTTGACTCCATTAGCCCATCCAACAAGGCACTAGTCCTTCTCCAAGCAAGGCGCACTTCTTGGGATTAGTGTCAAACCCTAGATCTAACACATGGGTAACCCTAGAACCAACTCTAACTTGTAGATCCAACCTAGATCTAGCCTATAGTACCATCTTCACACTTAGCTTCACCTTGTGGGCCCATCTAAAACCATTTCACACTTCCCAAGGCAATAAGACCCACTTGTGTAAACACATGGTACTATACTTAATAATCATACCCCATCAAGTGGCCTAAACCATATATAGGTTGAAACACTAACTATCCTTGATACCACCTTCAACCATGCCCTAAACATTAGGTCCATTTAGACTTGCATTGGTTTCCGTAACTTATCACTCATTCACCCTTTAAAACCTTTGCTTGGGTCCAATCAACTGTGATTGGGGTATAGGGTCTCCCCCTTGGTCTAGTTATACCTTGACCTAAAGCGAAGAGTGCCTCGGTTGACGTGACTCCCACATTGCATTGGGAACCGTGGCATCTCTTGGGTCACCTCTTTAGTTGCCTAACTCCTCTACCGTCCCGGATGGGATACCTTTAGGGGCAACTACAAGTTGTGTGATAACATTTTTGGCGCCGTTGCCGGGGAGGTAGGGGCCTACCTTGGTTCAACACATCTTTGTGTCTCACTACCTTTCTGCACTTCAAACGACATATCTCTTGGTAGTAGAGTTTAAAATTCTACCTGGCGACTCCTAATCGTGACTCCGCTGAGAAGAGAACCCATAAAGAGATGTCTAATCAAAATAACATCTCTCCCGAAATGACCATGGAATTTATGACAAACATGTGTGAAATGGTCACCAACATTGCTACATATCTTAAGAATCAAGATGAAGATTTCAAAAGACGTGATCAACAAACCAAAGAGATGTTAAAATCCATCTATAGCAATTCAATTCCTCCAAAGGCTAGTCCTCCCAAAACTCAGCAACCTAAAACGACTGACCCACAGCCTAGCAAGACAGTGCATCAACCTGTCCGAAGAATCTTGCCAAAAGCTCCAAAGCTTTCTCCTGAGGTCACCTCGAAGGGTAAAACTGTAACCAACACTAGCCAATCTCCTCCTGCAAACAAAAAGACAGATCAAGCAATAAAAATTGATCCTCCCCCTAAAACTAATGTTCCCAAAGCAACCCTTTGGAGAAAGCAACCAAAACCTCCCACGATTCTAAAACCTAACAAGGAACTCCCTAGAACAAACATTCCAAGTAAGCTAGCCAATTCATCTGCTTCGGTTTCTCTAAAAGACCTAATCAAGATCCCGGCTGTTAAACATGACATTATGAAATTCCTAGGATTAGGTACAAATGAAAAGGATAAGGAAAACCCTCACAACCTAAACATAGACATTACAAGCTTCCTAGAAAAGATAAACATGCCTATTCCATTTTGTGAAATTTTTAAGATCCCTTCATTCCACAAAAGAGCTACTACTCATCTTGGGATTCAAACAAGGAAGCAAGCTCCTAAGAAAGCTGTTGCAGAGATTAGGGATTCCCCTGTCATGATCCAAAGTGTCTCTGGTGACAACTCTGGAAACTTCCCACCCTTTTATGTTGCGTTGGAAGTGAATGGTTTAATACTACATAATTGCATGTTGGACTCAGGAGCTGAAGTAAGTGTCATGCCTTTAAGAGTCATGGAACAACTTGAGTTAGTACCCACAAGACCCTACAGAAATGTATGTGGCATGGATTCCAAACCTGTGAAATCTATTGGAATAATTGAAAACCTGCCCGTTAGGTTAGCTGCCTGCTCTGACATTGAGCTCTCAATGAATGTTTTAGTCCTAGATATCCCTGATGCATGGGGAATGTTGCTATCCAGGGAGTGGTCGGCAAGATTGGGGGGAAGTGTCCAAATGGATTTAACCTACGCCACAATCCCAACCAAAGAAGGTTCATTCATAACTCTGTTTAATGAACCACCTATGCGAGAACATGTTGAAACACCTGAACACTTATTCACTGAAGCAATGTATTCAAGTGATGAAATTGGAAACTTCATGATTTTAGCAAATTACTGGGAGGAGGTTAAAAAGCAACCTTTTTCACATGAACAAGTCTGGAAAATGCATTTTGATGGGGCCCGTTCCCGACATGGTGCAGGAGCCGGTATAGTCTTAATTTCACCATCAGGAGAAAAGAGCTTGTTTTCTTTCCGTTTAGAGTTCGATTGCACTAACAATGTAGCCGAGTATGAAGCATTACTTCTAGGTTTGGAAATTGCCAGAGAAAGAAAAATCAAATCAATATCTGTCACAGGAGATTCTGACCTCATTGTGTCCCAAATAAAAAACAAATTCGCCGCTAAAAATAATAGACTTAGAGACTATAGAAATGCAGTTTGGGATACCATTGAATGCTTCGATGCCTTCGGGATCAAGGCTGTTCCCCGAGAACAAAATACTTTGGCTGATGAACTATCCGTAATGGCCAGTACTCTTCAAACTTCTGAGTCTCTAAAACAAGAAAACTGCAAACTTGAAGTTTTATTCAGACCCTCTGTCCCTGATAATGAAGACCATTGGCAAGTTTTTGACAATGATGCCCAAATTATACGATTTTTAAATGCTTCTAGAACCCCAATGGTAAATTTCGAGGATGAGATAAAAGGTGATACAATTGAAGGTATGGATGTCACAGAAATAGCTTTCCCCCTTGAAAGAAATTTCAACAGGCATGATGAATACAAGGGTAGGAGAGCTGAACCTGTAGATGGGGTCATTGAAATAAATGTAGGGTCTGCTTGTTCTCCAAAAATGATTAGAATTGGGATAAATGCCTCAGGAGAAGAAAGAAGAAGAATTATTGAACTAATCAGAGAGTATAAAGACATCTTTGCATGGGTCTATGATGATTTGAAAACTTATGACCAGTCCATTATAGAACACACTATTCCTCTTAAAGAGGGAGCCAAACCATATCGACAAAAGTTGCGAAACATGAACCCTAAGTTAGCTCCCTTAGTTAAAAAGGAATTGGAAAAGATGTTGGCAGTAGGTATCATTAGACCAGTCAGACATACAACCTGGGTATCCAATCCTGTAATTGTAAGGAAGAAAAACGGGGAGATTAGAATTTGTATTGACTTTAGGAACCTAAATCAAGCGTCTCTAAAGGACAACTATCCTTTGCCCAATATGGAAAATCTGTTGCAAAGTGTAACAGGGGCTGGCATGTTATCCTTACTTGATGGATTTTCTGGTTACAACCAGGTCCAAATCAAGAAGGAAGATCGTGGGAAGACAACCTTCACCACCCCGTGGGGAACCTTCGAGTATATAAGAATGCCATTTGGGCTTTTGAATGCAGGATCAACCTTTCAAAGGGCAATGGATCATGCATTTGAGGGCCTAATTGGCAAAATCATTGCAATTTATCAAGATGATCTAACTGTATTCTCGAAAGACAGGGGAGATCACGTAAAACATTTAAGGAGAATATTTGAAAGATGTCGAAAATTTGGAATATCCTTGAATCCTAAAAAGTCTACCTTCGGGGTGGATGAAGGGAAGTTGTTAGGTCACATTGTGTCCAAAGAAGGCATTAGAATTGATCCGGAAAGAGTGCAAGGAATCCAAGCCATAACTCCCCCAAAGGATGTCAGCTCATTACGATCATTTTTCGGAAAAATAAACTTCGTAAGGAGATTTATCCCTAACTTAGCTGAATTGGCCAAACCTTTGAATAATTTGCTGAAGAAGAATGTGAAATTTGTTTGGGATAAGAAATGTGATACCTCATTCGAGTCTCTAAAGAAAGCCATTGCTTCTGCACCTGTCCTAGTAAGCCCCAACTACAATAAGGAGTTCTTGATCTATTCTTATGCTTCCGAGGACACCATAGCAGGGGTGTTGTTGCAAAAGAATGAAGAAAACCATGAACAACCGGTTGCCTTTATGAGTAAAAACCTTAGAGATGCGGAACTAAACTACACAACCACTGAAAAACAAGCCTATGCTTTGGTCAAATCGTTAAAACATTTTAGGACATATATCGGATACTCCAAAATTATGGCTTACGTCCCTTATCAAGCGGTAAAAGATGTCTTATCTCAGCCTGATGGCATAGGTGTTAGGGGAAACTGGATTTCTAGGATTCAAGAGTATGACATTGAAATCAAACCAATCAAGATAGTGAAAGGGCAAGGGTTGGCGCAGCTATTAACTGATTCCAAACTGCAGCAAAATAACATGATCCTTTATATTAATGAAGATCACGAGTGGTACAAAGACATTATCTTCTACCTTAAACATATGACCTGTCCAGACCACCTTGTAGACCACCAAAGAAGAGCTTTGAGGCTAAAAGCATCTAAGTATGTTTTAACTGAAGATGGTTTGGGTTGGAAGAACCCAGATGGAATCATACTCAAATGTGTAAATCATGATGACTCCCAGAGAATCATCAAGGAGATGCATTCAGGATTATGCGGAGGACATTATGCACCTAGAACCACAGCTGCTAAGATCATGAGAGCTGGGTATTATTGGCCATCCTTGTTCAAAGATGTACACACGTTTGTTAGAACATGTCAAGAATGTCAGTTTTATTCAGGAAAACCTAGACTACCTTCCTTGCCTCTGACCCCAATTATTGTAGAAGCTCCCTTCCAACAATGGGGAATGGATTTTGTAGGACCAATAAACCCAAGCTCTTCAGGAGGATATAAATACATTTTGACCTGCACAGATTATTTTACTCGCTGGGTTGAAGCTGTCCCTACCAAGAAATGCACCGCAGAAGTAGTGGTCAAATTTTTAGAAGAAAATATCGTTTCCAGATATGGTTGCCCTTGTAAAATCACAACCGATAATGCCCCAGCTTTTAGCAAGACGGAGATGACAACCTTTTGTTCTGACCATGGCATCACTCTATCCCACTCCTCCAATTATTACCCCCAGGGAAATGGATTGGCTGAGTCAAGCAACAAGAACCTAATTAGACTTCTGAAAAGAATGATCGGCGAAAACAAAAAGACTTGGGATGTCAAGCTCAAGTATGCCCTCTGGGCAGATAGAACAACAGTTAAAAGAATAACAGGAAAAGCTCCTTTTGAAATAGTATATGGGCAAAACTGTAGGCTTCCAATCAACCTTCAAATCCCTGTGTATGAACTACTGCGACAATGTTCCACTGAGCAAGAAGCCATGCAAGCAAGAATTGATAAGTTAGTAGAACTAGATGAAAATAGAAGGGAAGCATGGGATAAAATGGTGTTGGAACAAGAAAGAATAAAAGGAACTTTTGATCAACGGAGCAGAAACATAAATTTTGGAGTTGGTGATATAGTTTTACTGTGGGATAAGAACAAAGAGAAACCTGGAAACCATGGCAAGTTTGAAAAGATATGGATGGGTCCCTATCAAATAAGTAGAGTTGCAGGTAAAAATTCCTTTTGGTTGGAAACATTGGATGGGTACGAATTGGAGCTGCCAGTAAATGGGGTACTGTTAAAACACTACTACCCCCTTATTCCTTTTGAATGACTATGCCTTGCCTTGCCTGTTTAGACTAGGTAGTTTCTGAATAAGCTCATTTGAGCAGTAGGATTTGTGTGATTTTTCTTTTTCTGTGTGCCGAGTATTGTCCCGTTTTTCTTTTTCTGCCTGAGTTGAGTCTTGCTCCTTCCTAAGCTTGTTGCTCCTCCTGCATGCATTTAAGAAATTTTAGTTGTCATTTTTATTGTTGGCTGCCTGTGCAAGTTTGCCTGCTTGAAGAATTTCTCTCTTCCTCCTGCACAGTAAATAAAATGAATAATATATGCCATGATTAGTTATATTTATATGCATTTCAGTTTATGTTCAGTTTTATTTTATTTTTATCCCATACATGCTCCATGATGGTATTCTAGTGTTTGTGAGAGCAGGAACAGGTGCAAGATAAAAGTTGAAAGCAAGGATGGTGCAGTGCTGGATTGAGGATTGATGCAGAGCAGTTCGAGACCAGAGATTCTGAGATTCTCAAGCGCTCTCTCCCTTAGAGCACTTGTCCCAGCAGGAGCCAGATGTTATCACACCATAGTAGCAGGGCTACTATTCTTGTACAGCAGATATCTGCACATTCCAGAGCTTACATTATTCCAGAGCATGGCTATATATTATGGATCACTCATGATCAGAGCAGTATATTATTCAGATTTATATATGACCTTGTGTCAAGGCTGAGCCTTGAGAGTTCAGATTAGATGACTGATGTGACCACTTATCCCATTACAGTTTCAGTTCAGTGCCTAGAGATGTACTTCAGCAGTGTTTCAGATGATGCATGATGATTGCTATTATGATGATGTTGTATGATCTATGGATATGTTCTCACTGATAGTGGATTATTAGCTTGTTGATTTAGTCATGATTATAGCATGTGCTTGGTATATTATTCCTGATGTGGCAAACTATTTAAAATGAACTGAAAAACTTAAAATGGACAATTGCTTGCACTTTTAGGTCATCTAACAAAACTTACTGGTATTTCACCTTACATAGACATGGTCTTTCCCGACACCAGTTGTCTGCTAGTGTAGGCTCCATATCCACTTGCCTCCATCCATACATGACCTTCCTGTTTGACTTTAAACCCTGACTGGTCTCATTTGACTTTCTAATACCGAGGACTTCCCCGTTTTTCTACCTCTGTGTTTGGACCGCATCCCTGTTTATTCAGTGTCTCGGCTCTGAGTTGGTGACAGAACTTGCCTTTGGTAAGTTGGATTGTAGGCCTAAATCATTCTGGTCGGTTGTCCCGATGTTTGGCATTGGCTCGAACTCCCCCTAGTCACTTGAGATGTTGTTGGCTAAAACTGAAAGCTCATGTTCTACCTGTGGAAACTAAATGAATTCGCCCATGGAAACAAAAAAAAGGGGCAAGAGCAATGAAAAGCTAAAAATACTCCTCGAAGAGTATAAGAAAGGTCCAAAAAGCAATAGTTCTTAAAAGCTATATCTAAACAATTGCTGACCTTGTGAAAATATGAAAAACATGCCCTGGATGCAAGCTGCAACTAGTTGTGCTTCTCAGCACATCTGAAATCCGAAGGGTTATGTAGGCCAAAAAGGCCATGGAAATAAATTGAATGATCCTAATGAACTTGGATCAACTTGATGTAGACATGATGCCTAAGTTGAATAAGCACTCTCTAAACAACTTATCCATTTGTGAGGCACAGCCATCCCCCGTGTTCTTTTGTCCAACACAGAGTTTGTAGCTTCCCCCTTTCCCAGTCCAAAGTATTTTTGAGTTAAGTTAGACAAGTCAAACCCTTGGCCCAACCTTGCTCCTAGCCTTCATCCTTCACTAGCAGTTTGACCATGTCCAATGGGTGAGTTTGTCATTTGAACTATGGTGCAAGTAATTTTATATAACCACGGAATATATTAACTTGATTAATGCCACTGAATGGAATTTATACTTTGAGCTTAGCTATGGGAATGATTAGAGAAACATTGTCTTAATCTACTGATGTGATTTATCCTTGATTATATATTCTTGGGATCCGTGATGATGTGGACCATGTATGGATGATTATTGATGATGATTTATGGTCTCACATGTTTGATGATGATATCATATGATGGACATATGATACAGATGATGTTTGATCCAGTTCAGCAGGTTATTATTATTATAGATCAGCAGATTATACATTGTCCATATATGGTGGACCCTACAGCTGGCCCATTAGGGCAACCCAGGGTGTATGAGTACTCATTCCTAGTGGATTTGGGTCTTCTGGATCCATTGAGACACTTATCTTTCAGTTCCGGGCACTTCTGACAGTGATTGATGCAGTTTTACACTTGTTGACCAGATTTGGGGCTGATTTCCAAGCCTGAGCAGCAGGGGCCCCGAGAGGCCAGTTCACCTAGGGCGCTGATGATGGAGGGGGTGGTCCAGCCACTTGTTTTTACCATTTATCCCCCCTCCCGGAGAGCCTGGTGGGCTCAGATTGACAGCGCTAGCACCCTAGGAGGCAGTTTTGGCACTTTCACAGTTCCCGAGGCAGTTAAAAAATGGGATAAAGTGGTCACTGAGGAAATCGATTTGGGCAATTGAGGCAAGGTTTTGGCATTTGGTTTTCACAGAGGTCTTCCAGGGTGATCTCACTATCTTCCAGTCAGTTTTCACCATGTGGGTATCTCCAGATTGATCACAGGAGGACATTTACTGCTCGACTGTCATGGATTCTGAGGACAGTTTTGGTCATTATTATTATATTGGACATATTTTACTATTTTATTGTGCCTTGGGGTGAGCTAGCAAGGATTTATACCTCCTAGCCCCACCATGTGCTTATTTTACCATGGTCCTAGTCATCATGAGGTGGATTATTGTACTTTTTACCCCTCTAGTGGGATGACGTCACCCTCCATTGTACCATTTAGTGAGGGCGCTATTGTTATGTTGAGTGATCCATGTGATATTATGTTATGGATTCATCCTAGCCATTGATTGTATGATGAGATCTTATAATCTCAACCACTCATTTGATGTAGTATTATGAAGTGGTATAGGGTTTTGGTCTTTATTATCCTATATAAGGAGAAGACCCCCCATTGTATAGCTCACCTTTGGAGCTCTGGAATATTGGAATAGAAGATTTTTTGTGGAGCACATCTCTCTTGGCTTGTGGATTCTCTTGCATATTGAATATAAAGTATCTCTTCTATGTATCATTGTGGATCTATGTGTTTTTGCTAACCTTTTGACAGGAAAGTCGAATTGGAGAGAGGAGGGCGACTTTTGGAGGGTTATTGTTGGAGGGATCCACATATTCTCTCTTGGGTTGATCTTGTGACAGGGAGTATCATTATTGTATCTTTGTGACATAGTTGATGCTTTCTATTACATCTTTCTACCATTTTCATAATCATCTTGCTTGACTCGTTTCTTTGATCTTGTCTTGTAGGAGGAGGACGATTTGGCTATCTTGGAGAAGGGAGATTTGGTTGGAGCACTTGGATCTCACTCTTGAATATAAACATAGGAGAATGCTATCAACTTGCAAGGTGGCCATAAGCAAATTGAGGTAAGATCTACAAGGTATGTGCCTCTTTCATCCATTCTATCTCCATTGGTCATAAAACCCTAATTAAATCAAAACCCCAATTTTTGTATTTCTTAGATCTACTTAGATCTAGCCCTCATTTTGAAAAGATATTGAAAACCCACCTCTATAGCATCCACCCCTAGTTGGATCTATAGTTTGGTGGTGATTGGCTAAGAATTGACCCATTTTTCTAAGACAAAAAGCTCTCCTTGACCTAAAGCGCACTTCCTTGAGGGAGGCTTGTTGGGCTAGATCTAGTACATGGGTATGTGAGATCCCGCTTGATTTGACAACTAGACACTTAATTACACATACCCATATCCTTACTTTGGTGAAAACTACCTTGTGGACATCTCTCCATGTTTTGAGGGGTTGAAACCCCCTTTTGACCTCATTGGTAACTTAAAACTTAGATCTACTAAGATCTACCCTTTTGATTCACTTGAAACTTTGAACATGCATAGATCGGGGTACTAGCATCCCGGATCTACTTTTTGGTGGCCATTGGACTTGGTTTGGTCCACCAAACCCCTCTTTTGCCTCTCCTTGAGAAAGTCGCACCCCTTGGGAGTTTTGAGTTGGACCACTTCTAGGAAGTGGGTGTTGGATATTTTGGTGGATTTGGAATGCCCATGCCTTGAAACCTAGGTCTAGACTATTCTTTTGTCCCGATCCACCTTGGGGATTGCATTCCTTGTTTTAAGGAATTGTGGTCCACTTTTGGTTATCACCTAAAAACCTAGATCTAGCAAGATCCAACCATTGGATCTCATCCAAACCACTTGACTTGGCTTCTAGGTGTCCTGATCTACACTTTGACATCCTTCTTGACTCCATTAGCCCATCCAACAAGGCACTAGTCCTTCTCCAAGCAAGGCGCACTTCTTGGGATTAGTGTCAAACCCTAGATCTAACACATGGGTAACCCTAGAACCAACTCTAACTTGTAGATCCAACCTAGATCTAGCCTATAGTACCATCTTCACACTTAGCTTCACCTTGTGGGCCCATCTAAAACCATTTCACACTTCCCAAGGCAATAAGACCCACTTGTGTAAACACATGGTACTATACTTAATAATCATACCCCATCAAGTGGCCTAAACCATATATAGGTTGAAACACTAACTATCCTTGATACCACCTTCAACCATGCCCTAAACATTAGGTCCATTTAGACTTGCATTGGTTTCCGTAACTTATCACTCATTCACCCTTTAAAACCTTTGCTTGGGTCCAATCAACTGTGATTGGGGTATAGGGTCTCCCCCTTGGTCTAGTTATACCTTGACCTAAAGCAAAGAGTGCCTCGGTTGACGTGACTCCCACATTGCATTGGGAACCGTGGCATCTCTTGGGTCACCTCTTTAGTTGCCTAACTCCTCTACCGTCCCGGATGGGATACCTTTAGGGGCAACTACAAGTTGTGTGATAACATTTTTGGCGCCGTTGCCGGGGAGGTAGGGGCCTACCTTGGTTCAACACATCTTTGTGTCTCACTACCTTTCTGCACTTCAAACGACATATCTCTTGGTAGTAGAGTTTAAAATTCTACCTGGCGACTCCTAATCGTGACTCCGCTGAGAAGAGAACCCATAAAGAGATGTCTAATCAAAATAACATCTCTCCCGAAATGACCATGGAATTTATGACAAACATGTGTGAAATGGTCACCAACATTGCTACATATCTTAAGAATCAAGATGAAGATTTCAAAAGACGTGATCAACAAACCAAAGAGATGTTAAAATCCATCTATAGCAATTCAATTCCTCCAAAGGCTAGTCCTCCCAAAACTCAGCAACCTAAAACGACTGACCCACAGCCTAGCAAGACAGTGCATCAACCTGTCCGAAGAATCTTGCCAAAAGCTCCAAAGCTTTCTCCTGAGGTCACCTCGAAGGGTAAAACTGTAACCAACACTAGCCAATCTCCTCCTGCAAACAAAAAGACAGATCAAGCAATAAAAATTGATCCTCCCCCTAAAACTAATGTTCCCAAAGCAACCCTTTGGAGAAAGCAACCAAAACCTCCCACGATTCTAAAACCTAACAAGGAACTCCCTAGAACAAACATTCCAAGTAAGCTAGCCAATTCATCTGCTTCGGTTTCTCTAAAAGACCTAATCAAGATCCCGGCTGTTAAACATGACATTATGAAATTCCTAGGATTAGGTACAAATGAAAAGGATAAGGAAAACCCTCACAACCTAAACATAGACATTACAAGCTTCCTAGAAAAGATAAACATGCCTATTCCATTTTGTGAAATTTTTAAGATCCCTTCATTCCACAAAAGAGCTACTACTCATCTTGGGATTCAAACAAGGAAGCAAGCTCCTAAGAAAGCTGTTGCAGAGATTAGGGATTCCCCTGTCATGATCCAAAGTGTCTCTGGTGACAACTCTGGAAACTTCCCACCCTTTTATGTTGCGTTGGAAGTGAATGGTTTAATACTACATAATTGCATGTTGGACTCAGGAGCTGAAGTAAGTGTCATGCCTTTAAGAGTCATGGAACAACTTGAGTTAGTACCCACAAGACCCTACAGAAATGTATGTGGCATGGATTCCAAACCTGTGAAATCTATTGGAATAATTGAAAACCTGCCCGTTAGGTTAGCTGCCTGCTCTGACATTGAGCTCTCAATGAATGTTTTAGTCCTAGATATCCCTGATGCATGGGGAATGTTGCTATCCAGGGAGTGGTCGGCAAGATTGGGGGGAAGTGTCCAAATGGATTTAACCTACGCCACAATCCCAACCAAAGAAGGTTCATTCATAACTCTGTTTAATGAACCACCTATGCGAGAACATGTTGAAACACCTGAACACTTATTCACTGAAGCAATGTATTCAAGTGATGAAATTGGAAACTTCATGATTTTAGCAAATTACTGGGAGGAGGTTAAAAAGCAACCTTTTTCACATGAACAAGTCTGGAAAATGCATTTTGATGGGGCCCGTTCCCGACATGGTGCAGGAGCCGGTATAGTCTTAATTTCACCATCAGGAGAAAAGAGCTTGTTTTCTTTCCGTTTAGAGTTCGATTGCACTAACAATGTAGCCGAGTATGAAGCATTACTTCTAGGTTTGGAAATTGCCAGAGAAAGAAAAATCAAATCAATATCTGTCACAGGAGATTCTGACCTCATTGTGTCCCAAATAAAAAACAAATTCGCCGCTAAAAATAATAGACTTAGAGACTATAGAAATGCAGTTTGGGATACCATTGAATGCTTCGATGCCTTCGGGATCAAGGCTGTTCCCCGAGAACAAAATACTTTGGCTGATGAACTATCCGTAATGGCCAGTACTCTTCAAACTTCTGAGTCTCTAAAACAAGAAAACTGCAAACTTGAAGTTTTATTCAGACCCTCTGTCCCTGATAATGAAGACCATTGGCAAGTTTTTGACAATGATGCCCAAATTATACGATTTTTAAATGCTTCTAGAACCCCAATGGTAAATTTCGAGGATGAGATAAAAGGTGATACAATTGAAGGTATGGATGTCACAGAAATAGCTTTCCCCCTTGAAAGAAATTTCAACAGGCATGATGAATACAAGGGTAGGAGAGCTGAACCTGTAGATGGGGTCATTGAAATAAATGTAGGGTCTGCTTGTTCTCCAAAAATGATTAGAATTGGGATAAATGCCTCAGGAGAAGAAAGAAGAAGAATTATTGAACTAATCAGAGAGTATAAAGACATCTTTGCATGGGTCTATGATGATTTGAAAACTTATGACCAGTCCATTATAGAACACACTATTCCTCTTAAAGAGGGAGCCAAACCATATCGACAAAAGTTGCGAAACATGAACCCTAAGTTAGCTCCCTTAGTTAAAAAGGAATTGGAAAAGATGTTGGCAGTAGGTATCATTAGACCAGTCAGACATACAACCTGGGTATCCAATCCTGTAATTGTAAGGAAGAAAAACGGGGAGATTAGAATTTGTATTGACTTTAGGAACCTAAATCAAGCGTCTCTAAAGGACAACTATCCTTTGCCCAATATGGAAAATCTGTTGCAAAGTGTAACAGGGGCTGGCATGTTATCCTTACTTGATGGATTTTCTGGTTACAACCAGGTCCAAATCAAGAAGGAAGATCGTGGGAAGACAACCTTCACCACCCCGTGGGGAACCTTCGAGTATATAAGAATGCCATTTGGGCTTTTGAATGCAGGATCAACCTTTCAAAGGGCAATGGATCATGCATTTGAGGGCCTAATTGGCAAAATCATTGCAATTTATCAAGATGATCTAACTGTATTCTCGAAAGACAGGGGAGATCACGTAAAACATTTAAGGAGAATATTTGAAAGATGTCGAAAATTTGGAATATCCTTGAATCCTAAAAAGTCTACCTTCGGGGTGGATGAAGGGAAGTTGTTAGGTCACATTGTGTCCAAAGAAGGCATTAGAATTGATCCGGAAAGAGTGCAAGGAATCCAAGCCATAACTCCCCCAAAGGATGTCAGCTCATTACGATCATTTTTCGGAAAAATAAACTTCGTAAGGAGATTTATCCCTAACTTAGCTGAATTGGCCAAACCTTTGAATAATTTGCTGAAGAAGAATGTGAAATTTGTTTGGGATAAGAAATGTGATACCTCATTCGAGTCTCTAAAGAAAGCCATTGCTTCTGCACCTGTCCTAGTAAGCCCCAACTACAATAAGGAGTTCTTGATCTATTCTTATGCTTCCGAGGACACCATAGCAGGGGTGTTGTTGCAAAAGAATGAAGAAAACCATGAACAACCGGTTGCCTTTATGAGTAAAAACCTTAGAGATGCGGAACTAAACTACACAACCACTGAAAAACAAGCCTATGCTTTGGTCAAATCGTTAAAACATTTTAGGACATATATCGGATACTCCAAAATTATGGCTTACGTCCCTTATCAAGCGGTAAAAGATGTCTTATCTCAGCCTGATGGCATAGGTGTTAGGGGAAACTGGATTTCTAGGATTCAAGAGTATGACATTGAAATCAAACCAATCAAGATAGTGAAAGGGCAAGGGTTGGCGCAGCTATTAACTGATTCCAAACTGCAGCAAAATAACATGATCCTTTATATTAATGAAGATCACGAGTGGTACAAAGACATTATCTTCTACCTTAAACATATGACCTGTCCAGACCACCTTGTAGACCACCAAAGAAGAGCTTTGAGGCTAAAAGCATCTAAGTATGTTTTAACTGAAGATGGTTTGGGTTGGAAGAACCCAGATGGAATCATACTCAAATGTGTAAATCATGATGACTCCCAGAGAATCATCAAGGAGATGCATTCAGGATTATGCGGAGGACATTATGCACCTAGAACCACAGCTGCTAAGATCATGAGAGCTGGGTATTATTGGCCATCCTTGTTCAAAGATGTACACACGTTTGTTAGAACATGTCAAGAATGTCAGTTTTATTCAGGAAAACCTAGACTACCTTCCTTGCCTCTGACCCCAATTATTGTAGAAGCTCCCTTCCAACAATGGGGAATGGATTTTGTAGGACCAATAAACCCAAGCTCTTCAGGAGGATATAAATACATTTTGACCTGCACAGATTATTTTACTCGCTGGGTTGAAGCTGTCCCTACCAAGAAATGCACCGCAGAAGTAGTGGTCAAATTTTTAGAAGAAAATATCGTTTCCAGATATGGTTGCCCTTGTAAAATCACAACCGATAATGCCCCAGCTTTTAGCAAGACGGAGATGACAACCTTTTGTTCTGACCATGGCATCACTCTATCCCACTCCTCCAATTATTACCCCCAGGGAAATGGATTGGCTGAGTCAAGCAACAAGAACCTAATTAGACTTCTGAAAAGAATGATCGGCGAAAACAAAAAGACTTGGGATGTCAAGCTCAAGTATGCCCTCTGGGCAGATAGAACAACAGTTAAAAGAATAACAGGAAAAGCTCCTTTTGAAATAGTATATGGGCAAAACTGTAGGCTTCCAATCAACCTTCAAATCCCTGTGTATGAACTACTGCGACAATGTTCCACTGAGCAAGAAGCCATGCAAGCAAGAATTGATAAGTTAGTAGAACTAGATGAAAATAGAAGGGAAGCATGGGATAAAATGGTGTTGGAACAAGAAAGAATAAAAGGAACTTTTGATCAACGGAGCAGAAACATAAATTTTGGAGTTGGTGATATAGTTTTACTGTGGGATAAGAACAAAGAGAAACCTGGAAACCATGGCAAGTTTGAAAAGATATGGATGGGTCCCTATCAAATAAGTAGAGTTGCAGGTAAAAATTCCTTTTGGTTGGAAACATTGGATGGGTACGAATTGGAGCTGCCAGTAAATGGGGTACTGTTAAAACACTACTACCCCCTTATTCCTTTTGAATGACTATGCCTTGCCTTGCCTGTTTAGACTAGGTAGTTTCTGAATAAGCTCATTTGAGCAGTAGGATTTGTGTGATTTTTCTTTTTCTGTGTGCCGAGTATTGTCCCGTTTTTCTTTTTCTGCCTGAGTTGAGTCTTGCTCCTTCCTAAGCTTGTTGCTCCTCCTGCATGCATTTAAGAAATTTTAGTTGTCATTTTTATTGTTGGCTGCCTGTGCAAGTTTGCCTGCTTGAAGAATTTCTCTCTTCCTCCTGCACAGTAAATAAAATGAATAATATATGCCATGATTAGTTATATTTATATGCATTTCAGTTTATGTTCAGTTTTATTTTATTTTTATCCCATACATGCTCCATGATGGTATTCTAGTGTTTGTGAGAGCAGGAACAGGTGCAAGATAAAAGTTGAAAGCAAGGATGGTGCAGTGCTGGATTGAGGATTGATGCAGAGCAGTTCGAGACCAGAGATTCTGAGATTCTCAAGCGCTCTCTCCCTTAGAGCACTTGTCCCAGCAGGAGCCAGATGTTATCACACCATAGTAGCAGGGCTACTATTCTTGTACAGCAGATATCTGCACATTCCAGAGCTTACATTATTCCAGAGCATGGCTATATATTATGGATCACTCATGATCAGAGCAGTATATTATTCAGATTTATATATGACCTTGTGTCAAGGCTGAGCCTTGAGAGTTCAGATTAGATGACTGATGTGACCACTTATCCCATTACAGTTTCAGTTCAGTGCCTAGAGATGTACTTCAGCAGTGTTTCAGATGATGCATGATGATTGCTATTATGATGATGTTGTATGATCTATGGATATGTTCTCACTGATAGTGGATTATTAGCTTGTTGATTTAGTCATGATTATAGCATGTGCTTGGTATATTATTCCTGATGTGGCAAACTATTTAAAATGAACTGAAAAACTTAAAATGGACAATTGCTTGCACTTTTAGGTCATCTAACAAAACTTACTGGTATTTCACCTTACATAGACATGGTCTTTCCCGACACCAGTTGTCTGCTAGTGTAGGCTCCATATCCACTTGCCTCCATCCATACATGACCTTCCTGTTTGACTTTAAACCCTGACTGGTCTCATTTGACTTTCTAATACCGAGGACTTCCCCGTTTTTCTACCTCTGTGTTTGGACCGCATCCCTGTTTATTCAGTGTCTCGGCTCTGAGTTGGTGACAGAACTTGCCTTTGGTAAGTTGGATTGTAGGCCTAAATCATTCTGGTCGGTTGTCCCGATGTTTGGCATTGGCTCGAACTCCCCCTAGTCACTTGAGATGTTGTTGGCTAAAACTGAAAGCTCATGTTCTACCTGTGGAAACTAAATGAATTCGCCCATGGAAACAAAAAAAAGGGGCAAGAGCAATGAAAAGCTAAAAATACTCCTCGAAGAGTATAAGAAAGGTCCAAAAAGCAATAGTTCTTAAAAGCTATATCTAAACAATTGCTGACCTTGTGAAAATATGAAAAACATGCCCTGGATGCAAGCTGCAACTAGTTGTGCTTCTCAGCACATCTGAAATCCGAAGGGTTATGTAGGCCAAAAAGGCCATGGAAATAAATTGAATGATCCTAATGAACTTGGATCAACTTGATGTAGACATGATGCCTAAGTTGAATAAGCACTCTCTAAACAACTTATCCATTTGTGAGGCACAGCCATCCCCCGTGTTCTTTTGTCCAACACAGAGTTTGTAGCTTCCCCCTTTCCCAGTCCAAAGTATTTTTGAGTTAAGTTAGACAAGTCAAACCCTTGGCCCAACCTTGCTCCTAGCCTTCATCCTTCACTAGCAGTTTGACCATGTCCAATGGGTGAGTTTGTCATTTGAACTATGGTGCAAGTAATTTTATATAACCACGGAATATATTAACTTGATTAATGCCACTGAATGGAATTTATACTTTGAGCTTAGCTATGGGAATGATTAGAGAAACATTGTCTTAATCTACTGATGTGATTTATCCTTGATTATATATTCTTGGGATCCGTGATGATGTGGACCATGTATGGATGATTATTGATGATGATTTATGGTCTCACATGTTTGATGATGATATCATATGATGGACATATGATACAGATGATGTTTGATCCAGTTCAGCAGGTTATTATTATTATAGATCAGCAGATTATACATTGTCCATATATGGTGGACCCTACAGCTGGCCCATTAGGGCAACCCAGGGTGTATGAGTACTCATTCCTAGTGGATTTGGGTCTTCTGGATCCATTGAGACACTTATCTTTCAGTTCCGGGCACTTCTGACAGTGATTGATGCAGTTTTACACTTGTTGACCAGATTTGGGGCTGATTTCCAAGCCTGAGCAGCAGGGGCCCCGAGAGGCCAGTTCACCTAGGGCGCTGATGATGGAGGGGGTGGTCCAGCCACTTGTTTTTACCATTTATCCCCCCTCCCGGAGAGCCTGGTGGGCTCAGATTGACAGCGCTAGCACCCTAGGAGGCAGTTTTGGCACTTTCACAGTTCCCGAGGCAGTTAAAAAATGGGATAAAGTGGTCACTGAGGAAATCGATTTGGGCAATTGAGGCAAGGTTTTGGCATTTGGTTTTCACAGAGGTCTTCCAGGGTGATCTCACTATCTTCCAGTCAGTTTTCACCATGTGGGTATCTCCAGATTGATCACAGGAGGACATTTACTGCTCGACTGTCATGGATTCTGAGGACAGTTTTGGTCATTATTATTATATTGGACATATTTTACTATTTTATTGTGCCTTGGGGTGAGCTAGCAAGGATTTATACCTCCTAGCCCCACCATGTGCTTATTTTA
This sequence comes from Larix kaempferi, assembly GCA_027924585.1. NCBI lineage: Eukaryota > Viridiplantae > Streptophyta > Pinopsida > Pinales > Pinaceae > Larix > Larix kaempferi. The sequence goes on along the minus strand of BSBM01000687.1, from coordinate 3,002,547 downwards.
CCATGGTCCTAGTCATCATGAGGTGGATTATTGTACTTTTTACCCCTCTAGTGGGATGACGTCACCCTCCATTGTACCATTTAGTGAGGGCGCTATTGTTATGTTGAGTGATCCATGTGATATTATGTTATGGATTCATCCTAGCCATTGATTGTATGATGAGATCTTATAATCTCAACCACTCATTTGATGTAGTATTATGAAGTGGTATAGGGTTTTGGTCTTTATTATCCTATATAAGGAGAAGACCCCCCATTGTATAGCTCACCTTTGGAGCTCTGGAATATTGGAATAGAAGATTTTTTGTGGAGCACATCTCTCTTGGCTTGTGGATTCTCTTGCATATTGAATATAAAGTATCTCTTCTATGTATCATTGTGGATCTATGTGTTTTTGCTAACCTTTTGACAGGAAAGTCGAATTGGAGAGAGGAGGGCGACTTTTGGAGGGTTATTGTTGGAGGGATCCACATATTCTCTCTTGGGTTGATCTTGTGACAGGGAGTATCATTATTGTATCTTTGTGACATAGTTGATGCTTTCTATTACATCTTTCTACCATTTTCATAATCATCTTGCTTGACTCGTTTCTTTGATCTTGTCTTGTAGGAGGAGGACGATTTGGCTATCTTGGAGAAGGGAGATTTGGTTGGAGCACTTGGATCTCACTCTTGAATATAAACATAGGAGAATGCTATCAACTTGCAAGGTGGCCATAAGCAAATTGAGGTAAGATCTACAAGGTATGTGCCTCTTTCATCCATTCTATCTCCATTGGTCATAAAACCCTAATTAAATCAAAACCCCAATTTTTGTATTTCTTAGATCTACTTAGATCTAGCCCTCATTTTGAAAAGATATTGAAAACCCACCTCTATAGCATCCACCCCTAGTTGGATCTATAGTTTGGTGGTGATTGGCTAAGAATTGACCCATTTTTCTAAGACAAAAAGCTCTCCTTGACCTAAAGCGCACTTCCTTGAGGGAGGCTTGTTGGGCTAGATCTAGTACATGGGTATGTGAGATCCCGCTTGATTTGACAACTAGACACTTAATTACACATACCCATATCCTTACTTTGGTGAAAACTACCTTGTGGACATCTCTCCATGTTTTGAGGGGTTGAAACCCCCTTTTGACCTCATTGGTAACTTAAAACTTAGATCTACTAAGATCTACCCTTTTGATTCACTTGAAACTTTGAACATGCATAGATCGGGGTACTAGCATCCCGGATCTACTTTTTGGTGGCCATTGGACTTGGTTTGGTCCACCAAACCCCTCTTTTGCCTCTCCTTGAGAAAGTCGCACCCCTTGGGAGTTTTGAGTTGGACCACTTCTAGGAAGTGGGTGTTGGATATTTTGGTGGATTTGGAATGCCCATGCCTTGAAACCTAGGTCTAGACTATTCTTTTGTCCCGATCCACCTTGGGGATTGCATTCCTTGTTTTAAGGAATTGTGGTCCACTTTTGGTTATCACCTAAAAACCTAGATCTAGCAAGATCCAACCATTGGATCTCATCCAAACCACTTGACTTGGCTTCTAGGTGTCCCGATCTACACTTTGACATCCTTCTTGACTCCATTAGCCCATCCAACAAGGCACTAGTCCTTCTCCAAGCAAGGCGCACTTCTTGGGATTAGTGTCAAACCCTAGATCTAACACATGGGTAACCCTAGAACCAACTCTAACTTGTAGATCCAACCTAGATCTAGCCTATAGTACCATCTTCACACTTAGCTTCACCTTGTGGGCCCATCTAAAACCATTTCACACTTCCCAAGGCAATAAGACCCACTTGTGTAAACACATGGTACTATACTTAATAATCATACCCCATCAAGTGGCCTAAACCATATATAGGTTGAAACACTAACTATCCTTGATACCACCTTCAACCATGCCCTAAACATTAGGTCCATTTAGACTTGCATTGGTTTCCGTAACTTATCACTCATTCACCCTTTAAAACCTTTGCTTGGGTCCAATCAACTGTGATTGGGGTATAGGGTCTCCCCCTTGGTCTAGTTATACCTTGACCTAAAGCGAAGAGTGCCTCGGTTGACGTGACTCCCACATTGCATTGGGAACCGTGGCATCTCTTGGGTCACCTCTTTAGTTGCCTAACTCCTCTACCGTCCCGGATGGGATACCTTTAGGGGCAACTACAAGTTGTGTGATAACATTACCATTACTATGATTCAAGTGAGATCTCCCTCAAATCCTCACGTATATCCTCTTTCCTCACGTGTTTGCAAGGTGGATGGCTACCATTCGCTTGATGTGTATTACTATGTTATGGTGATGGTTCCAAGGTTGAGATGAGGGGTGCCTTGCCAAGGTGGAGGCCACCTCCCCATCTCCTTCAATGCAACTCGAATTTATTGGTGGGGGTTAACACTCCAAGCATGTTTGACATGGAATTTGACTGAGATTTGATCGAGTTCGATTTGATGACTCAAGGCCATTGGCTCTTTTAGTGCCAATTCGAATTAGGGTAGACTAGGCTCTTGCTTTTTGTATAAGTAGAGGCTCTTTGAGCTCTCTTCACATGGACTTTTGGTTGTAAACTTACTCTGCTAAAATTGTAAGAGTTTTGTAGCTATTGCTACATTTTGGAAATAAAGATTGGCTTTGGAGGTCTATGGTGTGCACTATGTGTTTGTGAGCAAAGCTTTCCATTATTGAGGTGATATTTGCTCTTGTTTCATTTATATATTTCATGCTTGATCATTGTTTAGCTTAGATCTCTTTCTTAAGAGCATAGAACAAATATTTGATGGTCCAAGTTATTTGTTTGTATTAGGCTTGATTAGTTTTAAGAGCACAAACTATAGTCGGTTATACTTGTTTGTCTCTTATTTCAATTTTGTCTAACACTCTAAGCATGATCTAGTTTGTTTGTATAAGTGGTGCATGTGTGTAGGTATTCAAAAGATAGAGTGGAGGTGAACTTGGTTGTCTCTCCTTCCTCTCCATCAGCATTTTTGCTCTAACATTTGTGCTTTCAGGAACCCTCCCAAAGACAAGATCTCAAGGTTACTTTTGAAGCTAAAAGTTTGCTTCTCTCCATCAACACAAAACACTTATTCAAATTGGTTACTTGGTTCCAAAAAGGCTTACCTCCTCAAGCCCTCTCTGTTCTCTCCTTGATTTCCTTGCCTTGATCTGCTAGTCTTTTTCTTCTAAGCCATCATCCTCCTACTTTCATTTTTCCCTAGATCTCACCCTTCCTCCTACTTTCGTTTTGCCCTAGTTTAGGCTTCCTTTCCCCTTTCGTTTTGGCCTCACTTTCCTCTTTCTTCTAGCTCTTGTTTTGCCTTTGTTTTCCTCCTTCTTGCCCTTTCGTTTCTCCTCTCTCCCTAGCTTCGTTTCCCTACTTTGCTAGTCTCCTTTACCCTTTCGTTTACCTTCCATTCGTCCCTCCTTCCCTTATCGCTTCCACTCCTTGTCTCCCTTTCTTCCATCTTCAAAAAGTGCGCTAAAATCACAACACAAAACAAACATTAAACTTGTTAGTGGTTAGTTTGTTTCATTTTTGTTAAAGTTAGTAGTTAGGCATTCTCCATATCTTACTTTGCATTCGTTTTGGTAGGATCTAGTTTACTTCTAATTTGTTAGCTTGCATCTCATAGTTAGATATTGCATCTAGGTTGTTAGTTGCATTTACACATTAGATCTCATCTTAAAAGTTAAAAGCTTGCATCATTAGATCTCACAAAAAGATAAAATTTGCATTTTTGCATTTTAGAGTTAGTTTCCATTTTGTTCAAAATTTGCAAGTAACTCTAGATCTCATTTTTAGTTTTTTTTAAGATCTAAGTAGTTTCACTTTTATTTTGATTTTCAACTAATGCTAAAGGGTGCCTTGAGTTGAAACTTTTGTGTAGGTGTTTTGAAGGAGAAAAGAAGCATTGAGAAACTTTGAAACAAGGAGATCTATACCCAAAAGAGAGCATTGAAGAGACTATAAGGATGATCCAAACCAAGAAACTATTTACACTCTCCTTTTGTAAAAGCTCTTAAGAGCTCCATATTTGTTTTCTAAGTTTCATTTTCTCTCAAAAAAGTCCTTTCAAGGGTTAAAATCCCAAGGCACTTGTACTTGATTAATAAAAAGGCTAAGTGGGATAATGCCTCCCATCTTTTGGTTCTTCTTTCCCATTTGGGGAAGAGTGTCTTATGTTCTTAGTTTAGATTTGCTTCAAGTTTTAGGAATAATTTCATTGTGTACTTAGAGTTTAAATTTTATTTCAAGTTTTGACCTGAGAAGTCTCTTGGGATTTGATCCCAAGTGCTGCATTGACTCTACATGCTGCTTCTCTTTCCCCACTGTGTGCTACGTACGACCAGCTAGCTGGAAGTTTCATGAATAGTGTGTTGAAGTCATTTGTAACTTCATTTTTGCTAGATTAGTTTCTGTTGTAGAACACTAGTTTCATTTGCAAGCATTTTATTTGTTTGCTATATCATTGTCTTTCATCATTTTACAATCTTTTTGAGCTATCACTTGGTTTATGCTTACAATCTGCTTGTCTTATAAAATGAACCAAAGTCTCTTGAACTTGCAATAACCCAAGTCAAGAGCACTCTCTGTCGGAGAGCATTCCCACTGCATATCCTTGCATCAAGCATATAGATTAGCTAAGTCTCTTGAACTTCCGTCTTAAGACGAAGTCAAGAGCGCTCTCTGTCGGAGAGTTGAATTGTGTGCTCTTAATCATAAAATACTTCCAACTCACATCCCCCAATAAAAATTATCTTCGTTGCTATCCTCCACTTAGTTTGCTCTGCCGACCCTAAGGGGTTGGGCTCGTACTCAAAATGGTGTTGGATCTGTTAATCTTGAAAGTGATAACATAATAAAATTTTCACCCCACAACCAACAAACCGGCGTTGCTATTTCGAGAAATACTCAGGTAGTGGGCAAAGTTCCTAAACCTGGTGGGGCCGGAAATCACTGTTGTCTTAGACTTCGAGGGTGGTTAAATCAGACACCTATCCTTGATAACTGGACGGTCCGTCATACCACCAGAGGGGAAGCCACTGAAAGTATACCTTTCCGGTTGGACTCATGCCTTTCTTTTGCTAGCCTAATAATCAAGATCACTAAAACTTTCAATCAACCAAGATAATTTGCACAACGATCTCACGAACATTACTATTGAGACTTGTATTTTAGCATCCCAAGCACTTATTGACTCCATTTGGCACTGGTCTTCAAAAATTATGTGCATTACCTTAATTTGGACTATTTGTCATTTATATTTTGAATCATATTGTGGATGCTTATTTAAATTTCAAGTCATCATATTTTTTTCATCTTAAATCATTGTGTTTCGTAACGTGGATTGCTTTACCTTGTGTTCATTTCATTATAAAATTGTGATCTTTCATCATTAAAAAACTCCTAAATAACACTCACCCACATCATCATACACCAAAAAACATTTAAAACATCAGAGCCATAGAAACTCTTTGTAGGGACTACCCCCCTCGGCTTCGTTAGGAGTTAGCCTAAACGGAGGAGCTGGGATTCAGGTGACAGTACGTAGCTCATTGATTGCCCCCAATGCCACACTTCTCCCACTTGTAGTGAGGAGACAACTTTCGAAAGATTTCTGCTGCTGGTGTGCATCTCGGCGGACAGCATATTTGGCGCCGTTGCCAGGGAATGAACCTTTTTGTTCCTGGACGACCTTAGTTTTTTCTAGTTTGTTTTACCTTTTTGATAGATTCTGATATCTATCTGGCGACTCCACTGCCCTTTTTAGTTTTCCTTTTTGGTAGATTTTTAGTCAAATCACTCTCAGAAATTAGACTTGAATCCACCTGGCGACTCCACTGTCAGTAAACACCTCAAGGTATTCAACTAGAAGAAATTTTGAAGGTTTACTCAGTTTCATCCCCGAACCTGAAAAGGTTTATAGGAGGAGATTGAATAAACTTACTTCTCGTAGGATACTTGAAGAGCTTGGATCTCAGTCTATTTCTGACATCCATAGTCTTTTTGTAGAAACTAACCTTGAAAACAATAATACTTGTTTTTCCGATACAATGGGTGATTTCTATTCTCCCCTTGATATTACTCAGATAACAGGTCAACCGCATGACATTCCAGACAAAGCTATCGACAAACTTCCCACTTTCACTGGCACTAATGCCATTACTGCTGCTTATCATCTCAAAACCTTCTCAAAGTGTATCAGTGGATATGTCAGAGATCCTGCCCACAAACATGACGATGTATACATGAAGCTGTTTGCTTTATCTTTAGATGGGGATGCTGGTGACTGGTTCATCGGTTTACCAAACAACTCTTTTGCAACCTTTGCTGCTTTTAAGGATGCCTTCACCAACAAGTATGGTGAGAAAAAAGAAGCCCGACATCAACTCGCTGCCCTAACGAACATCAAAAGAAGTGAGATGGAAACCATGGAAGAGTTCAATAAAAAATTCACCGACTTATCCAATGCAATCCCTACAGATTACAAACCTACTCCACATACCATATTGGTTTGTTACATTGAAGCCTTAAGTGGGGAAATGCAGTATAAACTTAGAGATAAAGAGCCCACCACTTTGTTACAAGCACAGGAAATGGCAACCAAGATAGATAAGAACATGCAGTCTTCCGGTAAGTCAAATCTTCTTGGTTTTTCAAGAGCTCAAACTCCATTAAAATCAACTGAGCATAAAGAGAAGGACCCTTTATCTGCTATAAAGGATTCATATGAGAAAAAGATGATGGATATGTGTGAAAGAATGGAAAAGGCTAAACAGAAACATTTGACTCAGATGAAGGAAATACAGAATAAAATCATAAACATGGAAAGAGCACAAGTTCAACAGGTTCAACAGATTCAACAAACTCAACCAGTTCAAAGAAACTACCCTCCAAAGACCAACTGGCAGAAAAAGGCTCCCAACCATGAAAAGAGGCCTCCAAATCAAATAGAGGCTACTAACATGACTGAGAACTACATACCATTTTGTAGGGCTTGCAAAGATTTTCATGAAGAATTTTCTTGGTACTTTGCAAACTATGTACAAGAACATGGATTTCCAGAGGGTAGTACCAGTGAACCAACATCAAGCGAGCCTGAATATGTAAATGCGGTAGGAGACATCCACAACATTCCCAAAGAGAGTTGGAAACAAGCTAAACAGTACAATCAGGAGTTGGATAATATGACTAAGAACTTTGGAGAAAGACCTTCCAATGAGCAAGTCCATAATATGCAAAAGTTTAAAGGGATTGGTTATCAAAGAAGAGCAAATCCTGCACTTGCCATACGACCACCAAAGGTAATAATTCCAACTGAATCAAATGAATTTAGTAAATTGAATTTTGATTGGAGTAATTGGTTCAATACAACTAAAGTGCCTGTACTTGTAAATGAGCTTTATAAAATTCCTGGTCAAAAGGAAAAGCTGTTGAAAGCACTTGCAATACCCATCTCTACTTGTACTCCTACCCCTAGTCCACCTACTCTTACTCCTCAAACCCCTAAGAAGGTCACTGTCTCAGATACTGTAGAGCAACCTTCAACTAGCTATGGCAATGCTCACGAGGATCCTCCTGTAATCTTGCATACTAGGGAATCAAGAAATGAAGCTCATCCACCTTTCTATACATCATTGATGATAGGTGACCTTCTTCTACATAATTGTATGTTGGATTCAGGATCTGGTGCAAATTTAATGACTAAAAAAGTTATGCAACAACTTAAGTTGCAAACCACTAGGCCTTACCAGAATGTATGTGCCATGGATCCAGACCTGTTAAAGTTGAAGGGATGATCGAAAACCAACCTGTTAAATTGGCTAAGTATCCGAACATCCATGTTACCATGGACATCCTTGTCATAAATGTGCCTGATAAATGGGGGATGTTACTTTCTAGAAAGTGGGGTGCAACTTTGGGTGGGTCAATACAATTAGATTGGTCATATGCAACTGTTCCTGCATCAGAAGATTCACTTGTCAAACTGCACACTGAAAAGGAAAGAAGGTACCATGTTGAAAATCCTCAAAGACCATCAAATGAATATGTCTACAATATTGATGAAATGGGAACTTATCAAATCAACTCTACCTTTTTAGATCCCATTCATGAAAAAGTTGATGAGTTGTGGAAAATGAAATTTGATGGGGCTTTTTCCAGAGCTGGGAAAGGTGCTGGCATAATCATAACCTCACCCAAAGGAAAGGATTTCAACTTTGCATTCAGGTTAGAGTTTGAGGCCACAAACAATGTAGCAGAGTATGAAGCACTTCTACTAGGCGTTGAAATTGCTAAGGACATGGGTATAAAATTGCTTAGTATAAAAGGAGATTCAGATTTAATAGTGCAACAAATTAAGGGTCATTTTGCATGCAAGTGTAAAAGACTTAAAAGGTATAGAAATGCAATATGGGACACCATGGAATATTTTGATGCACTAAACATAGAAGCAATCCCTAGAGATCAAAATAGTGCGGCAGATAGATTGGCAGTTGCGGCATCCACCCTCCAACCATCAGATGAGATGTTGAATGGGGACTGTACCCTTGAAATTAACTATAGACCATCAGTCCCAGACAACATGAACCATTGGCAGGTTTTCAAAGACAATGAACAGATCCTGAGATTCATTCATAACTTAGATGAATTCTCGAATTTCAATGTAAACATACAAGAGGAAGGCAAACAGTATCAGGAATATAGCCAACCCATCAATCCAATATCACGTGGCTTAACTAAACTGGAAAACATCTTTGACAGACAGGATGGGAAGAAAAATAACATTGACCAAATGAAACCAGGGGATTACATTGAGGTCAATATTGGATCGGAAACAAATCCAAAAATTATAAAAATTGGAAAAGGAACATCAGAAAAGGAAAGGAATGCATTGATAAGCTTAGTCAAAGAGTATAGAGATATATTTGCATTTACTTATGATGAGTTAAAAGCTGACAGGGAGGATGTGTTCCAACATACTATCGCTCTTAAACCTGAAATGCAAAATGCTTAGCCTTTCCGACAAAAACTTAGGCAAATAAATCCTAGGTTGGCCCCTATTGTCAAAAAATAATTAGAGAAAATGTTGGCAGCAGGTATTATAGCACCCACTCGACATACCTCATGGTGCTCCAACTTAGTTGTGGTTAGAAAGAAGAATGGGAGCATCAACATTCGAGGAAGGTTAGGGACGATCAGAGCTCAGATCTGCTGAGATCCGGTCCGGTACGAGCATCAGAGATCCAGAGGGGAGGGCGCACTTCTGCATGCAGTGGAGGTCGCATTCTTCAGAGGGCAGTCTTCAGAGAGAGCAGATCAGAGCAGTATGATACAGAGAGGCAGATCAGTTAGAGGCACCTGTAGAGATACTCAGATCTAGTTTAGCAGTTAGGGCTTACTCTTCCAGTGCATGCATCAACTGATGCATGCAGATCTAGAGTCTGTCCGGTTCAGGGATTAAGTTACCTTTGAGGTAATACTGTATTGCACTTGTCCATTTATATATATGCTCTAGGCTCGAGAGAGAAGATAGCCCCACAGTTTGTTGGTTTTCCCTAGTTGGGGTTTCCAGGGTATATTTGGTGTTCTTTGTGTGATTGCATGTGTTTCAGTTTGGTAATGAGATCTAGCTGTTGAGTTTATAGTTTATATTTATATGAGCATGTATTGATATCGAGACTCAAACTGCTTGAGTTCTCACCCTGGGCTTGAGTTCTCAGGGTGATTCAGAGGGAGTAGTGATCTCTGAATCAAAGATTTACATGCTAAAGTGAGCTTATTCAAAGACCTACCTACCCTACTCTAACCAGTCAGACAAATGCTAAGTAAAATCATAAATCCAGTGCAACCATTCATCAAACAGGTTAACGATTCTTCTTTGATTTTTGTTAATAAACCAAGTTGATTTTTGTTAATAAACCAAGTCAGGATTGGATTAAAGATTAATGAATTTGATAGCACAATCTTCTTGATTTGTTCAAAAATTTCAAAAAGGTTTGAATGGTACAAAATGAAATCATGCCAAGAAGAAGACTGACTGATGCAAATATCCTCCATCAAAGAATTTATAGGATCATAAAAATTATGCAAGTTAATCTTCGAGATGGATGGAGGGAAAATATTCAATGAAAAATTTGACTTCCCTCGACTTATATTACTTTCTTCATTCACTTCTCCCGCATATTCAATTTGGTTCTCCCTGGGATTGATGATGAAACAAAAACCAAGTGGAGACAAATTAAAGCTTAAAAGACGAAAAAGCAAAATCAAGCCCACTTGCTTAAAAATAGAGAAAAGATGAAACTGATCTCTAAACACCTTTTCTAGCCACCAAGAATGATTGATAAATTGACAACAAGCATTATTATTCCAAAGTGATTGAAAAGGGAAATGAAGTGTTTTTTCTCCAATTATGTGACAATGCTCATACTTCCTATTGAAAATTTCAGAAGCAAAAGATTGACTAGACCACAAACCCAAAGAAGATTGAAAAAGCTGGGATGGGAGGGTGGATTGAAAATATGTACATTCTCCCAGATATATAAAAAAATTTGACCTTGGAATTTGACAAAATGAAAGGCCTTTTAAAGTAACACTCTTTGTTCTAGGAATGATTTCAAGTTTTTGATCAAGTCTAATACTTACTATCTGAGGACAAGATTCACCATAACTATCTAACTCCAAGAATTGGATAAAGTTATCTTGATTAAGGATAGAAAAAGGATAACTTAAAGACTCACTATAAGAAGTAGAACAAAGATTAGAGCATCTAATGTGATTTACTAACTCATCCTCATCTTGAGATTGACCTTTCATTGATTTATCATTAAATTCATATGAGGGTAAATGATCATTTTCATTTAATTGATCAGGGAGAAAATTAACAAGTTTATTTATATCTGGATTATTTGCACAATGATCACGTGAAATCACTACAAAAGGATCTTGGTCGATGTTCCTACTTTCTTCTTCTTCAATAAGGTGATAAGAAATTGAATGATCACTAATGATAGAATAACTAATGAGTTTCTCTTCAGGAGGAACCTCAATAGACTCACTAATTACAAGCTCAACCTCAAAAATTTCCTCAGGATCAACACTAGGGCTGCCTAAAAATTGATTTGAAATTTCGCTATTCATGCAATGATTAGGGATTTGACTTTCGATAGATTCAAAAGCGGAAGACTCATTATCAAAAGAAATTAGGCAGTAGGGTTCATCTCCAGATGTTGACAATTCAGTTGATACTTGATTATTAATTGATTCAACAATAGGATCGGAAAGGGGAGGGTTTTAATCTTGGATTTGATTTGAAAAATATATATCATCGTATTCATTTCCCCATTCTTCTAAGAATTTATGTTCAAACATGTCATATCCGGAAACGCTATTGGTCGTCAAATTCAAGAACCAGAGCTCAGCTCTTCCTTGGAAATATGAGGCCAATAGTTTCATACATACATCCTCATGGGTTATAGATAATTCGTTAAAAATTTCCCTACTAAAGACGTCGAGGTGCCTTTTAGCAAAGATCTCATAACTTCCATCGAATTTAGGCAACTTTTCACGGGCTTGATGAGGAATATAATGAGGATACCCAACAATTTTTGAGAAGTCAAAAACTTTCAATCGATCGAAAGTCCTTGGCCGCTCAGAAGCAGCCATGGATGGCAATTACTAGAAAATTCAGGAGCTTAAATACAAATTGATGCACCCCATGGGTTCTAGATATGATAGGATCGATCACCAATGGAGTCGCTTTTGTGGTGTTGCCAGGTAAACTATTGATCTTGTTTATCGAAAGATATGTCGTTATGATAGCGGGGAGAGATGAGTGAAAATGGATGGTTATGAATAATTTAGGAACATAAATGATAACCATCAAATTACAAGACTGGATGTGATAAGATATGAATTACGCACGGACACTCGCAGACACCTGAGGTAAGCCTCTACCTCCCCGACAACGACGCCAAAAATGTTGGCAAAGAGAACGGGAGTAGAGCTTAAAAAAATATATGTCGAACCAAGGTAGGCCTCTACCTTCCTCGGCAGTGACGCTAAAAATGTTATCACACAACTTGTAGTTGTCCCTAAAGGTTATCCTATTCGGGACGGTAGAGGTGTTGGACAACTAAAGAGGTGACCCAAGAGATGCCATGGTTCCCAATGCAAGCTGGGTGTCACGCTAACCGAGGCACTCTTCACTTTAGATCAACCCTAAGCAAGACCAAGGGGGAGACCCTAGCTAACCAATGAAGGATAGCGAACCCACTCAAGACCTCCTAGAGAAATGTGAGAGTGAAATATGAAGAGATCAAAGGGGGATAGATCTAGATCTAAAATGGATAAGTGGACCCAAAGAGTTAGGGCTTGGTTGAAGAGGCTTATGAGATGACAAATGTTCAACCAATGAGAGATAATGTCACTTATAGGTTTAAAGTAGTAGATTTAGATAGATCTAATGCCAAGTATGGATATCCAAGTGGGGCGCCCACCCTTAAAATGAGGAAAATGACCAAAAAGGGGCCCACAAGATGAAGATCGAGGTAAAATGGCACTAGGGGGTTTGCGATGATGTAGATTTGACAATTAAACAAGGAATGAGCAATACCCACGAACTGGATCTAGCAAATGGCCACCTACCCAACAAGTGTGACCTCCCTTGGAGAGGCCTAGTGCCTTAGATTGGGGGGTAAATGGAGTTGGATGTCCACCAAACTTTAGATCGGGAATGTTAAGATGATTATAAAGGTGAATTTTAATTATTAATCCCAAATGATAGCTAGATCCAAGTAGATCTGAAAAATAAGAAATACAAGGGTTTTGACTTTTAAGGGTTTTGAGATCTAGAAACAATGGATAAGCTAAGGAAGTAGAATACGTACCTTTTAAGCGTACCTGGATAATGAGATGAATGTCGGTTATGACGAGGATTACTTTCCCACAGATCAAATGGAAGATTTTGCAATTTCTCTTGCTAGTGCGATTTTCCCAAGTCCACAAGTGCGCCCCTCTCTTCCTGCAAAACCAAGGAGACAAAGCTCAATTAGCCAACAAAACGAGGGTAGATACAAGCTAGAGACAAAAGATAAAAAATGATTGGTACAAAGACAAAATCACTCCCTGTTTGAACCACAAATTTGACAGAAGATTGCAGGGCAAGCCTCCCCACCAATGCGCACTCCTCCAAATCGACCTCTTCACATGTAAATCGAAATAGTGGAAAAAGATACAAGATAGCTGCAAAATATCATCCTGTGCAATGGAAAAAGCATTTACAATCACCATAGCCAAACACCCATATCAAGATCCAAGATGTGCTCAAAAAGTATTTCTTCTATTCCGATAGCCAAGAGCCAAAAATATCTAGATGCCTTTACAAGAGGGGGGTTTCTTCCTTAAATAGGAGGAGAGATACCAAAACCCTAAACCACTTTTGAAATGAGTGGTGGAGATCAAAAGATCAAATAATACAATCAATGGCCAAGATGAGCCGATACAAATATGACATGGATCACTCACATGAGGGGGGGTGCGCACTACATAACGAAGCCCTAAGGGGGGGGTGCGCACCACATAAAATACACTAAACATCAAGTGTGCCACATAAAGATGACTAGGACAAGACTAGGAGCACATGGTGGGGCGAGGAGGCATTACTTTCCTTCACTAGCATCACCCCATGGCACAATAATATAACATAAAACTCAATGACATGTCCAAGTGAACAAATGATCAAATATTGGCCCCCTCATCTGGGAGAAAAATACATCAAAAGACAACTTGTAGACTTTGTGGACCCCATTGAATGCTGTAAACTGATCTGGAAGGAGTGGGATACACCACAGATGATCTCTGAGAAAACCACATGCCAAAACCTTGCCTCAATTGCCCAAATTGATTTCTTTAATGACCTTTTTATCCCATTTTTATCCTACCTGGAAATCCATCGAACTACCTGAAAACAATTGTTTGGTGCTTGGGCACAAAAACTGACTGTACCATCATGTTTGGAAGGGGGGTAATGTAGTAATAACAAGTGGCTGGGCCACCCCCTTCCTCTGTAGCGCCCTAGGCAACGACTTGCCTCCAAACCTCTCCTGGACAGGCCAACTCAGCATGGCCAAACTAGTCAACTGGCGGAAAAATGCTCATATCATCTTTGAAAGTGTCTGAAATTGAAGACAGAGTGTCTCAATGGATCCAGAAGACCCAAATTTACTAAGGATGAGTACTCATACACCCTGTGGCATCCTGTAGAATCATCTGTAGCATCCACCATACCTGGATAATAATAATATAATGGTCTGGAGACAATAATAATCAATAAAAAGTACATCAACCATCATCTGAAAATTGTATCCACTGTATGGATCCACAACAAGGTGCATCAAGGACCATAGATCATAATCATATAACATAACTGGCCCAACTCATCATGGATCCCAATGCATGACTTGGTCAAACTAGGTTTGACCATGTCAAAACTGATCAAAATATGACCCAGGCTAGGAGAGCCTGCTGCTGCAAGTGCAAATGGTTAAGACATGCTCTTTTAATCATACTCAAAGCAAGACTTAAAGCATAAAGCACTATTTCACTGGCAATTAACATTTAAATATAATAAATTATCAAGTTTAAATAATAGTTTACTTACAAAGCACCTCAAGAATATACTCATTCTATAGACATGATCATTTTGCTAGCATAGGGTGAAGGCTAAGAATCCAAGGCTAGGCAAAGGGGAATGACTTGACTGACTCAAAACTGTGATACTTTGGATAAGGGAAAGGGTATTACACATTTAAGCATATGTCGGATAAAGAACACAGGGAATGGTAGTGTCTCACAAATGGATAAGTTGTTTAGAAGAGTGTTTATTCAACCTTGGCAAGAATGTCTACTACTAGAATCGCCATAGACTAGGTGTTAGGCCAACTGTAACTTAAGGTTCTAGGGGACACTTAGAATTAGCTGCCCCTTGCTCCATCTCATATCATAACCCGTAGGCTCTGTTGTCTGCCAAGATGCACATTAGCAACATAAATCTTTCGAAATGTTGTTTCCCAAGTGGGAAAGGTGTGGCCTTGGGGGCACGCAAAGAGCCAGGTGCTGTCACCTGATCCCAGCTCCTCCGTTTAGGCAAACTCCTAACGAAGACAAGGGGGGTAGTCCCTAAAAAGAGTTGTCTAAGGCTCTTTTGTTTTAAGTTAGTGTTGGTGATGTGGATGGGTGTTATTTATGAGTTTTTTGTGATCACAGATTTACAATAATTGAAAATAAATAAACAAAGATATACTTGCAATAATTTAGAGATACACCACTGGTTGACAACTTATAGCAATAACATCCACAATGAGACAAATTAAAGCAGTTTATACATGCACTTCCGATAGATAAAATAAATGAAACAATAGAAGAACCAGTGCCTTATGGAGTCAAATAATATGCTTGGGATGCTGAGATACAAGTCTTGATATGGTGCTTGAGATCATTTTGCAAGTGTTCTTTGTAAATTTTATTATAAATTTTGTGGTGATCTTGATTATTAAGGTGAAGGAAATTTCCAATATACGCAGAGGTAATGGAAATATGTCTGGAAAATGCTTTAGGTGGTTCCGTTCAAGGACATGTTGGACTATCCAAGTTTACGAGACATTCAATAACTAACCAGCCACTGCAAACGAGGTATAGCTACCCAGCGCCCCCAATAAGGATTTGCCCACGTTAGAGTATTGACGATCGCACCGGATTTTGGTTGGTTATGGGGTGAAAATTTTATTATGGTTAAAATTGGATTAAATGTGAACAATTAAAAAGCCTATACCGTTTCTGTGTATCCCAACCTCCCAGGGTAGGGTAGAGCATATGCGGTATAAAAATGGTAAATTCCAATTTTAAGGGGGAGATGTTGTGAAAGTGCAAGAAGTGAAACAAAAGCAACTCTCCGACAGAGACCACTCTTGATCCGCCTTATGGCGAGATTCAAGAGATTTAAGATGCACGGAATTAAAGCACTGAAATGGAAAACTAATCTACCCAAGAATCTCTTTCAGTTTTAAGGCCTTACTCGGGAGAGCATGGGGGTTAGTAAATCAAAATGAAAAGCAGAAATGACTCTCCGATAGAGAGCACTCTTGATCCACTGTTGAGTGAGATTCAAGAGATTTTAGTTCTTTTTAAGTTTATCAATTTATATCAAACAAAAATGAACTACTTAAGCAATGACAAACAACTAGCAATTAGTGGAATGGAACTACTCTAAGAAAGTAAAACTGAGCTAAGTACTGAAATCAAAACTAAGCTAAAGATGCAAAAAAGGACATGCCAAACACAACACACTTCCCCCAAATAGGGGAAGTAAAAGAAAATGTGGGAGCCGTAATCCCACACAGCTTATTAATAGTTACAATACTTCGGGCTTTTATCCCTTGAAAACTTGGAAAAATGAAATAGAAGAAGCCTTAGTGGCTTTTACAAAAAAAGGTTTTTAAAGTCTTCTTGGTTTTGATCTTCTTGTTTAAGACTTATTGTTCAAATCTCCGAGTCTCTGGACTTATTTTGATTGTTTATCTCTTCAAGTACCTGAAACAAGCACACTTCAAGCACCCATTATTTGTTAATCAAAACAAAACCAAATTGAAACTAGATGCAACTAAGATCTAGGCTAAATGAACTAAATTGCAAAAGAACTATGAAAGTAAACTAAGTGTAAACTTAAGAAGTGAACTAAGTACAAAACATGAAATCGAAACCAGATGTATGCATGCTAAGTATGAGTTTGAAACTAACTAGGTAAATGCAAGTTAAAATCTACACTAAAACTTAACAAGAGGAAGTGTAAGAGTCAAAGATCAAAGAGAAGAAAAAAGAAGCAAAGAAAGGAAAAAGATAAGGCTGGAAAAGAGAGTTTGGGACAGTCAAGCAGTAGATAGGAGAGCTGCAAACTAAAGGAGGAAGAGGGCAGCCAAAGGTAAGGCAAAGGGCTGCTAAAGAGACAAGTATAAAGCAGAGATAAAGTGAAAGGGAAAAAACAGTGAGAAGAAGCGAGAAAAATAGAGCGAAAAAAGAACAAAGAGAGGGAGTCAAAAACACAGAAGAGGGGCAGCAAACAGGGAAAGAAGAGAGGGCTGGAAGGTAAGGAAAAAAAAATGGTTTAAAGAGGTCAAAACAGGCTGCAAAACAGTGTTAGGACAGCCAACAGTAAGGGAGAAAAAGAGAAGAAATAAAAAAAGGCTTAAGTGAGCTGAAAATGGTGTGAAAAAAAGATGGGAAAGAGAAGAAGCTAAGAGCAATAAAAGACAAACAAGGAGAGGAGAGAGCCAAAGTTTGAAGGATGATAGGGAAAGTTTGGTCCACAACTTTGCTAAGTAGAACAAGTAACCAAGAGTTTAAATGATTTTAATGGATGGATCTTTGAGCAAACTTCTCAAGCTCAAGTTTGAAGCACAAATTTGATCTTTTGAGAGCCCTGAAATACACAAATTTGTCAGAAAAGTAATAGTGAAGAGGAGAAAGAAGCAGCTGAGCTCAAGCTCCTACTTCACACTTGGGGGATCTGCACAATACACCACTTACAAATAAAGTTTGATCAAGCCTAGTATGATTAATTAAATGGGACAAGAAGAGCGTCAATATTATCGACTACAGTTTGCTACTTCTAAATCACATGAAACCAAGCATCAATGAACAAATCGAAACCACAAATGCTCACCCTAGGGACTTAAGAAATACTTCTAAGCTAGAAGCATGATCAAAGCATTTATAATGTAAGAAGCATAAAGGAACAATATCACCTTAATACAATTGAAGCATTCCTCATGAACAAATTGAGTACACCATGTAGACCTCCAAAGTCGCTTTTATTCCAGATAGCAAAAGCTAAGAACTATTACAAATTTGGTAGAGTAATCTTGCACAAAAAATCCCTCATAAGAGAGCCAAAAGGCCTCTCCTTTATACAAAAATTGAGTACCTAAAACCTAAATCGAACTTGGCATAGATTGAGGTCGAATTCCAATCCAGAGACAATCTTGGAGTGTAGATTGATGAGTTAACACTTGAGTTTGGTTGTTGTGAGTGGGGAGGTGGCCTCCACCTAGGCAAGGTGCCCCCCACTCCTTTTAGTTAGCATCACCAAGCCAATGCGCATCCTTCACATAGGAAAGTCGTGAGCATGCAAGGAGGGCGTGAATCCAATCTAGAATGAATGCTTGGAGTTGGATTGAAGATAGAATCGAGTTGTGGGAGTTAAAGCTTTGTGAGGTGGCCTCCACCTAAGCTAGGCGCCCACCATTCCATAAATGCATAACCAACAATCCATTTAAAGCTTGCCACATCAACCAATTCGTGATCCATGAAGGAGAGGGCGAATTCCTTGATTGAGATTGATTTGTGGTGACTGGATAGTTAACTGAAACTGATCTGAGATGATTGGAATCTTCATAAATGCTAATTGCCATGTCATTTAGCCTGTTTATTTAATCCATTTGGATTATTTTGGAGAGAATTGGATTATCTCCAATTTAATACTTTTCGATTATTTTAATTAATATTTATCTTTTATTGATTTTTTGAGAAAATATTAATTAAATGGCTAAATGACTGTCCGAAACTAAGGATAAGTGGGTTTGGGGTTTAACTGGGATTTTTGGCTTAGGAATTGAACCTCCAATCTTTTAAATCCACCCTCAAACCACTTAATTCTTACAAACTGAAAATTTTCAATTAAAATAATTGAAAAAATAATAAAATAATAAAAAATGAAAAGCCAACAGGTCCGGTAAAAAATTTTCGGACAACATTTTAAACCACCTAGGGACGTAGGAAATGACCATCTAACATACAAATAGTGTCTAGTAGGTTCATATACATCAGTTGGACTCTAATAACCCCCTAAGGCCCAACTTTCAAAATCGGGCATTCCAGTTTTGGAGGAAGCAGGAGAAAAACTCATCGATTATTACTCGGCTAAAGGAAAAGCATAATCGACAAGTGAAAAAACTCCCTGGAATACCTTAGTTGATAGTCAAGTCTTGGGGAACCGAGCCACTCAAACTCCTACTAGCACACTTATTACAAAAAACCCCATAGGGCATGGTCATTTCAACAGAAAAATAAAACTGGCTAGCCAAAACTGGCTAAGTCTGAAAACTGAACCTTTGATACTTTGGAAATGAACATGGATCATGTTCAAACACTGGCAGCTCAATGGAAGTTCAACTATTGTACAAAATAGTTGGCGACGGGCTCAATGAGGAAAATTTCACATAAGGCTAGCAGTCTTTAGATTTGGCATTTATTTAACCACTGCTTTATTTGAGCCTTTCATTTCATTTACTTGGCCAACAATCTTTAGATTTAGCATACATTTATCCATTGCTTTTTAGGCCATTTAGGACCCCTCTTGGATTTTGCATGTGCTTAGAAACACAACTAATTGCAGCTTTCATCCGGGGTGCATTTGCATTTAATTGCATTTCACAGCCCTGTTCACTGGGCTTTAAAAGACGTATATCAATAGTTTCCAAAAAGGTAGTACATTTTGCTTCAGGTTTTAGCCAACACAATTCAAGCAACAAGTTGCCAACTCAGAGCCGAGACACAAGTTTAACATGAATGCTATCCAACACAGAGGAAAAAATGGGGAGGTCCTCCATATCACAGGCTGAGGTGTAAGTCAGGGTAACAACCAAAAATATAGGGAAGGTAACAGATGGATGGTGAAAATGAAGGTGGTGCCTAAGCTAGCAAGCCATAACGGTGGGAATGATCATGTCCACACTCATAAGAGGGTCAAACCAACGAGTATAAGTCAAGAACTTCTTAGTGCAAGTAATACAACCATTTATATAATCAATAGAAACCATTTTCATTTTGTAAAGATAGACTGCCAGATCCTGACTACTATATACCAAGTCAAGCTATCAAAATGACTAAAACAACAGGATAATGAAACCAATGCACATCATATACCTGCTGAGCCATATACCTGTATTTGCTGCCTGGACCAACTGTAACCACTAAGAACACTGCTGCTGAAGCTACAAACACTGTACTGTATCTGTATGGGATAAAAGGTCATCTCAGTCATCAAATCTGAGGTCAAGAGGCTCAGCCATGGCATAAGGTCTACTGCATGTCTGATATAAGGCTGCTCTGATGTGTGAGTGATCATAAATATAACTACTCATCATAGTTGATCTCACTGAAACTGTGTAAAGGCAAAGCTCAAAAATTTGCATATAATTGAACTGCAATCATGGTAGCCCAGCTACTATGGTGTGATAACAGGTCCATGCTTCCTTCTTGGAACACCTCATAAATGAGATTTTCAATAAAATCATCAAGAGCTTCTAACTTAAACTCTCTTTCTTCATATATGTCATATATGGGATTCTCAATTATGCTCTCAAAGGATTCTGGCTCATTATTTACTTCTTCAGACATGGCATAGATGGGGTTCTCTATAAATGTCCATTTATCATCATCAACATCTATGTCATTCGTGAGTGACTCTTCATCACTCATATCATGATCCGGGGTATATCTATCTTCTTCATGCTCATAAACCTCCTTTTCAGAAAAAAAAGGTCATAGGGAAGGAAACCTTCCAAACCATCATCATTATACGCATTGCAAACTTCTTCATGAATTTCAATACAGGCTTTTGCAATGATTTCTTCTGGAGGTGGATCAGAAGTACAAATGTGCTCATCATCATTGAAATAGTCTTGAAAAAATTCCTACTCTTCAACATTTTCTGTTGAGGTAACATGAGGAGAGTCTTTAATAATATCTTCAATGAATGGTTCCTCATGCTGTTCTTCAATGGGATCAACATGAGTCTCCAAAAATGGCGTGTCATACATCATGTTGACATTGGATAACTCAAGCTCTTCCTTATGAAATTATTTTGAAGGAAAGAAGTAAGCAAGAGTGTTTCTAATGTATAATTCAATATCAAATAACCCAATATGATCATATATATGCCACTGCCTCAAAAATGTCTCAAAGAAGTTAATGAGGGAAGTAATAGATTTATCAGGAAGGCCCTCATAAAACCAACATGAAGCATCCCCTTGCAAATAATAAGCAAACATCTGTATCATATGATCTTCATGGCATTTGTGATATTCACTCATTCATGCAAGGAATGTCATAACATGGAATCTGGCTGAATAATCCTCATCACGACGATAAAACATAGGAAGGGGATAAGATGTCTTTTCACCCTCAAACTTATTAGGAAAGCCTGAAATTCTAAAGTAATCAATGGGTGGTTATGCAAGGGAGATCCGAGCAGCAGTTTCTCTTCTCTTAATATCCATGTCATAATAATTCAGACCTTGGTTTGAACTGATCAAGGAGAATCTCAAGTACTGAAAGAACAAAGTTGTCCAACAATGAGCTTTAAAATTTTATGTATTTGTATGGGCTTATCTACACACACAAATCTCAACAAAATATGAGATACAAGGGTTTTATCCCTACAATGGAGTCGCCATGTGAGAATAAAAATTTGCATTAAAAATACTCACAAAAATTCAACTTTTTGCTTTTCTTTGAAAAATTACAAAACTGAAAAAAGGTTACTGGAGTCGCCAGATGAAAATAAAAAGATCTACTATAAACATTCATCAAACAAAGCAAAAACAAAAAGTAGAAAACAAAATTCGTACTTCAGGAATAAAAAGATTTATCCCCGACAACGGTGCCAAAAGATGTTGCCGCCGGAATACGCACTCGAGGGTTATCGCAACAGAAATCTTCAGGATGCTTTGGTGCGTTCCTTGGGTGGCAAGTCTCGAGTCAAGTACTGTCACTTGATCTTGACTCTTCCGTTTAGGCAAAACTCCTAACGAAGCCAAGGGGGGTAGTCCCTATGAGTTACTTAGGCTATTTCAACGATTTAATTTGAATGGGTAAGTTTTTTAGGAGTTTTGAATAAGATTTAACTGAAAGCAAAAATCACTTGCACGTGGAAATTTAGATCAATAGCATAATAAAATCACATAACACATGAGATTTGAATCAAAGATTTAGACATAAAAAATAGACAAGATCAGTGCCAAAATGGAGTAAAAAATGTGTGCTGTTGTGTTTTAAATGTTGTGCGAGTGCTTCTTGGTCAGTTTTAGTTAATTATACGATGAAACTTGGTTATGATAGAAAGGGAGCCCCAGATATACCCTAAGGTACAAGGAGTAATGTCCGGAAATTTAATTAAAGGTGGCTCCTCACGAAGACATGTGGGCTGGAATGGAGTCTCGAGGGCGGTGTTCAACACTACACCAACAAGGGTGTAGCCTAACTGTGTCTTGAGGTCGCCTCCCAGTGGTTCTCGCTTTTCTTGAGAAATTTCCCCACACAATGATTAAGGTCCGAGTGTCGGATTTTCACTATGTTCAGGGTAGTTAATTTTATTAGGATGAGTTTTTATTAGATGTGAAGAATTATGGAGTAGTTGCAACTCTTTTTGATTTCCCACAGGCCCAAGCAAATGCCCGCAAGGGGAAAGAGCATACTTTGAGTTGGAAACTAAATATTTGTTCTATTTTGATTGCAAAAAAGACAAAAAGCTAAAGTAAAATGTTATGCTGATTACTACAGGCAAAGAGTATCTTTTCTGATCATCCGATCACGTACTCAGGCAAAGCCCTTTATGTGATAGTGAGAGTATACTTCGGGAAAGCAATGCCAAGTTCGTTACTTTGAAGCAAAAAGGAAAAGACTAAAACAAAATTTATGATGTTTAGAAATTGAAAGTATACAACATGTTTGTGTGTGTGTGATAATGTTTAAACATAAAATAAAACTTGTTAGAAAAAATCATGCCATAAAAATTTTGCGAATCCCCCCAGGGGGGATGGGGTGTGGGTGCTGGGTAGCCCACTTGCTCTTCTTTTTACTCGCTTATTACAATATAGAAATGCTTGAGATCCCTTGTAGAATGGGATCATTAAGCTTACAATACTTTGAAAAAATGAGTTTATTGAACAGGAGAGGTCTCGGGGTGCCTTGGATGGCCAAAACTTAAAAAATTCACTAGAGTTTCTCTCTTTTTTTTGTTAGACCTGCTAAAAACCAGCAAGTTATTAGTTTAGAAAAGTGCCCAAAAACACTTGTTTTTGGACAACCAACAAAAAATACTAACAAAACTTTACAAAACAATTCCAAGTGTAAAATGCAAAAAGTGAACACATGGATCTTGGCTTGCCTTTTGGGGCAGCCAATAAGAGCACTTTAGATTTGCTAAATATAAACTTCTGATACTCAAAAGAAGAAAGCTAATCTAACAAGCCTTTAGATCTAAAAATGATTAACTTGTAAAAGAAATACTTTCTTGAATTTAGATCTAGTTTAAACAAATGATTAATTTTTCTTTAAACAATCTAGATCTAAATATATGAGACTTATAAATCAGATCTGAAAATGATATGGAATTATTTGAAATCAGATCTAAGCAGTAAGCCTAAGTAACCAAAGAAAAATTGCTTTTTGTTTGAAGGAGAAGGAGATGAAGAGATAGGCCCGATGCCGGATGAGAATAACTATAGAAGCCTTCGGTGGAATGCTATTGGACTAAGCAACATGAAGGTTCTTGGAGAGAGGGTGGAAAATCTTGTTCAAGCTCCTATCCAATGGTGACTTGCAGCTACTCAGAAAAACACTTGCAAGATTGTTTGTGAGATCTAGTTACACATACATATAAAATTTTAGAGCAACATAGTAATAATCTTATTAAAATGTTAGATCTAAGTCTTTAAACATATATGAGCAAAAGAAAATGAGTAATAAGCTTATTAAACAATTTTCTTCCTATCAATTGAGAACAATCCTACCAAGACTAGATCCACCATACAAAAATGCAAGAGCAAAATAATCACATACAAATTACTTCAAACATGCGAGGCCATGATCATCCAACAAAGCACACCACACCAATGAGCCTCCAAAGCTTTTGCTTTTATTCCAACATTACAAAAATGGAATTATTACAGTGACAAGCCCTCTACTCATGCAACTCGAACTAGCTTGCAATGAGAGAGTGGTCTTGTTTAAATAGATTATGAGAGGAGGGGCGCATTAGCTCCAAGGAGAGGGCGAATCCATGGTTTGGTGTGAAGAGCGATTCATGGGAGAAGATTGAGGGAAGGCCTCCCACGTGAATCCTTTTGAAGGGATAAGCATCTAAGAAGGATGCGCCACCTCTCAAGAGGTAGGTGCATGCCTTCGTTGGGATCTCCATCACGCATGAAGGGGCCGCCACATGCTTGATATCGCCCATATAAGAGGGATGGCGTATCCCTTAAACGTAGCAACATGCCACCACATCAAATCGTAACCTTTAATCACTTTGATGATTCGTACATCCTTTATCACATGTGCCTTTATTCATTGGGCTGCCACATAACACAATCGCTCATGTAAGCATTCACGTGAAGGTAGAGAGGGGAGGCGCATCCAAAAAAAACATGAGGTCGCTATCCTAAGTTTGGATTTGTAACACATGCCTTTAATCAACTAATGGGGTCACCCTTCTTTTGACATGGCATGCCAACTCATTTGGCATATGCCAAATGCTTTTTTTTATATTTATTAATTTTTTCCTTGGTGCAAATTTGGTTTTTTTAACATTAAAATGCCATTTTATAGCATCTTTAAGGAATAATGCTCCCAGAGGCGACATAATCACCTAGAACATGGAGAAAGTGAGTCCTAAGGTAAAGAAGACGCTCTAAGCATCAAAACGAGCATCCCCATGACAAAATCTGCCTCCAGACCACTCTTTTATTACAATTTGAATTTTTCCATTTAAACCATTAAAAAATGGTTAGGTTTACGAAATTTTTTTCTTCTTCGGAATTTAAAACAAACTTAGGGGGACCTAGCACATGTCCATACGACTCAATTTTGATATCTAGCATGGTAATATACATTGACACTTGAACTCTAATAACCTCCTAAGACCGAGAAATCATGCCGACCACCCTAACTTTGGAGGTATGAGTGAAAAACTCGAAAATTATATGTCGTTTATTCAACAACATATAATTGACAAGGGAAAAAACACTCTGGGCTTGTCGGACTGATAACTGTCTTAGGAAAGCCGAGTCCTTTACAAAACCATCATGCTATGACATTTTTTACAATTTCCCCGCAGGGCATGGACATGTGAATTTATTAAAAAAAATAAAAATGGGCCAAGGTGGCCTGCTAGGACTTCTGGTCTTCTGATTATGAACAAGTAAACTTGTTCTATCTTCACAGGCACACTTGAAATCACCTAAGTGCAGCTTAGCTGATAACAATACCTAAGCGAAAGCTGTTAAGGGAATTAACACTAAGTTTGAAGATAATAGAACAACCACCTATTGCCATTGTTTTTGTTGTTATGTCTGCTGTATAAGAAGAGTTTTCAGATCTGGTTTATGCATGTGAAGTTGCCATAGAGGGCTGGAAACTCATTGGAATGATTGGTATCTTTTCTCTTTGAATGGCCGTGAATTTTGTGGCTACTAGAAGTGAATTATTGTGATTGTTCTGCTGTTGTTTTACATATTAATTTACAACAGTCCTAAAGGCTGAAAAATCTAGGGTTAAGATCCGAGGAACCTTCTCTGAAGAAGGTGAATTTTCAGATTTGCATTAATTGCTCTGCAAATGAGTTTCAACAAAAGAGGGCATGGATATCTCTTTAAAACGTCCTTCTCCAGCATCGAAACAGTCCACAAGAAGTTTGTAACAGACCTGAAGATAGAGATACATACCAGCAGGATTTGACATGGCAGCCCTAGCATCAATATGATCTATACTCCAACAAAAGATAACATAATTCACCTAAGATTTTCCTTCCTCCAACTTGCAAAATTACAATACCCTTGGCCTTCTTAAGGGAGATTTTCTCCACTTGAACTTTTGATTTGCAAATGAGGAGAGCTCATCCTTTTCTAGCCTTTTCTTTGCAACTAATTTCACAATAAAATATCATTTAAAAAAGTCTAGAGAGCCTTATATCCTTCTTTTCTCCAAGGAATATTAATAAAATATTATGAGAAGGGTCTAAAATGTACGTATCCTCTTTAGCAATTAGCATGAACAAACTCTTGAATATGCTTTCTTTCTTGGATAAATGGGCTGCTCTATAACCACTCCTTAACTACCTTCATAAAATAATAATAGATGCCAAGTCAAAGAGGGCATTTTTCAAGGTAGGGAAATACTCCTTCATGGGATGATTAAAGAATGCCATGCATCTTCATTAGAGCTAGGGCATTTTTTCAAAACCTCCTTCAAGTTGGGTGCTTCAAACATGGCTAGGGCTTTTGGTAAATTTGAAATCACTGTAACTCCCTCAATGTTGGTCAGATTTTCTATAATGACCATAATTATGAAATGCTGCAGTCACTTTGCACCTACTAGCACTGATCTGGTGGGAATCTGGGCACTCTGTCAAAAGATATCTACTCAGGATGGTGGGTGCTGCTAACCAACTCCTTACAAATAGATCTTATGGGCATATGTGCCCCCTACAGTGAGGATCTTATAGAACAATGTGCTAGAATGGGTGCTCCTATCCAAAAACATGCAAGGACAAGTGTTAGTACATGCCAAGTGTAAACTCCTCCCTTGTTGTACCCTTCAAGAAGCTCATTTTCCAATGATGTACATCGCATTAACAATAAAGGACCAAGTCAATAGAGCATTCCTCAAGATGTGGTTCCATCTTTCTCTTGGGATAACGAAAAGATGCTTAGTGTCTTCATGTAATGCATGGTGCTCTCCTAAAATCTTCAATGGTGTGAAATGCTTCAAAGTACAATTCAAAGTAAGAAAATACATCATCATATGTCGAAGGCACCCCAAAAGGCGAATTACTGCCACATGTGCAACATTGCCTCCAAACATGTGAAATCAACCATAGAACATGCCTCAAAAGACGCGAGCACAATAACATGTGAAAGAAAAAGGAAAACATGTAAATCTTTGTTCTCCCAAGCTTGATAAACAAGTCTGTGTTAGCATTCACGACTTGTACCAGGCTTCCAAAGCTCACAGCCTCATCATAATACGACTGATAAGAACGCCTCAAAAATGCAAAAATGAGTCTTGCATTTTCAGGTGGTAACATTACCAAGTCCATACTTATGGTTAAATGCCCCCTCCCATACAGAACTTCTTGGGACATCCCACTCTTACATCCATAGCATGGTTGATAGTAGCCATTTTGGAGACAAGTATTATGTGTTATTGTAAATGTAACTTCGGAAGATATTCATTTGTATTTTATATTGATATTATTATTGTATTTTATTTGTACCTCCGACGGAGATGTTTTTCCTGCGTTCGGGGATGTCATTATTATGTTTGGTCATGCAAAGTCATTGAGGTAAAACCTCCTTTGTAAGTCGGGGAATTAGATCCCCTAGAGTCAAATGTAAAAGGTATTATTGAGTCTCCCTAGAGAAGTTAGCCCAATCAGTTTTAGTGAGGCCGACCTAGTTAGGTAAAAGGTTAAGTCAAAAGTAAAGTATAAATAGAGAGCCTTGCTCTCTCATTTGGACACACTACTCACTCACACAAGTTCGCATAGCAAGGGAGAGAAGACAAGTTCGCTGGAGGAGAAAGAGAGAGAGCTGCAGAAGACATATTTTGGGTTTTCCATTTTTTGCTTGATATGGTATTAGTGACAAATCTATCTTTGAGGAAGTTGCGGGGTTTTCTCCTTTATGGTTTCCCCGAGGAAAACTATTGTGTCTATTGTGTTTTGCTGTGCTTGTTATTCTTTCATTTAAAGATCCTAGATAACATTGAATTAATGTGCAAACTCTAACATGGTATCAGAGCTAACCTGAAAAGAAGACATTGTGCAGCAACGGGAAATTAGGGCTTTCTAGTTTGAGGTCTTCTCTGCACAGATCATCAAGAAAAGAGGACTAGGCTAACTCGCTCTAGGAGGGCGCATCTTTTGGAGGAAGCAGAATCGAATTTGGAGAATTCTCATTTTTGACCCAGACACTAGTGCCAGGAGAAAACTAGGGCATCAAGCTTTTGGGGTTTTCCTCCATCAGTTTGGAAAAGGGAGTACATTGGACAACTCGCCTTGAGGAGGCGCATCTTCCTATCCAATCAGAAGTTTACGATTCCAACTTTGGAAAATTAGGGTTTCTCTGACATGTTAGTTTTTACTTGAGCAACATATAGCATATAAATAATTACTAAAAGATAAACAAGCACAACATAAACGACAAGAGACATAATTTATCCTAGGAAACCCTCTTGGGGTAGAAAACCCAGCAAAGCCTTCCTCAATATAGAAATCACAAAGTACAAGATAACCCCAAGACAAAACAACTACTCCTCCACTTGTGCGCACCTCTCTTCTTCACCTATGCGAACTTGCTTGAGTGAATGGGTGAATAGAAGTGAGAGAGAGGTCTTCTATTTATATTCTTCCATTGGGGTGACAAATTCCCCAACAGGGCCGACTTGTCTACTTGATTGGTCAATTACATAATATAATAATCTTCTAGGGGTTTTTCTGAGCCGACACATGTCCTAGGGTTTACATTGATTCTTTCAATGACCTTTACATTATTAATTACATGACCATCAACTCCTGGAGGAGGAATACAATAATATAAATAGAATATCTTCCGTAGTTACATTATTTTAACACTCCCTCTTAACTAGGAAGGTATTCTGCGGGTAACAACATCTGCACAACTGACTTGTGAACTTCTATATGTCGTAGGAAGGCTTTGGATCATCATCTGTCTTGGGGCAACATCTGCGGAGTAGCAACATCATCATCTGCTGAAGTATGATCATCATTAGCGACATCATCATCAGCAATCATCCTCTTGCTGGAACATCATCTACTGGAACAACATCTTCGTCAACTGGAACTTCTTCTGCTGGAACATCCTCATCAACAACATTATCAGTTGGAACATCCTCTGTTGTCAGCAACCTCGTCAACTAGAACACCATTTGCTAGAACATCCTCATCAGTAGCACCATCAGCTGGAACAACATCATCGTCAGCTGGAACACTATTTACTGGAACATCCTCATCAGCAGCACCATCAGCTGGAACACCTGCAATAACAATCAGTAATTAAGTACTGATACTATCAGTCAGCCAATACTGATCTTCCCTCACCCCTGGAGAGGCATTAGCTTGTGAGGGATGGAACTATCAGTCAGCCAATACTGATCTTCCCTCACCCTTGGAGAGGCATCAACTCGTGAGAGCTGGAACCATCAATCAACCAGTACTGATCTTCCCTCACCCTTGGAGAGGCATCCATCCCTCCGGACAGGCATCAGCTCGTGAGAGCTGGAACCATCAGTCAGCAGTACTGATCTTCCCTCACCCCTGGAGAGGCATCAACTCGTGAGAGTTGGAACTATCAGTCAGTCAGTATTGATCTTCCCTCACCCTTGGAGAGGCATCCATCCCTCCAGACAGGCATCAGCTCGTGAGAGCTGGAACCATCAGTTAGCTAGTACTGATCTTCCCTCACCCTTGGAGAGGCATCCATCCCTTCGGATAGGCATCATCAATCTCTCTTCCTAGAGAGGTCCCTCTGGACCACACCAAGCTTGTCTCGAAAGTACTCAAACTTCACACGAGCCAGAGGCTTAGTCAGCACATCAACAACTTGTTCCTCTATAGGAACATACTCGAGCTTCATAGCTCCCCTCTGCACCATATCCCGGATATAGTGGAACTTAATCTTGATGTGCTTCGATCTATCATGAAACACAGGATTTTCTGTCAACTTGATGCAACTCTGATTGTCACAGAGTATCTCCGTAGCATCAATCTCTGCATCGAACAATCCTGTCAACATCTTGCAAAGCCACACTGCTTCACCACAAGTTGAACAAGCTGCAACATATTCAGCTTCCGCTGTACTGAGTGCAACACAGGGTTGCTTTCTATTGAGCCATGAGATCACACCTGATCCCAAACTAAAGCAACATCCTGAAGTGCTCTTTCTGTCTTCAGCACTTCCAGCCCAATCTGAGTCTGTGTACCCATACAGTCTGAACTCATTATCTGAGGCATATCTGAGTCCATAATCCAATGTACCCTTCAGATATCTCATCACATGTTTTGCTACAATCAGGTGAACATTCCTGGGTTCCACCATATACTGACTCAAAGTGTTTACTGCAAAACATATATCTGGACGAGTATTGGTCAAATACATCAATGACCCAATAATTTGTCTATACATAGTGACATCCACTTTCTCTGAAGAAGCATCACTCAGAAGCTTCAAATTTGTCACCATCGGAGTGGTCATGGCCTTGCAATCCAACATCCCAAATCTCTTTAGGATCTCTACTGTGTATTTACCTTGACTTAGGAAAATCTCGTCTAGAAACTGCCATACCTCAAGACCTACAAAATAGTGCATCTTCCCAAGGTCTTTCATCCCAAATTCTGCTGCAAGCCTCTTCTTACATTCAATAATAGGCTTGTCTTCTCCAGTTAGAAATAAGTCATCCACATACAATAATAGTATCATGGGTTCATCATTCATAATCTTGTAATAAAGATTAGAATCCGCTTTACTCTTGGTAAAGCCCAAGCTCATCAGGAAGCTGTCAATTCTTCCATATCATACTCTGGGAGCTTGCTTCAACCCATACAGTGCTTGCTTCAACCCATACAGTGCTTTCTTCAGCTTGCATACATGTGACTTATTATCTTCTACTTCAAATCCTTTTGGTTGCTCGATATATACTTCCTCTTCTATCTTTCCATTCAGGAAAGCAGTCTTCACATCCATCTGATGTAGCTTCCATTTCATCTTGGCTGCCAATTTAAGAACGGTTCTAATCGAAGTATATCTGGCTACCAGGGCAAAAGTCTCCTCATAGTCAATTCCTTCCTTTTGCGAGAATCCCCGGGCTACAAATCTTGCTTTGTACTTTTCAATGCTTCCGTCTGCCGAATGTTTTGTTTTGAAGATCCATTTTGATGAAACAACTGATTTCTCCTTCGGTCTTGGTACCACATCCCAAACATCATTCTTGATGATGGAATGATATTCTTCATTCATGGCATCCAACCATTCCTTCTTCTTTACTGCTTCTTCAAAACAAGTTGGTTCTTCTTCAACAAGATTGCACATCAAGGCTACATAGCTGGAATATGGCCTTGGTGTCTTGATCTCTCTACTAGATCCTTCTGGGGCACCATACTTTCCTGCATCTTGAATTAATTCATGTGCCCAGGCTGGTCTTCTCTTTCGAGAGATCTCTACATGAGGTATCTCCTCAGGTCTCTGAGGTTCTGTCATGTCATGATCCTTTGGGAGAGGATCACCTTCAACCTTTGGAATTGGTTCTTTGGTTGATTCTGCAACTCTGGGAGCCTCTTGCTCCTCTTCATCCTCATGAGTCTTCTTAGACTCGTTGAAAGCTGAATCTTCATCAAATGTGACATACCGACTAATCTCGATCTGACGGAATCCTGGGATGTATATGCAGTAAGCCTTAGATTGCTCACTATAACCCACAAATATTCCCTTCTTTCTTGAAGGCTCTAGTTTCGATCTCTTCTCCTTTGGAATGTGGATGAACACCGGACATCCAAATATCTTCAGGTGACTGACTTCAGGCTTCTTTCCGGTGAACATCTCTTCAGAGGTCTTGTTGCCAAGAGCACTATGAGAGATCCTGTTCTGTACATACACTGCGGTTCTGGCAGCTTCTGCCCATAGATGCATGGGTAAGTCTTGATCGTGGATCATTGCTTTTACTGCTTCTATGATCATTCTATTCTTCCTTTCAGCTACACCATTCTGTTGTGCATTATAAGGGATAGTGATCTCCCTCTTAATCCCTGCTTGCTTACAGGAGTCTTTGAAATCCCCTGAGGTATATTCCCCTCCATTATCTGACCTCAGGATCTTAATCTTCTTTTCAGAGAGATTCTCTACGAGAGCCTTGAACTCTTTAAACTTTTCAAAGACTTCATTCTTGTTCTTCAGAAAGTAAATCCAAGTTTTGCGAGAATAATCATCAATAAAAGATGCATAATATTCATACCCGCTTAGAGAGGTGGTGGACATTGGTCCACAAATGTCTGAGTGGATAATATCCAGAATACCTTTCGCCTTGCTGTCGCTACTTGGAAATGGGTTCTTAGTGCTCTTCCCTTGAGCACACCCTTTGCATACTCCTTCATGATCCACTTAGATCTCTGGTAATCCAGTCACCACCTTACTTACAATTGGTAAGGCCTTATAGTGTACATGAGCTAGTCTCCTATGCCATAGCTCACAGGGGTTCATGGTACTAGCCATCATTGCTGCATCTGCATGACCCTTTAGCTTGTAAAGTCCTCCTCCTTCTACTCCAATGACTACTGCATCATCAATAGTCTTTCCCTTAGGCCACATGAGAACTTCACCATCTACAAATGCAACTCGAAGACCTTTCTTATCTAATGCTGAAATAGATAGAAGGTTCTTATTTAACCCAGGTACATAAATTACATCCTTCATGTTCATGGACTTCCCAGAGTCCAGCTTGTAAGAGGCTTCTCCCATACCTTTGATGGGATATTGATAATCATCTCCGAATTTTACCTTGTGTGGAGATTCCTTCTGGATAAGATGAGACAAGGATTCTTTGTATCCTGTCATGTGCTTTGAAGCTCCACTATCAACTAGCCAAGTATCACTCCCATGAGATACTGAACCAGTGAGTGCTGAGATAAGAACATATTCTTCACTGGAGTCTTCATTATTTCTGGTCTTGTCATCATCCTCACTATCTTCCACTGCATGAGCATGAAACCTCTTCTTCTGCTTCTTGTGATGTCCATGTTTGTTTGGACAATTCCTTGCAATGTGTCCAGTCTTGTGGCATGAGTAACACTCAATTGAAGAGAAATCTTTTCTAGTTCTTCTCTTCTTCTAGGGTCTCCTTGGAGAGTCCTCTCGAGGACGGGGGTTGTCCTTCCTTTTCTTTCCACCTTTAGCATGAGTAGCTAAAGCTTGGTCTTCATCGTTATTTAACTTCTCCTCTCTTACGACTATTCTTTCTTCTTCTTGGACACATTCTTCCCATAGGTTTCTGAACTTGATTAGTTTCTTTCTGGCACAAATGCCACGAACAAATGGTTCCCAATCTCGGGGGAGACCATTCAAAGTAGTCATCACAACTTCTGCATCTTCAATCATATCCCCAATGGCTTCTAATTGTTCTTTGATCTGGGATACCCTGGAGAAGTATGAGTGCATGGTTTCAGACTTCATGCACTTCACACCCTTGAGTTGATTTCTCAAGACTGGTCAAGGCATCAAACATTTCTTTTCGTGTCTTCTTGGAAGACACATGGGGGATCAAGTGATCCTTGATGGAATCAACAATGATCCTCTTTGCTTTGATAATATTCTTCTCATGCCTTGCCTTCTCTTCATCTCCCTCTGGTTTTGTAAGTCCTTCCTTCACATAGTCTTCTAGCTCATGCTCCTCAAGGATGAGCATGACTCTATACTTCCAGGATTTGAAGTTCTCAGCTCCTTCAAGCTTTTCATCAAGCTTGGTATTGCTTGTCATCTTGCTATAATGAGTACTTCAAATGGAAATAGAAATAGATTTGAGACTTACCAGAAAATTTGCCCTTCTGAGATCTGCTCCTCCTTGACCTAGGGTTTGTCAGAGAAACCCTAAAAATTCAAACTTTGAATTTCAAATTTCTGAAAGGATAGAAAGATGCGCCTTGCAGAGTTGATGAAGCTGGTATACTTCAAATTTGAAATCTGCAAAATTTAACCCCTCAAAAATTGCCTTGAAACTTCCGGATCTTCTGGACAGGATCCTGAACTAGGGTTTGATAAAGCCCAGCCTTCTGCCCAACCAAAAGGTTCGATCTTGTGCTCAAAAGTTCGATTTTTCTGAGGAGTGTCCAGCTGTGGTCACAGATTCCAAAAATTTCAACTTTTGCAGAAACCCTAATTTTTCACTTTTTCGATCAAAATCTTGATTTAGGGTTTGATGGAGCTCGACCTTCTGCCCAACCAAAAAGTTCGATCTAGGGCTCAAAGGTTTGATTTTTCTGAGAGGATCAATCCTATGTAGAGAAAACTCAAAAATTCTCCTTCTGTCAAAAGCCCTAATTTTCCGTGGCTGCACAATGTAATCTTTCAGGCTAACTTTGATACCATGTTAGTTTTTACTTGAGCAACATATAGCATATTTACAATTACTGAAAGATAAACAAGCACAGCATAAAAGACAAGAGACACAATTTATCCTGGGAAACCCTCTTGGGGTAGAAAACCCAACAAAGCCTTCCTCAATATAGAAATCACAAAGTACAAGATAACCCCAAGACAAAACAACTACTCCTCCACTTGTGCGCACCTCTCTTCTTCACCTATGCGAACTTGCTTGAGTGAATGGGTGAATAGAAGTGAGAGAGAGGTCCTCTATTTATATTCTTTCGTTGGGGTGACAAATTCCCCAACAGGGCCGACTTGTCTACTTGACTGGTCAATTACATAATATAATAATCTTCTAGGGGTTTTTCTGAGCTGACACATGTCCTAGGGTTTACATTGATTCTTTCAATGACCTTTACATTATTAATTACATGACCATCAACTCCCGGAGGAGGAATACAATAATATAAATAGAATATCTTCCGTAGTGACATTATTTTAACATGACAAACCCTAGGCCAGCTAGCTCCAGAACCAGGTTGGGCATCTCAAATTGGTAAGACCTAAAATCTTTGCTATTTCCATTTGAGGTACTCATTTAAAATGTCTCACCACACCAAGCTTGAGGATAAGCTTGAGGGAGCTGATAACTTCCGAGCATGGAGTATAGGATTGCTCTTGTCCTTGAAGAAAATAATTTGGACAAATATATTAATGAAGAGGTTCCAGCACTAGAGGGAGATGAGGCTAAGGCTATCCACAAGAAGAACTTGGTTAAGGCCAAGAGAATTATTGCAGAGTCCATTAAAGATCATCTCATCCCACATGTTATCATTAAAGACACCCATGGAGATGTTCGATGCGTTGTGTTACCAACTTTTTGTACCATAGTTGGATTTTCTGGAGAGCCGCCATTTGACAAACATGATGAATGTTTGATTCCAGTGTATCAGATGATCCAGCATTTTGTAGCTAGCCAGTTGTGGTTAGCTTGTTTTGTTTTTTTTGAGTCGACATGACCATGGCCCCATGAGGGTTTGTAATAAAGTGTGCTAGTAGGATCTGAGTGCCTCGGTTTCTCATGACTGGATTAAGCAACTAAGGTATTCCAAGGAGTTTTTTCCCTTGTCAATTATACTTTGCTTAAGGCGAGGTATAATCGATGAGGTTTTCTCCCGCTCCTCCAAAGCTGGAATGCCCGATTTTGAAAATTTGGCCATGGGGGGTTATTAGAGGCCAACTAATGTATATAAGCCTACTAGACACTGTTAGAATAGGTGTCGGTCATGTCCTAGGTCCATAAAACCCTCAGAAAAAAATTTCGAAATTTTTTTACCGGGTCCGTTGAAATTTGGGTTTTAATTATTTTTTAAATTTAATAAATTTCTCTATAGTTTAAATAGAGAAATAATAATTTGTAATATGTCATTTATCCGGGGTCCGAATTCAGTGATTGATGGCTCGTTTCATAAGCCAAAAATCACACATGACCCATGGAGCAGCTAAACCCAACTTTCGGATGTCAATTCAGCCCCGTAATTAATATTTTCTCTGAAAAGTCATTTACAGAGAAATTATTAATTAAAATAATAAAATTGATTATTTTGGAGATAATCCAAATCTCTCCAGAATTAATCAATTGGATTAAAATAAAGGGCTAAATGACATGGCAATGAGCATTTAGGAAGATTCCAATCAACTCCAAGCCCATCCAGTCATCCATCCAGTCACCAAATCATTATCCTTTCAAAGCAATTCGCCCTCTCCATGAAAAAATCGATTTGTTGATGTGTCACTTGATGTTTGGGTTGGTGGCTTTGTATTAATGATAAGGTGGGCGCCCTCATGACTCACCACACCCACCATAGATTGGCTCCCTTCATGATTCGAGTTACACCTACCATCTCACACGTGTTATCCCTCACAACCCACTCGCATATCCTAAGATCCTCACGTCAATCCCCATTAAACTCGAGTTTAAGCCTTGTTGGGGTTTGTTGGTTGGTTAGTGATACTTCCCATGTAATCACGAGTGGCCTTGGCTTCCATTAGATTCGAGTTAGCACCCAATACCCTCCACATGTCTCCATCACACATCAACTCGCCCCTCCACATGGATCACGCCTCCTCTACCTTAGCTCGCCATTTCCTTGTTGGAGTGATGATATTGGGTAGCATTACCATTCTCAACCTACCTCAAAGTCGAGTTTGCCACATGCCTTTTCCTACCAACCTCAAAGCTCGACTTTGGCCTTGTCTATCTCTCCAAGCCACTAATTGATTGGGATTCGAGCTCCATGCTCATTACTAATTCGACCTAGGGTTTAGGCTTAGGTTTCTAGTATGTTTTACTATAAAGAGAGGCCCATGTTGGGTTATTATCTCAAGGATTTTGTGCAAAGAAACTCTGGTGAAAATTGTAAGCTCTCGTTTAATAAAATATTTTGAGACTTTGGAGGTCATTTGATTGGGCTCTTGGCATTGTGTCTTCATCTCATGTGAAGTAATATCTCTTTCACCCTATTCTTATTATGCAAATTTGATTATGATGCTTATTGAGGACTAACAATCTAGTACTTAGGCTTCTAATCTCTTGCATTGAGTTTTTGTGTCTTTAAGGAATTCAATCATTGAGAGCTATTGGCATCTAATACCTTCACCGATCAAGTGTTCCATTTATCTTAATACTTTGTTTTGCAGGGTTTGAGCTTCTCCAAAGTACCTCTTGCCTTCTCCAATAAAATCTTCATTCAAACTATTGGAAACCGTGGTTCATGAGCTTCTATCTTCCAGCTCTCTTTTTCTCCTTGAAACCCTTTGCTTTGACTTGCTAGTCCACTCTCTTCTAGCCATCATTCTCCTAGCTTAGTTTTGCCCCAGATCTATCTTTCCCCTTCTTGCTTTCTTCTTGCCCTAGTTTTATTTTTTTCTCTCTATCTTCTTGCTTCGTTTTTCTTCTCTTTCATAGCTTTCGTCCACCCTATTCTTCCCCCTTTCTTTCCCTTCGTTTTTGGCTTTCCCTCACTCCTTCACCCTTTCGTTTTTTGCCCTAGTTTGCTAGCCTTTCTTCCTCCTCCCTCTCGTTTTGGTCTTCCCATCTTGCTTTCGTTTCTCCTCTTCTCCAAGCTCTCGTTTCTCCTCTTTTTGTCTTCTTTTTCCCTCTTCTCGTCCATATCCTAGTGGACCCTCTCTTCATCTTTTCGTCCATCTCCTTAAGGCCCTAAAACCCACAATAAACACACAAAAAATTGTTAAACATTAGCATTAGTCTTTTGCATAAGTTTGTTAAAGGTTAGTGTTAGTCTTTAGGCATTTTTAGTATTTAGATCTTCATATTGCATTTGCATAGTTAGGATCTAGTCTTGTTTGCATCTTATTGTTAGTTTCAATTACATTGTAGATCTCATTTCTTGAGTTTTGACTTGCATTGTTTGTCAATTTTATAGTTCATTTTCATATCTTGGCATTTAGATTTCTCATTACAAAAGGAAAAAAGCGAGCATTTTGTTTTAATACTTTAGATCCTAGTTAAACTTCTAAAGTTTGTCATTTTTGTATCTAGTTTATTGCTTATCTAGATCTCTTTTAAAGTGAAAATTTCATATCAAAAAAAAATATTGATCTCTTGCATTCTAGGATTAGTTTCAAATTTTGATTATTAATCTAATGATAAAGGGTGTTTTGAGTTGAATGTTGTTGTAGGTGCTTTTGAAGAAGAAAAGGGCTTGAGAGAATCTCGAAGTGAAGAGGTCCAAACAAAGCAAAGCTTAAACAAACCATGAGGATGATCTAAAACGTGACATTATCTTGTATTATTCTTTGTAATAGCTGATAGGAGTTAGCTTTGTTTTCCAAGTCTTATCATCTCAAAAGACCTTGCAAGGTTTTAAACCCAAGGCATTTGTAATCGTTTAATAAAATTTTCAAGTGGAGGAGGCCTCCACTTTTTTGGGTCTTCTTCCCCATTTGGGGAAGAGTGTTGGGTCTTGTAATTTGATTTAGCTTAGATTTATGGTTTCATGCTCTTAGTTTAAATTCACTTCAATAAGTCATTTTGCTTATATTCCATATTTACTTACCCCCATGCTCTCCCGAGTAGGGTCTTGGATCTGAAAGAGATTCTTGGGTAGTTTAGTTTTATTTCTCGTTTATTTTTATCTTGCTTCTCTTCCAAAGCCTTCAGCCGGAAGTTGTATCCTTGAGATTTCGTCTCAAGGGCAGGACCACATAATTTGTGGTTACTCTTCCTTCCCCGTCGGTTTCCTTGGCAGAGCTTTCAGCTAGCTGGAAGTTCTCAAGTGCAGGCGGTTCAAGTGGTTGAGCTTGTTCGGAGATCAATCCCACCTAGTAGATTAAAATTTGTGTGGTAGAACACTAGATTTCTTAGTTTCATTTTATCTTGCAAGCAATATTGTTAGTAGTAATTCATATCTTGTCGATCAACATTATTGTTTAAATCTGTTTCAAGTTAAGTATACTGCTACTACAATCTTTCTGCTTCTTTAAAATAAACCAAAGTCTCTTGAACTTGGCCATAATCCAAGTCAAGAGCATCCTTTGTCAGAGGGCATTTTAGTTTTTTGCATCATCCCTGCATTAGGCATTTTAAGTTTAGCAAGTCTCTTGAACTGTGGTCATAAGACCGAGTCAAGAACGCTCTCTGTCGGAGAGTTGAACAAGGTTCTTAAATAATAAAATTTTCCACTCATACACCCCTTAATTAATTTATCTTGGTTTCTGTCCTACACCCGTATGCTCTGTCAACCGGAAACGGTTGGGATAGTACTCAGAAAGGTGGAAGACTTGTTAACTTACAAGTGAAAATCTAATTAAAACTTTCACCCCCATAACCAACGAACCGGCGTTGTCATAAAGTATTTTAATCAGTTCTCAGGGGAGGCGCCGGACCGCCCAATCTGCGACACGGTGGCTGGTTAGCATTGCGCCCCTCGCCGTGATTCCAGACAGGCCCCGACAGGTCTCTTAAAGGAGCTGCTTAAAACTACTTTCCGGACATTCTTTGAATGCCCTTGGTTTTAGCCCTAATAAACAAGACAATTAAAATTTTGAATTTACCAAGATAAGCTGCACAACGTTCTCACAAACTTTCCATTTCAAGTACTTGTGTCAAGTTTACAATCACTTTTATTTTATGACTCCATAAGGCACTGGTCCTTCATCTTATATTTTGCTTGCTTAAGTATCAACATTGGAGTATTTGCTATATTTATGTGAAGTGATTTATTTATTGCCCAAGTGTATCTTTTATCTTGTATTTGCAACGTGGATTGCGCTATCTTGTTCTTTATTTTAATTTTATATTGTCTTTCATCTCAAAAAACTCCTAAACAACACCCATCCGCATCACTACATCAAAAACACTTAAATACACAAAGAGCCTTAGACAACTCTTTCATAGGGACTACCCCCCTTGGCTTCGTTAGGAGTTTTGCCTAAACGGAGGAGCTGGGATTCAGGTGATAGTACCTGGCTCATTGCTTGCCCCCAAGGCCACACCTCTCCCCACTTTCCAGTGAGGGAGACAGCTTTCAAAAGGTTTCTGCTGCTGGTGTGCATTTTGGCGGACAACACGTTGACAAAGCTATTCAAAGGGAAGAACATCAATCGAAAGATGACATTAAGGAACCAACTCAAGAATGTGAAGATCCTGAACTCAGAGACCATGCAATCCTATTTCATAAGCGTCTCGTAGATCAAGGAACAACTTGAAGCAGTTGAAGAAAAGGTAGAAGAAGGAGAGATCGTTATGACCACCTTGAATGGTCTCCCAAGATCATGGGACTCATTCATTCAAGGGATATGTGCCAGGAAGAAGTTGATTACATTCAACACACTATGGGAAGAATGTACACAAGAAGAAGCTCGACTTGTGGCACGAGAAGAGAAGATGGGAGCAAATGATGATCAAGCTCTCATAGTTCACGCTAGAAGAAATCACAATAAGAAGGAGAACCACCATCACAGTAAGAGGGAGAACCACCATCAAGAAAGACAAAGGAGACCCTGAAGAGATCTATCCAATATTAGATGTTTCACATGTGATGAGAAAGGACACTACTCAAGAAATTGTCCCTATTATCACACTACTTGTAGTTGCCCCTAAAGATTGATCCTATACAGGATGATAGAGGGGATAGGCAACCAAAGAGGTGAACCACGAGAGCCTCAATTCCGAAAGGATTGGTTGTCATGCCAATTGAGGCACCCTTCACTTATACTATCAAAGCCACATATAGTAATGGGCGAGACCCTGATCTACTCTCGACAGGAGAGATCTAACCCAATCACCAGATCAAGCTATATAGATAGGGTACTGTTATCACATATATAGTAGCCGGGCTACCATACATTATTTTTCTCATTCCAGTACACTATTCAGCCAGTTCCCTTACATTTGAGATGTTGAGATGAGCATCTAGATTGGATCACTATCAGATTGTGGACAGCAGTTGTATTCCCCATGCCATGACTGAGTCTCAGGACACTCAGAGAGATGACCGATATAGCCATTATACCATTTGTACAGAGCAGTCAGTAGTGTTCAGAGTTGCAGCAGCAGTTCCAGAGGACAGGTGATGGTAGAGGTTGATGAGCTTTCAGGTATATGACTCAGCAGGTATATCATGGTGTTATGGTTAGATTGCTTTTATACTTATTCTTATAGCATGTCTTAGCACTCAGTGTCATGATCTGGCGATCATATAGATATTTGGACCTGGTCGATCTATTATATATATTACATTGTCCCTACTCAGACTTAGAAGTTCACTATTCATACTCATTGGTTTTACCCTCCTTAGGGAAAATAGAGGTGATCATTCAACCATACCTTGGCTTGCTAGTGTTGGCTCCATTATTCATTGTCTTCATCCATCCATGGCCTACCTTTTAGATTATCACCTTGACTTACTACTTGACTAGTGGCATGGAGGACTTTTCCCCACTGTAGCCTCTGTATTGGATGAGCTTCCCTGTTTATTGTGTCTCGGCTCTGAGTTGGTGACAAAACTTACCTATGGTGAGTTGGAGTTCCTTGTGAATTCCCCCTAGTCACTAAAGTTGTGTTGGCTAAACCTGAAACTTTTAGTGCTGCCATGAATACAAAATCTGGAAAAATGAAATGCTATATCTTGTATGAAAAGCCCATTCATGCAATGTGTTTCTAAACACACATGAATGAGAGGCATGCCAAATGAACATGGCAATGAAAATAAAATGTTATATCTTTTGGAAAATAAATACCTAGGTAAACAAGCTGTCCATGACACACCTAGAAGTGCTCAGGTAAACAAGTGCCTTAAAAACACACCTGCAGCAGAAAGCCTAACGAAAAAATGTAAATCTATGCAATGTGTTTATAAACACACATAGATCAAGGCTATGGAAACTTCAGGCCCAAAAGCAATAGAACTTAAATGTTATATCTAAACAATTGCTGGCCTTATTTGTATTATGGATTGTGCGCATCTGTGAAGGTGAATAAACCCTCTTTAAACAACTCATCCATTTGTGAGACACCGCCATTCCCTGTGTTATTGCTCATTCAGTATATACTATGGTGTGTATTCCCTTTCCCTTGCCAAAGTGTCACAAAGTCAAGTCAGTCAAGTCATCCCTTAGCCTAGCCAATTAATTTAGCCTTCACCCATCACTAGCAAATTGATCACAGCTATGAAGTGAGTATGATTTTGAAAATCTAGCCTGAGTAATAATAATAATTAACGACACTATATATTTGGATTTAGATCGCCAGTTATGATTACTCTGTGTTATAATTGTTATTTGAATAAGTTGTAGAGCATGTATTAACCTTGACACTTTGCAGCAGCCTTGGATGATGGTCTGAGTTATATTTGGTCTTGGTTAGACCCAGTTTGACCATGGAGGACCATGGGACATGAGATGTTAGACCTTATGATGATATGGATAGATGATATATGGTCTATGTATACATACATGATGATTCTATGCAGCAGCTACAGGGTTATGATGATGATTCTTGGGTTATAGCAGTGTTTGGTCATTTACAGATCATTATTATTGGCCTTGTTCCGGTATATTGGATATTTATTTTGATCATGCAGAGACTCATATGGTGTATGAGTACACATCTTGGATGGATTTGGACCTTCTGAGTCCAATGGGACAGTTTGTTTTCAGTTCCGGGCACTTACAGTGATGATTGAGCCTCAGTAGGCTGTCCCAGTGCAGTTTTGGTCTGTCGGAGGCCTTGTCAGAGCAGATGAGATTTTTATCCGGTTGACCTAGGGCGCTGATGATGGAGGGGGTGGTCCAGCCACTTGTTTTTACCATATTACCCCCCTCCCGGACACACTGGTGCCCTCACCTTGACAGCGTAGGCACTCCAGGAGGCTGTTTGGGGCAGTTTCACGCTTCCCGAGGCATTTCAGGATTGGTAGAAATGGCTATTGAGGAAATCGATTTGGGCTACTGAGGCAAATTTATGGCATGGGATGATCAGTGATGATAGATCGGGGTCCTCCACACCTTCTCCAACAGTTTCAGCTTCATCGGGGCCCGCATCCATCACTTATGGCATTTTCTGTGGATTTCTGAGGTTTTTTTGAGGCCTACGATTTGACTATGGTGGCACGATTTGGTACATTGATGATTATTTATTGATTATTGTGCTATGGGGATTGACCAAGGAGAGATAAAATTACCCCTTGGACCCACCATAAGCCTCTTATGATATTTTGTCATCATGATTTGGTGGGATTCCCCTCTTATAGGGCGATTTTGTCCACTTACATAATATTTTATTTGTGATCCATGTATTTTATTGTTGAGCTCATCTCAACCATTGATTAGACATTTGTATCTTTTAATCCTAGCCACTCATTCAAAAAGTGGTTAGGGTTTTGGTGCCTCTCCTTCCTATTTAAAGGAGAGAGCCTCTCATTGTAAAGGGACTTTTGGCTCTGGATTATTGGAATAGAAAATTATTATTGCATCCATCTCCAGTGTTGTGGTGAATGTTTTTGGTGTTCGTTCGTTGGTTCTTCCTTTGCATTGAGTTATTGGAGATCTTGTTTGCCATATCTTTTGTACCACGATTTTGCATCTACAGGTGGAGGCCGATTTGTTTTGAGGAGGAGGTATTGGTAGGGGAAGACTCTCCCTACTTCTTCTTTGGAGCTCTTCGTTGGTAACAGGGAGTATTACTGTCCTAGGATCTTCTATTTCATGTTACTATTGCATTTCTCTTGTATTTCCTCCATACTTGATCTTACTGATTGAATCGCTGTTCCTTGGTTTGACAGGTAGAGGAGGTCGCACTTGTGGGCTAGGGCATCAATTCGGCAAGCAAATCAACAATCTCTCATTTGATCTCTGCGGGAATCTTCCTCAACATCAAGGCATCTCATTCACATCACTCAGGTATGATCTCAAGGTAAGTTCTATCTCCATGATCTATCCAATTGTCAAAAGCATTTAAAACCCTAATTAATTAAAACCCCATTTTACATTTTCTCAGATCTACTTAGATCTAGTGGGTTGTTGGGCATAATATTGAAAACCCACCTCTATAGCATCCACGGCATCCCGGATCTATAGTTTGGTGAGGATTGGCTTCCGTTTGACCCCCTTCCCATGCCAACTTAGCTCCTCCCAAGCAAAGCGCACT
This sequence comes from Larix kaempferi, assembly GCA_027924585.1. Taxonomy (NCBI): domain Eukaryota; kingdom Viridiplantae; phylum Streptophyta; class Pinopsida; order Pinales; family Pinaceae; genus Larix; species Larix kaempferi. The sequence goes on along the minus strand of BSBM01000687.1, from coordinate 2,958,670 downwards.
TCCTAGTTTGAGCAAGTTGACCTAGATCTAGTACATGGGTGTTTGAGATCCCGCTTGATCCATAATCTACACATCAAATAACATACACCCAGGTTGTTACTTTTCTGAAATTCACCTTGTGGGCCCTTTTCCACATTTTAAGGGATTTAATCCCCTTTTTGGACCATTAGGTGCACTTAAACTCAGATCTAGTAAGATCTAGCCGTTGGATTGCCACGAAATTATAGATCCTCACTCCTACCTGACCAACCTACCCGGATCTAAAGTTTGGATGCCATCCGACTTGTCTTGACCTACCTAACCCTCATTTTTGACCTCCTTGGGCAAAGTCGCACCACCTTGGAGAAGTGAGTTAACTCACTTCTAGGACGTGGGTACTTGAGATTCTTGCGGATTTGGAACGGGAATAATTCAAAACTTAGGTCTAGAGTGTCACTTTGTCAAATCTCGCCTTGGGGATAGCATTCCTTGTTTTAAGGGATTGTGGTCCACTTGGGTCAAACCTAGATCTAGACACATTTATCCATTAAAACCTCTATTGCCCACTTGTCCCATGTACTAGGAGTCCTAAACCACAAGTCAACCCTACTTTGACTCCACTTCCCAATTCCCAAGGCACTGGTTTCTCTACAAGTTAAATCGACTTTCCTAGATTGTTGGATTGACTTGTGGTTTGACCTATGCATGGTAAACTAAACCCTTGAAGCCTTCATGTACCATGGTCAAGCTTGTCATATGTATTAGTTAGCCCCAATTCAACCCTTAAACCACCTTGCATTGGACACGGATCCCAAGGCAGTGTATTTTCCAACATTGAACTAGTACTCTAACCCTAGATCTCACTTCAGACATTTTAAGTCACTTTCACATCAACCATGAACCAAAGCTATACCCATTGAACCCCTCACTTGGCTTGTGACTTCATCCTAAGGTCTAGGATAAACCATACACCTTACTTCATTTAGAAACAACTTGATTTGGTGTCTTGGTTTTGATCTCTCCTGTCGGGAGTAGATCAGGTCTCTCCCTTTGTTGTCTGGGCTAGATAACATAAAGTGAAGGTTGCCTCGACTGGCGTGACAACCATACATTGGAGGTCGAGGTGATCGTGGTTGCACCTTTTGAGTTGCCCTTCCCTATTGCCATCCATGACTGGATACATCCATAGGGGTAACTACAACTTGGGTGATAACAGGTACATAAGGTGACAGGTATAAAACCCTAGATTTAAGGAAGCAAGATCACTGTGGAGGCTTAAGAAAGGTAAGACTTGATTATGATTGATTAGACACAGTGACTTGACAATCAGGTATGATTCCAGGATTCAAGTGCTAGTACAAATGATCAAAATCAACTGCCTTGGGAAACGTGACCCTTAAAATAGGGAAAGTGCCCCAAAGATAGAACCCAGAGATGTGCACTGGGTGGCTGCAAAGCATGTTCTGAGGTACATCAATGGAACAACAGAGTATGGGCTAAACTATGTGAGGCAGGGAGAAGTTCAACTTGTTGGGTTCACAGATTCAGACTGGGCAGGTAATGCAGGTGACAGGAAGAGCACCTCTGGGTGTTGCTTCAGCTTAGGATCGACAGTTGTGTCGTGGTTTAGCAGGAAGCATAAGTCTGTTGCATTGAGTTTTTCTGAGGCAGAATATATGGCGGCTAGTTTAGCCAGCTGTGAACCAATCTGACTTCGCAAGCTGTTGGTAAGTCTATTTGATCAACAGTTGGAGCCTACGATGATCCATTGTGATAATCAGAGTTGCATCAAGCTCTCTGAGAATCCAGTATTTCATGATCGATCCAAACACACTGAGATCAGATATCACTTTATTCCTGTTCATGTGCAGAAGGGAGCAGTTGAGCTCCAGTACATTTTCACAGATGAGCAGGTTGTAGACATTTTGACAAAGTCCTTGATGAAGAATAAGTTCGAGTACTTCAGGGAGAAGATGGGAGTTGTGCAGAACCCTTTCCTGGTTAAGAGGGAGTGTCAGCTGATGCATGTAGATCTAGAGTTTGCCCGGTTCAGGGATTGAGTTACTTTTGAGGTAACACTGTATTGTACTTGTCTATATTTATATATGCTCTGGGATCGAGAGAGAAGATAGCCCCACAAATTGCTGGTTTTCCCCGTTTGGGGTTTCCAGGGTATATTCAGTGTTTATGTGTGATTGCATGTACTTTCAGTTTTGGTAAGGAGATCTAGTTGTTGAGTTTATATCTTTGTGATCATGCATTGATATCGAGACCTAAACCGCTTGAGGTCTCAGGGTGATTCAGAGGGAGTAGTGATCTCTGAATCTAAGTTTTATACCAATGTGTTCAAGAGTATGGCTAAATAGTAAAAACAAGTGGCTGGACCCCACACTCTCTCTGTAGCGCCCTAAGTGAAAGGAATAAAAAGTCAATCTGCTCTGCCAGGCCATTTTTAATGGCAATTTTGCACCAGAATGATAAACTGACACATATCTCAATTGAAACTGCCCGGAATTGTAAGCTGAGTATCCCAATGCACTCAGAAGATCCAAATGTACTAAAAACACATACTCATACACCATGTGGATAACTGTATAATCATATAATACCAACTCCATGCTTGGACAAATAAAAAATAATAATCTGTAAATGATCAAAATCATAAAAAATATCCAAGATCATCATCTGAAACCTGTAGCTGCTGCATGGAACCACCCAGTGGGTAGTGTAAGACCATATATCATCAATCTCTATCATCACTGGTCTAATGCATCACATGTCCTGTGGTTGACTTGGTCAAATTGGGTTTGACCAGGTCAAACTGACCCATAATACGACTCAAGCTTAAACATCAAAATGCTGCAAGTGTAACTGGTTATGACATGCTTCATTAATCATTCAAATAGCAAGATTGTAAACATAAGTAGTACTAGACTGGCGGTTTAAAACAAGATATTCAATGTAAACTTCATTAATAATTATTTCTCAGAACAGAACCTCAAGGATATACTCACTTCATGGTTGTGATCAATTTGCTAGTAATGGGTGAGGGTTGGTAAATGTAAGGCTAGGCTAAGGGACGACTGTACAAACTTCACACCGTGATACTTTGGATGTAGGAAAGGGGATACACACTAAAGCATATGTTGGACAAGCAATAACACAGGGGATGGCAATGTCTCACAAATGGATAAGCTGTTTGGGAAGTGCTTATTCAACTTTGATAGATGTCTACAACTCACACCCAAGCTGACTCAGCTCCGTGAGGATCTTTTCTAAAGCCACCATGATTAGGTGTCCTGCTAACCGTAACTTGAGACTCTAGGGGATACTTAGAATTAGCTTTCCCTTGCTCCATCTCATATCACAACCTGCAGGCTAATGAGGAATAAATCATTACATTCAAATCAGGTCAACAATCATTGGATTTAGCATTTATTATACCATTGCTTTATTTGGACCTTTTCATTTCATTTCCATGGCCAACAGTCTTTAGATTTGGCATTTGTTTATCCACTGCTTTTAATTGGCCTCTAGATATCACTTCAAGGGGATTTACATTTCATTCATTTCCATAGCCCTTTATTCATCGTGTGTTTAGAAACACATTCTAGAATGGGCTTTCATATAAGATATACAATAAGTTTCTAGATACAATGTAATGATGGTAGTACTATCTGTTTCAGGTCTAGCCAACCCAACTTAGGCAACTCAGAGCCGAGACGCAAAGTAAACAGGGAAGGTCATCCAACAAAGAGGCTAAAGTGGGGAAGTCCTCCATATCACAGGTTAAGATGTAAGTTAGGGAAGAACTAAAACTGGAAGGTAGCGGATGGATGGACATAGTGAAAATGATGCCAAGACTAGCAAGCCATACAATGGTGGAAATGATCACCTCCATTCTCCTAAGGAGGGTAAAACCAATGAGTATACACAAGAACTTCATTATTCTGAGCAAACAAGACTGTATAGATATAAATATTCAACCATGTCCATAATATATAAACAGACCGCCAGGTCATGACCACAACACGTTAAATCAAGCTACAAGAATGACCAACAAAGCAACAATAAACCACTACACAAATCATATACCTGCCTGATCATATACTTGTACCACACATCTGAATCACTAACTGTCAATTGGAAACTGCTGTTGCACATCCGGGCACTGCATAGTAGCATACTGCTCTCTATGGCAAAAATGGCTACATCGGTCAACAAATATGAGTTTCTTGAGACTCAGTCATGGCATAAGGATATACTGGTTGCTCATAAAATAAGAGTGATCCTGATATAGATGCTCATCTCAAGCATCTCAATGTAAAGGACTGGCTGAAAAAACTGGAATCTGATCAGAAAAATATGGTAGCCCAGCTACTATATATGTGTTAACAGTCCCAGAGACAAAGGTTCCTCCAAGAAGACAAACAAGAAGAGACATCATGCTCACACCGCTGAAGATGATGAACCAACAAGGAAAAGAACTAGAGAAGAAGAAAGAGATGATTCTTCAAGTGATGAAGAATATGTCCTGATCTCAGCACTCATGGGCACTGTCACACATGGGAGCAATGATTGGCTTGTAGAGAGTGGGACTTCCAAGCACATGACGGGATACAAAGAATCATTCGTCAATCTATTTGAGCATGAGTCATCTCATAAGGTGAAACTTGGGGATGATTACCAATACCCCATAAAAGGGAGTGGAGAAGCTTCCTACAAGCTAGACTCCGACAAATCTTTGAAGATGAAAGATGTTCTATATGTTCTAGGATTAAAGAAGAACCTTCTCTCCATATCAGCACTAGATGCTAAGGGAATGAGGGTTGCATTCGTCGATGGCCCAGTCCTAATGTGGCCAAAAGGAAAGACAATAGATGATGCAACTGTGATTGGAGAGCAAGAGGGAGGCTTGTACAATTTGAAGGGACAACCTGAACAAGCATTGGTTCATGACTCAATGGAACCAAGTGAACTATGGCATAGAAGGCTTGCACATGTGCACTATAGAGCACTACCTATTGCAAGCAAAGCCATTTCAGGACTTCCAGAAATCCAAACAAGACATGAAGGCATTTGCAAGGGATGTGCGCAAGGAAAGAATGTAAAGAAGGCGTTTCCCAACAGTGAAAGCAAAGCAAAAGGAATATGGGAGATAATCTACTCCAATGTATGCGGTCCCATGTCATCTAGCTCACTGAGCGGGTATGTATATTATGTTTCTTTTATAGATGACTTTTCTCGTAAGACTTAGATTTACTTCTTGAAAAATAAAGATGAGGTATTTAGCAAGTTCAAGGAATTCAAAGCCTTGGTCGAGAATCACACAGAGAAGAATATCAAGACCCTACGATCAGATAATGGCGGAGAATTTACTTAGGAAGAATTCAAGAATCTTTGAAGAGAATCTGGGATTAAGAGGGAGTTGAGCACTCCCTACAATCCTCAACAGAATGGCGTTGCAGAACAAAAGAACAAAACGATAATGGAAGTAGCGAAAGCAATGCTACATGACCAAGACCTTCCGATGCACTTATGGGTAGAAGCTGCGAGGACAACGATGTATGTACAGAACCGTACTCCTCACTGAGTACTAAATAACAAGACTCCCGAAGAAGCTTTCTCCGGTGAGAAACCAAAAGTCAGCCATCTCAGGATATTTGGCTGCCCAGTGTACATACACATCCCGAAGGAGAAAAGAACGAAGCTAGATCCTTCAGGAAAGAAGGGAATATTCGTAGGATACCACAAAACTTCAAAGGCCTACCGAATATACTTCCCAGGATTCAAGAAGATTGAGATCAGCAGAGACATAACATTCGACGAAGACTCAACATACAACAAATCAAGAAAACTACCTATTGAAGAAATTGAAGTTCCCAGGATTAGAGATTCAGTGATGGAAGAAGCAATTCCAGAAGATCATGAAGACCGCGACATGTTAGAACCACAAGAACCTGTAGATCCACCACATGAGAAGAAATCCCACAAGAGAAGACCAACATTGGCACGGGAGGCAATACAAGATGCAGAGAAGTATGGCACTCCAGATGGGATGCACAGAGAAAGCAAGAGACCCAGACCATACTCCAACTATGTGGCCCTGCTGTGTGACCATCATTGATAAAGAACCTTCCAACTATGAGGAAGCAACATAGAAGAAAGAATTGAAGGATGCCATAGGAGTACCAATCGATTATGAAGAATGATGTTTGGGAGATAGTATCAAGACCAGAAGGGAAGTCTATTGTGACTTCGAAGTGGATCTACAAGATCAAGCATGCTGCAGATGGTAGCATTGAAAAACACAAGGCAAGATTTGTGGCACGTGGCTTCTCCCAAAAATAAGGCATAGACTACGAGGAGACATTTGCACCCATAGCAAGATACACTTCCATCAGATCTATACTGGCATTGGCTGCAGTAATGAAATCAAAGGTACACCAGATGGACGTCAAGACAACATTCTTGAATGGTGTAGTAGAAGAGGAAGTGTACGTGGAGCAGCCACTGGGATTTGAGACACATGACAGGCAGACTCATGTGTGCAAGTTGAAGAAAGCCTTGTACGGATTAAAGCAGGCACCTAGGACATGGTATGACAGGATGGACAGTTTCCTGATGAGCTTAGGCTTTACCAAGAGTAAAGTGGATTCCAACCTTTACTTCAAGGTTGATGGCGGAAGTCCAATGATACTTTTGCTATATGTAGATGATCTGTTTTTGACAGGTGAGGATGAGCTTATTGCAGATGTGAAGAGGAAGCTTGCCTCAAAATTCGAGATTAAGGACCTGGGTGTAAATTTTTTATAACCCAAACCTGGTTTTATAGCCTCCTTACCACTCCCATAAAGTTAAATGTCCAACCCACATATGCATTTCATCAAAACAATTAAAAGCATAAATTATGGAAATGACTTTTTGCTGAAATAAAACACTTGGGTTATTTACTACTGCTGAAATGTAAAACTCAGAAATTTCAGTCACATACAGTCACACAAAACACAAGATATTTTTTGGTCAATGACCAAGGCAAAACACCTAGGGTGGGGGAAAACCTTTCAGCTTGTAGAGGGCAGCGTTATTGATTTGCAGTGCTTAGAAAAATTACATTCATCTTCAACAAAATGATAAATAGAAAACCCAGAAAATTAATTATAACTTATCTCCAAATTTCAGAACTTGAATTCTTTAGGAAACCCACGGAAATTTCTTCACTCAGCAACTAAACTCCTTCTTGGAAAATGTGCAGCCCACAACCTCGATTTTCGTGCCTCTACCTAGCTGTACGGGCTGTCCAAAACCGTACGAAATCCGTACAGAAAATGCAGCCCTCGAAAATTGTGCCTTGAGGACGTACAACGTACGGACTGTTGCTGCAGTTGTCGCCTCGAAATTCATGCCTCTTTAATCCATACAATATGGACTTGCTGCAATTAATGATGGTTACTCTTCCTTGGATTTCGTGCCAAGAAATGCTCAAATTCTCTTGCTCACTCTCAGCTGGAAATTGCTCTTTTCTTCTTGCTGCAAATGCTCTTTCTTCTGCTCTCTCTTGCTCTCTCACTCTCTTTTGAAAGAATGCCAAAGTCTTTTCCCTCTTTCCCTCTTTGAGAACCCTAAGTGACTTTTGGGTTTCTTTTGATCTAATGGCTAAGATTGCCCAAGATCAATGGCTGAAATTAAATGCTCCATAAATGCCTTTTATTTAATTTCCCTCACCCAACTTAAATAAAGACTCACTTGGTGCTTTAAGTTACAATGTCACTTTTCATGTTCTAATTTAAAAGTCACCTTACCACTTATAAAGTGAACTTAGGAAAAGAAGTCACCTTTTCATGTGGACACATTTCCCTAGGCAAAAGACTTAAAAAAACCCTAAGGAACCACTTTCTAAGGTACATTTTTAACACTGGGGATGATGCATTATTTCTTAGGCATGGAGGTGTGGCAAAGTGCAAATGGAATCTTCCTTGGACAAGGAAAGTATGCAGTAGAGATTCTGAAGAGGTTCGGAATGATGGACTGCAAGGCAATGGCCACACCAATGGCATCGAACTTGAAGCTACTGTTGCTGAATTAATGTAACTTCGAAGAATATTCTACTTGTATTTTATTATTGTAACTCCGTTGGGGATGTTTTACCTCCGTTGGGGATGTTTTACCTCCGTTCGGGGATGCCATTATTATATTTGGTCATGTAAAAGTCATGAGGTAAAACCTCCATTGTAAGTCGGGTCGTTAGTACCCAAAAGAATGTAATATAATATTAATTGAGTCTTTCTAGAAGAGGTCAGCCCAGTCAGTTAAAGTGAGGCCGACTTAGTTAGGTTATTTGTCAAGTGAAAAGTAAAGTATAAATAGAGAGTGACTTCCTCTCATTTGTAACATTCACTCATTCATGCATTGCGCATGTAACGTAACCGTTATCCACTTTTTAAAAATTTGTAAGGATTGAGTTGTAAAAATTTTCCTTGACATCCACAATCAATAATCAAGGTATTAGTCATATTAAATATCATAAATGTATTTCAATATCAAGTTGCATTGCATAAGAACACTTGTTCAACCACTACCTGTTTACATAACACTTATACATTACACATGACTCGCCATTGCTTTTAATACAACCTATGGCCCATTCCATTCCAACAATAGTACATAACAAATATAGAAGTGAAAATCCCTTTTTAGTTTGGAATCTTAGTTTCTCAAGATCATTACATTGCCAAACACCCAACAATTATCATTTCACATGTAAACTTATGAAATAGGCATTTAGCATACTTTAGTGACAACATTTACCATTTAGGATCACAAAAATCAATAGGACAAAAATGCATAAGGTGCACCATCAGAAAGAGACCAGTATACATGGTTCACCCCATATCTAGGGGCTATGTCCACCAAGAGTTGTTGCATCTTTATTCATCAAAATATAGAGGAATACGTTCTGCAACACACTGTGTGTGCAATATTTTTCTACTTTCTCAAGCCTCTCACTGAGAGCCTTTTCCAAACATTCAACCATCTATCTCAGATGTATTATAGGGATTCTTTCCAATACAGATCATAACCAGATTGTTATAATAACTGAAATGAGATACCTTTCCCCAAGGGAATTTATGACATAATTACAACATAATACAAGGCCTGTGCCAAAGGTTATCCCTACTCTCACTAGAATAAAATTATATACACCAATGATTTCATTCTGTGTAAAAGAGGGTTCACCATACCCTGATCTAGCATACCTACCCAGCAATAAGTAAATCTGAGATCACTTGCATGATTTAATAAGCAACACTAACAAGTCTCGAACCTGCATACGCATAAGTTGTAGGTTCTGAAAGAAGGCTTAACCATCCATCATCTCCCTAATGCCATGTGCAATCAGTCCTTCAAAAAAGAATGGACCTGATCCAGCATCAATACATACTATATATATATATATAGGGATCCTTCCCTAAGTATAACATAAGCATCCAGTATTATACATGTACAATTTATGAAATGGAAAATATTTAGGGTCTATCCCTAATGGTGCCCAAACGACAGACACACATGCACAAAAACCATCACTAGGTCAGGTGAAATGCATCCGGGGATCCTCCCCAATCATTTGCTCAGCGAAGACAAATATATAAAATCATATAATAAATGAAACAATGGGGATCCATCTCCCATCTCTGTCCAGCATTCAAAGAAACAAAATATATAACAACATATGAAACCGTAAGATTCCGGGATTTTCTCCCCGAGCATCTGAGCAACAAAGCTCAACGACAGGGGAAGTACATCAACACATTACATTCAGTGAATACTTCAGAAATATATAACCTATAAGAAGCCAACATTAAATATGTAAAAGATATATAAAAAGGGAACCCCCCCAATTCATGCGTAACCATAAAAGAAGACATGCCCATGTGATATAGGCATGGATAATTTACAGGGGTCATTTTTCAAAACATCTACGCAATCACTAATTAACTAGATCTAGTGATCAGTATGTATATATTCACAATACATCAAAACGAAACCTACAAGGGTCTATTCTCCCCAAGATCTGCCCAATATGCCCATGGGAACATACATGCAACAAAAACAAACCCAATATATGTATATATGAATGGAAATGAAACTTCGAAGACTTACAAGGATATTAACCCTTAACTCTACGCATTATGTATATATGAATGGAAATGAAACTTCGAAGACTTACAGGGATATTAACCCTTAACTCTGCGCATTCATTCTGTATAACCACCTCTGCGCGTTAATGACAAGCAACCAATAAATATATATCAGGGATATTGCTTCTTCTGGAGCCATCCCTCCTCCTGGCTCTCCCATCGCTGCACATACATCAAACAAATTCCAGCATGCAAAATAATGTGCAATAAGCAGAGGTCAAACTATCTCCACCTCTGCGTATGCATCCAAAACGCAGCACCTAAATTACAACTACCACTCGGAAATTATACCATCTACGCATGCTCTCCCTCTACGCATGCTCTCTCTGTGCAAGCAATAATAAATATCCCCTCAAAAATTAATACAAAGCGAAATTAATAGCTCTGCGCATGCCTCCAAGGTGCCAGCAAATACTAGTAAAAACAAAAAAATTAATGCAAAGTGAAATTAAAGACACTGTGAAACTTCCCCCAAGTAACTCCCTTCACCAAAGAGATAATAACGCTCACACTTCATTTAATAAAAATATATATATATATATAAATAATAAACCATTTCTCAACTTTCCAAAGATAAAAAAACATAACGGAGCCATAAAAATATGGCAGAGAAAATTAAAAGGAAATAATAAAAGTCTTTTAACTTTCTCCACCCATTGAATATGGTAAAAAAAATAGCCATAAGTTAAGATAATATTTTACTCAATTCTCCAGGAATTAACTTTGGTAAAGAGTCAAGTTATGGAATTCTTTTAACCTTAAACCACATCTAAAAACTTCATTTTCATTATTAAATGAATTACTTTTTTTTTATTCAAATTTATAAGCCTATTTTTACTCTTCTAAAATGAAGCCTTTCCCTTATACCTAATACCAAAGTTAAAATGTAATATTTACCACTTAATAATTAGTACCAAACTATAATTGTTTTTCTCTTGCAATATCATTATAATAATTTATAATCTATAAATCTCTTCAATCAATTATGTACAGCAATATTATTTATCTAATAATATTAAATGGTTTTAAGCAGTGTTACAAATATCGGCCGATTTATCGCGAGTCAGCGATAAATCGCGATTTTTTAAGAGTCCCGATTTTTTAAGTAAAAATCGCTCCAAAAATCGGGCCGATTTTTGGCCGTTTTATCGCCGCTTTTTTGCCGAATTATCGCCGATTTCTCCCGAGTCGAGCGATTTTTTGATAGGTGATGGAAATTTGGGTTTTTTAAGGCCGCGGGCTCAGTTTTTACGCCGTGTTACCAGATCCGTCCACCCTGGGCGATGGATGCACGGATCCTTGGATCTGGTACAGATACGGATCTGGATTTGCGTAGGATCTGTTGTCCACCAGATTGCACACCAACAGCGGAAATCTTTCGAAAGCTGTCTCTTCACTACAAGTGAGAGAGGTGTGGCCTTGGGGGCAAGCAATGAGCCAGGTACTGTCACCTGAATCCCAGCTCCTCCGTTTAGGCAAACTCCTAACGAAGCCAAGGGGGGTAGTCCCTACAAAAGAGTTGTCTAAGGCTCTTGTGTGTTTAAAATGTTTTTGGTGTTGTGATGCGGATGGGTGTTGTTTAGGAGTTTTTTGAAAGTGAGAGACATAATAATACTTTAATGAAAAACAAGATAACGCAATCCACGTTGCAAAATAGAAGATGAGAGATACACTGAATCAGAAATAAATCACTTTTTACGAAGATTAATACAAATGCTCCAATATTGATAAATAAGCAAATAAAATATTGTGATTAAGGACCAGTGCCTTATGGAGGCAAAATGTAAAAGTGATTGTGAAATGCTTGATACAAGTGTTTGAGATAAAACTTCTTGAGATCGTTTTGCAGCTTATCTTGGTAAATTAAAGATTTTAGTGGTCTTGATTATTATGGCTAAGAACAAGGATATTCAAAAAGGTGGAACCTTAACCAAGAAAAACAAACTGGCAACCTTTTAGGTGATAGGTCGGGAGCACCCAGATTGCAAAGAGGGCAAGTGTGCTTACGGCTTGACCGCCCTCGAGTTTGACAGTGGATTCCCGGCACCATCTCTTCAGGAGGAACTCAATGATTTTGTTTTGGTTGGGGTTTTGGGTAAAATTTTAATCAATATTATCACTTATGAATTAACAAGTCTTACACCTTTCTGAGTACTAGCCCAACCGTTTCCGGTTGGCAGAGCATACGGGTGTAGGACACGAGACCAAGATAAATTAATTAAAAGGGAAAAATGTGTGGAAATTTTTTATTATTAGAGCACTTTGTTCAACTCTCCGACAGAGAGCGCTCTTGACTTGATCTTATGACCACAGTTCAAGAGACTTGCTAATTAACAAATGCCTAATGCAGGGAATGATGCAGGACTAATAATGCTCTCCGATAGAGAGTGCTCTTGACTTGGATTTGGCCAAGTTCAAGAGACTTTAGTTCGTTTTAAGAAGCAAAAAGTAGTTCGTAGTAGCAAGATAATTCAACTTTAAATGATTAAACAATGTGATAGATTTTGAAAGATATGAAATACTGCCAATAACACTACTTTGCCAAATAAAATAAACTGGAAAATCTAGTGTTCTACCACACAAATTCTAATCTAATAGGTGGGATCAACCTCCGAACAAGGTCAACCACTTAGAAGCCACCAGTCCTGGAAACCTTCCAGCTAGCTGGATGTCCACAAGAAGCTGATGGGGGAACGAGTAGCTACCACAAAGTTATGTGGCCTTTGGGATACAATCCCAAAGTTAGCTCCACTCTGGTCAAGGTTTGGAAGAGAAAATACAAGATGAAAGTACTAAACAGAAAATAAACTCTAATCTACCCAAGAATCTCTTTCAGGTCAAAGACCGTACTCGGGAGAGCATGGGGGTAAGTGAATCGGAAATGATAACAAAAATAACTTATTGGAATGGAAACTAATCTAAGAGCATATTAAAAGATCTAAACTAGAAACTCAAACCAATCAAAGAAGACTACAAGGCGTCCCCAAATGGGGAAGTGCACGTGGGGGCTTAAAAACCCCACTTGCAACTTTATTATGAGAGTACAACTGCCCTTGGGAATGAAACCCTTGTAGGGACTTTGAAAGAAATAACTTGGAAAATATTTAAAATAAGCTTCTAAGAGCTATTACAAAAGGATAAATACTAGTCTTGGTTTGGATCGTCTTTTTGTCCTCTTGATAACTTCTTGTATTTGAAGCTTCTTTTTGTTTATCAAAGCTCTTATTTCTCAAGGAAAGATCTATCACAAATGAGCAACTCAAATATCCATTAGATGTTAGATAACCAAAACAAAATGGAAACTACCTAGATCTATCAATCAAATAAAACTAAGTAGATGCAAGTTTTTTTTGAATTTTTAAATGAGATCTAACACAAACTATCAAATTCCAAAGTGTAAGATCTAAACTAGTAATAATGTAAATGCAAAACCAACTATGATAATAAGAGACTAGATCCTAAATATGTAAATGTAAGCATGAGATCTAAGATTAACCTTTCAATGAAATGAGAACAACTACTAGATCTTACCAAGACTTGTTGTGTTTTTATGTGTTTTGCAGGTTTTTTAAAGGGTGGATGAAAGCTAGAAGGAGGGCAAAAATGAATGGGAAGTGGGGTATGGGAGATGGAACGAGAGCAAAGAGAGAAAACCAAAAAGAGATGGGACGAGAGCAATGTGAAGGCTTAAGATCTAAGGCAAAAGGTAATGGGAAGGAAGGAGAAGAAGGTAAAAGAAATGGGACGAATCAAGAGGAAGAAAGCACTCAAGGTAGGGTAAGATGAGAGCAAAGAGAGAGGGCGAATGGAATGAAAAGAGGAGGAAATTTTGGAGGGGGACGAGAGGAAGGAGATGGGATGGCTAGGGCTGGACTATGGCAAAAGATGAAAGGGATAGCAAGTCAAATCAAAAGGGTTTCAAGGAGAAGATAAGATGGCTTGAAGAAAAGAAGCCTAAAGTAACCAAGGTTTTTTTAAAAATGATTTTGTTTTAAGGATGGATCTTGGAGCAAAGTCTCTTTGTGCTTCTTCTTGGAACAACCTCAACCCTTGTAGATCCTGGAAAGACAACAATGTTAAAAATCACTTGTGATGATGAAGATGGGCTAGATGCAGCCGAGCTCACACCCAATTACACCTGGAAAAACCTCTTCAAAGACAAACAACTCAATGCAAAAGTGAGATCAAATATATGACTAGTATGCTACGAAAACCAAGGTCATATCAATGCTAGTATAACTGAGTACATCCTATTCATATAACTCATTGATCAACATTGCATAATAAACCAAATTGCAAACCACAAATGGTAGATCTTATGTTCTAGAATATAGACTTCTAAAGCTAGTTACTTGATCAATCACATAAGCATTTAATTGAAAGCATAGAAAGAAGTCACCTCACAAGAGAAGCATTCATCAATGTTGCACAAATCGCATGGACCTCCAGAGTCGAATTTTATTTCAAGATAGCAATTGCTATGATCTAGTACAAATTTGCCAGAGTAATGGTGCACAAAAATTCCATGAGATAATAACCCAAATGGGCCTCTCCTTATAGTAGAACCACTAGCTAAAACCCTAGGTAGAATTGGCATAGACATGAAGGTCGAATTCCAATCAAAACTAAGCTTGGAGAGCTAATTTGAATGACAACTCAACTTGTTGGTAGGTTGAATGGATAGGTGGCAAGCTCGACTTTGATGGTTACATGGGAAGTATCACCTACCAAATAGGCAAGTTACAACAAGGATACACGTGAGGCTAATGAAGAATGACGTGAGCTTCAAGAGGAGGGCGAGTTGGTTGGTGGGATGACAAGTGGAGTGTGGTAGGTACTAACTCGTGACTTGCAAAGGGAGCCAAGCTATGAGATTGGGTGAGTCATGAGGGCGCCCACCTTAGACTTAAATGCAAGACCACCAACCCATTTATCAATTGACAACTCACAAAATCGACTTTTGCATGAAGAAGGGCGAATTAGCTTGAGTGGATAATCTTCTGGTGACTGGATAGTTGATTGGATTCACTTGGAGTTGATTGGAATCTTCATAAATGTCTATTGCCATGTCATTTAGCCTTTTATTTTAATCATTTCTGATTATTTTGGAGAGTTTTGGATATCTCCAAAATATTCAAATTTATTAATTTAATTAATAATTTCTCTGTAAATGACTTTTTAGAGAAAATATTAATTATGAGGTTGAATTGACATCCGAAAGTTGGGTTTAGCTGGTCCATGGGTCATGTGTGATTTTTGGCTTATCAAACGAGCCATCAATCACTAAATTCGGACCCCGGATGACTGACATATTACAGACTCAAATTTCTCTATTTAAACTATAGAGAAATTTAATTAAAATTTAAAAAATAATTAAAAATTAAAAAATAATTAAAAATTAAAAAATAATTAAAAATTAAAAACCCCAAATCCGACGCGTCCGGTAAAATTTTTTCGAAATTTTTTCTGGGGGTCCTAGAGACTTAGGACATGACCAGAATCTATTCTAATAGTGTCTAGTAGGTTTATATATTATAGTTGGACTCTAATAACCCTCCATGGCACAAATTTCCAAAATCGGGCATTCCAGCTTTGGAGGAAGCGGGAGAAAAACCAAGAGATTATATCTCGCCTGAAGCAAAGTATAATCTGACGGTGAAAAAAATCCCTGGAATACCTTAGTTGTTTAATCCAGTCATGGGGAACCGAGCCACTCAGACCCTACTAGCACACTTTATTACAAACCCCCATGGGGCCATGGTCATGTCGACTCAAAAAACAAAACTGGCTAGACCCAAATATCTGAAACCCAGATACTCTGGAAGTGAACACTGATGTGTTCCAACACTGGCGGCTCAATAAGGTTTCAACTATTGTACAAATCAGTTGATAACAGGATCCACCCAAGATTCGCTTCAATTAAAAAAACAAACATTTATTCAATATTCATTTGTCTCGTCACTTTTGTAGCTCGGAGCCGATTAATAATCTGATGGAATCCGAATTTGTGGCACAGTAAAAGGTTGGCGCTTATTGGTTTGGAAGAGAAGAGTCGGGCTCCCCTTGGAATTAGAAGCTTTAATCATATTTAAAATAATAAATTGAGAATACAAATTTTGGTCGGGGCGCTGTGTTAAAAGCCTTAAGAATATTTAAAATTTTAAATTCATATGTGCCACGAGCAAACCGCACCAAAAAACGCTAGGAAACTGCCCATCGGGTTGAAACACACGGCCATATATTAACTTGGATATAAATTGGATATAAACTTTGTACGCTGCTAAAAGTGGCCTCGAATCCATGAGCGGCCTCGAACCCAAGATAGAAATGGATATTCGTAAGGATAGAGAATAGAACTCACTTTTATGAAAGTAGTAGTGTTTTATATACGATTAGTGTTGTCGGTATAAACTTATAAAGTGACTTTAACCTAATAATCAATATCAATTAGCTTCTATATATATATATATATATATATAAAGTAATAAAGAGCCATATAAATAATATAAATAATTGGTATTATAATATAAACAATAACTTTATAACTATGAATTAGATTAATCATGAATTAACTTTACATTTGTTATATTTTTTATGATTCAGTATTCACTATTCTGGAGTAGGACGCGATCCATTTTGATGTGTGATGTATCTTTGATTCTCTAGACATCTTATATATCTTATATATTGGTTTTCTTTCCATATTCATGTGGCAATGTATTTATTTGATGTTATTGTTGCTTTAGATGTTTAAAAAATTGAAAAAAAATGAATATTTTTGTGTTTTTTAAGTTTGCCGATTTTTTGCCGATTTTTGCCGATGTGCTGCCGAGATATCCCGAAATGATGTTTCCTGGACCTTGCCGATTTTGTCACCGCGCCGATATTTGTAACTATGGTTTTAAGTACTCACCCTTATATATATATATATATATATATATATATATATACCATAATAAATTTCTATAACTTTCTCCATTAAGGGTATTTCAAAATATATGTGCATTATCAATTTAATGGATTTAAGAGTAAGGTATTATGAAATATTAATATAACTAATAATATTTCATATTTATAAAAATAAATACAAATATTACCATAATGTTTCATAACTCTATATAAGTATCTATATCTTTGCATTTCATTACAATGCAATGTATATATTTTCAAAACATTATTATAGCAATAATATTTCACCGTTATGTATAATGCTTATAATTATTTAAAATCTATAAGCATCAACTATTTCTCATTGCATTGTCGCTACAATGCATTATATGTAGTAATATTCTATCCAAGTGATAGCATAAATATATATAGATATATAAATATATTTGTTTCTTCTATCTTTATAAGGCACTAAGTAACCATCACTTAGTCCAATAGGTCATAATGGCTTAGCTCGCATTAATAAATTAGCTAGTGGATTTTATGAAGAAAAGCCTAACGTCCTCTCGCGCGGCTAGGATGTCAAGGACATCCATAGGAGTTTCTTAGTTTTACTTAATAGCTTTTAACATAGATTAACCTAGGGCTAAACATTAGGTCTTAGGAGGCCTTTACTGCCTTTCGGCGGTTAAGGGTATCTTCGGCATCCATCTCAAGGACTAACCGAAAACCAAAGAACTTAAGTAACCTTTGGTGAACGTTAGTGTTCACTAAGTGCTTATGGCACCATGACAACATCTGTCATCAAACCATGTCCTCCAAGCCATTTCACCTCTTCCCCCTTAGACGATTCGTGCCCTCAATGCTAGGTTGCAATGCGACCTCAGTTTCCTTTACCAATTAGAATTATTAAACCACATTACTTACAATGTTTTCTAGTGGGGCCTTGGCCTTGAGCTCTGTTGTCCGCCAATATGCACACCAGCAGCGGAAATCTTTCGAAAGCTGTCTCTTCACTACAATTGAGAGAGGTGTGGCCTTGGGGGCAAGCAATGAGCCAGGTACTGTCACCTGAATCCCAGCTCCTCCGTTTAGGCAAACTCCTAACGAAGCCAAGGGGGGTTATTAGGGTCCAACTATAATGTATAAACCTACTGGACACTATTAGAATAGGTTTTGGTCATGTCCTAGGTCTCTAGGACCCCCAGAAAAAATTTCGAAATTTTTTTACCGGATGCGTCGAAATTGGGGTTTTTAATTTTTTAATTATTTTTAAATTTTAATTAAATTTCTCTATAGTTTATATAGAGAAATTTGAGTCTGTAATATGTCAGTCATCCGGGGTCCGTTTTCAGTGTTTGATGGCTCGTTTCATAAGCCAAAAATCACACATGACCCATGGAGCAGCTAAACCCAACTTTCGGATGTCAATTCCGCCCCGTAATTAATATTTTCTCTGAAAAGTCATTTACAGAGAAATTATTAATTAAAATAATAAAATTGATTATTTTGGAGATAATCCAAATATCTCCAAAATTAATCAATTTGATTAAAATAAAAGGCTAAATGACATGGCGATGAGCATTTAGGAAGATTCCAATCAACTCCAAGCCCACCCAGTCATCCATCCAGTCACCAGCAAAGAATCTTCTTGAGCAAATTCGCCCTCCTTCATGAGAAATTCGATTTAGTGATGTGTCATTTAGTGATTGGGTTGGTGGCTTGCATTTAAGCTTGAGATAGGCGCCCTATTGACTCACCATTCCACCAAGGCTTGGCTCTCTTCATAACTCGAGTCTACACCTACCATTCCCCACGTGTCTCCCTCACAACCAACTCACAATCCCTTTGACTCCTCACGTCAAACCCATAGATCCTCACGTCAATCTCCTTTGAGCTCGTGTTAGACCCTTGTTGGAGTTTAGGCATTGGTTAAATGAAGTAACACGTGGGCTTGGCTCTCATATAAACTCGAGTTAGTGCCTACCACTCCCTAGCTCGCCCTCCACATAAGCTCACGCCTTTGCTATCTTAGCTCGCCTTTCCTTGTTGTACATTGTCCATTGGTTAATGTCTTCACTCCCAACCTACCTCAAGACCGAGTTTTGCCACCTAGTGCCATTCACACCTACCTCAAACTCGACTCCATTGCTCCAAGCCTTTGTTGATTGGAATTCGACCTCATGCTCACCACCAATTCGACCTAGGGTTTTGGCATTTAGATTTAGTATAAAGAGAGGTCCTTTGGGGTTATTATCTCATGGAAAATTTGAGGCAAACTTACTCTGCCAAAATTGTATATGTGTTATAGCTTTTGCTAATTGAAATAAAGTGGCTTTGGAGGTCCATATGGTGTGTTGATCTTGTTCATGGAAAGTGCTTCAATATTATCAAGGTGATATTGCTTTATGTTTTTTGCTTACATGTTCCATGTTTTGATCAAAGTATTTAAAGCTTAGAGGACTTTTCCAAGTCCATAGGGTGGGCATTTGGGTTCAATTTGTCCATTGATGTTGGGTTGTTTGTGATTGGGAAGTAGTGGATTGTAGTCGGAAATACTAACACTCTTCTTGTCCCTTTCAACTTGGCATACTATATTTGATCAATCTTGTTTGTAAGTGATACATTTTGCAGATCTATAAAGTTATGAAGAGGAGTTGGAACTAGGTTGTCTCCTCCATCTCTTCAAAGAACAAATCTTTCCATTAACATTCATACATTGCAGGATCTCCCAAAGTCGACCTCACAACACCAAGATGGTGGCATAAAGGGGTTTGATTTCAAAGATCCATCTCTTATATTCAACATATTGTTTATTGGTTACTTTGGGCTTTCATTTCTTCAAGCCCTCTCATTTGCTCTTTGAAGTTTTTTACATTTGCATGCTAAGCCACTTCTAGCCCCTCTAGCCTTGATCCAAGATTGCCTTGTCTTCAAGCCATAGATTAGAAATCCATAAGGTTGAAGTCCCTTCAACCTTGGGGAATAACTTGGGATTTGTTCCCTTGTGCTCTCTTCAACACTTGTTGTCGGCGTATCACCGGTTAACCGGAGGATTTCCAAGACAGTGTTTTCACCCTCCCAAGTGTTCCACTTGTAGTCCTTTGTCCTTATCTTGCTAAGTTCATCCTCCTTTGCCCTAGATCTACTCCTCCATTTCGTTTTTTGCCTCCTTCTCCATTCACCCTTTTTATCCTCCCTCTTTGCTTTCGTTTTTGCCCTACTTTGATCTCCCTTTGCCTCTCCATCTTTTCCTTTAGGTTTGCCCTTTCTCCCTCTTCTCGTCCACCTCCAAAGTGCCCTAAAAAACCACATAAAAAGCAAAAAACGAATTGATTAAGTTAGTGCTAGAGTTTGTTTCTATGATAGATTAGATTTCAATTTATTATATCATTGGCATTGGCATGTATTGAAAGTTAACTTTAGAGCATTCTAGATCTCTTGTTTTACACTAGCATAGTTGTATTTCAAAATCCTAGTTACAAGTCGAAAAGATAGAATATTTTTCACAAAAAATTTCTCAAAATTTTTATGATCTAGATCTCTTTCCCATTACATTTTAAGAGTTTGTTGTTCGCTGGTCCGTTTCATCATAGTTAAGTTTTTATGATAAAATTTCATGCATTCTACATTTTAGAGTTAGAACTTTAAACCTAGACTTAGCTAGTTTCAAGCTTTGGTTTTGCCTTTTGCTAACAGTTAATGGGTGCCTTGTTTAGATCTTTTGGACTTGTGTAGATCATTTGAGAAAAAGAGATACTTGATAAAAGGTCTTGAAGCAAAAGGATCAAACGCAAAATAAAGTGAAGGAGCCATGAGAATGACTCAATCTTGATATACTTATCCTTTGTAATAGCAAGTAGAATCTATATCTTCTTCAATAATTTTCCAAGTATTATCGTTCGCAAAAGACCTTGCAAGGTTTTAAACCCAAGGCATTTGTAACAGTTTAATAAAAAGTTTCAAGTGGAGGGGTCCTCCACCTTTGGGTCTTCTTCCCCATTTGGGGAAGAGTGTTGGGTCTTGTGTTGGGTTTGACATAGTTTATTTTTCCATGCTCTTAGATTAGTTTCTATTTCACTAAGTATTTTGGTTATTTATCTTTCATTTTCACTTACCCCCATGCTTTCCCGAGTAGGGTCTTGAACCTGAAAGAGACTCTTGGGTAGTTTAGTTTTATTTTCCGTTTAAGTTATCTTATCTTCTCTTCCAATCCTTGACCAGAGAATAGCTAACTTTGGGATTGCATCCCAAAGGCCACATAGCTTTGTGGTAGCTTCTCGTTCCCCCATCAGCTTCTTGTGGACATCCAGCTAGCTGGAAGGTTTCCAAGACTGGTGGCTTCTAGTGGTTGATCTTGTTCGGAGATCGATCCCACCTATTAGATTAGAAGTTGTGTGGTAGAACACTAGATTTATTCAGTTTCATTTTATTTTGCAAGTAGTATTGTTAGTAGTATTCATATCTTGCTGATTAATCTCATTGTTTAAAATCTGTTTCAATCTGAGATATACTGCTGCTACTTTTTATCTACTTCATAAAATAAACCAAAGTCTCTTGAACTTGGCCAAATCCAAGTCAAGAGCACCCTCTATCGGAGGGCATATTAGTTTCTTGCATTTCCCTGCATTAGGCATTGTTAATCTAGGAAGTCTCTTGAACTGTGGTCATAAGACCAAGTCAAGAGCGCTCTCTGTCGGAGAGTTGAACAAGGCTTTTAAATAAATAAAATTTTCCACTCACACACCCCTAATTAATTTATCTTGGTTTGTCCTACACCCGTATGCTCTGCCAACCGGAAACGGTTGGACTAGTACTCAGAAAGGTGGAAGACTTGATAATTACGATCGATAAACTTAATTAAAATTTTTACCCAAAACCTCAACCAAGGCAAAATACTGTTCTTCCCACGAGAGGTGACGCCGGGAAATCACTGTCAGACTCAGGGGCGGTTCAAACATTGGACACCAATCCTTATTGAATCTGGGTGCTTCCGACAGGTCACTTAGGGTTGCTAGTATCTTTCTTGGGTAGGGTTCTACTATCTTTTGATACCTTTGGTCTTAGCCCTAATAATCAAGACAACTAAAACTTTGAAATTTACCAAGATAATTTGCACAACGATCTCACGAACAGTTACTATCAAGACTTACTTTTCAACATCCCCCAGCACTACATTTGTTGTTTTGACTCCATTATCCATTGGATAAGGCACTGGTCCTTTTGTCATTTAATTCTTATCTGTGGATGCTTCTTAATTATCTTAAGTCTTTATATACTGTTTCGCAACGTGGATTGCATCTTATCGTGTGTTTTATTTTCAAACTTTATATTGTCTCTCATTTCACAAAAAAAACTCCTAAACAACACCCATCCGCATCACTGCATCAAAAACACTATAAAAACAAGAGCCTTAGTGAAACTCTCTTTTAGGGACTACCCCCCTTGGCTTCGTTAGGAGTTTGCCTAAACGGAGGAGCTGGGATTCAGGTGACAGTACCTGGCTCATTGCTTGCCCCCAAGGCCACACCTCTCTCACTTGTAGTGAAGAGACAGCTTTCGAAAGATTTCCGCTGCTGGTGTGCATATTGGCGGACAACATCTTTGGCGCCGTTGCCGTGGACAAATCTTTTTGTTCCTAGACGACCTTAGTTTTTCTAGTTTGTTTTACCTTTTTGATAGATTCTCATATCTATCTGGCGACTCCACTTCACCTTTTTACTTTGGTAGATTTTTTCACTCTCTGAAATTAGACTTGGATTCACCTGGCGACTCCACTGTCAGTTAACACATCAAGGTATTCAACTAGAAGAAACTCTGAAGGCTTGCTTAGTTTTATCCCTGAGCCTGAAAAGGTTTATAGGAGGAGACTAAACAAGCTTGCTTCTCGTAGAATTCTTGAAAATCTTAGATCCGAATCTATTTTAGACATCCACTCTTTGTTTCAAGAAAATCTAGAAAATCAAACAAATTCTGAAAATAATAACTGTTTCCTTTCCACAATGGGTGAGTTCTTTACTCAACTCAACTTTAGTCAGATACCAGGTCAACCTCACGATATTCCCGAGAAGGCTATTGATAAGATCACAAATTTCAATGGCACTGATGCCTCGTTATCTGCTGAACAACATATTAGAAACTTCACCAAATTGTGTAGTGCTCATGTCAGGGGAGCTGATAAACATGAAGACGTTTACATGACTCTTTTTGCCCTATCCTTGGAGGGTAAGGCAGGGAATTGGTACGACAATCTGCCAGACAATTCTTTTGCCACCATAGCGGCCTTCAAGACGGCCTTCCTCAACAAGTTTGGTTGCAGAAAAGAACCTAGACATTTAGTTGCATCTCTAACTAGTATGAAGAAGACTGAGAACGAAACTATGGATGAATTTAACACAAAATTCATGGAGTTGTCCAATTCCATCCCTGACACCTATGCGCCTCCTGCGGCCTCTTTGTTAGACTACTACATAGAAGCATTAAGTGGCAAAGTCCAATATCAGATCAGGGATAAAGAACCAGCTACCTTGCTTGAAGCTCAAGCTTTGTCCATCAAAATTGATAAAAACATGAAGTCTTCCGGAGAATCAAATATCCAGGGGTACTCTAGATCTCAATTGCTTTCAAAACCAACCGAGCATAAAGACAAAGAACCTATGAAGGACTCTTACGAAAAAAGAATGATAGAGATATGTGAGAGAATGGAAAAAGCAGAACAGAAACATGTAAGTCAGATTAAAGAATTGCAAAACAAGATCATCAACATGGAAAGAGCACAGGTTCAACAGGTTCAACATACACAACCAGCTCCTAGAAATTTTCCTGCCAAACCTACTTGGCAAAGAAGACCTCCTAACCATGAACAGAGGCCTCCTCATCAACTAGAGGCTGCCAACATGGTTGAGCATGTCAAGCCATTTTGTAGAGCATGCAAGGATTTCCATGAGGAATCTGGTTGCCATTATGCTTGCTTTGTTCAAGAGCATGGATATCCTGAGGGATGTGAGCCTAGTACTTCATCAGACGAGCCTGTTTTTATCAACCATGTGGGAAATGAATATGAGAACCTTGATATGACTCAAGCTGACCAGGGTTATCAGCAGATCGACTATATGACTCAACTGTATGGAGAGATGCCACCTAGTATCAACAACAGCCAGAGATTCAAAGGAAACACTTATCAAAAGAAACCGAGGGAGGGACCTTCTAATCAAAACACTCCTAAGGTAACAGTTTCTCACATTCCTCCAAGAATAAACATTGAAAAGGGACCACCTATTGATTTAAATTTTGATTTAAGTAATTGGTTGTCAAACACCAAAGTTCCAGTCCCAGTACTTGAACTATGCAAACTTCCTGGTCAGAGAGAGAAACTGTTAAAACTGTTAGAGCCTCATGCTAATAATACTCCCCCTCATACTCCTAAACCTATAAATTCTGAAAAGCCCCTTGTTGTTCCTCATCCCATTGCATCTGAAAAGCAACCTCCACCTGCAAAGTACCCTACCCCTAAAAAGGTAGCTTTCGTAGAAACTAAAGAACAACCTTCAACAAGTTGTATAAATGATTATGGAGATCCCCCTATAGTCCTACATACCAGGGAAACAAGAAAAGAAGCTCACCCACCTTTCTACATATCATTGATGATAGGTGACCTTCTTCTACATAACTGTATGTTGGACTCAGGATCTGGTGCCAGCCTTATGACCAAGAAAGTCATGCAGCAACTAAACTTAAAGACCACCAGACCATATGGAAATGTTTGTGCTATGGACTCTAGACCTGTCGAAGTTGAGGGGATGATTCAGAATCAAACCGTCAGATTAGCCAAGTACCCAGACATCCATGTCACCATGGACATCCTAGTCATAGATGTGCCTGATAAGTGGGGTATGCTTTTATCTAGAAAGTGGGGTGCTTCCTTGGGTGGTTCATTACAATTAGATCTATCCTACGCAACTGTTCCTGCTTCAGAAGACACTCAGGTTAAACTACATTCAGAAAAGGAAAGGAGGTACCATGTTGAAAATCCCCACAAACCTTCAAATGAGTACATTTACAATTCAGATGACATGGGAACCCACCAGATCAATTCCACTTTCTTAGATCCAGTTCATAGGGAAATGAAAGACAAGAAAATTGATGGGCTGTGGAAAATGGAATTTGATGGAGCTTTTTCTAAAGCTGGCAAGGGTGCCGGTATAGTCTTAATGTCACCTGAGGGTAAAATCTTCAATTTTGCATTTAGACTTGAGTTTGAAGCCACCAACAATGTTGCGTAGTATGAAGCACTCTTACTAGGCATAGAAATTGCTAAAGATATGAAGATCAAAATGCTTAGTATTAAGGGAGATTCTGATTTAGTGGTACAACAGATCAAGGGTAAATTTGCATGCCATTGCAAAAGGCTTAAGAGATATAGAAATGCAGTGTGGGACACCATGGAATACTTTGATGCTCTAAATATACAAGCAGTCCATAGAGAAGAAAACAGTATGGCAGATAGGTTAGCTGTTGCAGCATCTACACTCCAGCCATCAGAGGAAATGTTGAAAGGAGAGTGTACCCTTGAGATTAACTATAGGCCATCTGTCCCAGACAACATGAACCATTGGCAGGTTTTCAAAGATGATGAACAAATTCTAAGATTCATAAATAACTTAGATGAGTTTGCCAATTTCAACGTTAATGAACAGGAAGACGGCAAGCAGTATAAAGGTGAAAGCCAACCCATGAACCCAATTTCACGTGGTTTCACTAAGTTAGAGAACATCTTTGATAGGCATGACGGAAAAAAGAACAACATTGACCAGATGAAGCCAGGGGATTACATTGAGGTTAACATCGGAACAGAAACAGATCCAAAAATCATAAAAATTGGAAAAGGAACATCAGAAAAAGAAAGAAATGCACTAATAAACCTTGTCAGAGAGTTTAGAGATATATTTGCCTTTACTTATGACGAGTTGAAGGCCTATAGGGAAGATGTATTCCAACATACCATTCCCCTTAAACCGGAAATGCAAAATGCCAAGCCTTTTCGTCAGAAACTAAGGCAAATAAATCCTAAGTTGGCTCCTATTATCAAAAGAGAGCTTGAAAAGATGTTAGCAGCAGGCATTATAGCACCCACCCGACACACTTCATGGTGCTCCAACTTAGTTGTCGTAAGAAAGAAGAATGGAAGTATCAGGATATGCATTGATTTCAGGAACCTTAACATGGCCTGCCAGAAAGACAATTATCCACTTCCCAACATGGAGACCCTCCTCCAACGGGTCACTGGATCTAATATGATGTCCATGCTTGATGGATTTTCAGGATACAACCAGGTTGTCATCAACCCAGAGGATAAACATAAAACTGCTTTTACAACTCCTTGGGGAACCTTTGAGTATCTGAGAATGCCCTTTGGCCTTACAAATGCAGGAGCCACTTTCCAAAGGGCCATGGATTATGCTTTCAAGGAATTAATAGGAAAAATCATCGAGATATACCAAGATGATTTAACTGTCTTTTCAAAGGAAAGATCCAGCCATGTTGATCACTTGAGAAAAGTTTTTGAACGATGTAGAGAATATGGTATTTCCCTAAATCCGACAAAGTCTGTCTTAGGCATTGAAGAAGGAAAACTCTTAGGGCATATTATAAACAAGGATGGGGTCAAGATTGACCCTGAGAGAGTAGAAGCCATCAAGGAGATACCTCTTCCCAAAAATGTGAAAGGCCTTCAATCTTTCAATGGGCACATAAACTTTATCAGAAGATTTATTCCAAACCTTGCAGAGTTGATGAAACCCATGCAGCGGTTGCTTAAAAAAGATGCTAAGTTTGTGTGGACTGACGATGGGAGGGAAGCCTTCAACACTATTAAAGATGCCATTACTAGGTCACCTGTGTTGGTTAGTCCGGATTATACCAAAGATTTCATGATTTTCTCTTTTGCTTCTGAGGATACTATAGTTGGGATTTTGCTCCAAAAGAACTTCGAAGGGTTCGAGCAACCAATTGCATTCATGAGCAGGGCTTTACAAAATTCAGAATTAAAGTACACAATAATGGAAAAACAGGCTTATGCTTTGGTCAAATCTTTGAAACATTTCAGAACATACGTTGGCTACAATAAAGTTATAGGTTATGTCCCCCATGCTGCAGTAAAAGACATCCTATCCCAACAGGATTGCTTAGGAACAAGAGGCACATGGGTCTCCAAGATCCAGGAATATGACTTGGAAATAAAACCTACCAAACTTATCAAAGGACAAGGCCTAGCCAAAATGTTAACCCAGAAAAATGAGGAAGCCATCGACATAAACTGCACAGATCAACCTGATTGTCCGCGTATGACACCTGCCTTGCGGGAGTTAGATATCCATTGGTATTCTGATGTTATATATTTCCTCTTACATATGACTTGCCCAGACCACCTTAAAGGACACAAGCGAAGGGCACTAAGATTGAAAGCCGCTAGATATTGCCTTACTCAAGAAGGCTTGGGTTGGAGAAGCCCTGATGGGGTTATCCTTAGATGTGTCCATGAACAAGATTCTAAAAAGATCTTGATTGACCTTCACTCAGGATTTTGTGGGGGACACTATGCAGCAAATACAACTGCCCACAAAATTCTTAGAGCCGGTTATTATTGGCCAACCATATTTGCCGATGTGTACAAACATGTCAAGTTTTGCCAGGAATGTCAGCTATTCACAGGAAAGCCTAAATTGGCCGCCTTACCCCTCAATCCGGTTGTTGTCATTGCCCCTTTCCAGCAATGGGGCCTTGACTTTATTGGCAAATTTAAAGATAATTCTAGCAATGGATTTTGCTGGATTCTAACAACAACTGATTACTTCACCAAGTGGGTGGAGGCTATTCCTACCAAGACAGCTACTGAGAAGGTTGTTATGAATTTTATTGAAGATAAAATCATCACTAGATTTGGTACCCCTTTGAAGATAACCACCGATAATGCCAAGGCTTTCAGTTCAACAGAAATGAATGATTTCTGTTTCAAATATGGCATTGTTCTATCTCACTCTTTCGACTATTATCCACAAGGTAATGGCCTTGCTGAATCCTCAAACAAGAACCTGATGACTATCCTTAAGAAAACTGTTGGTGACAACAAAAGATCCTGGGATAGCAAGATCAAATATGCCCTTTGGGCGGACATAATTACAAAGAAAAACTCCACTGGAAAGTCCCCCTTTGAACTTGTCTATGGCATCACAGCTACATTACCTCTTAGCATGCAGATCCCCATCTTCAGAATGCTAACTGATTATGACTCTGAGAAGTTAGAGTTGGAAGATAGGGCCAACCAAATCATCGAGCTTGATGAAAACAAAAGAAATTCCTTGGACAAAATGTTGAGACAAAAAGAGAGTATGAAAGCCACATTTGATAAATCAGCCAAGCCAAGAGCCTTTCAAGAAGGGGACACTGTTCTATTATGGGACAAAAGAAGGGAGAAACCTGGGAAACATGGAAAATTCGACAGCCTTTGGAAAGGCCCCTTTATTATACGCTGCACAGTTGGAGATAATTCTTTCGGCCTCAACACTATGGAAGGAGAAATATTGCCTCTTCCTATAAATGGGCAACATTTGAAGCCCTTTTATCGGAACAACATACAAGATGACCAAGAGGCCATCTCAGTATCTCCCTAAACTCTTATCTTTGTACTTTATGTATCATTATTTCTGTATCATAGTGTATTTTTGTACTATAGTTCATATATATGCTAAAAAAGAAAAGATTTCTATTTCTGTACTTTAAATTTGAAAAGAAAAAGCAAAAAATAGTTTCATAGTTGATATTTCATTTTGGAATTATTTATCATATACATGGGAAACTAAGACACTTCTCTTTCTGTGCAGGAAAATGATATTCTGGGATTCTCGAACACCTTCTTTGACTCCTAGATCAAGCAAGTGTCCGTCCCGCAGTTGGAGCCAGATGTTATCAACTGATTTGTACAAATAGTTGAAACCTTATTGAGCCGCCAGTGTTGGAACACATCAGTGTTCACTTCCAGAGTATCTGGGTTTCATTGTATTTGGGTCTAGCCAGTTTTGGCTAGCCAGTTTTGTTTTTGAGTCGACATGACCATGGCCCCATGGGGGTTTGTATCAAAGTGTGCTAGTAGGGTCTGAGTGGCTCGGTTTCCCATGAAAGGATTAAACAACTAAGGTATTCCAGGGAGTTTTTTCACCGTCAGATTATACTTTGCTTCAGGCGAAATATAATCTCTTGGTTTTTCTCCCGCTTCCTCCAAAGCTGGAATGCCCGATTTTGGAAATTTGGCCATGGGGGGTTATTAGGGTCCAACTATAATGTATAAACCTACTGGACATGTTATCACATATATAGTAGCCGGGCTACCATACATTATTTTTCTCATTCCAGTACACTATTCAGCCAGTTCCCTTGCATTTGAGATGCCGAGATGAGCATTTATATTGGATCACTATCAGATTGTGGACAGCAGTTATATTCCCCATGCCATGACTGAGTTTCGGGACACTCAGAGAGATGCCCGATATAGCCATTATGCCATTGGTACAGAGCAGACAGTAGTGCCCAGAGTTACAGCAGCAGTCTCAGAGGACAGGTGATGGTACAGGTTGATGAGCTTTCAGGTATATGACTCAGCAGGTATACTATTGTGTTATGGTTAGATTGCTTTTATACTTATTCTTATAGCATGTCTTAGCACTTAGTGTCATGATCTGGCGATCATATAGATATTTGGACCTGGTTGACCTATTATATATATTACTGTCCCTACTCAGACTTAGAAGTTCACTATTCATACTCATTGGTACATACCCTCCTTAGGGAGAATAGAGGTGATCATTACACCATACTATGGCTTGCTAGTGTTGGCTTCATCTTTTCATTGTCTTCATCCATCCGTGGCCTACCTTTTAGATTATTACCTTGATCTGCTACTTGACTAGTGACATGGAGGATCTTTCCCCACTGTAGCCTCTGTACTGGATGAGCTTCCCTGTTTATTGTGTCTCGGCTCTGAGTTGGTGACAAAACTTACCTATGGTGAGTTGGAGTTCCTTGAGAATTCCCCCTAGTCACTAAAGTTGTGTTGGCTAAACCTGAAACTTTTAGTGCTGCCATCAATACAAAATCTGGAAAAAATCAAATGCTATATCTTGTATATGAAAGAAATGCCAAATGAAAATGGCCATGAAAAATAAAATGTTATATCTTTTGGAAAAATAAATACCTAGGTAAACAAGCTGTCCATGACACACCTAGAAGTGCTCAGGTAAACAAGTGCCTTAAAAACACACCTGCAGCAGAAAGTCTAAAAATAAATGTAAATCTATGCAATGTGTTTATAAACACACATAGATCAAGGCTATGGAAAACTCAGGCCCAAAAAGCAATGGAACTTAAATGTTATATCTAAACAATTGCTGGCCTTGCTTGTATTATGGATTGTGCGCATCTGTGAAGGTGAATAAACCCTCTTTAAACAACTCATCCATTTGTGAGACACCGCCATTCCCTGTGTTATTGCTCATTCAGTATATACTATGGTGTGTATTCCCTTTCCCTTGCCAAAGTGTCACAAAGTCAAGTTAGTCAAGTCATCCCTTAGCCTAGCCATTTATTTCAGCCTTCACCCTTCACTGGCAAATTGATCACAACTATGAAGTGAGTATGATCCTGAAAGTCTAGTCTGAGTAATAATAATAACTAACGACACTATATATTTGGATTTAGATCGCCAGTCATGATTACTCTGTGTTATAGAAGCTATTTGAATAAATTGTAAAGCATGTATTGACCTTGACACCTTGCAGCAGCTATGGATGATAGTCTGAGTTGTATTTGGTCTTGGTTAGACCTAGTTTGACCATGGAGGACCATGGGACATGAGATGTTGGACCTTATGATGATATGGATAGATGATATATGGTCCATGTACACATACAGGATGATTCTATGCAGCAGCTACAGGGTTATGATGATGATTCTTGGGATACAGCAGTGTTTGGTCATTTACAGATCATTATTATTGGCCTTGTTCCGGTACATTGGATATTTATCTTGATCATGCAGAGATTCATATGGTGTATGAGTACACATCTTGGATGGATTTGGACCTTCTGAGTCCAATGGGACAGTTTGTTTTCAGTTCCGGGCACTTACAGTGATGATTTAGCCTCAGTAGGCTGTCCTAGTGCAGTTTTGGTCTGTTGGAGGCCCTGTCGGAGCAGAGATGACTTTTATCTGGTTGACCTAGGGCGCTGATGATGGAGGGGGTGGTCCAGCCACTTGTTTTTACCATATTACCCCCCTCCCGGACACATTGGTACCCTCACCTTGACAGCGCCATCACTCCAGGAGGCAGTTTGGGCAGTTTCACGTTTCCCGAGGCAGTTCAGGATTGGTAGAAATGGCTATTGAGGAAATCGATTTGGGCTACTGAGGCAAAGTTATGGCATGGGATGATCAGTGATGATAGATCGGGACCTTCCACACCTCCTCCTGCAGTTTCAGCTTCATCGGGGCCCGCATCCATCACTTATGGCACTTTCTGTGGATCTTTTGGGTCTTTTGAGGACCACGACTTCACCTTGGAGGACCACGACTTCACCTTGGAGGCACGATTTGGTACTTTCATGATTATTTATTGGTTATTGTGCTATGGGGATTGACCAAGGAGGGATAAAATTACCCCTTGGACCCACCATGAGCCTCTTATGATATTTTGTCATCATGATTTGGTGGGATTCCCCTCTCCTAGGGCGACTTTGTCCACTTATGTTATATTTTATGTGTGATCCATGTATTATGTTGTTGAGCTCATCTCAACCATTGATTAGACATTTGTATCTTTTAATCTTAGCCACTCATTCAAAAAGTGGTTAGGGTTTTGGTGCCTCTCCTTCCTATTTAAAGGAGAGAGCCTCTCATTGTAAAGGGTCTTTGGCTCTTGGATTATTGGTATAGAAAAATATTCTTGTGGAAATTCTTGTGGTCTCCTTTGCATCTGGTGTTCTTAGATGGTGATTGGAAAGTCTATTGCAACCTAGCATTTGGAAATTGTGGTAAAATCTATCTTTGTTTGGAAATCATTGTTTGTCTACAGGAGGGCGACTTCAACAAGGGCGATTTTGCAAGGCTTCTTCAAATCGACTTTCTTGGCATTCGCTTGTATCAGGGGGTTATCATTAGTATCATTGTGATCTATGCTATCTTTCTGTTACTTCTTTTGTGGCATTAGTCTTATCTCTTGATGCATCAAATCTGATATTGTTGACGTTTGTTGTGCAGGAGAGAGGGCGCATTGGCTTCTTGGACTAAATCGATTTGCATAGAGACTACCTCAAAGCTTCCAAATTGATCGGGATTGCATAGATCATCATCATCAAGGCATCTACAAGGTTATCCAGGTAAGATCCACAGGTTTGTTTCTCTTTCCTTTATCCAATCCATTGACATAATTCATAAATTGTTAAAACCCTAA
Organism: Larix kaempferi; assembly: GCA_027924585.1. Taxonomy (NCBI): domain Eukaryota; kingdom Viridiplantae; phylum Streptophyta; class Pinopsida; order Pinales; family Pinaceae; genus Larix; species Larix kaempferi. The sequence goes on along the minus strand of BSBM01000687.1, from coordinate 2,926,105 downwards.
ATACTTCAAAACCCCTATTTTACATTTTGTCAGATCTACCAAGATCTAGTGGGTTGTTGGGCATGATATTGAAAACCCACCTCTATAGCATCCACGGCATCCCGGATCTATAGTTTGGTGTGGATTGGCTCCCGTTTGATCCCTCTCCCAAGCCAACCTAGCTTCTCCCAAGGAAGGCGCACTTCACCATTTGAGCAGGTTGACCTAGATCTAAGCGATGGGTGTTTGAGATTTCACTTGATTTGACATCTACACATCAAATAACATACACCCAGGTTGTCCCTTTCTTGAAAATCACCTTGTGGGCCCCATTCCACATTTTAAGGGATTTAATCCCCATTTTGGACCACTTGGAACACTAAAACTCAGATCTACAAAGATCTAACCGGTGGATTGCCACAAAATTATAGATCCATATCCCTACTTGACTGATCTACCCGGATCTAAAGTTTGGATGCCATCCGACATGATTTGACCCACCTAAACCCCGATTCAAGCCTCCTTAGGGAAAGTCGCACCACCTTGGAGAAGTGAGTTCACTCACTTCGAGGAACTGGGTACTTGAGATTTTTGCAGATCCGGATTCAGAATAATTCAAAACCTAGGTCTAGACTGTCACTTTGTCAAATCTTGCCTTGGGGATTGCATTCCTTGTTTTTAGGGATTGTGGTCCACTTGGGTCAAACCTAGATCTAGACACATTTATCCATCAAAGCCTATACTGTCCACTTATCTCATGTTGTAGGAGTCCTAAACCATAAAGTCAACCCTACTTTGACTCCACTTCCCAATTCCCAAGGCACTGGTTTATCTCCAAGTCAACCCACTCTCCTAGATTGTTGGATTGACTTGTGGTTTGACTTTTGCATGGTGAACTATACCTTTGAGGACATCATGGACTATGGTCAAGATTGTCTCATGTACTAGTTAGCCCCAGTCTGACCCCTAAACAACCCTGCATCGGACACGGTTCCCAAGGCAGTGGATCTTTTGACATTGACCTAGTACACTAGCCCTAGATCTCACTTTAAACATTGTAAGTCACTCTCACATCAACTATGAACCAAAGCTACATCTATTGAACCCCTCACTTGACTTGTGACTTCATCCTTAGGTCTAGGATAAACAATACACCTAACTTCACTTGGAAATACCCTGATTTGGTGTCTTGGTTTTGATCTCTCCTGTCGGGAGTATATCGGGTCTCCCCCTTTGTTGTCTGGGCTAGATAACATAAAGTGAAGGTTGCCTCGACTGGCGTGACAACCATATACATTGGAGGTCGAGGTGATCGTGGTTGCACCTTTCAAGTTGCCCTTCCCTATTGCCATCCATGACTGGATCCTTCCATAGGGGTAACTACAGTTTAGGTGATAACATTTTGGCGCCGTTGCCGGGGAAGGCATAGGCTTACCCTGGTTCGATATATTATTTTTGCTAAAGCTCTCCTCCCCTTTCTCTTTGCCTAACATTTTGGCGCCGTTGCCGGGGAGGCAATAGCTTGCCCTAGTCCTTCCCGCATATACAAACGACACATATCTCGGTAGAAGAGTTAAATCTACCTGGCGACTCCCAATCGTGACTCCGCTGAGGAGCGAGCTCATTTACATCCTTACAACACAAGAAGTAAAGTAAACTTAGATCAAGTTGAAGGAACCCCAATCACCTATCGTAAAAGAGATCCTAAAGCACAACCATCAAACTTCCTTTGGAAATTGGTTAACGATTCTCCAAACAGAACTTTAGGATCCCCTTTGATCAAGTCGGTTCCTCCCTCATCACCTAGTTCAAACTTAAACACAAACTCACCAAATCCAATGGCCGGAACAAACCCGGGAAACCAGAATGTTCCTCCACCACAAGCTCCTAGGATTTTTGGAAGAAAAGCAAAACCATCTCCTTTAGACTTTTCCCAAATCCAGGGAGCACCCCATGACATGCCTGAAAAGTATTTTGAAAAGGTTCCCAGATTTGATGGAGTATCCGCTATATCAATTGAAGACCACATTGATAAAGTGTGGGAACACATGGAAGCATATGGAGCATCTGAGGAAGATGTTTTCATCAGGGGTCTCCTGGCATCCTTGGAAGGAGATGTTAGGAAGTGGTTTGACAGGTTGCCTGCCTCATCCATTGATGGGTATGATAACTTTGTCAACAAGCTAAACAGTGAGTGGTCCCGAAAGTTAGATGGGAAGTTTCTCTTACACCAACTTTTCGACATCAAGAAAAGAGAAAATGAAACAGTCCATGAGTTTAACATAAGGTTTGACAAGACTGTAGCTGTTATCCCTGAAGAAATTAGACCAAAAGATCAAGCAGTTGTCATTCACTACTTGAATGCTTTTGAGGGATGGGTTGGTTATCAGCTAAAGGATAAAAACCCAAATGACTTAAAGACCGCTCAATCAAATGCTAAGATGGCTGAGCAAAATGTAGCATCCATGGGGAAACAAAACTTTTTCGATCAATTCACCCCATCCACTTCTAGATCTGACCCTAGACTTCGAAAACCAAAGGAACCTGTGAGTGTGCCAAAGGAATCCAAGGACACTCTAGAAGTCATGCAAGAAATGATGAAACAATTAACTGTCCTGACTAAGAATGTGGCAAGTTTGAATGACCCTGAGAGACATAGAAATCCTTATGGCCCTAAACCTTACTGGAATAATAATAGAAGGCCTGATGGGGATAGGGATAGGCGACGACCTGAGTATCCAGAAAACTCTGAAAAGAAGGAAGTCAATTGGTGTGATGAAGAAGAAGAGATACCCTCTGACACCATTGACCATGATGACCAACCAGAAAACATCAACTTTATAAATGACTTATCTTATGATGAAGACTTTGGAAGAATCCTTTTAGAAGAAGAGCCATGGGAGCAAGAAGATGATGTTATTGAAGAACCTAGCTCCACATGTTGTGCCTTAGAGCTCCCAAAACCTAAAGAGCAACCAAAGTATCAAATCTACAAACGAGGAACTACTTCCCAACCTTCTTTCCTTGATAAACATAAAAAGATTGATGAAGATAAAAAGGAAGAAGAAGATCTTGCCGTAGATGATTATGATCTTAAGATTGATATGAAGAAAGAGCTAAGCAAGATAATGTGTAACATCCCTGTCACTGAATTAATGAAGGTGCCCTCTGTTAGATGCCAAGTAGAGGAATTTTTCAATGGTATTGGCCAAGAGAAAAATCCTGAACCTGTCCTAGAATCATGTCATATCCAAAAGCTTAGTGGAACACAACCTAGTGAAACAGAGAAGGATCCACCAATAAACATCCATTCAGCCATTTATGAAAGAAAAAGCGGTGGTCACTCCCCCTTTTACCTTACCTTGCACATTCAAAACATGCTCCTTCATAATTGTATGTTGGATTCTGGAGCAGCAATGAATGTTATGCCTTTACAAGTTATGAAGGAAATGGGACTCGAAGTGACTAGACCTTATGGAAATGTCTGTGGTATAGATTCCCGACGAGTACCGTCTTATGGCTTGATTAAAAACCTTAGGGCTGACCTTTTCGCATGTTCAGACATTTCTACTATGATGGATGTAGTTGTCATTGATTTACCCCCAGCATATGGAATGCTTTTATCTAGAAAATGGGCAGCTGGCCTAGGTGGATATCTCATGATGGATTTATCATTTATTTGTGTTCCCAACCCTGATGGAGCCTTGATTCGAGTTAACAGAGAACCTTGTTATAATGAGCATGTTGAGTCTTTTGATGAAGGGTTAAAAAACACATACGGGGATGAATTATTAAATAATGCCAAAACTAACCTTGTTGAAGGTGAGGATGAATTGTATGAAGTTGATCAAAATATGTGTATGGTCATGGAAGATTCTGATTCTTTTTGGGAAGACAAGCAAATGATTGAAATAATTAGAAATGATGTTGTTGAGGAAATAGATGAATTGAGAGGACATGAAAATCAACCCCAAGATCACGAACAAAACAATGGAACCATTCAAGAACCTGCTATAGAAAATCACACACTTGAAGGGGTTGAGGAAAACACTGAAAACCCAATGCATGAAGATGAGTTTGATGATATTAGGAGGGGAGAAAGAATTCCTTTCACTGTTAGGGAGTGGTTTGCCTTGACCGATCACAATAGAGAGAGAGAAAGACAAGGTCTTGCACCTATTTACCCATGGGAAAACAATCTTGCAACATCTACTAGGGTTGAAACAAATGAAGAGCCTGAAGCCACTTATTATTCCGATACAGAAGATTCTTTGTCTCATTTATCTCTAGAAGACGGTAGCCTTATTCAAGTCCATGATAACTCTCTAGGTTGGGAAGAGGATGCCCTAATTAATGATGCTCCTGAAGGGGACTATAATTTAAATAACCTTGCTATTTTTCAAACTCCTTCAGAGCCTCAAGGCCATACTTTATCTACATATCCGCATATCCCTAGTTTCCTCCTACCATCTGAGTCATCCAGTCATCATACTCATGATCTTTCTCACATTCCTACCTCCTCTACATTTCATTCTGAGTCAGTTTCTCCCAGACTAGAAAACATGGTTGTACCTGTTCCTTCAGGGGAAGGTTCTAGTCATAACACTGTCATATCTAAAGAGCCACTTCCCTTGGAAGAACATAGGGACTTCTTGACTGTAGGTGAGGTTGTTAAAAGAATTGTGTCTCCCCATGGGGAAGAGCCAAATGAGGAAATCCAAGAAACAAGAAGGGAAGTTAGGGAAATCCTTGTTGGCACAGTTGCTATTTCTTTAGATGGTGGTCCACCCAGAATGGAGGCAGTTCCTTCTAGAAGAAACTCGAGGATTGTCACACCTCAACCGCAAAACCCTGCTGAAATCCATCCCATACCTATTCGTAACATTGGAGTTATTCCTGAGTCAGTCAATAGAAATAATTTTCGTAGAGGAAGTCAAGTCATCATTCCCAACCATTTATTGCATATAAGATCGGGACAAGCTGATGACATATGGGTTGGACCTTTCACAGTAGAGCGATGCATTGATGGCATGTGCTTTCTGACCACTGGTAGTGGGCGACGTATCTTATATCCTGTCCATCAGAGGGACTTAAGGGATCACATCCCTGATCCCACATAGTTGGGATATCTCTGCTTGCATTGCCTGGTAGAGTAGGGTAGGTAGGAAACCAAATAAGCCTACTTAGGCAGTAGCTAGTCTTTTCAGCCATTGAGTCTGGCACCTTTTTAGTCTCTAAGCTCCTTTGTAAGCTCCTAGTTTAACTGAGTACCTGTCACTTTTTCTTTTCCTGCACAATAAAACTCAAATTTTGCCAATTATGTTAATTTACTTTCTGCATTTATATTTTATGCATTTATATTTCTGACATAGAGTAGATTTTATTTCAGTTGATTTTATTATTTTTCCCACACATGCGGCATGAGGTATTTTGTTTAGATGTTTGTGAATGCAGAAAATAGGTTGCAAGAATAAAAGCTGGAAATAAAATGGTAGAGTGCTGGATCATGGATTCGAGTAGCAGAGTTCGAGGACCAGAGATTCTGAGGTTCTCAAGCGCTCACTTCAGCTGAGCACTTGTCCCAGCCGGAGCCAGATGTTATCACATATATAGTAGCCGGGCTACCATACATTATTTTTCTCATTCCAGTACACTATTCAGCCAGTTCCCTTGCATTTGAGATGCCGAGATGAGCATTTATATTGGATCACTATCAGATTGTGGACAGCAGTTATATTCCCCATGCCATGACTGAGTTTCGGGACACTCAGAGAGATGCCCGATATAGCCATTATGCCATTGGTACAGAGCAGACAGTAGTGCCCAGAGTTACAGCAGCAGTCTCAGAGGACAGGTGATGGTACAGGTTGATGAGCTTTCAGGTATATGACTCAGCAGGTATACTATTGTGTTATGGTTAGATTGCTTTTATACTTATTCTTATAGCATGTCTTAGCACTTAGTGTCATGATCTGGCGATCATATAGATATTTGGACCTGGTTGACCTATTATATATATTACTGTCCCTACTCAGACTTAGAAGTTCACTATTCATACTCATTGGTACATACCCTCCTTAGGGAGAATAGAGGTGATCATTACACCATACTATGGCTTGCTAGTGTTGGCTTCATCTTTTCATTGTCTTCATCCATCCGTGGCCTACCTTTTAGATTATTACCTTGATCTGCTACTTGACTAGTGACATGGAGGATCTTTCCCCACTGTAGCCTCTGTACTGGATGAGCTTCCCTGTTTATTGTGTCTCGGCTCTGAGTTGGTGACAAAACTTACCTATGGTGAGTTGGAGTTCCTTGAGAATTCCCCCTAGTCACTAAAGTTGTGTTGGCTAAACCTGAAACTTTTAGTGCTGCCATCAATACAAAATCTGGAAAAAATCAAATGCTATATCTTGTATATGAAAGAAATGCCAAATGAAAATGGCCATGAAAAATAAAATGTTATATCTTTTGGAAAAATAAATACCTAGGTAAACAAGCTGTCCATGACACACCTAGAAGTGCTCAGGTAAACAAGTGCCTTAAAAACACACCTGCAGCAGAAAGTCTAAAAATAAATGTAAATCTATGCAATGTGTTTATAAACACACATAGATCAAGGCTATGGAAAACTCAGGCCCAAAAAGCAATGGAACTTAAATGTTATATCTAAACAATTGCTGGCCTTGCTTGTATTATGGATTGTGCGCATCTGTGAAGGTGAATAAACCCTCTTTAAACAACTCATCCATTTGTGAGACACCGCCATTCCCTGTGTTATTGCTCATTCAGTATATACTATGGTGTGTATTCCCTTTCCCTTGCCAAAGTGTCACAAAGTCAAGTTAGTCAAGTCATCCCTTAGCCTAGCCATTTATTTCAGCCTTCACCCTTCACTGGCAAATTGATCACAACTATGAAGTGAGTATGATCCTGAAAGTCTAGTCTGAGTAATAATAATAACTAACGACACTATATATTTGGATTTAGATCGCCAGTCATGATTACTCTGTGTTATAGAAGCTATTTGAATAAATTGTAAAGCATGTATTGACCTTGACACCTTGCAGCAGCTATGGATGATAGTCTGAGTTGTATTTGGTCTTGGTTAGACCTAGTTTGACCATGGAGGACCATGGGACATGAGATGTTGGACCTTATGATGATATGGATAGATGATATATGGTCCATGTACACATACAGGATGATTCTATGCAGCAGCTACAGGGTTATGATGATGATTCTTGGGATACAGCAGTGTTTGGTCATTTACAGATCATTATTATTGGCCTTGTTCCGGTACATTGGATATTTATCTTGATCATGCAGAGATTCATATGGTGTATGAGTACACATCTTGGATGGATTTGGACCTTCTGAGTCCAATGGGACAGTTTGTTTTCAGTTCCGGGCACTTACAGTGATGATTTAGCCTCAGTAGGCTGTCCTAGTGCAGTTTTGGTCTGTTGGAGGCCCTGTCGGAGCAGAGATGACTTTTATCTGGTTGACCTAGGGCGCTGATGATGGAGGGGGTGGTCCAGCCACTTGTTTTTACCATATTACCCCCCTCCCGGACACATTGGTACCCTCACCTTGACAGCGCCATCACTCCAGGAGGCAGTTTGGGCAGTTTCACGTTTCCCGAGGCAGTTCAGGATTGGTAGAAATGGCTATTGAGGAAATCGATTTGGGCTACTGAGGCAAAGTTATGGCATGGGATGATCAGTGATGATAGATCGGGACCTTCCACACCTCCTCCTGCAGTTTCAGCTTCATCGGGGCCCGCATCCATCACTTATGGCACTTTCTGTGGATCTTTTGGGTCTTTTGAGGACCATGACTTCACCTTGGAGGACCACGACTTCACCTTGGAGGCACGATTTGGTACTTTCATGATTATTTATTGGTTATTGTGCTATGGGGATTGACCAAGGAGGGATAAAATTACCCCTTGGACCCACCATGAGCCTCTTATGATATTTTGTCATCATGATTTGGTGGGATTCCCCTCTCCTAGGGCGACTTTGTCCACTTATGTTATATTTTATGTGTGATCCATGTATTATGTTGTTGAGCTCATCTCAACCATTGATTAGACATTTGTATCTTTTAATCTTAGCCACTCATTCAAAAAGTGGTTAGGGTTTTGGTGCCTCTCCTTCCTATTTAAAGGAGAGAGCCTCTCATTGTAAAGGGTCTTTGGCTCTTGGATTATTGGTATAGAAAAATATTCTTGTGGAAATTCTTGTGGTCTCCTTTGCATCTGGTGTTCTTAGATGGTGATTGGAAAGTCTATTGCAACCTAGCATTTGGAAATTGTGGTAAAATCTATCTTTGTTTGGAAATCATTGTTTGTCTACAGGAGGGCGACTTCAACAAGGGCGATTTTGCAAGGCTTCTTCAAATCGACTTTCTTGGCATTCGCTTGTATCAGGGGGTTATCATTAGTATCATTGTGATCTATGCTATCTTTCTGTTACTTCTTTTGTGGCATTAGTCTTATCTCTTGATGCATCAAATCTGATATTGTTGACGTTTGTTGTGCAGGAGAGAGGGCGCATTGGCTTCTTGGACTAAATCGATTTGCATAGAGACTACCTCAAAGCTTCCAAATTGATCGGGATTGCATAGATCATCATCATCAAGGCATCTACAAGGTTATCCAGGTAAGATCCACAGGTTTGTTTCTCTTTCCTTTATCCAATCCATTGACATAATTCATAAATTGTTAAAACCCTAAATACTTCAAAACCCCTATTTTACATTTTGTCAGATCTACCAAGATCTAGTGGGTTGTTGGGCATGATATTGAAAACCCACCTCTATAGCATCCACGGCATCCCGGATCTATAGTTTGGTGTGGATTGGCTCCCGTTTGATCCCTCTCCCAAGCCAACCTAGCTTCTCCCAAGGAAGGCGCACTTCACCATTTGAGCAGGTTGACCTAGATCTAAGCGATGGGTGTTTGAGATTTCACTTGATTTGACATCTACACATCAAATAACATACACCCAGGTTGTCCCTTTCTTGAAAATCACCTTGTGGGCCCCATTCCACATTTTAAGGGATTTAATCCCCATTTTGGACCACTTGGAACACTAAAACTCAGATCTACAAAGATCTAACCGGTGGATTGCCACAAAATTATAGATCCATATCCCTACTTGACTGATCTACCCGGATCTAAAGTTTGGATGCCATCCGACATGATTTGACCCACCTAAACCCCGATTCAAGCCTCCTTAGGGAAAGTCGCACCACCTTGGAGAAGTGAGTTCACTCACTTCGAGGAACTGGGTACTTGAGATTTTTGCAGATCCGGATTCAGAATAATTCAAAACCTAGGTCTAGACTGTCACTTTGTCAAATCTTGCCTTGGGGATTGCATTCCTTGTTTTTAGGGATTGTGGTCCACTTGGGTCAAACCTAGATCTAGACACATTTATCCATCAAAGCCTATACTGTCCACTTATCTCATGTTGTAGGAGTCCTAAACCATAAAGTCAACCCTACTTTGACTCCACTTCCCAATTCCCAAGGCACTGGTTTATCTCCAAGTCAACCCACTCTCCTAGATTGTTGGATTGACTTGTGGTTTGACTTTTGCATGGTGAACTATACCTTTGAGGACATCATGGACTATGGTCAAGATTGTCTCATGTACTAGTTAGCCCCAGTCTGACCCCTAAACAACCCTGCATCGGACACGGTTCCCAAGGCAGTGGATCTTTTGACATTGACCTAGTACACTAGCCCTAGATCTCACTTTAAACATTGTAAGTCACTCTCACATCAACTATGAACCAAAGCTACATCTATTGAACCCCTCACTTGACTTGTGACTTCATCCTTAGGTCTAGGATAAACAATACACCTAACTTCACTTGGAAATACCCTGATTTGGTGTCTTGGTTTTGATCTCTCCTGTCGGGAGTAGATCGGGTCTCCCCCTTTGTTGTCTGGGCTAGATAACATAAAGTGAAGGTTGCCTCGACTGGCGTGACAACCATATACATTGGAGGTCGAGGTGATCGTGGTTGCACCTTTCAAGTTGCCCTTCCCTATTGCCATCCATGACTGGATCCTTCCATAGGGGTAACTACAGTTTAGGTGATAACAGGACACTATTAGAATAGGTTTTGGTCATGTCCTAGGTCTCTAGGACCCCCAGAAAAAATTTTACCGGACGCGTCGAAATTGGGGTTTTTAATTTTTTAATTATTTTTAAATTTTAATTAAATTTCTCTATAGTTTAAATAGAGAAATTTGAGTCTGTAATATGTCAGTCATCCGGGGTCCGTTTTCAGTGTTTGATGGCTCGTTTCATAAGCCAAAAATCACACATGACCCATGGAGCAGCTAAACCCAACTTTCGGATGTCAATTCCGCCCCGTAATTAATATTTTCTCTGAAAAGTCATTTACAGAGAAATTATTAATTAAAATAATAAAATTGATTATTTTGGAGATAATCCAAATCTCTCCAAAATTAATCAATTTGATTAAAATAAAAGGCTAAATGACATGGCGATGAGCATTTAGGAAGATTCCAATCAACTCCAAACCCACCCAGTCATCCATCCAGTCACCAGCAAAGAATCTTCTTGAGCAAATTCGCCCTCCTTCATGAGAAATTCGATTTAGTGATGTGTCATTTAGTGATTGGGTTGGTGGCTTGCATTTAAGCTTGAGATAGGCGCCCTATTGACTCACCATTCCACCAAGGCTTGGCTCTCTTCATAACTCGAGTCTACACCTACCATTCCCCACGTGTCTCCCTCACAACCAACTCGCAATCCCTTTGAATCCTCACGTCAAACCCATAGATCCTCACGTCAATCTCCTTTGAGCTCGTGTTAGACCCTTGTTGGAGTTTAGGCATTGGTTAAATGAAGTAACACGTGGGCCTGGCTCTCATATAAACTCGAGTTAGTGCCTACCACTCCCTAGCTCGCCCTCCACATAAGCTCACGCCTTTGCTATCTTAGCTCGCCTTTCCTTGTTGTACATTGTCCATTGGTTAATGTCTTCACTCCCAACCTACCTCAAGACCGAGTTTTGCCACCTAGTGCCATTCACACCTACCTCAAACTCGACTCCATTGCTCCAAGCCTTTGTTGATTGGAATTCGACCTCATGCTCACCACCAATTCGACCTAGGGTTTTGGCATTTAGATTTAGTATAAAGAGAGGCCCTTTGGGGTTATTATCTCATGGAAAATTTGAGGCAAACTTACTCTGCCAAAATTGTATATGTGTTATAGCTTTTGCTAATTGAAATAAAGTGGCTTTGGAGGTCCATATGGTGTGTTGATCTTGTTCATGGAAAGTGCTTCAATATTATCAAGGTGATATTGCTTTATGTTTTTTGCTTACATGTTCCATGTTTTGATCAAAGTATTTAAAGCTTAGAGGACTTTTCCAAGTCCATAGGGTGGGCATTTGGGTTCAATTTGTCCATTGATGTTGGGTTGTTTGTGATTGGGAAGTAGTGGATTGTAGTCGGAAATACTAACACTCTTCTTGTCCCTTTCAACTTGGCATACTATATTTGATCAATCTTGTTTGTAAGTGATACATTTTGCAGATCTATAAAGTTATGAAGAGGAGTTGGAACTAGGTTGTCTCCTCCATCTCTTCAAAGAACAAATCTTTCCATTAACATTCATACATTGCAGGATCTCCCAAAGTCGACCTCACAACACCAAGATGGTGGCATAAAGGGGTTTGATTTCAAAGATCCATCTCTTATATTCAACATATTGTTTATTGGTTACTTTGGGCTTTCATTTCACAAAAAATTTCTCAAAATTTTTATGATCTAGATCTCTTTCCCATTGCATTTTAAGAGTTTGTTGTTCGCTGGTCCGTTTCATCATAGTTAAGTTTTTATGATAAAATTTCATGCATTCTACATTTTAGAGTTAGAACTTTAAACCTAGACTTAGCTAGTTTCAAGCTTTGGTTTTGCCTTTTGCTAACAATTAATGGGTGCCTTGTTTAGATCTTTTGGACTTGTGTAGATCATTTGAGAAAAAGAGATACTTGATAAAAGGTCTTGAAGCAAAAGGATCAAACGCAAAATAAAGTGAAGGAGCCATGAGAATGACTCAATCTTGATATACTTATCCTTTGTAATAGCAAGTAGAATCTATATCTTCTTCAATAATTTTCCAAGTATTATCGTTCGCAAAAGACCTTGCAAGGTTTTAAACCCAAGGCATTTGTAACAGTTTAATAAAAAGTTTCAAGTGGAGGGGTTCTCCACCTTTGGGTCTTCTTCCCCATTTGGGGAAGAGTGTTGGGTCTTGTGTTGGGTTTGACATAGTTTATTTTTCCATGCTCTTAGATTAGTTTCTATTTCACTAAGTATTTTGGTTATTTATCTTTCATTTTCACTTACCCCCATGCTTTCCCGAGTAGGGTCTTGAACCTGAAAGAGACTCTTGGGTAGTTTAGTTTTATTTTCCGTTTAAGTTATTTTATCTTCTCTTCCAATCCTTGACCAGAGAATAGCTAACTGTGGGATTGCATCCCAAAGGCCACATAGCTTTGTGGTAGCTTCTCGTTCCCCCATCAGCTTCTTGTGGACATCCAGCTAGCTGGAAGGTTTCCAAGACTGGTGGCTTCTAGTGGTTGATCTTGTTCGGAGATCGATCCCACCTATTAGATTAGAAGTTGTGTGGTAGAACACTAGATTTATTCAGTTTCATTTTATTTTGCAAGTAGTATTGTTAGTAGTATTCATATCTTGCTGATTAATCTCATTGTTTAAAATCTGTTTCAATCTGAGATATACTTGTTATCACACCATAGCAGCAGGGCTACTATTCTTGTACAGCAGATATCTGCACATTCCAGAGCTTCCATTATTCCAGAGCATGGCTATATATTTTGGATCACTCATGATCAGAGCAGTACATTATTCAGATGTTATGACCTTGTGTCAAGGCTGAGCCTTGAGAGTTCAGATTTGATGACTGATGTGACCACTTATCCCATTACAGTTTCAGTTCAGTGCCTAGAGATGTACTTCAGATGTGTTTCAGATATTGCATGATGATGATTATTATGATGATGTTGTATGATCTATGGATATGTTCTCACTGACTGTGGATTATTATCTTGTTGATTTAGTCATGATCATAGCATGTGCTTGGTATATTATTCCTGATGTGGCAAACTATTTAAAATGAACTGTAAATCTTAAAATGGACAATTGCTTGCACTTTTAGGTCATTTAACAAAACTTACTGGTATTTCACCTTTACATAGACATGGTCTTTCCACCGACACCAGTTGTCTGCTAGAGTAGGCTCCATATTCACTTGTCTCCATCCATACATGACCTTCCTGTTTGACTTTAAACCCTGACTTGTCTTATTTTGACTTTCTGATACTGAGGACTTCCCTATTTTTCTACCTCTGTGCTTGGACCGCATCCCTGTTTATTCAGTGTCTCGGCTCTGAGTTGGTGACAGAACTTGCCTTTGGTAAGTTGGATTGTAGGCCTAAATCATTCTGGTCGGTTGTCTCGATGTTTGGCATTGGCTCGAACTCCCCCTAGTCACTTGAGATGTTGTTGGCTAAAACTGAAAGCTCATGTTCTACCTGTGGAAACTAAATGAATTCGCCCATGGAAACAAAAGAAAAAGGGCAAGAGCAATGAAAAGCTAAAATACTCCTCGAAGAGTATAAGAAAGGTCCAAAAAGCAATAGTTCTTAAAAGCTATATCTAAACAATTGCTGACCTTGTGAAAATATGAAAAACATGCCCTGGATGCAAGCTGCAACTAGTTGTGCTTCTCAGCACATCTGAAATCCGAAGGGTTATGTAGGCCAAAAAAGCCATGGAAATAAATTGAATGATCCTAATGAACTTGGATCAACTTGATGTAGACATGATGCCTAAGTTGAATAAGCACTCTCTAAACAACTTATCCATTTGTGAGGCACAGCCATCCCCCGTGTTCTTTTGTCCAACACAGAGTTTGTAGCTTCCCCCCTTTCCCAGTCCAAAGTATTTTTGAGTTAAGTTAGACAAGTCAAACCCTTGGCCCAACCTTGCTCCTAGCCTTCATCCTTCACTAGCAGTTTGACCATGTCCGATGGGTGAGTTTGTCATTTGAACTATGGTGCAAGTAATTTTATATAACAACGGAATATGTTAATATAATTAATGCCACTGAATGGAATTTGTACTTTGAGATTAGCTATGGAATGATTAAAGAAGCATTGTCTTAGTCTACTGATGTGATTTATCCTTGATTATATATATTCTTGGGATCCGTGATGATGTGGACCATGTATGGATGATTATTGATGATGATTTATGGTCCCACATGTTTGATGATGATATCATATGATGGACATATGATACAGATGATGATTGATCCAGTTCAGCAGGTTATTATCATTACAGATCAGCAGATTATACATTGTCCATATATGGTTGACCCTACAGCTGGCCCATTAGGGCAACCCAGGGTGTATGAGTACTCATTCCTAGTGGATTTGGGTTTTCTGGATCCATTGAGACACTTATCTTTCAGTTCCGGGCACTTCTGACAGTGATTGATGCAGTTTTACACTTGTTGACCAGATTTGGGGCTGATTTCCCAGCCTGAGCAGCAGGGGCCCCGAGAGGCCGGTTCACCTAGGGCGCTGATGATGGAGGGGGTGGTCCAGCCACTTGTTATTACCATTTATCCCCCCTCCCGGAGAGCCTGGTGGGCTCAGATTGACAGCGCTAGCACCCTAGGAGGCAGTTTTGGCACTTTCACAGTTCCCGAGGCAGTTTAAAAATGGGATAAAGTGGTCACTGAGGAAATCGATTTGGGCAATTGAGGCAAGGTTTTGGCATTTGGTTTTCACAGAGGTCTTCCAGGGTGATCTCACTATCTTCCAGTCAGTTTTCACCATGTGGGTATCTCCAGATTGATCACAGGAGGACATTTACTGCTCCACTGTCATGGATTCTGAGGACAGTTTTGGTCATTATCATTATATTGGACATATTTTATTATTTTATTGTGCCTTGGGGTGAGCTAGCAAGGATTTATACCTCCTAGCCCCACCATGTGCTTATTTTATCATGTCCTAGTCATCATGAGGTGGATTATTGTACTTTATACCCCTCTTGAGGGATGATGTCACCCTCCATTGTACCACTTAGTGAGGGCGCTATTGTTATGTTGAGTGATCCATGTGATATATTGTTATGGATTCATCCTAGCCATTGATTGTATGATGAGATCTTATAATTTCAACCACTCATGTGATGTAGTATTGTAGAGTGGTATAGGGTTTTGGTCTTTATTATCCTATATAAGGAGGAGACCCCCCCATTGTAAAGCTCACCTTTGGAGCTCTGGAATATTGGAATAGAAGATTTTTTGTGGAGCACATCTCTCTTGCATATTGAATATACAGTATCTCTTCTATGTATCATTGTGGATTTTGGTGCTTTTGCTAACCTTTTGACAGGAAAGTCGAATTGGAGAGAGGAGGGCGACTTCATGAGGGTTATTGTTGGAGGGATCCACATATTCTCTCTTGGGTTGATCTTGTGACAGGGAGTATCATTATTGTATCTTCGTGACATAGTTGATGCTTTCTATTACATCTTCCTACCATTTTCATAATCATCTTGCTTGACTTGTTTCTTTGATCTTGTCTTGTAGGAGGAGGACGATTTGGCTATCTTGGAGAAGGGCGATTTGGTTGGAGCACTTGGATCTCACTCTTGAATATACACATAGGAGAATGCTATCAACTTGCAAGGTGGCCATAAGCAATTGAGGTAAGATCTACAAGGTATGTGTCTCTTTCATCCATTCTATCTTCATTGGTCATAAAACCCTAATTAAATCAAAACCCCAATTTTGGTATTTCTTAGATCTACTTAGATCTAGCCTTCCAATTGAAAAGATATTGAAAACCCACCTCTATAAGATCCACCCCTAGTTGGATCTATAGTTTGGTGGTGATTGGCTAAAAATTGACACACTTTTCAATGCAAAAAGCCTTCTTGAACCTAAATCGATTTTCCTAAGAGAAGCTTGTTGGGTTAGATCTAGCACATGGGTAGGTGAGATCCCACTTGATTTGACATCTAGACATTTGATAACCTATACCCATATCTTTACTTTGGTGAAAACTACCTTGTGGACATCTCTCCATGTTTTAAGGGGTTGAAACCCCCTTTTGACCTTCTTGGCATCTTAAAACTTAGATCTACTAAGATCTAGCCATTGGATTCACTTGAAACTTTGAAGGAACATAGATCGGGGTACTAACATCCCGGATCTACATTTTGGTGGCCATTGGACTTGATTTGGTCCACCAAAACCCATTTTTGGACCCTCCTTGAGCAAATCGCACCCCCTTGATTTTTTGAGTTGGTCCACTTCTAGCAAGTGGGTGTTGGAGATTTTCGTGGATTTGGAATGCCCATGCCTTGAAACCTAGGTCTATACTGTCCTTTCGTCAAGATCCGCCTTGGGGATTGCATTCCTTGTTTTAAGGGATTGTGGTCCACTTAGGGTCCTCACTTAAAAACCTAGATCTAGTAAGATCCAACCATTAGATTTTACTCAACCCACTTGACTTGGCTTCTTGGTGTCCCGATCTACAATTTGACATACCTTTTTGACCCCATTAGCCCACTTAACAAGGCACTAGTCCATCACCAAGCAAGTCGCACTCCTTGGGATTGGTGTCAAATCCTAGATCTACCACATGGGTATCCTTGAAATCAACTTCAACTCATAGATCTAGCCTACATATAACCTATAGTACCTACCTCACACCTAACTTCACCTTGTGGGTCTACCTAGAATCACTTCACGTTTCCCAAGAAAACTAGACCCACTTGTGTAAACACATGGTACTATACTTTGTCATCATACCCCATCATGTGGCCTAGACCATACATAGGTTGAGATGTTAATAATCTCTTACACTTCCCTCAACCACACCTTAAACCTTAGGTCCACTTAGCATTGCATTGGTTTCCGTAACTCATCACTTACCTACACTTAGAAACCTTTGTTTGGGTCCAATCAACTGTGATTGGGGTATAGGGTCTCCCCCTTGGTCTAATTACACCTTGACCTAAAGCGAAGAGTGCCTCGGTTGACGTGACTCCCAACTGCATTGGGAACCGTGGCATCTCTTGGGTCACCTCTTTAGTTGCCTGACTCCTCTACCGTCCCGGATGGGATACCTCTAGGGGCAACTACAAGTTGTGTGATAACAATACTGCTGCTACTTTTTATCTACTTCATAAAATAAACCAAAGTCTCTTGAACTTGGCCAAATCCAAGTCAAGAGCACCCTCTATCGGAGG
This sequence comes from Larix kaempferi, assembly GCA_027924585.1. Lineage (NCBI taxonomy): Eukaryota > Viridiplantae > Streptophyta > Pinopsida > Pinales > Pinaceae > Larix > Larix kaempferi. Next base: position 2,908,777 of record BSBM01000687.1, on the reverse strand, counting down.
GCATATTAGTTTCTTGCATTTCCCTGCATTAGGCGTTGTTAATCTACGAAGTCTCTTGAACTGTGGTCATAAGACCAAGTCAAGAGCGCTCTCTGTCGGAGAGTTGAACAAGGCTTTTAAATAAATAAAATTTTCCACTCACACACCCCTAATTAATTTATCTTGGTTTGTCCTACACCCGTATGCTCTGCCAACCGGAAACGGTTGGGCTAGTACTCAGAAAGGTGGAAGACTTGATAATTACGATCGATAAACTTAATTAAAATTTTTACCCAAAACCTCAACCAAGGCAAAATACTGTTCTTCCCACGAGAGGTGACGCCGGGAAATCACTGTCAGACTCAGGGGCGGTTCAAACATTGGACACCAATCCTTATTGAATCTGGGTGCTTCCGACAGGTCACTTAGGGTTGCCTGTATCTTTCTTGGGTAGGGTTCTACCATCTTTTGATACCTTTGGTCTTAGCCCTAATAATCAAGACAACTAAAACTTTGAAATTTACCAAGATAATTTGCACAACGATCTCACGAACAGTTACTATCAAGACTTACTTTTCAACATCCCCCAGCACTACATTTGTTGTTTTGACTCCATTATCCATTGGATAAGGCACTGGTCCTTTTGTCATTTAATTCTTATCTGTGGATGCTTCTTAATTATCTTAAGTCTTTATATACTGTTTCGCAACGTGGATTGCATCTTATCGTGTGTTTTATTTTCAAACTTTATATTGTCTCTCATTTCACAAAAAAAACTCCTAAACAACACCCATCCGCATCACTGCATCAAAAACACTATAAAAACAAGAGCCTTAGTGAAACTCTCTTTTAGGGACTACCCCCCTTGGCTTCGTTAGGAGTTTGCCTAAACGGAGGAGCTGGGATTCAGGTGACAGTACTGTTATCACATATATAGTAGCCGGGCTACCATACATTATTTTTCTGATGCCAGCACACTATTCAGCTAGTTCCCCTACATTATCGATGCTGAGATGAGCATCTATATTGGATCACTATCAGATTGTGGACAGCAGTTGTATTCCCCATGCCATGACTGAGTTTCAGGACACTCAGAGAGATGACCGATGTAGCCATTATACCATTGGTACAGAGTAGTCAGTAGTGCCCAGAGTTACAGCAGCAGTTCCAGAGGACAGATGATGGTACAGGTTGATGTGCATTCAGGTATATGACTCAGCAGGTATATCATGGTGTTATGGTTAGATTGCTTTTATACTTATTCTTATAGCATGTCTTAGCACTTAGTGTCATGATCTGGCGATCATATAGATATATGGACCTGGTTGATCTATTATATATATTATAATGTCCCTACTCAGACTTAGAAGTTCACTATTCATACTCATTGGTACATACCCTCCTTAGGGAGAATAGAGGTGATCATTACACCATACTCTGGCTTGCTAGTGTTGGCTCCATCATTTCATTGTCTTCATCCATCCATGGCCTACCTTTTAGATTATCACCTTGACTTACTACTTGACTAGTGGCATGGAGGACTTTTCCCCACTGTAGCCTCTGTATTGGATGAGCTTCCCTGTTTATTGTGTCTCGGCTCTGAGTTGGTGACAAAACTTACCTATGGTGAGTTGGAGTTCCTTGTGAATTCCCCCTAGTCACTAAAGTTGTGTTGGCTAAACCTGAAACCTTTATTGCTGCCATAAATACAAAATCTGGAAAATGAAATGCTATATCTTGTATGAAAAGCCCATTCATGCAATGTGTTTCTAAACACACATGAATGAGAGGCATGCCAAATGAACATGGCAATGAAAATAAAATGTTGTATCTTTTGAAAAATAAATACCTAGGTAAACAAGTTGTCCATGACACACCTAGAAGTGCTCAGGTAAACAAGTGCCTTAAAAACACACCTGCAGCAGAAAGCCTAAAAGAAAAAATGTAAATCTATGCAATGTGTTTGTGAACACACATAGATCAAGGCTATGGAAACTTCAGGCCCAAAAAGCAATGGAACTTAAATGCTATATCTAAACGATTGCTGGCCTTATTTGTATTATGGATTGTGCGCATCTGTGAAGGTGAATAAACCCTCTTTAAACAACTCATCCATTTGTGAGACACCGCCATTCCCTGTGTTATTGCTCATTCAGTATATACTATGGTGTATTCCCTTTCCCTTGCCAAAGTGTCACAAAGTCAAGACAGTTAAGTCATCCCTTAGCCTAGCCAGTTAATTCAGCCTTCACCCTTCACTAGCAAATTGATCACAACTATGAAGTGAGCATGGTCCTGAAAGTCTAGTCTGAGTAATAATAATAATAATTAACGACACTATATATTTGGATGTAGATTGCCAGTCATGATCATTATGTGTTATAGTTGCTATTTGAATAAGTTGTAAAGCATGTATTAGCCTTGATACTTTTCAGCAGCCTTGGATGATGGACTGAGTTATATTTGGTCTTGGTTGGACCTAGTTTGACAATGGAGGACCATGGGACATGAGATGTTAGACCTTATGATGATATGGATAGATGATATATGGTCTATGTACACATACAGGATGATTCTATGCAGCAGCTGCAGGGTTATGATGATGATTCTGAGGTTACAACAGTGTTTGTATATGTACAGCGCATTATTATTGGCCCTGTTCCGGTATATTGGATATTTATTTTGATCATGCAGAGACTCATATGGTGTATGAGTACACATCTTGGATAGATTTGGACCTTCTGAGTCCAATGGGACAGTTTGTTTTCAGTTCCGGGCACTTACAGTGATGATTGAGCCTCAGTAGGCTGTCCCAGTACAGTTTTGGTCTGTTGGAGGCCCTGTCGGAGCAGAGATGACTTTTATCCGGTTGACCTAGGGCGCTGATGATGGAGGGGGTGGTCCAGCCACTTGTTTTTACCATATTACCCCCCTCCCGGACACATTGGTGCCCTCACCTTGACAGCGCCAGCACTCCAGGAGGCTGTTTGGGGCAGTTTCACGCTTCCCGAGGCATTTCAGGATTGGTAGAAATGGCTATTGAGGAAATCGATTTGGGCTACTGAGGCAAAGTTATGGCATGGGATGATCAGTGATGATAGATCGGGACCTTCCACACCTTCTCCAGCAGTTTCAGCTTCATCGGGGCCCGCATCCATCACTTATGGCATTTTCTGTGGATTTCTGAGGTCTTTTGAGGACCACGACTTCACTATGGAGGCACGATTTGGTACATTCATGATTATTTATTGGTTATTGTGCTATGGGGATTGACCAAGGAGGGATAAAATTACCCCTTGGACCCACCATAAGCCTCTTATGATATTTCATCATCATGATTTGGTGGGATTCCCCTCTTCTAGGGCGATTTTGTCCACTTATGTTATATTTTATGTGTGATCCATGTATTATGTTGTTGAGCTCATCTCAACCATTGATTAGACATTTGTATCTTCTAATCTTAGCCACTCATTCAAAAAGTGGTTAGGGTTTTGGTGCCTCTCCTTCCTATTTAAAGGAGAGAGCCTCTCATTGTAAAGGGACTTTTGGCTCTGGATTATTGGAATAGAAAATTATTATTGCATCTATCTCCAATGTTGTGGTGAATGTTTTTGGTGTTCGTTCGTTGGTTCTTCCTTTGCACTGAGTTATTGGAGATCTTGTTTGCCATATCTTTTGTACCACGATTTTGCATCTACAGGTGGAGGCCGATTTGCTTGGAGGAGGAGGTATTGGTAGGGGAAGACTCTCCCTACTTCTTCTTTGGAGCTCTTCGTTGGTAACAGGGAGTATTACTGTCCCAGGACCTTCTATTTCATGTTACTATTTGCATTTCTCTTGTATTTCTTCCATACTTGCTCTTACTGATTGAATCTTCATTCCTTGGTTTGACAGGTAGAGGAAGGCGCACTTGTGGACTAGGGCATCAAATTGGCAAGCAAATCAACAATCTCTCATTTGATCTCTGCGGGAATCTTCCTCAACATCAAGGCATCTCATCCACATCATTCAGGTATGATCTCAAGGTAAGTTCTATCTCCATGATCTATCCAATTGTCAAAAACATTTAAAATCCTAATTAATTAAAACCCCAATTTTGCATTTTCTCAGATCTACTTAGATCTATTCGGTTGTTGGGCGTAATATTAAGAACCCACCTCTATAGCATCCACGACATCCCGGATCTATAGTTTGGTGAGGATTGGCTTCCATTTGACCCCCTTCCCAGGCCAACTTAGCCTCTCCCAAGCAAGGCGCACTTCCTAGTTTGAGCAGGTTGACCTAGATCTAAGCGATGGGTGTTGGAGATTCCACTTGATTTGACATCTACACATCAAATAACATACACCCAGGTTGTCACTTTTCTGAAATTTACCTTGTGGGCCCTATTCCACATTTTAAGGGATTTAATCCCCATTTTGGACCACTTGGAACACTTAAACTCAGATCTACTAAGATCTAACCGGTGGATTGCCACGAAATTACAGATCCATACTCCTACTTGACCGATCTACCCGGATCTAAAGTTTGGATGCCATCCGACTTGATTTGACCCACCTAAACCCCGATTTAAGCCTCCTTGGGCAAAGTCGCACCACCTTGGAGAAGTGAGTTCACTCACTTCTAGGAACTGGGTACTTGAGATTATTGCAGATCTGAAACCGGAATAATTCAAAACCTAGGTCTAGACTATCACTTTGTCAAATCTTGCCTTGGGGACTGCATTCCTTGTTTTAAGGGATTGTGGTCCACTTGGGTTAAACCTAGATCTAGATACATTCAACCATCAAGACCTATACTGTCCACTTATCTCATGTTGTAGGAGTCCTAAACCATAAGTCAACCCCACTTTGACTCCACTTCCCAATTCCCAAGGCACTGGTTTATCTCCAAGACAACCCAACTTTCCTAGATTGTTGGATTGACTTGTGGTTTGACTTTTGCATGGTGAACTATACCCTTAAAGCTATCATGAATCATGGTCAAGCTTGTCTTATGTACTAGTTAGCCCCAATACATCCCTCAAAACTATCCTGCATTGGACACAGTTCCCAAGGCAGTGGATCTTTTGACATTGACCTAGTACACTAGCCCTAGATCTCATTACAAACATTATAAGTCACTCTTACATCAACAATGAATCAAAGCTATACCTATTGAACCCCTCACTTGGCTTGTGACTTTACCCTTAGGTCTAGGATAAACCATACACCTAACGTCACTTAGAAATACCTTGATTTGGTGTCTTGGTTTTGATCTCTCCTGTCGGGAGTAGATCGGGTCTCCCCCTTTGTTGTCTGGGCTAGATAACATAAAGCGAAGGTTGCCTCGACTGGCGTGACAACCATACATATTTGGAGGTCGAGGTGATCGTGGTTGCACCTATTGAGTTGCCCTTTCCTATTGCCATCCATGACTGGATCCATCCATAGGGGTAACTACAGCTTAGGTGATAACAAGTACCTGGCTCATTGCTTGCCCCCAAGGCCACACCTCTCTCACTTGTAGTGAAGAGACAGCTTTCGAAAGATTTCCGCTGCTGGTGTGCATATTGGCGGACAACAAGCTCCTCACCAGAAATAGTACAATACATATTCACATTTACAAAAATAGCAGGGGTGTAAAAGAGGGGTATTACATCCTCCTCCCCTTAAGAATAACACTGTCCTCAGTGTTCATGCTGTCCAACCGTTTGTTTCCCATTCTTGGGATTCTTTGTAAGTAATTCATTTGACATCTTTTTCTTGACTTTGAGCTTTTCATGATCTCGTCAAGTTGATATCGTTCATAACCTGTACTTTTCATGAACCACAAGTTGTTTTTCTAGCATCTTATCATAAATATATGCATACATGTAATTTTTCCAAAAAAATCAATTAGAACATAAGTAATAATTTTTCCTTGCAACATCATGTTGCGTCCTTTTTCCTGGAAACCATTTTCAGAGTTTGGTTTTCTTACTAAGATCTTGGTAATTTCTTGCCCCTGCATATTTGTCAGTATACATATAAATCCTTATCTAAGATAATATTTTCCGAATTCTAGTCATGGTACTTCTTTTATGTACCTTTAGTCTTCATCTACTTTGTTTTCCTTCAAAACAATATTGTTAATGCTCATAAGATAACATAAGACATGCATACTTCAACATAAATATGCAAAATTTAAGTATACATGTTCATAACATAAGTATGTGCGCATACCTCGTGCATGCATAGTAGGAAACACTTCTTGGTGCGCCATCTCATCACATCACACAATAGTTTATGTGCTTTAGGAAAAATTGTTCCTCCCCTCAAGCCCTCTCACTTGAGTCCAAGAACTCTTTTCTTATTCCCCTCAAGCCTTCTTGCTTGAGACCAAAAACTCTTTTCTCGTTCCCCTCAAGCCTTCTCGCTTGATTCCAGGAAATTTCTGTTTCCCCTCGAGCCTCTCGCTTGAGTCCACGAAATTTCTTTTTCCCCTCAAGCCTCTCGCTTGAGTCCAGGAAATCGTTTTCCCCTCAAGCCTTCTCGCTTGAGTCCAGGAAGTTTCTTTTTCCCCTCAAGCCTCTCGCTTGAGTCCATGAAATCGTTTTCCCCTCTAGCCTTCTCGCTTGAGTCCAGGAAATTTCTTTTTCCCCTCAAGCCTCTCGCTTGAGTCCAGAAAATCGTTTTCCCCTCAAGCCTTCTCGCTTGAGTCCAGGAAAACTTATGATTACAGTAGACAACCCCAACACTCCCTCAGCGCCCGTGAGTTTCCTAGAGTGGCCAGGGGACTTTTAAGTCTCCGAATCTCGAAATCAACCTTTACACACCCTCATAGGGTATTGTAGTGCTCCTGCAATTAATTGGTAGTACTCCTACCTAAACACATCTCGTGTTTCATTGCCTCACAGGGCATTGCATGCAAATGGTAGTGTTCCTACCAAAACATTTCTCGTGTCCAATTCCTCTTTCAATAAATTGGTAGTACTCCTACCAAAACACTTCTCGTGTTCAATTACTCCTTCAATAAATTGGTAGTACTTCTACCAGAACACTTCTCGTGTTCAAATCCATATTTGGTTGTGGTTGTTCTGATTCAAATTTGTGCTCCAAACTTTACCTTCTCTTCTTCGTTCCTTTTCTTCGTTTAGATTTTTATTTAAGTTATCTTTATTTTATGTTAGCTTTATTTTAATTTGCAGGGCGCCTCTGCTTATCTTATTAGGGTGAGGGTTTTTATTAGGTGTAGAGTTATATTTTAATTTCTCTTGATGCTCTCAAGATTTTCGCTTCTCTAGTCACACTGTCTCATGTGCATGCAACAATGTCCCATAACATTGTATTACTGAACTCATGCAACAATGTCCCATAACATTGTATTACTGAACTCTTGGTTCATACTATGGTTCTAATGCCACTATGGTAAAAAAAATAGCCATATGTTAAGATAATATTTTACTCAATTCTCCAGGAATTAACTTTGGTAAATAGTCAAGTTATGGAATTCTTTTAACCTTAAACCACATCTAAAAACTTGATTTTCATTATTAAATGAATTACTTCTTTTTTTATTCAAATTTATAAGCCTATTTTTACTCTTCTAAAACGAAGCCTTTCCCTTATACCTAATACCAAAGTTAAAATGTAATATTTACCACTTAATAATTAGTACCAAACTATAATTGTTTTTCTCTTGCAATATCATTATAATAATTTATAATCTATAAATCTCTTCAATCAATTATGTATAGCAATATTATTTATCTAATAATATTAAATGGTTTTAAGTACTCACCCATATATATATATATATAGATATACCATAATAAATTTCTATAACTTTCTCCATTAAGGGTATTTCAAAATATATGTGCATTATCAATTTAATGGATTCAAGAGTAAGGTATTATGAAATATTAATATAATTAATAATATTTCATATTTATAAAAATAAATACAAACATTACCATAATGTTTCATAACTCTATATAAGCATCTATATCTTTGCATTTCATTACAATGCAATGTATATATTTTCAAAACATTATTATAGCAATAATATTTCACCGTTATGTATAATGCTTATAATTATATAAAATCTATAAGCATCAGCTATTTCTCATTGCATTGTCGCTACAATGCATTATATGTAGTAATATTCTATCCAAGTGATAGCATAAATATATATAGATATATAAATATATTTGTTTCTTCTATCTTTATAAGGCACTAAGTAACCATCACTTAGTCCAATAGGTCATAATGGCTTAGCTCACATTAATAAATTAGCTAGTGGGTTTTATGAAAAAAACCCTAACGTCCTCTCGCGCGACTAGGATGTCAAGGACATCCATAGGAGTTTCTTAGTTTTACTTAACAGCTTTTAACAGAGATTAACCTAGGGCTAAACATTAGGTCTTAGGAGGCCTTTACTGCCTTTCGGTGGTGTTATCACCTATTTTGTACAAATAGTTGAATTTCTCGTGAGCCGTCAGTTCCATGAACATGATTCATGTTCATTGTCAATGTTCAAAAGTTCAGAAGTCATTTTCAGGGCATTTTTGCCCCATTTGTAATAACTGCATGTTCATACCCCCATGGGGAAAATGTAAAAAGTTGGTCTAAACGGGGTCCTTTTATAAAAGACTCGGCTATCCGTAGGTTTAGCCATTTGGGGGATACTCTAGAGTGTTTTTTCCTTAGGAATTATGCACTACTCATCAGTGGCGTATAATCCCTGAGTTTTTCACTCAACCCTCCAAAGTTGGAGTATTTCCCATGGTGGTCAAAACCTAAGGTGGTTATTAGAGTCTTGTGTCTAGGATTTTTTACGTGTTAGCCACATTGATTGAGTCGTATGAACATGCACTAGGTCCCCTAGGAGTTTCGTTGGATTCCGACAAAAATAAATTTTTCATAAATTAGACCATTTTTTAATGGTTTAATTAAAAAATTTCAAAAAATGATAAAAACCTCATTCAGAGGCGGAATTAGGCGTGGGGGAGATCGTTTTGACGCTCAGAGCGTCCTCTTTACCCTAGCGCCAACTTTTGTAAGGTTTCGGGTGATTACATTGTCTCTGGGAGCAGTTTTTCATCATTTTGGCATTTAGTGGCCATAAAATGACAAAAACACATAAAAGACAAAATTCAAATAAGTCAAAAATTGAATTTTTTAACCATGGAAAAGGTTGGGTTATATTTTTATGATGTCTACGACCACATAAGAGAGATTAAGCACTTGTGAAATTGAAGTTTAATTATAATTTCAATTTTGAAGGGATGACGTGAGCCATTTCTGTACGGCTCCTTCATGTGCAAACTCGATTTGGTTATGTGGCATATTATTAAATCGGTTTTGGGCTAAGTTGAGTTGCATTAAATGGAGTGGGGGCGCCTTGCCTAGGTGGAGGCCACCTCCCACTCTCAACCACAAAGAATCTCAACGTGTTTCGAGTTAACTCCAAGCTATTGACCAAAAGGCCTCACGTATATGCATGCATTCACATTGATCTTCAATGGATACACGAGCTGGGCATGTGGCAATGTGTTAGTGGATTGGTGATGAGCATTAATTTATTGGTGGATGCCCTAGCCACCTCATGGGCTTGGCTCCCATCATACACGAGTTGCATTTATGATAAACTGTTAGCTTGGATCTCCCTCATGGCTCACGTATACCCTACTGTGCTCACGTCTATCTTCATTGGAGCTCGCATCTTACACATGGCAATTGTTTGTTGGATGGTGAAGCTTCCAAGAGTGGGATGGGGGGCGCCTTGCCTAGGTGGAGGCCACCTCCCCACTCCCATCTACCACAAGTGCGAGTTGTCTCATGGATCTACACTCCAAGCCCATGCATGGAGTGGAATTCGATTTTAGTTTGATTGCCATTGGCTCTCTATGATACCAATTCGTTTTAGGGTTTTGGTAGTGTGTTTTGTTATTTAAGAGAAGCATTTTAGCTCTCTTCTCATGGTATATTTTGCATAGAAACTCTGGTGAATTGTAATACACTTCTATTATCAATAAAGTTGAGACTTTGGAGGTCAAATTGTGGAGGCTCTTGGTGGCCATTGCTTCACTTGAGAATCAAGGTGATATTGTTTTGCATTTGTGTTTGAGATTCTTAAGTTGTAGATCTTGTTTCAAGAGGGCTAACAATCTAGCACAAGTAAACATATATCTAGTTGTTTTCACTTAAATGCTTTTGTTTTTATATATATATTACCCCATGCTTAAGGTTCTTGCAGGTACATCTTCACTCCACAAAAGGCTTAAGGAGTTTCAAGCTTCTTTGAATAGAGAAATAAGAGGATCTAGCTCTTCTCCATCAACAAAACACAGATTCCCTCTTCTTGGTTACTTGTTACTCGGACCCATCTTCTTCTTGTGGAAACCCCTTTCTAGATCTAAATCCAAAGTTGAAGTTCTTTACTTTTAAAGCCTAGATTAGTTTGCCATAAGGTTGAAGTTCCTTCAACCTTGAGGAATAACTTGGGATTTGTTCCCTTGTGCTCTCCTCAACACTATCGCATGCGTATCATCCAGCTAGTTGGAAAGATTTCTTGGATAGTGTTTTACCCTTCACTTGATTTTTCCATCTCTCATCCATTTCGTTTTTCCTTTGCCACAGCTTCTTTCTCTTCTCGTTTTACCTCACCCTTGTGGCTGCCTTCTAAGTGACTGTTCATTATCTTTAGTGACTGTTTGCTGCTCCATTTTTTAACTCACTGGCTGCCCTTCATTCTCTCCCATTTGCTGCTCCTATTTCGTGCCACTTTCCATCCATTTCAAAGTTTGCCTCTCTCTCCCTCATTCGCTCCCCTTCCTTGTGAGCCTCTTCCTTCCCATTCGCTCCCTTCCTCTTCCACCTTTTCCTCCTACCATCTATCTTCACAAAATCAACAAAAAACACAAGTTAAAATTAGTCTTATTCAAAGTTGGTTAGTTTTGCTTTAGAAAGAGTCAAGTTTAGGCATCTTAGAAGGTCACTTAGAGCTTGCATTTCAATATTTTTTCCTAGTTTCTTAGTCTCATATCAAAGGTAGATAAATTGGCATATAAAATAGTGTAAAGTTTTGTGGTTGCATTCTCATTTCCATCATTATTTGGAGCATTTTAGCTTGCTAGTCCGTTTTATAAAAATTGCATTTTTAATTCAAAATCTCATGCACATTGCATTTAGGGCCTCTTTTTCCAATTTTAGGTTCAAGTAGTTTCAAATTTTAATTTTTTGATTTACTAATGCTAATGGGTATTTAAAGTGTTACATTGTGATAGGTCTTCTTTTGAGAAAGAGAACTATTGGGAAAGACCTTTGAAGCATGAGAAAAGAGAGCAAATCCAAGTTGGAAAGACAAACCAAAGAAGAGAACATTTGAAGTTTGAACCAAGGAGGAAAGCCAAACCATGAATGTCTTTTGAAACAAGCTATTATCCTTTGTACAAACTAATAAGAGTTTTCTCATTACTTTCAAAGTTCACTTTTCTCAAAAGACCTTCCAAGGGTTAAATTCCCAAAGGCATCTGTAAAAAATTAATAAAAGTTCAAGAGGAGGAGGCCTCCACACTTTTGGTTTTCTTCCCCATTCGGGGAAGAGTGTTGTGATTGGGTTAGATCTTTCATTTTTGCTTTAGAGTAGTTTTTATTTCATCTCGTATTTCTCTTCCAAGCCTTCGACCAAAAGTTGTATCCTTGGGATCCCATCCCAGGGGCAGGACCACATAATTTGTGGTTACTCTTCCTTCCCCGTCGGTTTCCTTAGTAGAGCTTTCAGCTAGCTGGAGGTTCTCAAGTGCAGGCGTTTCTAGTGGTTGACCTTGTTCGGAGGTTGATCCCACCTTTAGTGTAAAATTGCTTGGTAGAACACTAAATCCTTCATTTATTTCTTTTTATTTTGCAAGTAGCATGCTAGCTGTGTTTCATATCTATTGAGCTACCACATGATTTTAATATTACAAAGTTTCAATATCCTGTTTTCACAACTGCTCCTTGTTTCTTAAAATAAACAAAGTCTCTTGAACTTGGCCAAATCCAAGTCAAGAGCACTCTCTGTCGGAGAGCATTGTAGATTTGCACTTTCTCCTTGCATTAGGCATTTTAAAGTAGGAAGTCTCTTGAACTGTGGTCTTAAGACTAAGTCAAGAGTGCTCTCTGTCAGAGGGTTGAACAAGTGCTCTTAACTTAGTAAAATATTTCAACCCACATTTCCCCCTAATAAATTTACTTTTGGTTGATTGTCCAACACTCGTATGCTCTGCCAACCGGAAACGGTTGGGCTAGTACTCAGAAAGGTGGAAGACTTGTTAAGCTCATAAGTTATAACTAATAAAACTTTCACCCCCATAACCAACCAATCCGGAGTTGAGCGATAAGATAAGTTCGGTGGGTAATCTCCTAGTTGGGGGAGCCGGGGTTCCATGTTTAGCCTCTAGTTTGCTGGTTAGCATTGCGCGACCTGGCTAGAGCACTGGGTGGCCTGACATGTCCTTGAACGGAGGCACTTGATACTGTCTTTCCGGACACTCTCTTGATATCCTTGGTTTTAGCCTAATAATCAAGAACACCTAAAACACTTAAAATTTACCAAGAACAATTTCAAAACGATCTCTCAAACAGTTACTTTGAGACTTACGTTTTCCAGCATCACAAGCATTTCTTTCGACTCCATTTGGCATTGGTCTTTAAAAACTCTTATGTATCTTCTGAATCTGGACCATATGTCCTTGTCATTTGTTTGATCTTTATCTTGTGGATGCTTTGTTTTAATTTTAAGTCAAAGTATATTGTTCATCTTCTAAATTGTATTTTGTAAATTTGCAACGTGGATTGCGTGTTTAATTGTGTTCTCATCATCATACAAAAAACTCCTAAACAACACTCATCCGCATCACCCCATACAAAAAACATTTTAAAACACAAGAGCCTTAGACAACTCTTTGTAGGGACTACCCCCCTTGGCTTCGTTAGGAGTTAGCCTAAACGGAGGAGCTGGGATTCAGTTGACAATACCTGGCTCATTGCTTGCCCCCAAGGCCACACCTCTCCCCACTTTCCAGTGAGGGAGACAGCTTTCGAAAGATTTCTGTTGTTGGTGTGCAGTTTGGCGGACAACAGTCGGTTAAGGGTATCTTTGGCATCCATCTCAAGGACTAACCGAAAACCAAAGAACTCAAGCAACCTTTGGTGAACGTTAGTGTTCACTAAGTGCTTATGTCACCATGACAACATTTGTCATCAAACCATGTCCTCCAAGCCATTTCACCTCTTCCCCGTCAGACGATTCGTGCCCTCAATGTTAGGTTGCAATGCGACCTCAGTTTCCTTTACCAATTAGAATTATTAAACCACATTACTTACAATGTTTTCTAGTGGGGCCTTGGCCTTAAGCTCCTCACCAGAAACAGTACAATACATATTCGCATTTACAAAACTAGCAGGGGTGTAAAAGAGAGGTATTACATCCTCCTCCCCTTAAGAATAACACTGTCCTCGGTGTTCATGCTGTCCAACCGTTTGTTTCCCATTCTTGGGATTCTTTGTAAGTAATTCATTTGACATCTTTTTCTTGACTTTGAGCTTGTCACGATCTCGTCAAGTTGATATCGTTCATAACCTGTACTTTTCATGAACCACACAAGTTGTTTTTCTAGTATCTTATCATAAATATATGCATACATGTAATTTTTCCAAAAAAAATCAATTAGAACATTAGTAATAATTTTTCCTTGCAACATCATGTTGCGTCCTTTTTCCTGGAAACCATTTTCAGAGTTTGGTTTTCTTACTAAGGTCTTGGTAATTTCTTGCCCCTGCACATTTGTCAGTGTACATATAAATCCTAATCTAAGATAATATTTTCCGAATTCTAGTCATCGTACTTCTTTTATGTACCTTTAGTCTTCATCTACTTTCTTTTCCTTCAAAACAATATTGTTAATGCTCATAAGATAACATAAGACATGCATACTTCAACATAAATATGCAAAATTTAAGTATACAAGTTCATAACATAAGTATGTGCGCATACCTCGTGCATGCATAGTGGGAAACACTTCCTGGTGCGCCATCTCAACACATCACACAATAGTTTATGTGCTTTAGGAAAAATTGTTTCCCCCCTCAAGCCCTCTCGCTTGAGTCCAAGAACTCTTTTCTCATTCCCCTCAAGCCTTCTCGCTTGAGACCAGGAACTCTTTTCTCATTCCCCTCAAGCCTTATTGTTTGAGACCAGGAACTCTTTTCTCGTTCCCCTCAAGCCTTCTCGCTTGAGTCCAGGAAATTTCTTTTTCCCCTCAAGCCTCTCGCTTGAGTCCAGGAAATTTCTTTTTCCCCTCAATCCTCTTGCTTGAGTCCAGGAAATCGTTTTCCCCTCAAGCCTTCTCGCTTGAGTCCAGGAAATTTCTTTTTCCCCTCAAGCCTCTCACTTGAGTCCAGGAAATTTCTTTTTCCCCTCAAGCCTCTCGCTTGAGTCCAGGAAATCGTTTTCCCTTCAAGCCTTCTCGCTTGAGTCCAGGAAAACTTATGATTACAGCAGACAACCCCAACACTCCCTCAACGCCCGTGAGTTTCCTAGAGTGGCCAGGGGACTTTTAAGTCTCCAAATCCCGAAATCAACCTTTACACACCCTCATAGTGTATTGCAGTGCTCCTGCAATTAATTGGTAGTACTCCTACCTAAACACATCTCGTGTTTCACTACCTCACAGGGCATTGCATGCAAATGGTAGTGCTCCTACCAAAACATTTCTCGTGTCCAATTCTTCTTTCAATAAATTGGTAGTACTCCTACCAAAACACTTCTCGTGTTCAATTCCTCCTTCAATAAATTGGTAGTACTCCTACCAAAACACTTCTCGTGTTCAAATCCATATCTGGCTGTGGTTGTTCTGATTCAGATTTGTGCTCCAAACTTAACCTTCTCTTCTTCGTTCCTTTTCTTCGTTTAGATTTTTATTTAAGTTATCTTTATTTTATGTTAGCTTTATTTTAATTTGCAGGGCGCCTCTGCTTATCTTATTAGGGTGAGGGTTTTTATTAGGTGTAGAGTTATATTTTAATTTCTCTTGATGCTCTCAAGATTTTCGCTTCTCTAGTCACACTGTCTCATGTGCATGCAACAGTGTCCCATAACATTGTATTACTGAACTCATGCAACAATGTCCCATAACATTGTATTACTGAACTCTTGGTTCACACTATGGCTATAATGCCACTATCATGGCCCAAAGTGCTTTTGGGCGAAATCCTTTTGGTTTTAGCGGTCCTCTAGACATTGTCATTAAATGATCATCATCAAATCATCTATCATCAACAACATCAACCTTCAAATTTCAACATATAATATTTGCCATCAAACTAGGTCATAATGTTTACAAAATAGGCCAACTGCCAAAATAAACATGAAAATGAAATACAAACTACAAAGTACTATGAATCTACTAAGCTTTCTGCTTGCCACGAGTAACTTCCAATTTATTTTCTCATGTTCTAGGTGGAATAGGTGTTGGTGGAAGTGATTGTGGAACATGAGAAGAAGATGAATGGCCCCCACGGGCTGAACTTGGACGTTGTGAAGCTAAAGGCAAAACGCCTACATCTAGAAAGCTGCTTCTGCTTGGGGGTGGCATCTCTGTACGGGTACCTGTAATTGGATCATCATGATCACCCAATAGTTCATCCTCCAAGCGCTCTAATGCTATGGCTCCATCCACATTAGCCTCCTTTGGATTGTTGTCCCAAGTCAAATATGTTCTATCATTCTTGGCCGCCTCACAATAATGGGACAACCACCTCAAGTTGTAGTGCACATAAACCAAGCTTTCTGCACGATCTACATTCAAACTATTTCTCTTTACACTATGGATGAAGTTGTAGGTGCTCCAACACCTCTCTGCAGAAGAGCTATTAACAACCTGTGATAGCACCCTCACCGCCAATTTATGCAAATATGTGGCTCCAGAGCCATGCATGTTCCACCAAAGGATAGGATTCAATCTGTCTCGATCTTTGGTTGCAAACAGGGAACCAAAGTGTCCATGCTCACTTATGTATTCGCTCAAGTCAGTCCGTAGTTGAGCATACTCTTCCTCATCAGGGACCAACTTCTCTAATGCTTGCATATACCCAGCAACAACCTCTGGATCTGTGTGGGTTTTTTTCCTAACTCCACCCCCAGGTGCAGGTTGGGCCAACCCAATTGGAGAATAGTATTTTGGGGTGAGGACATATGCAAGGGCATGGAGTGGAACATTTAGATTATCCCACCTTTTGACCACATGTTTATGAATATGGTCATACAAGATTGCATCTCTTTGCTCAACAATGTCTTTGATTTGACCAAGCATGCTATCCATCTACTCATATACCTCCCCAATCACCGGCTGATCTGTATCTGCAAAATGAATCACGTTATAAACTGGCTTGGTGAACTGCAAAACATACCTAACCTGTGACCAAAAATGACCTTCAAGAACGGTCTCCTCCACCTCCTAAAAGTCACTTCTATTTGATGCACTTGCAGCTCTATCTTTCAATTCCTGCCATGGATCACTTGAGACCATACTAGCCAATGCCTCTCTTACCTTCAAAAGCCTCCTGAAGGTGAGGTAGTAGCTAGCAAATCTAGTCTTTGCAATCTTCAATAGCTCCAACTTAGAGTGATTGCGAAAAATGTGGTGGGCCATGCTATGATTGGTAATAAATTTGATCATTTTCTTACCTCTCTTGTACAAGGCACCAATCCGTCGGTAATTATTGTCCTTCATCTTAACAATATCATGCATCAAAAGGTTCAATGTGTGAACCAAACACCCTGACCAAAATATGTTGGGATACTTATCCTCAATGATTGCTCCTGCTGCCTTACAATTAGCAGCATTATCAGTGATGACTTGAATGACATTGTATGGCCCAATCTCCTGAATGGTTTTAAGTAAAGGTTGTGCAATATTAATAGCGGTCTTGTAGCGATCTGAGTAGTCATGGGCTGAAAGGAAGACCGCACCGCTAGCAGAAACGCCAAGAATATTTATCAATGGCTTGCCTTTAACATTTGTCCACCCATCAGATACAATGGATACCCCATAATTGGACCAATCATTTGTGAACTTTCCAAGAGCACTATTGATTTTGGCTCTTTCCCTGTCAAGTCCCATGGTTCTAGCTTTGTCATACCCAGGGCTTCTGTATCCTTGAGGGCCACCATTGATGGCTTGTACCATTTCATGCCAATAGGGTGAGCGAAGAACATTGAATGGCACACCACATGCATAGAGAAACCTATAAAATTTTGAATCCACATCATCTCTACAACCTTGGTCAAGGAAATCGGATAATGTTCTTCGTATAGGCGAGACTCCATGGGGAGATGAGGCTCCCAATCAAGCCGATGATGATCCAGCTCCACTACCAAACATTCTCTGTGGGGTTTCAGAATCAACCCTCGATCTCTTGGAGTTGTTTTGAGCGGCCTCTTCTTCCATCCTGTATTTGCTTCTCTCTTTAGCTCCCACTTTGTCACAAGTTTTGACTCCATGAGACTTACCTACATCGCATGGCATAACCCCACACAAATGCTTTTTCACCCGGGTATATGAACCTGTGTATGTTTTCCCACAATGGGGGCATGCAAACTTTGTGGTTCCACCCCCTTTCCCTCCCCCTTGCCTTGTCACATACTTCCACAAAGGTGTTGTGTCTTTTGTTTTTTGCCCCACATCACCCTCATCCTCATCATCATCACCCTCTTCCCCTTCCTCCTCTTCTCCTTGGTATGCATCACTCTCTACCTCTTCCCCCTCATCACTACCACCACCACATCTACTTCCCAACACCATCATAATGAGAAGAAGTGGAATGAAAAACCAAAACCACATACCCATCATGTTTCTTGATTCAAGATGAGAGTCACTTGTTCCCTGCAATAGAATGATGGAGAAGAAGAAATTGGAAAGAGTAGGAGAAGAGAACATTGCAAGTTTTCCATTTTTTAACATAGTGAAAAAAAAATTGCAAAAACAAACAAAGATGAGTTTTTAAAGCCTACCTTTTAGCTCTTCAATGGTGGTTGAATGTCTCTATGGAAACTTCAATCTCCCTTGCAAGCTCTCTTCTTCAATCTCCCCTTCAATCTCCCACTCAATGTTCAAAGCTCTCAAACAACTAGCAAACTCACTCCAAGCTCAAACTCTTCCCAATCAAGCAAATGAGTAATGGAATGAGTCCAAATGGACTCATTCACCCTTTATTGGCCCAAAGTGACCTAGCCCACTAAAAAAAATCCCCCCAAAAAATATAAAAATCGAATTGTTTTTCAAGAATCCGCCTTGTCCGCAGAATCGAACTCAGGAGCGATTTCGGGTTCGATCCGGAATCGACCCGGAATCAACCAGGAAGCGACGATTCCCCACCGAATTGGAAAAAAACAGGGATCGTTTTTCTCATGCTTGATTCGCGAATTACGAAATCGATTCTGGGCGGAATCGATGAGGAATCGCGCTTCTGGAATCGATTCCTCATCGATTCCGCCCCTAGCGCAATTTGGGTTTGATTCGTGAGGGGTCCCAGCGATTCCCAACAGTGTAGGCTGTACCTAATTGATGTGTTGCTCATGGAGATGATAAAGACCTAGATGAGAGCTAGGCCTACATCCAACATGAAAAAGGGTTGGCTCTGTAGAACTTCCTATGACAGATTGATTCGAGAGATGTCACTAATCAATGATCAATGAAATGAGGATTGCTGCAGTAGCGACGATTATGATCCAGTGTTGATGATGATGTTCCAGCATTGAAGATGATCCAATGGTGATGACATTGTCCAGAATTGTGTCCAGGGTGATGATGACTGTGGCGAGAGAATACCTTCCTAGTTAAGAGGGAGTGTTGTTGTAAATGTAACTTCAGAAGATATTCATTTGTATTTTATATTGATATTATTATTGTATTTTATTTGTACCTCCAACGGAGATGTTTTTCCTCCGTTCGGGGATGTCATTATTATGTTTGGTCATGCAAGGTCATTGAGGGAAAACCTCCTTTGTAAGTCGGGGTATTAGATCCCCTAGAGTCAAATGGAAAAGGTATTATTGAGTCTCCCTAGAGAAGTCAGCCCAGTCAATTTTAGTGAGGCCGACCTAGTTAGGTAAAAGGTCAAGTCAAAAGTAAAGTATAAATAGAGAGCCTTGCTCTCTCATTTGGACACACTACTCACTCACACAAGTTCGCATAGCAAGGCAGAGAAGACAAGTTCGTTGGAGGAGAAAGAGAGAGAGCTGCAGAAGACATATTTTGGGTTTTCCATTTTTTGCTTGGTATTGTATTAGTGACAAATCTATCTTTGAGGAAGTTGCGGGGTTTTCTCCTTTATGGTTTCCCCGAGAAAAACTGTTGTGTCTATTGTGTTTTGCTGTGCTTGTTATTCTTTCAGTTAAAGATCCTAGATAACATTGAATTAATGTGCAAACTCTAACATTATGCGGAGTGTTTGAATGGTTATGTTATCAGTATATATTATACTCTGAACTTTTTATTTATAAACGAGGATGGCCTTATCCACATCTTGGTAATAACTGTCTATACAAGCTGGTGGCCTATGGCTTGGATGGTGGGATATCTTTTAGGAATTTTTTTCCCTGAATGGTTGGTGTGATCCTAACATATTTCATTATAGTATCTGTTGCATTATGTTTGCATCACAGGAAATTTTAAATTGGGTTGTCAAGTAACTATACAAAATTGATCTTACATATCATATAGATGATTCTCTGTTGATGCATAGTCAAGAAAAGTTCCTGCAGGGTAAAATATTGTTTTACAGCAATAGATGATATGCATCTTTTACATTATTTAAGTATATCTCTTTTGGATGGGCAGCGGATTATGATCTGACAGGACAGCTAGTGTGGCCAGGAGCAGAGCTGCTGAATCACCATCTTGCACAGTGCTCAGATTTGCTGACTGGTTGTTCCATCATTGAATTGGGTTCTGGTGTTGGTAAGTTGAGCTTCTATCTGCATGGCCAGTGTTTATTTATGCATTGCCAGTGTCCTTATTTTCAAAACATCAACTTGGGATCTTTCTTAACAATGTTACCCTTGTAACTCGTTAAAACTGGACAATCTGAAAGCTTCACATTCTCTGTCATGATGATACGGCCAAATGATATTCAATCTCTCATGTACCAGAATAAAGATCCATAGCTAGAGACACACTTTATGATTCACAACATTACAGGTCAACCGAAAAAACGATCTGTTGGCCTATCACTCTTTAGTCTTTATTCACCATATGCATTGAGAATGATCACGAAAAAGATATTACAAAGCACTTCGATGAACAGGTCAATGGGGATATACATATATCAAATATACATACATAAATAATTATGAAATTAACAAATATCTAAGTGAAATAGTAATCATTTGTAAAATTTGTCTAAATTAGTTAAGTGTGGATCTGTATTGCCAATAAAAGATTAAATATTGGTGTTTGATGCATGCTGGCAATGCCTTGGTTGGAAGAAACTTGATAGGAAGGTTCTATTAGTCAAAATTTGCATGTTTGAAAGTCATGTAATACCGATAGCTGCATTAATGCATGGCCTCTTTCAAACCAATGCCTCAGTACTGATTCATTAACTGCTCACATTACACCTCATTACCACTTAATTGGGTACTGGCAATAGAGGTCATTACTGATTTACAAACCCCCCTAAAGGATGTAACAAACCTAAAATATATAAATATTAAATAATAATATTAATAATAATTAACAATAATTATCCAAGGGACATAACCCTTGTGAACAGCCATCAAAGGTATCCTTTAGGATTGTATTTATACGGGCCCTCTCTTTTTTTTCCGGTATAATAAATAACAATAATTATCCAAGGGACATAACCCTTGTGAACAGTCATCAAAGGTGTCCTTTAGGATTGTATTTATATGGGCCCTCTCTTTGCATTGTAATCATCTCATCATTTTTACATTATTCATTATATATTCTGTCCTACATGGATTTCTGTTCTGTGTCTTATTTACAGTGGATATTTCTTTAGAGCGAACTTTGTTCGTCTCAAAGGACAAGCTAGCGGGTGCACTAGCAGTAAATAGAGCATAAAAAATGCCCTATCGTAGTAGAAAAGCATATGATGTGTTCCACTTGTGCACATAATTTACGTTGATTGTCTTATTCATTATGTGTTTTTATGCGTTATTTGAGTTTGCTCTATTTTGTATGTTCATGCTTAGCACAAGATTAGCTTTCAAGTGTAGAGGCTGTTACAACACAAACTAGCATGTGATTAAAGTCCAAAGGAACAACGCTAGCCTGAGAGCAACTAAGAGGGAGGCCACTGTCACTTCACCAACCCTCTTCTAAACTTTTGGATGGCTCTCCTCTAGCACAGGTGGGGTTTCCCTATTTGGAATTGTTAAAGCTTATACAATAGGCTCAAGGTGAAATAGAAGAGAGGCCTTTAGAAAAACATGCGGTAGTATATGTTTAAGTGAATGATTGGAAGATCAAGACTAGTGTCAATTCCTTTGGGCATATGCTGTCAAGGAACTATTACAAAGGGAAATGACAAAGGGATGAGAGTTAAGTAAAGACTGAATGAAGGATCTATAAACACTTTTGTTTGAATTTTATTTGTCTACACATTGATAATATTGATAGTAGCAAATGTGAATTAAGAGAAATGATACAAATTAACATTCTCAAACATAGACACCAGGAAAATAAGAGGGGAATGAATCACAATTAAAATCTGCACAATAAGAGAACTATCTTCTTGATTAGGAATAGAATGTTACCCATATTATTTCAGCCATCCAAACATGCTTGATGCAAGTAATCTTCAACACTAGTATTTAGCAATATCAACCCCAAGAAAATATTCCACAATAGAAAAAAACTTCTAGTCTTCCATTGTCTTCAAAGCATTCAACACAAGCTCTAATGGGAGAGAGCTCCCAAAAACTAACTATACTCAAAATGGAGAAAACAACCCATATATAGGTTTAAGCTCAACCCCTTAAATAATAAACAAGTAATGGTTTACCTAGATCCATCAGTTCTCCAAGGAATACAAAAAAATATTACATTCCTGACCTCCTCAACAAACTCACTAAAAGTAGCAATGAGTTGTTGAGGTAATCATCCTCATCTCCAAGGAAAACAATATAATAATGTTCTCATGTAACAAAATCCATGAGAACATTCAACAATAATGAAATAAGGGAGTTAGTTAGTAACAACCTCTACAAATAAACGTCAAGCAACTCCCAATGGCACTTGTGGCTCATCTAGCCAAAGCACACCCTCCAAGTGGCACGCATGGTCTTTTGCTCACATAATTTTGTTGGCCTCCCTTACCTCTCATATAAATAGAGGAAGGAGAGAGTCTTTCCATTCATATCATCATTTGTACGCTTTTCTTTGTACTTAGCTTCTTGGAGGAAGTCGCTAGGATTTCTTCATGAACCCTAGGTAGGTTATGAAGTCTATAGGAGGCATCTTCATTTGGAGTTTGCTCTTGTGACTAGGGCTTTCTCTTGTGGAGGAGACGTTGGTGATGATCATTGCTTTCTCTCTCTCTCTTGGTTCTTCACATGTACTTGGAGGCTATGTTGGAGAGATTCTTTCACTTAGATCTTCTTGCTTGAACTAGGGTTTGTTGATTTACCCTACCTAGGGATTTTTAGATAGTTGTAGTTTTTGTACTACCCTTGAGAGAAGGCTATGGTATGTACTCGTACTCATCACCTTTTTCATTCTCTCGAAGGTCTTTTGTGCCTACTCCGACCAATTGAATGCCCCTATCTTGGTGAGATCTGTAAGGGGTGCTGTCAACTGTGAGAATCCCTTAACATACCGCCTGTAATAAGTACAGAGACCCAAGAAAATTTTCAACTCTGTTACATTCAGGGGTGTGGGCCATTCCAATATGGATTTAATCTTATCCAGATGCACCTGTACTCCATTGGCTCCTATCACATGTCCCAAGTATAACATATCCTTCCTCCCGAATTCACATTTTGACATTTTTGCATAAAGGGACTACTCACCCAAAATTCCCAATACCTCATCTAGATGCTGCAGATGTTCCTCCCATGTTTTGCTGTAGATCATTATGTCATCAAAGAATACCAGAATGCTAGTCATTATTTCACTTATCTGACGAGAATATGCAACAAGTCAAAGAAGAATCCGTCGAGCTAGGAGCTACGTTGTTGGGAGCGGAGTGAAAAGCAAAATTTTCAAAAGCTCTTGTTTTGGGGGCATTTCGGGAGTGTTTTTTTATATAATATATGTTTTAATATATTTTGATGGATTTATATCTAAAAAAGATATAGGATGTTAAATTAGCTATAGAAAACATGGATTACACCATATAAAAATCAATCATCTAATAGTTATAACTTATAACATTGTCATCAAATGATCAACCATAACAACTTTTATAGGAGCTTGGCAAAGAAGGGAGGTACCATAGCATTGACATCAAATGATCAACCTAGTATAGGAACTTTTAGTATAAGAAAGGTAGGGAGCGCCTGGGGAGCGTGCTCCCAAAATTGGGAGTGCTTTGGTAGCAAGCTTCGGGAGTGGGAATGAGGGGCGAGGGGCGCTCCGCCACAATAGAGGCTAGGAGGCATACTCCATCATCCAAGGGTGTTGTTGGACACCTCAAGGCCTTTCTTTAGCTCTTAATCAGGTCATTCATCATTTTAACAAGTTGATACAGGTCTGAAATATTTTGGACAGCCATACACTGACTTAGAATTTCGCCAACTTGAATTGTGATAATAGGTTACAAGTCTTATATCGATTGGCCAAAGGTAAGAGGTATTTTACTTCTGATTTTGAAGGGTTTAATTGAAGTTTTCATATAGGTTATTGGTGTTGGTCTTGGATTATGTTCATTGATATATCTTAAAGACAAGCTAGTGGTAAATCATATTGCTCCTAACCCCCTAGCCTTGTGCTTGGTCATTGAGTGTTTATTGAAAATTTTATTAACTCCATAAGGCACTGGTTGATTAATGTAATAGGAGGGTTTTGTTAGAAGTAGAGTTGTTCACGTTATTGTCCTTCTATTCTCATTTGGGAAGCCTCCTGTGGCTAAAGGGGCAGGTCTAATGAGAGAGGATAGTGCATTGTGGTGAGAGTGGGTGCATCTCTTGATTAGTTGCCATTCTTAGCACCGACCTTCATGACCTTTCAGAAGGGTGTTAGTTTGAGTAGTAAAAGACCTCATGCTCAAGGTTATAGGCAAACAAGATTGGATCAAGAGCATTGCAGAGCATGCCAATAGCATTACAAAATACATCTACAACTAAGTTGCACGAAACTTGGAAACATTTCCAAGTTTTTGAAACCGGAACGTCTAGAAACGTAACTGTTATCACATATATAGTAGCCGGGCTACCATACATTATTTTTCAGATTCCAGAGCACATTTCAGCCAGTTCCTTTACTTTGAGATGATGAGATGAGCAGCTATCTTTGGATCACTATCAGATTGTGGATAGCAGTTGTATTCCCCATGCCATGACTGAGTCTCAGGACACTCAGAGAGATGACCGATGTAGCCATTATACCATTGGTACAGAGCAGTCAGTAGTGCCCAGAGTTATAGCAGCAGTTTCGGAGGACAGATGATGGTACAGGTTGATGAGCATTCAGGTATATGACTCAGCAGGTATATCATGGTGTTATGGTTAGATTGCTCTTATAGCATGTCTTAGCACTCAGTGTCATGATCTGGCGATCATATAGATATTTGGACCTGGTTGAGCTATTATATATATTATATTGTCCCTACTCAGACTTAGAAGTTCACTATTCATACTCATTGGTATGTACCCTCCTTAGGGAGAATAGAGGTGATCATTCCACCATATCTTGGCTTGCTAGTGTTGGCTCCATTATTCATTGTCTTCATCCATCATGGCCTACCTTCTAGTTTATCACCCTGACTTACTACTTGACTAGTGACATGGAGGATCTTTTCCCCACTGTAGCCTCTGTATTGGATGAGCTTCCCTGTTTATTGTGTCTCGGCTCTGAGTTGGTGACAAAACTTGCCTATGGAGAGTTGGAGTTCCTTGTGAATTCCCCCTAGTCACTAAAGTTGTGTTGGCTAAACCTGAAACTTTTAGTGCTGCCATGAATACAAAATCTGGAAAAATGAAATGCTATATCTTGTATGAAAAGCCCATTCATGCAATGTGTTTCTAAACACACATGAATGAAAGGCATGCCAAATGAAAATGGCTATGAAAATAAAATGTTATATCTTGTGGAAAATAAATACCTAGGTAAACAAGCTGTCCATGACACACCTAGAAGTGCTCAGGTAAACAAGTGCCTTAAAAACACACCTGCAGCAGAAAGCCTAAAATAAATGTAAATCTATGCAATGTGTTTATAAACACACATAGATCAAGGCTATGGAAACTTCAGGCCCAAAAAGCAATGGAACTTAAAAGCTATATCTAAACAATTGCTGGCCTTATTTGTATTATGGATTGTGCGCATCTGTGAAGGAGAATAAACCCTCTTTAAACAACTCATCCATTTGTGAGACACCGCCATTCCCTGTGTTATTGCTCATTCAGTATATACTATGGTGTATTCCCTTTCCCTTGCCAAAGTGTCACAAAGTCAAGACAGTTAAGTCATCCCTTAGCCTAGCCAGTTAATTTAAGCCTTCACCCTTCACTAACAAATTGATCACAACTATGAAATGAGTATGATCCTGAAAGTCTAGTCTGAGTAATAATAATAATTAACGACACTATATATTTGGATTTAGATCGCCAGTCATGATTACTCTGTGTTATAATTGTTATTTGAATAAGTTGTAGAGCATGTATTAACCTTGACACTTTGCAGCAGCCTTGGATGATGGTCTGAGTTATATTTGGTCTTGGTTAGACCTAGTTTGACCATGGAGGACCATGGGACATGAGATGTTGGACCTTATGATGATATGGATAGATGATATATGGTCTATGTATACATACATGATGACTCTATGCAGCAGCTACAGGGTTATGATGATGATTCTGGGGTTACAGCAGTGTTTGTATATGTACAGCGCATTATTATTGGCCTTGATCCGGTATATTGGATATTTATTTTGATCATGCAGAGATTCATATGGTGTATGAGTACACATCTTGGATGGATTTGGACCTTCTGAGTCCAATGGGACAGTTTGTTTTCAGTTCCGGGCACTTACGGTGATGATTTAGCCTCAGTAGGCTGTCCTAGTGCAGTTTTGGTCTGTCGGAGGCCCTGTCGGAGCAGATGTGATTTTTATCCGGTTGACCTAGGGCGCTGATGATAGAGGGGGTGGTCCAGCCACTTGTTTTTACCATATTACCCCCCTCCCGGACACATTGGTGCCCTCACCTTGACAGCGCCAGCACTCCAGGAGGCTGTTTGGGGCAGTTTCACGCTTCCCGAGGCATTTCAGGATTGGTAGAAATGGCTATTGAGGAAATCGATTTGGGCTACTGAGGCAAAGTTATGGCATGGGATGATCAGTGATGATAGATCGGGACCTTCCACACCTTCTCCAGCAGTTTCAGCGTCATCGGGGCCCGCATCCATCACTTATGGCACTTTCTGTGGATTTTTGAGGTCTTTTGAGGACCACGACTTCACTATGGAGGCACGATTTGGTACTTTCATGATTATTTATTGGTTATTGTGCTATGGGGATTGACCAAGGAGGGATAAAATTACCCCTTGGACCCACCATAAGCCTCTTATGATATTTTGTCATCATGACTTGGTGGGATTCCCCTCTTATAGGGCGATTTTGTCCACTTATATTATATTTTATTAGTGATCCATGTATTTCATTGTTGAGCTCATCTCAACCATTGATTAGACATTTGTATCTTTTAATCTTAGCCACTCATTCAAAAAGTGGTTAGGGTTTTGGTGCCTCTCCTTCCTATTTAAAGGAGAGAGCCTCTCATTGTAAAGGCACCTTTGGAGCTCTGGAATATTGGAATAGAAGATTTTTTGTGGAGCACATCTCTCTTGCATTTTGGATTCTCTTGCAAATTGAATAGCCAACAGTGCTTGGTCATTGATGCCAACAGTTGAGTCTGTGCCCCTTGAGGAGCCCCTGAGGGTTAAGTAATTGTCAGTGTCTAAGGAGACCTTTTGATCTTGTCCAAGCCCAAGTTTGAAGCCCTTGGAGCCCTTGGGACAATGACAAAAGCCCTGAACATTCTGTAGAGTGTCTAAGTACCCCAAAGATGTTTTGCGTTTCCCCAATTGTTTCTTTGTTTCCCCAGTACCACAACTTATGCCCCAGTATGCTACAAAAGTGTTGAAGAAGTTGCAAGAGTCCAAATGACCCTTTCAGTGGTCATTTGTGTTTATTGAGGTCATGGTACCCCAGGAGAAGGTCTAGCAACCCCACAGGTGATGTCATGATGGATCTTGACCCTTGGAGGTCTCCTGGTGTGGTTGAGGTGGTTGAAGAAGCCTATGAATCCCCTTGCTTGATGAAGAAGCCCTGAAGAAGTCCTTGGACCCACATTTGATGGCTTAATGGTCCTTGTCCCCTTAAAGGTGATGATGTGGTCATTAATGACTTGATGAAGACTTGGAACCCTTGACGAAGATCTTGATGCCCGTGTATCCCTTGTTGGGGTCATGGAACCCTTGGAGATGGTCATTATGCATGAGAAGGTCTGGCACCCACATAAATGGCGGCATGATGACCCTTGGACACTATATGATCATTGATGGTGCATTTGGAAATGATTTGGATCTTGGAATCCATACATATGGTGGTTTGTAATCCCATGATTGTTGGAGCCTTTGATATGATAGAATCCTTGGTCATGATGCCCTCATCACTTGGTGATGGAGTCCTATGTGATGGGATTGAAGTCCATGGAAAGTATCTTCAAATATTATATGATATCCTTGAAAGAGTCCTTGAAACCCTTGCATGTGGTGCCTTGGGTCTTGAACCATGGTGATGTATGGTCCTATTTGTGGTTGTATGGATATTGGGATGTAGATGGAGGTAGATCCCACGAATGTGCCTTGATATGTTGAAGAAGACTTTGAAACTCTTGTAGTTAGTGGTATGGTCTTTGGCACCCTCATGTGTGGGGTCTTTGACGTCCTGGACATATTGAATAATTTAAGTGTATTATACCAAGAATTTGCAAATAAACCCATCATAGAGAGACAGTCCTCATCAAGCCATTTCCATTGATATGTGGAGCATCTTCTAACTCCTTACGGTTGAAGAGATATGAATTTTTGAAGTTGGTGCACCCCACCTTTTTGTGTGAGCCGACCAAACAAAAGAAAAATTAATTATTTGTAATTTTGAATTGCATGTCGGCCCAGTTTGAGGTAATAACCTTCCTCTACGACCTATATAAATAGAATATAAAACATTTCATTTGCATATCAATTGCAATTTCGCAACTATTGGAGAAAAGTGCGAAATTTTGTGGAGGAAATTTTTTTGGGTATCTTCACTAAAATTGGCATAACTTTCTCATACGGAATCGGAATTACAAAATTCTTGGCTCGTTGGAAAGCTTGTTACGAGGGCTATGTGATGACATGATCTAGAGTTTATTTTGGTTTGTCTGTTGTTTCTTGACCTTATGATCTTCAAAAAGGTATGGCTCATGCTTCTGGGTTTCTCTTGTAATGGCACATGTCTCTCATGGATAGAGTTCATCTTTGATATTTGTATGTGAGCCTATATATTGGTATATATATTTGAAGTCATTATGGAGGATATGATGATGAAGTTGCATACCTTTATGCTATGATATTATAGACTTTATGATGATAATGCATGTGATAATGATGTACACTCTACGAAGTTGATGCACTCCTATACAATATGATGTACATGCATACCATAGTGTGATGATGCTCTCCTATGCATTATGATGTGTACTTGATGTTGATTTGACAAGTCATCATTGAATTAGCATTCTTCCATTGCATTTTGAATAGTATTATATTAGGACTGTATTGACAATACTCTTTGACTTAATTGATGACCTTCATTGAGTTGACAAAACAATGTTGTCAGGGTTTGTCATTGACTAAGTGGATTGACCTAAGATTGACTTGTTAGTGGTTGACTATGAGCCTTAACTGTTATCTGAGTAACATTGGCAAGTTGATGATTTGACAAAGTAAAGGCTGTTTGATTGATTTGATAATACTTCTCTTGATTGATTTGAGATGTGATTGGTTTTGGGCAATTTTTTTATTCACCATTGACTTAGTAAGTCAATATTGATCTTAAGTAATGGGCATTCCAGTATTGAGAAACCATTGACTGTATTTGATTTAGTTAACATTGTATGAGACTGTATATTGATGAAAGTATCCATAGGCAGTATAGCATTGACCAAGTTGGTTGAAGACATGATTGTCTTACAGTTTGTTGATTGCTTGTTTGAAGTTGTCCTTCAAGTTCTGCTTGACTATGTTGCCTGTCAAATTGTGAGAATAGTTGTGATGTCATTTAACTAAGTATGATTGGGTGAGTAAAGTTATGGTTGTAACTCTATCTTGACCAAGTAAGAAAGTAGGTTTCCCATAGAGCAATTATGGACAGGTACATGATCAGATTGACACAGGCATATGATTAATTTGGCACAGGTACATAAGCAGCTTGGTACAGGTTTGGCATAGGTTGCCTTATGTGCAGTTGGTCTAACTCAGATTGGCTGAGTTGTATGAGCAGTTGGTTTGACCCAGGTGGTCTGGTACACAGTTGGTTGAACTCAGATTGATTGATTCAAATGATGTGAACAACAGATTGATTTATGCAGACAGATTGATTGGTATAGCTGAGATTGATTGGTACAGCTAGATTGGACAGATTGAGTGTATAGGTTGATGAACAATGTGGCACAGTTGTGATGATCGGTGGACAGTTGATGAGCAATGAACAGTTGACGAGCAGTGGTCAGTTGATGAGCAGTGAAAGTGGTTTTGCAGTGTTCTACAGGTTGTGCAGTGTGGTTTAGGTTTTGCAGTGTGGTACAGGTTGTGCAGTGTGGTTTAGATTGTGCAGTGTGGTACAGGTGTTGGATAGCAGGTCCACAGGATCAGTGCAGTTTGTGGTTCAGTAGTTCAGTTTCTATCTTCATATCAGGGTGGCAGGACGGGGCAAGGAAATTGAGGGAGCTAAGGCTTCCTTCAGGTTGTAGCCTGTAAACCAGGGGGTTGTAGCCTCCTTCCAGTTGTAGCTGGAGAATTGAAGTCTTTGTAAACAAAGGGGGTTGTTGCCTCCTTCCAGTTGTTGCTGGTAAATTATTATTATAAAGGCTTCCGTGGTTTTTCCCCCAGGACTTGGGTTTCCACGTCAAAATCTTGTGTACTGTGTTTTGCTATGCTTCCTATGTGATGATGATATGATGATATGTGATGATGAGCTGTAATAGTTAATAATGCTGATGATATAATGATAATGTGGTAATACATTAATGAATGATGTATTGAAGAAGCAGTTGATGATTGTTAAAGTTGAAAAAGTGATAAAAAGCTATACACACTGTTCACCCCCCCTCTCAGTGTGTTCAGTGTGTCCAACACTTCCACACCTTCTCCAGCAGTTTCAGCGTCATCGGGGCCCGCATCCATCACTTATGGCACTTTCTGTGGATTTTTGAGGTCTTTTGAGGACCACGACTTCACTATGGAGGCACGATTTGGTACTTTCATGATTATTTATTGGTTATTGTGCTATGGGGATTGACCAAGGAGGGATAAAATTACCCCTTGGACCCACCATAAGCCTCTTATGATATTTTGTCATCATGACTTGGTGGGATTCCCCTCTTATAGGGCGATTTTGTCCACTTATATTATATTTTATTAGTGATCCATGTATTTCATTGTTGAGCTCATCTCAACCATTGATTAGACATTTGTATCTTTTAATCTTAGCCACTCATTCAAAAAGTGGTTAGGGTTTTGGTGCCTCTCCTTCCTATTTAAAGGAGAGAGCCTCTCATTGTAAAGGCACCTTTGGAGCTCTGGAATATTGGAATAGAAGATTTTTTGTGGAGCACATCTCTTTTGCATTTTGGATTCTCTTGCAAATTGAATATACAGTATCTCTTCTATGTATCATTGTGGATTTTGGTGCTTTTGCTAATCTTTTGACAGGAAAGTCGAATTGGAGAGAGGAGGGCGACTTCATGAGGGTTATTGTTGGAGGGATCCACATATTCTCTCTTGGGTTGATCTTGTGACAGGGAGTATCATTATTGTATCTTCGTGACATAGTTGATGCTTTCTATTACATCTTTCTACCATTTTCATAATCATCTTGCTTGACTTGTTTCTTTGATCTTGTCTTGTAGGAGGAGGACGATTTGGCTATCTTGGAGAAGGACGTTTTGGTTGGAGCACTTGGATCTCACTCTTGAATATACACATAGGAGAATGCTATCAATTTGCAAGGTGGCCATAAGCAATTGAGGTAAGATCTACAAGGTATGTGCCTCTTTCATCCATTCTATCTTCATTGGTCATAAAACTCTAATTCATTAAAACCCCAATTTTTGTATTTCTTAGATCTACTTAGATCTAGCCTTGCTCTTGAGAAAATATTGAAAACCCACCTCTATAGCATCCACCCCTAGTTGGATCTATAGTTTGGTGGTGATTGGCTTAAAATTAACCCATTTTTCAAGGCAAAAAGCCCTCTTGAACCTAAATCGCACTTCCTAATAAGAGGCTTGTTTGGTTAGATCTAGCACATGGGTAGGTGAGATCCCACTTGATTTGCAATCTAGATACTTGATAACCTACCCCCAGATTCTTACTTTGGTGAAAACTACCTTGTGGACATCTCTCCATGTTTTAAGGAGTTAAAACCTCCTTTTGATCTTCTTGGCACCTTAAAACTTAGATCTACTAAGATCTAGCACTTGGGTTCATTTGAAATTTTGAAGATACATAGATCGGGGTACTAGCATCCCGGATCTACGATTTGGTGGCCATTAGACTTGATTTGGTCCACCAAAACCCACTTTTTGACCTTCCTTGGGCAAATCGCACCCCCTTGAAAATTTGAGTTGGTCCACTTCTAGGAGGTGGGTGTTTGAGCTTTTCGTGGATTTGGAATGCCCATGCCTTGAAACCTAGGTCTATACTGTCCTTTTGTCAAGATCCGCCTTGGGGATTGCATTCCTTGTTTCAAGGGATTGTGGTCCACTTAGGGTCCTCACTTAAAAACCTAGATCTAGTAAGATCCAACCATTAGATTTCACTCAACCCACTTGACTTGGCTTCTAGGTGTTCCGATCTACATTTTGACATACTCATTGACCCCATTAGCCCACTTAACAAGGCACTAGTCCATCACCAAGCAAGTCGCACTCCTTGGGATTTGTGTCAAACCCTAGATCTAGTACTTGGGTATCCTTAAAATCAACTTAAACTCATAGATCTAGCCTATATTTGACCTATAGTACCTACCTCACACCTAACTTCACCTTGTGGGCCTACCTAGAATCATTTCACACTTCCCAAGAAAACTAGACCCACTTGTGTAAACACATGGTACTATACCTAGTTATCATACCCCATCATGTGGCCTAAACCATACATAGGTTGAAACATTAAACAATCTCTTACACCTCCCTCAACCATACTTTAACCCTTAGGTCCACTTAGCCTTGCATTGGTTTCCGTAACTCATTACTTACCTACCTTTAGAAACCTTTGTTTAGGGTCCAATCAACCGTGATTGGGGTATAGGGTCTCCCCCTTGGTCCAGTTACACCTTGACCTAAAGTGAAGAGTGCCTCGGTTGACGTGACTCCCACCTGCATTGGGAACCGTGGCATCTCTTGGGTCACCTCTTTAGTTGTCTAACTCCTCTACCGTCCCGGATGGGATACCTCTAGGGGCAACTACAAGTTGTGTGATAACAGTAACCCCCCCAAAATGGGTACATCCGGGGAAATGCGTTATATAAAAAAATACAAAAAATATAGATATATAGGTTTTTTTTATATAACATATCATCTTGCAAGAAAATACGAATGATACACATAAATGACACTTTAGAAGGAAACCCATGTCTATATTAACTTTCATAGATGATTACATGATGCAAAATCCTATAGCTTGGTGGTCTTGAATAATGTTAATCTCGTACCCTCATACATGATACTATCCAATGGAAATGCTACAGTCCTGCGAACTATGAAATCCCAGAAATTGTTAAGTCTACTAAATTCTAAATGGGATATGAAATTTTACTTTCTCCATGTGAAGTTTGATGAGGTTGGAATCACTCTCAAACATCCTAAAACAATTAATGGTAATATTAAAAATTTAAGTAAAAGGATAGAAAAGGTAAGGTAAAGGAGAATGCCACTTTTACTTAAGATGAGATTTAATATTACCATTAATTACAAGGTGTCAAACTCCTCAGAGCTCAATCCCCTATCTCTATTTTGTCTTAAATGGTCATCGGGATGAACAAGGTGATATTTTTCTACGAATCCCACATCCCTCATGGGCACTTGGGTGCCCCCGAAAACTTCCAAAAATATGCCCAAATCATCACTGAAAATGAACGAAATGCCTTGGAAACATCCTTGGACATATCGTACTATGTTTCCAAATTTGGAAACGTCGTACAATATGACCAAGGATATTTCCAAATCCTTTCATACTCGTTTTTGGGTTTTCTGGCATTTTCGGGACATGTACAACACCATTCCAAGCATTTCCTGCAACTTAGATGTACAACCACTCATGGGTATTGAACCTCATGACGAAAAACCCCAGCAGGAGGGAACTTGTTAGGCCTGCCATCACGAGATTTGCTACTCATTTCTCATGTTGCAATCTCTCCTTTCCAAAGCACAACTTGAAAAGGATGTTTTCAAGTGATGAATGTAATGGATCTCAGTGGGCCTACAAACAAGATAGAAAAGATTTCAATTTTTTTTTTTAGAACGCTTTTTGGAAGAAAGCAACAAAGGTTGTGAAAATTGTTGAGCCCCTTGTTAAGGTGTTATAATTAGTGGATTAGGAAAAATTGGCCATGGGTTACATTTATGAGGCTCTAGATTAGGCAAAGGATTGGATAAAGGCAGGATAAAGGCTAGAGTAGCTAATTATGGGCCTACCTAAGAGATCATTGATAACAGATGGAACAGTCAACTCCATTGACCTATGCATGCAACTGTGTATATCCTGTTGTTCGCCGAGATGCACACTAGCAGCATAAATCTTTCGAAAGCTGTCTCCTCACTAC
This sequence comes from Larix kaempferi, assembly GCA_027924585.1. NCBI lineage: Eukaryota > Viridiplantae > Streptophyta > Pinopsida > Pinales > Pinaceae > Larix > Larix kaempferi. The sequence continues at coordinate 2,874,521 of BSBM01000687.1, read as the reverse complement.
AAGTGGGAGAAGTGTGGCCTTGGGGGCAAGCAATGAGCTAGGTACTGTCACCTAAATCCCAGCTCCTCCTTTTAGGCTAACTCCTAACGAAGCCAAGGGGGGTTGTCCCTACACAAAGAGTTGTCTATGGCTCTTATGTTTTAAGTGTTTTTTGGTGTGGTGATGCGGATGAGTGTTGTTTAGGAGTTTTAGATGATGAGATCACAGTTTATAATGATAAGCTTTAAATAAACAAAGATATAGATTGCAAAATAAGTTGATGCACAACCACTTGATGAATCTTAAGTACAAGACATTCACATATGAAAATTAAAGAATAAATGCTCCAGATAGATAATACGCAAATGAGAAATTATGATGTTAAGGACCAGTGCCTTATGGAGTAAAAAATGTCTGAATGCTTGGGTTGCTTGATACAAGAGTTCGAAAGATACGTTCGTGAGATCGTTTTGCAAATTATCTTGGTTTATTGAAAGTTTTAATGATCTTGATTATTAGGCTAGCAAAAGCAAGGTATGTATCCAACCGGAAAATAATACTTTCAGTGGCTACCTCGGCAACATGACGGACCGTTTAGTATTCTTGACTAGGTGTCCAATGACTTAACCAGCACTTAGAACTCTATGACAACGGTATGTTTCCGGCATCACCTCTAGGCATAGCACTTTGAGTATTTATTGAAAATCAATGCCGGTTCGTTGGTTATGGGGAAAGATTTTACTAGGTTATCACTTGCAAGATTTAACAAATACAATCACCGTTCTGAGTACTAGTCCAATATTTTAGGGTCGGCAGAGCATACTGAGTGATGGATAGCAACGAAGTAAATTTTAATAGGGGAATGTGAGTTGGAATGTTTTAATACTTAGAGCACACAGTTCAACTCTCCGATAGAGAGTGCTCTTGACTTCGTCTTATGACGGAAATTCAAGACACTTTAGCTAGTCTATATGCTTGATGCAAGGAAATGCAGTGGGAATGCTTTTCGACAGAGAGTGCTCTTGACTTGGGTTATTGCAAGTTCAAGAGACTTTGGTTCTTTGTTAGAAGACAAGAAGCTTGCAAATAAATAACACAATTGATAGCTCAAATGATAAAAGATGAACAATGATATAGCAATGAATAAACTACTTGCAAATATGAAATAAAAGAACAACTAGTGTTCTACAATAGAAATTAATCTAGCAAAGGAAGTCAAAAATGACTTCTACACACTGTTCATGAAACTTCTAGCTAGCTGGTCGTACGCGATACACAGTGGGGAAAGAGAAGTAGCACGCAAGGTCAATGCGGCACTTGGGATAAAATCCCAAGACACTTCTCAGGTCAAAACTGAAATGACAACTAAAATTCTAATTACAAAATGAAATTATTCTAGAATCTTAAAGCAAATCTAAACTAAGAACACAAGACGCTTTTCCCCAAATGGAGAAAAAGAACCAAAATGTGGGAGGCCTTATCCCACTTAGCCTTTTTTATTAATGAAGTACAAGTGCCTTGAGATTTTAACCCTTGTAAGGACTTTTAAGAGAAATAAACTTAGGAAATAATTGGAACAAGCTATCAATAGCTAATACAAAGGAAATTGATTAAGTCTTCATGGTTTTGATCTTGGTTCAAATGGTGCTCTAGGTTCAATCTTCTCCTTGTTTTTTAAAACTTCTTGCTCTTCTCTTGTTCCTTCTCTTTCAGTTTGGATCTTCTTAGTTCTTTTCTCTTTCAAATACCTACAAAAACTCAAATCAACTCAAGCAAGGCACCCGTTAGATATTAGTAAAACAAAATCTAAGACAAACCAAATGCAAGTTATAATCTTGGAAAACAATGCAAGTCTAATAACTATATGCCCAAACATTTTAAATGCAAACCTTTTCAATTTTAATGAGATCTAAAATGCAAATGTAACTAAGCAAAAACTAGATGTAAATGTAAAACAAGATCTAACTAACAAATGCAAGGCATGAAATAGAAATCCTAAATACTAACTCTTAACAAGCTAATGCAACTAACCAAAAGGAATTTGAAGGGAGACGAGAGGGAAAAGGAAGGGGCAGTCAAAGGAAGAAAACGCAGACTGAAAATAGTGGGCAGTGAGCAGCTAGAAGGTGGCTAAGTTTAGGACTGAGATCTGCCCACAAAAAACAGTGAGCAGAGATGAAGAAAAAGGGCAGCCAATAAGGGATGGGACAGTCAACGAAAAGGGAGGTGAAAAGGCTGGAAAAGTAGGCAAGGAAATTGTCCCAATAGTAGAATATGGAAGCACAAAAAGGCAATAAACAGGAGCAGCAAAAGGGCAAGAAAGTGGAGGTCAAACAGAGCCAAGGAGAAAGATAGAAAAGAGAGAGAGGAGAGGTAGGACGAGAGTGAAGAGAAGGGAGGAAGACTAGGGCAAGGAAAAGGATGGACGAGTAGATGACTAGAAGAAAATGGGCTTAGCAAGTCAAGGGCAAAAGGATTCAAGGAGAAAAAGGAGAGCTAGAAGAGGGAAGCTTTAGATCCGAGTAACCAAAGTTTGAATGAAGTTCTTTGTTGGAGAAGGCAAGAAAATCCGTAATAGCTCGCAACCGTGCAAACAAAATATTTGAATCAATGGAACACTTGAATGGTGAAGGTATTAGATGCCGAGAGCTCCCAATAGATGAAATTCCCTGAAGACACAAACACTCAATGCAAATAGATTAGAAACCTAAGTACTAGATTGTTAGTCTTCAATAAGCATAATAATCAAATTTGCAATCCAAGAGTAGGGTGAAAGAGATATTACTTCACATGAGATGAAGACACAATGCCAAAAGCCCAATCAAATGACCTCCAAAGTCTCAATACTTTATTAACAAATAGAAGCTTACAATTTTCACCAGAGTTTCTTTGCACAAAAATCCATGTGAAAGAAGGAGGCAATGCCTTTTTTATATAACAAAACTAGACCACCTCTACACTAATTCGAATTGGCATCTATGAGAGCCAATGGCACAATCATCAAATCAAAATTCCAATCAAGATCTCCATAATTCGTAGCTTGGAGTGATAACTCCATCCAACAACTTGAATTGTAATTAAGGAGATGGGGAGGTGGCCTCCACCTTGGCAAGGCGCCCCCCATCTTTCATTGTTAATATCACCCAACAAACAAAGAGTTGCCATGTGTAAATTCGAGCTCCAATGAAGATATTTGTGAGGGCTGGGGTTTAATGCAATGAGCAATTGGTGGGACATGGAATGAGTGTTAATAGGAGCCAAGCCATGAGGTGGCTAAGGCACCTGCCATGGCATTCATTACCTTCCCACCAATCCATTACACGATTGCCACATGACAAACTCAAGTTTCAACCAAGGATTGACGTGAGCATAAAGGAGTATCACATGAAGATGAGGTGGATGCTTGGAGTTTGAACTTGATTTGATTGAGATCTTGGTGGTTGAGAGTGGGAGGTGGCCTCCACCTAGGCAAGGTGTCCCCACTCCCATTAATGTAACCCAAACCTTAACTCAATTCCATTTAATACTCATCCACATCACCCAAATCGAGTTCTGCATGCAGGTGGGTGAATTCTCTTGAAGCTAATCACTGATTGCTGACTTGATTGTTGACTGAATGATGACTGAGATTATTGGAATCTTCCTTAATGCCTTGTGCCATGTCATTTAGCCACTGAAATAATCCAATTTGGATTATTTTGGAGAGAATTTGATTATCTCCATTTATTAATTTTTTGATTTTAATTAATTAATAATCTTCCTTTATTGATTTTTGAGGAATTATTAATTAAGTGGCTAAATAACTATCTGAAACTTAGGATAAAGGTGTCCGGGGTCTAAGTATGATTTTTTGGCTTAGGAATTAAGCCTCCAATCATTGAAAAACACCCCTGGACGACTGACACATTACAATTTGAATTTTTCCATTTAAACTATGGGAAAATTAATTATTAAAAATAAAATAATTTACTGTCCAACGCGTCCGGTAAATTTTTTTCGGACAACGTTTAAAAACCACTATAGACCTAGGAAATGACCACTGACTTGACTCATAGTGTCTAGTAAGCTCATATTCATCAGTTGGACTCTAATAACCCCCCATGGCCAAAATTTCAAAATCGGGCATTCCAGCTTTGGAGGAAGCGGGAGAAAACCTTGTCAATTATATCTCGGCCTTAGGCAAAGTATAATTAGTCAGGGTAAAAAACTCCCTCGAATACCTTAGTTGATAAACCAGTCATGGGTGACCGAGTCACTCAAACCCTACTAGCACACTTATATTACAAAAACCCCGTGGGGCATGGTCATTTCAAGACAAAAAACAACTGACTAGCCAAAACTGGCTAGGCACAAATGATGGCTCATCTGATACACTGGAACACAAACACTTATCGTGTTTGTAAAATGGCGGCTCTTCAGATAATCCAACTATGGTACAAATAAGTTGGTAACATTTGGCTCCAATTGTGGGACGGGCACTTGCTTGATCTACGGATCAAAGAAAGTGTTCAAGAATCCCAGAATATCGGTTTCCTGCATGGAAACAGAAGTGTCTTAGTCCACATGTACATGATAAATAATGCCAAGATATTATACCAACATAAAATAGTTTTTGCTTTTTCAAATTAAAGTACATAAAATAAAATCTTTTCTTTTTTGGAATATATATGGAATATGATACAAAAACTTAATGTACAAATGTTATGATACAACATACTTATACATGCATATGATACATCAATATGGTACAGAAATAAAATACAAAACATATGACAAGAGAGGGTTTAGGGAAGCCCTGAGATTACCCCTTGGTCATCTTGGATGTTATTTCGATAGAAAGGCTTCAGGTGTTGCCCACTCCTAGATAATGGAAACATCTCTCCATCCATGGTATTAAGTAAGAAAGAGTTTGTTCCGGCAAGGTTGCGTATAATAAAGGGGCCTTTCCAAAGGCTGTCAAACTTTCCATGCATGCCCGACTTTTCTTTCCTTTTGTCCCATAAAAGGATCGTGTCTCCAACCTGGAAGGTTCTAGGCTTGGCTAACTTGTCAAAGGTTCCCTTCATGCTTTCCTGATGTCTTAAGGATTTATCAAGGGCAACTATTCTGCTTTCATCAAGCTCTATGATCTAATTTGCTCTATCTTCCAACTCTAACTTCTCTGCTCCATAGTCACTTAGCATTCTGAATATAGGTATTTGCATGTTGAGTGGCAAGGTTGCTGTGATACCATAGACTGGCTCGAAAGGAGTCTTTTCGGTAGAGTTTTTCTTGGTGATCCTATCCGCCCATAGAGCATATTTGATTTTCTTATCCCAAGATCTCTTATTGTCACCCACAGTCTTCTTTAGGATGGTCATTAAGTTCTTGTTAGAGGACTCAGCAAGTCCATTACCCTGTGGATAATAATCAGAAGAATGTGATAAGACAATGCCATATTTGAAACATAAATCATTCATTTTTGCTAAGCTGAAGGCCTTGGCATTATCAGTTGTTATCTTTAGAGGGGTGCCAAATCGGGTGATGATCTTGTCTTCGATGAAGTCCATGATAACCTTTTCTGTGGCTGATTTGGTGGGTATGGCCTCTACCCACTTGGTGAAGTAGTCGGTTGCAGTGAGAATCCAGCAAAATCCATTGCTAGAATTGTCTTTGAATTTCCCAATAAAGTCAAGGCCCTGTTATCACCTAAGCTGTAGTTACCCCTATGGATGGATCCAGTCATGGATGGCAATAGGGAAGGGCAACTCAAGAGGTGCAACCACGATCACCTCGACCTCCAATATATGGTTGTCACGCCAGTCGAGGCAACCTTCGCTTTATGTTGTCTAGCCCAGACAACAAAGGGGGAGGCCCGATCTACTCCCGACAGGAGAGATCAAAACCAAGACACCAAATCAGGGTATTTCTAAGTGAAGTTAGGTGTATGGTTTATCCTAGACCTAATTGGTTGAAGTCACAAGCCAAGTGAGGGGTTCAATAGGTATAGCTTTGGTTCATTGTTGATGTAAGAGTGACTTATAATGTTTGTAGTGAGATCTAGGGCTAGTGTACTAGTTCAATATTGGAAAGTCCACCGCCTTGGGAACCGTGTCCAATGCAGGGTAGTTAAGGGTTGTATTGGGGCTAACTAGTACAGATGACAAGTTTGACCATGATACATGATGGCTTCAAGGGTTTGGTTTACCATGCATAGGTCAATCCACAAGTCAATCCAACAATCTAGGAAAGTCGAATTAACTTGGAGAGAAACCAGTGCCTTGGGAATTGGGAAGTGGAGTCAGAGTAGGGTTGACTTGTGGTTTAGGACTCCTAGTACTTGGGACAAGTGGGCAATAGAGGTCTTGATGGATGAATGAGTCTAGATCTAGGTTTGACCCAAGTGGCCCACAATCCCTTAAAACAAGGAATGCAATCCCCAAGGCAAGATTTGACAAAGTGACAGTCTAGACCTAGGTTTTGAATTATTCCGATTTTAGATCTCCAATAATCTCAAGTACCCAGTTCCTGGAAGTGAGTCAACTCACTTCTCCAAGGTGGTGCGACTTTGCCCAAGGAGGCTAAAAAGTGGGGTTAGGTGGGTCAAAACAAGTCGGATGGCATCCAAACTTTAGATCCGGGTAGATCGGTCAAGTAGGAGTATGGATCTGTAATTTCGTGGTAATCCAACGGTTAGATCTTAGTAGATTTGAGTTTGAGGGTTCCAAGTGGCCCAAAATGGGGATTAAATCCCTTAAAATGTGGAATGGGGCCCACAAGGTGAATTTCAGGAAAGGGACAACCTGGGTGTATGTTATTGGATGTGTAGATGTCAAATCAAGTGGAATCTCAAACACCCACCACTTAGATCTAGGTCAACCGGCTCAATCAGTGAAGTGCGCCTTGCTTGGGAGAAGCCAAGTTGGTATGGGAGAGGGGTCAAACGGAAGCCAATCCTCACCAAACTATAGATCCGGGATGCCGTGGATGCTATAGAGGTGGGTTTTCAATATTATGCCCAATAACCCACTAGATCTAAGTAGATCTGAGAAAAAGTAAAAATGGGGTTTTGATTAATTAGGGTTTTAAGTGTTTTTGACAATTGGATAGATCATGGAGATAGAACTTACCTTGAGATCATACCTGAGTGATGTGATGAGATGCCTTGATGTTGAGGAAGATTCCCGCAGAGATCAAATGAGAGATTGTTGATTTGCTTGCCAATTTGATGCCCTAGCCCACAAGTGCGCCTTCCTCTACCTGTCAAACCAAGGAACAAAATTCAATCAGTAAGATCAAGTATGGAAGAAATACAAGAGAAATGCAATAGTAGCATGAAATAGAAGGTCCTGGGACAGTAATACTCCCTGTTACCAACGAAGAGCTCCAAAGAAGAAGTAGGGAGAGTCTTCCCCTACCAATACCTCCTCCTCCAAGCAAATCGGCCTCCACCTGTAGATGCAAAATCGTGGTACAAAAGATATGGCAAACAAGATCTCCAATAACTCAGTGCAAAGGAAGAACCAACGAACGAACACCAAAAACATTCACCACAACACTGGAGATAGATGCAATAATAATTTTCTATTCCAATAATCCAGACCCAAAAGTCCATTTACAATGAGAGGCTCTCTCCTTTAAATAGGAAGGAGAGGCACCAAAACCCTAACCACTTTTTGAATGAGTGGCTAAGATTAAAAGATACAAATGTCTAATCAATGGTTGAGATGAGCTCAACAATAAAATACATGGATCACTAATAAAATATAATGTAAGTGGACAAAATCGCCCTAGAAGAGGGGAATCCCACCAAATCATGATGATGAAATATCATAAGAGGCTTATGGTGGGTCCAAGGGGTAATTTTATCCCTCCTTGGTCAATCCCCATAGCACAATAACCAATAAATAATCATGAATGTACCAAATCGTGCCTCCATAGTGAAGTCGTGGTCCTCAAAAGACCTCAAAAATCCACAGAAAGTGCCATAAGTGATGGATGCGGGCCCCGATGAAGCTGAAACTGCTGGAGAAGGTGTGGAAGGTCTCGATCTATCATCACTGATCATCCCATGCCATAACTTTGCCTCAGTAGCCCAAATCGATTTCCTCAATAGCCATTTCTACCAATCCTGAAATGCCTCGGGAAGCGTGAAACTGCCCCAAACAGCCTCCTGGAGTGCTAGCGCTGTCAAGGTGAGGGCACCAATGTGTCCGGGAGGGGGGGTAATATGGTAAAAACAAGTGGCTGGACCACCCCCTCCATCATCAGCGCCCTAGGTCAACCGGATAAAAGTCATCTCTGCTCCGACAGGGCCTCCAACAGACCAAAACTGCACTGGGACAGCCTACTGAGGCTCAATCATCACTGTAAGTGCCCGGAACTGAAAACAAACTGTCCCATTGGACTCAGAAGGTCCAAATCTATCCAAGATGTGTACTCATACACCATATGAGTCTCTGCATGATCAAAATAAATACCCAATATACCGGAACAAGGCCAATAATAATGATCTGTAAATGACCAAACACTGCTGTAACCCAAGAATCATCATCATAACCCTGTAGCTGCTGCATAGAACCATCATGTATGTGTACATAGACCATATATCATCTATCCATATCATCATAAGGTCTAACATCTCATGTCCCATGGTCCTCCATGGTCAAACTAGGTCTAACCAAGACCAAATATAACTCAGACCATCATCCAAGGCTGCTGCAAAGTGTCAAGGTTAATACATGCTCTACAACTTATTCAAATAGCAATTATAACACATAATGATCATAACTGGCGATCTACATCCAAATATATAGTGTCGTTAATTATTATTATTACTCAGACTAGACTTTCAGGATCATACTCACTTCATAGTTGTGATCAATTTGCTAGTGAAGGGTGAAGGCTAAATTAAATGGCTAGGCTATGGGATGACTCAACTGTCTTGACTTTGTGACACTTTGGCAAGGGAAAGGGAATACACCATAGTATATACTGAACGAGCAATAACACAGGGAATGGCGGTGTCTCACAAATGGATGAGTTGTTTAAAGAGGGTTTATTCACCTTCACAGATGCGCACAATCCATAATACAAATAAGGCCAGCAATTGTTTAGATATAGCATTTAAGTTCCATTGCTTTTTGGGCCTGAAGTTTCCATAGCCTTGATCTATGTGTGTTTACAAACACATTGCATAGATTTACATTTTTCTTTTAGGCTTTCTGCTGCAGGTGTGTTTTTAAGGCACTTGTTTACCTGAGCACTTCTAGGTGTGTCATGGACAGCTTGTTTACCTAGGTATTTATTTTCCACAAGATATAACATTTTATTTTCATTGCCATGTTCATTTGGCATGCCTCTCATTCATGTGTGTTTAGAAACACATTGCATGAATGGGCTTTTCATACAAGATATAGCATTTCATTTTCCAGATTTTGTATTGATGGCAGCACTAAAAGTTTCAGGTTTAGCCAACACAACTTTAGTGACTAGGGGGAATTCACAAGGAACTCCAACTCACCATAGGTAAGTTTTGTCACCAACTCAGAGCCGAGACACAATAAACAGGGAAGCTCATCCAATACAGAGGCTACAGTGGGGAAAAGTCCTCCATGCCACTAGTCAAGTAGTAAGTCAGGGTGATAATCTAAAAGGTAGGCCATGGATGGATGAAGACGATGAAATAATGGAGCCAACACTAGCAAGCCATGGTATGGTGGAATGATCACCTCTATTCTCCCTAAGGAGGGTAAATACCAATGAGTATGAGCAGTGAACTTCTAAGCCTGAGTAGGGACAGTAATATATATATATATACTAGGTCAACAGGTCCATATATCTATATGATCGCCAGATCATGACACTAGTATAAAAGCAATCTAACCATAACACCGTAATATACCTGCTGAGTCATATACCTGAATGCACATCAACCTGTACCATCATCTGTCCTCTGGAACTGCTGCTGTAACTCTGGGCACTACTGTCTGCTCTGTACCAATGGTATAATGGCTACATCGGTCATCTCTCTGAGTGTCCTGAAACTCAGTAATGGCATGGGGAATGCAACTGCTATCCACAATCTGATAGTTATCCAATATAGATGCTCATCTCGGCATCTCAAATGCAAGGGAACTGGCTGAATAGTGTACTGGAATGAGAAAAATAATGTATGGTAGCCCGGCTACTATATATGTGATAACAGGCCCCATTGCTGAAAAGGGGCAATGACAACTACTGGTGTAAGGGGAAGAGCAGCCAATTTTGGCTTCCCGGTAAAAAGCTAACACTCCTGGCAATACTTGACATGCTTGTACACATCTGCAAAGATAGTTGGCCAATAGTATCCGGCTCAAAGGATCTTATGGGCAGTTGTATTCGCTGCATAATGGCCCCCACAAAATTCTGAATGGAATTTAATCAAGATTCGTTTAGAATCTTGTTCATGCACACATCTAAGTATTACACCGTCAGGGTTCCTCCAACCCAAACCCTCCTGAGTGAGGCAATACCTAGTGGCTTTTAATCTTAGTGCCCTTTGCTTATGTCCTTTGAGATGATTAGGGACACCTAAGTGTAACAAAAAATATATAATGTCTGAGTACCAATGATGATCAAGCTCTTGTAATGCTCTTGTCATGTGTGGACTAGGTGGATGGTTTGCACAAATCATATCAACAACCTCTTCATTCTTTTGGGTCAACATCTTAGCTAGGCCTTGTCCTTTTATTAGTTTAGTAGGCTTAATCTCTAGATCATATTCTTGGATTTTAGATACCCATGTGCCCCTTGTTCCTAAGCAATCCTGTTGGGACATGATATCTTTCACTGCAGCATGGGGGACATATCCTATGACTTTTGAATATCCAATATAAGTTCTGAAATGCTTTAGAGATTTGACTAAGGCATAGGCTTGCTTTTCCATGATGGTATATTTTAGTTCAGAATCTTGCAAGGCTCTACTCATGAAGGCAATGGGTTGCTTGAAACCTTCGAAGTTCTTTGGAGCAACACACTGGCAATGGTGTCTTCTGAGGCAAAAGAAAAGATCATGAAATCTTTTGTGTAATCCGGGCTGACTAAGACAGGTGACCTAGTGATGGCATCTTTTATGGTGTCAAAAGCTATTTTTCCTTCACTTGTCCATATGAATTTAACATTCTTTTTAAGAAGGGCTTGCATAGGTTTCATGAGTTTAGCAAAGTTAGGGATGAATCTCCTTATGAAATTAATATGACCATTAAATGATTGGAGACCCTTAACATTTCTTGGAAGGGGAATCTTCTGTATAGCCTCAATCCTTTCGGGGTCAATTTTGACCCCGTCTTTGTTAATGATGTGACCCAAAAGTTTTCCTTATTCAATACCCAAAACTGACTTTGCCGGATTCAAAGAAATCCCACACTCTCTGCATCGTTCAAACACCTTCCTAAGATGATCAACATGGCTGGATCTTTCTGTTATCACATCTATGTTAGCTGGAGCTACCATACTGTAGACTGTGCGGCCGAGGACCGCACAGTACTTTTTTTCCAAATCGGAGATCAGCCACCTTTAGACGAGGCAATTTTGTTCAGACTTCCCCTAGCAGGTATATCAGAGGGGACAGACAGTTGTACAGTGCTACACACATTGTCACTTACCATCTACCACAGGGTCACCTTTCCTTGCCAGGCTTTGACACAACCCATTTGAGACAGTTGCCTAGTCTTGTTCTGATCGAGACTATCATAGTACATTGTTGGTTTATTATATGCCCGGATTCAGCAGAGATCCAACTCAGAGACAGGTTCAGTAGCAGCAGGTATATGGTGCAGCAGGTATTGCATTTGATGATTATTGCTCATGTTGTAGATTAGACTTATTTATACTTGTTAGTACACTAACTTTGCATGAGATGATATATTTGGTGATCTAGCTATGGTATGATGTGATTGGGCCCTTGGTGATGTTAGTCCACCCTTCCGGTTAGACTTATGTATATGCACGCTGAGTCATGTCCTCTATACTTGGCATAGACTTGATCACTTAGCCCCTCTCGGTACCTGACTTTAGCTCCATTATCACTTTCCCCACTCATCCGACTCATCCATGATACTTGCTCCCGACTTGGATTCTGATTTGTGACCCCTAGGACCCCTTTCCCCACTGATCTCTAAGTTTTCCATGACTCCCTGTTTATTGTGCCTCGGCTCTTTAGTGTGTGAGATACACGGTTAGACCTGGGATTTGCTCCTGTCAGTTGCCCCCGATGTTGCAATGCAGTTAGGATTGTGTAGCCTCACTGGGTGTTCTCCATTGGTCATCGAAGCATGTATTGCTCACCCCCATTACCTTTGCAGTATGAGCACCATGTTTATATCTTTTGAGATATGTATGTAGCCCAAGAGGCCCTTGATGTAAATGAAGAAATGAAATGTAAATCAGGCTAAAAAGGCCATTATGTTGTAAATGTAAAATCTAGCCAAAAAAGGGCTAAGTATGAAACTCATTGTAAAATCCATGCAATTTTGTTTATGAACACACATGGATTCTGGTCAGCCATACATGTCAGCATTTGTAGTGGTTATTCCTCACCTAGTCCTGCGGGACAAGGAGGTGAGAAGGAGCAAGGGACAAGCTCAAGATTGCCCCCTAGAGTCTCAAGTTACGGTTTGCCGAACACCCAGTTTGGCGGCTCTAGAAAAGAACCTCACGGAGTCTTCGGATACGGATGTGAGTTGTGAGATACTTGTTAGATGGCTAGTGGTGGTTTCCCTGCACCATACCCATTTGTGAGCCACCGCCCTTCCCCATGTTCTGTCATGGCATACTTATCTCAGTGGACCCCGCTTTCCTGAGTTGTCCAAAGGGTCACATGATCTTCATCCTTGTCCTCCCTTTGTCCTCCACCTCTGTTTCCACATCACCCAAAGTCAGCAAAGTGGTCAATTCTATAAGATGTGCATAGCATTTAGTCTTATGGATGTGGTGGGCCCACCTCATCAGGGCCTTGTATTATCTCGGGATTTAATGTATTTTTGATCACCATGTTATCATTATATTGCTTAGTAATGTACTAACTTGTATAATTGAGCCTTGCCACTTCATGCTTGCATACAAGTATTCAGCTAGCACTATTGTTGACCAGATTTGACATGGTCAAATTGAGTTGACTAAGCCAAAAATGGGCCCGAAAAAATGTTGCAATCGGAATTTCGATTTCGATCAATTATTATCTACAGGGATCCCATATGAGCATGCAAGTGTCGGAATTGCAAAATACTGAAGCGTTTGAGAAATTTTTAATTATTATTGGTCAGCTTTGACCTGTTTTAATTAAAAATTATGGATATTGGGCAAATAATGCCAAAGTCATGGATCGGGGTCGTTCGAGTGGCCATCCCTACTACTTTTGGGGTCCACAATCCCATTGCAACAAACGGTACAGCAATCCGGGCACTAAAAGTGGGTCAAAAGCCCAAATTTCATCTTCAACCATATAAACCAGCAAAAATTACATGGAAAATCAGAATTTGACTAAGGCTTAGGCAACTATAGGCAAATGGAAAAATCAATGGTTGGCAAAGGTAAAGGTAATCTCTAAGGTAAAATGGTAATGTTTGACAATGTATTTGGGCATTGTGGGGCTCTCCATTGGACAACTCACACTAGAGGTCGAATTGCCCATGAGGGGCGTTTTTCTCCACCTTGGCAAGTTCGATTTCATGTTTTTGTTGTATATGGGACCATGTGTATAGTGTTGGGGGGATAAAACCCCATATAGACACCCCCCAACTTATTGTATTGTGGTATGGACCCCACATGGGTCCCCTTTCCTCCACATGTGCGCTTCTCTTGGGGCAATTCGCACCCCCCTCTTGGCATCTCTCTCCACCATTCGATTTGATGGTTGGGGAGTGATCTCCACCCTCCATTTTGGGGGGAAACTTGTATGAGTAGTGGCCTCTCTCTATAAGAGAAGGCACTCACTCCATTTGCACTCTCTCTTGGCATTTTTTGGACTTGGAATAAAAGAGAAAACGACTTGGAGCTTTCTACTTGAGTCTTGTGGTGATGTTGCTTTGAGTTTTGTTGATTGATAAGCTATCTTGATGCACTAGTATAGATTGTTGTTTGTTTCCAGCAATCGTTTCTCACCATTGTTTGCAGCAAATACAAGTCTTGGAGGAGGGTGCACCATTTGGCTTCCACTGCTGCTCCACTCTTCAAGATCGGTAACAAAGGGAAGTGTTTTTTTGCCATTTCAGCCAAGCATTTTCCTCATTCTTATTTGTATTACTGCAGATTTACTTACTTGTCAATACTAATTTGATTTACTTGTCCATTGGTGTTGGCAGGCAAGCAATGCGAATTGGTGGAGCTGGGCAAATCGAACTCACTTGGGGGTTTCAGCAATCCATGCTATTTGATCTTCGGGACGCTATAACCTTAGCAAAGTCAACAACTTCAGCTCATTTCAAGTAGGTCTTCCATTCCTTCCTCTTGCATTTCATTTTCAGAAAATCTTGGAGAGAAAATCACTAAAACCCTAAAAAATTAAAATCTTTAAAATCAACCGTCAAAATTTGTTTTCCTTTAAAACCCACAAATGATTTCTGCTTAAACGCTTATATTCCAAATTTCATTTGATTCCGACTCCATCTGCCCACTTAACCAGGCACTAGTCTCTCACTGAATTCACCTCACCTGGGAAAACTGTCTAATCACGCTGTTTGGTTGATTTCTGGGTTATGGGTACTTGATATTTGGTTTCAGAACGTCATTTTACCTTTGGCTGGAAGTGACTATAAACGCTCATTTTTATATGCCCTAGGTCCATTTTTCCACTGTTTAACTCATTCCCCTAGGGCAGTTTCACTTCACTTCTTGCTGGTCTGTTTTTTTTTGTTTTAAATCAGCCATTTAATCAATTTATAATCACTAGAAGATGTGTCTCAATTGATTAATGAACTACTGCCATGTTTAAGTAAATAATTAAGAGCTTCATTCCCCATAGACAGGGTTCCCAACCACTCTTCTAGTAAATTTCTATTTGCTGATTTAATTTCCAGCCTTCTAATCTTTCATAAAATTCATCATTTACATGTGTAATCAGATCTGAATTTGCTTCATATAGTATACTTTCCCATCCAAAATCTCGATTCCACTAGGCTGGAAGAAATCTCACTTAGTCATCCATCTTGTCTCTCACTTTGCTTATCTTTCGGGTTTGGGTGTCTGATTGTTGAGTCTCAACCATCACTGGTTGAGTGGGGTCTCCCCCCTGACTTGGCTACGTGCTTCGTCTAAAGTGACTGTAGCCTTGTTCGGTGTGACTTCTGTCCCTTGGACGGAGGACTTGGCTACTATTGGTTACACCTTCCTAGCTGTTCACCTCTACCGTCCCTATTGGGATACCTACCACCACCAGCTAGAGTTTGTGTGATAACACTTTCCTTTGAGAAAACAGTCAAATCATCTTGATATATCTCAATGATTTTGCCTATCAATTCCTTGAAAGCATAATCCATGGCCCTTTGAAAAGTGGCCCCAGCATTTGTAAGACCAAAGGGCATTCTCAGATACTCAAAGGTTCCCCAAGGGGTTGTGAAAGTTGTTTTGTGTCTATCCTCTTCCTGAATGACTACCTGATTATAGCCTGAAAAACCATCAAGCATTGACATCATGCTCGATCCAGTGACCCGTTGGAGGAGGGTCTCCATGTCGGGGAGGGGGTAATTGTCCTTCTGACATACCATGTTTAGATTTCTGAAATCTATACAAATTCTTAAACTCCCATTCTTTTTTCTAACTACTACCAAGTTAGAGCACCATGTTGAATGTCTTGTACGAGCTATTATTCTTGCTGCTAACATCTTTTCTAGCTCCTTCTTTACAATGGGTGCCAACTTAGGGTTTATTTGCCTAAGTTTTTGTCGGAAAGGCTTGCCTTTTTGACATTCAGGTTTCAAGGGAATGGAGTGCCTAAAAACATCTTCCCTATAAGATTTTAACTCGTCATAAGTGAATGCAAATATATCCCTATACTCTCTGACCAAGTCTATCAATGCATTCCTTTCCTTTTTAGATAATCCTTTTCCAATTTTTATAACTTTTGGATTTGTTTCCGTCCTAATGTTTATTTCGATGTATTCACCCGGCTTCATTTGGTCAACATGACTCTTTCTTCTATCCCGTCTGTCAAAGATGTTCTCTAAGGCAACAAAACCTCGTGGGACAGGATTGAAGCGGTTACCCTCATCTTGATACTCTTTACCTTCCTCTTGGTCATTGGCTTTATAATTTAAGAACTCATCAATGTTATTAATGAACTTTAGTATTTGTTCATCATCCCTTAAAACCTGCCAATGTTCTACATTATCAGGAACAAAAGGTCTGAAGTTAATTTCCAAAAGACAATGCCCCTCTAACATCTCGTCTGATGGTTGAAGTGTTGAAGCTGAAACTGCAAGTTTGTCGGCGACACTATTCTGATCTCTAGGGATTGCTTCTATATTAAGGGCATAAAAAATTCCATTGTGTCCTAGATTGCATTTCTATACTTTTTTAGCCTTTGACATTTACATGCAAACTGACCCTTAATTTGTTGTACAATTAAATCAGAATCCCCTTTAATACTTAGCAATTTGATTCCCATGTCCTTGGCTATCTCAATGCCTAGTAGAAGTGCGTCATACTCTGCCACATTGTTGGTTGCCTCAAACTCTAATCTGAAAGCAAAGTTGAAAATTTTTCCCTCTGGTGAAATGATGACAACCCTAGCCCCCTTTCCTGCTCTCGAATATGCCCCATCAAAGTTCATTTTCCACAACTCATTTATTTTTTTCATTCTTAATCTCTTGATGAATGGGATCTAAAAAGGTGGAGTTGATTTGATAGGTTCCTATTTCATCAGTGTTGTAAACATACTCATTTGATGGTCTGTGAGGGTTTTCAACATGGTACCTTCTTTCCTTTTCAGTGTGTATTTTGACAAGGGAATCTTCTGATGCAGGAACAGTTGCATAAGACCAATCTAATTGAATGGAACCACCTAAAGTGGCACCCCACTTTCTCGAAAGTAACATCCCCCACTTATTTGGCACATCTATGACAAAGATGTCCATGGTAACATGGATGTCCGGATACTTAGCCAATCTAACAGGTTGGTTTTCGATCATCCCTTCCACTTTAACAGGTCTGGAATCCATGGCACATACATTCTGGTAGGGCCTAGTGGTTTTTAAGTTAAGCTGTTGCATAACTTTCTTAGTCATTAAATTTGCACCAGATCCTGAATCCAATATACAATTGTGTAGAAGGTCACCTATCATTAATGATATGTAGAAAGGTGGGTGAGCTTCTTTTCTTGAGTCCCTAGTATGTAGGATTACAGGAGGACCCTCATGAATATTGCCGTAACTTGTTGAAGGTTGTTCTATTGTGTCAGAAAAAACCATCTTCTCAGGAGTAGAAGGTCTTATAGGTGGGGGAGATTCCACTATGTTGGCAAAAGTCACTTTCTTGGGAATAGAAGGCCTTGTAGGTGTGGAAGGTCTTTCAAGGGATATAGGTTTTGAGATAAGGGGAGGAACATCATCTTCTTGAGTGTCTAGCATTTTTAGAAGCTTCTCTTTCTGACTAGGAATTTTACATAACTCTAGCACAGGAACTGGAACTTTAGAGTTGGCCAACCAACTACCTAAATCAAAACTCAAAGCAACAGATTCATTTTCATTATTAATTTATTGAGTAGTGTTAGGAATTGTTACCTTTGGAGTCGTTTGAGTAGAGGGTCCTTCCTTTGGTCTCCTTTGATATGTCATGCCTTTGAAGTTCTGAGTGTTATTAACATTAGATGGCATTTCCCCATAATATCGAGTTATGTGATCAACCCTTTGATGACCTTGGTCGGCTTAGTCCAACTATCCCTAGGATTTCCATAGATGTCCCCTACATGGTTGATGAATTCAGGCTCACTTGCAGACGTGCTAGGACCACAACCCTCAGGATAACCATGTTCATGAACATAACATGCGTAGTAGCAACCAGATTCCTCATGGAAATCTTTGCATGGCCTACAAAATGGCTTGTATGACTCGACCATGTTAGAAGCCTCTAGCTGATGAGGAGGCCTCTGTTCATGGTTGGCAGGTTTTCTCTGCCAATTTGGTTTTGTAGTAAATGTTCTAGGAGGTGACGGGGGTTGACTCCTTTCAACATTAATGACCCGATTCTGAATTTCCTTTAGTTATGCAATGTGTTTTGCTTCAGCTTCTTCCATGTTTCTCTTCATTTCCTTTTTCATTTCATTTTTCCAACATCTGTTTTTCATGAGTCTCTTTTACAACTGATAAAGGATCTTTATCTTTCGGTTCATTAATCTTTAAAGGTACTGAAGATCTTGAGTAACCATGGATGTTTGACTCTCCTGAAGACTGCATGTTCTTGTCAATTTTGACAGCCAATAATTGAGCTTGAAGCAATGTGGTGGGTTCCTTGTCTCTTATCTGATACTGTATTTTTCCACTTAATGCTTCTATGTAATAATCCAATGTGGAAGCTGCAGGAGGTGCATAAGTAGCAAGGATGGAATTAGACAACTCTATGAACTTAGTGTTGAATTCATCCATGGTTTCAATATCTGGCTTCTTCATACTGGTTAAGGATGCCACTAGATGTCTAGGTTCCTTCTTATTTCCAAATTTGTCGAGGAAAGCTGTCTTGAAGTCTGCTATGGTAGTGAAAGAGTTATTCGGCAAATTGTCATACCAGTTTCCAGCTTTACCATCCAAAGACAAAGCAAAGAGAGTCATGTATACATCTTCATGTTTGTCAGTACCCCTGACATAGGAACCACAATGTCTGGAGAAGTTTCTGAGATGTTGTTCAGCAGAAGTAGAGGCATCAGTGCTAGTGAAAGTCATGACTTTGTCAATAGCCTTCTCAGGAACCTCATGGGGTTGACCTGCTATCTGAGTGAAGTTGAGTTGAGTAAAATACTCACCCATTGTGGTAAGGAAACAATTATTATTTTCAAAGTTTTCTTGAAATAAAGTGTGGATGTCTGAAACAGATTGAGATCCAAGTTCTTCAAGGATCCGACGAGAAGCAAGTCTATTCAATCTCCTCCTGTAAACCTTTTCAGGCTCGGGGATGAAATTGAGTAGACCTTCAGAATTTCTTCTAGTAGAATACCTCGAGGTGTTTAATGACAGTGGAGTCGCTAGGTGGATTCAAGTCTAATTTCGGAGAGTGATTGGACTAAAAATCTACCAAAAAAGGGAAATAAAAGGCAGTGGAGTCGCCAGATAGATATCAAATCTATCAAAAAAGGTAAAAGAAAACTAGAAAAACTAAGGTCGTCCAGGAACAAAAAGATTTGTCCCCGGCAATGGCGCCAAAGATGTTGTTCGCCGAGATGCACACTAGCAGCAGAAATCTTTCGAAAGCTATCTCCTCACTACAAGTGGGAGAAGTGTGGCCTTGGGGGCAAGCAATGAGCTAGGTACTGTCACCTAAATCCCAGCTCCTCCTTTTAGGCTAACTCCTAACTAAGCCAAGGGGGGTTGTCCCTACACAAAGAGTTGTCTATGGCTCTTATGTTTTAAGTGTTTTTTGGTGTGGTGATACGGATGAGTGTTGTTTAGGAGTTTTAGATGATGAGATCACAATTTATAATGATAAGCTTTAAATAAACAAAGATACAGATTGCAAAATAAGTTGATGCACAACCACTTGATGTATCTTAAGTACAAGACATTCACATATGAAAATTAAAGAATAAATGCTCCAGATAGATAATAAGCAAATGAGAAATTATGATGTTAAGGACCAGTGCCTTATGGAGTCAAAAATGTCTGAATGCTTGTGTTGCTTGATACAAGAGTTCGAAAGATACGTTCGTGAGATCATTTTGCAAATTATCTTGGTTTATTGAAAGTTTTAATGATCTTGATTATTAGGCTAGCAAAAGCAAGGTATGCGTCCAACCGGAAAATAATACTTTCAGTGGCTACCCCAGCAACCTGACGGACCGTCCAGTATTCCTGACTAGGTGTCCAATGACTTAACCAACACTTAGAACTCTATGACAACGGTATGTTTCCGGCATCACCTCTAGGCATAGCACTTTGAGTATTTATCGAAAATCAACGCCGATTCGTTGGTTATGGGGAAAGGTTTTATTAGGTTATCACTTGCAAGATTTAACAAATCCAATCACCATTCTAAGTACTAGTCCAACCTTTTAGGGTCGACAGAGCATACTGAGTGATGGATAGCAACGAAGTAAATTTTAATGAGGGAATGTGAGTTGGAATGTTTTAATACTTAGAGCACACAGTTCAACTCTCCGATAGAAAGTGCTCTTGACTTCATCTTATGACGAAATTAAAGAGACTTTAGCTAGTCTATATGCTTGATGCAAAGAAATGCAGTGGGAATGCTCTCCGACAGAGAGTGCTCTTGACTTGGGTTATTGCAAGTTCAAGAGACTTTGGTTGTTTGTTAGAAGACAAGAAGCTTGCAAATAAAGAACACAATTGATAGCTCAAATGATAAAAGATGAACAATGATATAGCAATGAATAAACTACTTGCAAATATGAAATAAAAGAGCAACTAGTGTTCTACAACAGAAATTAATCTAGCAAAGGAAGTCAAAAATGACTTCTACACACTGTTCATGAAACTTCCAGCAAGCTGGTCGTACGCAGTACACAGTGGGGAAAGAGAAGTAGCACACAAGGTCAATGCGGCACTTGGGATAAAATCCCAAGACACTTCTCAGGTCAAAACTGAAATGACAACTAAAATTCTAAGCACAAAATGAAATTATTCTAGAATCTTAAAGCAAATCTAAACTAAGAACACAAGACGCTCTTCCCCAAATGGGGAAGATGAACCAAAATGTGGGAGGCCTTATCCCACTTAGCCGTTTTTATTAATGAAGTACAAATGCCTTGGGATTTTAACCCTTGTAAGGACTTTTAAGAGAAATAAACTTAGGAAATAATTGGAACAAGCTATCAATAGCTAATACAAAGGAGATTGATTAAGTCTTGATGGTTTTGATCTTGGTTCAAATGGTGCTCTAGGTTCAATCTTCTCCTTGTTTTTTAAAACTTCTTGCTCTTCTCTTGTTCCTTCTCTTTCAGTTTGGATCTTCTTAGTTCTTTTCTCTTTCAAATACCTACAAAAACTCAAATCAACTCAAGCAAGGCACCCGTTAGATATTAGTAAAACAAAATCTAAGACAAACCAAATGCAAGTTATAATCTTGGAAAACAATGCAAGTCTAATAACTATATGCCCAAACTTTTTAAATGCAAACCTTTTCAATTTTAATGAGATCTAAAATGCAAATGTAACTAAGCAAAAACTAGATGTAAATGTAAAACAAGATCTAACTAACAAATGCAAGGCATGAAATAGAAATCCTAAATACTAACTCTTAACAAGCTAATGCAACTAACCAAAAGCTAACACCTAACAAGATTTAAAGTTTTTATGTGTTGTAATTTTTAGGGCTTTTGGAGATGGACGAAAGGGATGAAGAAAAGGAGTTTGAAGGCAGACGAGAGGGAAAAGGAAGGGGCAGTCAAAGGAAGAAAACGCAGACTGAAAAAGTGGGCAGCGAGCAGCTAGAAGGTGACTAAGTTTAGGACTGAGATCTGCCCACAAAAAACAGTGAGCAGAGATGAAGAAAAAGTGCAGCCAATAAGGGATGGGACAGTCAACGAAAAGGGAGGTGAAAAGGCTGGAAAAGTAGGCAAGGAAAGTGTTTCAATAGTAGAATATGGAAGCACAAAAAGGCAATAAACAGGAGCAGCAAAAAGGCAAGAAAGTGGAGGTCAAACAGAGCCAAGGAGAAAGATAGAAAAGAGAGAGAGGAGAGGTAGGACGAAAGTGAAGAGAAGGGAGGAAGACTAGGGCAAGGAAAAGGATGGATGAGTAGATGACTAGAAGAAAATGGGCTTAGCAAGTCAAGGGCAAAAGGATTCAAGGAGAAAAAGGAGAGCTAGAAGAGGGAAGCTTTAGATCCGAGTAACCAAAGTTTGAATGAAGTTCTTTCTTGGAGAAGGCAAGAAAATCCGTAATAGCTCCCAACCCTGCAAACAAAATATTTGAATCAATGGAACACTTGAATGGTGAAGGTATTAGATGCCGAGAGCTCCCAATAGATGAAATTCCCTGAAGACACAAACACTCAATTCAAATAGATTAGAAGCCTAAGTACTAGATTGTTAGCCTTCAATAAGCATAATAATCAAATTTGCAATACAAGAGTAGGGGGAAAGAGATATTACTTCACATGAGATGAAGACACAATGCCAAAAGCCCAATCAAATGACCTCCAAAGTCTCAATACTTTATTAACAAATAGAAGCTTACAATTTTCACCAGAGTTTCTTTGCACAAGAATCCATGTGAAAGAAGGAGGCAATGTCGTCCTTATATAACAAAACTAGACCACCTCTACCCTAATTCGAATTGGCATCTATGAGAGCCAATGGCACAATCATCAAATCGAAATTCCAATCAAGATATCCATAATTCGTAGCTTGGAGTGATAACTCCATCCAAAAACTCGAATTGTAATTAAGGAGATGGGGAGGTGGCCTCCACCTTGGCAAGGTGCCCCCCATCTTTCATTGTTAATATCACCCAACAAACAAAGAGTTGCCATGTGTAAATTCGAGCTCCAATGAAGATATTTGTGAGGGTTGGGGTTTAATGCAATGAGCAATTGGTGGGATATGGAATGAGTGTTAATAGGAGCCAAGCCATGAGGTGGCTAAGGCGCCTACCATGGAATTCATTACCTTCCCACCAATCCATTACACGATTACCACATGACAAACTCGAGTTTCAACCAAGGATTGACGTGAGCATAAAGGAGTATCACGTGAAGATGAGGTGGATGCTTGGAGTTTGAACTTGATTTGATTGAGATCTTGGTGGTTGAGAGTGGGAGTTGGCCTCCACCTAGGCAAGGCCCCCCCACTCCCATTAATGTAACCCAAACGTTAACTCAATTCCATTTAATACTCATCCACATCACCCAAATCGAGTTCTGCATGCAGGTGGGCGAATTCTCTTGAAGTTAATCACTGATTGCTGACTGGATTGTTGACTGAATGATGACTGAGATGATTGGAATATTCCTTAATGCCTTGTGCCATGTCATTTAGCCACTGAAATTATCCAATTTGGATTATTTTGGAGAGAATTTGATTATCTCAATTTATTAATTTTTTTATTTTAATTAATTAATAATCCTCCTTTATTTATTTTTGAGGAATTATTAATTAAGTGGCTAAATAACGATTCGAAACTTAGGATAAAGGTATTCGGGGTCTAAGTATGATTTTTTGGCTTAGGAATTAAGCCTCCAATCATTGAAAAACACCCCCGGACGACTGACATATTACAATTTGAATTTTTCCATTTAAACTATGGAAAAATTAATTATTAAAAATAAAATAATTTATTGTCCAACGCGTCTAGTAAAAAAATTTCGAACAACGTTTAATAACCACTATAGACCTAGGAAATGACCACTGACTTGGATCATAGTGTCTAGTAGGTTCATATTCATCAGTTGGACTCTAATAACCCCCCATGACCAGAATTTTAAAATCGGGCATTCCAGCTTTGGAGGAAGCGGGAGAAAACCTTGTCAATTATATCTTGGCCGTAGGCAAAGTATAATTAGTCAGGGTAAAAAACTCCCTAGAATACCTTAGTTGATAAACCAGTCATGGGTGACCGAGTCACTCAAACCCTACTAGCACACTTTTATTACAAAAACCTCGTGGGGCATGGTCATTTCAAGACAAAAAACAACTGACCAGCCAAAACTGGCTAGGCACAAATGGTGGCTCATATGATACACTGGAACACAAACACTTATCATGTTTGTAAAATGGTGGCTCTTTAGATAATCCAACTATGGTACAAATAAGTTGGTAACATATCCTAAACCCAAGGTATCATTACAGAGCTCAGTTAGGAGAAGATCAAACTAAGAAGGTCAAAGATGGATTATATGAGCTCCGAGAGTGCTCCCTAGTGAGAGTGAGTAGTTGAAAATGCACCGACAAATCAGTGCTTTCACTAGATCCATGGGCACCTTCGACAAAAACCTAGCAAAGATTGGAAGAGATGTGGACCAACTAGGTAAACAATTCCAAAGTTTTATTACGCTTAGTGGTTTAAAACTTTAAACTTCAAATACTTGAATTTTTAGCTGAAGTCACAATTTAATTTGTTAAACTAACTTTGTCATTTGGCAGCCTATGCCCTCAATTGCAAAGTTTTCAATTCAAGTCCCGAGTCAAACTTGAAATGCTTTTGAGTGTGAGTGCAATTGGTCTGTCTTTGAGCGGATTCACACAAAGAAGAGAAACCGTTTTGAAGGAAAATAGTTAAATGATCTTGTCTTTGTGCAGTACAACCTTAGAATAGGTAAAGGAGACCCACCTGACAAAGTTTGATCTTGATTATGATATTGATGTAGATAATGTCTTGGGGTGGATTCATTTGGATTAAGATCCACAAGAGCGAGCAGGTGTGGCACCAAGCATGGTAGGTACTAGCCGTGCAACTTGTGCTTCTTCTAGTTCTGTAGATGTAGATGTACTTGAGTAATTTGAGGACTCCGAGCTAGAGGATGGTCTTGTAGATGATGTTGAGGATCTCATTTCCAGTAGTAGTGATGAGTTTGATCTTGCTGATTGATCATGTTGATTAGTGATCACTGATATGTAGTAGGCTAGTAGCTTGTAGCATGGTTTTTGGGATCTAGAGGCCATTCAGAGCCTTGTTGATTATGTATTTTATTTCAGATATGTATTGCACTCGGTGCCATTTTGATATATTCACCCTTACATGTTATATACAATAGACTTTGCATATTTTGTCTTTAATGGTTTGGAATCATGGTTGTGAATCTTTAAAATATTTTGTTTTCATTAAAAATTTAATATTTTAAGTATTTTTTAGTAAATTGAATTATAATTCAAACTGATTTGAGTCAGAGTCGAGTTTGAGTTGGAGTCCAAGTTGACCCTCGTCTGCTTCGGAGGCCATGTCCAAGTTTTAAACATTGGTCACAAAGGAAGCAAATGTAGCCCCTAGCCCATCCAAATCAATTTGTAAACCTCTGATCAATGTGATGAACATGCCAAATGCTGATAATCCATAAAGAACATGCATCTGCATAGGAAAATGATTCGTTTGAGATCAGAATACTCCATATGCTTCCTGCTTGGGTAGGGTTTTCAAATTGAGAAATGCCCTCATTCAACATGAGGGGGTAATGCAGGGACACAACAAAGATGATCACCTAGTTTTACTAATGCAACGATCTAGTTTAGTGATTGCCAATGAATCATAAATAAGCTGGATATATTGGCCTCGGCTTGATAACTAGCACTTGTGTTACCAATTTAAGGCTGGTTAAATGGTTTTAACGAGTATTGCTAACAAATATGAATCTATTTAGTGCTATATGTGGCCTTTCTAAAGCTGGCTGCTGTACTTTCATGTGAAAGGAGAATATAATGAGTTGAAGTGTTTTGTAGATTTGATCGTTTTTTATGATCATAATTTTATGTGACTAGCATCCTAAACACTTGAAAGTTGTGATTGTCTTTAACATGGTTGCTCCTTCTCATTTTGCAGGAGTTACAGGATTGCTTTGTAGCAGGTTCTGTCACCAAATTGTGTTGACTGACCACAATGAAATTGTTCTCAAGGCAAGATTTGAGCCATTG
Organism: Larix kaempferi; assembly: GCA_027924585.1. Classification (NCBI taxonomy): domain Eukaryota; kingdom Viridiplantae; phylum Streptophyta; class Pinopsida; order Pinales; family Pinaceae; genus Larix; species Larix kaempferi. Next base: position 2,848,798 of record BSBM01000687.1, on the reverse strand, counting down.
CCTGGTTTCTAGTCTGTTGTGCATAATTTGCTCAATCTCCCTTTTTCCTTTATAGATATGGAGTGCAGGTTGCTGTATGGTTAATTTTTACATCATTCCTCTTAGCTTCTAGAAGCATTATCTTGCTACATATTTACCCATTCTTGGACGAGTAGGAAATTTATGATTTGTATTAGCTTTCTACATTTTACCTTACATATATAGCCTTTTGTAAGCACTATTTAATAATTAAATTTTGATAGTCGTATAGAAGATCCATTCTTAAGATTTATTGATGGTCTTTCAACACGAATAATACTATTTCTTTTTAAGGCTTAAGGTCCTGTCATACCAATTGAAACAAGATTTGAATATATATTGAGAGCTGCACTTTTGCATATTTCACGTGCACCAAAGATCACACCAAAGAACTTGCTTGTATGGTGAGCATGCATGCACACGGTAGTCATACAAACTTGTGGGAAATATTCCAGTTCCCTTCGCGAAGAATCCTTTCAAGTGAAAATAGATATACCTTGAATATGTGAACAATAAATTATTTATTGTTAGAATTTGAAATCCTAGGTGATTGCTGTCCTTATGTTCTCAACTAAACAAGACTAATTTAATTGCAGAAATTAAATTCTTCACGTAGCAGCAATCACACATACAGTTGGAAAGTAAATAATAGAAGCATAAACACAATACACAGGTAATTACTCCTTCAAATCAGTTTTTCATTAACAAATCAAAGCTTACAAGGAAACCTCCACAACAAGGTTACTTGGGAGCGGGAGCGAAAAGCGAAATTTTCTAAAGATTCCTGTTTGGAAGCATTGCGAGAGCGTTTTTTATATAATATATATTTTGATGCATATATGTTAACAAATGCTTGTAGAATGTTGAATTAGTTATGGAAACTCATTGGAAAGCATAAAAACATGAAATAAACCATAATACCATATAACATCATTCATCAATCATCAATCATATAGTAGTGAATTCGTCAACCATAGGTCCAGACTCCAGTATCTATAACATCAACCTTACAGCTTCAAATTTTCAATATATAACATTTTGTAATCACTAAAGTTGTACTTGTAACCAAACTATAGTCTAGACTCTAGAGTCTAACAATGAAATGAAAGTTGAACTTGAAACAATTCACAAAGCATCATATTCATTACCAAAGAGTTATAACTTATCATAATATGCTTTTATGCAGTCAATGACTCAATAATGCAAAGTTGCAAATAGTGAACTTCAAAGGTATGTTCAACTTCAAACTTGAATTGCCATGTAATGTTCACAAAATATACCATAATAAATATAGAAGAGTCAATAGTGCAGAAACTTGAAACTTGAAAGTACCGTAAACAAGAAAGACAAGAAAAGTCGATTTTATGGATGTTTCCTCTTGCCACGGGAAATTTCTAATTTCTTTTCCCATGGTCTATGAACAATGGGAGTGGGACTATCATCCCCAGTAGCCACCAATGTTGAGCCACGTCCAAGACTTGGAGTTGGTCCTGCACGACCCCCCTCACTGATGTAGATGGGGGTCGTGAAGTTGAACCTCTAGGCAAAGATGGTGCATCTGGAAACAAGGTAGGAGATGGCGTGGCATCGTTGTTGCTACTGCATGGTCATCCTCATCTCCCAAAAGCTCTTCCTCCAAGCATTCTAAAGCTAAGGCTCCATCCTCCAAGTTATGCTCCTCCGGATTGTTGTCCCAAGTGACATATGATCTATCAGTTTTGGCTCGCTCACAATAATGAGTCAACAACCTCAAGTTGTAATGTACAAAAACCAAGCTTTTTGCCCGATTTTCATTTAATCGGTTTCTTTTCACTGAGTGGATGAAGCTATAGGTGCTCCAACACCTTTCTGCAGAGGAACTTGTTATCACACCATAGTAGCTGGGCTACTATTCTTGCTGAGCAGATATCTGCACTTTTTAGAGCTTCGTTTTTACAGAGATCAACGATGATGAGCACATTTATTTATGATTACTTACAGATCAGAGTAGTATATATCAGACATTGAGTAGACCTTGTGCCAAGGATGAGCCTTGAGAGCTTAGATTTGATGACCGATATGACTTTTTGTTCCATACAGTTTCAGTTCAGTGCCTAGAGTTCCAGATGTTATTATTGCAGCAGTGTTTCTTTTGTTTCTAGATGATGATTATTTGTATGCAGTGATATGACCATTGACTTATGCTTGTTATCATGGATTATTATCTTGTTGTTTTATCCACCTTCATAGCATTGAATTGGTATATAACTCATGATGTGGCAGTGTTATTTAATAAAATAAATGAAATATCTTGGTTGTTTAAATAAAGAATTGGATGTATTACTTGCACTAAAAGTTTCACTGACTATACCCATTGGTTTCACTACCCTCCTTTGAGCATGAACATGGTCTTTCATGACATTTATGTCTGCTAGTTTAGGTTTCACCTTCACTTGACTCCATCCATCCATGACGTTCCTTATTATGGCTTTCACCCTGATTTGTCTTTTTGACTATTGATATGGAGGACTTCCCCTTTTCTACCGTTGTGTTGGATTGCATCCATGTTTGTTTTGTGTCTCGGCTCTAAGTTGGTGACAGAACTTGCCCATGGTGAGTTGGATTTTATGCCTAGATCATTCTAGTCAATTGCCCCAATGTTTGGCTTAGCGCGGAATTCCCTCTAGTCACATGAGATGTTGTTGGCTAAAACCTGAAGCACTTGTACTATTTGTGGAAATTATTGGAAATCTCTTATGAAAGCCTATGAACGTAAAATTCTAGAATGTGTTTTTCAACACACGATGAATAAAGGCTAAAACAATGAACTGCTAAAATACCTTGTTATCACCTATTTTGTACAATAGCTGAATTTCTTGTGAGCTGCCAGTTTATTGAACATGATCCATGTTCATCATCAGTGTTCAGAAGTTCAGAAGTCATTTTCAGGGCATTTTTGCCCCATTTGTAATAACTGCATGTTCATACCCCCATGGGGAAAATGTAAAAAGTTGGTCTAAACGAGGTCCTTTTATAAAAGACTCGGCTATCTGTAGGTTTAGCCATTTGGGGGATACTCTAGAGTGTTTTTTCCTTACGAATTATGCGCTACTCATCAGTGGCCTATAATCCCTGAGTTTTTCACTCAACCCTCCAAAGTTGGAGTATTTCCCATGTGAAGAAATTTCTGCACTTTACTGTTTGTTGGTTTATGTCAACATTTTGTGGTTTTCACTTACAGCCAGTTATGCATTGGCTGTAGGTTACTTATGAAAAATTACTGTAATAATTAAACACACAGTAAAATGCTTCTAACAGGCTAAAAAACACATTTAAACATTCACACCATGAAAATGATAGACTCAGAAATTTTTGACCAAAATCAAGCCCTGGAAAAACCCCCACGGGGAAAACCAGTTAGAGAGAGAGAGATTTATTATTCTTCAGCAAATGTAATTTCAGTACAATAATTTTTTCCAGCAAAAAATGTACTTATCTTCACCCAGAAAAAATACATAGAGGCTGCCTCGATTTCTGTGCCACACTGCTGTCTCGAAAACTGTGCTAATTTCCAGCACCTCGAAAATTGTGCCAACCTCGATTTCTGTGCAGATTTGTGCCTCGAAAACTGTGCCAAATTGGTACAATCCGTACAACTGTACGGACCTCGATTTCCGTGCCCAAAAATTTGTACTGTACGGAATGCGTACACCTCGAAAATCGTGTTGTACGGAATACCTCGAAAATCGTGCCCACAACCTACTGTACAGATGCCTTGGTTTCTGTGCTGAAATATTAAATGCTGCTGCCTTGAAAATCGTGCTGCATTTAATGTCCTCAAGCTGCCTTGAAAGTCGTGCCACCTGAAAACCTGCTAAAATGCTCTCTTGAAATTCGTGCTCTTGGTCTCTTGCTCTCTCCAGCTCTTTCTCTCCTCTTGAATCTCTCAAAAGTGAGCTCAAATGCCTCCCTCAAGCCTTTTTGTCTAAACCCTAGGGTTGTTCTAATCCAACGGTGGAGATTAGATCTCATCCGATGGTTGAGATTCATTGAGAGTGAAAATACCTTTTATTTAAATCACTTAAATAAATTTCACTCACCCACTTAAGATTTATCAAAAAGTGACTTTAACTTTATAAAGTCTCATTAAGTAGCTTTTAATGTGAGGGTCACTTTTTCCCCCTTCTAAGTGACTTAGGCAAAAGTCACTAGGGGAACACTTCCCTAGGTACAAAACTAACACCATGGTGGTCAAAACCTAAGGTGGTTATTAGAGTCTTGTGTCTAGGATTTTTTACGCGTTAGCCATATCGATTGAGTTGTATGAACATGCACTAGGTCCCTTAGGAGTTTCGTTGGATTACAAGAAGAATAAATTTTTTCATAAATTAGACCATTTTTTAATGGTTTAGTTAAAAAATTTCAAAAAATGATAAAAGCCTCATCCGGAGGCGGAATTGGGCATGGGGAGGTTTGTTTTGATGCTCAGAGCGTCCTCTTTACCCTAGCATCCTCGTTTGTCCGTTTCCGGGCAGTTACGTCACCCCAGGAGCAGTTTTGGCTAAACATGCATCATTTTGGCTAAAAAATGATAAAATACACTAAGTGACAAAAATTGAAAAAGTCAAAAATACATTATTTTAATCATTGGAAAGGTTGAATATCGATTTTATGAGGTGTACGACCACATTCAAATGATAAAGCACATGTTTTATTAAACATTGGATAGGAAAATCATTTTGAAGGGATGACGTGAGTTTTGGAAAAACATGGGCCTCCATTCCATGCATGGATAAGTGGGTGTGCGAATATTCTATGAAGGAGGGAGACCATCATAAATGGATTAAGGAACATATTACATAACCAATGTTTGGATATACGATTTGTTGAATGGAGATGACGTGGGCTTGCTAAAGCATGGGCCTCCCTCACATACCTAGCTCACGGGTTTGGTGGTGGGCGATTTGAGCAATGTGATGGGCGTTGAAACTTATGGGAGTGGGGCTCCACCTCATCCCCCACCAACCCAATCACGCCTACCTAAACTCCAAGCTACCAATCAAGCGTGAGTCTCTCCTTCAATCAAGAGCTGCGCACTCCTCTTTGGCCCTTCTCCTCATGCATTCGACTTAGGTATTTAGTGTCTAGTTTTTGTATAAGTATGAGCTCTTTGCTCTCTTTTAGTATGGATATTTTGGAGCATAGAAACTCTGCACAATTTGTAATCATTTTTCTCAAGTGAATAAAGCATTTCGACTTTGGAGGTCTATTGGATTTGTCTCTTCAATGGTGGATACTTGTGTATGAGGTGACATCTGCTTTTTGCTATTTAAATTTTGTTTCTCATGTGTGGATCAAACTGCTAGCTTTAGAGGTTTATTTCTAAAACGTAAGATCTTCCATTTGTGTATCAAGTTGGATTTTTATGTGAAGTTTGTTATGGATCTAAATGAGTACAAATATTCGGTTATATGAAGTATTGATTTCGATCTTAATTTTCGTAGCATACTAGTGTTTGTTTGATCTCACGTGGTTTCAAAGTTTATTGTCATTCTAGCAGGTATAGCCATTTGGAGAAGGGTGAGAGTTCGGTTACATCGATCTCATCTCCATCACTACAACAAGTTTTTTCTCTAACATTGTCTTCATTTCAGGATTTACAAGTCAAGCTTGTTCCAAGCAAGAAAAAAAAGATTGCAAAGGGCTTCTTCTTCAAAGCTCCATCGTCTTATCAAAAAACACAACTTGGTTACCGGTTACTTGGCCTTGTTTGGCCCTCATTCCTCTCCTCTTTTCACTGTTTGTTTCCCACTCATTGGCTGCCCATTGAGTTCATTGTCCACTTCATTTTGCTGCCCACTGTCCTTGCTTTTGAGCTGCCCATTGAGTTGACTGTCCACTCTTCATTATTTGCAGCCACTTCACCACTGTTTGGCAGCCATCTATTGGCTGTCCAAACTCTCTTTGCTTCCCTATATCCCTGTTTTCTTCTTCTCTCCTTTGCTAGCCTTCCTCTACCCTTTCGCCATCTCCTTAAATCCTTTAAAAAAGGCCCTAAAAAACATTGAAAAAACACACAAAATGATTGTGAACAGTTAGTAAGAGTTAGTTATTTGCATTGGCATCTAGTTAGTTGCATTGCATATCATTTGCATTGATTACTTCGCATAGCTAGTTTGCTCATCATTTGTATACTCTTGCATTGATAGTTAGTGCATTTGCTTGAGCAGATTGCTTCACTTAGTTGCATTGCATGCTACTTTGTTTACATTTTGTGTGTTAAGTTGCATTCTAATTTGTTTGCTTGTCATTTTAGAATATTTTGCTTCTCTTAGTCTTAGTTTAGTTTCATTTTGTTTTGATTTGATTAACAAAAATAACGGGTACTTGAGTTGGTTCTGTGTGTAGGAAAGCAAGAGGAAAATCCTCTTAAGTAAAAGCAAAATCTTGAAGCACAAACCCAAGAAGAGGCTTGAACCATTTATTGAACCAAAAAGGCTAGATCTTTTCACTCTGCTTTGTATACTCATAAGAGTGTTGTAATCTTCTAAGTCTTTACTGTTTGCTAAGTCCTTCAAGGGCAACTTCCCAAGGCAAATGTATCAAAGTCAATAAAAAGCTAAGTGGAGGAGTCCTCCACTTTTTTGTTCTTCTTCCCCGTTTGGGGAAGAGTGTTGTCACATGCTTAGTTTAGATCTTATTTTTCAAAGTTTATAGGATAATCTTTCATTTCTTGTACTTAGATTAAAACTCCATTTCCAAGTCTTGACTAGAGTAAGCTAACTTTGGGATTGCATTCCAAAGGCCACATAGCTTTGTGGTAGCTTCTCGTTCCCCCATTAGCCTTCTTGCCGAAGTTCCAGCTAGCTGGAAAGTCTCAAGGACTAGTGGTTTTTAGTGATCGACCTTGTTCGGAGGTAGATCCCACCTTTAGATTAACATTGTTTGTTAGAATACTAAGTCTATTTTCAGTTGTATTGAGCATCTTGTCATATATTATTATCATTTCTTTACTTTCAGTAAGTTAGGCTTCATTTATTTCTTCAACTTTTACAACTGCTCTCATTTTCATAAAATAAACAAAGCCTCTTGAACTTGGCCAAATCCAAGTCAAGAGCACTCTCTGTCGGAGAGCATCTCCCTTGCATTAGGCATTTTAGATTAATTAAAGTCTCTTGAACTTTGGTCTTAAGACTAAGTCAAGAGCGCTCTCTATTGGAGAGTTGAATTGTGCTCTTTAATAATAAAATATTTCAATTCACACTCCCTTTTAATTAATTTACTTTGGTCGATTATCCAACACCCGTATGCTCTGCCAACCTGAAAAGGTTGGGCTAGTACTCAGAAAGGTGTTGGACTTGCTAATTCTACAAGTGATAATCTAAATAAAATACTACCCCAACAAAGCAAACCAGCGTTAAATACTGAGGTTGCTTCCTGAAACAGGTGGTGCCAAGAATCCACTAGTCAGACTCGGGGGCGGTTCAAACATTGGACACCTATCCTCTTGAATCTGGGTGCTCTCGACCTATCATCTAAGAGGTTGCCAGTATTTTTCCTGGTTGGTTTTTTACTTTTGATATCCTTGGTCTTAGCCTAATAAACAAGATCACTAAAACCTTCAATAAACCAAGATTAATTCACAGGACGATCTCACGAACATCACCACTTTGAACTCTTGTATCAAGCAACCCAAGCACTCAAGACTATTTTTTACTCCATAAGGCACTGGTCCTTGACATCATTTTATTTGCTTATTATCTATCTGGAGCATTTATATTTCTATGGTTGTCTTGCTTTAAACTTATCAAAGTGCTTGTTTCTCAAATCTCTTATCGCAACGTGGATTGCTTCGTTATCTTGTGTTTATTTCAATTGTTAAAGTTGTGATCTCTCATCATCAAAAAACTCCTAACAAACACTCATCCGCATCACCCCACATGTTTAAAAACACTTAAAACAAGAGCCTTAGTGAAACTCTTTGTAGGGACTACCCCCCTTGGCTTCGTTAGGAGTTAGCCTAAACGGAGGAGCTGGGATTCAGGTGACAGTACCTGGCTCATTGCTTGCCCCCAAGGCCACACTTCTCCCCACTTCCAGTGAAGGAGACAACTTTTGAAAGATTTCTGCTGCTGGTGTGCAGTTTGGCGGACAACATACCCCACGAAAGGTATAGAAAGGTCTAAAAAGCAACGGTTAAACAAATGCTATATCTAAATATTGTTGACCTCATAAATGTAAATATGCCCCGAATGCAAGCTACGATTAGTTGTGCTTTTTAGCGCATGTGAAATCCCAGAGGAGTCATATAGGCCAAAAAGGTCATAGAAATGAAATGAATGATCCTAATGAACTTGGATCAACTTGATATAGACATGATGCCAAGGTTGAATAAGCACTCTCTAAACAACTTACCCATTTGTGAGGCACTGCCATTCCCTTTGTTATCTTGTCCAACACAGTGTGTAGCTCCCTCCTTCCCCGTCCAAAGTATCTCTTAGTTGAATTGGTCAAGTCATCCCTTTGTCCTAGCCTTGTTCTTAGCCTTCACCCTATCTTAGCAGTTAGACCATGTCCATTGGTGAGTATGTCTTTAAAGCTTCGGTGCAAGTAAATTATAAACAACACTAAATATCTATGTATTAACTGCCACTTGATTGATGTTTATACTTTTAAGTTAAGCTGTGAATATGGTTAAAGGAACATGTCTTAGTCTTTTGTTATAATCTAGTCCTTGGTTGTATTTTGACCTAGTCAAACATAGTTTGACCATGGTCATTCTTGGGATCCGTGATGAGATGGACCACTTGTGCTTGATGATGTTGATGTATGGTCCCACATACACCTATTGATGATTCCATATGTTGGATATATGTTCCAGATGATGATTGATGCAGTTGGTCAATTTTATTTTTATTTCTAGATCATCATATTTCACACTGTCCGAGTATGGTGGACCCTACAGATGACCCCCACAGGTTATCATGAGTTGTATGAGTACTCATCTCTTGTGGATTTGGGTCTTCTGGATCCATTGAGACACTTATCTTTCAGTTCCAGGCACTCCTGGGCATGATAGCAGCAGTTATCCACCTATTGACCAGTTTTGAGATGCTGATCCAGCCTGTCCAGCAGGGGCACTGGAGGGCAGTCGTTTCCTAGGGCGCTACAGAGGAAGGAGGTGGTCCATCCACTTGTTTTTACCATTATACCCCCCTTCCAGACAGCGCAGGCACCCTGGATGGTAGTTTTGGGCACTTTCAGGGTTTTGAGGAGGATTAAAAAATGGAATAAAAAGGTCATTGAGGAATTTGATTTGAGAACTTGAGGCAAGGTTTTGGCATTTGGTCTGCTCAGAGGTCATCCATGGTGTATCCCCCTTCTTCCAGATCAATTGGCATCAGTCAATGGGGTCCACAGTAGTTATAGGAGGTCTTTTACTGCATCTCTCTCAAATTATGGGGACAGGATTTGATCATTTGTATTACTTGGACATGTCATAGATTCATACTTTATATTATTGTGCCATGGGGACATGCTAGTGAAGGGGATTAATACCTCCTAGCCCCACCATGTGCTCCTAGTGACTTGTCTTGGTCTATTTATTGTGGCACATGTGTTATTAGCAACCCCCGTGTATGACGTCACCCTCCTTAGAGTCTTTTAGGCTATGACATCATCACTAAGTTAAGTGATCCATGTCTTATATTGTATTGGCTCATCTTAGCCGTTGATTAGATTGTTACATCTTTTAATCTCAACCACTAGTTTTAAAAAGTGGTTTAGTGGTTTAGGGTTTTGGTCTTCCTCATCCTATAAAAGGAGGAGACCCCCCTATTGTAAAAGCACCTTTTGGGCTCTGGAAAACTTGGAATAAAAATACTATTTTGGAGATCTACTTCTTGGCTTTGATTGGGTTGCTCTTGTACATGGTTATGCATCTCTTCTTTTAGACATCTTTGCTTGTAACAGGTGAAATCAACATCTACAGAGGGAGGCCGAATTGCTTTGAAGCTAGAGTGCGACTTGCTTGATGGGAAGATTGTAGGGGTTGCTCACATCCCCCATGGGCAAGACATCTTCATCTTGAGGGAGTTTTTCAATTGTGCTTTGTCCATTGATTGCTTCCTTGATATGACATGCTTAGATCTCATTGATTTGTGGATCAAATCTAACATCTTGTAGTTTGATTTACAGGTTGAATGGGGTATCTATCCTCCTAAGGCTTGGACGATTATGCTTGAATTCACTTGGAGCTAGCTTGGAATTGTAACTAAAGGTAAGAATCATCTATGTGCAAAGTAGCTGCAAGGTTTTGAGGTAAGATCTACAAGGTATGTGTCTACTTAGCTTGTTCTCCATCCTATTGGTCATATAAACCCTTAAAACTCAAAACCCTCATTTTACATTTTTTTAGATCTACTTGGATCTAGCTTGCTTTTGGGGATAACATTTAAAACCCACCTCTATAGCATCCCTGACAATTCCGATCTATAGTTTGGTGGTGATTGGCCTTCATTTGACCCACTTTCCAAGGCACATTAGCCTCTCCAAGGCAATTCGCATTCCCTTGAAGAGGCTAGTTTTGCTAGTTCCTTGACATGGGTAGGTGAGATTCCTCTTGCATTGAATAGATCATCCTCAAAAACCTATCCCTAGTGCTTCACCTCATTGATTTTTGCCATGTGGGCCCCATTCCTCATTTTGAGGGTTGAGCCCCACTTGGGTCATTAGGTGATGCCCCTAACTCTGAAGGCTTGCTTCGTTTTATCCCTGAGCTTGAGAAGGTTTATAGGAGAAGAATAAAAAAGCTTGCTTCTCGTAAAATCCTTGAAGAACTTAGATCTGAGTCTATTTTAGACATCCACTCTTTGTTTCTAGAAATTTTAGAAAATCTTGAAACTAATAATTGTTTCCTTTCCGATACAATGGGGGAGTATTTTACTCAACTCAATATTTCTCAGATAGCAGGTCAACCCCATCGTCTTCCAGACAAAGCTGTCGAAAAACTTCCAACGTATACTGGCACTGATGCCACTACTGCTGCTCAACATCTCAGAAACTTCTCCAGATGTATTAATGCCTATATCAGTGACCCTGAAAACCAACATGACGACGTTTATATGAAACTGTTTGCTCTTTCCTTGGATGGAAAAGCTGGTGATTGGTATAGCAGCCTACCAAACAACTCATTTGCCACCTTGGCTACCTTCAAAACTGCCTTCACCAACAAGTTTGGTGAGAAAAAGGAACCAAGGCATCAACTGAATGCTTTGACCAACATCAAGAAGAAGGACACTGAAATGATGGATGAGTTCAACACTAGGTTCACCGAGTTATTAAATGTTATTCCTGTTACCTATGCGCTACCCGCACCCTCCAATCTGGTTTACTACATAGAGGCACTTAGTGGCAAGATGCAATATCAGATAAGAGACAAGGAACCTGCTACTTTGCTTGAAGCTCAAAATATGGCTCTCAAAATTGATTTAAACATGCAATCATCTGGTGAGTCCAATATCCAGGGTTATTCCAGATCATCAATTCCCCTAAAGATTGTTGAACCTAAAGATAAAGAGCTTACAAATGAAAAAGCTGCTTATGAAAAGAAACTCATCGATATGGCTGAAGAATGGAAAAGATGGAACAAAAGCACCTTTCTCAAACGAAAGAGATGCAAAATCGGGTTATCAATGTTGAAAGAACTCAACCTCAACCACCTCCTAGGGTCTTTGCTGCAAAACCAAATTGGCAGAGAAAACCTCCCAACCATGAACAGAGGCCTCCTAACCAATTAGAGGCTGCTAACATGGTTGAAACATATAGGCCATTTTGAGGCCATGCAAAGATTTCCACGAGGAATCTCATTGCTACTATGCATGCTATGTTCAAGAACATGGTTATCCTGAGGGTTGTGGTCCTAGCACTTCTACAGACGAGCCTGTTTTCATCAACCATGTGGGGAACACCTATGAAAATCCTAGAGATAGTGGGACTCAAGCCAACCAGGGCCATCAAAAGATTAATTACTTAACTGAGATCTATGGTGAGATGCCACCTAATATGAACAACAACCATAAATTCAAAGAGATGACGTATCAAAGAAAACCGAAGGAGGGACCCTCTACTCAAACTGCTCCTAAGGAAACCGATATTCTGGGATTCTCGAGTACTCTTTTTGATCCATAAATCGAACGAGCACCCATCCCGCAGTTGGAGCCAGATGTTACCAACTTATTTGTACCATAGTTGGATTATCTGAAGAGCCGCCATTTGACAAACATGATGAATGTTTGTACTCCAGTGTATCAGATGATACAGCATTTGTGCCTAGCTAGTTTTGGCTAGTCAGTTTTGTTTTTCAATTGACATGACCATGGCCCCATGGGGTTTGTAATAAAGTGTGCTAGTAGGATTCTGAGTGTCTCGGTCCCCCATGACTTGATTAAGCAACTAAGGTATTCCAGGGAGTTTTTTCCCTTGTCAATTATACTTTTCCTATAGCCGAGCTATAATCGATGAGGTTTTCTCTCGCTTCCTCCAAATCTGGAATGCCTGATTTTGAAAAATTTAGCCATGGGGGGTTATTAGAGTCCAACTGATGTATATAAGCCTACTAGACACTATTAGAATAGGTGTTGGTCATGTCCTAGGTCCCTAGAACCCTCAGAAAAATTTTCGAAAATTTTTTACTGGGTCCTCCGGTTTTTGGGTTTTTAATTATTTTTAAATTTTAATAAATTTCTCTATAGTTTAAATGGAGAAATTTCAATTTGTAATATGTCAGTCATCCGGGATCCGAATTCAGTGATTGAAGGCTCCAGAGTCCAGACTTAAGCCAAAAATCATTCATGATCCCCAAACCAGTTTATCCTAAGTTTCGGATGTCAATCAGGCCTCATAATTAATAATTTCTCAAAAAACCCAGTTACAGAGAAATTATTAATTAAAATAATAAAATTGAATATTTTGGAGATAATCCAAATCTCTCCAAAATAATCCAAAAGGATTAAAATAAAAGGATAATTGACATGGCACTGGGTATTAATGAAGATTCCAATCATCTCAGTCATCATTCAGTTAAGTATATAGTCACCAGCAGCGATCAACTCCAAGCTAATTCGCCCACCTTGCATGCAGAGCTCGATTTGGTTATGTGGCATGTTAATTAATGGGAATTGGAGTTGGTTTTGAGTTATATTGAATGGGATGGGGGCGCCTTGCCTAGGTGGAGGCCACCTCCCACTCTCAACCACCAAAGCGCTCAATCAAAGGAGAGTTACACTCCAAGCTATCCATCACAGAAGCTCACGCATATCCTCTTGCTCACGTTGATATTTGGTTGGAGATTGAGTTTACCACATGGCACATGCCTATTTGATGGGTGATTTTTCCAAGAGTGGAGATGAGGGGCGCCTTGCCAAGGTGGAGGCCACCTCCTCATCTCAATCAATACAACTCGACTTTTTGGTGGAGTTTAACTCCAAGACTTGGCTAAACTTGGATATGATTTGGATTTTGACATAGAGTTTGATTTTGAGACTAGTGCCATTGGCTCCCTTAGATGCCAATTCGAATTAGGTGTTAGGTAGCTTGTCTTTGCTATAAAGAGATGCCATTTTGGCCATTCTCTCATGGAGATTTTGAGCATGAACACTCTGCCAAAATGTTATTGTAACATTTGTTTGATTCTTGAATAAAATAGTGACTTTGGAGGTCCATACAAGGCTCTTTGGGGTTGTCTTTCACATTGCTTGGTGACATCTTTCTCACCTTATTCCTTATTTGAAGCTTTTCATTATTTAGTATATGTTCTATAATTGTTAGAAATGTACTATTCGGTTTGGCTTGTTTAATGTTTAAGGGTTTTGCAGGATTCATACAAGGTGGAGAACGACTTGGAGATCAAGTTACTCTTTGCCCATCAATAGCTATGAGCACCTAATCAAATTTGTCTTGCAGGTTCCCAAGGCACTTTCTTATCTCAAGAGAAGAAACATTTTAAAGGAGACTCGTCTCTTCCTCCGTCAAGCAACAAAACTTCAACTTTTGGTTACCTTGGTTCTAAAGGGCTCCTTTCTTCAAGCCCATCTTCTTTGCCTTTGTTCTTAGTTTGCTCTTCTCTTCCCCTTTGTTTTGCCTTACCTCTTCTCCATTGGTTTTTCTCTTTTCCAAAGACCTTCTCTCCCTTTCGTTTTGGCACCTTCTAAGCTTGCTTCTCCTCATCCACCTTCTCCCTTTCCATTCGTTTTTCCTATTCTTTTCCCATTTTTTCCCTACCATCCCTTCCTTTCGTCCACCGTAGTTAGGGCTCTCTTCTCCTTGTTTTTTGGGTTTATTCATCATTGTCCTTCTCTCCCCTTCTCATCCATCTTGGAAGAGCCCTAAACACTACACACAAAACACAAAAAGCAAGTTAGAGTTAGTGGTTAGTTTATTTGTTGTAGGTTGCATCTAGTCTCTTGAAGTATTCAAATCTCATAAAAAAATTTCAAAGTTTTAATCTTAGATCTCTTTATTTGCATCTCATAGTAGTTAAATCTCATATTAGAAGTTTAGATCTTGCATTTGAAAAGTTTATTGAGCATATAGGATAGTGAAATATTGCATGTAGCTTGCACTTGTTTGAATTTTCTTTCCTCATTCAAAAGATAGATTTTTTTTACACAAAAATATTTCAATTTTTTTATGTTTTAGATCTCATTCCTAGCATCTTTTAGGCATATGTTGTTTGCTGGTCCGTTTTACATTTGTGCACTTTTTTGAAATAAAATCTCATGCACATAGCTTTTAAAAGTCTTTTTTATCAATCCTAGATCTAAGTAGTTTCAAGTTCTCTTTGATTTTCACTAACATCTAATGGGTGTTTGTTGAGATCTCTTTTGAGCTTGTGTAGGTTATTTTGAAAGAGAAGAAGTGCTTTGGGAGAACAAGACTCAAGGAAGATCAAAGATCAAACCAAAGAGAAGACTTAAACCAAGAAGACAAACCATACGCACTATCCTTTGTAAAAGCCCTTAAGGGCTTCCAAGTTTGATCTTCTTTTTTAAATCTCAATTTCAAAGTCCTTACAAGGGTTTCACTCCTAAAGGCATTTGTACTCTCTTAATAAAATGCTGAGTGGAGGAGTCCTGCACTTATTTGGGTCTTTCTTCCCCATTTGGGGAAGAGTGTTGTGCATGCTTAGTTTAGATCTCCTCTCTTCAAGTTCATAGATTAGTCTCTATTTTTGTACTTATATTATACTCCATTCCCAAGTTTTGACTAGAGTAAGCAAACTTTGGGATTGCATCCCAAAGGCTACATAGCTTTGTGGTAGCTTCTCGTTCCCCATTAGCCTCCTTGCCGAAGTTTCAACTAGCTGGAAAGTCTCAAGGACTAGTGTTTCTAGTTATTAACCTTGTTCGGAGGTAGATCCCACTTTTAGATTAGTACTATTTGGTACAACACTAAGTTTATTGTCAGTTCATTTCAAGCATCTTGTTATAATCTTGCTATCATCTTTTTATTTTCAGTCATTTTAAAGCTTCATATTTGTTCTTAAAGTTACAACTGCTTCTATCTCATAAAAAGAACTAAAGTCTCTTGAACCTGGCCAAATCTAAGTCAAGAGCAATCTCTGTCGGAGAGCATTTAGTTGTTGCGTTTCCCTTGCATTAAGCATTTAAATTAATTAAAGTCTCTTGAACTTTGGTCTTAAGACTAAGTCAAGAGCGCTCTCTATCGGAGAGTTGAATTGTGCTTTAATACTAAAACATTCCAACTCACACCTCTTCATAATTAATTTATCTTGGTCGATTATCCAACACCCGTATGCTCTGCTAACCTGAAAGGGTTGGGCTAGTACTCAGAAAGGTGTTGGATTTGCTAATCTCACAAGTGATAACTTAATAAAACTTTACCCAAACCAACGAATCGGCGTTGCTTTTAGAGATTTACTGAGGAAGTTTCCTGAAACAGGTGGTGCCGAAAACCCGCTGTCAGACTCAAGGGTGGTCAAGCCAATTGAACACTTACCCTTTTGCAATCTGGGTGGCTTCAACCTATCATCTAAGAGGTTACCAATATTATTTCCGGACTTTTGATATCCTTGTTCTTAGCCTAATAATCAAGACCATTAAAACTTGTAATTTATCAAGATAATTTGCACAACAATCTCACGAACAGTACCTTTCAAGACCCACACATTCAACATCACATCTTTATTGTTCTTTGACTCCATAAGGCACTGGTTATCTTAAATATTATATCTTAATGAGGATCATTTGTCCTTGTGTTTTTACTTCATCTTGTGGATGCATCATTCGAACTCCAAATCTTGAAAAGTATTGTCTTTTTTGATATATTATTTAGCAACGTGGATTGCGTCTTATCTTCTTATCTTATTTATAATTTGGTCTCATCACAAAAATTCCTAAATAACACCCATCCGCATCATACCATACACTTAAAACATTAAAACACATTGAGCCATAGTCAACTCTTTGTAGGGACTACCCCCCTTGGCTTCGTTAGGAGTGAGCCTAAACGGAGGAGCTAGGATTTAGGTGACAGTACCTAGCTCATTGCTTGCCCCCAAGGCCACACCTCTCGCCACTTCCAGTGAGGGAGACAGCTTTCGAAAGATTTCTGTTGCTGGTGTGCATCTCGACGGACAACATCTTTGGCGCCGTTGCCGGGGACAAATCTTTTTGTTCCTGGACGACCTTAGTTTTTTCTTGTTTGTTTTACCTTTTTTGATAGATTTCATATCTATCTGTCGACTCCACTGCCCTTTTTCTAGTTTTCCTTTTTTGGTAGATTTTTAGTTTAATCACTCTCTGAAATTAGACTTGGATCCACCTGGCGACTCCACTGTCAGTTAACACCTCAAGGTATTTAACTAGAAGAAACTTTGAAGGCTTGCTTAGTTTTATCCTTGAGCCTGAAAAGGTTTAGAGGAGAAGACTAAACAAGCTTGCTTCTCGTAAAATCCTTGAAGAATTTAGATCTAAGTCTATTTTAGACATCCACTCTTTGTTTCCAGAAAATTTAGAAAATCTTGAAACTAATTATTGTTTCCTTTCCGATACAATGGGTGAGTATTTTACTCAACTCAATATTTCTCAGATAGCAGGTCAACCCCATCGTCTTCTAGACAAAGCTGTCGAAAAACTTCCAACGTATACTGGCACTGATGCCACTACTGCTGCTCAGCATCTCAGAAACTTCTCCAGATGTATTAATGCCTATATCAGTGACCCTGAAAACCAACATGACAACGTTTATATGAAACAATTTGCTCTTTCATTGGATGGAAAAGCTGGTGATTGGTATAGCAACCTACCAAACAACTCATTTGCCACCTTGGCTACCTTCAAAACTACCTTCACCAACAAGTTTGGTGAGAAAAAAGAACCAAGGCATCAACTGAATGCTTTGACCATCATCAAGAAGAAGGACACTGAAACGATGGATGAGTTCAACACTAGGTTCACCGAGTTATCAAATGCTATTCCTGTTACTTATGCGCCACCCGCACCCTCTATTCTGGTTTACGACATAGAGGCACTTAGTGGCAAGATGCAATATCAGATAAGAGATAAGGAACCTGCTACTTTGCTTGAAGCTCAAAATATGGCTCTCAAAATTGATTTAAACATGCAATCATCTGGTGAGTCCAATATCCAAGGTTATTCCAGATCATCAATTCCCCTAAAGATTGTTGAACCTAAAGACAAAGAGCTTACAAATGAAAAAGCTGCTTATGAAAAGAAACTCATCGATATGACCGAAAGAATGGAAAAGATGGAACAAAAGCATCTTTCTCAAATGAAAGAGATGCAAAATCGGGTTATCAATGTTGAAAGAACTCAACCTCAACCACCTCCTAGGGTCTTTGCTGCAAAACCAAATTGGCAGAGAAAACCTCCCAACCATGAACAGCGGCCTCCTAACCAATTAGAGGCTGCTAACATGGTTGAAACATA
The DNA here is from genome assembly GCA_027924585.1 of Larix kaempferi. Classification (NCBI taxonomy): domain Eukaryota; kingdom Viridiplantae; phylum Streptophyta; class Pinopsida; order Pinales; family Pinaceae; genus Larix; species Larix kaempferi. The sequence goes on along the minus strand of BSBM01000687.1, from coordinate 2,830,832 downwards.
TAGGCCATTTTGTACGCCATGCAAAGATTTGCACGAGGAATCTCATTGCTACTATGCATGCTATGTTCAAGAACATGGTTATCCTGAGGGTTGTGGTCCTAGCACTTCTACAAACGAGCCTGTTTTCATCAATCATGTGGGGAACACCTATGAAAATCCTAGAGATAGTGGGACTCAAGCCAACCAGGGGCCATCAAAAGATTGATTACTTAACTGAGATCTATGGTGAGATGCCAACTAATATCAACAACCATAAATTCAAAGGGATGACGTATCAAAGAAAACCGAAGGAGGGACCCTCTACTGAAACTACTCCTAAAGAAACCAATATTCTGGGATTCTCGAGTACTCTTTTTGATCCATAAATCAAACAAGCACCCGTCCCGCAATTAGAGCCAGATGTTACCAACTTATTTGTACCATAGTTGGATTATCTGAAGAGCCGCCATTTGACAAACATGATGAATGTTTGTACTCGAGTGTATCAGATGATCCAGCTTTTGTGCCTAGCCAGTTTTGGCTAGTCAGTTTTGTTTTTTAGTCGACATGACCATGGCCACATGGGGTTTGTAATAAAATGTGCTAGTAGGATTCTGAGTGTCTCGGTCCCCCATGACTTGATTAAGCAACTAAGGTATTCCAGGGAGTTTTTTCCCTTGTCAATTATACTTTGCCTACACGGGGGGTTCACTCATTGAACTTGTTACATAGCACGACCGTTCACAAGATATTAAAGAATATCCCTAATTTCACTAAATATTGGAAAGTGCCTCCTAAAATTGTATTGTTGAACCCCCCTCCCAATATACCATTCCAATTAAGAAAACCCCTATTTTCACTATATATTGTAGGTATCTATTTTTATCAACCCATTTTTAATACCCCCTTTATCTCATATTATCAAGTTGTAACAAACAGGATCCCTAACACAACTTAGTATAAGCAAACAAGATTCTAAATAAAATAATAGTTTAATTCAAATAATGATCCCACCGGGATTGCAGGGGCGACTTATCAATTTGTAGAATTGGATAGTGGAAGACCCAACAAAATAGTAATGGGGAAGGAAAAATGCGTAAAAGGATACTCAACCAAGTGATCAATGTAACAAATAATATAAAAGACTAATAGTCTAATAGTCAGTGCAATGCTTAGAAAAGATGAGAATTGCAAATGTTTCACACTGGAGCTTGCCAATCTATCAATTTTATACCATGTAAATACAAGTATAGCCATAGAGAGCTCATGTTTTCTATAAGCTTAATAAATTGGAGGTATGAATCGAGCCCGTCATTTGGAGGTATGAATCCATCCCACGATTTGGAGGTTATTCCTCAGACCACCCAAATAAAATAACCCCCAATATTTATATTACTATGTCAAATTAAAAATCCCCCTTGACCCCTTAATATGAGGCAATATATTTTTTAGGTTTTTAGGAGTATTCAAACCCCCAATATGAATGGACGTGATATGATATTGCCTCACTAGTGAAGCCCCCGTGTTTGCCTATAGCCGAGCTATAATCGATGAGGTTTTCTCCCGCTTCCTACAAAGCTGGAATGCCCGATTTTGAAAATTTTAGCCATGGGGGGTTATTAGAGTCCAACTGATGTATATAAGCCTACTAGACATTATTAGAATAGGTGTTGGTCATGTCCTAGGTCCCTAGAACCCTCTGAAAAATTTTCGAAAATTTTTTACCCGGTCCTCCGGTTTTTGGGTTTTTAATTATTTTTAAATTTTAATAAATTTCTCTATAGTTTAAATGGAGAAATTTCAATTTGTAATATGTCAGTCATCCGAGATCCGAATTCAGTGATTGAAGGCTCCAGACTTAAGCCAAAAATCATTCATGATCCCCGGACTAGTTTATCCTAAGTTTCGGATGTCAATCAGGCCTCATAATTTATAATTTCTCAAAAAGACCAATTACAGAGAAATTATTAATTAAAATAATAAAATTGAGTATGTTGGAGATAATCCAAATCTCTCCAAAGGAATCCAAAAGGATTAAAATAAAAGGCTAATTGACATGGCACTGGGCATTAATGAAGATTCCAATCATCTCAGTCATCATTCAGTTAAGTATACAGTCACCAGCAGTGATCAACTCCAAGCTAATTCTCCCACCTTGCATGCAGAGCTCGATTTGGTTATGTGGCATGTTAATTAATGGGAATTGGAGTTGGTTTTGAGTTATATTGAATGGGATGGGGGCGCCTTTCCTAGGTTGAGGCCACCTCCCAATCTCAACCACCAAAGTTCTCAATCAAAGGCGAGTTACACTTCAAGCTATCCATCACAGAAGCTCACGCATATCCTCTTGCTGATGTTGATATTTGGTTGGAGATTGAGTTTACCACATGGCACATGCCTATTTGATGGATGATTTTTCCAAGAGTGAAGATGAGGGGCGCCTTGCCAAGGTGGAGGCCACCTCCTCATCTCAATCAATACAACTCGACTTTTTGGTGGAGTTTAACTCCAAGACTTGGCTTAACTTGGATATGATTTGGATTTTGACATAGAGTTCGATTTTGAGACTAGTGCCGTTGGCTCCCTTAGATGCCAATTCAAATTAGGTGTTAGCTAGCTTGTCTTTGCTATAAAGAGATGCCATTTTGGCCATTCTCTCATGGAGATTTTGAGCATGAACACTCTGCCAAAATATTATTGTAACATTTGTTTGATTCTTGAATAAAATAGTGACTTTGGAGTTCCATACAAGGCTCTTTGGGTTGTCTTTCACATTGCTTGGTGACATCTTTCTCACCTTATTCCTTATTTGAAGCTTTTCATTATTTAGTATATGTTCTATAATTGTTAGAAATGTACTATACCGTTTGGCTTGTTTAATGTGTAAGGGTTCTGCAGGATTCATACAAGGTGGAGAACGACTTGGAGATCAAGTTACTCTTTGCCCATCAATGGCTATGAGCACCTAATCAAATTTGTCTTGCAGGTTCCCAAAGCACTTTCTTATCTCAAGCGAAGAAACATTTTAAAGGAGACTCGTCTCTTCCTCCGTCAAGCAACAAAACTTCAATTTTTTGTTACCTTGGTTTTAAAGGGCTCCTTTCTTTCAGCCCATCTTCTTTGCCTTTGTTCTTAGTTTGCCCTTCTCTTCCCCTTTGTTTTGCCTTACCTCTTCTCCATTTGTTTTTCTCTTTTCCAAAGACCTTCTCTCCTTTCGTTTTGGCACCTTCTAAGCTTGCTTCTCCTCATCCACCTTCTCCCTTTCCATTCGTTTTTCCTATTCTTTTCCCATTTTTTCCCTACCATCCCTTCCTTTCGTCTAGCCTAGTTAGGGCTCTCTTCTCCTTGTTTTTTGGGTTTATTCATCATTGTCCTTCTCTCCCCTTCTCATCCATCTTGGAAGAGCCCTAAACACTACACACAAAACACAAAAAACAAGTTAGAGTTAGTGGTTAGTTTATTTGTTGTAGGTTGCATCTAGTCTCTTGAAGTATTCAAATCTCATAAAAAAATTTCAAAGTTTTAATCTTAGATCTCTTTATTTGCATCTCATAGTAGTTAAATCTCATATTAGAAGTTTAGATCTTGCATTTGAAAAGTTTGTTGAGCATATAGGGTAGTGAAATATTGCATGTAGCTTGCACTTGTTTGAATTTTCTTTCCTCATTCAAAAGATAGATTTTTTTTACACAAAAATATTTCAATTTTTTTATGTTTTAGATCTCATTCCTAGCATCTTATAGGCATATGTTGTTTGCTGGTCCGTTTTACATTTGTGCACTTTTTTGAAATAAAATCTCATGCACATAGCTTTTAAAAGTCTTTTTTATAAATCCTAGATCTAAGTAGTTTCAAGTTCTCTTTGATTTTCACTAACATCTAATGGGTGTTTGTTGAGATCTCTTTTGAGCTTGTGTAGGTTATTTTGAAAGAGAAGAAGTGCTTTGGGAGAACAAGACTCAAGGAAGATCAAAGATCAAACCAAAGAGAAGACTTAAACCAAGAAGACAAACCATACGCACTATCCTTTGTAAAAGCCCTTAAGGGCTTCCAAGTTTGATCCTTTTTTTTAAATCTCAATTTCAAAGTCCTTACAAGGGTTTCACTCCCAAAGGCATTTGTACTCTCTTAATAAAAAGCTGGGTGGAGGAGTCCTCCACTTATTTGGGTCTTTCTTCCCCATTTGGGGAAGAGTGTTGTGCATGCTTAGTTTAGATCTCCTCTCTTCAAGTTCATAGATTAGTCTCTATTTTTGTACTTATATTATACTCCATTTCCAAGTTTTGACTAGAGTAAGCAAACTTTGGGATTGCATCCCAAAGGCCACATAGCTTTGTGGTAGCTTCTCGTTCCCCATTAGCCTCCTTGCCGAAGTTTCAACTAGCTGGAAAGTCTCAAGGACTAGTGTTTCTAGTTATTAACCTTGTTCGGAGGTAGATGCCACTTTTAGATTAGTACTATTTGGTAGAACACTAAGTTTATTGTCAGTTCATTTCAAGCATCTTGTTATAATCCTTCTATCATCTTTTTATTTCCAGTCATTTTAAAGCTTCATATTTGTTCTTAAAGTTACAACTGCTTCTATTTCATAAAAAGAACTAAAGTCTCTTGAACCTGGCCAAATCCAAGTCAAGAGCACTCTCTGTCGAAGAGCATTTAGTTGTTGCATTTCCCTTGCATTAAGCATTTAGATTAATTAAAGTCTCTTGAACTTTGGTCTTAAGACTAAGTCAAGAGTGCTCTCTGTAGAAATTCTGCACTTTACTATTTGCTGGTTTGTGTTATCAATTTGTGGTTTTCACCTACAGCCGGTTATGCATAGGCTGTAGGTTACTTATAAAATTTTCTGTAACAATCAAACACACAATAGAATGCTACTAACAGGCTGAAAAACACATTTAACAATCACACCATAAAATGATAGACTCAAAAAGTTTTGGCCAAAATCAAGCCTTGGAAAAACCCCCACGGGGAAAACCAGTTAGAGAGAGAGAGAGAGAGTTTTATTTCATCAGCAAAATATTCCAGTACAAATATTACAGTCAAAATGTACTTATCTGACCACCCACAGACACCCAGATTTCTGCCTCAATTTCTGTGCCTCACAGTCTCGAAATCTGTGCCACAACTTCACGAATCTTGTACACAACTCTGCCTCGATTTCTGTGCATGAACAGCACCTCGAAAACTGTGCCAAAATTACTAGAAAACAGTGCAGCAAAACCACCTCAAATTGTGCAGAAAATGCAGACTGTACGGACTGTACGGACCTCGATTTCTGTGCTTGAGACTGCCTCGAAAACCGTGCAGGAGATCACCTCAAGTTTTGTGCAGAGTTCCTCGATTTCTGTGCCTGAAAAACTGCCTTGAAACCCGTGCTGTTTCTCGAAAAATGTGCCCAGAAAATTACATGGAAAATCGTGCCCAAAAAACCGTACTGTACAATACCTTGGAATGCATGCAGCTGTTGTTCTTCTCCTCGAAGTTCGTGATGTACAGTACAACAATGAATGCTGCTGTACGGTCTTCCTTCTTGGGATTTGTGCGAAGAATAAATGTTGAACTCGTGCCTTGAAAATCGTGCCAATGGGAAATGGCAGCCTCGAAATTCGTGCAGGAACCCTAGCTCTCTTTTCTCTCTTTTCACTTTCCAAAATGCAAAAAGTGAGTCTCTTTGCCTCCCTCAAGCCTTTTGTTCTAACCCTAAGTGAGTTTTTAATCCAACGGTGGACAAATGATCCAATCCAATGGTCAAGATTTGATGAGAGTAAAAATATCACTTTATTTAATTCACTTAAATAAATATTTACTCACCCACTTAACTTTAGCAAAAAGTGACTTTCATTTTATAAAGTCTCATTAAAGTGCTTTTAATGTGAGGGTCACTTTTTCCCCCTTCTAAGTGACTTAGGCAAATAGTCACTAAGGGAACACTTCCCTAGGTACAAAACTAACACTCTCTATTGGAGAGTTGAATTGTGCTTTAATACTAAAACATTCCAACTCACACCCCTTCATAATTAATTTATCTTGGTCGATTATCCAACACCCGTATGCTCTGCTAACCTGAAAGGGTTGGGCTAGTACTCAAAAAGGTGTTGGATTTGCTAATCTCACAAGTGATAACTTAATAAAACTTTACCCAAACCAACGAACCGGCGTTGCTTTTAGAGATTTACTGAGGAAGTTTCCTGAAATAGGTGGTGCCGAAATCCCACTGTCAGACTCAAGGGTGGTCAAGCCAATTGAACACTTACCCTTTTGCAATCTGGGTGGCTTCAACCTATCATGTAAGAGGTTACCAATATTATTTCCGGACTTTTGATATCCTTGTTCTTAGCCTAATAATCAAGACCATTAAAACTTGTAATTAATCAAGATAATTTGCACAACGATCTCACGAACAGTACCTTTCAAGATCCACACATTCAGCATCACATCTTTATTGTTCTTTGACTCCATAAGGCATTGGTTATCTTAAATATTATATCTTAATCAGGACCATTTGTCCTTGTGTTTTTACTTCATCTTGTGGATGCATCATTGGAACTCCAAATCTTGAAAAGTACTGTCTTTTTTGATATCTTATTTAGCAACGTGGATTGCGTCTTATCTTGTTATCTTATTTATAATTTGGTCTCATCACAAAAATTCCTAAATAACACCCATCCGCATCATACCATACACTTAAAACATTAAAACACATTGATCCATAGTCAACTCTTTGTACGGACTACCCCCCTTGGCTTCGTTAGGAGTTAGCCTAAACAGAGGAGCTGGGATTTAGGTGACTGTACCTAGCTCATTGCTTGCCCCCAAGGCCACACCTCTCCCCACTTCCAGTGAGGGAGACAACTTTCGAAAGATTTCTGCTGCCGGTGTGCATCTTGGCGGACAACATCTTTGGCGCCGTTGGGAGGACAAATCTTTTTGTTCCTGGACGACCTTAGTTTTTTCTTTTTTGTTTTACCTTTTTTGATAGATTCCATATCTATCTGGCAACTCCACTGCCCTTTTTTTAGTTTTCCTTTTTTGGTAGATTTTTAGTTTAATCACTCTGAAATTAGACTTGGATCCACCTGGTGACTCCACTGTCAGTTAACACCTTGTTATCAACTGATTTGTACAATAGTTGAAACCTTATTGAGCCGCCAGTGTTGGAACACATCAGTGTTCACTTCCAGAGTATCTGGGTTTCATATTTTTGGGTCTAGCCAGTTTTGGCTAGCCAGTTTTGTTTTTGATTCGACATGACCATGGCCCCATGGGGGTTTGTATCAAAGTGTGCTAGTAGGGTCTGAGTGGCTCGGTTCCCCGTGACTGGATTAAACAACTAAGGTATTCCAGGGAGTTTTTTCACCGTCAGATTATACTTTGCTTCAGGCGAAATATAATCTCTTGGTTTTTCTCCCGCTTCCTCAAAAGCTGGAATGCCCGATTTTGGAAATTTGGCCATGGGGGGTTATTAGGGTCCAACTATAATGTATAAACCTACTAGACACTATTAGAATAGGTTTTGGTCATGTCCTAGGTCTCTAGGACCCCCAGAAAAAATTTTACCGGACGCGTCGAAATTGGGGTTTTTAATTTTTAATTATTTTTAAAATTTTAATTAAATTTCTCTATAGTTTAAATAGAGAAATTTGTGTCTGTAATTATGTCAGTCATCCGAGGTCCGAACTTAGTGTTTGATGGCTCGTTTCATAAGCCAAAAATCACACATGACCCATGGAGCAGCTAAACCCAACTTTCGGATGTCGATTCAGCCTCATAATTAATATTTTCTCTGAAAAGTCATTAACAGATAAATTATTAATTAAAATAATAAAATTTGATATTTTGGAGATAATCCAAATCTCTCCAAAATTAATCAATTTGATTAAAATAAAAGGCTAAATGACATGGCAATGAGCATTTAGGAAGATTCCAATCAACTCCAAGCCTATCCAATCATCCATCCAGTCACCAGATCATTATCCTCTCAAGTAAATTCGCCCTCCTTATGCTAAATTCGATTTTATGTGTTGGCATTTGATGATTGGGTTGGTGGTTTTGCATTCAATGTAGAGTGGGCGCCCTCATGACTCACCTTATCCTAAGGCTTGGCTCCCTTCATTGATTTGAGTTATCACCTACCCTAACTACCACATGTCTCCACCATACTAATTCGAATTACCCTCAAACCCTCACGTTAATCTCCATTGACTCGTGTATCCTTGTTGGAGTTTATGGATTGGTTAATTGCAATCACAAGTAAGCTTGGCTCCCACTCAAATTCGAGTTCACACCTACCAATCTATGCATGTGTCTCCATTAAGCCAACTCGCATATCCCCAACCCTCACGTCAATCTCCATTTTGCCTCACGTCCAAGCCTTGTTGGAATTCGTTTATTGGTTAGTGAAATCGTTGATTAGCTTGGCTTCCATCAAAGTAGAGTTATCACCTACCTTTTCCACTTGTCATTCATTTACCAACTAGCTCGCACTCCACATGGCTCACGCCCCTCCTAGCTTGGCTCACGCCCTTCCTAGCTTAGCTCACGTCAATCCTCATTTGAAGCTCGAATTTGCCACCTCTTCACTCCTACCAACCTCAAACTCGACTCTAACTTGTGCCAAGCTTTGGATTGATTGGATTCGAACTACTTACTCATTACTAATTCGACCTAGGGTTTAGGCTTAGGTTTAGAGTGTGTTTTATTATAAAGAGAGGCCCATTTGGGTTGTTATCTCATGGAGAATTTGGGGCAAACTTACTCCGCCAAAATTGTATATGTGTTATAGCTTTTGCTAATTGAAATAAAGTGGCTTTGGAGGTCCATATGGTGTGTTGATCTTGTTCATGGAAAGTGCTTCAATATAATCAAGGTGATATTGCTTTATTGTTTTTTGCTTACATGTTCCATGTTTTGATCAAATTATTTAAGCTTAGAAGACTTTTCTAAGTCCATAGGGTGGGCATTTGGGTTCAATTTGTCCATTGATGTTGGGTTGTTTGTGATTGGGAAGTAGTGGATTGTAGTCGGAAATACTAACACTCTTCTTGTCCCTTTCAACTTGGCATACTATATTTGATCAATCTTGTTTGTAAGTGATACATTTTGCAGATCTATAAAGTTATGAAGAGGAGTTGGAACTAGGTTGTCTCCTCCATCTCTTCAAAGAACAAATTTTTCCATTAACATTCATACATTGCAGGATCTCCTAAAGCCGACCTCACAACACCAAGATGGTGGCATAAAGGGGTTTGCTTTCAAAGATCCATCTCTTATATTCAAAATATTGTTTATTGGTTACTTTGGGCTTTCACTTCTTCAAGCCTTCTCATCTGCTCCTTGGAATCCTTTTGTACTTGCATGCTAAGCCTTTCTAGCCCTTCCAAGCCTTGATCCGAGATTGCCCTTGTTTTCAAGCCATAGATTAGTGTGCCATAAGGTTGAAGTTCCTTCAACCTTGGGGAATAACTTGGGATTTGTTCCCTTGTGCTCTCTTCAACACTCGCTGTCAGCGTATCACCGGTTAACCGGAGGATTTCCAAGGCGGTGTTCTACTACCCCAAGTGTTCCACTTGAAACCCTTGCCCTAGATCTACTTCTCCTTGGTTTTCTCTTCTCCTAGATTCGTCCCTCTTCATTCTTGGCTTCATTTTCTCTTAGATTCGTCCTACCTCTCTTTCCCCATTCGCCCTTCTCCCTCTTGCTTTCGTTTTTCTTCCTTAGTTTCCTCTCCTTCCTCTCGTCCTCTCCCTTCTAGCCTATCTCTTCCTCTCGTCTCACCCTAGTTCCTTCCTTCACCTCTCTTTGTCTTTTGCCCTTTAGATAGCTCCTTCACCCCTTCTCGTCCATCCTCTCTAGTGCCCTAAAAACATTACAAAACAAACAAAAACGTTAGTGTGGTTAGTGGTTAGAAGCTAGCTAATAGCTCTATCTATCCTTGTTTTTGCTAATAGTCTCACACACTTGAGAAGATAGACACTTAGGCATTCTTTCTTAGATCTCATATTAGGAATCTAGCTCTTGCATGTTAAGTAGTTTATTTGAGCATATAGGGAAGTGATAGGTTGCAGAAAGCTTGTAGTTGTTTACAATCTTTTACATTTTTAAAAAAGATAGAATTTTTTGCACAAAAAATATTTCAATTTTTTATACTTTAGATCTCTTTTCTAGTACATTTTAAGAGTTTGTTGTTCGCTGGTCCGTTTCGCCATAGTTAAGATTTCATGCTAAAATCTCATGCATTTTCCATCTTAGAGTAAAATTTTTGAATCTAGACTTAACTAGTTTCAAGTTTGGATTTATTTTTTGCTAATGGTTAATGGGTGCCTTGTTGAGATGTTTTGAACTTGTGTAGGTCATTTGAAAGAGATATTTTCCTGAAACAAAGAATCGAAGCAAAGCAAAGTGAAGGATCCATGAGAAAGACTTAAATTTGATATACTTATCCTTTGTAATAGCAAGTAAAACTTGTTTCTTCTTCAATTTTTCCAAGTATTACCTATCTCTCAAAAGACCTTGCGAGGTTTCAAACCCAAGGCATTTGTAACCGTTTAATAAAAGTTTCAAGTGGAGGAGGCCTCCACTTTTTGGTCTTCTTCCCCATTTGGGGAAGAGTGTTGGGTTGTGTGGATTGTTTTAGCTTAGATTTATGGTTTCATGTTCTTAGATTATTTTTTGCTTCAATAAGTCATTTAAAGTTATCTTCCATATTTACTTACCCCCATGCTCTCCCGAGTAGGGTCTTTGACCTGAAAGAGATTCTTGGGTAGTTTAGCTTTATTTTTTGCATTTATTATTATCTTGTCTCTCTTCCAAAGCCTTCGACCGGAAGTTGTATCCTTGAGATTTTGTCTCAAAGGCAGGACCACATAATTTGTGGTTACTCTTCCTTCCCCGTCGGTTTCCTTGGCAGAGCTTTCAGCTAGCTGGAAGTTCTCAAGTGCAGGCGGTTCTAGCGGTTGATCTTGTTCGGAGATCAATCCCACCTAGTAGATTAAAACTTGTGTGGTAGAACACTAGATTTACTTAGTTTCATTTTATTCCGCAAGTAGTGTTGTTGATAGCATTTGTATCTCGCCGATCAATCATCTTATTGTTTAAATCTGTTTTTTCAAATCTGAGATATATTGCTACTACAATTTATCTGCTTCTTAAAATAAACCAAAGTCTCTTGAACTTGGCCGAATCCAAGTCAAGAGCACCCTCTATCGGAGGGCATTTTAGTTTCTTGCATTTCCCTGCATTAGGCATTGTTAAAATAGCAAGTCTCTTGAACTGTGGTCATAAGACCAAGTCAAGAGCGCTCTCTGTCGGAGAGTTGAACAAGGCTTTCTAATAATAAAATTTTCCACTCATACACCCTTTAATTAATTTACCTTGGTTTATGTCCTACACCCGTATGCTCTACCAACCGGAAACGGTTGGGCTAGTACTCAGAAAGGTGGAAGACTTGTTAATCTACAAGCGAAAATCTAATTAAAATTTTCACCCCCATAACCAACGAACCGGCGTTGTCATAAAGTATTTTAATCAGTTCTCAGGGGAGGCGCCAGACTGCCTAATCTGCGACACGGTGGCTGGTTAGCATTGCGCGCCTTGCCGTGATTCCAGACAGGCCCCGACAGGTCTCTTAAAGGAGCTGCTTAAAACTACTTTCCGGACACTCTTTGAACATCCTTGGTTTTAGCCCTAATAATCAAGACAATTAAAACTTTGAATTTACCAAGATAAGCTGCACAACGTTCTCACAAACTTTCCATTTCAAGCACTTGTGTCAAGTTTACAATCACTTTTATTTTCTGACTCCATAAGGCACTGGTCCTTCATCTTATATTTTGCTTGCTTAAGTCTCAAACATTGGAGTATTTGCTTATATTTACATGAAGTGATCTGTTTATTGCCCAAGTGTATCTTTCATCTTGTATTTGCAACATGGATTGCGTTATCTTGTCTTATATTTAAATTTTAAATTGTCTCTCATTTAAAAACTCCTAAACAACACCCATCCACATCACAACATCCAAAAAACACTATAAATACTAGAGCCTTAGTGAAACTCTTTTATAGTGACGACCCCCCTTGGCTTCGTTAGGAGTTTGCCTAAACGGAGGAGCTGGGATTCAGGTGACAGTACCTGGCTCATTGCTTGCCCCCAAGGCCACACCTCTCTCACTTTCAGTGAAGAGACAGCTTTCAAAAGATTTCTGCTGCTGGTGTGCATATTGGCGGACAACACACCTCAAGGTATTCAACTAGAAGAAACACTTAAGGCTTGCTTAGTTTTATCCCTGAGCCTGAAAAGGTTTATAGGAGAAGACTAAACAAGCTTGCTTCTCATAAAATCCTTGAAGAACTTAGATCTGAGTCTATTTTAGACATCCACTCTTTGTTTCTAGAAAATTTAGAAAATCTTGAAACTAATAATTGTTTCCTTTCCGATACAATGGGTGAGTATTTTACTCAACTCAATATTTCTCAGATAGTAGGTCAACCCCATCGTCTTCCAGACAAAGCTGTCGAAAAACTTCCAACGTATACTGGCACTGATGCCACTACTGCTGCTCAACATCTCAGAAACTTCTCTATATGTATTAATGCCTATATCAGTGACCCTGGAAACCAACATGATGACGTTTATATGAAATTGATTGCTCTTTCCTTGGATGGAAAAGCTGGTGATTGGTATAGCAACCTACCAAACAACTCATTTGCCACCTTGGCTACCTTCAAAACTGCCTTCACCAACAAGTTTGGTGAGAAAAAGGAACCAAGGCATCAACTGAATGCTTTGACCAACATCAAGAAGAAGGACACTGAAACGATGGATGAGTTCAACACTAGGTTCTCCAAGTTGTCAAATGCTATTCCTGTTACCTATGCGCCACCCGCACCCTCCATTCTGGTTTACTACATAGAGGCACTTAGTGGCAAGATGCAATATCAAATAAGAGATAAGGAACCTGCTACTTTGCTTGAAGCTCAAAATATGGCTCTCAAAATTGATTTAAACATGCAATCATCTGGTGAGTCCAATATCCAGGGTTATTCCAGATCATCAATTCCCCTAAAGATAAAGAGCTTACAAATGAAAAAGCTGCTTATGAAAAGAAACTCATCGATATGGCTGAAAGAATGGAAAAGATGGAACAAAAGCACCTTTCTCAAATGAAAGAGATGCAAAATCGAGTTATCAGTGTTGAAAGAACTCAACCTCAACCACCTCCTAGGGTCTTTGCTGCAAAACCAAATTGGCAGAGAAAACCTCCCAACCATGAACAAAGGCCTCCTAACCAATTAGAGGCTGCTAACATGGTTGAATTATATAGGCCATTTGTAGGCCATGCAAACATTTCCACGAATAATCTCATTGCTACTATGCATGCTATGTTCAAGAACATGGTTATCCTGAGGGATGTGGTCCTAGCACTTATACAGACGAGCCTGTTTTCATCAATCATGTGGGGAACACCTATGAAAATCCTAGAGATAGTGGGACTCAAGCCAACCAGCGCCATCAAAAGATTGATTACTTAACTGAGATCTATGGTGAGATGCCACCTAATATCAACAATAGCCATAAATTCAAAGGGATGACGTATCAAAGAAAACCGAAGGAGGGACCCTCTACTCAAACTTCTCCTAAGGAAACCGATATTCTGGGATTCTCGAGTATTCTTTTTGATCCATAAATCAAACGAGCACCCATCCCGCAATTGGAGCCACATGTTACCAACTTATTTGTACCATAGTTGGATTATCTAGAGAGCCGCCATTTGACAAACATGATGAATGGTTGTACTCGAGTGTATCAGATGATCCAGCATTTGTGCCTAGCCAATTTTGGCTAGTCAGTTTTGTTTTTCAGTCGACATGACCATGGCCCCATGGGGTTTGTAATAAAGTGTGCTAGTAGGATTCTGAGTGTCTCGGTCCCCCATGACTTGATTAAGCAACTAAGGTATTCCAGGGAGTTTTTTTCCCTTGTCAATTATACTTTGCCTATAGCCGAGCTATAATCGATGAGGTTTTCTCCCGCTTCCTCCAAAGCTAGAATGCTCGATTTTGAAAATTTTAGCCATGGGGGGTTATTAGAGTCCAACTGATGTATATAAGCCTACTAGACAGTATTAGAATAGGTGTTGGTCATGTCCTAGGTCCCTAAAACCCTCAAAAAAAATTTCGAAAATTTTTTACTGGGTCCTCCGGTTTTTGGGTTTTTAATTATATTTAAATTTTAATAAATTTCTCTATAGTTTAAATGGAGAAATTTCAATTTGTAATATGTCAGTCATCCGGGATTCAAATTCAGTGATTGAAGGCTTCAGACTTAAGCCAAAAATCATTCATGATCCCCGGACCAGTTTATCCTAAGTTTCGGATGTCAATCAGGCCTCATAATTAATAATTTCTCAAAAAACCCAGTTACAGAGAAATTATTAATTAAAATAATAAAATTGAATATTTTGGAGATAATCCAAATCTCGCCAAAGTAATCCAAAAGGATTAAAATAAAAGGCTAATTGACATGGCACTGGGCATTAATGAAGATTCCAATCATCTCAGTCATCATTCAGTTAAGTATACAGTCACCAGCAATGATCAACTCCAAGCTAATTTGCCCACCTTGCATGCAGAGCTCGATTTGGTAATGTGGCATGCTAATTAATGGGAATTGGAGTTGGTTTTGAGTTATATTGAATGGGAGTGGGGGCGCCTTGCCTAGGTGGAGGCCACCTCCCACTCTCAACCACCAAAGCTCTCAATCAAAGGCAAGTTACACTCCAAGCTATCCATCACAGAAGCTCACGCATATCCTCTTGCTGACGTTGATATTTGGTTGGAGATTGAGTTTACCACATGGCACATGCCTATTTGATGGGTGACTTTTCCAAGAGTGGAGATGAGGGGCGCCTTGCCAAGGTGGAGGCCAACTCCTCATCTCAATCAATACAACTCGACTTTTTGGTGGAGTTTAACTCCAAGACTTGGCTTAACTTGGATATGATTGGGATTTTGACATAGAGTTCGATTTTGAGATTCGTGCCATTGGCTCCCTTAGATGCCAATTCGAATTAGGTGTTAGGTAGCTTGTCTTTGCTATAAAGAGATGCCATTTTGGCCATTCTCTCATGGAGATTTTGAGCATGAACACTCTGCCAAAATATTATTGTAACATTTGTTTGATTCTTGAATAAAATAGTGACTTTGGAGGCCCATACAAGGCTCTTTGGGGTTGTCTTCACATTGCTTGGTGACATCTTTCTCACCTTATTCCTTATTTCAAGCTTTTCATTATTTAGTATATGTTCTATAATTGTTAGAAATGTACTATTCGGTTTGGCTTGTTTAATGTGTAAGGGTTTTGCAGGATTCATACAAGGTGGAGAACGACTTGGAGATCAAGTTACTCTTTGCCCGTCAATGGCTATGAGCACCTAATCAAATTTGTCTTGCAGGTTCCCAAAGCACTTTCTTATCTCAAGAGAAGAAACATTTTAAAGGAAACTCGTCTCTTCCTCCGTCAAGCAACAAAACTTCAATTTTTGGTTACCTTGGTTCTAAAGGGCTCCTTTCTTCAAGCCCATCTTCTTTGCCTTTGTTCTTGGTTTGCCCTTCTCTTCCCATTTGTTTTGCCTTACCTCTTCTCCATTCGTTTTTCTCTTTTCCAAAGACCTTCTCTCCCTTTCGTTTTGGCACCTTCTAAGCTTGCTTCTCCTCATCCACCTTCTCCCTTTCCATTCGTTTTTCCTATTCTTTTCCCATTTTTTCCCTACCATCCCTTCCTTTCGTCTAGCCTAGTTAGGGCTCTCTTCTCCTCGTTTTTTGGGTTTATTCATCATTGGCCTTCTCTCCCCTTCTCATCCATCTTGGAAGAGCCCTAAACACTACACACAAAACACAAAAAACAAGTTAGAGTTAGTGGTTAGTTTATTTGTTGTAGGTTGCATCTAGTCTCTTGAAGTATTCAAATCTCATAAAATAATTTCAAAGTTTTAATCTTAGATCTCTTTATTTGCATCTCATAGTAGTTAAATCTCATATTAGAAGTTTAGATCTTGCATTTGAAAAGTTTATTGAGCATATAGGGTAGTGAAATATTGCATGTAGCTTGCACTTGTTTGAATTTTCTTTCCTCATTCAAAAGATAGATTTTTTTTACACAAAAATATTTTAATTTTTTTTATGTTTTAGATCTCATTCCTAGCATCTTTTAGGCATATGTTGTTTGCTGGTCCGTTTTACATTTGTGCACTTTTTTGAAATAAAATCTCATGCACATAGCTTTTAAAAGTCTTTTTTATAAATCCTAGATCTAAGTAGTTTCAAGTTCTCTTTGATTTTCACTAACATCTAATGGGTGTTTGTTGAGATCTCTTTTGAGCTTGTGTAGGTTATTTTGAAAGAGAAGAAGTGCTTTGGGAGAACAAGACTCAAGGAAGATCAAAGATCAAACCAAAGAGAAGACTTAAACCAAGAAGACAAACCATACGCACTATCCTTTGTAAAATCCCTTAAGGGCTTCCAAGTTTGATCCTTTTTTTTAAATCTCAATTTCAAAGTCCTGACAAGGGTTTCACTCCCAAAGGCATTTGTACTCTCTTAATAAAAAGTTTGGTGGAGGAGTCCTCCACTTATTTGGGTCTTTCTTCCCCATTTGGGGAAGAGTGTTGTGCATGCCTAGTTTAGATCTCCTCTTTTCAAGTTCATAGATTAGTCTCTATTTTTGTACTTATATTATACTCCATTTCCAAGTTTTGACTAGAGTAAGCAAACTTTGGGATTGCATCCCAAAGGCCACATAGCTTTGTGGTAGCTTATCGTTCCCCATTAGCCTCCTTGCCGAAGTTTCAACTAGCTGGAATGTCTCAAGGACTAGTGTTTCTAGTGATTAACCTTGTTCGGAGGTAGATGCCACTTTTAGATTAGTACTATTTGGTAGAACACTAAGTTTATTGTCAGTTCATTTCAAGCATCTTGTTATAATCCTTCTATCATCTTTTTATTTTCAGTCATTTTAAAGCTTCATATTTGTTCTTAAAGTTACAACTGCTTCTATTTCATAAAAAGAACTAAAGTCTCTTGAACCTGGCCAAATCCAAGTCAAGAGCACTCTCTGCCGGAGAGCATTTAGTTGTTGCATTTCCTTTGCGGTAGGCATTTAGATTAATTAAAGTCTCTTGAACTTTGGTCTTAAGACTAAGTCAAGAGTGCTCTCTGTTGGAGAGTTGAATTGTGCTTTAATACTAAAACATTCCAACTCACACCCCTTCATAATTAATTTATCTTGGTCGATTATCCAACACCCGTATGCTCTGCTAACCTGAAAGGGTTGGGCTAGTACTAAAAAAGGTGTTGGATTTGCTAATCTCACAAGTGATAACCTAATAAAACTTACCCGAACCAACGAATCGGCGTTGCTTTTAGAGATTTACTGAGGAAGTTTCCTGAAATAGGTGGTGCCGAAATCCCACTGTCAGACTCAAGGGTGGTCAAGCCAATTGAACACTTACCCTTTTGCAATCTGGGTGGCTTCAACCTATCATGTAAGAGGTCACCAGTATTATTTCCGGACTTTTGATATCCTTGTTCTTAGCCTAATAATCAAGACCATTAAAATTTGTAATTTATCAAGATAATTTGCACAATGATCTCACGAACAGTACCTTTCAAGATCCACACATTCAGCATCACATCTTTATTGTTCTTTGACTCCATAAGGCATTGGTTATCTTAAATATTATATCTTAATCAGGACCATTTGTCCTTGTGTTTTTACTTCATCTTGTGGATGCATCATTTGAACTCCAAATCTTGAAAAGTACTGTCTTTTTTTATATCTTATTTAGCAACGTGGATTGTGTCTTATCTTGTTATCTTATTTATAATTTGGTCTCATCACAAAAACTCCTAAATAACACCCATCCGCATCATACCATACACTTAAAACATTAAAACATATTGATCCATAGTCAACTCTTTGTACGGACTACCCCCCTTGGCTTCGTTAGGAGTTAGCCTAAACAGAGTAGCTGGGATTTAGGTGATTGTACCTAGCTCATTGCTTGCCCCCAAGGCCACACCTCTCCCCAATTCCAATGAGGGAGACAGCTTTCGAAAGATTTCTGCTGCCGGTGTGCATTTCGGTGGACAACATGTTCCACTATATCGATTTGGACACACTCGCAAATGCTCGAGGCAAGTCTCTGCCTCCTCGGCAACGACGCCAAAAATGTTATCACAATTCTTGTAGCAACCCTAAACAGGTGATCCTATTTAGGATGGCAGAGAAGGTTGGTTGCTAAAGTTGTGACCCTCAAGGATCCTAGCCCCAAGGATGTTATGGTTGTCACACTGTTACATGGTACCAGTACCAGCACACCTTCAGATATGTGCCCAGGGGGAGAGGGTCATTTTTTATGGACCATGAGGGGTGTTATCCAACACTTTTTCAGGGGTGGTCATGGCTCGACTCTTTGTTCCTTCTCTTAGGATTACTATCGCTTAGTGGCATTGTTGATTGCCTCATTAAAGGGCTTATGGCCCTGATGTTGGTGTCTGGGGGTCCTAGGGGTGGATCACTGGATCACATGACCCCCCCACCTATTTCATTACTCCGGTGACATTTCTCTCAGTTGTGAGGCCTTTGCCTCTCTTCCAAGTCACCTCAGACACCCTCCTGGTCCCTCTACAACCCAACGCCCTCACTCCCTGGGCCTCTTCCACTAATGACGTCATCTCCTTCACCAGGTCGTACTGCTTGTTCTTGAGGGGCATTGAGGGATTATCATTACTGTTGGGGTTAGATGGGGTATGACATCTCCCCTTGCCTACTCCAGCCTTCAGTTCGTAGTAGTTTGCTCATTTTTAGCTATTTTAGTAATTTTTGGATAAACTCTAGGGAAAATACCCCAAGTTACCCACAGATTTGATTATTTTATATTATTTTATGTTATAATTTTAAGTTGACATGTCATAATTTTAAATTGACATTTTAAGGCATCTAAGCCTGGTTATTTTGTAAAAGTGAGTTTGAGAACATATAAATAAAGTCTCCTCACTTCATTTTCAAAACACAACTTATGGGATAAAATTCATTATGCTACTATTTTACCCTAGAAGGGCCTTATGAAGTGATGCGCACCTCTTGGAGGGATGATTTTTCTTGCTCTTGGATGAAGTTGGATGCTTTATTTGTCTTGCTAATGCTTTGTGGATGCTAGAATGGTTGGAATAATTCATGCTCAAGTAAGTCTTACATTTTAAGGTTTGCTTGATGAAAGGTAGGTAAATTTTGCATCTTGAATGATTGAATGGTAACCCTAGGGCTACATTCTCTTTGAATAGGGCTTTTGTCTGCCTTTCTATCCTCATTGCATAGTAAAAACGCTCCCAAGAGGAAGTTTTTACAAAGTTTGGCCTTGGAGCTCCAACTTTGCCCTAGTTTAGGCTCTTGAAACCAACCCTAGAGGTTGTTCCAAGAAGCCCTAACCTAGTGACAAGGAGAATTTAGCTCCAAGAGGAAGACTGGTCACCTTCCTCTAAGACTAGGGTTTGGGGTAACATCCATTAAAACGCTAAGTTTATCTATCTTTCTCTACATCAAACCCTAGTTTGTACATTTGTAATTATTATTTTAGGTTAATTTTTGCATTTTCATGTGTAAATCTACATTTTCATGGTAGAATTAGGGTTAGAATTGGGTTTGCAATTTTATGTTAAAAACCCTAGAAAATCAAAAACTTATTTTTTTCAATTTTTTGGCCTTCCTAAAATTTCAGCCCTCTCCTACAATTTCGCCCTACCTTCTTTAGCCCTTAAAACCCTAGGGAGAAATATTAGGAAGCCCTAAAAATTAAAAATATTAAAAAATTCCTAAAAACTCTAATTGTACATGTGTAACTATTATTGTTAGATCAATTTTGTATTTTTTTTGTAATTAGGTCTTATTTCTGATTTTTGTGCATAAAATTAAAAATTTCATAAAATAAAACCCTAAACACTAAATTCTAACACTTAAACCCTAGCTGCAGCCCTAAAATCAGCCCTAGCAACTTTCTTCTCCTTCCTCCATCCCTACCCTCTTCTCCCTCTCTTTCCTCCTTCACTCCTCTCTTTTTCCTTTCTCCTCCATTCCCCTTTTCCTTCTACCTTTCTCTCCATTCTTCCCCATACTTTCCTCCTCTCTTCTTTCCTTCTCCACCTCCCTCTTCTTCTCTTGTTCCCTCACCACCCTTCCACCTCATTGAGGGTTCAATCCTTATCTTTAGGGTTTCCTAAGCCCTTTTCCTTCCTCTACATGCTATCGACCTCCCTTATTGAGCCTTATTAAGGGTTTCCACGCACTTTTGCAGACCTTTTGTTCTGCTGCAACAAGTCTGCATAAATTTGCAGACCATCAACAACAGATATATTATTCCCCCCGAGCCTTATACCTGCATACACAAACAAGAAGTGAGGTTAATCATTGGTATTTACAAGTGCATTTGAATGTTGTGTTAGTGTTAATAAGGTCTGAAAATTGATCTTACATACAGTGAACTGATCTTACTTTGATGCATAACTATAGATGATTAAATTGGTGTAAGTGGATGATATCACTTTGATTTACTTGCATCTATCTTGGCATAACTACCATACTACTGGAAATATTACATACTGCTACAACTCTAATTTATTTATAATTTGATGTATGGAAGTTGGAAAGTGAAGTTAGTTTAAAGTGCATATGATAGTGTTCATATTTCAATTGTTCTTTTGACTACTTAGCAATTGTTGCATGTTGATATTGGTAACACTGTCATACTGCTGATATCTTCTCATATATACCTGAAACAAGTGTTATTTGCCAATGCTTAAAGTGGTTAAATATCAAATATTGGACTTATCGTGATCACTTGGGTATATTTCTTTGCACTCAAAGTTGATTGTCTTCACATTAAATTGGCCATCCTATCATTGATATCTATGTTTGCTTGATTATGTTGATACATGCTCTCATTTATGCACTAAATTTCTATTGGTGATCGTTGCCGCCTGGTTTCACACCTAGGAAACGCGGCAGAAGTCTTCAAGCCGCTGGTGTGGCCTTGGGGGCAAGCCAGAGTCAAGTGTTGTCACCTAAAACTCGACTCCTCCGTCTAGGCTTACTCCTAGCGAAGCCAAGGGGAGTGGACCCTACAAAGTAAAAATAAAACTAAGGTGTCTAATCTATGAAAGACAAAACAACTAATCTAGGAGTTGGAATATTTTTGTGAACCAAGATCAATGTACTATATATAAAGCAAATATCATTCATCACTTAACATCATCATAATTGTCATTTTAAAACATCCATCATCATTGAAATATAAATAAGTAGACCAATGTTGATAAATGGAGACAGAAAAGTGCTTGGAACTGAAAAAACAATGTTGTGCAATTGTTCTTTGTTAATTTTATTATTAATGTGGTAATGGATCTTTTTATTAAGGCTGGGGGATTCTCGATATACCAAAGGCACTAGGAATATGTCTGGAATTCAACCAAGTGGCTTCTCACTCAGACATGTGGGCTGGATCAGAGTCTCAGGGAGATGTTCAACACTATACTAAACAAGGGTATAGTCTAACAGTTTCCAAGAGGTCGCTACCCAGAGGTTCCCGCATCCTTTGAGAAATTTTCCCACCAAGGAAGAATAATCGATTGTGCCGGATTTTCACAAATAGGTGGTTTATTGGGGTTTGTTAGATCCTATTGCTAGTCACTTATCCCTTTCTGATGTGATCAGCATGTTCAGACTTCGCTACAGTGACCATAGAGCATACGGGGAAAAACCTTGGAAATTTTAAGTATTTTAGAACACAAATTTTACTTTTTTAAAGCCCCAAGGGTCTCTTTTCGGGCCAATACTCGGGAAACCCCTTATCCTGAAACCTTACTTCGAGAAAGCAAGGGAGTGTTTTGGATTTTAAAGAAGTGAAAAATTGTAAAAAAAGTTAGAAAACTATGTCCTGAGTGAACTCATGGCCCAACAATGGAACAGACCAACGAGGTTAATTTTAAGCCCTAGTTGATTTTATTTAATTGTCGAAAAGAAAAAACTAAACTAAAAAATCACACCACGAAAATGAGTCGACACAGTTCCCCCCCCGGGGAGATGGGGTGTGGGCGCTAGTTAGCCCACTTGCTCTCGTTAAATTTATGTTACAATGTAATAGAGAAGTGCCCCAGTCTT
Source organism: Larix kaempferi (assembly GCA_027924585.1). Taxonomy (NCBI): domain Eukaryota; kingdom Viridiplantae; phylum Streptophyta; class Pinopsida; order Pinales; family Pinaceae; genus Larix; species Larix kaempferi. The sequence continues at coordinate 2,808,643 of BSBM01000687.1, read as the reverse complement.
TTATAATGACTCGGTGGCTTACAATATTGGAAGGGAAAAGTATCCGGTTTTAGAAAATAAAGCTCTAGGTGCTCCGGATGGCCTGAATCTTCAAAATTTTGCCATCATTTCCTCCTACCTGTTCATCAATTGCTGCAAACCAGCAAGCAAACATTAGTAAAAGATGCCCAAAAACACTTTAAGAGTGTATTTTGGACACCTGCTAAAACCCCAAAAAAAATCTAAGTAAAAATGCAAAAAAAAAAAACTAAGTGAGACAAGCTGTGAGGCTTGTCTCCTTAGGATCTTTGCAAACTTAAGGAGCTGCAAATTTTAGCTCTTAAAATCAGCCAAGTAAAACTTTAAAATCAGTAAAACATACTACTTGTTCAAGCCTTTTGAAATATGCAAGTTTTTTTAACTTTGACAAGAAATATGTTTGTATTAGATCTAGATTAAATTTTAACTTTGAGAAATACTTAAGATCTAATAAATAAATCAGACCTACTTATGATATTGAAAGAAGAATGAGATCTGAGATATGCAAACCAAAGTAACCAAGAGAAATTTAGAAACTTTTGGTGACGAAAAGGAAGAAGAAGAAGCCTTGAACTTGGGCTATGGGGTCCTCAACAATGGGGATCAATGGAACTAGTTCTCCTTGAGTTAGTTCTAAAGACCAATGAATGCAAGCAAGCTCCACCAACTCTTTAGATTAGCAACCTGTAGACACAAAAGTCAACTCACACAAGCAAGATCAAATGCAACTAGTATAGACTAAAATAGAGAGTTAGATTCAGGTATTTAAACAAAAATAACATTGAAATCTGACTTCTCTATGATAACCAACAGCAAAAATAATTAGATCACACTACTTTTACCTTACTAAGATGAAAATCTCCTTCAAAAGCTAGTTTTGATCAACAAACAAACATGAGTAAAAATGTAAAGACACAGATTACCTCATATATAAAGCCAAAACATGATCATCCACATAACTCAGATCCACACAAAGATTTGCCTCCAAAGCCTTTATTCATTGATCAAATGCAAAATATTACAATAACTAGGAGCAGAGGTTCCACCTTCTCATGAGAAAACTTTGAGAGTGAACTTGCTTTTATAGAAAAACCACAAGGAGGGGGAGGACGAATTTGTGGAGTGAGTGGTGGAGAGATAGGGGCTGCAAACTCCACGTATTTGGCTGCCCAAACAGTAGCAAATCAGCTACATATCAACCCATGTGACAGCCCATGAAATGGGCTGCCACTTCCCCAATTCGTGGGGCCCCACTCTAGCAAATGCGCCCAAGCTAAGGGAGGAAAGCGCCTAGCTTCATGGGCATGTGATTCCTCAATTGTAGCTGCCCATAAACACTTACAAATCAGCCAAAATCACTCCTAAAACATAGCTCATTTAATTCTGACCTCAATCCCCCACAAATTGGGATTTAATTTTTTATGAGTTTTTTTATTTTTTTATTTTTCTCTCCATTTTTCACTTTTTTGGATTTTTAGTCATAAGTGAAAAATAAATGGGTCTAAGACTATAAAAAGTGGGTTTAGGGGTAAGGTGGGTGCTCTGAGTTAGAAAACGGGCACCCCCATGGCAAAACAGACCCCTAGACCACACTTTTACACCTTTTACAAAAATCTTAATTAAACCATTAAAAACTGGCTCAATTAAAAAAAAAAAAAAAAAAATTCGTCGAAAATTTAAAAAAAACTTGGGGGACCTAGCACATGTCCATACGACTCAAAATTAATGTCTAGCATGTTTATATACATTGACCCATGGACTTTGATAACCCCCTAAGGCTCATTAACCTCACTATGCATTCCAGCTTTGGAGGAGTAGGAGAAAAACTCAAAAATTATGTTATGCACGAATGCAAGACATAATTAATAAGTGAAAAAACTCCTTGGAATACCCGACTTAGTCAAAAAGTCCTAGGGAACCAAGTCCTTTACAGAAATAGCTTGCTAGTACATTTTATTACAAACCCCGCAGGGCATGGACATGTGGGAAAAATTAAAAAATGGGCCCTTAAAAAGGCCTACTGGACATCAGATCACTAAAAATGAACATGTAGCATGTTCAACTTTGCCTGCTCGCTTGATAATCCAACCAAGTACAACTTAGTTGGCAACAATGATTGCAATATCTATATCTCATGGTGACACTCATTGTTATGCTAATCCTTACTCATACTCTGAGTACATAGTTATATTGTATGTCTTCTTCATTCGCATAAAATATATTGGTTAAGGAACTAGTCACTGATTTTGTTGTCTAGAATGCATAGCTTTTAAGCATTTTTGCATAATCATTGAAGGGCTCTCCCCTTGGAGGTTCCGACTCTCTGAAGCAGTTGGAGAAGTGGCTAAGGTGACAGTGGTCACTTACTCCATACAATTGTTCATCGGATACTAGCCCTGCGAGTTCATCCGGTAACACACACCAAGTAGGATTCTTGTCGCTTTAAGCTATCTAGTCCACTGGCTAGTGAACTAAAATGACTATGGGGGAGACCCAAATCTAACCTAGAGGGCTAGACTAACAACAGGTACCAAAACTAGATATGGAATTGAATGTGAAATACCCTGTATATGACACCTTGGATCCAGAGATGATATGAAGTTAGGTATAGGAGATCTAGGATTGGTAGGGTTAGGGAAAATGGATCACAAGTCGTTTCCCCATTTAATTTAGAAGCGTGAAGTGTGCAATGGGGGAAAGACATGGATAGTAAATTAGATGCCCATTAACCAAAATGTACTTGCTATCCTCGAGAGATGATTAGATTGAGGCATGGAAGCAAGATTCAAAGTATTTTGAGCAAAGATGGTTTTAAAATCCAAGGGAGAAAGAGAAAGATCAGTGCTTGTTCATTGGAAAAATGGAATCAAAGGTGGATAATGAGCTTTAATATTCCAAAACAAAGATACCACCAAAGACTAAAACGATTTAGGCCTCAAACCTATTGAAAAAAAAGGGAAATGCTTTGATACAATTTCAATTCACTAAATGAAGATTACCCCAAATCGTTAAAGATATGCAATGTGAAGTTAAATTGTCAAGACGTTAATGCTTAGAAGTTAGGACTGAAATCGTTTCTTTTATAATCTGATCTATGACTAACTTGACTTACTCACAAATGAGTACAACAAAATGACAATTCGCCAAACTGATTAACCAGACTTGCTTGAGGTGATCCGAAATAGATCAAAAGGCTAAACTGTTAAAAATTCAAAATTGATAGCAGTAGTAGACTCTAAATTTCAAAAAATGCAGAGATAGCTAACTATAGATGAAAATTAGAACAACATGCAACCACAAGAACACAGCTGTTTACCCTGGGGAAAACCTTTTAAAGTATAAAAACCCCAGCAAAAATATCTTCCTTAAATATGAGATGTCTGAGTTTTACAACAACAGGCTAAACAAGCCTTTCCAACAATTAGAATTGTTTTATTTACAAAGAAGAACCCTGTTGAAACTGTAGCTGAAGCAGTTTCAACCTTGTTTGACCAATCCTGCACCTGTCACTGTTCACTGATGTCTGATGTAGTCTTTTCAGGGCTATAGTGACTTGTAGATTATGTTGTAATGGCTGCCAAAAGGTTAGGGACAGACCCTCAGCTGTATTGAACCAAGAACCAGCAATAGAACCCAGTAGTAACAGTAATATGGTGATAAACCAGCAGTAAACTCAGCAGTAGAATACACCAGCAGTAAACCCAGCAGTAGAATACACCAGCAGTAAACCCAGCAGTCGAAGACACTAGCATTAAGAAATCACCCTTGACAGGGGCTGAATATGCACAGCAGTAAGTATATTTAACCCAGCATTCAATGAAGAGAACCCAGACATCAAATGACACCATTGTACTGTCTTCTTAACACCACTGAACTGTCTTATTGGTACCACCGAACTGTTCTCAGAGCTGTCTTTTAAAGCATACGAAATTTTCTTGTTTGAATGATGAGTTTTCACCTTTTATTTATAGTGGAATAAATTCCACTTTTATTGGGGCCAACCTGTCCTCTTATTTCAGCCATTAAAAATTAATTTAATCATTGAGCCGACTTGCATCTTTTGCCATTAAATTTTTATTTTAACCATTGAGGCCAACCTTTCAATAAATATATATATAACATATATATTTTAATTTCTTTATATGATTCATCTTTTTAATTTTGTCTTCCCTCCAAAAATGAGTTGACCAATAAATAAATAAATACATTTTTTTTTTTTTTTCTTTTAGCTGGTGGGTTCATGGACCAAGTCAAGTGGTGCTTGGGTTCTATAATAAATCATCCAGGTGTTCTTCAGGGTCTTCATGTCCACTCCAAGTACATCATCATAGGAAGATATTTAATTGCTTTACTTCACCCATCTGTGGTCAACAAGTCCAAGTGGAGAAGTACACCACTTGCCCAGACCCGGTCTGGGGCTTACAGTGAAATCCTGGTAACTAACCAGGTACCTCCATTCTCCCAGAGAATGGCTCTCAGCCCTAGGCTGAGCTTCCAGTCCCAGACTGGATCAATATCCTGGTAACTGACCAGGTGCCTCCATTCTCCCAGAGAATGGCACTCAGCCCCAGGCTGAGTTCCCAGTCCCAGACTGGGTCAATATCCTGGTAACTGACCAGGTGCCTCCATTCTCCCAAAGAATGGCTCTCAGCCCCAGGCTGAGCTCCCAGTCCCAGACTGGGTCAATATCCTGGTAACTGACCAGGTGCCTCCATTCTCCCAGAGAATGGCACTCGATGCTGCTCAGGAAAAATCAACATAAACGTCAAGGGATTAGGCAAATCGATTTACTTATATAACTCAACGAAATTGTTAAATAAGTCGTTTTATGCCCAAAACGTGGCTTAGACCCATTCATTGTGTTTTTAATGATGACGCAAGAGGCAAATGACTGCAGATACGATTTGAATGAAGTCATTTTTTACTACAAATGTGGCCCAAACTCAGTCACTCGATTTTCTAAGAAATACGACCCTTTCAAGGAGAAATCGATCCACAACTTTTGCACTACAAAGGGAAATTATACAGTGAAAATATTAAACCCTAATGTGACATGTGTTGGATAGGTAGACACTAGGGGAAGGAGGTGTCTCACAGATGGATAAAGTGCTTAAAAGGCTCCTCTAGACTCTAACAAGCGTCCTTTTATAACACTGCTTGCCTTTCATTGCAAGACTTCATAAATTACTTGTTGTTCATCGCAAGTCTTGACTTTCATTAGGCTTTTTTTTTATTTGATATCCTTGCATCCTTTTAGATAGAATGTTTAAGCGAGTCGATGCATCTGATAACTTTGTATTTAAAAATACATTTGCTTTTTCTTTTCATTTCATAGCCTGACATTTTGGCTTTTTTATTCATGGCTTGACATTTTGGCCTTTGCATCCTTTTAGATATAGCATTTATGCGAGCCGATGCTTTTGATTTCATAAGATGAGGAATACTTGCTTCGAGACTATTAGAGACACCTCCAGCGACATATACAATCCTAAACTCTACTCAGACATCCGGGGTAACGGACCAGAAAGAGATCGACAGGGCAGAGAGCATAGTCACACACTTTAGAGCCGAGACACAAATAAACATGGGGGCGTATCCAAACATAGAGGTCACAAAGGGGGGAAGTCTTCAAATTCACAAGTCTTATCCAAGACAAGGGATTTGTTTCGAACATGGAATCACAGATGGACGGAGGATAGGTGATAATTGTGCCAAGAGTAATGAAAAATGATCTAAGTTGTATAAAGGCTAACCCTACCTATGAGCATATAGCAAGGACTTAACACTTAGACCATTTAACCTATTCAGTTATCAATCTACTTAATCATCCAAATAAAAGATCACCAATATCAACACTACATATACCTTGTCACATCTACTAATACAAGTAAGAAAGACAATGAATGCAAACCTCATGCCATATACCTGCTCAGTCTCCTGCATCTGAATCTGCAATCACTCTGACAATCTGGATGGCAAGGAAGAAACAAACAACAGCTGGCTGCTCTGCTAAAGTGAACCAAGGCATGAACAAGAATCCCTCAGGATGTCATGAAGAGGGCTCAGTAGTGACAAAGGTAATACTGATAGTATTGCTCCAAGTAGTCTAGCTGCCTCTGTATGTATCAACTGATGATCATCATGTGGCATGAAATCTCATTTCTCTGTGAAGGACTGGCTCTGGGCTGTGACAACTGCTCTGGAAATGGTAGTAGCTCCCAGCTACTATAAATGTGATAAAAAGACCTCTAACCAATGATCTATGGTGAAGCCACGGATCTCATCTCAGGAATCTCTGATCAAAATCACCCCTGCTGTAAAAGGTGTAACACTTGGTATTTGTATTAGTGCACAAACCATTTTATGATTTGTGATCTTTTGTATATGGTCTCGTTGCCAGTATGATGGATGATCACCAATTACCCCTAAAGTCTGAGTAAGTTGCACTGCATGCCAACCATTCCCTTTTTATATAAGTGTACATGTATATGAACTTGTGATAACAAGACCTCTGACCAATGATCTATGGTGAAGCCACAGATCTCATCTCAGGGATCTCTGATCAAAATCACCCCTGCTGTAAAAGGTGTAACACTTGTTATTTGTATTAGTGCACAAACCATTTTATGATTTGTGATCTTTTGTATATGGTCTCGTTGCCAGTATGACAGATGATCACCAATTACCCCTAAAGTCTGAGTAAGTTGCACTGCATGCCAACCATTCCCTTTTTATATAAGTGTACATGTATATGAACTTGTGGTTTCAGTGTGCCAATGAGACCATTCCATAACATTATTCCCTGCAACAAATTCCTTGAGTGAGTAATATGATTTTGGTTTTCATCGAGCTAGTGACTAAACTTGCTTTAAAATTTAATTCCATTCTTTAATTTCAATGATTATGTTATGTGATAGCTCCTGTGCGTGATTTAAATTATTTTAGTGCTTATTAAACTTAACCTTGTGCAGGTGTTGAAGCAAAATATAGACCTAGAATTAAGTTCACGAATATCAAGTTGTGCAGGTTAGAGACTATCCATGAAACCAATAGTAGAAATGATGGTGAGCAGTATAATTTATTCATTTGCATAGTATTTTACAGCGAGGATTATCCAGTTATTTAAAGGTCTCATTTTTGCAACAAATTAAAGGAAATGCTGCTTTTGGCTTATATTCCATACGAAAGGAATCTTGTGTGATTCAACTCAGTTTTGGGAACAAAGGAATATGGGGAATGCTAAATTAGTATATAGTAGTGGCTATTAGGAGGCCTCTTGCTCACTTCCAAGATGAGAGAATTTTATCAGATCTCACTATGCATGTTTGTGTGATGCAGAGATAACAGCAGAAAAGCTTGAGTGGGGAAATCATGATCAAGTCTCGGAGATTCTGAAGCAGTTTCCAGAGGGCTTTGATCTTATTATCGGGGCTGACATTTATATCCATCATCTTTCTTTGTCTTTGGACATTTTGATTCATAATTGGAAAGTAGTCATATGTGAGAATTCACTAGCATTTTTATTTTCCTGTTTTCATCCTTTATATAAATATGAGCTTGACAGGACCCTTAACTAAATGCACGCTTTCAACAATGTAGCATTCCCCTGCTTTTTGAGACCGTCGAGCAGCTTTTAAGATTTGGTGACAAACGTTGTGGCAAATTTGTGCTTGCTTATGTCTCTCGGGCTAAGAGGTAGGTAAAATTAGTGGCAGAGCATTGCTACTACACTTATTTGTAACTGGTGGGTTGTCTTTATTCGGCATGGTGAAATCTTTAAAATGTTTTAATTCTTCCTGCAGACACAAGTTTGGTTGCATCTTGATTCTTGATATTATTGTGTAATGGATAAACTTTCATTTGTTACTTGTAAATTGTAATATAGATCTTATACTAAATGCAAGCACTATTAATCTATGTGGCATTGATGTGGAAATTTCATGCACTTGGGCAATTAATTCAAAACTGAAATTTCACCTTCTTCCTAAAAGGTTTCTCAGATCTCAGCCCTAGAATTTTCAGCCTTTAGGACTGCTATAAATTAGTATATAAAAACCAGTGGAAAGATGACAATAAATCACTTCCAAACAGCCATAAACTTCCCAGCAATCCAAGGAGAAAAGATACCAAACAATTAAATATGTTTCAACCCCTCCTAGGGCAACTTTCAGCCAATAACCAGATCAGAAAATGTACTTTTAAGAGAAGTAAATGCAGCCCCTTATATTCTTCCTTTAGATGTTAAATCACTTAACAATTTTCTCTTTTACTTATGTAAATCAGCGAAACATAGATCACTGTAAGTAGCAAAGCATAAAGAATATATAGCTGGAAATTCAAATCTACAAATGTCATAAGATATAGACAGCTGAAACTTCATATATATGCTCATGATAATGTACAAATACATATGATAGCCTTCTCTCAAGACTAGTGCAAAAATCCAACCATCCAGAAAGCCCTAGCTAGGGTAAATCCTCAAACCCTAGCTCAACCAAGAAGATCCAAGTGCACAAATCTGTCCAACACTAACTCCAAGGCAAGACATCCTCCTCTTCTTCTTCTTCACAAATCCATTATAGGGTTTTCTCTCAAAACCATAATTTCCAACCTCCAAGTGTAAAACCCTAACTCTAGAACTCCAAGATACACAAGAAGACTAAGAAACCCTAGTGCCTCGAGAGAGAGAGATAACAAGTACACGTGAAGATCCAAGAGAGAGAGAAATCCAAGATCATCACCAACGTCTCCTCTAGAAGAGAAAACTCCAAATGAATGTGTGCCCTCTAGACTTCGTAACTCCACCTAGGGTTCAAGAGGAAGCCCTAACGACTTCCTCCAAGAATCTAAGTACAAATGATGATGTTTATGAAAGGACTTTCGCCTTCCTCTATTTATATGAGGTTTAAGGGAGGCCATACTATTTGGGCCTAAGCCCTTACAAGTAACCTACATGAGCCCTTGTAAGCCACACAAGTGAGACGTCCACTCAAGAGTACAAGTGTCATGCTCCAATGGTGATGCCATGCACAATAATGACTCCAAGGTGATGTAGCTATGCAAGGAATGTAAATATTTGATTAACCTCATCTGGGGACCCCCTGCCTCTATAAATAATCTCACCGATGAATTAGGTTTGCCAAAACCCTAATTCTCGGTGCATGCAAAAGTCACTTTTGCATGCAATCACTGATCGCTAACAGGTCATGCAAAACTCATGCATGCAAAGGTCAATCTCCCCGAAAGTTCCGCATGCAGCCCCCACTGGACTCATGCCACTGAGTAGAGTGCATCTCACCCTCTACTCCATCTTGATGCCTATGTAGCTAATGTACCTCCATGTAAGGCATCTGAACCATGGAGAACATCCCAAAGTTACCACAATCTAACACTCCATCTTAAAGAGGGAAGTCCTAACACTGATGCCTGGATCCATCAAGTCCACTGCTGCTGACACTGATCTAATTGATCTACCTGTCACTGCTCTCTGACCTGACGAACTTTGATCAATCTCCATAAGTGTGGCTTCAGAAGAATCCCTCCTGTCAACCACTGTTGACTCTGCCACTGCACTCTGACTCAGACTCCCTCTAAGTCTCTACTGGTGTAACCAGTCCTGAAGACTGCTGTCAAGTGGATCTACTGCTCTGTAGATCATCTGCCTATGAACCGGAATTGACTCAGCTCTATAAGTCAACTCCCTCTGTCTCTGAACTGACTTAGCTCTCTCCTGAGCCAAGTCCATCTCAACCATGTCGTACCAGCTCAATCTCTGACTGGTGCCTCTATGAGAAACATGCTCATCCATCTGATATGAACCTAAGGGCTCAATCTCCTGAGACTCATCACTATCAAGAGCATCACGCTCATCCATCTGAACTCCAGAATCACTCCCCTGATCCTCATCATGGTGAGCATCACGCCCACCCATCTGATAACTAGGCTCACTCCTTATGGCCTCATCTCTGCTACGAGCATCTCGCTCATCATCTCCCTGTGACTCTAAGGAGGATGCACTCAACCATCCTGATGTGCCCGAGGTAGGATGTCCATGAACCAAGTACTCACCATCAATCCTGTGACCCAACAAGACTGGGTCTACTCCTCTAGGGTAGGTGAATATTTGATCTCACTGAAACACTACTGAACAACCATCAGCTGCGAAAGCTGCCACTGAGAGGATACTCCCTCTCAATCCTAGAACAAAGAGCACTCCTAAAACCTCCAGGAGCTCCCCACGGTCAAGCAGAAACCTCACTCTACCCACTCCAGTGACCAAGTGGTCAACCACCTACACATCCCGAGCCAACTGCAAGGGTGTGTGCTATAAGATAAGGAATGCATCTCGCACTCCTGTCATGTGATTGTTGAGCATGCAGTCCACCCTCCAACTCTGATCAACCAGAGCCTCTGGTAGACTACTATCATGTCCTGACTGAACTGAGGCTAATGAGAACTCCTTCTCAAACCGAGAAGTAAACTCATCAACCTCCTCCACTGCTGCCAACTGCTCATCCTCAATCAACCATCTCTCAGTCTTCATGTGCATGCATATCTCATGCACATGCAACATGCATATCTCATGCACATCCCTGTACTGACACTCCCTCTCAACGAGGAAGGTACTGCTGGAAAAGCATCCACCAGGGTCAAACACATCATATGCTGCTACAGCTACTCCCTCTGAACTGGAAGACTTTCTGGCTGCATCTGCTGCACTCTGATATGCAAATCTGCACTCCTCCTCTATCAATGTCATCTTGAGAGAAGCATCATGCTCTCCCTCTGTCACTGATACTGAAACTGCATCCAAGGTCTCCCTGGACCCACATACAAGCTTTCCCATCAACCTGTACTCTACTCTCAAGCTAGTGGCCATAACTCCACAAAACTGAAATACTGTAACCCACAGTGAAACAAGAATCTCTCTTGATCACAGATCTGGCAGATCTATCTCAGATCTAACCTCTGAACTCACAGATCTGGTATCTATCCTAACAGATCTGATGTCTGCACTCACAGATCTGAACTCTGCTCTTCAGATCTGGACTCTGCTCTCACAAATCTGAACACTATGCTTCAGATCTGATATATCTGCCACAGATTTGGACTATGCTCATGTCAGATCTGAAAGATCTATCTCAGATCTCACCTCCAAACTCATAGATCTGATAGATCTAACCTCTACAACCTCAGATCTGAGCTGTGCTCTTTAGATCTAGTAGATCTGGTCTCTATTTTCACTGATCTACTAGATCTATCTCAGATCTAGTCTCCAACACCACAGATCTGATAGATCTGACCTCTATAACCTCAGATCTAAACCGTGCTGCTCAGATCTGGTAGATCTGGTCTCTATCATCACTGATCTCTGTGTGACTGCCCTCTTAGACCCTTACCAGGGCTCTGATACCATGTAAATATTTGATTCAGAGATCACTACTCCCTCTGAATCGCCCTGAGATCTCAAGCGGCATGAGTCTCGATATCAATATATGCTCATAAAAATATAGACTCAAACAACTAGATCTGCATTTACCAATTGAAATATAAATGCAATCACACACATAAACAACAGATGTACCCTGGAACCCTTTCAGGAAAAACCCGCTAACTGTGGGGCTATCTTCTCTCTCGAGCCCAGAGCATATAGATATAAATGACAATACAATACAGGATTACCTCATCAGGTAATTCAATCCTCTCTGAAACAGGAAAGACTCTAGATTTGCATGCATCCAACTGATGCATGCATTGAAAGAGCAAGCCCTAACTGCCAAACTGGATCTAAGTGCTATGAAGATGCCTCTGACTGATCTTCCCTCTCTGTATCTAATTGCTCTGATATGCTCGCTCTGAAGACTTCCCTTTGATGAATTCAGCCTCCTCTGCATGCACAAGTGCGTCCTCTCCTCTGGATGTCAAATGCTCGTACTGGTCCGGATCTCAGCAGACCTGAGCTCTGATCATCCCTAACCTTCCTCCAATGCTGAGGCAAGGCTATCCTGGAAGTCTCAGACTCCGAATCAGTCAATCCAACTCAAAACAAGCTTCTCCCTCCTTGGGAAATGCGCCCTCCTCCAAGAGAACTCGGCCTCCTCCAAACTGATCAGAAATCACATCGATGAGCTATCTCATCTCACAGTAATGGGTGACTAGCAACTCTAGAACGGAAGGTCACTGATCTAGCTCAGATCAAACCTTCCTAGCTCCTGCAGCAGCTCCTCTCTCTCTCAGAAAGTCGCCCTGCATGTACAGCTACGCCCTCCTCACTCTAGCAGTATCTCTCTCTGACAATGCAACTGAGTAACCTCATCTGAGGACCCCCTGCCTCTATAAATAATCTCACCGATGAATTAGTTTTTCCAAAACCCTAATTCTCAGTGCATGCAAAAGTCACTTTTGCATGCAATCATTGATCGCTGACAGGTCATGCAAAACTCATGCATGCAAAGGTCAACCTCCCCAGAAGTTCCGCATGCAACCCCCACTGGACTCATGCCACTGAGTAGAGTGCATCTCACCCTGTACTCCATCCTGATGCCTATGTAGCTAATGGACCTCCATGTAAGGCATCCGAACCATGGAGGACATCCCGAAGTTACCACAATATAACAAGGAAATTCCACACCTATGTTGCGTGGGAGCGCCCCCTACCCCCTCGCTCCCGCTCCCACTCCCGAAGCTCGCTTCCTTCGGAAGCTCGCTCCCGAAACGCTCGCAATTTTGGGAGCACACTCCCATGGCTCCCGAGGTGCCTCCCTACCTCTCCTATACTAAAAGCTCCTTTACTAGGTTGATTATCTTATGACAATGTTATGGTACCTCCCTTCTTTGCCAAGCTCCTATAAAAGTTGTTATGGTTGATCATTTGATGATAATGTTATAAGTTATAACTACTAGATGATTGATGTTATATGGTTTAATCGATGTTTTCTATAACTAATTGAACATCCTACATGTTTTTTAAATATAAATCCATCAAAATTTATTAAACTATATACTATATAAAAAATGCTCCCAAAATGGGAGCTTTTGAAAATTTCACTTTTCGCTTCGCTCCCACTCCACGCTCCCAACAGCATAGGTCCACACCACTCCATAAAACGAGCCTCCATGGACTGCATCTATCATCCAAAGCAAAGTACTCCACTAGGTCAGCTACCCCTTGCAAGAACATTGTTGAAGCCCTAGACATCCCCAAGCCATCTCCAATCCTATGAACAAGAAACCAAGCTGCCACATGCCAACTAAGGCTTGAATACCTTCTTTATGATGCAAAATGCTCTACATCCCCTAAAAGGTGCTGTCCAAGTAAGTGGCTCCTCGATGAGGCCTCAATGAAGGGCGTCCACCAAACTACAAGAAGATTCCCAACCCCTAAGGGAAGAAATCCAAGGAAACACCATCCTAAGGTCAAATATCCATTGAGCAAGCTATTTTAACTATGCATATCCATCATGGACCATCTCTCATGCTACAATCCATCTTGGACCATCTAGGGGCTAGTCTTAAACCATGTACCCCAAATCTCATGGAGCACTCCCAAACATGGTGTAAACACTTGTAGAGTAACCTGAAAGTCCAACAATTGATATATGCAAATGTAGAGAATGGAAACTTTGTGGAGGAATGCATGTGGTTATGGTTCAGTAAGAAAGAGCTAAAATAATTTTGAGTTTTGCCTTGTTTGGAGGTATTGACTTGCAAGAAACTCTTAGATTTTGAATATAAGTACCTACCTCCTTTCCAAGTTTTCTTGCAAGTTAGAACTTTGATTACTTCTTTCATGTAAAGGGATTGTTAAGCAAGAAGTTCCTCAACAATTGAGTGATTTGGTTGTTGATAGGTCATATCACTGGGCTTTTTTGATGGAGCCAGGCAGGGGCTAAACAATTACAGTAGCATTGGTGGAATTTCAAACATATCAATTGAGCATAAAGTTAGGTTTAAAGTAGGTCTGGGGGTTTGGTCTAATAATTTTGCTGAGTTCATGCCCTTAAGGATCCTTCTTAATTGTGTTCTTTACAGTAATATTAGACAAGTTCAGACCTCTGGCGACTCTTTACTTATGATAAAACGGATGCTAGGCCAGGTATAGGTGCATAGTATTTAGCTTAGGGCCTTGTCTTTGATGCATGACTCCTCCCTTGAGCCTAGATGGAACTTCCTATTACCCCCCATATGGCAATCTTGGGTAATGAATATAATAAATCATATTCTTATCATTAATGCCTATCTAATCATGATGAAAACTATACAAGTAAACTATGTATATACTAATATACCATTTTAAACAGGCTAGGCATTATTGTGATCAAGATGGATCCCACCCTTATTAGTTCATGTATGCAATGCATTCTAACTCAATACATCACCCTAAGACAATACAATCTAGGCATCGATGTGATCAAGATGGATCCCACCCTTATGAGTTCATGTACACGATGTATTCTAACTCAATACATCACCCTAAGGCAATATGCAAATATGCTTCATGATGATAAATATGAGAGCAACGAACTTTGACATGAAAAGACTTGGTACCATGATAACCTACCATAAAACCATGGACATGGATAATGCAGTGAAAATATACTGTATCAGTTGCTTGATAGGTCTTTGGTTGATTAAATTTTTACAGTCCCACACTTGGGAAAGAGATTACAAGATGTAGAGCACTTAACCGAGAACTTTTTTCTAGTCCCTCTCCTAGCTCCAAGTCATTTCTTTTATCTACTAATTATACATAAATGCATAGACAAAGGTTAACGCCCACAAGTAATGCAGGTCTATGGTCAATTGGTTTCCTAATTGGAACGTTATATATCCATGCTATTGTAAATGCAGGATTGCTATTATAAATGTTTATATTATAGGTTAAATAATTGAAATATGTAGGCCACAAATTTTAGATTGATAATTATTGTTTTGTATGTCAATACTATACCATAATCAATTATATGAGGTTCATAGATCCATACTTATCTATAATTATGAGGTGTAGAGTTTTATAAGCAAAGGAATATGCTGTGGAATTTCATGCTTGCAGGAACAAACCACAATATATGATGACATTGACCACAAATCCATACAATCACTCCAACAACAGTAATATCAACTTCTTTCCAATGAAGTTGTAGCAATAATTACAAACTCTAGGGAAATAAATGAAGGTTGTAGGTGAATAGAAGCAGGAAATTGCTAAGTGTTGTCATTTTGGTGTTTAAAAAGGGGTTGGATGTACACATGTTAAGCTCATGCATGGCTGCAACTTGCTGACCATATGCAAGGGCCAACCCTTTGGGCCACTGCAGGTCCAATCATATGCCTCTGTGCATTGTACAGTTCTGAGGCTATGGCATTGTACACTCTGAAAATGGCTTGATAATTGGTAACTTCACTAGTTAATAAGCATTGCCAATAGAAGTAGGCAGCCCACCATACTATAATTGCAAGGCATGGTTTATTTAATGCAGGAATATGCGAGCTGTCATCTTAATTGCTGCAAAAATGCAACTTGTTATTGTAAATGCAGTCAGTGGTCCTAAGAAATTCAGGTCACCATAGTTAAGATAATTTATGGTCCAAGCTAACTATATGCTCAGGGTATATCTGTTGTGGATATGACTTGCTTTCAAGCATGCAAATGGAGTAGGAAGGGCATTTTTTTTTTGTGGGGCGGGGGGAGAGGTGTGTGGGATTCAGCCACACATCCCTATTACTGACGTTCTCAAACTCAGGATTATGGATTGATTGACCTTGATCGTCTATATATTATCGAGTTGAAAGGCCTCATCCTAGAGGCAGATGTCTTCAAAATGAATATGGGGATGCTCAGACCATTTTGGAGAGACTAGAGGTGGAGGATTTGATGTACTCTTCAATTGGATGCTTCCCAACGACTGTTCGATATTGCATCAACGACATCCATTATCCTTGGTTTGTTAATTTTATCTCTGAGCTTAACTCTGATTAACTACTTTCAATACAATTCCCAAATACATACACAGAAAGAAATCTCAGATCTGATTGCATAAGCAGCAATACATAAGCGCATTAACTTGTCAAACATGCGCTGCAGAATTGGAAACCAAATGCACAATTTAACACAATGATTTACCCTAGAAATCCCAATGGGGAAAACCAACAACTAGGGCTTTCTTCAATCTCGAGCCAGAGAGAATTATGGAATGTTTTAAAATCAGAAATTTATACAAGTAGAGAAACCTGGTGGGACAAGCCCAAGATCTATAACAGCTGCAACTGCTACTCTAAGGAATGCGCGCTCTGCTCTCCTCTATGTGAAATGTCTGATGGACTGCCTCTGCCAATCTATGGAAGAAGTAACTGCCTCTCTCTCTCTGAAGGAGTGCGCCCTCCACCTCTACTATCCTCCAACAATAGAAGTGCGCCCTCAGTTTGCTCTGCTCTAAAGAAGAATCCACCTCTGTCTCAAAAGTCCACCCTTTGCCTGGAAGTGCACCCCCTCAGTCTCTGAAGTGCGCCCCTCTCTTTGTCTCAGTCAATCTTTGATGAGACTGTTACCTCCAAGTTGCACTTGGATGAACTATTCAGCTGAGCCGAGGAAGAAATGAGCAAGTCATTTGTTAATTATCAAAAGTGTAGAAGTTCAGAAGTCCTTACAGGCCATTTTGACCATTTTAAAAAAAAAATTGTATGTTCATTCCCCGTGGAGAAATTGTAATAAGTTGATGTAGCATGATGTCTGTATTAAAAGACTTGGCTTTCCTATGACTGAGACATCAATGCGGTACTCCAAAGTGTTTTTTCCTTGTCAATTAGATGTTGTTTTTTAGCAACATATAATTTTCGAGTTTTCACTCACACTTCCAACACTGGAGTATTCGCCTTGGTGGTTAGGCCTTAGGAAGTTATTAAAGTCTAGGTGTCTATGTATATTACCATGCTAGTCAATATTTTCAAGTCTGATGAATATGCACTAGGTCCCCCTAGGTTTATTTTAATTTTCCGCAAATAAAAAATTTTCTTGTAAAGCGGGTTAATTTTTTAATGTTTTTAATGTAAAAAATAAAAAAAGTCATAAAAAAGTGGTCGGGAGGTTAAGGTTTTCTTTTTCTTTTCTTTTGATTTGTTGGATTTGTATTTTTCTTGGTCCTTCTTGATTTCTTTAGGATTTGGTACAAATTTTCTTTTTCACCAACTTCTAGTACAAGTAGTCTTGGATTGGGAGCTTGTCTTCAAATGCCCTTATTAAGACATTATAGGGGAAAGAACTTGTTTCAAATCTAAGGGGAAACATTGCTCATTGGTAGCTTTTCCTATATATTGGCATCCGACCATGGGGATCTACCCAAAAGCGTCCTATACCGAGGATTCACTACAACACAAGTGGGCTCAAGACACTAGGCAAACACGAAGGTATTGTTATCACCTAGATTATAGCTGCGGCTAAAAGGGATCCTATTCAAGACGATATAGGGAAGGCAGCTAAACCAAGTGACACCTCAGGGGCCTCGTGCACTGCTGATGAAGTAGTTGTCACACCAAACAGGCTCTTGTCACTTTAGATCAAGCTAAAAGAAAGACCAAGGGGGAGACCCTAGATAGTCTAGGGAGACTAACTTGAAAGACAAGATACACTAATGAGGATAAATGATTGAGATGTACAAGTGATATCTTGACTTAGTATCTTAGATGTATGAGGTGTTATTGGGATAGGTTGTTAAGAAACATGGTGAGAGGCTTTTATAATTAATAATGTTTCAGCCAATTTTATTTACCCCAATAATTTGATTACAAACCAGATCTAAGATAAACTAGGTGCTAAAGCAGGATTATCCATTTCACTCAACCTGAGGTTAAGCAGTTGAAATAGTGAAGGGTTATGAATTGGCGCTAAAGAATATTATCATGCAGATAGTAACTACCACTAAAGGGATCCTATCCAGGACGGTAGAGGTGGGCAGCTAAACCAGTGACACTTGCAAGGGCCTCGTTCACCGTTTGATTAAGGGTTGTCACACCAAACGGGCTCTTGTCACTTTAGATCGAGTGAAGGAAAGATCAAGGAGGAGACCCTAGCCAGCCAATGAGGGCTAGCAAACCTACTCAAGGCACTCTAAATGGTATGAGATGGAAGAGAGAGTGAGATCCCGAGTAGATAAGTCTAGATCTAGGAACATATGTGGTTTAAGCTAAGTATCATGGGTACCCGTACCCGAGGGTAGGGTACACGACTGTATCGGATACCCACACCCACGTACCAAATACCCCGTACCCACATACCCTACCGCACCCTACTGTACCCGAAACTTGGTCGAAGTACCCAAGATGTTTCTCACGGATTCAGGGGACGTTGATTGCATAGGGGACAGAGTAACCCTGTTTTGGGGATGCTTGGTGATGCCCAGGGACCAATTTTGTACAGGCTACCCCTGTTTTGGGGATGCCTAGGGACCAGTTTGGTATGAACCCAGCCATTTTGTACAAGTGACAGTAAAGTCAGTGATATTAAATGGTAATATTAAATTCTTAAAGTAAAGGTTAAATTTTTAACATTACCATTAATTGTTTTAGGATGTTTGAGTGGTTCCAACCTCATTGGACTTCATATGCAAAAAGTAGAATTTTAGATCCCGCTCAAAATTCAACAAACTTAACAATTTTCAGGATTTCAGGATTGCAACATTTCCATTGGATTTTATCATGTATGAGGGTATGGGATTGGCATTTAATCAAGCACATCAACCTCTCTATGTACCTTGATGTTGGTGGTGCTTATCATTGTGTCCAACATCCTAGACATCATTCTTCATAATCGACTGGTACTCCTCGATCATGGCATCCTTCCCTTCTTTCTTCTCTGCTGCTTCCTCATAGTTGGAAGGTTCTTGTTATCACATATATAGTAGCCGGGCTACCATACATTATTTTTCTGATGCCAGTACACTATTCAGCCAGTTCCCTTACATTTGAGATGTTGAGATGAGCATCTATATTGGATCACTATCAGATTGTGGACAGCAGTATATATTCCCCATGCCATGATTGAGTCTCAGGACACTCAGAGAGATGACCAATGTAGCCATTATACCATTGGTACAGAGCAGTCAGTAGTGCCCAGAGTTACAGCAGCAGTTTCAGAGGACAAATGATGGTACAGGTTGATGAGCATTCAGGTATATGACTCAGCAGGTATATCGTTGTGTTATGGTTATATTGCTTTTATACTTATTCTTATAGCATGTCTTAGCACTTAGTGTCATGATCTGGCGATCATATAGATATGTGGACCTGGTTGATCTTATTATATATATTATATTGTCCCTACTCAGACTTAGAAGTTCACTATTCATACTCATTGGTCTTACCCTCCTTAGAGAGAATAGAGGTGATCATTCCACCATACTTTGGCTTGCTAGTGTTGGCTCCATTATTCATTGTCTTCATCCATCCATTGCCTACCTTTTAGTTTATCACCCTGACTTACTACTTGACTAGTGGCATGGAGGACTTTCCCCCACTGTAGCCTCTGTATTGGATGAGCTTCCCTGTTTATTGTGTCTCGGCTCTGAGTTGGTGACAAAACTTACCTGTGGTGAGTTGGAGTTCCTTGGAATTCCCCCTAGTCACTAAAGTTGTGTTGGCTAAACCTGAAACTTTTAGTGCTGCCATGAATACAAAATCTGGAAAATGAAATGCTATATCTTGTATGAAAAGCCCATTCATGCAATGTGTTTCTAAACACACATGAATGAAAGGCATGCCAAATGAAAATGGCCATGAAAATAAAATGTTATATCTTTTGGAAATGTAAATACCTAGGTAAACAAGCTGTCCATGACACACCTAGAAGTGCTCAGGTAAACAAGTGCCTTAAAAACATACCTGCAGCAAAAAGCCTAAAATAAATGAAAATCTATGCAATGTGTTTATAAACACACATAGACCAAGGCTATGGAAACTTCAGGCCCAAAAAGCAATGGAACTTAAATGCTATATCAAAACAATTGCTGGCCTTATTTGTATTATGGATTGTGCACATCTGTTAAAGGTGAATAAACCCTCTTTGAACAACTCATCCATTTGTGAGACACCGCCATTCCCTGTGTTGTTGCTCATTTAGTATATACTATGGTGTGTATTCCCTTTCCCTTTGCCAAAGTGTCACAAAGTTAAGTCAGTCAAGTCATCCCTTAGCCTAGCCAGTTATTTTAGCCTTCACCCTTCACTAGCAAATTGATCACAACTATGAAGTGAGTATGATCTTGAAAGTCTAGTCTGAGCAATAATAATAATTAATGACATTATATATTTGGATTTAGATCGTCAGTAATGATTACTTTGTGTTATAATTGTTATATGAATAAGTTGTAGAGCATGCATTAACCTTTGACACTTTGCAGCAGCTTCCGATGATGGTCTGAGTTATATTTGGTCATGTTGACTTGGTCAAACCTAGTTTGACCAAGGTCAACCATAGGACATGAGATGGTTGGACCTTATGATGATATGGATAGATGATATATGGTCTATGTACATGTATATGATGATTCTATGCAGCAGCTACAGGGTTATGATGATGATTCATGGTTTACAGCAGTATTTGATCATTTACAGATTATTATTATTTGCCCTGTTCCAGTATATTGGATATATATATTGATCATGCAGAGACTCATAGGGTGTATGAGTACACATCTTGGATGGATTTGGACCTTCTGAGTCCAATGAGACAGTTTGTTTTCAGTTCTGGGCACTTACAGTGATGATTGAGCCTCAGTAGGCTATCCCAGTGCAGTTTTGGTCTGTCGGAGCAGATGTGCTTTTTATCCGGTTGACCTAGGGCGCTATGCTTGGAGGGGGTGGTCCAACCACTTGTTTTTACCATATTACCCCCCTCCCGGACACACTGGTGCCCTCACCTTGACAGCGCAGGCACTCCAGGAGGCAGTTTGGGGCAGTTTCACGCTTACCGAGGCATTTCAGGATTGGTAGAAATGGCTATTGAGGAAATCGATTTGGGCTACTGAGGCAATGTTATGGCATGGGATGATCAGTGATGATGGATCGATGTCTTCCACACCTCCTCCAGCAGTTTCAGCTTCATCGAGGCCCGCATCCATCACTTATGGCACTTTCTGATGATTTCTGAGGTCTTTTGAGGCCTACGATTTGACCATAGAGGCACGATTTGGTATATTGATGACTATTTTATTATTATTGTGCTATGGGGATTGACCAAGGGTGTCTAAAATTACCCCTTGGACCCACCATAAGCTTCCTATTATATTTTGTCATCATGATTTGGTGGGATTCCCCTCTTCTAGGGCGATTTTGTCCACTCGTATTATATTTTATTAGTGATCCATGTATTTTATTGTTGAGCTCATCTCAACCATTGATTAGACATTTGTATCTTTTAATCTTAGCCACTCATTCAAAAAGTGGTTAGGATTTTGATGCCTCTCCTTCATATTTAAAGGAGAGAGCTTCTCATTGTAAGGGGTCTTTGGCTCTTGGATTATTGGTGTAGAAAAACTTTCTTGTGGAAATTCTTGTGGTCTCCTTTGCATCTGGTGTTCTTAGATGGTGATTGGAAAGTCTATTGCAACCTAGCATTTGGAATTTGTGGTAAGATCTATCTATTTTGGAAATCATTGTCTTGTCTACAGGAGGGCGACTTCAACAAGGGCGATTTTGCAAGGCTTCTTCAAATCGAATTTCTTGGCATTTGCTTGTATCAGGGGGTTATCATTAGTATCATTGTGATCTATGCTATCTTTCTGTTACTTCTCTTGTGGCATTAGTCTTATCTCTTGATTACATCAAATCTGATATTGTTGACGTTTGTTGTGCAGGAGAGAGGGCGCATTGGCTTCTTGGACTAAATCGATTGCATAGAAAACTACCTCAAAGCTTCTCAAATTGATCGGGTTTGCATAGATCATCATCATCAAGGCATCTACAAGGTTACCCAGGTAAGATCCACAGGTTTGTTTCTCTTGTCTTGATCCAATCCATTGACATAACTCATAAATTGATAAAACCCTTATTTCTTCAAACCCTCATTTTTACATTTTTTCAGATCTACTAAGATCTAGTGGCTTCTTGGGTAAGATATTTAAAACCCACCTCTATAGTATCCACGGCATCCCGGATCTATAGTTTGGTGAGGATTGGCCTCCATTTGACCCTCTTCCCAAGGCATTTAGCCTCTCCAAGCAAGGGCGCACTTCCTAGTTTGGTGGGTTGACCTAGATCTAGTATGTGGGTAGTTGAGATCCCGCTTGATTCATGATCTACACATCCAATAACCTACCCCCAGATTGTTACTTTTCTGATTTCTACCTTGTGGGCCCTATTCCACATTTTAAGGGATTTAATCCCCATTTTGGACCACTTGGTATCTTTAAACTTGGATCTAGTAAGATCTAGCCATCGAATTGCCTTGAAATTGTAGATCCACACTCCTACTTGGATAACCTACTCGGATCTAAATTTTGGATGCCATTGGACTTGTCTTGACCCCACTTGTCCCACCTTTTAGCCTCCTTGGGTAAAGTCGCACCACCTTGGAGAAGTGAGTTGACTCACTTCTAGGACATGGGTACATGAGATTTTTGTGGATTTGGAACGGGAGTAATTCAAAACCTAGGTCTAGTAGGTCATTTTGTCAAATCTTGCCTTGGGGATAGCATTCCTTGTTTTAAGGGATTGTGGTCCACTTAGGTCAAACCTAGATCTGGACCTATTCATCCATCAAGACTTTAATTTCCCACTTGTCTCATGCATAGGAGTCCTTAACCACAAGTTAACTTTACTTTGACTCCATTATCCCAATTCCCAAGGCACTGATCTCTCTCCAAGTCAATTCGACTTTCCTAGATTATTGGATTAACTTGTGGTTTGACCCTTGTATGGTGAGCTGAACCCTTTGATGCCATCATACTTCATGATCAAGCTTGTCACTTGTACTAGTTAGCCCCAATTCAACCCCTAAACTACCCTGCATTGGACACGGTTCCCAAGGCAGTGGATTTTCTCACATTGAACTAGTACTTTAATCCTGGATCCTATTTCACGAATTACAAGTCACTCTCACATCAATAATGAACCAAAGCTATACTCATTGAACCCCTCACTTGTCTTGTGACTTCATCCTAAGGTCTAGGATAAACCATACACCTTACTTCACTTAGAATTAACTTGATTTGGTGTTCTAGTTTTGATCTCTCCTGTCAGGAGTAGATCGGGTCTCCCCCTTTGTTGTCTGGGCTAGATAACATAAAGTGAAGGTTGCCTCGACTGGTGTGACAACCATCTATTGGAGGTCGAGGTGATCGTGGTTGCACCTTTTGAGTTGCCCTTCCCTATTGCCATCCATGAGTGGATACATCCATAGGGGTAACTACAGCTTAGGTGATAACAGTTCTTTATCAATGATGTCACACGGCAAAGCCACATAGCTGGAGTATGGTCTAGGTCTCTTGCTTTCTCTATGCATCCCATCTGGAGCGCCATACTTCTCTGCATCTTGTATTGCCTCTCGTGCCGATGCTGGTCTTCTCTTGTGGGAATTCTTCTCGCGTGGTGGATCTATAGGTTCTTGTGGTTCTGCCATGTCGCAGTCTTCATGATCTTCTGGAATCGTTTCTTCCATCACTGACTCTCTAATCCTAGGAACTTCAGGTTCTTCAATCTCTTCAATAGGTAGTTTTTTGATTTGTTGTATGTTGAGTCTTCGTCGAATGTTACGTCTCTGCTGATGTCGATCTTCTTGAATCTTGGGAAGTATATTCGGTAGGCCTTTGAATTTCGCTGTATCCTACGAATATTCCCTTCTTTCCTTAAGGATCTAGCTTCATTCTTTTCTCCTTGGAGATGTGTATGTACACTGGGCAGCCAAATATCCTGAGATGGCTGACTTCTAGTTTCTCACTGGAGAAAGCTTCTTCGGGAGTCTTGTTGTTTAGTACTCGGTGAGGAGTACGCTTCTGTACATACACAGTTGTCCTTGTTGCTTCTGCCCATAAGTGCATCGGAAGATCTTGGTCATGTAGCATTGCTTTCGCTGCTTCCATTATCATTATGTTCTTTTGTTCTGCAACGCCATTCTGTTGAGGATTGTAGGGAGTGCTCAACTCCCTCTTAATCCCAGATTCTCTGCAAAGATTCTTGAATTCTTCTGAAGTAAATTCTCTGCTATTATCCAATCAAAGGGTCTTGATTTTCTTCTCTATGTGATTCTCGACCAAGGCTTTGAATTCCTTGAACTTGCTAAATACCTCACCTTTATTTTTCAAGAAGTAAATCCAAGTCTTACGAGAAAAGTCATCTATAAAGGAAACATAATATACATACCCGCTTAGTGAGCTAGATGACATGGGACTACATACATCGGAGTGGATTATCTCCAATATTCCTTTTGCTTTGCTTTCACTGCTGGGAAACGCCTTCTTTACATTCTTTTCTTGCGCACATCCCTTGCAAATGCCTTCATGTTTTATCTGGATTTCTGGAAGTCTTGAAACTGCTTTGCTTGCAATAGGTATTGCTCTATAGTGCACATGTGCAAGCCTTCTATGCCATAGTTCACTTGGTTCCATGGAGTCATGAACCAATGCTTATTCAGGTTGTCCCTTCAACTTGTACAAGCCTCCCTCTTGCTCTCCAATCACTGTTGCATCATCTATTGTCTTTCCTTTTGGCCACATTAGGACTTGGTCATCGACAAATGCAACCCTCATTCCCTTAGCATCTAGTGTTGAGATGGAGAGAAGATTCTTCTTTAGTCCTGGAACATATAGGACATCTTTCATCTTCAAAGATTTTCCATAGTCTAGCTTGTAGGAAGCTTCTCCACTTCCTTTTATGGGGTATTGATAATCATCCCCAAGTTCCACCTTATGAGGTGACTCATGCTCTGATAGATTGACGAATGATTCTTTGTATCCCGTCGTGTGCTTGGAAGCTCCACTATCTACAAGCCAATCATTGCTCCCGTGTGTGACAGTGCCCGTGAGTGTTGAGATCAGGACATATTCTTCATCACTTGAAGAATCATGTCTTTCTTCTTCTTTGGTTCTTTTCCTTGTTGGTTCATCATCTTCAGCAGTGTGAGCATGATGTCTCTTCTTGTTCGTCTTCTTGGAGGAGCCTTTGTTTCTGGGACAATTTCTTGAGTAGTGTCCTGTCTCATCACATGTGAAACATCTAATATTGAATAGATGTCTTATGGGTCTCCTTTATCTTTCGTGATGGTGGTTCTCCCTCTTGTTGTAATTTTTTCTAGCATGAACTGTGAGAGATTGATCGTCATTTGTTCCCATCTTCTCCTCTCGTGCCACAAGTCGAGCTTCTTCTTGTGTACATTCTTCCCATAGTCTGTTGAAGGTGATCAACTTCTTCCTGACACATATTCCTTGAATGAATGAGTCCCATGATCTTGGGAGACCATTCAAGGTGATCATAACAATCTCTCCTTCTTCTACCTTTTCTTCAACTGCTTCAAGTTGTTCCTTGATCTGCGAGGCCCTTGTGAAATAGGATTGCATGGTCTCTGAGTTCAGGATCTTCACGTTCTTGAGCTGGTTCCTTAATGTCATCTTTCAATTGATGTTCTTCCCTTCGAATAGCTTTGTCAGTGCATCGAACATCTCCTTGGTTGTCTTCAAGGATGACACATGTGGGATGAGATGATCTTTAATGGAGTCTGCAATAATTCTCTTGGCCTTAACCAAGTTCTTCTTGTGGATAGCCTTAGGCTCATCTTCCTTTGGTGCTGGAACCTCTTCATTAACATATTTTTCCAAATCATTTTCTTCAAGGACAAGAATAATCATATACTTCCATGCTCGGATGTTATCAGCTCCCTCAAGCTTATCCCCAAGCTTGGCGTGGTGAGACATATTGAATGAGAACCTCAAATGGAAATAGCAAAGATTTAGGTCTTACCAATTTGAGATGCCCAACCTGGTTCTGGAGCTAGTTGGCCTAGGGTTTGTTAGAGAAACCCTAATTTTCCAAAGTTGGAATCTTGAACTTCTGATTGGACAGGAAGATGCGCCTCCTCAAGGCGAGTTGTCCAATGTATTCCTTTTTCCAAATCTGTGGACAGAATCGCAAAATAACTGATGCCCTAGTTTTCTCCCGGCAATAGTGATGAGGCCAAAAATGAAAATTCTCGGATTTGAATTATGCTTCCACAAGAAAATGTGCCCTCCTAGGGCGAGTTGGAATAACCTCCTTTTCAAGCTGATCTATGGAGGGAAGTGCCCAGAATAGGAAGCCCTAGTTTCTCCAAGTCCTAGCGACAAGGTCAAAAATCAAACTTCTCAGAACCAAGTTGTGATTCCTCCAAAAGATGCGCCCTTCTAGGGCGAGTTAGCCTAGCCCTCTTTTTCTGATGATCTGTGGGGAGAAGACCTTAAACTAGAAAGCCCTAGTTTCCTGTTGCTGCACAATGTCTTCTTTTTAGGTTAGCTCTGATACCATGTTAGAGTTTGCACTTTAATTCAATTTATCTAGGAGCTTTAACTGAAAGAATAACAAGCACAACAAAACAAAATAGACACAATAGTTTTCCTCGGGGAAACCATAAAGGAGAAAACCCCGCAACTACCTCAAAGATAGAATCGTCACTAATACAATATCAAGCAAAAATGGAAAACCCAAATATATGTCTTCTGCAGCTTCTCTCTTTCTCCTCCAACGAACTTGTCTTCTCTTCCTTGCTATGCGAACTTGTGTGAGTGAGTAGTGTGTCCAAATGAGAGCAAGGCTCTCTATTTATACTTTACATTTGACTTGACCTTTTCACTAACTAGGTCTGCCTCACTAAAACTGACTGGGCCGACTTCTCTAGGGAGACTCAATAATACCTCTTACATTTGACTCTAGGGGATCTAATGCCCCGACTTACAATGGAGGTTTTACCTCAATGACTTCGCATAACCAAACATAATAATGACATCCCTGAACGGAGGAAAAACATTTCCGTCGGAGGTACAAATAAAATACAATAATAATATCAATATAAAATACAAACAAATATCTTCCGAAGTTGCATTTACAACAACGACTCCTAAAACCCCTTGGATCTCATGTAGGTAATCACAAACACACAACATTTTAGGCTTTTGGGAAGTCTTTCAGCAGGGCTTTTAGGCATCATATTGGTGTTTGAAGAAAATGAGGAAGGATTGCAATTGAAACAATAGGAAGTTCCCATGGAAAAGAGGTATAGCATAATTCAAATTCAATCCTCCCAAATTTCCCTTAGGTTGGAACTTGCCGCCTTCTTCTTTCCAGTTTTAGCTGTCAAGTGCTTTAGCAAAAACAGCATGCAACAGTTTGTTTCTTTGATGGGGACATGAGCATATGGTCAAATGGCAAATTTTTTTATATGGTTGACCACATGTACTAGGTTCAACTGTTTCCCTACATTTCTAGGGTGGTAACCGACACCAGGCTGGCTATCTAAGCATTGAACTTTCATTGCATTATGGCACCAAAGGGATGATAAATATTAACTTAGAGGAACATTTTGTAATTTCAAGAAACCACAAGGACTTAGAGGATGTTAAATGTGAAATTTCAATCCAAAGTTTCTCCTTTTTTCTCACACAGCAGAGAAATAAGCATGCAAGCATTATAGTCTATAATCAATCCCTAATAATCATTTCTTGCATGATTCACCTATAATGTGTACTCATGCTTAGCATAGTAGGGAGTGGCATTAACCAGATAGATTTTTGTAAGTATCTCTGAACATTGGGAAGTAACACTCTATTTTTTTGGCAGCATTGATGCTATGGTTGCAAATGAAGCCAAGAAACATGGCCTGAAGATGCATGAAGTTGCAGGGTCACGGACTATGGTTGCTGGTGGAAGCTGTGAAGGCATAATATTTGAATTTATTCTGAATTAGAAAAAAGCTCAATTCATGGATGCTCAGGAAATGGTAGCAATATTGACTGAACCTAGTTTCTTAAGATTTTACTTTCCATAGATTGTAGTACAGGAGTCAGCAAAATAGTATAGTGTATACTCGTGCTTAACTTAGTAGGGAGTGGCATTTCCCAGACTAATTTTGTTGTAAGTATCCCTGAATATTGGCAGGTAACACTATTTTTTTGGCAGCATTGATGCTATGGTTGCAAATGAAGCCAAGAAACATGGCCTTCAGACACATGAAGTTGCAGGGTCTTGGATGATGGTTGCTGGTGGAAGTTGTGAAGTCATAATTTTGAATTTATTCTGAAGCAGAAAAGAGTTCAATTCACAGATACTCAGGAAATGGTAGCAATATTCATTAAATCTTGTTTCTTAAGATTTTTCTTTCCATAGATTGTAATATAGGAGTTGGAAAATAATTTTCCTGTTCTAACTTCTGAATGCAGATGAAACAAGATTCTCCATATTACACGTATAATGCCACTAATTGCATTGTTTTTCTGAAGAGTTATGTATCTAATATCTATATCGAATTCCACGAAACAGTGTAGCACTTTGAACACTTCTTGGGAAAGGTACAACATTAGGGGAGATTTAAGATGCCCCGCTAAAATCTAAATATGAGGTAGCTTAACAAGGAAAATTTTGGTTTTTTCATTCCACTTTGTATTATGTATTAGTGCTTTTATATCGTAGTAGTTTAAATATATAAACAAACTGAATGGATATTAGCCTCAATTTTACAAGGCCAAGTCTTTTTTCTTCTGATCCAGCGTTGCTAGAGTCTTATTATGGCTAGTATGAAATTTTTAGATATCCTTCTACAATTGTAATTTAGTGGTCTGATATATGGAAAGGGGACAATAGATTTGTCTAATTGGATTTGTGTTTCTAAATCCATATAGTTACATTTTGTGTTTCTAATTGAGTTCGTGGGAATTGGTGAACTCGGTCGTGCTATGAGCTGAAGGATAAAATGTATTATCTAATACTTAGCATGGATATTAGGAGGTTCATCTTATAAAATCTTATGCATAATAGGCAAGCAAATGCCCCAATTTTTTGGCATCATTTTTATGCTTGATCATTGAGAAGACTCTAAAGTTGGTAATGGTGTACATGCTTTATGATAGCATGCTGATAATCCTGACAACAATTGGATATGGAAAAGCTATTGTTTTGCACTCCTAATTTATTTACATGACAGAGATTAAAATTCTTTTTTGGTCCTATGTTTAAGCCTGATTATGGGTTGGGATACTGAAATTATAGGGTGGAATTTCAGTGTGAAATGGGATAGTATTCAAAGGAGATTAAATCTTAAAATACTCATCTAACCATAATGAAAGCACTAATTAGAGTGTGAGGTTGCAAAAGGTGTATGTGCTCGCTTGTGTGCATCCACACATGTAATAAATCAATTAGCAGTAAATATCCAATATCTTAATGCATGAGCATTGAAAAATATTAGTTACTGTCAACTTTTGATGCCATATATTTTCTTTATCTATGATGAAAACTGTTTCCACAAACCATATTAGGCAAAGTTTTTACCCACCAAACATTGAATTCTCTCCCATTGGCCCAACTAGCAAAGATCTTGGTTGGGTTACATGCTCTGTAATTTCCAGGTTACTAGATCAAAAGGCAGAGTAAAAACACATCATTAGAGCAATTAAATAAATGCATCGCATCATCATTGTTGCGTAATATTGTTATTATTTTAAAAATCCACAAAGTCCATGGTTGACTTGAATGATTTACACCTGATAAGAATCTCAAAGGTGTAAAACCTTATCGGAATGAGAGACACTTAACTGATTTAAAATTTATTTTTGATTATCTCCTTAAATTACTCATTTAATTTTGTTTCAAAGCATTCTCTTGACCTACAAAAAGTAGGAGGTTTCTCCCTCAATGAAATTTCTACTTCAAGAGATCTAATTTGCTGTAATAAGGGTAAAACTCAAATCCTTTTAGTAGGGTTACGTTCTGGATTCATTCAGTTATTACAACCAGCGTAGCTATTCCAAATTTGTATTCTTAGTATCAATGGATAATTTTATATGCTCAATTTACTCTTTAATTCAAATAATGCATTTAAATAATTGCAATAAATTTCATATAAAGGAAATGCAAAGATATAATAGTTAAATTTACAAGGAATTTCATATGAGGAATTTAAATCTCATCGGCCATGTTTGATTTAGAAGCTAATCATTGAATGCATTTAGTGGTTGGTGAAGAAGTCAACCTCACATAGTTATGAAGGCATAGGGATTGGGTACAATCATCATGGTGAAATGTAAGAGACCCCATCCTCATGGGAATATGTTTTACCATTCTCATGGATATTCAAACCTCCCCCGTTCTCATGCACTCATTCCATTTGAATTCACTCATTCTCACACATCATTCTCATGTTCAAGTACCATTGAACTTTTGCAAACTACAACATGCTTTAGACTAAGATACAAACATGAAGATGAAACCAAAACCAGCTATGAGAGAGTAATTTGTGGACCTAGGAAGAGAGATGGAAAGCTGTAGAGGAGCATAGAGGTTGGGTTGTGTACGAAACTTTCATTTCCCCTATTAATTGTTGCTCATTGGGTTCCTTAGAGCTAAGTTAATTTGCTTCTAGGTCCTTCCAGAAATAAATATTAGGATAGGTTCTTCTTGCCTAAATTGAGAGCATTAGATGGGAGGATACTCTCGTGGGATTGTTGAGCAGATAAGCGAGATGTCTTGTGTTGTGTGGGTAGTGGGAGAGAATATTATCATTGTTTATAGGTTGGATGGTTATTTGGAGTGCTTAGTGAAAACATATTTGCTGAGCATGAGATTAATTGGGTTGGGTCACTGACCTGTGAGTCTATTGCCAATTTCCTTCACCTAGGTGACCTCATAGCCCATGTTGGAGGTGGCATTTGCATTGGATCCCTATGGTTTCATTAGGTTGTTTCCATCGTAAAATAGGATAGTATGGCAACCTTAAATAATATAAAATGATCTATCTCCTTTGGAGAATCAATCCGCTAATCTATCAATATCGGCATGATGAATAAATCTTAAGTACAACTTAGTAGCAAGAAATAGAATTCAAAGCAACAGAGGATAAAGAAGAATCGATAAAGAAAATCCTAGCACAAAGGCTCCCACTAAAGCTAAAATCCCTATGGTTGGGTGGAAAATTGCCCATATGCAATGAGTTTTTGGAAAAGATGGGTGTTCCATTTCTTCTCTACATTCTTGTTTTCAATTCTGCCATTCGAGTTTATATTTTGTTTATGAATGAAATGGTTATGAAATTCTTGGTCGTTAATGTGTTTATACATGTTTATTTCAATTGCATTGTTAATTTCATTGATGTACTAATTTAATTGGCTTTATAGTTTAATGGCTTCAGATTTGTATTAGGATTTTGAACCTAGTTCACATCCCTACCCCATGCATTGGGTAATAATTTGAATGAGACGTGACAACTTTGTATCGGCATTGAAGTTACAACACTAGGGTTGTTATGGGTTGACAAGGTAAAAGTATGGTCGATATTGAGTTTGCCTGGGAAGTTATATAAAAATCATGGTTGTTCAGGATACTAAGTTTTGAAATTTTGTTGATGTTGACATGGTCGAAGGCCAAACATCAACTTGGAGCAACTTGAACCTTCAAAAAATTTGAGCTTTTCTTTATTGTTGTTATCATGAACTTTCAAATGTTTCCCATTGGAGCTTTGGAGTGGAAAGCTCCTTTGAAGATTCCATCGAAATTCTTGGTCTTAAATGAGTTTATACATGTTTATTTTTATGCATTGTTAATTGCATGCCTGCATGAATTCAAATGGCTTTAGATTTTAATGGGTTTGGATTTATATAAGAATTTTCGAACTTGGGTGGTGTCCTTGCCTTGTGGTTGGGTAATATTTTGAATGGGACATCATGGCTTGGTATCAACGTTGAAGTTATAACACTAGGGTTGTTATGGGCCAACAAGGTGAAAATATGACTAGCATTGAGTTTGTTTGGGTAGTTATAGAAAAATCAAGGTTGTTTGGTATACTTAGTTTCAAAATTTCATTGATGCTAACGTGGTCAGAGGCCGAACATCAACTTGGAGCAACCTGAAATTTCAAAAATTTCAACCTTTTCTTTATTGTTGTTATCAAGGCCTTTCAAACGTTTTTCATTGGAGCATTGGAGTGGAAAGATCTTAAATGAGTTTATACATGGTACAAAATTGTTTGGTACAGAATTCCTAGTCTTAAATGAGTTTATACATGTTTATTTTCAATGCATTGTTAACTGCATGCATCTATAAATTCAAATAGCTTTTGAGTTTAACAGGTTCATATTTATACTAGGATTTTCGAACTTAGGTTGTGTCTGTAATTTCTTGGTTTCAACCTTTTGAAAATTGTGTGAACTTAATCTAGTATATGTTTAAATGCTTTGCATAGATATTTTTACTATAAATTATTTACACCATGAGGTATATATACCATGGTGATTTTGAATACTTTGTAAATATTGTTATTTTGTATTTCATAAAATAACCAAAGCCAATTGAGCATGAGCACCTAAAGGGGCTATTATACCACGAGAGGGGAAAGGTAAGGTGATCTAAGGGAATGGTTATATACCTAACCACTTGTCTCTTTTCCTACTTGCCTTGCCATGACATTAATATTCACTCTTTATATTGTGGATATTGAGCCTAGCTTTTAGTTTAATGGGAGATAAGAGAAGTGGATTAAACCAATTCCTAGATATAGGAAACCACCTCCTATATAACAACAACTTGTATTATGAAAGCCAAACACACAAAGAAACCAAGAACACAAATAAAATTGAAAGAGATAAAATAGCACTTGTGTATTATGAAATGAAGAGAACGACCTTCTCTTTAGAATAAAGAGATGACATAGACCTTAACAACTCAAACGCTCATTGCACAAACCCTAAAATGACTTGTGTACTTTAATAAAACAATAAAGCATAAAGCAATATAAAGTCACCAAGTGACTTTATTTATATGCTTAAGTCCATAGTCTAGATGACCTTTATATTTTAACACCCTTCATTGATGGTCAATCTAGAAAATACACTAGGTTTGTCTCTTAATGATATTTTTTTTAAACCTAATGACTTGGTGAAAATGTTTGTAGTTTGATCCTTTATAGAATAGTATTGCAACTAAACTATTCCATCTTCCACAAGCTATCAGATAAAGTGACAATGAATGCCAATATGTTTTGTACAATCATGGAAAACTCGATTCTTTGCTAGATTCAGTACTCCCTCATTATCATATTACAATAGGCTAGGCTTATTTTGTTGGATCTTCATATCTACAAGCATTTGTCTGGGCCAAACTACTTCACATGCTCCTTTTACTATTGCTCAATATTTTGGTTTGGTTGAAGAAAGGGAAATACCATGTTTCTTCTCACAGGTCTAACTATTTCAATACCAAGGCTAAAAACATAGCTTGATGTCGATTTCTTCTTATCCATAGATCATGCCCAATCTGAATCTGTATAACCACACAACCAAAATTCGTCGAGTTGGTCATGTTGAATGCCAAAATCTAATGTTCCTTTCACATATCGTAGCACTCTTTTTTCTATTATCCAATGTTTTACCTTTGGAGCAGTCATGAATCATGAGATGTAGCTAACTGCAAAACTCAAGTCAAGTCTAGTGATCATAATATAGATCAAGCTCCCCCCTAGGTTCCTGTAGACTAATTCATAATTTCCTTAGAATCATCCTTTGTTGAAAGTTTCATCCCTTTCTCGATAGGTGTAGATGATGTTTTGCAATCTACCATCCTGAATATATCTGATGAAATTTTGGTATACTTTATCCGTGAAAGAAAAATATGTTTAGTTTTTTTCCAAACTTCTACACCTAAGCAATAATGTAGGAGGCCTAATTTAGTAACTGTATTGGAACCCTTGTTAACCCAAATACTTGTCAATTTTGATGTAACATTCTTTGGGTGCCTACTTCAATCCATACAGAGATTTCTTTAATAGACAAACAAGATCTTTCCCCGAAACTTGAAAACCCTGTGGTTGGTACATGTATGCTTCTTCCTCCAAATATTCATTGAAGAAGGCACTCTTCACATCCATTTGGTATAGTTTCCAACCAAATTGTGCTATCATGGATAGAACTAAGTGGATCATGTGCATCCTTGTTGTGGGAGAAAAGATCTCTTCATAATTAATTCCTTCTTTCTATGCAAAGCCCTATGCAACTAGTCTTTATTTGTGCTTGTCAAATGTCCCATATGCTTTGTGCTTGACTTTATACACTCATTTGTAGTCGATGGGTTTCTTTCCTAGAGGTAGCTTTGCAAGGACCCACAATTGATTTTTTATTCAGTCTCATGTTTGGCTTGCATGGACTTTTCCCAGTTTTGTCTTCCTTTGACCTTTTCACATCCCTGAAGTTCATTTAAGTCTTGAATGTTAGCTATCAAAGCATAATTGATTGATCAAATTTTTTACCTCTTTTTGGTCTTCCTACTTCCCTCATCTCATCTAATCAAATATATTCAATTGCGTTGTGTCGCTATTTTGGTCTCTTATGATCCTCTTCTTCCACATCAACACTATTGTTTTGTTGAATTGGGATACTTGCAATGGATTCATGGTTGGTAGGTTCCAGGGACTCATCCTCAAAATTCTCACCCCCCTTCAAATGGAGGTTGTACAAGCATCCTACATGAGCTACTAGTCAAACATCCTCATTCACAGAAATGTTCAAATCCAAATTCATTTGAAATAACCTGCACTCTCATCAACCACAACATATCAACTAAAAACTACCTTTTCAATATTCACATCAACTAATTGATATGCTTTGTGAGTGTCACTATAGCCTATCCGAGTATCAATTTCTTGCTTTGGGGATCTAATTTGGTTCGTTGTTTTTTAGGGACGCATGCATACACAATTGAACCAAAAACTTTGAGATGACCTGCTTGTGGTTTTTGTTTAAACCATGTCTCCTTTAAAGTCTTCTTCTAGATTGGCTTTATTAGAGATCTATTGAGCAAATGGATTGTTGTATGTATTGCTTCAACCCAACAACATGCGATCTCAACAATAATGCAGTTACACCTTTGTACCACTCCATTTTGTTGTCGTGGTGCACTTCCTCTGGATACCCTCTTGAGTATAAAAGTTATTAAATTTCACGAAGCAAACTTCTCCATAATTCTCAGACTTGAGAATTCTAATGCAACCCTCAGAGTGTTTTTCCACCACTACTTTGAACTTCTTGAACTCAATAAATACTTTAGATTTGAATTTTAAAAATACACGCACATTCTTCAAGTGAGGTCATCTACAAACAACAATAAATACATAGCACTAAATACTAATATTTTATTCACAAGCCCAAAAACATTTAGATGAATTAACTGAATAACCTCCTTGGCTCTCCAAGTCAATCCTTCATTAAAGGGAGCTTGGTGTTGCTTTACTACATGACAAGCTCCACAAATTCCCTATTGCTTTTGTTGAATCTCTAGAAGACCATCCACTAACCTTTCTTTAGCCAAATGAGAAAGATAGTGCAAATTCAAGTG
This sequence comes from Larix kaempferi, assembly GCA_027924585.1. Classification (NCBI taxonomy): domain Eukaryota; kingdom Viridiplantae; phylum Streptophyta; class Pinopsida; order Pinales; family Pinaceae; genus Larix; species Larix kaempferi. The sequence goes on along the minus strand of BSBM01000687.1, from coordinate 2,773,081 downwards.
TCCATACCTTTGATGCCAAAGTAAATTGGTTTCTTGAACACTCTTGGCCAACAAAACATGTTCCTTTGCTTCCTCTATATCAACCAATTGAAACAATCCTTGATCTTCAATACCAAGAAAAATTGTTTTCTTGTTGTTAAATTAATGTAACTTCAAAGTATATTCTACTTGTACTTTATTATTGTAACTCCATCGGGGATGTTTTACCTCCACCGGGGATGTCATTATTACATTTGGTCATGTAAAGGTCATGAGGTTAAACCTCCATTGTAAGTCGAGTCGTTAGCACCCAAGAGAATGTAATATAAGTGGTAATTGAGTCTCCCTAGAGAAGTTGGCCCAGTTAGGATTATTGAAGCGACCTAGCTGAGTTAAATGTTAGGTCAAAAGTAATGTATAAATAGAGAGTGAGTTCCTCTCATTTATTCATTCACTCACTTATGCAATTCGCATTAGAGGAGAGAGAGAGATATCTGCGAAGGAGAAGAGGAGTGGCTTGAGTTCATAGTTTGGTTTTTTTGTCTCTCTTATTTGTGAGACATATTTTTGGGGCATTGTACTTGATCATCTATATTGTGGAAGTTCTTGCTGGGTTTTCTTCCCCTTGAGGGTTTCCCAGGATATATTGTTTTGTGCTTTGTGATTGTGTATCTTTCAGAGATCCTTATTATGCTGCTATTGTGAATAATGTATTGAATGCTAATGAATTTGCAATCTAGTCTATGGTAGCATATAATCTTAACATGGTTTCAGAGCTTGCCTGAAAAGAGCAACTTTCACAAGGTAAAACTCTCCCTCTCTCTTTGGAAGTGAAAAATTAGGGCTCCTCACAAATTTGGAATTTTGGAGTGCAATTGGCATAGGGAAGTGCGCCTCTCCAAGATCAAAATTTTGGTACCAAGAACGAAATTTTTGAGTGGCTGAAACTCCCAGAAAGTCAAACCCTAGTTTGACTTTGGACCAGAAACTACAGAAAACCAAAAAAAGCCAGAAACTGTAGATCCGAAATTCGCAAGTCAATTTTGAAGGGTGAAATTTTGGAATCTTCAGAAACCAAGTGTACCAACATACTCGCCTCAGTCAAGCACATCTTTTCGTAAGTTCAGTTTTTTTTATTTTGAGAAATTTTGATTTTTGGTTATTCTCTGCTCCTCGAGTTAAGATGGAACCAAGCTTGATGACAAGTTGGAAGGCATGGAGAACTTCCGTTCTTTGAAGTATAGGATTGGACTCATTTTGCAAGAGAATGATCTTACCAAGTTTGTTAAAGAAGTTGTACCTGAACTCGAAGAAGATAAAGCTAAGGAGAAGCAGAAGAAGGATATGATTAGGGCTATGAGGATCATAGCAGACTCCATTAAAGATCACTTGATTCCTCAAGTGTCCTCCAATAAAACTCCAAAGGATATGTTTGATGCCCTAACTAGAATGTATGAAGGGAGAAACATAAATCGGAAGATGAATTTGAGAGCTCAACTCAAAAGCACAAAGATGAGCCAAGGAGAATCTATCCAAGAATATTTTACAAGGGTTTCCCAATTCAAGGAACAACTAGAAGCTATTGGAGACACACTTGATGAAGATGAGTTGGTAATGACTGCCCTCAATGATCTTACTAGACCTTGGGACTCTTTTATCCAAACTATGTGTGCAAGAAAGGAAAGTCTACTATTCGAAGTTGTATGAGAAGAATGTGTCCAGGAGGAAGCTAGAGTAGAAAATCGAGAAGCACTACTCAGGGATGATGATCAAGCTCTAGCTACCCATACAAAGAGAGGGAAATGAAAAACTCATTTCAAAAAGTAAAATCATAAGGAGTTCCATCCTCCAAAGAAGTTTCAAAAGTATAAGAAGGGAAACTACAAGCGAAAAGGCTACTCTTCTTATCAATGTTTCTGTTGTGATAAGATGGGGCATATTGCCAAATATTGTCCAGAAAGAAAAGATTGAAAACAAGAAGAAGAAAAAAAGAAGAGAAAAAAAATACATCATGCTCATTTTGCCGAAGATGAAGAAGAAGAAAACGAAGAAGAAGAACCTCCTAGGAAGTTACTAAAGGAAGAAATTGAAGAATATGTCTTGTAATAGTGGTGCTTCAAAGCACTCTCTCCAATCTTGAAGAAAAGGACTCCCCTCAGAAAGCTTCACTAGGAGAATAGGAGAAGCAACATACAAGATTGGTTCATGAACTCTGATGATGAAGTAGAGCTCGCCATCAGACACTCTAGTAATCCCTGCAAGGAGACTAGGATCAAAAGAGATCCTACCAAACAAACAAAGATAAGTATTCGAATTGTCATTTCTATCAAATTGTTTAAATGATAGTGTCCAGTTGTGTACACATTTATCTAGGATGTGTGTTATGCATGTTTGCATTGATATGCATGTGATGTGTAAGTAGCATATGGTGCAACATTCCATTGCTACTTATCTAGAGTGAAACCTCTTTGCTGACATATTGGGAGTAGTGCACACTCTTAATAATGTACTGGTAGAGATGGAAGGCATCTAGAAAGTTACCATATGAATGTGGGGTATGAATAAATGTTGTGTTATTAATAGCATTATTACTATATGACTTATGCTTTATGCATATGTTTTGGGAACCATGAAATGTTTCTAACCATGCTATTGAATTTGACTTGTAGGAAGTATCATACAACGATCACCTACAAATGAAGAATGATGAGACTTGTTCTGTAGAACAAGTGACATGGTTCAACTATAAACAAAAATTATGAAATCAAGTAGAGGAAGTCGGCCATGACGATATGTAGCCAGAATCATGGTGTGATTAAGATATCAAGCAACCTCCAGGAATCAAAAGACCACATGTGTGCAGATTGAAGAAGAGTTTCTACGGGATAGAATGATGAGATCAAGGATCACCTAGAGTGATGAGACAACAACCTTTGCTACAAGGTTGAAGATGAGAAGATGGGTGCAAGAGAGAACTTGCAACAAAGTTCGAGATATTTGGTTGTCCAGTTTTTGTTCATATTCCAAAAGAGAAAAGGACCAAGTTGGATCCTTCCGGAAAGAAAGGAATCTTTGTTGGATACTGTAAAGTCTCCAAGGCCTTCAGAATATATATACCAAGCTATCATCACATGGATATTAGCAGAGATGTAACATTTGATGAAGATGCAGCTCTCAAGAGATCCAGAAAGTGCCAGCATGAAGAAGTATATGAAGAAGATGTAGCACCTAGAGTTGCAAAGGTTGTGCCCTCTCCCGATGATGAGACTCCGGAAGATCATAATATGTTGGAGCCCCAAGAACCTCCATCCATGACTATTTCTCGCAAGAGAAAACCAGCTTGGGCTCGTGAAATTATTCAAGATGTTGAGAAGTATGGAGCTCCAGAAGGCTCCACAAGAGAATGCAAGAGGCCAAAGCCATTTTCCTGTTATGTGGCTTTGATGTGTGATCTTGTAGACAAAGAACCTACTTGCTTCGAAGAGGTCATTCAAAAGAAAGAATGGGTAGAAGCTATGACAGAAGAATACCAGTCTATAATGAAGAATGATGTGTGGGACATAGTTCCCAAACCAGAAGGTAAAAGTGTGGTATCTTCTACATGGATATACAAGATAAAACATGTTGTAGATGGAAGTATTGAGAAATAAAAAGCTAGGTTTGTGCCTGAGGATTCTCTCAAAAGGAAGGAATCGATTATGAGAAAACATTTTATCCTGTAGCAAGGTACACTTCAATTAGAACCATCATGGCACTTGCAGCCACGATGAAGTGGAAGTTATGCCAGATCGATGTGAAAACAGCTTTCATGAATGGTGTTATTGAGGAGGAAGTGTACATAGAACAACCACAAGGTTTTGAGGTTGAAAACAAAGAGACACATGTCTGCAAATTGAAGAAGGCTTTGTATGAGTTGAAGTAAGCTCCAAGAGCTTGGTATGGAAGAATTGATAGTTTTTTGACGAGCTTGGGATTTACTAAGAGTAAAGTTGATCCTAACCTTTACTTCAAGGTTATGGATGATGAACCAGTCATATTATTGTTATATGTGGATGACTTGTTCCTAACAGATAATGAGAAGAGAATCTCAGAGTGCAAAGAGATGATCGTTGCAGAATTCGAGATGAAAGACCTTGGTTTAATGCATTATTTTCTAGGTTTCGAGGTATGGCAGAGCCCAGAGGGAATCTTCCTTAATCAAGGGAAGTATGTAGTAGAAATCTTGAAAATATTTGATATGTTGGAGTGTAAAGCCATGGCCACACCCATGGATACCAAATTGAAGTTATTATCTGATACTTCGTTAGAATTAGTGGATGTGACTCTATACAGGCAGAGTATTGGGTCGTTGATGTATCTAACGAATACGAGGCCAGATATATGCTTTGCTGTGAACACATTGAGTCAGTATCTGGTTGAGCCCAGACGTGTTCACATTGTAGCTGCAAAGCATGTGATGAGGTATCTAAAAGGTACAATAGATTATGGTCTCAATTATTCTAGAGATCATGAGTTCAAAATGTATGGCTATACAGATTATGATTGGGCAAGAAGTGTCTCGGATAGGAAGAGCACTTCAGGTGGATGTTACAATCTGGGATCGGCCATGATCTCATGGCTAAGCAGGAAGCAGTCCAGTGTGGCTCTCAGCACTGCAGAGGCAGAGTATATTGCAGCTTGTTCTGCGAGTTGTGAAGCTATATGGCTTCGGAAGTTGTTATGAGGTCTGTTTGAATTGGAGTTGGATACCACAGTGATTCTATGTGATAACTAGAGTTGTATAAAGATGAAAGAGAACCCAGTGTTCCATGATAAGTCAAAACACATAGAAATACGGTATTTCTACATCCGCAATATGGTGCAAAAGGGAGCTATAAAGCTCCAATATGTGAGCATTGATGAGCAGGTTGCAGATGTGTTGACTAAGCCTCTGTCTCGAGTGAAGTTTGAGCACTTCTGTGACAAGCTTGGTGTAGTCCGTAAGGACTTCCCTCGAAAGGGGGAGTAGTGCTGATGATACTATGGTGCAGTGGGATTGATCATCCCTAGACTGAGATAGTCTTAAATGATTGTGTTGGGATCGATTGTCCCTAGACTGAGATAGTCTTAAATGATTGTGTTGGGATCGATCGTCCCTGGACTGCGATAGTCTTAAATGATTTTTTTGGGATCGATCGTCCCTAGACTGAGATAGTCTTAAATGATTGTGTTGGGATCGATCGTCCCTAGACTGAGATAGTCTTAACTAACTGTGTTGGGATCGATTGTCCCTAGACTGAGATAGTCTTAACTGATTGTGTTGGGATCGATCATCCCTAGACTGAGATAGTCTTAAATGATTGTGTTGGGATCGATCGTCCCTAGACTGAGATATTCTTAAATGATTGTGTTGGGATCGATCATCCCTAGACCGAGATAGTCTTAAATGATTTTGTTGGGATCGATCATCCTTAGACAAAGGTAGTCTTAAATGATTGTGGTGGGATTGATCATCCCTAGACAGAGATCCTGAGTTCCAAAACGAAGGATAGGCTTAAATGTTGATCTAGTGTTGGACTTAATCCCTGGTTCCGAAAGGAAGGATCACCAGAGTTGTTTGGACTAAATCTCGAGTTCCGAAAGGAAGGATTTTCCACGATCCCTAGTTTCAAAAGGAAGGATCACATGTGTTGCAGTGATGCTCCTGATGATGTCCCAGTACCGTAGATGAGGATGCTCCAGTGCTGCAGATGATGAAGTTCCAAGATGCTCCAGTGCTGCAGATGATGATGTTCCAGTGTTGAAGATGAGGATGCTCCAGTGCTACAGATGATTTCCAGTGCTGAAGATGAGGATTCTCTAGTGCTGCAGATGATGATGTTCCAGTACTGAAGATAAGGATGCTCCAGTGCTGCAGATGATGATACTTCAGCTCTGTACTGAAGATGTTGTTGATGATGTTACAACAGTTGTTCCAGTTGTTGATGATGATGTTGAAGAACTTCCAATGATTTATAGATGTATCAAATGATGTTATTGTTGATGCCCTCCTCCCTCCAATAATGTTGTGTAGAGTTACACATGCATATGTTGTTGTCAGTAGAATACCCTTCTTGTTAAGGGGGAGTGTTAAATTAATGTAACTTCAAAGTATATTCTACTTGTACTTTATTATTGTGACTCCGTCGGGGATGTCATTATTACATTTGGTCATGTAAAGGTCATGAGGTTAAACCTCCATTGTAAGTCGGGTCATTAGCACCGAAGAGAATGTAATATAAGTGGTAATTGATTCTCCCTAGATAAGTCGGCCCAGTTAGGATTATTGAGGTCGACCTAGCTGAGTTAAAGGTTAGATCAAAAGTAATGTATAAATAAAGAGTGAGTTCCTCTCATTTATTCATTCACTCACTTGTGCAATTCGCATTAGAGGAGAGATAGATATCTGCGAAGGAGAAGGAGGAGTGGCTTGAGTCCAGAGTTTGGTCTTTTTGTCTCTCTTATTTGTGAGAAATATTTTTGGGGAATTGTACTTGATCATCTATATTGAGGAAGTTCTTGTTGGGTTTTCTCCCCCTTGAGGGCTTCCCAGGATATATTGTTTTTGTGCTTTGTGATTGTGTATCTTTCAGATGTCCTTATTATGTTGCTATTGTGAACAATGTATTGAATGCTAATGAATTTACAATCTAGTCTATGGTAGCATATAATCTTAACACTTGTTTCCCTTGCCAACAATATAACATTTATGGTCACTAAAAATAACATGTAAGTGGGGTTTTGCCTCATAATTTGCCTTACTAAAAGAAAAATCTATTCCATACTTTGCACATAGTAGACACTAAGACTAGCCACTTACCTCCCAAGCTAATATGTACATTTCCTTTGCCTTCTATTATGAAATTCTCCCCACCATCACAAACCATAGGAAAAACATAAACATCATAGTGAACAAACTAGTCTAATCTATTGGTGAAATGACATGATCAATATGTCAATCATATGGCTCTCCATGGTTTGCTTTCTTATCCATGAAAGCAAAGAGTGTAGTCTCTTCTTGGTGCTCTGCAACATGGACCTTCTCCTTCCACTAAGAGCCTCCCTAGTTGTGATTTTCATCCCAAAGTTACTTTTTGCAACGACAAAAAAAATTAAATCTTCTCTTTAACCCACAAAGATATTTAAATATGGCTTTAAATCAAAATAAAATTGATTCTCTTAAAATTTGAACCTAGCTTAAAATCAAGTAAAAGAATGATGTTTTTCTTTGAAACTAGGAAAAAAATACTTAGTTTCGATTAGTTTGAAAACCCTTCGGCTTGTCAGTGTTTATCAAACAAAGTCTCTTTGTCTATCACTGAACTTGGTAGTCCCTAGACCCTTTTCTTGCTTTGCATCAACTTTTTCTCACCATAGGTCTAGTACCATATTACGAAAACTAAACACACAAAGAAACTATGAACACAAAGAGAGAACTGAAAGAGGGAAAATTGTTCTTTTATATTATTAAATGAAGAGAACACCTTCTCTTTATAATAATGAGATGGCATAAACCCTAAATTCTCAAACCCTAATAGCACAAACCCTAAAATGACTAATGTGTACTTAAAGACAACAATTAAAAATAGAATAACCTAAAGTCACAAAATGACTTTATTAATATGCCTAAGTATATAGTCTTGATTACCTTTATATTCTAAAAGCTTGTTGCCCCTACATTTCAAGATCTAGGAAGAGTTGGATTAAGAATCTTATTGCCATCCTTCACTCATGCAAAAGTAGGAAAAATCAAATGGGAAAATGAGAGCTTTTTTTAGAGATGTATAAGAGAGAGAAAAGTGAATTTTAGTAGGAAAAGGGGGTTTGCCATACTAGGGGATTGGAACAACCATGAAAGGAGGCCATTGGAACCTAAGAAGAAGAGGAAGAGAAGAATCCATTCAAAATATAAGGAAAGAGATAATATATTGCAAGAGAGTCCAAGCTAATTAGAGAGATATCTTCACATTTTTTGTAGAAATATGATCATAAAATTATACAAGAACCAATAGTAAAATATATGATAGACTTAAACCTAAAAATGCATAATAGATGGACTCTTTATGCACATGCTGAAGAGAATTGGAGGGAACATAACTTACTAGGAATTGTTGAGGAGAGAAGGAAGTATTTTCCTTATGTTGTGCGGGGTAAGTGTTGTGAATGCCAAAGTTAGTCTAACTTAAGAACTCAACAATTGGTTGCTTGGTTGATCTTTCATGCTTTTTGGGATTGGGAGAATAACTTGAGAGAGTCTTGAATTCACTTTCTTTACCCTAACAGTATCATAGATCAACTAGGGGCTAACGTCCACAACTAACTACCTATAGTTGGGAAAAAAATTGTTGTCATGTTTTCTCAACATTCTTCTTGGTTCATTTGTTCTTGGACATTTATTAGCTAATTGATTCTCCTCCTTGCCTTATTTGACTCTGCCACTATATCCTATAACAATTTAATTGAAAATAATTTTGGTTTTGTTGGTAGGACCATCTTCATCCCGTACACCATGTCGCCAACTAAAAGGGGTTTATCCAATATCCATCTTTGTGTGTATCCTATCTACCCATAGCACATACCTAATTTGAGAATCCCACACTTGTTTGTTGTCAATCAAGGTTTTCTTGATGATGTTCATAATGTTTTTATGTGAAGACTCATCCTAGCCATTCACTTGGGAATAATAGGTAGATGAGTGACCTAGGATGATGTTATACTACTGGCAGAAGACTATTATTCTCAAGGAAGTGAAGGCTTTGGCATTGTTTGTGACTAGCTTCTGATGGTCACACCCAAACTTGGACAACATGTTCTCTTTGAGGAACTTAATGAATACCTATCCATTTTCTTATTTGCTTGGATTGTCACTACCCATTTGGTAAAATAGTCACTTGATATGAGGGTCCATCTATGTTTAGCACTGGAAGGGGACTGAATTTTTCCTATCAAGTCAAGGCTCCATTGTTGAGAGGAAGTTTCTACTTGTACTAGTTTTAAGGGAAGGGCTGATATTTTTTGTTTTCCAACAAAGGTTTGGCCTTCATCAAAAGTCCTAAAAAACTTATGAATATCAGAGAATAGAGTAGGCCAAAAATATTTGAACCTGAAGATTTTGTGGGTTGTTCTAGCTACAAAGTGACCAGCATAGATTCATCTATGCATACCTTTGATCAACATGTATGCTTCTTCTTCCATCATGCACCTGAGAAATAATCCTTCTAGATTCTTCCAATGTGAATCAACACCTACAAAACAATGCTTGAATTAGTTGAGTTTTAGAGACCTTTGTGATTTATCCATTCCTTGGGGCTAGATACCTATGGCTAGCAATTGAGATATATCATTACCATGAAGATTTGTGGTAGAAAGCCTTAGCATATGCAATTTCATGTTCTTGTCGGTTATCTATCACATTAGCTTCAATTGCATTGATGCCAACTTGTACACTTTTCTTAGTGATAAGTTTTGTCAATCCTATTCCCTTTATATGTTTCGTAGGCCTAGTGATTTTTTGTGTCAAGAAAGGGGGCTGATATTTATAGATTATACCCTTTCGGGATCGATCTTGAACCCTTGAGTATTTATTGCATGCCCCAAAAGTTTCCCTCCATCATCCCAAAGAAGGATTTTTAAGGAAAGGAGGGAAATAATTGAGATTTCCAATTAAATTTGACTATTTTTTCTCCAAATTCATGCATCCCTCAGTGTCATCCTTGAATGCAGCATCTTCATTGAGTCACTTCCTCTTTCTTCCCTTCTTATTTTTTAACCAAATATTTATAAAAATAGGTCATACGCAATGCTTTAGCCAATACACAGAAGTGTACATTGTGATTTCTTTGTTCATCGATAACCGCACGCATTATGTAGTGAATGTGAAGAAGTAGGTTGGTTTAAAGATATATTTAACTTCTTGCATCTTTTGAAAACTTGCTTTAGATGTATGAGGTGGTCAACTACTCTTTTGGGAAAAAACAATGATGTTGACAAGGTATATTATAATAAAACATCTTAGATGTCAACAAAGGCATAATCCATGGCCCTTTGGAAGCATTTATTAATCCAAAGGGTATTCGTACATATGTGAAATTCCTCCATAAGGTGGTGAAGGTGGTCTTTAACACATCTTCATGATCTACTCTGATCTAATTATATCCAGAGAAGCCATCTAACATAGACATCGCCTTTTGTAGCATTTGATCCATCTTTGATTAGGGATCATTTTTCATTGAGGAAAGATCCATTCAAATTCTTGAATTCTATGCAGAGTCTTACCTCTCCATTCTTTTCCTTTATCATGACTAGATTTTTTACCCACTTCGAGTATCATATGGGAACTATTACCTTAACATCACAAAGAATTTTGACCTCGCTTTGTACTAGATGGTGTATAGGATTTAATTGTCTCTCATTTTCCTAAAATGTTCGACATCCCTTTTGAGTGGAATTTGATGCTAGAAGATGATGGGGTCATAGGTTTGAGATCTTTGTATCTCTAGGAAAACATGTCCTCAAACTCTTTGAACAATTGGATATATTTTGTCTTCTCTTGTTGAGACAAGGTTTTAGATATATTCATTGGATTTGGATCTATTTTGGTGCCCATATTTTACTCTTCCACCTCTGAGGGATTTGTCTTGAGGGAGGGTTTCATACGTATACCATTTTTATTGAACAATATATCTAATGGAACCAGTCCTTCTGGGATGAAATTTGTCTTTAGTTGAATGAATTTGTTTCCCCCAATATCCTCTTGATAAGTCTACCCTCAAGGGTAACCATTATCCTTATCTACCTCATCTTCCCATCATTTAGAATATATGTTCATGTTGGAGTACTTATCAATCAAGTTTAGGAACCTTTTAATATGTTGATCATCCTCAAACACTTCCCATTGCTTGATATGATCTCGAATGGAAACTTCATGCATAACTTTTATGATGTTTGAGAGATGATATTGGTTAGAGGGATTAAAAATTACCATCGGTTTGGCCAGATTGTCAACTCTCTACTGCATTTGTCTCATCATACTCATTATATTGGTAGCATTACATAAATTATCAAACATGTCCCACACTGCATGCTTATATTTCCTCATCTTGGGTGTCTAGTTTGCTACTTCTCCTTCATTTGGTTTCCCTCTAGGTCAAGGCATAATATTATCATGATTTCTAGGGGAATCAAGGAATGGGAGGCTCCAGAATCATAAATAATTGTGGATATGCAAGTTCAAGAGTTCCAAGGTGATATAGAAAGTAATCAATCCGTCATTTTCATTTGGCATATTTTCCAATATCATTTTAATGGCATCATCTTGAATATTGCTTTGATCATCTTTCAAAGGTGTTTCATTATAAAGGATCATAGAATTTGATACTTGGTTTTCATTCTTATCCTTCACAAGTTAGTGTTTAACAGTTGGGTATTGAGGTTGTCCATTCAAACAAAAAAATCTAGATACTTCTTTCTTATGAGTAGGAAATTTGATAGTTTCAAAAGGGGCATAGGAATTTTTAATTTATCAAGCTCATACCTGATATCAAATGGTTGAGGAATAGGTAATATTACTTCTACAACTTTGGGACCATAGAGAGGCTTGGTCAAGATAGTACTTAGTTGGTGTGCTACTAGGTTCTTCCCACCATTCCCTAGTATAATGGGATTTTTGGACTACTCAATTATTTTGAGCTCTTCTCTACTAGGAATTAAGACATTCTAAACACAAGAGCTCTTGGGATTTCATATCTCTTAGAAATTTCGACCATCTTAGGTTCATGATAGAGAGGCTTGGTCAAGATATCACTTAGTTGATGTGCTACTAGGTTCTTCCCTCCATTCCTTGGTATAATGGGATTTTTGGACTACTTAATTATTTTGAGCTCTTCTCTACTAAAAAACCAACGGAATTTTAAACATGAAAGATATTGGGATTTCATCTCTCTTAGAATGTTTGGCCATATTAGGTTCATGCCTTTTGGCCTTATCAGGTCTTACTATTGTATCTTCTCTTCAAAATTTAGGAGCATTCAACCTATGCCTCAGCTCATGCTTCCTTCTTACTTCAACCATGGTATTATTAGATACCATCCTTAGTGGGGCATGAGACAAGTCAAGGGGTTCCCCATCTTATTGGGAAACAATTTCCCCTTGAGTTTCATCTTCTTCATCCATCATACAGAGACCTTTGGATCCAAGAGAAGGGGGAGATCATCTAATATATCCATATTATCATAAAAGGAATGTTGAGGTCCATGGGTAGATCAACCAGTTGTTCTCCTCCTTGATCATAGTAGTCTTGATAATATGGGGGATAAGGGACTATCATATTAGCCTAACCTCTTGCATTCTTTTTTGAATTCATCTCTTCTATTATGTTTTGTCTTTGCAACACATTTGGTTTCCTCTTGAAATGAGGTTGATCCCTAAGGGGTTGATTTGTTTTATCCTAGTGTAGGTCCAATCAAAGAGTGATATTCTTATCCTAGTTTTACTTTTTTTAGGTCATTGACCATAGATTTAAGTAGATTAGTAACCTATTCCATGGATAGTGTTTCTTGAGCATAGGAATAGGTTTCGTTCTCCTTCTCTGATCGGGGATCTCTCTTATTTTAGGAAGATCTTGCCTAGTTTGAGTTGTATTCTATAGGATCCTATGTTACTCTCTAGGTATTCAACATCATTAAACCATGGCATCCAAGTTGGTAGAATTCTTATCCATAATATGTAATGAAAAGTTTTGCTTCAAAAGTAGTTGCATAAGCCACCATGGTTGAAAGTTTTGAAGGTCAAATAATCTCAAGGATGTGATGATAAAGCTTGCAAAATATGCCAATGAATTTTAGGACAAACTCCCCATTAATCCTCTTCAGGGTGTTGAACTCTATATTATAATATATGTAATCCTTCTTGATCACTACCCTTTTTTCAAGAATTTCTCATGGAATTGGGCCCAATATCTCAAAGAACCATTCAGTCAATTCCTAAAACATTTTGTGGTTTCTCCTTCTAATGAATGGGAAAACGTTATGGAGAAAACATCATCCTCCACTATGTTGAAGTTGTATGTACAATCTTGATAGTGAGGTGATCTTAAATGGTAATATATTAGGGTCCTACCCTAACCCCCTAAGTAGATAGATAGGTTTGCATGTATTGAGACACCTCTATTAAATAAGTCCCATGAAGTAGATATGGTGTGAAAGCAATATTTGTAAGAACATTTATTAGAAAGGTCCTTCACTAGAAATTTCCAAGGAGGTTAGAGAGAAACTATTGCGACAAGGATTACTAGAAGGTTCCACCTACTCAAAAGTTCCTTGACTAGAAAGTACACGGTATGATAGAAACTTTATAAATAAGTAGAATCAATGTGATGACATGTCTTGTGAGAATATTGTAATTGGAACTTTTCCTAGTTGGATGTTTCCCCTTGAAGAGGCAAGTGAATATTGCTTTCATCAATAAAGGTATTTCTATTTGTGGGAATTTGTTCTCTACCAATTCTCTATTGATGTATTAATTTTTTTCATTTTCATTCTAAATCTTCCTATATTATGTTATTTCCTCTCTACATTTCCTATTCTACTAATAATGTACTTAACATTTGGTATCAGAGTGTTGTACTAAGCCAATATTTTTAGAGATTTTTTTAGGCTAAAGACATATTTCAACATCGATAATAACACAATGTTGTCTTTCAATGGGTAAATATGTGGTTGAGGAAGAATACAAGCAAGAAATACAAGAGGTTTCACCTAGTTGGACACCCTCGTAACCCCTATTGGTACCCCTTCGAGTAGTATCACATCAGACAACATTTCTATATGAAATTTCACTTCCACATACCCTTGGTATATTGAATTTCCCTATGATACCTAAATCCAACTTTAGATAATATGATTAACTTGTCTTGCTACTATAGTGGCACCAAGCACAACACTCGGGAAGATTGTTCTCCGATGCTTAGGTAGTTGGTTAGTATGGCTAAGGTACAGTCTATCCTTTTTAGTTGGTGCCTTGAGATTGGACCGAATACTTGTTGAACCTTGCAAGTATACTAGAGAGATATGGAACCTAGCACCCCCTTGTCCTTAGGACCCTAGAAACCAGGTCCTTTATTGCTAGTCCATGAAATTCCTATATATATTGCAGTATTAAGAATTTGGGAATTATGTTAGCACAATAATATTTGGGTGGGAGTACAACTCCACCAAAAGTACAAAAAAATCCTTTTATTGCAATATGGGTCCTACCCACACCCTTATTTGAGACTTATCTCAATAGAAAACTTGCATCGAGTTAATCACATTGGTACCACTCTCCACTAACCCTTTATGTGGACCTACATTCCTAGTATTGCATGCACCCTTAATTCAAACCTATCTTAGCATAATACTTGTGCCAAGTTGATCACATTGGTACCACTCTCCCGTAACCCTTTCTGTAGACCCATCCCTCTTCCCAACACTCAAGGAATAGAGATCTCCCACAAAGTTTCCAACCTCGAAATGTTGTATGATGAGTTGCAACACAAGATATGTTGAAATATTGTAACTTCGAAGAATATTCTATTGTAATTTATTCGGAGATGTTTTATTCCTCCATCAGGATGTTATTATTACATTTGGTCATGTAAAGTCATTGAGGTAAATCCTCCTTTGTAATCCATGGCATTAGATCCCCCTAGATTCAAATGTAATGGGGTTTTTAAGTCCCCTAGAGGAGTTGTCCCAGTCAACATTAATTGAGTGGTAAAGTTAGTTGAGGTCGACATGAAAAGTTGTAAAATTAAAGTAGAAGTGAATGTATAAATATAGAACCAGGCTCTCTCATTTATTCATTTATTCACACACACACTCACTTGTGTAATTCACAATGGAGAGAGAGAGAGAGAGAGAGAGAGAGATCTGCAAGGAGAAGGAGCACTTGTTTGGGGTTTTGTCTTTGTACTTTTTGTTAGTTTTTCATCTTTTAATTCAATAGATATAGGATCTTAATTGAAAGAACAATATGTACAGCATATCAAGCATAAGAGACAAGAGACAAGAGACACAAAACATTTCACCAGGGAAAACCAAGAAGGTGAAAAACCCCGCAACTTCCTCAGAGATAGAATAAGCATCAATACAAGGATCACCATGATCAAACCCAAGAGATAGATATCTTCAGCAGCATACTCCTCCTCCACTTGTGTGCACTCCTCCTCTCTCTCACTAATGCGAAGTGAGTGAATGAGAGAGATGCATAAAATGAGAGAGAGACGCTCTCTATTTATACACTAACTTTCACTTGACCTTTACTCAACTAGGTCGGTCTCAACTTAACCACTTAACATACTACTGACTGGGCCGACCCCTACTAGGGTGGTATAATAACCCTTTGACCCACATGACTCATACAGGGCCAACCCCATCAAGGTTGTCTAATAACCCATCAAGTATAAGTTACAACACTTACAATATACTCTTGTGACACATACAAGTACAACTGACGACACTTCCAATCGGAGGAATAATACATCTCCGTTGGGGATACAATAAGGTACAAATGTAATACATACAATATGCAAGTGAATATCTTCCGAAGTTACAAATACATCAACACTTTTGATCATCTATATTAAGGAATTTTTGCCGGGTTTTCTTCCCCTAGAGGGTTTCCCAGGATAAATTTGTGTCTCTTGTGTTTATGTTATGCTTGTTATTCTTTCAGTCATCCTGTATATTCTATTGTTGTGAAATTGAATTGAATACTGATGTTATCTATCTTAGCATATTGTATCTTAACATGGTATCATAGCTAGCCTGAAGGAAGGAAATGTATGGCACTTACGACACTTTTTTCTCTTGCGACAATTTGAAAGCTAGGGCTTTGTATAGCAAAACCTAGTCATCGTGGAACTTTCGCTATAAATCACTTTTGGAAAAGGTTCAGGATCTTCCACTTGTACAGGACGAAGATGACATGTTCTTGTACATTCTATCTGAGTTTCAGCCTGAGATTCGTTTTAATTTATGAGATATGATCCATACAACTTAGGGTTTCTGCCTCTTCTAGAATGCAGCCCTAAACAGGTGACCTAGGAGAAAAGGTCATATATCGGGCTAAGAATCTCCAAATGGAATTCCGTAAAAATTTATAGTTAGGGAATGGACTTTAGTTTCATAGTTCCAAGTATCAGAGGCCGAATTTGAAACAATGACATGTGGCACGTCGTACAAGTTCTCTATTATGTTTCATCCCATAAACAGTTGAACTAGGGAAAAAGGTCATATCTCGGGATAGGAAGCTCCAAATGGAATTTCGTGAAATGAGACAATTAGGGAACGGACTTTAGTTTCATAGGTTTGAGTATCAAAGGCCGAAGTTGAAACAGTGACACGTGGAACACCGTACAAGTTCATTATCTTGTTTCATCCCATAAACAAGTCATGTTGGGAAACTTAGCATATCTCTCTCATGGAGAATCCAATGAAGCTCAAATATGTGGGGTTGGAAAGATGACAGGTAGGGATACCACAGGTCGAAGTTTCAGACCCTGAGGATCCGAAATTTCATAGATACACCAAAACCAATAAGGCACATCTGAAATAGCTCAACGGAGGAAATCAAAGAAGAGGAGGAAGAAGTTCTCACTTAGGGTTTTCAGTTTTTTAGTTATGGAATTACCTGATACAATGTTGGAGACACCTGATGAAACATTGAAAACTTTTAAAATGTATTTGGAATCCATTCATCATAGATATTAATCTTCCATCAAAATGTTGTGGGAGGAAGGATATCGAAAATTAGGGTTTTTCGGGTTCTACAAGTAAGAAGAAACCCTAACAAAGTTGGGATACTCATAGGGAAACAATGAAGGAGGTTTAAATGGCATTGGTATTATATCATCCTAACACCGTGAATCTATATAAGATGTTTACAAGTGATCTACCTTGGACGATTAGGGTTTTACCCTTATAGAGAAGACTACAAGCAATCTTGACAGGTATGACTTGAGGAGATGCAGGTATGTTTGGAAATCTGTGTCATTTATCTGATGATTAAGTTCATGATATGTTGTCTTCCTATTATTGAGTTTAGTACAATCATGATTAATTTTAGACTTGTCTGATCACCTTAGTAAAAGTATGAATTCATATGAATGATAGAATACATCCATTGATTAGGGTTATGACACTTATGATTGTACTAATGCACTTGTGGTGTTGTATGAGGATGATGTTGTCTGCTAACATGAAAGGTACATCAAGAAAGACAAACCAAGTTCTAGATCAAGAATATATGACCATGATGACATGAAGACAAAGAATCATCCATAGTCTTTGATCACATAGAATCTCTACTTATGAGGATGGATAGAAGTTCAAAGACATATAATCATGATGCTATCATAAAGGGAAAATAGAGATCAAGAGGGAGGCAACCACACAAACATAAAATATAAGTATTTGAGTTGTCATTTGAATTAATTCTTGAATCTATGAATAGTTAATGATATTGCTCTTAATAGTTGTATGCATATTTGTATTTCCTAGAATTAGGAAATATATCATGCATAGTGTAAGCATTCATATAGCATTGAACAGTGTACTACTAATATGCATATGATGGGTAAGTTGGACAAACAATCCATTGTTGCTTGTCTAGAATGAAACCTCTTTGCTAACATGCTAGGAGTTGTGCACGCTCTTGATAGTATGTTCTGGTAGAGATGGAAGGCATCTAGATAGCCATTGTATGCATACAGGATATGGAAAAGTGTTGTGCCAAAGTATTGGTCAATATAGTTTCATAACTATGTGAATCATATCAATATGCATAATAGGTTATCATTGAAATGTCAACATGATTTGATAATTATGAAGTGTTACTAATCATGTAATTGAATTTGATTTGTAGAAAAGATCATGTACTATGATCTACAAAACAAGGATGATGAACACTTGTTCCGAAGAACAAGTGATGATTGTTCAACAAGAAGGCTTACAAATCAAACATACTATAGAAGTGCAAATCAAGGCTCATGGATAGACACACTTCTAGAGATAGATTACACCCATGGATGATTCCCAAGATTTGAAAGAAAATCACATGATTGAATAAGGCTTTGTACGGGTTAAACAGGTACCCAGGATCGATAGTCATTTGATGAGCTTGATGATCACCACGGGTGATGCGGATTTAAACCTTTGCTACAAGGTTGAATATGGTTGCTATATAAAGATGACATGCTTCTCTCAGATGGATGCAAGAAGGAACTCACCATATAGTTCGAGTGATCTTGAGGCTCATATCAGTAGACCCATCTGACGGGAGATGGCACAGATATATTTGCAGAATATCACTCAATTTTATCGTACAATCCACTCGAGCGGACGCGAGCAGGATCTCCCTAGCTCAAAGTGAGTCTAGAACAAATAGAACAGACTACCAATGCATTTCCTAGATCTACTTAAGGATCAAGTATTAGATGTCTTACCTTTCACTCCGCAATCCTTTCTCCTGAATGCTGCTCCACGTCTCACGGTCTTCAAATCCAAGCTGCAAGACCTGTCAAGACAAGAAACAAGAGAAACAAGTAAAGGGCATCTATACAATAAGAGATCTAAGTAAACAGTTAAGCAGGTAAACTACTCAATATCATTACACACATGAATCAATATTGTTGGAAAGCATTTTTATTACTGTAAAAAGAAGGAAGTACATAATAGAGATATAGAACTACAACCAAGGCTTAACGCTGCAGTCCTTCTCCAACAAAGCCAATTGCCATATCCTTCCAAGGAAGTATGAGTTCTCCAATAGGTGAGTGGAGATGTTCCAAGGGTGATTTCACCAACATGTAGATAACATAGACTTCCTCTCTTTGGGATGGGAGTGAGCTTCATTTAAATAGGACTAAGTGGATAGGATAGGTTGAGATATGATAGGAGAGGCTTAAGGGATCTCTCCAAATTATTAGGAACCGAGTGCTAGCTCCTCCAAGAGGTCAGGGATAGGGTCCCAAGCTAGCAAGCTTCGAGAAGAACCTCGAAGAAGCTATTTTTGCCATCTAACTGACTTCGTCGCACCCTGTAATGGGGCAAGGTGTGACGTCGCATGTTGCTTATGTGCAGCCTGCGACGACCTCTCAAAACCTAGCACAATTGGGTACAAATCCTCCCTGGTTGATTACTTAGTCAAGATATCTTCAGAGGTGTATACACTGAATCTTATGGTGGGTAGATTTTGGGTGTAACAGAATGCCCCCCAAAGCCCGAAGCTATTGAAGATAGACAGATGAAGTGCTTTGATAGAAGTAATGGCAATAGACTTGTCGGACGAAGGACACTGCTGCAGTACAACTGACACTGAACTGACAATCTCATATAAAGTATAACATGGCTACCGACCAATACAGTGCAGATCCATGGTAGTAATGACCGACTAAACACAATCATGGCTACTAGACACAAGCGTAGATCCATGATGAGATGATAACACAGCCATGACCAATACAAATGTGGATCTGTATGATATAACTCAATACAAACTCCATCGCAACCTAGGTAAAACATGACTCCCCAGGGTCTTCAAGCTGAACCCGCAATGATACGAATCTATCCATGTGATTACAAATGTCTTGATGTCGAACTTGGTAGAAACCACTTGATTACCAGCCATTGATGTAAGCCATTAACAAGTGCGAGGGAGATCACCATTGATGTCAATGATTCCCAAGGTATCACAGTACATATCATCAAGCGTGAATAAATGAGTTGAAGTCGAATGCAAGATGAAATCTTTCAATCAAGAGTCAATGATGTAAACTCATGTTGAAAGCGAGGTAACTTGCCATTGAGGCGTGCAGGGCCAAGGTACTTGATTGGTTTCTAGATTCAATCCTCGGATGATGAGTTGAAGTCGACAAGGATGAATCCATCAAAGGAGGGCCATGATGAATCCCCCATCAATCGACATGAAACATGACAAAAATGTATAGAGTAGATCGGATGGTACAGTAACATGCAAGACTGACTCAGAGTGGACCGACGTGATGGCGGGTGTACTG
Organism: Larix kaempferi; assembly: GCA_027924585.1. Classification (NCBI taxonomy): domain Eukaryota; kingdom Viridiplantae; phylum Streptophyta; class Pinopsida; order Pinales; family Pinaceae; genus Larix; species Larix kaempferi. The sequence goes on along the minus strand of BSBM01000687.1, from coordinate 2,753,031 downwards.
ACTATAGATGATAAATGATAGACATATTCTTGAACATGGGCATGGCATGACTTGGCAGTATTGACACAACGAGTGCGACACAAATTCTTAAAAACGACTGATGATGGAAGCTTTTCTTTGAATGACTCAAAGGAGTAACAAGACTCAGGAAATAAGTGGAACTCGAGGATAAACGGATGATCCAAGTGCTGTATGCAAATGTAGATGAGTGCCATGTTCAAGAATGACTACATACTACCACTAACAAGATATGTAACACAAATGCTTTCCTTTTTCCCCATCATGAATGATGAGTGCCTCATGTGTTTTTTTTACGAGCTTGATGAGGGTAACCAGATGCTCGGTATAGCTCATCTCATAGATGAGTCCAATCCCAAATGTTTTTCGAACCTGGGATAGGAGGGGTTCGTCCCATGATGGGCCCTTCAATGTGAGAATTTAACGAGTCCATAGAAGGTAAACTCGGTCGTCATTTCATGTTTAGAGAGTCTGAAAAGAACTAAAGAAGACTCCTACAGTCTTTTTTCATAAAGTTAGCCTCACCGCCCGAAAAAGGGTAAAACAACACGGGAGAGGACTCTTCCAGTCATGATTGGATGGAGTATACATTTTTCGTAATTAGTGCTTCCTGGTTCGAAAAAGGGGTAAACTATCACCAGGAAGACAACTATTGAAATACTTTAACAAGCGTGAACACGACAAGTTCGCTTGGCAATCTTTTCATTTTTCGAGAGCCTAAAAAGAGCTTAATGGTAGACTCCGGGGGGTGTCCTTTTCCGTGGGGGTTTAACGAGCCCGGAAAAGTGATAAATCATAACTCGGTACTTGTTCTCATAGTTTCATGAGTACAAGAACAAACGAAGAGTAAACTCATCATCACGCAATAATTAACAACTAACTGTTGCAAAAATAACAACAAAACATTCAAGGGAGTGTTCATACCTGTGGTGACCGTTGTGATACGAGAAACGGCACAAAAGACTACTTACAACTCCTACACACTAGAAAGTATGTCAAATAGCCCCAAATGCGACAAAAATGGTTAAAACTGTGATAAATGGCCCAAGAGCATCAAAATATTTGAAAAAGAATATTCCATTCTATTTATAAATAGAAAAATGGGCCAAAAATAGTTTTCATTGTTTCATTTGCCAATTTGGGAGGAGAAGTACCAATTTGGAGCCAAAACTTCCTTTGCCAATTCCGGGAGCTACCCACTGTCAGGAGCAGGTAAGCCTAAACTTCATCCAACAACTTTCCAGTGGATTAGATTTTGTTTTTAGGTTCATTTTTTGGGTTTTTTTTATGAATTCATGGAGGGCTATTACGCCCTCGGCTCGTCGCAGTTGGCCCTTTTGGGAATTGTGACGAGACCGACTCAGCACAAGTCCCAAATGAGTGAAGTGCGACGACATCGCACTGTATGCAAAAGTACGGTGTGACGGCGGAGATGCATTTCCCAAACATCAAAATAAACCCAAAAAATGAACTTACTGTGGTTGGAGTAGGATCTAACAGTGTTTAAATGTCCCTTTTGGCAGGTTGCTAGCAAACCAACATAGTTTTAGAGTGGCGGGAAAGAGAACACGAAGTAGAAGATGTACAAGCTACAAATGATCCACAATGCATGGATGCCTTGAGGAAATGCGGTTTGCTCAAGTTCTTTGAGATTCAGGGGATGAGATCCCAAATCCCGTTGCTATCACACATGCTCCAGAGTTGGGATGCGGCCCAAGAACATTTTTTGATTGGTGAGCACATCCTCACAATAGATGTTGAGGACATCTATTTTCCTATTGGTTTGTCCCTGCTATGAATATTAAATATTGTATTAAATTAATCATTAAATTATTAATTAGTCTAATTGAAGGGACGTAACCCTTCTTAAGAAATGCTCAAACCTTATAAAAGGCGAGCTCTTGTAAAGCGTTAAGCATCTTATAAATTCAATAATATATATATCTTATTCAAGATGGATCTCGCGTCCTAATTTTTCTGTCGCATTTGGTATCAGAGCCGCGTTCGGCATCAGTTTCTGCACTCCAGGCTCCAGCTGGGATCCTTGTCCATTCTCAACTCACTCAACTCACGCTCCCATTTTGCTGCTCCTACTCCATGCCTCCCTCCTCGGCTCCAGCTTCACTACACCCGCATCCTTCCCTACTCCGTCTCTCCACGTCCCTCCTTCCTCAGCTCTCATCTTACGCGACCCTCTCCTACTGCTCACACCATCTGCAGTCATCCTGCGCGCCCTCTCACTGCCCTGCCATGACCCACGCCTTTCTACCTCCCCCGCACTCCCCTCTCCCCGCTGCTGCGTCCCACTTCTCGCTATGCTCCAGTTCTGCCCCTGCGCACCACTTCCACTTGCCCTCACTACGCTCCCCAGCCTCTCATCCCTCCTCGCAGCCATCCCTCCAACCCTGCGCAGCTCCCTGCTGCGTCCACCCCTCCTCTGCATACGCCCTCCTTCCCACTGCGCTCACCTCGCCTCGTCCTTCCACCACCATTCCGCATCCATTCAAACTTCACACTAGGCCATCCCTTCGCTCCACCTGCACCCCATTCCAAGATCCACGTAAACTCCCTCAAACCCTAACTTCAAAAAAAATTAATATTATATAATTAATATTGATTTTTATTAAAAAATCCTTAAATAAAAAAAAATATATATATATATATTAATTTAATATTTATTATATATATATATATATTTTTAACCACACCAAAAATTATAGTAATTCCACTTTTCCAAGTCATTTTCATTTTCCACCCCTCCTAAGCCAAAATTGCGTCCAATTATTCACCACCACACCTAAGAAGCATGACGACGGAGTTAAAAACCCAAATGGAGAAAATAGAGAAGGATTTTCGAACCTTCAAGGAAATGATCACCAAGAGCCAAGAAGCACTTAAGAAAGAAATTAAGGATGAAGTCATTCAGGTAATGGAGCAGAAAATAGACGACAAGTTCGACATTATAAGCAAGGAACAAAAAATGTTAGATCAAAAAGTGACTGAGAGCCAGAAAGGTATCAAGGAGATATTACAAAAAATGAATGATGAGGAAAAAAATCATAAACAACATGGCTCGGATATGCCAGTTACCCCATCTTCCAATTCTGAGTCACCAGAACACAACAGGATGAAAGGTACTCAATACCAACCATTCGTAATGTACCCGCCGAGAGCAAAAATAGAGATGACGAAATACAATGGAGGAGAAGACCAATGCGTCGCTTGGTTGAATAAAGCAGAAGAGTATTTCGACATATATAACATTACGATGGACGAAGAAAAGGTCAAGCATGCTTCAATGCACCTTGAAGGATATGCCTACAACTGGTATATGTGGTGGAAGGGAGACAACTTCGCATACACTTGGAACGTATTCAAGAATGATTTCTTAAAAAGGTTTCAAGGAATCACAGAAGATGAATTCTTCTCAAAACTTACCAGATTACAACAAAAGGGAAGCGTCGAAGAATTCACGCATCAATGGGAGTCCCTCGCTACCAGAGTATTTGGGCTATCCGACAAACAATGGTTGGAAACCTACTTGGGAGGACTAAAACCATACATACAAAAAGAGTTAAAAATGCATGGCATAACAAATGTCGAGGCAGCAAGACGAAAAGCAAAAGCAGCCGAGGCTAAATTTGACAGTTTTCAATCAAATAAAGGGAAGTCATACTCACAAAGAAACATCCAGTCAACTCCAGAGGATGATACAAACAAATACATCCCTCCGCCTAGAAGGGACGATAGGAAGAGCCTCGAGAATCAACGTATGAGGGAAGGAAAATGTCGACGATGTGGAGACAAATGGAACCCTAAACATAGGTGTCGCCCCGAGGACAACTCAAAAAAATTATATACTTGTGAAGCAGAGGAGAATAGTGAATCAGAAGAAGAAGAAGAAGAAGAAGAGCCAGAATATGAAGAGGAGGCAACCGCAAATATGGCAGTCGGGAACGACGAGAACCCCAAAATCTCCCTAGCAGCCATGATAGGCATTAGTCAACCATAGACTCTCAAGTTAAAAGGGCATATAAAAAATGAGAATGTTACAGTGCTAGTAGACACTGGAAGCACTCACAACTTTCTTGATATAAGAGTGGCACGAAAACTCAAGTTGTTCGTACATCCAGTTCCAGACATGAAGGTGATGGTTGCAAATGGCAAGAAGATCGAAAAAGTTGGAAAGTGCCACAAGGTGAGACTTCAAATACAAGACTTCGAACTGGAATCAGAACTCTACACCTTACAGTTGGGAGGAGTAGACATCGTTTTGGGAGTCCAATGGTTACAAACATTGGGAACATATTCTGCCAATCATCAAAAGAATTTCATCAAGTTTAAGTGGAAAGGGCAAAATTTTAAGCTATATGGTTTTCATCCACCAAACACACAAGTAGTCTCATCTCAGCAAATGGAAAAACTCATTCGAAAAGGGGCATCAGCATACGTAATACAATGTCATCAACTAGAAGGAAAAGAGGAGGAACCAAATGAGTTCAAAAAGGAAATCCAAAAATTACTCCAGAAACATGAACACATATTTCAAGACTTACCCATGCAGCTACCACCAGAAAGGAGTATAGAACACATAATCGAGATTAAACCGGGGTCAAATCCTATCAAGGTTAAACCGTATAGGTATCCCCACCACCACAAAACAGAAATAGAAAGGTTGGTTCAAGATCTATTGAATTGTGGTGTCATCACCAAGAGTAGAAGCCCTTATGCAGCTCCAGTCGTACTAGTACGGAAGAAGGATGGATCGTTTAGATTATGTATAGATTATAGAGGATTAAACAAAATAACAATTAAGAACAAGTTTCCAATCCCTTTCATCGATGACATGCTGGATTAACTTTATGACGCAAAATATTTTTCGAAACTCGATTTAAGGTCAGGGTACTATCAAATCAGGGTCAGATTAGAGGATATCGCAAAGACTGCTTTCCAAACTCATGAAGGACATTATGAACTCAAAGTAATGCCTTTTGGGTTAACTAATGCCCCTGCCACATTCCAGGCAACTATGAATGAACTATTTCAGCCATACCTAAGGAAATTTGTGTTAGTATTCTTCTATGACATCCTTATATATAGCAAGACATGGAAAGAACATTTGACGCATCTAGAAGAGGTCCTATCTCTTCTGAAGGAAAACCAATTCTATGCAAAAAAGTCAAAATGCACCTTTGGGAAGCAAGAAGTGGAGTATCTCGGGCATATAATCTCAAAGGAAGGAGTTAAGGTGGACCCAAAAAAGATCCAGGCAATGAAGGAGTGGCCTGAACCAAAGAATGTTTCAAAATTGCGAGGATTTTTGGGATTAACAGGTTACTATCGAAGGTTCATCAGGAACTATGCACATGTCACTGCCCCACTAACAAATCTCCTAAAAAGAAATTCTTTTCAATGGGATGATGATGCAAGAAGATGCTTTGAAACGTTAAAACAAATTATGTCTTCAACTCCCGTTTTGGCAACACCTGATTTTGCAAAACCATTCGTAATCGAATGTGATGCTTCAGGGTTTGGGATAGGAGCTGTGCTAATGCAAGAAGGTCATCCAATCGCTTTTGAAAGTAGGAAGTTGAACAAAAGAGAATACCTACAGTCTACATACAACAAGGAAATGCTTGCCATCATGCATGCATTAACTAAATGGCAACAATACCTTTTGGGAAGTAAATTCCTAATCCGAACAGATCATAATAGTCTACAACACTTGTTACAGCAGAAGACATTAACAACCGAGCAACAAAAGTGGATAGAGAAAATCTCTACCTTCGATATGGAGATCCTACATAAAAGAGGGAAGGACAATGTAGTAGATGATGCTTTATCAAGGAAAGATGAAGAGATACAAGTCTACGCCGTATCCATGGTGATCCCAGAATTTTTGGACGAAATTCGTAAGGAATATGCCAAGAATTCAGAGGTTTGCTCCATAATTAACAACATAAATCAGTATCCGAAGTTTGAATGGAAGAATGAACTCTTATGGTACAAAGGACGTATTTACTTAAGTTCCAATTCCAGTTTTAAGACCAAGGTGCTTAAAGAGTCACATGATTGCCCCGCCGCTGGTCATGTAGGAATTTTTAAAACCTACTATAATGCAAGGCAATCATTCTTTTGGAAGGGTATGTATGTTGACATTCACAAGTATGTTGCAGATTGTGACATTTGTTAGCAGAATAAAACTGAGAATATCTCAAGTCCGGGGTTACTCCATCCGTTACATATTCCAAATAAGAAATGGGAGGAAATTTCAATGGATTTCATTGAAGGTTTACCCATATCAGATGGAAAAGACAAAATACTAGTTGTGGTAGACAGGCTAACCAAATATGCACATTTTGTTGGAGTGAAGAAAACTGATTCGGAAAAAGAAACAGACGAAGCTTTTTGTAAAAATGTCTACAAATTACATGGTTTTCCGAAGATTATAGTAAGTGATAGGGATGCCAAGTTTAAAGAGAACTTTTGGAGAGAGTTTTGCAAGCAAATTGGAACGTCTCTTAACATGAGCTCAGCTTATCATCCCCAAACAGATGGACAGACAAAAGTTGTCAATAAATGCTTAGAAATCTACCTCCGTTGTTTTGTAACTGATAAGCAAAATAAATGGTTCCAATGGCTACATCTTGCGGAATGGTGGTATAATTCTACTTATCATACATCTACAAGAATGACACCATTTCAAGCCCTATATGGATATGAACCCCCAAAATGGAAGGATTTCATCACCAACCAAGCAAGGGTCGCATCAGTAAATGACCATTTAGAAGAAAACCAAAAGGTTGTCCAAGTACTTAAAGAGAATTTGAATATTGCCAGGAATAGAATGAGACAACAAGAAGATCGACATCGAACAGAACGAGAATTTGAAATTGGAGATTGGGTATATGTAAGACTACAACCCTATAAACAATTATCACTTAAACAAGGTGGAAAAAATAAACTGGCTCCACATTTTTATGGCCCATATCAAATCAATAAGAAGATTAGTCAGGTGGCATATGCATTGGAATTGCCAACTACAAGTCGCATCCACAATGTCTTTCATGTTTCATGTTTGAAAAAGATGATAGGTCAACACCAGAAGGCACAAACAATACTTCCCTTGTTAGATGAAGAAGAAAGAATCATATTCGAGCCAGAATCTATCGTTGCTACTAGAGAGAAGAGATTAAGAACGCGAGTCATTAAAGAATACCTCATAAAATGGAAAAATCTTCCCGAAGAAGATGCAACATGGGAATCAGAACAATTTCGACAGTTACATCCCTCATTACCATTGCTTTGAGGACAAAGCTCTTTAAAAGGGAGTGGCAATGCTATGAATATTAAATATTGTATTAAATTAATCATTAAATTATTAATTAGTCTAATTGAAGGGACGTAACCCTTCTTAAGAAACGCTCAAACCTTATAAAAGGCGAGCTCTTGTAAAGCGTTAAGCATCTTATAAATTCAATAATATATATATCTTATTCAATATGAATCTCGCATCCTAATTTTTCTGTCGCAGTCCCGGAGAGGGGACCCTGTATCTCTTACTGGAACACAGGCTAGTGACCGCATAGTCGATGACATGGTGTCACAGCATTGTACTACTCTTGCTCGATATTCCAGTGGGAAGATTCCTATTAGGGATGTGGTGAGATGCCCACTGCATACCATACCATTTACTATTACTAGAGTGGCGGGAAGCCAAGCCCCACACATGGCCACTCGGTCTCAAATGATTTATGCGGAGGACTGCATGTCCCCCAAGGTTTTCAACTGGTGCGAGGGTCTCCTCGCAAACATCCGAGCTCAGCTGACCAATTGTCGGCAGGGAGAGCTCAAGCAGTTTGGTTATGGATCGATCGTGGTATCATTCTTCTTGGAGCGGATCCCTCTCTTGTATCCACAGGTACCACTAGATGACAGGGAGCCTAGAGATCCCCACATGCTCAGATGAGCTGAGGTGATGACCCGCCATGGTGGAGGACCAATCATCAGCTTTGGTCCTGAGTTCTTTAGCTGGCTGGAAGGCCAGTTACTCATGGTTAAGGAATTCTCGTACGGCGACATGGATTTCAGAGAGGATCCTGACTTGGTGTTGCCCGAGGGTGCGGCATGGGGTGACATAGGTGAGAACAAAAACCCTTATACTTTAGTTTTGCATATTTATCATTTTTTTGATGCAGTACTGACAAGTATGTAACATGTGTGTGCAGATGTGGGGCCCATACGGCCGGTAGGACTTTCCCTTCTGGCGAGGAGAGATAGAGGTGGGGAATCAGTTGTGCCCCCAGGTGCTCATGCTTCCATCGAGGAGATGGAGGAGGTATACAGGAACTTGTCCTAGCTGACATTAGAGGTTCCTGAGCCAGCGATAGATGACCTGCCGAGACCTATGCAGAGGTTTGGGGTTGGAGCATCTGTACGCTTCAATGCCCTACTCCGCAAGGTAGCGAGGACCATGGATTGCTTCCTTACTCAACGACAGCGGGCTGTCCGTGCTAGGGGTGGTGTACGGGTCAGGCGTCAGGCCTGATGACACTTATATACTTGTACTGAGATATTAGAGGCCTCAGGTTTTGTACTACTGAAAGCTACGAGGCTTCAAATTTCATAGAGACTCACTGAAAGCCATCGTGCTTCAGATTTTGTACCAACACTACTTTTGAATGATATATATATACAGACATTCCCGACGATTTATACATTATGTGTTTTAAAATGATGAGTGATGTGATCTTGTTTACATGTTTGCTTTTATACAGAGCATTATTTACATGTCGTGAATGCTTTTACATATTATGAATATTATGTGTGTGTGATGTACCAATCCAAAATGAATTTGGCCATCAAGTCAGCAACTATGCTTAACTCTCGTGGAATGTGTAGGTATTGAACGGATTCAAATGACCTTTCCAAGAGACGTACTCGTCTGAAGAGACGGAGTAAGGTGGGACCACAGATGGCGTATACCCGGTTAAGATGGGAAATCACTAATTGAGAATCCATGTGGATGACAATGTGGTTCATACCCAAGGAAATGGCGTTAGCTAGGGTTTCGATTACTGCCTGATATTCTGCAGCATTGTTGGTTGCAAACCTTAGACAACTTCTTCCTGGGCTGACGAGCTCACCTATTGGGGAATATAGTACCCAGGCTACCGAAGCAAGGTTACGGGTATGCCGGCTGGCACCGTCTGCGAATCCATAGCACGTTTCCATCTGCACACGTAGACAGAACATGGTATAAGGAGCGGAAACAAGATCTAAAGACACTAACAAATGCGTCACAGCACACAAAAACACAAAAAAACACGCCATGTACAGTATATACAAGAAAGTCTAAGTGTGACGAGTTTAGGCATAGTATCTCTTCAGGTAAAGCCCATTGCAGGGTTCACCCAAAGAGATTCCGTCATAGTCTTCAAGCTCGTAAGCTCCCTTTTCCAAAACATGCTTGACAATGTAAGGTCCATGCCACATGGATTCGAACTTTCCTGCTCCTAGTTTGTCGTGCTTTTGGTCATAAGTGAGGACCAGGTCACCCTTGTTAAAGATACGAGGTTCAACTGACTTGTCATATTGAGCTTTGATGCATTTCTTGTGTGCTTCATTAGCAAGAGAGGCATCTCAGCGGGACTCGTCAAGTTTTTCTAAGTGCAGGAGACGTTCTTCCTTGGCAGTAGTATTAGGAAGAAGTTCGATAGCGATTTGTAGAGACGAAATTTCACACTCTATAGGTAGGACAACCTCCAATCCATAAACTAGTTGGAAAGGAGTGAAACCTGTGGCGGTTTTAACGGAGGTTCTGTAGGCCCATAATGCTGAAAAGAGCATGTTATTCCAATTGGATTTCTGCGTACCTACCATCCTTTGGACCATAGTTTTCAAGACTTTGTTAATGGCCTCGACCTGTCCATTAGACTGCGGGTAGTAGGGTGTTGAATTTTCATGGCGAAAACCCAACCTATCGCTTAGTTCATCAACCATATGGTTTTGAAAATGAGAACCATGATCGGTAACAATTGCCTGAGGAACTCCGAACCACACTATTACATGATTGAACATGAAGAGTGCGGTGGTTTTGTCGTCGTTCTGGTATGTAGGCATAGCCTCGGCCCATTTTGTAAAGTAATCCACAGCTACAATGATGTAACTATTCCCCCCGGCTAAGGTAGGCTTACAATGCATAAAGTCAGTGCCCCATTTTGCGAAGGGTCCCATGGAAATAATCGAGTGTAATGGGGCGGGATGGGTGCGCTTCTTCGTATGGAAGTGTTGGAAAGGAGGACATTTTTTTACAGCCTCAATACAATCTTTGAAGATAGTAGGCCAATAATATCCTGCGCGCAAAATATTCTGGGTTGTAGCCATCCCAGAGAGGTGACCGCCACATGCCCCAGTGTGACAGTCATTCAGAACCTGTTCGACTTCATCGTGAGTTAGACAATGTCGAAGAATTGAATCAATGCCATGGCGATACAAAGTATCATTGATGATTAAATAATACTCCACATGGTGACATATCTTACGACGGTCGTCGCGAGACAGTTGAAGGTTGAAGCGTTGGGTTTGAAGATATAATGAGATATCTGCATACCATGGATCAGTCGTACTGATGAGAAACAATGATTCATCCAGAAAAGAGTCATTGTGCTCAATTTCTGCATCAGGACGGGGAAGGTCACGGATCAGCTCGGCAAACACCAAAGACTTTTTTGTCTTGGCTTTCTCGAAGAGAAGATCAAATTCTTCCAGTATCACGATCCAGCGTCAATACTTGCCCCCAAGCACCTATCAGTTCAGGACATGGTACATGGGGTTCGAGTCTGCGATGATGGTGGTGGTGCGAAGCAAGATATAGTGCCGGAACTTTTGGACGGCGATGACCGCAGCGAATGCAAGTTTTTCGACATGTGAATATCTAGTTTCAGTGTCAGCAAGACCCTTACTTGCATAGTATATTACATGTTCCTGGGCGTTTTGATCCTCCTGTACCAAAACCATGGCGATAGTGGTAGCAGAAGCAGCGAGATATAAGATAAAATCTCAATAATAATTGGGAGGTTGGAGCACGGGGGCATGCGTAATGGCATGTTTGATACTGTCGAAGGATTTTTGAGCTTGGTCGTCCCAAATGAATGGGACATCCTTCTTGAGTAGTCTCATATACCCCTGAGTCTTCTCCACGAAATTGCAAACAAAACGGCTTAAATAAGTCACCTTCCCTTGGAGACTTTGAAGTTCCGTCACATCAGTCGGGGGTGGCAGGTTGATGATGGCCTCCAACTTTAAGGGATCAATGCGGATCCCATCCTTCGAAATGATAAATCCTAAGAGGCATCCAGACTCAACGCAAAAGATACACTTATGGGGATTCAAACGGATATTGTACCGTCTGCATCTGAGGAAAATAGTCATCAGATGATCAATGTGGAACTTGCGCTACTTTGAGTGAGCAAGGAGATCGTCCAGGTAAGGTTCCACAAAGTCCTTAATTTCATGGAAGGCATACGACATAGACCGTTGAAACGTGGCACCAGCATTTTTAAGGCCAAACGGGAGTTTGAGGTATGCAAACGTTCCCCACGGGCAGATGAAATCCATCTTATGTTGGTCGGCGGGGTTGATATCAATCTGGTTGTAACCAGAAAATCCATCCATAAATGAGAAGATGACGCTTCCTTCACAATTGTCGATAATCTGGTCGATGAAGGGAGTCGGGTAGTTGTCTTTTGGACAAGCCTGGTTAAGGTCCCGATAATCAACACAGACACGAATGGTACCCTGTTTTTTGTTCACAGGGACGATGTTTGAGACCCAATCCGTCAATGGGACAAGATAAATAAAACCAACCTTTAAGAGCTTTTCAATCTCTGCCTTGATTGTCGCCGTCTTCTGGGGGTGTACTGGTCGCAAATTTTGGCGTACAGGTTTGACGTCGGGATAGGTTTTTATTTCATGAGAAACAATCGCGGGGTCTATCCCAGGCATCTCCTCATAGGACCAAGAAAATACGTCTCGAAATTGCTTGAATAAGGCCGTGCCAGTAGCTATTTCTTCAAGGGAACACTTCTAGCCTATACGAATGTGTTCCACTATACCAGGTTTCACCGAGATGTCTACCGGGGTGGTTGGCTCAATGTTGGCCAAGTTTCCCTCCATGTTCGTAAGACATGTAAGGATGGGGGAATGAGGGAACAGGTAGATGTCTGGTGAAAAGAGGATGTTGTCCTCTATGTACTCCAAAGGAGGAAGAAAAGATGACCTATGGTGGAGATCATCCCATGGACCGTCGTCAACATTCATAACTTCCATGATGGACTCGTCTGAATGAAAAGTCTGAAGTAAGAGATCAGGTAGAGATGACGTCCATCGTAGAGAACAGGATGGAGAGGCCACGGTTAAATGGTCCTCCGGTGCTGATTGGATAGCCTCGTAAATACGTTCAGCGAGTGAAAGAGGCATTATATCTCCAATCAGGTGTGTTGTGGCTTCATCCGGTACAAGCCAAGTATCGATGGAGGGAGATGAAATCTCTGTGGAGATCATGTGCACCATAGCGACATGATTAGGGGGGTCCGTCACCAGAAAAATGCCCATGAGAGATGAATCTTTCAAAATGCCAACCCCTATACTCTCATACTGTTTTGACATTTGTCCAATGGAAGGAACATGGTCACCAAGATGAGTAGTAGCATCTGGTGCTCAAAACTCTAATTGGTCAATAGTAACAATTCGTCCTTGGTGGGGGAATTGTACTATGCGAAAGACTAAAGAGGCTACCGCCTGCATGGCATAAAACCAATTGCGACCAAGCAAGAGATTATAATCTATTGGGGCCGAGACCACTTCCACGTTAACGGTTACAGTCTTTCCTCCCAACTCAACTACAAGAGCTTGTAAGAGCCCGTGAGGTTGAAAGCCATGCCCGTCGAATGCTTTCAACATGGTAGGAGAACAATTCAATTCGGGGGAGCCAATGGCTCTCCAACAGGCGATCGACATGACAGAAGTGGAGGCGCCTTCATCTAAAAGGGTACGATGGACAATCTTCCCAGCAATGTTCGCAAAGACTTGGAATGCGAGCTGGTGGGAGAGCCTCGACTTGAAGTGGTCAAGTCAGAACATGATGGTATTCGAGGAATCAGGGTCGACTGCACCGATGGCTGCAAGGAGAGTTTTGCGTTGATTAGGAGAATTCTGCAAAACTTCCAGGGTAGACATGGTGCAATGAGCTTGTGCCAAGTCTTCTACGATATTGTAATTTTGTGTCGCCCGAGCGTTAGGATTGAAAACAGATTTTCGAATCATACTCTTGGGCGGTCGCAATATCAATTCTAAGGATGGATTCTCAATGGTGAGAGAATTTGATTGTACAGTGACATCAGTTATGGATTCAGAATCTTTTTCAGCATTACTTCCAGTGGCCTTCGAAGGGACCGATTCGTAAGATCGCGAGCGAGTGTTCAAATTGATCATCTCGTTACGCACCATGAGAACATGCGCGGTATTGGATGGTTCCCCCTGAGCTGGGGGGGTTTGAGCAATCATCTGCTGGTTCTGAGTAGGAAACGGATCATTGAGGACTACGGGAGTTGGTTTACCCCTAAGAAACTTTTGTACTTCGTCTCTATGGGGACATTCATTGGAGAAGTGGTCATCTCCACACAGTAAACAAGGATACTTTAGATTCTGTTTCTGCTTGGTATCGTCAGGAGTGCTCTTTTGTTCCTGCTGGGCAGAATAATTTTTGGGTTTCCCCTTGTTCTTCTTTTTGCCGCCAGACTTCTGAGATGAATCTGATTGGACAGAATTCACCTCTTCAGTTAGAGGAGGAGTGGTGGATTTGGTGGTGCTGTGGCCAGCCTGAGTCGGTAATGGGGAGGAACCATGAAGGTTGGATGATCCAACAATGCTAGAAGTAAGCTGGGTGTTAAGGGATCCAATGAGTCCATCAGTTTGGAGTCCCTTATGAGGTTTCGCAGGGTCATTAATGTCACAGGGTGCGTCAGGTAGAATATCAAACAAAGTGCCAGATTGAGTGTAGACTAGGTCTAGTACATGGGCACTTGCAATGGCTTGTTCTTCGGTGATAGCACCTCGCATGGCAACATCTCTTGCTATGGTAGGGATGAGGGATTTTGTAAACCAGTCTGCTAGGAGTTGATCTAGAATAGGAGCTTTAATGAGACATCGTCTCCTTCGCCACTCGTGGATATGATCGGAAATATGAGTGGCGATATTCTGACGGAGTGAGGTTAAAAGCTCGGTACCAGTTTCATACCGTATGGGCAGCTGGAAATGTGTCAAAAAGTTCATGGCAAGAGAACCAAAATCGGGAAAATAATGGGGTGGTAACTCAATGTACCACTTGGCAGCCGAACCAGTGAGAGTCCTTTGAAACAATCTAAGACGAATTGAATCGTCCATTAAGGAATTAGATGAACACCACAAGTGGTATGTCATCACGTGGTTTTTAGGGTCTTCACCCGGCTTGCCGTCAAATTTGGGGATATCAAACGGAAGTTTGACCGGAATTGGTGTCCAGTTACATCTGTGGTAAATAGGATTGTTAGTTAAACGGGATAGGTCAGGCAAGTCCAAAGTAGCCAGGAAGGGCAACTACGGGTTAGGCTGCGCGTATTGATAATATGGATAAGGCATGTAAGGACCGGTATGACCGTAAGGTGTACCAGGAGGAAACTGGCCATAGGGGGGTGTGTCTCCCAGACTGTAAGGGGGTCCTCCCCCATAAGGTGGTCCATTCCAATAAGGTGGGGGTCCGCCTCCACCACCGGGAGGGGGTGGAGGTCCGCCGCCACCACCGGGAGGAGGTGGGGGTCCATAACTGTAATAAGGCGGCCCACCACCGCCTCCGCCTGGAGGGGGTGGTGGACCACCTCCTCCACCAGAAGGATGGGGGCCCCCACCACTTCCTCCACCCGAAGGATGAGGGCCTCCACCACCGTCGCCGCCACCATAGTAATTAGGTCCTCCACCGCCTCCGCCTGGAGGGGGTGGTGGACCACCTCCACCACCCAAAGGGAAATGTCCTCCTCCACCATAATAGGGTAGTCCCCCGCCGCCTCCGCCTGGAGGTGGTGGTGGACCATTCCCGCCACCGCCGGAAGGGTGAGGGATATTGTTGGTAAAATGAGGTGGGCCTCCACCAAGGTTAGGTGGGGGCTCGTCACCTCCAGTAGGAGGTGGGGGAGGACCGATCGGGGGTGGTGATACTTGAGGGATAGTTGGTTGGGATCCGTGGTGCAACACAGGATGTTTCCCCCATAGAGTGTATGGATTCCCGGGATATGATATCCCGTATAGTGCGTTTCCGGGATTAGATCGGCCCGGCGCAGGGTTAACAGAACCTAGATACGCTTGACTCCATGAGGGTAAGGTTACATTGGATGGCCCCCCAACATGAGATAATCCCATGGTGGATGGTTTAGCAGGTTGGGGAGGTCCAACAGAAGGTTCGTTGGGAATCCCACCGCCTATGTTCTAGTTAGGAAACGAGGGTTTCCCCCCAGCCACAACAGGTCAACCACTATTAAAAGGTTTAACCAACGTAGGTTGCTGACTAGCTACCGTAGTAATAACATTATCGATAGGATAATCCGTGGGAATGGAATATCCTCCCTTTAAATTTGAGGTGGGGGAGGAACTGGTAGAGTAACTGTGGTAGTAACAGTTGTGTTGGACTGTTGTCCTTCCACTGGTTGGTTCACTTGAGGTGCAGGGCTGGACTCTTGTGAGGGTTGACCAGTCTTATTAATGGTCTCGTGGTGGGATGATTGTTCCGGTGATCCAAAAGATATCGGATGATCTAGGATGTCTCTATCGTCGAATCTTATTTGGAAGTTTCGATTTCGAAACTCTTCAGAGAGTTGCTCGAGACTCTGTCTTCGAAGGTCATCACCCTTAAGACATAACTGTTCCAAACGTTCATGGATAGGGCCGAAAGTCTCGACGGGGTCAGGCCCGTAGTACGGTCTAGAGAGCTCTGGAGTAGTCCAATTAGGTGGGGATGAGATGGAAAAATGAGCCACTAGGTGGTCTATAGAAGAGGTCCAATAAGCTGTTGAAGGACCAACAGCTGTTGTAGGGTCGTCCTGGGGTCAGTTTATCCAATCCAACGATCCAAGTTCTCCCGGGATTACAGGAGAAAGGTCTTGTGAAGCGGTGACTTGTGCTCCTTCATCCTGCGGGGGATAAGAGGCAGGTGAATCCGGAGGAGTTTGTGCAAAAAAAAGTCCTCCAACATTCAGAGTGGGGTTTTCCACTTCAGTAACTACGACCGTGTTACGTTGATCCATTCTTACCCTCGAAATAACCTCCGGATTAAGGGGATATTTGGGTGATAATTTTAAGATCCTACGGGATCTTCTCCAGGGAAAATACACCAGAGCGTCAGGACAATCAGCCAGGATGGCTGAAATAGCGTTTCTCCTAAGGGTATGCTAAAAGAAAAGCAGTCCAAGAAAAACCTACTTAAACTAAAGCAACAAGCAAACTTATGTGACAGAGTGGATTCAAAGTCTGGAACCTCACGGGATTATCAAGGCATCGCAAACCGCAATATACTGCAGGGTCCAACAATATGACGCGACAAGGAGGATTGGGACCGTACCTTTGCATGCATACCCGATTACCTGGACAGTACGTGCATGCTAATCTCCCTGAGTGTTGTTCTCGGTGTATTGCTTTTCCAAGATAGCCAAATGGTTAACTCAGTTGGTTTCAGGAATCCTAATGGTGTCTCCCGATATACGCAAGGTACGTGGGAGATCAAATCCGTAGTGGTGTTGTCTAATGCACAACCGTTCGGAAAGAGACCTTCCGATATACTGCTGAGTACGTGACACACCCTTCGATATACGCAAAGTACGGATTATGGTACTTGGTGGGTACATGAAGGAGCTCGATATACCGATAAGTACGTGGAAGACTACAATACCCCCGGGATACAGTGCTGGCAAATAACGACAGCTGCCACACTTGACGACGTCGGAACACGTCTCTAACTTACACACAAGTTGCTAAAAATTTTACCTAGTTCTACCGTTAATTTTATCTTGGACGGTTAGGTGAATGCATGAGGTGAGTACATAATCGGAAGCATAATGCAAGACCTAGCTACGTGCATGAAATGCGCTTTTCTTTCGATGAATTCTAGCTATGGGAAGGAGAAAACTTTTTCCAATATTATTGCCAAAACAAACTCAATGCAACCTAATTCCAAATTCAAACAAATTTGACAATGAGAACATTCTTTTCCTTTTGTGCGAAACTCAAAAAATCACAATACTACTAATCCAAATCACAACAATTTTTTCTTTTCTTTTCCTTTTCAAAGCAAAACAACCCTAGGCAATGAAAAGAGAGGATTCTGAGATGGGATATGCAAGTTTTTCAATTTCACTTTCAATGACCCAAAAGCAACAAAAATTAAAAATGCATCTATCTTTCCTTAGCATGGAATCAATTTTGCAAAAATCGAAGCGTACTTTGAGTCTTTCAAGAAAATGAGCGATTCACAGTTCGAGAAAAACACAATTGATCACACATTCATTCAATTTTTCCAAAACATAAACGAAAACATTCCAATGCACAACAATTTTCTTCAATAATGCTTGAGAGATGATGGGAAAGAAGCATTTCTAACTTTTAATTGGATGCATCAAAACAATAATTTGATAACAACTCTGCTCTCAGATGTAAATGACTGAAAAGAAAATACTACTTGCAGCACTCAGTACTCAGAAAACTCAAGAAAAGATAAGCACTCAATCAAGCTGAAAGACACACTTAACTCAAAATCAAGCAGTAGCAAGCAAACCAAGCAAGCAAAGCTCAAACAATGATGAAAACGAGGTCTGGAAGCTGATCTAATGTAATGATCAGATCAGGGATGGAAGGAAGGGAACGCAAGGGTGAGCAGATGAAGGTGGAGGAGACAAGAGTATCCACCACTATCGGTCTTCAAGCTTGTCCAAGACGGAACCCAAAATCAATCCAAACAAAACCAAACAATCAAAACACAAGTCAAAAATGGGATCTCTAGCTGGATTTTGCAGCACAGAGGGAGTTCATACAGCAAACCAAAGTCCAGACTGTCAAATGGAGAGGAGATGCCTGCATGCCAAATTTTGACAAATCGGCGCACTCTGTACTTGTACACAGTGTGACGTCACGGTTTAGATACACGGGAAGTGCGACGATGTCGCAGTTTACCAATGCAAGGGATGCGACGAGTAACTAACAGGTAAAGAACAAAGGCCAGGAATGACACAGTGTCGCTCTGTTCCCACTACCCAGGTGCGACGGGCGAAGTCTAAATTCAGAAATGAATCAGATCTCTCAGCAATGAACCATGGAATGGTTTGGGAATGAGTCGTACAAACTCAGGGGAAGCAGATCAGAGTCTTCAATAAGAAGATCTGATAGTGAAATCAACTTCAAGAAGTAAATGGCAAAAATGAAAAGGCATGTGTCAAGCAATCAACTGGAAATGACTCTCAGATTGACAACTACTGAATAAGACTGTATACTCCCCAGTGTGGTCGCTAGATTTGTTATCGGACAATCCACTCGAGCGGACGCGAGCAGGATCTCCCTAGCTCAAAGTGAGTCTAGAACAAATAGAACAGACTACCAATGCATTTCCTAGATCTACTTAAGGATCGAGTATTAGATGTCTTACCTTTCACTTCGCAATCCTTTCTCCTGAATGTTGCTCCATGTCTCATGGTCGTCAGATCCAAGCTGCAAGACCTGTCAAGACAAGAAACAAGAGAAACAAGTAAAGGGCATCTTTACAACAAGTCGACACTCTCAGAAGCTTATCAATGAGCAATTTGGAATGGCTTTCCTATACTCACAGATTTCGAAAAATAATCTCACAAGCTTTCACAATTTTGGAAAAATTGTTGGCAGATATCACAGTCCCAATCTGCAAGAACTGTTGCTTCGAGGATAGTTGTTGTCATTAAACATCCAGATCAACTAGCCAATTTTTCTCTTTGTTTGCCCCATCATGCCAAATATACAATGGCTTGTGTTTGTTGCATTCTAATTTCTGAGTTAATACGCTCAAATAAATATTCAAGGAGCAAAGCAATTCACTGACCCGCATTATAGACCACAATTTCATGGCTGTGAGTTCTTCATTATTGACATTTCCAAAATAGGTTCAAGTCATCTTGCTACACGATTCTCTGAAAGCATGATCCTGGCATTATCTATTAAAATTCCAAGTGGGAGGTTTCAGTGAAACTTCCTGACAGAATCCATGGAGTACAAATCAAGCGGTAAACATAAACTCGAGAACCCTGAATTATATCATCTTGACGGTCTTACCAAATTTCACGTTCCTTTATTTATCCAATATGCTCTTACGCGAGCTTTCATGGCAAACGCTCCATGTTTAAGATTCAATAAATATCTTAATATTCAACTTTCATAATCAACCTATATAACTCCCTTTAATAAGAAATCCTTGAATAAGGTGACGTGATCACTTAATTATGACAAAATGAAGAAATGTTAGGGTTTTACATTTGGTATCCAAAGTGACAACAATTCGACCTACTTCTATTTTATGCAACAGTTGTTTGTTATAACATCGCACAGCTAAGTTGGATGGTGCGAGCGCTGCATGTTGGATGGTGTGGCCAACTGTTCCCATGTGTTGTAATGCCTCCGGCCAAGTCTGCATAACATTCTTTTAACGGCCAGTTAGTGGGTGTCCCAACTCACTCCTCTATCGTTTTAGTTTTGTCACCGTTATGAAAATCGCCATAAAAATAATAATAATTGGGAAACAGATATGCGTTCATGCCTTATATGCATCATTTAATCAAAAGCAATGGGTTTCTCTTTGCTATCATACCACTTTGCCATCGTCTGGCTTCATTCTGACCATCTTTACTTCATTCACAACGGCTAGGGTTTCATCTTTTGAATGTTGATTGCCTCCAGACAGTTCATGCCTAAGTGTCATCTCTCAGCTACCAGGTGTGCCCTAATGCAGGATGTCTTTTGAACGTAGAGGCGTTTTTATTTGTTCATCATCTTGTTGCCAGGGTTGCTACTGTTTGCTACATGCCATTGATTATTTGTTCATCAGATTATTGATTATGGATGATGATTCCAACCATAACGCTCTTCCTGCCACTTCTACCATTTCTGAGTTGCCGTCACTATTGTTCCATGTGGTGTCGAATGCCTTTGATTAATAAATCTTCCTGGAATTGATTAATGCATGAATTCATCCAACCTTATAATAATGTTTTATTATTTATGGGTTGAGGGATTCGACCGGACGACCACAGCGATTCAAACCGATCAATATGGAATACCCGAGTTCAGAGGTCGTGGACAGAGTGTAAGCCTCGTGGTAAGAACTCTCATACTTTAATCATTCATCGATGGAATCAAAGTAAGTGCCTTCAATGGAAGCACCAGCGTTAAATCTGTGGAGGCTAACATATAGTGCTTGTGTCTAAAAAAACAAAGCCATTTGTTTTCCTTACATGAAAGGGATCCCCACTCGCGGGTATGTAGTTGTTCTACCTTGTACAAAAAAATATTAAAGGTGTATTTTAACGACCGCCCGGACCCACGAATCCTACCAGACTGTAATAGCAGACTGTAATAGCCCTGGGAAGTGAAGTGTTGAAATGAAAGGAGTTTGGAAGCACTTCAAAGGTAGAGAGGAAGCTAAACAGGAGGAAGCTGATTATGAGAATAGATTAAATAAAAGAAGCATCTTCGATGAAGAATTTAGAGATTTTTTGGGGAGCGCAGCTAAATTTAGCTATTTGCAGGAAAGAAAAGTCCATACTTTACATACCTCTTTCCAGTCCAAGCAATATCTTGTTTAATGCACTTTCATGATATGGTAGACACAAATTGATGGAAACTTATAACCCTAAATCACAGTCAACCCAGAGTTGTAATCTTGTGTAATATGTTGGTGCTTCGATGAGCTAGTTCATTATTGACTCGGTGGAGCACTAGCTCGGTGGTATGCTATATAAGTATGTCTTCCCTTGTGCACCATTATTGGTGATCTGCATCTTCTTCATCGTGAGGTGATTGCAGTAAACCAATGTTTCCCATCGCTATAAAGTGTAATGCAAAAGCCAAGAAATTAATACCCCTAAGCTGTAAACAAGAAAACAAATCCAATTTCAAAAAACAGCAATCAGTTGGCTGAGCATAAAATAAAATCCTACGATAGCCATAACAATCTACGGCTATTAGCATGGATAGAATGCATAAAGGCGACTAAGGTATTATATTAGAATACACTTCCAGAAACGCACACAACGGTTCTTTCACACAACCTGAACACACAAAGATTTGTGTGAATTATACATCCAACACTTAAATGCGGCCCGACCTAAATCGTTCCCACGTTTTGCCTCCCATGCCCGCTGTCAGCCAAGTTCAGATTTTTCGAATTCTACTGCGTGAACTCTTCCTGAAACTTTTGAAGGAGTCATTCCGCAAGCCTGAAATAGGTCTGCTTGAAGGTATGCACAATCATATATTTTTATATCATTTGTCATGTTAACAACGGGTTGGGTTTGAGAATGTCTTTAAGGCATTGGGCCCTGATAAGCTTTAAGGTAGATAGGTGTTTTTATTTTGAAATAGGACGGAGGCTTTCAGATTAGACGGTGAAGATTTGTCCAGATGTCATGTTCCATTTGAATCTCCATTGTTCAACAATTAAATTAGCCAAGTAGAATAGGTTAGGCGCAGTGCAGCAGAGAGGAAAACTAGGAGTTGAATGGAACTCATAACTCAATACTTACGTAATCATATATAACTAGCACACCCACAAAAGGAGATGAGCGGAACTCATAACTCAATACTTAGTTAATAGATTTGTTTATCTTAGTAAACAAATTGAAGTAATTAAAAAACAACGAGTCTGCCTAATCAGTCTTAGCCGGCTGTAAGCTACCAAAATCATCTTAGAGCTAAGACCATTGCAAAGGGCCAAAGCATATTTCATCATAAATGTGGGTGAAAATATCATGAATAAAAGTGAAATACCAACTAGGATTTATATTAAGTTAATATTATAATTAAAGTAAGGTTTGAGTGGTTGGCTATGAAGTATTCTTATTAATTTGGTTGGTTATGAAGTATTTTTATTAATTTGTAATAATTACTTTGTGGTGGTCTTGTATTAACTAGTCCACTTCATAGAGTATGACTAATAAATACATGAGAAAGAAGTTATCGATCTACAAAAGTACAAGATAAACTCAATAGTATGTTCTTAGAAAGATGTAATTAGATGCTAAGAGGTTGTTGTTAAAAGGGGTCCTCTTGTTATAATATTGATTGTTATAAGTAAGTGTTCTTGAGAAGTATAATAAGCGTATGCAATTTTCTTTAAAAGAATTTGTTGATAAAACTAAACACCGTATAAGTGAACTAGAAGACAAATTGGAATCATTGGATAAATACGTAAATTATCTTTAAGACTTCATGATAAGAAATGATAAGAGTTATTGTAGCAAGACTTATTAGCAAATAAAATATGGTGTAAGAAGAATGAACCCAGAAAAAGTGATGTGTGATGTAATTTTGTGACACAAATGCCTTGATTCCAAAGTTTAATAATATGTGTAATAGAAGTGATTTGATTGATAAGGATGTATATGTATATCTCTCATGTTATGAGACTCAACAAAATTATCCTGGTTTTCTAAAAAGTGAAATCCATATTGAAAGTGGTGATTCTACTACTATTTATGAAGATAAATTTGATAATGAAGACGTTGAACTTGGTTGTTTTGAGAAGCATACTAAGGGAATTGGTTCCAAACTCATGCATAAAATGGGTTATGAGGGGAAAATTTCAGGCAAGAATAGGCAAGGAAGCCCAAAAGAGCAAGAGACATTCCTAGAGCCAAGCCATTATAAACCAGATTCTAAGTGAAGTAAGATTTTCTAGGTTCCATGTAATGAACATGACTCCAAAATATGTAATAGTTGACTTATTAAAGGTGTTCCAAAAAATTAAAATAAAAAATAAAAATGGCATAGGTTCTCAAGTCGTGATACATGGCAAGTAATGAAATGAGGTTGATTCTGAAATTAAATTTCACATAGGTGATATTTTAGGAAGTGATGTGATGGAAGCATCATGGAAACATGAATGACACGTATACATCATGATTATCCCTTCTATATCTTATTAAGGATGTAGCATGTTATTGTTAGTGTATGTTATTATAATACTTGTGTTGTCTGAGAAGTTATAAGTTTATGGGATCCTAGTTATGGTACTAGGAATAGCATTGAAGATCGGAACCATCATAACTTAATGAGGTCATGGAGTGCATGTATTGACTTTGAATAACCTAATATAAAATTAATCAGGAAAGGTAATTCTGTTGATTAATAAAATACACTAAATCATGTGTAACCTTGTGCAAGTAAAGAAGGCATTCGCTATTTCTGAAAGAATATGAACAAGCGTTACTAAAACATGCAGAAATAGGTATTAAGAGCATACATATATGGATGGTATGGATATGTCATGGTGGAATAATAATAATGATGAAGTAATCACAATGGAGTAAACATCGAATAGTCTTGGTATATACATGATGGTAACAATAGAAATGAAGTAGAGTGACCCCTTATTTTGATGGGTGTAATCCTAATCTTGTGATGTCATGCCCGTTTGTCTTTCATGTCTTGCCTAAATTTTGTTCCATGCTTTTCAATTTGAACAGTACTCTAACTAGCAAAGAAAAAAAAAACTAACTAGCCATAAGTATGTGTCATGCACCGCTTGCGAACCATCCAAATAGTTTGACTTGTATGGATGATTGCAGTTCTGAGATACCATATATTGTCCAGGTGAAATCGACCATAACCATGAACAATCAGCCACACAAATAGAAATATAAAAAATAAAAATAAAAAATAGATCGAATACTATAGGTGCATCTTTAGGCAAGAAATCAAATTAATTCATCTAGAGTGAGAGGACATATGATGCATATTTCATGGTGAC
The DNA here is from genome assembly GCA_027924585.1 of Larix kaempferi. Classification (NCBI taxonomy): domain Eukaryota; kingdom Viridiplantae; phylum Streptophyta; class Pinopsida; order Pinales; family Pinaceae; genus Larix; species Larix kaempferi. The sequence continues at coordinate 2,728,946 of BSBM01000687.1, read as the reverse complement.
ACCCGGTTTTCATGTCTTTTCATGTCATTACTCAGTTTTTTTCATGATGCATATTTCATGTTGATACTTAGTATCTAGATGTATAGGACATGAGGTACATGATACGCTGATTGTTGATACTCAATTGGAAATTATAGTAGCATCTTAAAAAGTAAGTTATGTGGTGCACGATATGGTATTATTACATGTTTTTCTTAGAATGATTCCTTCATGGTCATGCATTATTCAAGTGAAATTTGATGATTGTTAATTCTAGCCATGAGATTTATAACCATGGGTTGTGCATGTGATACTTCTTGATGTTATTTCATAACGTTATGGTGCTATATAAGATAGATGACGTGTAGAACATAAAATGATATTATAGCTTATCATTGCATCGAGGGATAAATGACATTTGGCACATAAATGGTATGAAAGCATGTTGTGATTAATTTTGGTATTTTATAGCTATGTCATGTGTTAGTGAAGAATAAAGAGAATATATTAAACATTTGGTATGACATGTTATCATTTCATGCTAACCCTTATTGCTCACGTAGAATGAATATTTGACATGATGATGGATTATGTTGGTTGTTACTCCATGTTGACGATACTAATGTTGAAAAAATGGAAGCTTATGATGACATGTTTATGAGATGCTTAGTGAAATTATGAAAGTATCATGACCATTTATGTTATAATGGTAGTAAAAAGCACCTAAATGCATTAGATGTTAAACTTGGCATGACTTATCGTGACAATGGCTTATGATGTAATGCAATGCAATATGAACTGGTGGCTAGACATTCTTGTTAGCGCATGATTCAAGGATGATCCATGATATTATTATATTGAGAAATGGTTACTAATGATTATTCATTATGGAAAGTGCCAGTTGTTCCAGGTGATCCACTCAAATAGCCTAATGAGGCTAAGTATTCGATGATTTCGTGGGAGCCCATAACCATGAATGAGAATGGCTACTATAAATATATTATGGGCTGGGGGACAAGCCCAACAATTAGCTCTATGCCAGCAGCGCTTGACTTTTGTACCAGAAGTTGGGAAGGTGGCAGTGCCACAGATACTTCCCGGATAACTTCTGATGTGACCAGAGTCCACTATTGGAGACATACTCACCGGGAGGGAGGTTTATGGAGGACTTTTGATGCCTGGGGCTAGTGCCTTGAGGGTGTTGTGGAGGATGTTTAGGCTAGCCTTCTGATATTCCTAGGGTATAATGATCGTGATATGCGCAATGGAAGCGTGGTGGGCCCATAACCCACAGGTTCCAGGATCGGGGTACCGAGAACCAGATGCCGGTTAATACCGATGAGGCCGTACTATTACCAGAAGTTGGGAAGGTGGAAAAAGCCGCGGTAACTTCCCAGATAACTTCTGATGAATATTATATGATGATGCCTAGGGTATAATGATCCTGATATGCGCAGTGGAAACATGGTGGGCCCATAACCCACAGGTTCCAGGATCGGGGTACCGGGAACCAGATGCTGGTTAATACCGATGAGACCATCTTATTACCAAAAGTTGGGAAGGTGGCAATGTTGCGGTAACTTCCCGGGGAACTTCTGACGCCTACTGTATGATCCACGGACAGGTTACAGTAGAGGTCCCGTGCCATGGTGAGCGGGACCATCCGGAGTTGAAGGGGAGGTTTATGGAGGTGGCGGATGGTATGATTCTTTGGGAGAGGGTGAGTAAGGAAAGAGGAAGTAAACAAATACACAGCTATTAATTATTAAATAATTATCTAATGTTTTTGTATGTATGATGCATAATTGTTGTTATGGTTGCATACTAGACTCATAGGGGATTGCTTAAGAGCATGTTGTAACTTAGGGCATTTGATTGTATTAGTGTGGTTTGGAGACTTCTATGTGGTGGCCACACATATAAATATCTTAGCTTCACAATAGTACTAGCTACCTATATATTCTAGTATTTACTTGATTGATTGAATGAATAAGTATTGTATTTATTGCTTGAATATTATAACTTCGGGACGAAGTTTCTTGAAGGGCGAGAGTATGTAACAACCCTCATATACGAATATAGAGAATATTTAATATAATAAATAAAATGTAATTTAAAATAATGTAAGATAATAATATAATTGGGAATATGAAAGAAAATAAGGGAAAACAAATTGCATTAAATAAGAAATTAAGAAATTGGGAGAAGGAGGAGATAAAAGGAGAAGGAGAAGTGAAGAGGGATCTTTTGTCTTTTGGAATTTGGGAAGAGAAGCTCTTAAGGAGAGGAAAGCAAGATAGCACTGGCATAGGGTTAATTTTTGGGGGCTCGGGGGCCTCATCCTTTGGCTGGGGGTTGGTTGGGTGGAGAGTCGTCCCCCCACCTTCAGTTGCACTATTGGAGTTGACAAGGTAATGGTAGCTGCTAGGTCATCTAACCAGGTATGGTTCCTTAATTTTCATAGCATATTTTCTGTTAATATTGATTAGATCCACTTTCTTTGTCAGATCTTCTATGCATGTTGTTCTTGATTGTTTCTGAATTTTATAAGATTTTACATGTTATCATATTCTTGTATTGGTTCATAGATCTGCATGCACATTTAATATTATTTTGTTATTTAGTAGATCATATCAATTTTATGGTTCTTACACATAACTTCTTTTATCACTATGTATCCCAAGAAACACACTCTTACATTAATGTGATAAACACTTTCCAAATCATGATTGCTAATGTCGGAGCTATGAAATGCAATGGTCATTATGAAATGTGAGGCTTGAAATAGGTGATTATTCACTAATAACCCACATGTTTTATATTGAAATGGGTGGTTGTGATATTGTCTTGGGTTCTAAATAGTTACAAACATTAGGCCCCATCACCATGGATTTTCATGCAATATACATGAGTTTCTAGTGGGAGGGGCACAACTACACTCTCAAATGAACTATAACAAAATCTTTGGATATCATCAACTCACACCATATGGAAAATATACTTAGAAAGTTCCATTTGGGAATTGTGGCTTAATTCCATGCCATTCAATCTTTTGAGACCCCTTCTCAACTCATTCCTTCTAACATGCAGTTGGTCTTGTCCAAACACAAATCCATATTTAACACTCCCAAATGTCTCCCCCATTCCCACATATAGCATCATTATTCCATTCCGCTCATACATAGTAGTCTCCCACCCAACATATGTATGGCCAAAAAAATGAAATAGATAAGATAGTTCAGGAGTTTCTAGCCACTAGTTTCATCTTCCCTAGTACCAACCCTTATTCTTCACCAATTGTCATGGTCCTAAAGAAAGAGTGTGCTTGGTGTAAGTGTCCTAAATTGCACTCTATGAAAACATTTATTGCCAAGGATAAGCTTACCATTCCTATCATCTATGACCTTTTGAATGAGCTCAAGGGTGCTTAATTATTCACCAAATTTGATCTCTGCTCAAACTATCAATAAATTTGCATAAAGGAGGTGAATATTCCCAAAAATTATTTTCACACTCACGAAGGCCATTATGAGTTCTTGGTGATTCCCTTTGGCCGTTTCAATGCACTCTTTGCCTTCCAAACTCTCATGAAAAAAAATTAAACCCTCTCTATGTAGATTTGTCCTTGTCTTTTTCTATGACATCTTGATCTACTAAAACTTGGAAAGCCCATGTCACTCATTTGGATCATATATTACTTGTTGTCGATCAACTCTTTCTTAAAAGGTCCAAATGTGCCTTTGGTGTCTCTGAAGTGGAATATTTGGGCATATTGATAGTCGGAATCAAATGGATAAAAAACCATTCCATTGGGTGTATCATAATAAAAAACCGACATATCCACGTGGCCCTCTCCTCTTTGCATTGAGTGAATGGATACCTGCTGGCGTTGAACCTTGGCATGTAACGCTGTCATCAAGCACCCCCTGTCAATCATAGGTAACTGATCTGAAAGGGTATAGTTAACTAAATAAAAATATATTTCATAGGTATGATAAGGGCTTCCCCCAAAAGAGCAGATTTATTAGCCGAGAATGACGTTGGGTTGGATACACTCATTGCCTGCCAGTTACATAGGGAAACCCGCATAGATCTATACATGCATGGTACGGTATGAGACCGAGTAAGTTAGTGAGTCACAGACATAGGGTTTATAGACGACAGTCACTATTTTTCGAGGTTGCTTATTTTTGTAAGTCCATCTCAGTATTGCAACAGGAAGAAGGAAGGCTATACATTTTGTATTGGCTAGGCTAGACGGTTTAATGCCTTAAAGGGTTACCATAGTGTGCATATGGATTCAAAGAAAATTGAAGCAATGAAGGATTGGCCTCATCCAAAAAAATTAAATGCATAAGAGGTTTTCTTGATCTCACTAGAAATCATTGAAAAATCATATGGAATTGTTAGAGTTTGTACTTTAATTCAATATTATCTAGAATCTTTAACTGAAAGAACAACAAGCAAAGAAAAACACAATAGAAACAATATTTTTCCTCGGGGAAACCATAAAGGAGAAAACCCCGCAAGTTCCACAAAGATAGTTTCGTCACTAATAAAATATCAAGCAAAAAATGGAAAACCCAAAATATGTCTTTTGCAGCTCTCTCTCTTTCTCCTCCAGCGAATGTAATGACCCTTTTTCAAAATTTTATTAAAATGCCAATTTTTCCACTTTTTCCCCAATTTCGACCTTTGACTAGTTTTACTGTTTTGACCTCCAAATCAACCCAAATGCTCCCAAATCTTCTGTAGGAGTGTATGAATGGTATTTAGACTTGAATATTAGGTTCAGGGATGTTTTATGGCCCTCCAAATACTACTGCAAACTTGATTTGTATTCTGATCAATATAGGTAATTTTGACTAGTAATTTGTGCATCAAATCCCCCCGGGGTATCACTGCAAATGGCCTTCCAAATGCCTCCAAACTCCCACGAATTTATGAAAAGAGATATGTAATGTGTTAAGTATGTGATTAAGGTCTCATATGCACCATTAATTGATTTTTACTACTTTTCTAACTCTCTCACATTCAACAGCAAAAACCCCCAATTCGACCCTTGGGGAAATGGCACTATTTCACCTCTCAATACAAACAAACTGAGTAAAAATGCTTCAAATGCTCAAGTACAGTACATGAAACTTGTATAATATATCCATGGCAGTATATTAATCACAAATATATTAGAGAATCATCCATCCATTCGAAATAATCAACCTTATAGTGTCATACATCAAAGCATTGGGGAAACGGACATTGTTTGCTCATTAATCAATAATTTTGAACTCATAACTCAATACTTAGTTAATAGATTTGTTTATCTTAGTAAACAAATTGAAGTAATTAAAAAACAACGAGTCTGCCTAATCAGTCTTAGCCGGCTGTAAGCTACCAAAATCATCTTAGAGCTAAGACCATTGCAAAGGGCCAAAGCATATTTCATCATAAATGTGGGTGAAAATATCATGAATAAAAGTGAAATACCAACTAGGATTTATATTAAGTTAATATTATAATTAAAGTAAGGTTTGAGTGGTTGGCTATGAAGTATTCTTATTAATTTGGTTGGTTATGAAGTATTTTTATTAATTTGTAATAATTACTTTGTGGTGGTCTTGTATTAACTAGTCCACTTCATAGAGTATGACTAATAAATACATGAGAAAGAAGTTATCGATCTACAAAAGTACAAGATAAACTCAATAGTATGTTCTTAGAAAGATGTAATTAGATGCTAAGAGGTTGTTGTTAAAAGGGGTCCTCTTGTTATAATATTGATTGTTATAAGTAAGTGTTCTTGAGAAGTATAATAAGCGTATGCAATTTTCTTTAAAAGAATTTGTTGATAAAACTAAACACCGTATAAGTGAACTAGAAGACAAATTGGAATCATTGGATAAATACGTAAATTATCTTTAAGACTTCATGATAAGAAATGATAAGAGTTATTGTAGCAAGACTTATTAGCAAATAAAATATGGTGTAAGAAGAATGAACCCAGAAAAAGTGATGTGTGATGTAATTTTGTGACACAAATGCCTTGATTCCAAAGTTTAATAATATGTGTAATAGAAGTGATTTGATTGATAAGGATGTATATGTATATCTCTCATGTTATGAGACTCAACAAAATTATCCTGGTTTTCTAAAAAGTGAAATCCATATTGAAAGTGGTGATTCTACTACTATTTATGAAGATAAATTTGATAATGAAGACGTTGAACTTGGTTGTTTTGAGAAGCATACTAAGGGAATTGGTTCCAAACTCATGCATAAAATGGGTTATGAGGGGAAAATTTCAGGCAAGAATAGGCAAGGAAGCCCAAAAGAGCAAGAGACATTCCTAGAGCCAAGCCATTATAAACCAGATTCTAAGTGAAGTAAGATTTTCTAGGTTCCATGTAATGAACATGACTCCAAAATATGTAATAGTTGACTTATTAAAGGTGTTCCAAAAAATTAAAATAAAAAATAAAAATGGCATAGGTTCTCAAGTCGTGATACATGGCAAGTAATGAAATGAGGTTGATTCTGAAATTAAATTTCACATAGGTGATATTTTAGGAAGTGATGTGATGGAAGCATCATGGAAACATGAATGACACGTATACATCATGATTATCCCTTCTATATCTTATTAAGGATGTAGCATGTTATTGTTAGTGTATGTTATTATAATACTTGTGTTGTCTGAGAAGTTATAAGTTTATGGGATCCTAGTTATGGTACTAGGAATAGCATTGAAGATCGGAACCATCATAACTTAATGAGGTCATGGAGTGCATGTATTGACTTTGAATAACCTAATATAAAATTAATCAGGAAAGGTAATTCTGTTGATTAATAAAATACACTAAATCATGTGTAACCTTGTGCAAGTAAAGAAGGCATTCGCTATTTCTGAAAGAATATGAACAAGCGTTACTAAAACATGCAGAAATAGGTATTAAGAGCATACATATATGGATGGTATGGATATGTCATGGTGGAATAATAATAATGATGAAGTAATCACAATGGAGTAAACATCGAATAGTCTTGGTATATACATGATGGTAACAATAGAAATGAAGTAGAGTGACCCCTTATTTTGATGGGTGTAATCCTAATCTTGTGATGTCATGCCCGTTTGTCTTTCATGTCTTGCCTAAATTTTGTTCCATGCTTTTCAATTTGAACAGTACTCTAACTAGCAAAGAAAAAAAAAACTAACTAGCCATAAGTATGTGTCATGCACCGCTTGCGAACCATCCAAATAGTTTGACTTGTATGGATGATTGCAGTTCTGAGATACCATATATTGTCCAGGTGAAATCGACCATAACCATGAACAATCAGCCACACAAATAGAAATATAAAAAATAAAAATAAAAAATAGATCGAATACTATAGGTGCATCTTTAGGCAAGAAATCAAATTAATTCATCTAGAGTGAGAGGACATATGATGCATATTTCATGGTGACACCCGGTTTTCATGTCTTTTCATGTCATTACTCAGTTTTTTTCATGATGCATATTTCATGTTGATACTTAGTATCTAGATGTATAGGACATGAGGTACATGATACGCTGATTGTTGATACTCAATTGGAAATTATAGTAGCATCTTAAAAAGTAAGTTATGTGGTGCACGATATGGTATTATTACATGTTTTTCTTAGAATGATTCCTTCATGGTCATGCATTATTCAAGTGAAATTTGATGATTGTTAATTCTAGCCATGAGATTTATAACCATGGGTTGTGCATGTGATACTTCTTGATGTTATTTCATAACGTTATGGTGCTATATAAGATAGATGACGTGTAGAACATAAAATGATATTATAGCTTATCATTGCATCGAGGGATAAATGACATTTGGCACATAAATGGTATGAAAGCATGTTGTGATTAATTTTGGTATTTTATAGCTATGTCATGTGTTAGTGAAGAATAAAGAGAATATATTAAACATTTGGTATGACATGTTATCATTTCATGCTAACCCTTATTGCTCACGTAGAATGAATATTTGACATGATGATGGATTATGTTGGTTGTTACTCCATGTTGACGATACTAATGTTGAAAAAATGGAAGCTTATGATGACATGTTTATGAGATGCTTAGTGAAATTATGAAAGTATCATGACCATTTATGTTATAATGGTAGTAAAAAGCACCTAAATGCATTAGATGTTAAACTTGGCATGACTTATCGTGACAATGGCTTATGATGTAATGCAATGCAATATGAACTGGTGGCTAGACATTCTTGTTAGCGCATGATTCAAGGATGATCCATGATATTATTATATTGAGAAATGGTTACTAATGATTATTCATTATGGAAAGTGCCAGTTGTTCCAGGTGATCCACTCAAATAGCCTAATGAGGCTAAGTATTCGATGATTTCGTGGGAGCCCATAACCATGAATGAGAATGGCTACTATAAATATATTATGGGCTGGGGGACAAGCCCAACAATTAGCTCTATGCCAGCAGCGCTTGACTTTTGTACCAGAAGTTGGGAAGGTGGCAGTGCCACAGATACTTCCCGGATAACTTCTGATGTGACCAGAGTCCACTATTGGAGACATACTCACCGGGAGGGAGGTTTATGGAGGACTTTTGATGCCTGGGGCTAGTGCCTTGAGGGTGTTGTGGAGGATGTTTAGGCTAGCCTTCTGATATTCCTAGGGTATAATGATCGTGATATGCGCAATGGAAGCGTGGTGGGCCCATAACCCACAGGTTCCAGGATCGGGGTACCGAGAACCAGATGCCGGTTAATACCGATGAGGCCGTACTATTACCAGAAGTTGGGAAGGTGGAAAAAGCCGCGGTAACTTCCCAGATAACTTCTGATGAATATTATATGATGATGCCTAGGGTATAATGATCCTGATATGCGCAGTGGAAACATGGTGGGCCCATAACCCACAGGTTCCAGGATCGGGGTACCGGGAACCAGATGCTGGTTAATACCGATGAGACCATCTTATTACCAAAAGTTGGGAAGGTGGCAATGTTGCGGTAACTTCCCGGGGAACTTCTGACGCCTACTGTATGATCCACGGACAGGTTACAGTAGAGGTCCCGTGCCATGGTGAGCGGGACCATCCGGAGTTGAAGGGGAGGTTTATGGAGGTGGCGGATGGTATGATTCTTTGGGAGAGGGTGAGTAAGGAAAGAGGAAGTAAACAAATACACAGCTATTAATTATTAAATAATTATCTAATGTTTTTGTATGTATGATGCATAATTGTTGTTATGGTTGCATACTAGACTCATAGGGGATTGCTTAAGAGCATGTTGTAACTTAGGGCATTTGATTGTATTAGTGTGGTTTGGAGACTTCTATGTGGTGGCCACACATATAAATATCTTAGCTTCACAATAGTACTAGCTACCTATATATTCTAGTATTTACTTGATTGATTGAATGAATAAGTATTGTATTTATTGCTTGAATATTATAACTTCGGGACGAAGTTTCTTGAAGGGCGAGAGTATGTAACAACCCTCATATACGAATATAGAGAATATTTAATATAATAAATAAAATGTAATTTAAAATAATGTAAGATAATAATATAATTGGGAATATGAAAGAAAATAAGGGAAAACAAATTGCATTAAATAAGAAATTAAGAAATTGGGAGAAGGAGGAGATAAAAGGAGAAGGAGAAGTGAAGAGGGATCTTTTGTCTTTTGGAATTTGGGAAGAGAAGCTCTTAAGGAGAGGAAAGCAAGATAGCACTGGCATAGGGTTAATTTTTGGGGGCTCGGGGGCCTCATCCTTTGGCTGGGGGTTGGTTGGGTGGAGAGTCGTCCCCCCACCTTCAGTTGCACTATTGGAGTTGACAAGGTAATGGTAGCTGCTAGGTCATCTAACCAGGTATGGTTCCTTAATTTTCATAGCATATTTTCTGTTAATATTGATTAGATCCACTTTCTTTGTCAGATCTTCTATGCATGTTGTTCTTGATTGTTTCTGAATTTTATAAGATTTTACATGTTATCATATTCTTGTATTGGTTCATAGATCTGCATGCACATTTAATATTATTTTGTTATTTAGTAGATCATATCAATTTTATGGTTCTTACACATAACTTCTTTTATCACTATGTATCCCAAGAAACACACTCTTACATTAATGTGATAAACACTTTCCAAATCATGATTGCTAATGTCGGAGCTATGAAATGCAATGGTCATTATGAAATGTGAGGCTTGAAATAGGTGATTATTCACTAATAACCCACATGTTTTATATTGAAATGGGTGGTTGTGATATTGTCTTGGGTTCTAAATAGTTACAAACATTAGGCCCCATCACCATGGATTTTCATGCAATATACATGAGTTTCTAGTGGGAGGGGCACAACTACACTCTCAAATGAACTATAACAAAATCTTTGGATATCATCAACTCACACCATATGGAAAATATACTTAGAAAGTTCCATTTGGGAATTGTGGCTTAATTCCATGCCATTCAATCTTTTGAGACCCCTTCTCAACTCATTCCTTCTAACATGCAGTTGGTCTTGTCCAAACACAAATCCATATTTAACACTCCCAAATGTCTCCCCCATTCCCACATATAGCATCATTATTCCATTCCGCTCATACATAGTAGTCTCCCACCCAACATATGTATGGCCAAAAAAATGAAATAGATAAGATAGTTCAGGAGTTTCTAGCCACTAGTTTCATCTTCCCTAGTACCAACCCTTATTCTTCACCAATTGTCATGGTCCTAAAGAAAGAGTGTGCTTGGTGTAAGTGTCCTAAATTGCACTCTATGAAAACATTTATTGCCAAGGATAAGCTTACCATTCCTATCATCTATGACCTTTTGAATGAGCTCAAGGGTGCTTAATTATTCACCAAATTTGATCTCTGCTCAAACTATCAATAAATTTGCATAAAGGAGGTGAATATTCCCAAAAATTATTTTCACACTCACGAAGGCCATTATGAGTTCTTGGTGATTCCCTTTGGCCGTTTCAATGCACTCTTTGCCTTCCAAACTCTCATGAAAAAAAATTAAACCCTCTCTATGTAGATTTGTCCTTGTCTTTTTCTATGACATCTTGATCTACTAAAACTTGGAAAGCCCATGTCACTCATTTGGATCATATATTACTTGTTGTCGATCAACTCTTTCTTAAAAGGTCCAAATGTGCCTTTGGTGTCTCTGAAGTGGAATATTTGGGCATATTGATAGTCGGAATCAAATGGATAAAAAACCATTCCATTGGGTGTATCATAATAAAAAACCGACATATCCACGTGGCCCTCTCCTCTTTGCATTGAGTGAATGGATACCTGCTGGCGTTGAACCTTGGCATGTAACGCTGTCATCAAGCACCCCCTGTCAATCATAGGTAACTGATCTGAAAGGGTATAGTTAACTAAATAAAAATATATTTCATAGGTATGATAAGGGCTTCCCCCAAAAGAGCAGATTTATTAGCCGAGAATGACGTTGGGTTGGATACACTCATTGCCTGCCAGTTACATAGGGAAACCCGCATAGATCTATACATGCATGGTACGGTATGAGACCGAGTAAGTTAGTGAGTCACAGACATAGGGTTTATAGACGACAGTCACTATTTTTCGAGGTTGCTTATTTTTGTAAGTCCATCTCAGTATTGCAACAGGAAGAAGGAAGGCTATACATTTTGTATTGGCTAGGCTAGACGGTTTAATGCCTTAAAGGGTTACCATAGTGTGCATATGGATTCAAAGAAAATTGAAGCAATGAAGGATTGGCCTCATCCAAAAAAATTAAATGCATAAGAGGTTTTCTTGATCTCACTAGAAATCATTGAAAAATCATATGGAATTGTTAGAGTTTGTACTTTAATTCAATATTATCTAGAATCTTTAACTGAAAGAACAACAAGCAAAGAAAAACACAATAGAAACAATATTTTTCCTCGGGGAAACCATAAAGGAGAAAACCCCGCAAGTTCCACAAAGATAGTTTCGTCACTAATAAAATATCAAGCAAAAAATGGAAAACCCAAAATATGTCTTTTGCAGCTCTCTCTCTTTCTCCTCCAGCGAATGTAATGACCCTTTTTCAAAATTTTATTAAAATGCCAATTTTTCCACTTTTTCCCCAATTTCGACCTTTGACTAGTTTTACTGTTTTGACCTCCAAATCAACCCAAATGCTCCCAAATCTTCTGTAGGAGTGTATGAATGGTATTTAGACTTGAATATTAGGTTCAGGGATGTTTTATGGCCCTCCAAATACTACTGCAAACTTGATTTGTATTCTGATCAATATAGGTAATTTTGACTAGTAATTTGTGCATCAAATCCCCCCGGGGTATCACTGCAAATGGCCTTCCAAATGCCTCAAAACTCCCACGAATTTATGAAAAGAGATATGTAATGTGTTAAGTATGTGATTAAGGTCTCATATGCACCATTAATTGATTTTTACTACTGTTCTAACTCTCTCACATTCAACAGCAAAAACCCCCAATTCGACCCTTGGGGAAATGGCACTATTTCACCTCTCAATACAAACAAACTGAGTAAAAATGCTTCAAATGCTCAAGTACAGTACATGAAACTTGTAGAATATATCCATGGCAGTATATTAATCACAAATATATTAGAGAATCATCCATCCATTCGAAATAATCAACCTTATAGTGTCATACATCAAAGCATTGGGGAAACGGACATTGTTTGCTCATTAATCAATAATTTTGAATACATTCAATGTGTATTTCGACCTGAGAGTTTCTGAATATGAATAAAAAAGGATATGAAGCTATTACAATCAGAAAAATATCATATCAAGCTCTCCCAATGAGTGCAATATCTCACCCAAAGCGCAATCCCTCAAGGAGCCCGAATATGCCTTCAAAATTGGAAATGGTGGAGAGAAAGTGCTGCACTAAACCAAACCATGAAACTTCCTGTAGCTTCTACCTGCAAATAAAACTCCATTAAAGCACCATAAAAGACCTGAGTGGCCTCTCCAAACACCAACTTGGATGGGAATCTTTCACCCTCGAAATTGGCTAAGGCAAGAAACTAGTCATCCACTAGTTCTCTCTTCACAAATGCAATTTTTCTCAAATCATCAAAAGCCATTCTCATACTTGATTTCTACATTTTATAACCAACATTAGCCTTCAAGGGGTCGAAATCCTCTCAATAGATTCAATAATTTCCCATTTAGAAAATATTCCTCATTTGCCACTTGTCTCCTAGTTCCAACCTTCCATCTTCTCCCAAATTCGAATTTGAGTCTCTTTAGATTCCTCCAACTCCATGAGGGCCTTCCTTGAGCCTATTTTTGGGGCTGACATGTCATAATGGTCAGGTGTAAGAAGTCAGGTCTGAATTTTGTCATAAATTTCATAGATGCTTCATTATTGTTGTCATAAAACTAGGGAATCTAGCCCAAGTGTCCACTAGTCTCCAATTTGACTCTTCCTCTCCCATGGAGGTTACTATTCCATCCCATTTCGACCTAATATGCTCAATGCCATGTGTTATGACTTACCAACTCACCCAAGAGTGTTCACCTTCCCATGAATTCGAATTGGCAAGAGAGAGCTGCCATGTGTCATTGAAAAATCAAGCTAGTGTGGGTCCCACCACCTCCATATGTCTCCAAAACCACTTGCCACCTAGAATTTCTCTTGAATTTATTTATTCATCATATTTATTAAATGCTTGAACCCTTCTAATGTCTAAATATCATTTATTAGCTTCCTTATTACCATCCCACATGTGCCCATCCAACCTAGGAAACTAGTAGGATTGATGGGATTGTCTTACTATGCACTTATTTGAATGGGGACATTACAGTCCTCCCCACCCAAGACTGCTTGTCCTCAAGCAATTTCAAATTTGGATGCTGCAAAATCTTCTCCTCGTCCCATGTGGCATCTTCATTTGGTAAGTCCTTCCATTGCACTAAATATTCTTTGATGATTCTACTCCTCAACCTTCTTTCCCGTGTCTGCAAAATCTTTTCCGGAACAAGTGTGAGCTGACCTTCATCATCCAAAGGAGGAAGTATTTCTGAAGTGATGATTTGCTGACCAAGATCTTTCTTAAGACAAGAAACATGAAATACATTGTGGATTTTACTCCCTTCCGGAAGTTCTAGTTCATATGCTACTTCTCCAACCTTCCGCACTACCTTGTATGGCCCATAGTACCTTGGTTTTAATTTTTCTGCTCCATTCTTTTTGAGAGATGTTTGTTTATAGGGCTGCAACCTTAAATATACTAAATCATTGACTTGAAAGGTTCTCTCTTATCTATGTCTATCAGCATATTGTTTTTGCTGATTATGAGCAACCTGCAAATTGTCTTTCAAGAGCTTTAAAATTTCTTGGCTCTCTTCCACCCAATCTTTAGACTTTGGGGCTCTACTATCACCAAATATAATGTCAGCAAATGTAAGTGCATCATAACCATATAATGCTTTGAAAGGAGACATTCCTATTGACATATGATAAGTGGTGTTGTAGCAAAACTCACCCAAGTGTAGCCATTTTGCCCATGCTTTTTGATGCCCTCCCACATAGTTTCTTAGGTATCCTTCCAACCATTGTTTTACCCTCTATGTTTGTCCATCAGTTTGTGGATGATAGCTGGTACTTGGAGTCAATTGAGTGCCTACCAATCTAAAAATTTCTTTCCAAAAAGCACCCATGAATCTACTATCTCTATCACTGACAATGCTCTTGGGAAGCCCATGCAATCTGAAGATTTCTTTGAAAAAAATATCAGCCACTTGTGTAGCACTAAAAGATGATGTAACAGCAAAAAAATGAGCAAATTTTGTCAACCTATCAACTACCACATAGATACAATCCTTACCCAAGGATTTAGGCAATCCGGTGATGAAATCCACGGAAATACTGTCCCATTTTTGCTCTTGAATGGGCAATGGTTGTAATAGGTCGGCTGGACATGTAAGTTTTGATTTGTTTTGTTGACATGCTTTACATTCATTCACATACTTCTGAACATCTTCCTTCAGCCCCTTCCAAAAAAATATTTTCCTCAACTGTCTATAATTTTTTAAGATCCCCGGATGGCCCGCTAGTGGGCAATCATGTGCTTCTTGCAAAATTTGGTACTTGAGCTTGGATTTATGAACTAAATAAATTCTTCCCTTATAATATATCAGCCCATTCAAAATCCTATAATTATCATCCCCTTTGATTCCATCCAACACATCACAAGCAAATTTGTCTTTGGCATATTCAACTAGTAGCATGTTTTTCCAATCCTTGGCAATATCCATGAGAGAAAAAGAAGGCCTTCTTGACAAAGCATCTGCTACTATATTATTCTTTCCTTTGACATATTCAATATCAAAATCATAAGCTTGAATCTTTCTTACCCACTTTTGTTGCCTTTCATTTAGATCTTTTTGGTGAGAAAGTGTCTTAGACTATTGTGGTCGGTTTTCACCACAAACTTGCTGCCCACCAAGTATTGTCTGAATTTGGCCAATGCATGCATAATGGCCAGCATTTCTTTATCATAGATGGAGTAAATTTTTTCATGAGGCTGCAACTTTCTGCTCTCAAAGGCTATGGGGTGTTGGCCTTGCTTTAGGACAGCCCCTATTCCTCCACCTGAAGCATCACATTCCACAACAAAAGGTTTAGTAAAATCAGGAAGTGCAAGTATGGGACAACTACTCATTACCTCTTTCATTTTTTGGAAGGCCTTTTCAGCCTCTTCATCCCACTTGAAAGCATCCTTCTTAGTCAAATCAGTGAGTGGAGAAGTCAACTTGGAGAACCCTTTCACAAATTTTCTGTAGTAGGTGCATATGCCAATAAAGCCTCTCAATTCGGTAATATTTTTTGGTGATGGCCATTCCAAGATAGCCCTGATTTTTTCCATGTGTACCTTCACTCCTTCTTTCCCAATAATGTGCCCAAGATACAGTAGTTCTTTCATTCCAAATTCACATTTTGATAATTTAGCAAATAAGGACTCTTCTTGCAAGATTTTCAACACAATCTCTAACTGCTGCAAATGCTCTTCCCATGTTTTACTGTAAATGAGAAAATCATCAAAGAAAACCAAAACAAACCTTCTTAGTTGCTTGCAAAATATCCTATTCATACATGCTTGAAAGGTGGTTGGAGCATTGGTTAACCCAAAAGGCATGACAAGAAATTCAAAGTGGCCAAAATGACATCGAAAAGCGGTCTTTTGCACATCTTCATCTTTCATTCGAATTTGGTGATACCCTGATCTAAGGTCAATTTTTTAGAAGTATTTGGACCCATGCAGCTCATCCATGAGCTCATCAATCCTAGGAATAGGATACCTATTCTTTATCGTCTTTTTGTTCAAGGCTCTAAAATCTATGCACATTCTCAATGTTCCATCTTTTTTCTTCACTAGCACTACTGAAGAAGCATAAGGGCTAGAGCTTGGTCTAATGAGTCCCAACTCTAGGAGTTCTTGGATAGATTTTTCAATCTCATCTCTAAACCTTTTAGGATGTCTATAAGGTGGTATCTGAATGGGTGAAGTACCCTCCTCCAAAACAATACTGTGCTCAACCCCCATATCCGGTGGCCTACCATGTGGAAGGTCTCTAAAAACCTTTTCATATTTTTGCAAAAGTCTCTCTATCTCCTTTGGGTGTTTGACAATATTTATAGTTGGCTTGGGAGATGTAATATGACATTCAGCAGCCCATTCTATATCCCCATGCCTCAATATAGATCTCATGCTATTGCAAGTCACTACTTGATTTGGATAAGTGTGTTGCCCTCTCACAACTCTTTGTACTCCTTTTGAATCTTGGAATTTCATTTCAGGAATGTGATAATTTACTATATGCTCTCCTATTGAATACAACCATTGCACTCCCAAAACCACATTAGTATCAGCAACATCAACCACATAAAAAATATCAACAAAAGTATAGTTACCTACGGTGACTTGCAGCTTTGGAACCCATGTTTTGCATTGCATTGTGTTGTGACCGGGAATGACAACTGTGAAGCCATCAAATGGTTCAATAGGTATCTTTCTTTTCTCTACCATCTCTGCATCAATGAAGTTATGAGTGGCTCCTCCATCTACCAAAACTGAAGTTCTTTGTCCTTGTACCACACCTTTGCATCGGATAGTATGATAGCGAGATACTGCTGAAAGCACTGCCATTCTTGCTTTGTCCGGTGAAGGTTGATTTTCTTCTTGTCTTTCCTCTTCTACTGCTGTCTCATATGCCTCTTCTTGATCTGAAATATGTCCATCTTCATCCATGCCCCCATCATACCCCTCATTATCAGAAAATACTTCTATGTATTGAGCCTTTCCTTTGGTACATTTGTGCCCCGGTGTCCATGGTTGGAAGCATGTGAAGCATAGTTTCTTTTTTCTAAGTTCATCCCTATTTAGTCCCTCTTTTTTACTCCTCTCAAATGACTCTCTTTTCCAAGGTTTCTTATCATATCCATCCCTTTGCCAAGGTTTCTTTTCAAATTTATAGCTAGGCTTAGGAGGAAATCTCGTTCTAGGAAGCACATTTTGGAGATCCCTAGTCAAGCTCATTGCATCTTTTAATGTAGTTGGCTTGTGGGCTTTGACCAAACCTCTTAAGGGTTCAACCAAACCTTCAGTGAACAGCAATACTAATCTTTCCATAGATACATCAGCCACCTTGACTGATAATATTTGAAAGTCCATCATATATTCAGTAGGGGACCCAATTTGCTTCAATTGAGCTAGTGCTTTGAAAGGCAATTCTGGATCTTTTTGTTCAAATCTTTCTAGTACCCTGTCAACAAATTCTCCATATGTTTTAACCTGATTATCACCCAAGGTTTTCAGCCCATGAAACCACCATTCATTGGCATCTCCTTCCAAATGCAAAATGGCCATTTTTAATGCATCCTCTTCCAACATAGGATTCAACTGAAAATATACATCCAATTTTTGCACCCAAGTGTTAGCAGAATTTTGAGAAGAACCATCAAAAGTAGGAAGTGACATTTTTCCAATAGCACTATTTAATTCTTTATTTTGGAATGGACTCCTATTGTCTCCCTTCCTATTAATATTTTTCATGGCATCAATGTAGTCACTGAGTGGTACACCTCTTTTACACTCTTCATTCAAATCATTCCAATCATTTACTAGTTTCTTGTAATCCAATTCAAGATTGGGCTCTTCTTTGGGTGTGAGAAATTTAGGTGCAATAGGCCTTTGTGTGATTTGAAATTCATCAGGTCTATTATGAGGTCCTGTACTTGAGAAAATATGCTCATTCCCTTTCATCTTTTCCCCTGAGTGTGAACCACTATTATCTCCTATTATCCCTTTGCTTTGAAGCTGGCTAATCAACAATTCGAATCCTTGCAACAATTTATCACCTATCCTATCCATGTTTGCTGAAAGTTTAGAGAAACATGGATCTAAGGTTGCAATAAGTTCCTCCTTATGTTTTAATTTGTCCTCCTCCTCTCTACCCATGGTTTCAATGAAAGACTCATCTTCTTCTACTACCTCTTCTTCAACAAAAACCTCTTCAACTACTGGTTCAAAGGGTGGTGGATTATTCTTTTGACTTATTTTTAATACCATCAGGTGCCAAGAACATGCTCTGATACCACTTGTAATGACCCTTTTTCAAAATTTTATTAAAATGCCAATTTTTCCACTTTTTCCCCAATTTCGACCTTTGACTAGTTTTACTGTTTTGACCTCCAAATCAACCCAAATGCTCCCAAATATTCTGTAGGAGTGTATGAATGGTATTTAGACTTGAATATTAGGTTCATGGATGTTTTATGGCCCTCCAAATACTGCTGCAAACTTGATTTGTATTCTGATCAATATAGGTAATTTTGACTAGTAATTTGTGCATCAAATCCCCCCGGGGTATCACTGCAAATGGCCTTCCAAATGCCTCCAAAATCCCATGAATTTATGAACAGAGGTATGTAATGTGTTAATTATGTGATTAAGGTCTCATATGCACCATTAGTTTATTTTTAATACTGTTCTAACTCTCTCACATTCAACAGCAAAAACCCCCAATTCGACCCTTGGGGAAATGGCACTATTTCACCTCTCAATACAAACAAACTGAGTAAAAATGCTTCAAATGCTCAAGTACAGTACATGAAACTTGTAGAATATATACATGGCAGTATATTAATCACAAATATATCATATAATCATCCATCCATTCGAAATAATCAACCTTATAGTGTCATACATCAAAGCATTGGGGAAACGGACATTGTTTGCTCATTAATCAATAATTTTGCATACATTCAATGGGTATTTTGACATGAGAGTTTCTGAATATGAAGAACAGAGGATATGAATCTATTACAATCAGAAAAATATCATATGAAGCTCTCCCAATGAGTGCAAGATCTCACCCAAAGCGTAATCCCTCAAGGAGCCCGAATATGCCTTCAAAATTGGAAATGGTGGAGAGAAAGTGTTGCACTAAACCAAACCATGAAACTTCCTGTAGCTTCTACCTGCAAATAAAAATCCATTAAAGCACCATGAAAGACCTAAGTGGCCTCTCCAAACACCAACTTGGATGGGAATCTTTCACCCTCGAAATTGGCTAAGGCAAGAAACTAGTCATCCACTAGTTCTCTCTTCACAAATGCAATTTTTCTCAAATCATCAAAAGCCATTCTCATACTTGATTTCTACATTTTATAACCAACATTAGCCTTCAAGGGGTCGAAATCCTTTCAATAGATTCAATAATTTCCCATTTAGAAAATATTCCTCATTTGCCACTTGTCTCCTAGTTCCAACCTTCCATCTTCTCCCAAATTCGAATTTGAGTCTCTTTAGATTCCTCCAACTCCATGAGGGCATTCCTTGAGCCTATTTTTGGGGCTGACATGTCATAATGGTCAGGTGTAAGAAGTCAGGTCTGAATTTTGTCATAAATGACATAGATGCTTCATTATTGTTGTCATAAAACTAGGGAATCTAGCCCAAGTGTCCACTAGTCTCCAATTTGACTCTTCCTCTCCCATGGAGGTTACTATTCCATCCCATTTCGACCTAATATGCTCAATGCCATGTGTTATGACTTACCAACTCACCCAAGAGTGTTCACCTTCCCATGAATTCGAATTGGCAAGAGAGAGTTGCCATGTGTCATTGAAAAATCAAGCTAGTGTGGGTCCCACCACCTCCATATGTCTCCAAAACCACTTGCCACCTAGAATTTCTCTTGAATTTATTTATTCATCATATCTATTAAATGCTTGAACCCTTCTAATGTCTAAATATCATTTATTAGCTTCCTTATTACCAGCCCACATGTGCCCATACAACCTAGGAAACTAGTAGGATTGATGGGATTGTCTTACTATGCACTTATTTGAATGGGGACATTACAGTGAACTTGTCTTCTCTCCCTTGTTATGCAAACTTGTGTGAGTGAGTAGTGTGTCCAAATGAGAGAGAAAGGCTCTCTATTTATACTTTGCTTTTAACTTGACCTTTTACCTAACTACGTCGGCCTCACTAAAACTGACTGGGTCGAATTCTCTAGGGAGACTCAATAAACCCTTTTACGTTTGACTCTAGGGGATCTAATGCCCTGAATTACAATAGAGGTTTTACATCAATGACTTTGCATGACCAAACATAATAATGAATTTCCTGAACAGAGGAAAAACATCTCCGTCGAAAGTACAAATAAAATACAAAAATAATATCAATATAAAATACAAGTGAATATCTTCTGAAGTTACATTTAAATCAACACTCCCTCTTAACTAGGAAGGTATTCTCTCGTCATAGTCATCATCACCCTGGACACAATTCTGTACAACGTCATCATCGCTGGATCATCTTCAATGCTGGAACATCATCATCAATATTGGATCATCGTCGGCGTTGCTGCATCAATATTCATTTCGTTGATCGTTGATTAGTGGCATCTCTTGAATCTATCCGTCATAGTAATTTCTACAGAACCAACCCTTTTTCATGATGGATGTAGGCCTAGCCCTCATGTAGGTCTTCATCATCTCTACAAGCAAGCTATCAAGTAAGTACAGCCCAGGACCAGTCATTACATTGCCACAGTAATCACCTGCGTCTCCTACTATCATCTCATCGTATCCAGATCATCTCATCATCACACGGAGCACAGCCTAGATGCACATCTCATGTCCAATAGAGCACCTGCGTCTCCCACCCAATGGGTACATCCTAGGAGCACCCCAGGTGCATTACGTCTGTCAACGGTCATCCTGCATCTACCAGCGTGGGAGGACAATCAGAAGCACCCCAGGTGCATTACATCCCAAGGACCACCTACGCCTTCCACCATGTGAGATCCTGCCTAGGAGCACACACAGTGTCTTATGAATGGTGGACCTCTCAACGTCTCCAGTATGGGAGGACAATCAAGAGCATCCCAGATGCATTACATCCCAAGGAACACCTACGCCTACCACCATATGAGAATCGAGCCTTACATCTACTGGGAGGACAATCAAGAGCACCCCAGTTGCATTACGTCCCAAGGACCACCTACACCTACCACCATGCGAGAACGGCTCTAGTGCATCTGCGTCTTCCGGTCTTATCATTCCCTCTCAGGAAGAACCTCGATCTAGATAAAACCAAGCTTCTCTCTGAAGTACTCGAGCTTCACTTTGGCTAACAACTTGGTCAACACATCGGCTATCTGCTCGTATGTCGCCACATACTGGAGATTCACTCCTCCTCTTTGCACCATATCCCTGATATAGAAGTACTTGATCTCAATGTGCTTCGACTTGTCATGGAACATCGGGTTCTCGAACAACTTCATGCAACTCTGGTTGTCACAGAAGATACAAGTCGCCTCTAACTAGAGATCAAACAAATATGACAGTAGATTCCTAAGCCATACTGCCTCACAACTAGCCGGACAAGCTGCAACATACTCTGCTTCGGATGTACTCAGTGCCACACATGACTGATTCTTGCTAAACTAGGAGATCATACTGGATCCCATACTGAAGCAACATCCCAAAGTGCTCTTCCAATTCGCGGCACTGTCTTCCCAATCCGAATCAACATAACCCTATAGGTTAATCTTCTGATTTGCCTCATACTTGAGCCCATAGTCAACTGTACCCTTCAGGTACCTCAATACATGCTTTGTAGCAATTAGGTGAACATGTCCCGGATCCATCAGGAACTGGCTCAGGTTGTTCACAACAAAGCATATGTCTAGTCTCGTGTTCGTCAAATACATCAACGAACCAATCATCTGACGGTACATCGTGGCATCAACCGACTCTGATGAAGCATCACATAGTAGCTTCAAGTTCGATGCCATGGGTGTGTCCATAGCCTTGCAGTCCATCATTATGAACCTCTTCAGAATCTCCACTGTATACTTCCCTTATCCAAGGAAGATCCCATCTGCACTCTGCTACACCTCCATGCTTAAGAAATAATGCATCATACCTAGGTCCTTCATCTTGAACTCTGCAAAAAGCCTCCTCTTCACATCTGCAATGAGCTCATCCTCACCTGTCAGAAACAGGTCATCTACATATAACAGAAGTATCATTGGACTTTCGTCTTCAACCTTAAAGTAAAGGTTGGAATCTACTTTACTCTTAGTAAATCCCAAGCTCATGAGGAAGCTATCCATCATGACGAACCACGTCCTGGGTGCCTGCTTCAATCCATACAAGGCCTTATTCAGCTTGCACACATGAGTCTTCCTGTCATGTGTCTCAAATCCCAGTGGTTTCTCCACGTACACTTCCTCTTCTACTACACCATTCAAGAATGTTGTCTTGATGTCCATATGGTGTACCTTCCATTTCATTACTGTAGCTAATGTCAGTGTGGATCTGATGGAAGTGTATCTGGCTATAGGTGCAAATGTCTCCTCATAGTCTATGCCTTCTTTCTGGGAGAAGCCACGTGCCACAAATATTGCCTTTTGTTTCTCAATGCTACGATCTGCAGCATGCTTGATCTTGTATATCCACTTCGAAGTCACTACAGACTTCCCTTCTAGTCTCAGAACTAACTCCTAGACATCATTCTTCATAATCAACTGATACTCCTCAATCATGGCATCCTTCCATTCTTTCTTCTCTGTTGCTTCCTCATAGTTGGAAGGTTGTTTATCAATGATGTGACACAATAGGGCTACATAGCTGGAGTATGGTCTAGGTCTCTTGCTTTCTCTGTGCATCCCATCTGGAGCACCATACTTATTTGCATCTTGTATTTCCTCTCGTACCCATGCTGGTCTCCTCTTGTGGGAGTTCTTCTCAAGTGGTGGATCTACATGTTCTTGTGGTTCTTCTATGTCGCAGTCTTCATGATCTTTTGGAACTTCTTCTTCCATCATTGAATCTCTAATCCTGGGAACTTCAAGTTCTTCAATATCTTCAATAGGTAGTTTTCTTGATTTGTTGTATGCTGAGTCTTCATCAAATGTCACGTCTCTGCTGATGTCAATCTTCTTGGATCCTAGGAAGTATATTCGGTAGGCCTTTGAAGTTTCGTTGTATCCTACGGATATTCCCTTCTTTCCTGAGGGATCTAGATTCATCCTCTTCTTCTTCAGAATGTGTATGTACACTAGGAAGCCAAATATTTTGAGATGGATGACTTCTAGTTTCTCACTGGAGAAAGCTTCTTCTGGAGTCTTGTTATCTAGTACTCGGTGAGGAGTACAGTTCTGTACATACACCGTTGTCCTCACAGCTTCTTCCCATAAGTGCATCATAAGATCTTGGTCATGTAGCATTGCTTTCGTTGCTTCCATTATTCTTCTGTTATTTCGTTCTGCAACGCCATTTTGTTGAGGATTGTAGGGAGTGCTCAACTCCCTCTTAATCTCAGATTCTCTGCAAAGATTTTTGAATTATTCCGAAGTAAATTTTTCGCCATTATGTGATCATAGGGTCTTGATCTTCTTCTTTGTGTGATTCTTGACCAAGACTTTGAATTCCTTGAACTTGCTAAATACCTCATCTTTACTTTTCAAGAAGTAAATCCAAGTCTTATGAGAAAATTCATCTATAAATGAAACATAATAAACATACCTGCTAAGTGAGCTGGATGACATGGGACCGCATACATCGGAGTGGATTATCTCCAATATTCCTTTCGCTTTGCTTTCACTGCTGGGGAACACCTTCTTTACATTATTTCCTTGCGCACATCCCTTGCAAATTCCTTCATGTTTGGTCTAGATTTTTGGAAGTCCTGAAACTGCTTTGCTTGCAATAGTTAGTGCTCTATAGTGCACATGTGCAAGCCTTCTATGCCATAGTTCACTTGGTTCCATGGAGTCATGAACCAATGCTTGTTCAGGTTGGCCCTTCAACTTGTACAAACCTCCCTCTTGCTCTCCAATCATAGTTGCATCATCTATCGTCTTTCCCTTTGGCCACATTAGGACTTGGTATAAACAGTGAAAAACTAACATGGTATCAGAGCTAACCTGAGAAGAAGACATGGTGCAGCTGCAGAAGCTAAGGCTTATTAATTTTTGGGTTTCTCTCCACAGATCATCAGCAAAAGAAGGATAGGCTAATTCACCTAAGAAAGGCGCATCTTTCTGTCGAAGCAGAATTGGATTCTGAGCATTTTCATTTTTTGGCCTGTCACTACTGCGGGAAATTAGGGCTTTTGACAGAAGTGGAATTTTGGAGTGCTCTCAGCATAGGATTGTTCTTCTCATCAAAATCAAAATTTAGAGACCAAGATCAAAGTTTTCTGTTGGGTAGAACCCCGGGATATGTCAAACCCTAGTTTGACTTTTGGACCAGAAAAACCAGAAAGGACCAGAAACTACAGATCCGAAATTCTCAAGTCACTTTTGAGGGGTCTATTTTTGGAATTTTCAAAATCCAAGTGTACCAGCTTGCTTGTCTCAGCAAGGTGCATCTTTCTATCCAGACAAAAGTTTGAAATTCCAAATTTGTATTTTTAGGGTTTTCTCTGTCAAACCCTCGCCAACTCCAAATCCAGTTTCAGCAAATCAAGTTGTAAGACCTAAATATTTTCTATTTCCATTTGAAGTACTCATTAAAGATGTCTCACCACACCAAGCTTGAGGATAAGATTGAAGGGGTTGATAAATTCCGAGCATGGAAGTATAGGATTGTGCTTGTCCTAGAAGAAAATGAATTGGACACCTATGTGAATGAAGAGGTTCCAGTTCTAGAGGGAGATGAGGCTAAGGCATTACATAAGAATAACTTGGTCAAGGCCAAAAGAATTATTGCGAATTCTATCATGGACCATCTCATACCACATGTGTCATCTCTAAAGACACCCAAGGAGATGTTTGATTCCTTGACCAAGCTATTTGAAGGAAAGAATATAAATCAGAAGATGACATTGTGGAACCAGTTGAAGAATGTGAAGATACAAAATGCAAAGACCATGCAGTCCTACTTTACAAGGGTCTCTCGGATAAAAGAGCAACTTGAAGCTGTGGGATAAGACATAGAAAATGGAGAAATAGTGATGACCACCTTGAATGGTCTCCCCAAGTCATGGGATTCCTTCATTCAAGGAATTTATGCTAGGAAGAAGCTCATCACTTTCAGTAGGATGTGGGAGGAATGTTCACAAGAAGAAGCTCGACTCGTAGCTCGAGAAGAGAAGATGGGTAATGAATACCAAGCTATCATAACACACTCCAAGAGGAATGGTGACAAGAGGGTGCACCACCACAGTAAGAAAGAAAAACACCACCACTAGAATCATAGGGGTAACTTTAGATCCAGAAGAGATGTATCCACCATTTGATGCTATACATGTGATGAGAAGGGACACTTCTCCATGGATTGTCCTAGAAATAAAAGTGGCTCTCACAAGAAGAAGAACAACAAGAGAAGACATCATGCTCACACTGCAAAGGATGATGAACCTCCCAGTAAGAGAGCCAGAGAAGAAAGTGAAGATTCTTCAAGCAATGAAGAGTATGTTTTGATCTATGCCCTCACAGGAACTATTACACATGGAAGCAATGATTGGCTTATAGATAGTGGGGCTTCCAAGCATATGACAGGATTCAAGGAATCCTTTATGAACCTATCTGAACATGAGTCACCTCACAAAGTGAAACTTGGGGATGACTACGAGTACCCTATAAAATGAAGTGGTGAAGCCTCTTATAAACTAGACTCTGGAAAGTCTATGAAGATGAAAGATGTTATGTTTGTACCATGACTAAAGAATAACCTTCTCTCCATATCTACATTGGATGCAAAAGGTATGAGGGTTGCATTTGTAGATGGCCAAGTTCTTATGTGGCCAAAGGGAAAGACCATAGATGATGCAGTAGTGATTGGAGAGCAAGAGGGAGGGTTATACAAACTGAAGGGCCAACCAGAACAAGCCTTGGTCCATGACTCCATGGAGCCAAGTGAACTATGGCATAGAAGGCTTGCACATGTGCACTATAGAGCACTACCTCTTGCAAGCAAAGTTGTTGAAGGTCTTCCAGAAATCCAAGCAAAGCACGAAGGCATTTGCAAAGGTTGTGCAAAGGGAAAGAATACAAAGAAGACATTTCCAAGTAGCGAGAACAAGGCAAAAGGAATCTTGGAAATCATCCACTCCGATGTATGCGGTCCGATGTCGTCCAGTTCATTGAGTGGGTATGTATATTATGTTTCTTTCATTGATTATTTTTCTAGGAAGACATGGATATATTTCTTGAAGAGCAAAGATTAAGTATTCAATAAGTTCAAGGAATTCAAAGCCTTGATCGAGAACCACACAAAGAAGAAAATCAAGACTTTTCGGCCAGACAATGGCGGAGAGTTCACATCAGAAGACTTCAATAAATTATGCAGAGAGTCAAGGATTGAGAGGGAGTTGACCACTCCATATAGTCCACAACATAATGGAGTTGCAAATAGGAAGAATAGAACAATTATGGAAGCAGCAAGGGCGATGCTTCATGACCAGGATCTTCCTATGCATCTATGGGAAGAAGCTGCAAGGACAGCCGTGTATGTACAGAATCATACTCCACATAGAGTACTTGACAACAAGACACCAGAAGAATATTTCTCTGGCGAGAAACTAGAAGTCATCCATCTCAGAATATTTGGTTTCCAGATGTATACACATATTCCAAAAGAGAAGAGGATGAAGTTAGATCCTTCAAGAAAGAAGGGTATATTGGTGGGATATAGTGAAAGCTCGAAGGCTTACAGAGTATATTTTCGAGGATTCAAGAAGATTGACATCAGCAGGGATGTAACATTCGACGAAGACTCAGCATATCACAAATCCAGAAAGATACCTGTTGAAGACATTGAAGAACCAGAAGCACCCAGGATCCGAGATACAATAATGAATGAAGTAAATCCAGGAGATTATGGAGAACACGAGGTAGAAGACCCACAGGAACCTGTAGATCCACCACATGAGAAGAATTCTCACAAGAGGAAACCAACATAGGTACGAGAAGCAATTCAATATGCAGAGAGATATGGTGCTCCAGAGGGAATGCATAGAGAAATCAAGAGACCGAGACCATTCTCTAGTTATGTAGCCCTGCTATGTGACATCATTGACAAAGAACCTTCCAACTATGAGGAAGGAGCTGAGAAGAAAGAATGGAAGGATTCCATGATCGAGGAGTACCAGTCGATCATGAAGAATGATGTCTGGGATGTGGTCCTGAGACCAATAGGGAAGTTTGTTTTGACTTCCAAGTGGATATATAAGATCAAGCATGCTGCATACGGCAGCATAGAAAAAAACAAGGCGAGGTTTGTGGCACGTGGCTTCTCCCATAAGGAAGGGATAGATTATGAAGAGACATTTGCACCTGTAGCTAGATACACTTCCATCAGATCAGTACTTGCTCTGGCTGCAGTGATGAAGTGGAAGGTACAACAGATGGATGTCAAGACGGCGTTCTTGAATGGTGTAGATGAGTAGGAAGTGTATGTGGATCAGCCACTCGGATTTGAGACACATGACAAGGAGACTCATGTGTGCAAATTGAAGAAAGCCTTGTATGGATTGAAACAGGCATCCAGGACGTGGTACGATAGGATTGATAGCTTCCTGACCAGTTTGGGCTTTACCAAGAGTAAAGCGGATTCCAACCTTTACTACAAGGTTGAGGAAGGGAACCCAGTGATACTTCTACTTTATGTAGATGACCTGTTTGTGACAGGTGAGGATGGGTTGATTGCTGACACGAAGAGGAAGCTTGCTGCCGAGTTCAAGATGAAGGACTTGGGTATGATGCACTACTTTCTAGGCATGGAGGTGTGGTAGAGTGTGGATGTAATCTTCCTTGGGAAAGGGAAGTATGCAGTAGATATCCTGAAGAGGTTCGGGATGATGGACTGCAAGGCCATGGACACACCTATGGCATCTAACTTGAAGCTATTGAGTGATGCTTCATCAGAGTCAGTTGATGACACGATGTATCGTCAGATGATTGGATATTTGATGTACTTGATGAATACGAGACCAGATATTTGCTTTGCTGTGAACACATTGAGCCAGTTCCTAACGGATCTGGACATGTTCACTTGATTGTTGCAAAGCATATTCTGAGGTACCTGAAAGGTACGGTTGAATATGGGCTCAAGTATGATGCAAATCAGAAGATTAACCTAGAGGGTTATGTTGATTCGGATTGGGAAGGTAGTGCCATTGATAGGAAGAGCACTTCGGGGTGCTGCTTCAGTATGGGATCAGGTGTGATCTCTTGGTTTGGCAGGAAGCAGTCCTGCGTGGAACTGAGTACAGCCGAAGCAGAGTATGTTGCATCTTGTTTGGCTAGTTGTGAGGCAGTGTGGCTGAGGAAGCTACTGTCTGATTTGTTTGATATCCAGTTGGACGCGACTTGTATATATTGCGACAACCAGAGTTGTGTGAATTTGTCTGAGAAACCAGTGTTCCATGACAAGTCGAAGCACATTGAGATCAAGTACCACTATATCAGGTATATGGTGCAGAGAGGAGCAGTAAAGTTCCAATATGTTGAGACAGACGAGCAGATAGCCGATGTATTTACCAAGCCCCTGGCCAGAGTGAAGTTTGAATACTTCAGAGAGAAGCTTGGTGTACTTCAGATCGAGGTTCCTTCCAAGGGGAAGTGATGAGTCTAGAAGATGCAGATGCACATGGGATTTTTCGACATGGTGGTGGGTTGGTCCTCCCGTGGTCTTTGATGTAATTGCCAAGATTTTCTGACATGGTGGTAGGTTGGTCCTCCCATGGTCGTTGATGTAATTGCTGAGATTTTCCAACATAGTGGTAGGTTGGTCCTCCCATGGTCGTTGATGTAATTGTTGAGCCTTTCCCGAATGGTGGTAGGAAATTCCTCCCATGTCGGTTGATGTAAGTGTTGTGTCTAACATGCTGGTAGGAAAGTCCTCGCATGTTGGTAGACGGGGTCTCATATGGTGGTAGGAAAGTACTCCCCTACTGGAGACATTATGATGTGCATCTGGGCTGTGCTCCATGTGACGATGAGATGATCTGAAGATGATTAGGTGACAGTAGGGTACACAGGTTTTGCAGAGGCATATAATCAGTCTTGGGATGCTCCTTCAGGTTTTGCAGTGGCATATAATCAGTCCTAGAAGATCTTGTAGGTTTTGCAGTGGCATATAATAAGTCCTGAGATGTACCTACTTGATGGCTTGCTCGCAGAGATGATGAAGACCTTCATGGAGGCTAGGCCTACATCTAGCATGAAAAAGGGTTGGCTCTGTAGAACTTCCTATGACGAGTAGATTGGAGACTGATGGTCGAGATAGAAGCAGCAGTGACGATGATGATCCAGCTTTGACGATGATACAACTTTGATGGTGATCCAGTGACAAAGACTTGTGCTGATGAACTGTGTCAAAAGAATACCTTCCTAGTTAAGAGGGAGTGTTAATGTATTTGTAACTTTGGAAGATATTCACTTGTATATTTTATATTGTATTCATATGTTATTGTACTTTCGACGGAGATTTTTTATTCCTCCGACCGGGAAAGTTATTATTGTATTTGATAGGGTTATTAGACTCCCCTAGAGGGGTCGACCCTGAGTTAAGTTGTAAGGGGTTATTAGACTCTCCTAGGAGAAGTCGGCCCAGTTAGGGTAAAAGTCAAGTGGAAGTAAAGTAGAAATAGAGAGGGTGCTCCTCTCTATTTACACATTCACTCACTCACTCATTTGTGCATTAGTGAGAGAGAGGAGGAGTTCACACAAGTGAAGAAGAGAGAAGCTGCTGGAGACCATTTCTATATTTTGGGGTTTTGTATTGTTGCTCATTCTATCTCTGAGGAAGTTGCGGGGTTTTATCCTTTATGGTTTCCTCGATTAAACTCTTTGTGTCTCTTGTCTCTTGTGTTTGATTTGTTGTGCATGTTATTCTCTCAGATAATATCCTAGATCATATTGAATTAAATAGTGAAAAACTAACATGTAAAAGTGCCCGTGAGTGCTCAGATCAGGACATATTCTTCATCGCTTGAAGAATCATCTCTTTCTTCTTCTCTGGTTCTTTTCCTTGCAGATTCGTCATCTTCCACGGTGTGAGCATGATGTCTCTTCTTATTTGTCTTCTTGTTGGAGCCTTTGTTTCTGGGAAAATCTCTGGAGTAGTGTCCCTTCTCATCACATGCATAAAATCTAATGTTGGACAGATATCTTCTTGGTCTCCTTTGTCTATCGTAGTTCTCCCTCTTAGTTTGATGGTGGTTCTCCCTCTTGTTGTGATGGTGGTGCCCCCTCTTCCTGTGTTTTCTTCTAGTGTGAACTATGAGAGCTTGGTCATCATTTTCTCCCATATTCTCTTCTCGTGCCACAAGTCGAGATTCTTCCTCTGTACATTCTTCCCATAGTTTGTTGAATGTGATCAACTTCTTTCTGGAACATATCCCTTGAATGAATGAGTCCCATGATCTTGGGAAACCATTCAAGGTGGTCATAACGATGTATCCTTCCTCTACCTTTTCTTCAACTTCTTCAAGTTGCTCCTTGATCTGTGAAATATGATTGCATGGTATTTCAGTTCATGATATTTATGTTCTTGAGTTGGTTCCTTAATGTCATCTTCCGATTGATGTTCTTCCCTTCGAATAGCCTTTCCAACGTATCGAACATCTCCTTGGGTGTCTTCAAGGATGACACATTTGGGATGAGATTATCCTTAATGGAGTCTTCAATAATTCTTGGAATTTGATTCTACTTCCTCCAAAAGATGCACCCTCCTAGGGAGAGTTAGCCTAGCATCCTTTTCTTGATGATATATGGAGAGAATACCTCAAACTTGGAAGCCCTAGTTTCCCGTTGCTGCACAATGCCTTATTTTCAGGTAAGCTATGATACCATGTTATAGTTTGTGCTTTATTCAATATTATCTAGGATCTTTAACTGAAAGAACAACAAGCACGACAAAATACAATAGACACAATAGTTTTCCTCGGGGGAACCATAAAGGAGAAAACTATGAAACTTCCTTAAAGATAGTTTCGTCACTAATACAATATCAAGCCAAAAATGGAAAACCCAAAATATGTCTTCTGCAACTCTCTCTCTTTCTCCTCCAGCGAACTTGTCTTCTCTCCCTTGCTATGCGAACTTGTGTGAGTGAGTAGTGTGTCCAAATGAGAGAGCAAGGCTCCCTATTTATAATTTACTTTAACTTGACCTTTTACCTAACTAGGTTGGCCTCACTAAAACTTACTGGGTCGACTTCTCTAGGGAGACTCAATCAACCCTTTTACATTTGATTCTAGAGGATCCAATGCCCTGACTTACAACAGAGGTTTTACCTCAATGACTTTGCATGACCAAACATAATAATGAATTTCCCGAATGGAGGAAAAACATCTCCGTCAGAAGTACAAATAAAATACAATAATATCAATATAAAATACAAGTGAATGTCTTCTGAAGTTACATTTACATCAACATGAACGATGGTAATATTGCAGTTCCAATCACAACTTTGCTAAAAAATGCTTTTAATAGGAATGACACGATAGAAAGGGATTTCTAGGACTTAAAGGAGGTTACGTGTGACACCCCAATACTTGCTTTACCTAACATCACTAAGACATTTGTCTAATAATGTTATCCCTTGGGTAAAGACATCAGAATAATACTCATCTAGGAGGGAATAACATTGGCTTTTACTGGAAAACAACTTCGTGAGAGGCACTTATGAAAATTGACCTATGAAAAAGAGATGATGGCCATATTGTAAGCTATGGCCAAACGAAATCCATACCTACTTGGGAAATGATTCTATATTAACTCGATCATTGCAACCTGAAATACTTCCTAGAGCAAAGAACTTCTTCCCCCGAGAAACAATAATTTATTTATTTAAACAAAAAATCCACATTGAAATCATAGGTGTTATTAGAGTTACATTCATCCCCCGCAACCAATCATTCAAGATCTCTTAAAACATATGAAATGATCAAACGATCATTTTTCTAAGAATGCATGAAGGAGGATATCCACACCTATGTAATAGCATGTGCCATTTTTCAATGACATAAGGGAGAGATAGTGAAAACCACATATAAAATTAAACCAGTTGTCATTCCACCAAAAATATGGACTAACATTTCTATGGAATTCATTATGGAGTTACCAAAATCTAGCAATAAATTTTAATCGTGGTTGTGGTTGATCACCTATTCAAATTTTATTGTTTTTGTGCCCTACAACACCCCTTTGAGGTCTTGACGGTAGCTCAAGTATTCCTATATAATATCTTCAAACTCCATGGTATGTCAGATTTTATAGCCACAGACCGTAACCTGACCTTCACTTACAATTTATGGCGATAATATTTTCAGCTCTAGGGCACTTAATTGAATATCAACACCACGTATCACCCCCAAATTGATGGTCAGGTTGAATATCAACAAGTGCCTAGAAGCATATTTTTTATTCCTTTATTTAGAGAGACACTCCCAATAGGATAAGTGGTTACCTCTATCACAATGGTGGTATAATATATCTTATTGTGATTCCACTCGAATGCCTCCATTTGAGGTTGACTATGGAAAAACGCCATCCTCAATAATATCCTACTTACTAGAAGTCTCTAAGGTATAGGAGGTGGATAAAGAACTCACAACTAGAGCAAACATTCTATTCACTCTCAAGGATAATCTAGTCATGTCTCAAAACATGATGAAGCACTAAGTTGATCAACATCATTCTAAATGCCATTTCGAAGAAGGAAATTAGGTATTCATTTTCCTACAACCTTAGAAGAAAACCTAACTTAAGCAATACTTCCACTAGAAGGTTGATCCCAAGTTTTATGGGCCCTATAAGATCCTCAAATGTATTGGACCAGTCGCTTACAAATTGGAGCTACCTATCCACTCCAAAGTTTATCCATCTTTCATGTCTCCTCCTTAAAGAAAGTGGTCATCTCTAACCACCTTTTTCAAACTAACCTTATAGAATTGGATCAAGAAGGTTTCATTTGATTCCAGCTCAAAGCTATCCTTGCCAAATTGAAACATCATCTCCCCCATCATACCATCCAAGAAGTCCTTGTACAGTGGAAAGATAGATAGCTCGAGGATGTTGCATGGGAACTAACAGATATACTAACAATTTATGCATCTCCATCATGGAGGAAAATGCTACTTTTTCAGGTCGGGGAGGTGCAGGGGGGAATGTTAGGGTCCTACCGTAACTCCCTTAGGTAGATATATAGGTTTATATGTATTGAGGCCATATTATTAAATCAGGCCCATGAACTAGATATAGTGTGAAATCAATATTTTTAAGAAGGCTTACTAAAAGCTTCCACCAACTAGAAAATCCCTTCACTAGAAATTTCCTAGGAAGATAGAAACTATTTTAAGAAGTAGAAGCAATGCAATGAGATGTCTTGTAAAGAATATTGTAATTGGTTCTATGCACAATTGGAGTTTCCCCCCTTGAAGAGGTAAGTGAACATTGTTTTCATCAATAATGGTATAGTTATTTATGTAATATGTTCTCTACAAGTGTCTATTGTTGTGGTAATTACTTTGTTTCCTTTATGATTTTCCTATTCTGCTATAAGGTACTTAATATAATATTGTTCTCCCCATTAGATCTTGGAAAAAACTTCAAGTAACCATCTAGCAAGTCTCTAAGTCGGCATACAAAAGGTAGAGGTGGGGATTGAATCAATTAAGGGTGGGGAAAGTTTTGGCTAGCCATGAGGGGATTTGGATGTTGAAAATGAAATTAAGAGGAATTTCTAATGTAAGTGAAACCTAACAATGAAACGACACTTAGATGATAGGTATGACCATGATTTGAGGAGTTCAAGATATTATTTCCTCCTAAAGTGCCCTTATGAGAAAGGGGTTATTTAATGTTGAAGATTGTGTAACTTTGGAAGATATTCTTATTGTATTATTATTGTATTCTTATTGTACTTCCTTCGGTAAATATTCATATTGTATTTGATTATGTAAAAACCCTAAAAGAATAAGTCAAAATAGACAAGTCGGCTCAACAAAAGTCAGTGGGTAAACTACCCCAAACAATGGGCAGTCTACTCCAAACAATGGGTAGTCTACCCCAAACAATGGGCAGAAATGCCCCAGTGAAGTCAACCCTATAGTGGAAAATTCAGCCAGACATGTGTATAAATAAGGAGATCGAACTGCTCATTTGGAACATCACAATTTCACTCAAGCAAGTGAACAAGTGCACATGGGAGAGTAGTTGCAGCTGGACGAAGCTTATGTTTGGGTTTTCTATCTTATCTTATTCTCGGGATATTTGTGTAAGAGACTTTAGCTCTTGATGTACTAGATTGGCATTGTACTTGTGACAAATCTATATTGAAGAAGTTTTGTTGGGTTTTTCCCGTGAGAGGGTTTTCCCAGGGTAAATCTTTATGTCTCTTTTGTATGTTGTGCTTATTTATCTTTCAATGATCCTATTACATATGGTTATTGTGATAATATATATAAATTGTTTGAAGATCTAACATAACCATCCTGGAAGTATCAAAATTCTAACAGGGTTTCAGAGTTAGTTTGAAATAAGACCTTATGCAGCATAAACTGTCGGAAGTGAAAGTTAGGGTTTCTCATTCTGGAGGATTTTCACCGTAGTTTAGCCTGAAAAGGAGGTCAAATAAACTCGCCCTAGGAGGGCACATTTTTGTGTGGAGGCATAATTTAGATAAGAGAATTTTCATTTTTGGCCCTGTCACTACTACTCGGGAAAACTAGGGAATCAAGTTTTTGGCAGTTTTGTCCACAGAATTGGAAGAAATGGACCTTTGCTCAACTCGACTTAGGGAGGTGAATCTCTCTCTCCATTTAGTTTTTCAAGAATCCAAAGTTGAAAAATTAGGGTTTCTCTGACAAACCCTAGGTCATCAAGAAGTTAGATCTCAGAAGACATTGAAGCAAGCACTTGATTGGAGCATCTCATTTGGTAAGTCCTATTATCTTTATTTCCATCTGAGGTTCTCATTTTATCAATATGACAAACATTACCAAGCTTAAGGATAAGCTTGAAGGAGTAGATAACTTATGTACCTGAGAGTATAGAGTGATGCTCATTCTAGAAGAGAATGAGTTGGACAACTATGTCAAAGAAGAAGTTGCGGAGCCAGAGGGAGATGAAGACAAAGCTAAACACAAGAAGAACTTAGATAAGGCCAAGAGGATCATTGTTGATTCCATCAAGGATCACTTGATCCCCCATATCTCATCTTTGAAGACTCCTAAATAGATGTTTGATGCATTGAAGAGATTATTTTAAGGGAAGAACATTAATAGGAAGATGACCTTGAGAACTCAACTCAAGGGTGTGGAGAATCAAAA
Source organism: Larix kaempferi (assembly GCA_027924585.1). Taxonomy (NCBI): domain Eukaryota; kingdom Viridiplantae; phylum Streptophyta; class Pinopsida; order Pinales; family Pinaceae; genus Larix; species Larix kaempferi. Next base: position 2,693,124 of record BSBM01000687.1, on the reverse strand, counting down.
TTGGTGATGACTACATTGAATGGTCTCCTAAGATAATAGGAATCATTCACTTGATGAATTTGTTCTAGAAGGAAGCTCGACAAATTTAGTAGGCTATGGGAGAATTGTACTCAAGAGGAATCCAGAATTTAAGCCAGCGAAGAGAACATGGGTGAAGAAGATAATCAAGCCTTAGTATATAATACAAAGAAGGAAAAGAGCAAGAAAGAAGAACACTCTCACAAGAAGCCTGGAATATTCCAAAAGAATCATAGATGTTACAATTGCGATGAAAAGGGACATCTTACAAGAGATTGCACCCAAAAGAAAATATCATAACAAGGAAAGAAAGAAGAAGAGGTATCATGTTGTAGAAGATGATGAACCAATTGAGAAGAAAGCAAGGAAATATTCCTCAAGTGATATGTCTTGAGTTCATGAATCACAAGGTAAAACCTTGGACGATACAATAGTAATTGGAAAGCAAGAGGGAGGCTTGTACAAATTAAAATCCCAACCAGTTCAAACATTGGTTCATGACACTATGGAACCAAGTGAACTATGTCACAGAAGGATTTACTGATCATAAGCAAAATGGTGACTGGTATACTCGAGATCCAGACAAAACATGATGGTGTATGTAAAGGACGTGAAGAATTTGTTTCCAAGCAAAAGGAGATCTTGAATCCAGTACATGAGGACCAAGGATGAAGACTTCATAAAGTTATGGACTAGATGAAGAAGAAGATCAAGGTATTCAGAATCAGATGATGGAACAAAGTATACTTCCAGAAACTCCAGTGACTTCTGCAAGAAGGCAGAAACTAAGAGGGATCCTACAAAACACATGAAAGATGAGTATTTACTATCAATTGAATTCCTGAGTATTTTTTAAGGATATTGCTCATAACAGTTGCATGTAGATCTGTGATACAATTTTCTTTTATGCACTTATATATGACTAAGATTGACCAGTAGTAGGCTCATGTAGTGCATGTTATAGGTAAGTGGCCTATAGTTCTACACAACATCCCATAAGCCCTTGAAGGAGCTAGTCTAGGATGAAACCTCTTTGCTAACATGTTGAAAGCAGTGCACGCTCTTAATAGTATGTTCTGGTAGAGATGGAAGGAATATAGATATTTACCGTGTGTATGCGGGATATGGATGAGTGTTGTGCTGAAGCATTGGATAAGATGTAATGGTTACATGACTATGTACATCATGCATAAGAAGTTGTCATTACATGGAAATTTACTAATCATATGACTAAATTTGACTTGTAGGAAATATCATGTGCTATGACCTACAAGAGAAGGATGACGATACTTGTTCTGAAGAACAAGTGATAATTGTTCAACAGTGACCCTCAAGAATATTTACAAATTCAAGCATACTAAAAAAGTACAAGGAAAGGTTCATGATTTCTCTCAAAAAGAGGTAGTCGGTTATGAAGAGACGTGTGCTCCTGTAGCAAGATACACTTTGATACTTGCGATAGCTGCAGTGATGAAGTGGAAGGTACACTAGATGGACGTGAATACTGCCTTCCTAAATGGTGTAGTAGAGGAGGAATTGTATGTGGAGCAGCCACTAGGATTTGAGACATAGGATAGGCAGGCTCATGTGTGAAAATTGAAGAAGGCCTTGTACAGTTTGAAATAGGCACCCAGTACATGGTACAGAAGGATTTATGGATTTATGATGAGCTTGGGCTTTACCAAGAGTAAATCGGATTCCACCTTTAATTCAAGGTTGAGGATGGAAACCAATGATACTAATGTTGTATGTAGATGACCCATTCCAAACAGGTGACAAGAAGCTCATTGTAGAAACGAAGAGGAAACTTGCCGCAAAATTTGAGATGAAATACCTGGGTATGATGCACTACTTTTTAGGTCTTGAGTTGTGGCAAAATCCAGAAGAACTTTTCCTTAGCCAAGGAAAATATGCAGTAGATATCCTGAAAAGATTCATGACGATGGATTGCAAGGCCATACCAATGGAATCGAATCTGAAGTTGATGTGTGATACTTATTCAGAGATAGTGGATGCCAATGTATACAGGAAGATGATTGGTTTGTTGATGTACTTAACGAACACAAGGCCGGATATATGTTTTGTGGTGAACACATTGAGTCGGTACATGGTAGAGCCGATACGTGTTCACTTGATTAAGGCAAAGCATGTGTTGAGGTACCTGAGGGGTACAATTGATTATGGCCTCAAATATGCGTCAGATTAGAATATTAACTTGTAGGGATATGTTGATGTGGATTGGGTCGGTAATGTCACAAATAGGAAGATCACTTCATGATGTTGCTTTAGTTTGGGATCAGGCATGATCTCCTGGTTTAGTAAGAAGCAGATGAGTGTGGCACTCAATACAACTGAAGCAGAGTAAATCATAGCTTGTTCAGATAGCTGCGAAGTAGTGTGGCTTCGAAAGTTACTTGCAGGATTGTTTGATCTCGAGTTAGAGGTGACTTGTATTTTCTGTGACAACAAGAGTTGTGTGAAGTTTTACGAGAACCCAGTGTTTCATGACAAGTCGAAGCACATCGAGATCAGGTATCACTATATCCAAGATATGGTGCATAGAGGAGTAGTGAGGATCCAATATGTAGCGACAGAGGAGCAGATAGCCGATGTGTTGACCAAGCCTCTATCAAGAGTGAAGTTTGAGTACTTCATGGACAAGCTTGGAGTGGTCCAGATCGAGGTTCCTCGAAAGAGGGAGGGATGATCAACATAGTATGTCTGAGACGTAGGTAGTCACGTAGTGACATAACTGAGCTCTTGGGAATGTCTCCACTTAAGGTGATGTTGTAGCGGGTAGTCACTTCAGTGACATAATTGAGTCTCCTGGACTACACTCATGAGGATGCATTAGGTAGTCACATTGGTGACATAATTGAGTCTCTTGATTGCTATGCTATGTTGGGAAACACACATGTGTGAAGACGCAGGTTTCGAACCTAGGTTGTTCTCCATATAAGGTGACGTGGTAGCAGGTAATCACTGTGTGTGTGACGTAATTGAGTCTCCTAGGATACACTCCCAAAGTTGTGTTGCCCCGATGTGCGAAGACGTAGGTTTCATACTTGGGTTGTTCTCCACATGATGAGATGTGACATGATAGCAGGTACTCGCAGTGTGTGACGTAATTGAGTCTCCTAGGATACACTCACAAGATGATCTGGACACGTGGTGAGGTAAAACAGGTGGTCGTTGTTGTGACGTAATGTACGTTCCTGGGCTAGACCCACCAGATGGATTGCTCGTTCAAAACTTCTAGTGATGTATCGATTCGAGAGAGATGTCACAAGTCAATGGTAAAAGTATAGTGTTATATAAAATATATATATAAACATATTAATAATATATCTTAACATTCATATTAATATTAATATGAATGTTAAGATATATTATTAATATGTTTATATATGTATTTTTATATAACATATAGAGTTGCAGTAGTAATGATAATGATAATGGTGATGACGATGAAGACAATAATGACGATGATGACTGTGCCAGAAGAATACCTTCCTTGTTAAGAGGGAGTGTTGAAGATTGTGTAACTTCGAAAGATATTCTTATTGTACTTCCTTCAGGAAATATTCATATTGTATTTGATTATGTAAAAACCCTAAAAGAATAAGTCAAAATAGACAAGTCAACTCAAAAGAAGTCAGTGGGTAAACTACCCCAAACAATGGGAAGTCTGCCCCAAACAATGGGAAAAGATGCCCCAATGAAGTCGTCCCTATAGTGGAAAAGTCAGCCAGACATGTGTATAAATAAGGGGGTCGAATTGCTCATTTGGAACATCACAATTTCGCTCAAGCAAGTGAACAAGTGCGCATGGGAGAGTAGTTGCAGCTAGATGAAGCTTATGTTTGGTTTTTCTATCTTATCTTATTCTCGGGATCTTTGTGTAAGATCCTTTAGATATTTATGTACTAGATTGGCATTGTACTTGTGACGAATCTATATTGAAGAAGTTTTGCTGGGTTTTTCCCGTGAGAGGGTTTTCCCAAGCTAATTAATTGTGTCTCTTTTGTATGTTGTGCTTGTATATCTTTCAGTAATCCTATTACATATGGTTATTGTGATAATATATATAAATTGTTTGAAGATATAACATAACGATCCTAGAAGTATCAAAATTCTAACATTTAATCTCCTAGGTGATCGAAAGAAATGGGCCCTTAGAAAAGATAAATAAGTGATGATCTAGGAAAAGTTACAATTTTTGGGGACTTCTTTGAGAATATTATGGGGTTTGGGAAACTACAAGCAAGGATATATTTTGAGATAGGTGCAGGGATAATACAATCAATATTATTACCCAAAGGAGGTCATCTAGGAAACCTTTATCTCTTTCCCAAATCAATTCAAGGTCTAGTACTAAAGAAACCATATATCCCTAGGAGTTGGACCTTGTGGTGATATCTCTAGGATCCATATTTTTGGGGTGCACTCTTTCCCTTATGGAGTCACACTTTTGTGGATTTTTCTTTTGAAATGATCTCTTGAGATGTAACAAACAAGGTACTTGGTATCAATTCCTCAAGAGAGATTGATAGAAATTATATCTATGCCAAAATGAGCTAAGATCAAGGGATCATTTTCCAAAGAATGCTACACAGACTTTTCCATGTATCTTATCTTGTCTCCAACTAGAAAAAAAATAATGTTTCATATACTGGTATGGAGTCCCCAAAAATGATGCTAGTTCTTATGTCATTTACCGAGTTGTTCTCTCTCTCTCACGAAGGGGGGGAATTCCAAGGCACAGTGTGTGTGATGCACCTTCTTGGGCCTCTTTAAGCCTTTGAGCTAGTTCTTGGAATTGGGGAGTGGGTGGTGAGGGTGTACCCTAAGGTATTTCCTAAGGAGGGAGTTCTTGTTTGTCACTCAATAATAACCTATTTATGCATGAAATCTCAAATAGGATTGTTGATGTATATGTAACTTCGGAATGTATTTCGCATATATGTATATTGTATTCCTATAGAGATGTTATTGTTCCTCTATACGGAAGTGTCGTCATTTATATTGTAAGTGTTGTAACTTATACTTGATGGGTTATTAGACCACTTTGTTGGGGTCGGCCCTGTATAAGTCATGTGGGTCAAAGGGTTATTAGATCACCCTATTGGGGGTCGGCCCAGTCAGCTTTATGTTATGTGGTTAAGTTAAGGCCAACATAGTAAAGGTTATTAGGCAAGTCAAGTCAAGTATAAATAGAGTGCGGGAGGCACTCTATTTGATCATTCTATTCTCACACACACTCTTTGGAGAGTGGCGCACTTGTGGAGGAGGAGAAGTTGCTGCTAGGAGATGTCTATCTCTTATGCTTGGGTTGTATCATTGCTCTATCTATCTCTGAGGAAGTTATTGGGGTTTTTCACCTTTATGGTTTTCCCCAAGTAAACTTTGTGTCTCTTGTGTGCTTGCATTATTGTGTCCATGATTGATATGTTGTAGATATGCTGCACATGTTGTTCTCTCAGTTAAGATCCTAGATCAGATTGAAGTAAATTCTGAAAAATAAACAAGGATATATAGCAAAGTTGAGTGATGCATGAAATTAAACTCTACTATGACTGAAAGATTTAAATATTTTTAAGATGACCGAGAAATCAAACTATTGAGTGTTGTAGGAGAGAGTAATTAGATTAAATATCATAGGGTTCCTTGATCATGCTTTCATGCTTCTGAATAATTGCAATTGGATATGATTTATCGATGTGAAAATTGGGCTAGCCATACATTCATACAAAACATATTCATAAGACAAAAAATAAAATGGGTAAGACAAGGAGGGAATCCATTGATTTATTCAAAATCATAGTAATAAGTAAATGCAAGGAAATTGGCATAACTTAGATTGAATTACATTACTATATCAGTGGGATACTTTCCTAGGTCCTAGCCTCTCAATGTAACCCAATAGTTCATTACATTACAAAGAGGACACCATATGGGGACTATAGAATCTCAGCCTTGGGTCTCTTGCTTCCCTTCACATATATCTAAGGTTTCCTATGGCACTTATTGAGAGAAAATGAGAATGAGAAAGAGAGACAAGATATAAAACAATCTTGTTGATCTCAATTCACAATGCATGGATCAATTCTTTTACCCTAATGGGACAAGAACTATCAATTCCATTTCCACTACTAGTGTCTTCTTTTTATATCCATCTGATTTATCCCTGCTATCTTATCCTTTAACCATATTTTAAATTGGACATTAAAGTGGATTAATATTTTGCATGCCAGTAGTGCTAGGAAATATGGGCGGCTCATGTGGGAATAACCAAATGTGATAATTCTTCTAATTTAGTATTTTTCCTTTTTTGGATTTCTCTTCCTTTTGAGGAGATGGTTGATATTTCCATGGGATTTGAGAAAATAGGGAATATTTCTTAGTGGCATACTCATACACGGAAATGAGTCATTGAACACCATTGTCAATTAATATTTGATTACCTTTGAGGTTTTGAAAATATTTTTCCAAATCAATTTTCTCAGTGAATTCCATAGGGGGTAAATTTTGAGCAAGTTGTTGGGTTAGGGTTCATGATGAGCTGGAAAATTGTAATTGTTCCAAATTTTATAATTCTAAGGGGGATATGCTTGATCTTCCATGATGGATAACTATTTAATGGAATCCCTTGCTATCTCTTGATACTTATTTGGGCTATATAAGGCCAAATTATTGTCAGATTGAACTCCATGGGACTCCATGAAAGAGATATAATTAATGAGCATGCTAATTTTATATTCGACAACCTTAGTATTTAGATTTTCAATCCTCCAATTCTATAGTTTAACCACATAGAAATTAACATCTATAGAGATCACAGTCTTACCTAAATTCCAAAATATTTTAGGTGTTTGATTGGATAATGTGTTTAGGACCCTCTTGTGAACCATGTTTATCACTTCTTCTTTGCATTGATCCAAAAAAAGTCTCGTTCTTTGATGCAACTCATTGAACTCTTACTAGAGATCCACTTGTTTTATAAGTTGAGAAAAATCCCTTATGGTGAATTCCCACATCAAAGATTTGATGATTCTCAGTTTGGATACCAATTTGAATTCTTATTTTAAATTTTCATATTTTGGTTTCAGGAGAGTCTATTTCATTTTGGATGGAATCAGACACAACCCTTTGTTTTGCTATTTTTTGTGCACTTCCTCTAGATTTTGACCTTGCTTCTTCATATCTTGTTTTGTCTTTTTGACTAGGGTCTATGTTGAACTAAATGCTTTCTCTCTTTCCACATTCTTAGATTTCAGAATATATACTTCTTTGACTAGTTCATTAATTTTACTATTCATTTGATCCACATCCGAGGTTAGGATCATAATTGGTGTAGGAATTGAAAAGGATTTCCTTTGTTGTTCTTGATTGAGCCTAATTTCAAAGGTGGATATTATTTCTCTTGACTCGTCTAGTTGGTATTTCACGAAGGATTCGTGTCTTCTTTCCTCCTCTAGGGATACTGTCATTTTGTAACAACCCTAGAACTGGAAAACATTTTTATTTTAAGAAAAACATTTATCTAATTTTATTATAAAGTTTTTATGATCACGGGGTCAATGATGACTGTAATTATCTATTTTTATTTTTAATAAATTTAAAAGTGGAGACATTCATCCATAGGGGACTATTGAAGAGTGTTCACTGACCCACTAGGCAAAACGAAACTGTTTAGGAGACAAGGAGACAAGTGGAAACATCTGGAATCACTTACTAGCTGTTGCAGGAGGAAACTACCCTATATTTATGGTCATAACTCTCCAAAGGTGGGGGAGTTGAGCAAGTGGCTCAATAAATGATATAACTGACCAAAGACCTAGGAAAAAATATATGAAAGCCATTGAATTGAGCAGGAGGCTCACAATTATTTTTCTTTTCCCTTGGGCTGGATGGAAAAACTATCATAGTTTTGAACTGATCTTTGAATTAGGATTGACTGGTTAAAAATGAAAATAATTACCTCTATATTTTTCCTTCCACCCGAAGGTGGTGTACTCTAGTACAGGGCAAAATTTAAGAATAGATGTAATAGATTTCAGATGTACAAATAAGAATTGGTATTATCTCATTTTCAAAATTTGTATAAAACATTCTTTTCAAAACAGCTGATCACTTGGAATTTGTTAAATATAGATGAAATGAAATATACAGTTCAGGTTATGTTTTCAGTTTTTCCATTACCCTAACCCCTATGATAGCCATTCAGAGGACCATTCTGTGCTCTAGGATAGGTCGGCCTTTCTTGCATTTTTAACATTTAAGGACAAACAAATTTCTGTTTCGATATCTCCAAAATGCTGATGTTTTAAACACAACCAAATTCCTTTAAAAGAATAAGTATATTTCATATAATAGCAAAACAAGCAGAGCCATCACATACAACTCATGGCAGGTAAGCATACACACTGTTGCAGACAGTAAACCAACCTTCAAGTTTTACAGGTCGATACCCTTATATCCAAACCTAAAAACCGAGAGCATGGCATTTTATTGTTAAACCCTAGAAAATAAAAGTATTACAACCTAAGATGGAACGTAGGACTGCTGAACAACCTTTCCCCGTAAACAAGTTTACAAATCACAGTTTTTATAAAAGGAGTTTCGAACCTGGATAGCTAAACATCGAAATAACCTAGCTTCTAGCATTTTTAGAGTAATGCTATACATCTCAGGCTCGGGATCTAGTCCCCACAGGTTCACATCAAACAAGCTACATCCAAATGACGATTTCTCTACTAAAGAGCGTAACCATACAAAATCAGAAGTTCTAACTTCTTAAGCCTTCTCTACCAAATCTTATGACAAACTCAGCAACTGCACATTTCATCCATGTAACCTTTTTAACACAGTCCATTTTATACAGTTTATCATCATACAGGAAACCAGAAGTATTCAACTACCATGCACGAAAGCCGAGCAAACGAAACCCTTCCACGGCCAAAATTACACAGTTGAATCAACAAGCAAGCACTGTAAGTTCTTGGCTTTCACCATTTTCTTTTCCCAAACAGGTCGAAGGGACCATCAACAATTTTAACCAACCATCGAAACATGGCATTTAAATGTCCATCTTAAACAATCCAAGGTCCATTCCAAGAATGATACGAGTGTTTTTCACAAACGAAACCAATCATTTAAGGATTGAAACTAAACTGCAATAATCAACCAAGTTCGTATGAACAACCCCAACCAAAAATGCATGCTAAATTTTTTCAAAGACATGGACTCCATCATAACTACGAAAGGCTACGACAGACCCATACATCTAACTCACCCCAAAACAGTCAAGTAAAGATTGCCTTCCTTTAACCATGTTACCACGGATTGCAAATACCGAGATCTCCCATGGGGGACCAGGGGCTTACCAGGGTCGGGTTCCCTTCGTCTTTTCTTCAAAACCTCTCCACATTCCTTGATACCTAGAGCTTCCTGCCACAAGAAAACCAAAATCGGTCAGTAACCTGTTTAGATGCATGCAAACGACAACAAAACGAAGTGTTGACAGGTTACGAATACATTACCTGGCAGGAGTTCTTCCAAGCTTTCACGAACATGCCGAGGCCAAAGCTAAAGACCGAAGTCGAGCCCATCGAGAACCAGAGAGCCGGAGGAGACAGTCCACAACTTTCCAAACAAAAAAAATGACGAGAAACACATCGATAAGGGAGTTAGGGTTCAAAGGTGTCATGTGGTCGAGAACATTAATGTGATTCAGACAATTGCAGTTAAGACCTCGAGATTCTACTCACACCCACAACCAATTCGAAACCATGCAAAGATCACCACAAATCAAATTTCTAGTCATCATAAATGCCAAGACCTGTGCACTGAATTGACAAGACTTTGTCCATCATGTCCCCCTCGTAAGCAAAGTTGGGTTTTTCCAACCCTAGCTAGGGCCCGATACATACCTTAGCCTGCTGCAAAAAATCATTTTAGTGTTTAGACCATAGGATAGGTATATATTGCAATGCTATTATGGTTTGCCCATCGACATTCAAAATTCTAGGATAGTAAACTCATAAAAAGGATAACAAGTGTATTGACCTTGGTGATATTTTTCATCATGTACATAGTATCAAATTTATGTTTCAAGGGCGCTTAATATATCTCTTAGAACCTTAGAATTCAAACAGGTTAGTACCTTTTAGGATACCTAGACGAGGACTTGACAATCACAGCATCTTCTAATCCTAAGTAACTAAACTGAAGGTCGATAAGTGATCATACCATTGTTGACGAAAGCCCTCACTCCGACGACGGATCTGTTCAAATTATCAAGTGCAACATTAGCTTTGCAAGCTAAGTAAGCCCCTGGATCTCTTCACAAAGAACCCCTATATCAAAAGAAACATAAGTATGACAGTTGACATCAAAATACTTTAACATGTGTATTTAGGACATTTAAGATAAAATTTACTTTTCAGTTTTGCATCCCAAAAAAAAATTTATTTTTGAAATTTTAGTTCTTTTTTTCAGAGACGTTACAAGTGGTATTAGAGCAAGGATTCAAACTTTAGGCCTGAAAGAAGGCTTAACTCACGCATCCAACTCGGAAACAAAAAAATAGAATTCTAACTTGTGTTGAATTGTTTGTTACAGCATATCAGAATTTTCTATTCTTAACAGAAAACGGAAGGGGCGGAAGGATCTGCTGAGACTGGGCCACATCGTGGTCATGGACCTGGCTTTCTAAATGATGATAACATCTGGGTGGAATTTGAAAACAATAATCCAACTGAACTACTAAAATATGTAAGAGAATTGAGAACAGAACTACAGCTAATAAAGGCAGAAAATGAAAGAATATTAAGAGCACAAGAGGAAATAAACCACAAACTATTAAGCAAGACTAGTAACGAAGAACAAAACAAAAAAAAAACTTAAAACTAAAACTGAAGATAAAATCTCTACACATAAGAACAGGCAGATGGCCTCATCAGATGAAGGAATTTTTTTTTCTTCCAATAATGAGTTTAAGCCACGAAGGAGGAAATATAAAAGCTCTAGCAATAGTAGTGATAATGATTACCAACGTAAAAAGAAAAGAAATAAACCTTATGAGGAAATATCTGGAGAATTTAAAAAGATAAAACCTCCAACATTCGATGGAGAAGTTGAGAAGGGTGAAGAAGCCAAAGCATGGCTATCTGGAATGAAGAAGTATTCCAGATTTACAATTATTTCGACAAACTAAAAGCTAAAATGGCTATCTACAACTTAATTGGAAAAGCAGACATATGGTGGCAGGATGTTAAAAGAGTAAAAAGTATCAAAGAGAATAATGTAACCTGGAAAACATTTAAAAGATATTTCAAAAAGAAGTTTCTATCTGAACAATATTTTGAAGAAAACTCTAAAGAATTTTATGACTTAAAATTGGGCTCAATGAACATGAAGGAACTAAGTAGTAAATTTCTAAGTCTGTTAAGGTATGTGCTGTATATAGTTGAGGAGAAGCCTAAAATACATTGGTTTCTAACATGTTTGCCATACCATATTAAGGACCGAATTGAATATGATAATCCTAAAACTCTCGAGGAAGCGATGAGAAAAGCTAACTTTTGTTATGAACAAGAGAAGAGGAAGGATAAAATATCGAATTGGAAAGATAAAAAGACAAACTATTATGAACAACGAAGAAAGAATTTTAATAATAACCGTAAGTTTGGTAATTCATGAAAAAAATTTAAGCCAAATTTTAAAGGAAATGCATCACAGAAATTTTCAACAGCAAGGCCTTTTGCACATCCAAATTTATCTAATACCAGGTCTAATGTTCAGTCAAATGCACCAACAATAAAGAACAAAGAAGTTAATAATGTACCAATAAAATATGCTGAACAAAAAGCACCAGTAAAGTGCTGGGAATACCAAGGACCACATTATGCAAACAATTGTCCCAATAGAAGGAGAAACCTCAACAATGTGCACATAGTTCAAGCGGAACCAACCATTGGAGATTTGGCAAATGAAGTGCACAGGATCAACACAGCATTGGATAACCGACAGGCAGATCATCAAACATCTATGGTCGAAGTAGAAGGTATGATCTTGGATAAACCTATCTCCATTCTAATTGATCCAGGTGCCAATTTAAGTTATGTTTCACCTACCGTAGTAGAAAAATGTAAATTGCATGTTGAGAAATTTGAAAAACCTTGGATAGTTTAGTTAGCTACCGGAATAAAAAGAAGGGTGAATAATTTTGTAAATGAATGTGAGCTATTGATGAATCAATCTAAGACTTAGGTAAAATTGAATGTATTACCTTTAGGGTCCTATGATGTTCTGATTGGTATGGATTGGCTAGAAAGGCATAAAGTAGTATTGAATTGCTTTGAAAATACTTTTACATATATAAATGCTGAAGGACAGACTATTTTAATTAAAGGCATACCGAGAAAGGTTTCTATTAGGAATATTTCTGCATTACAATTGAAAAGAGCAGCACGAAAAGGATGCAAGATGTTTGTTGTAAATATAATCAATGAAGAACGAACAACTAAGGAAGATAAAATCAAACTTGAAGATATACCGGTCCTAAAGGACTTTTCGGATGTATTCCCGGAAGAAATTCTAGGATCACTTCTGAAAAGAGACCTGGATTTCACTATCGAAATAGTGCCCTGTACAGTACCTAACTCCAAGGTTCCCTACAGGATGAATATCCTGGAGCTTAATGAACTTAAGTCACAATTAAAAGAATCAATTGATAAAAAGTATATCAAACCCAGTGTGTCTCCTTGGGGAGCACCTGTAATCTTTATTAAGAAGAAAGATAGAACATTGCGTTTATGCATCGACTACCGTCAGTTAAATAAGATGACAATTAAAAATCAATATCCGTTACCCTGCACTGAAGATCTATTCGATCAAGTACGTGGGGCATTGATATTTTCTAAGATCGACTTGAGATTAGGATATCATCAAGTCAGAATTAAATAAGAAGGCATCTTTAAGACTGCATTCAGAACCCGTTATGGGCATTATGAATTTGTGGTTATGCCCTTTGGGCTAACCAACGCTCCGGAAGTCTTTATGTGTTGCATAAATATTTAGACAAATTTGTAATTGTGTTCATTGACGACATTTTAGTCTACTCCAAGACAGAGGAAGAACACGATGAACAATTAAGGATAATCTTACAAGTTCTGAGAGAGCACCAACTTTATGCTAACTTCAGTAAATGTGACTTCTACAAGGATAAAATACAATATCTAGGTCACGTGATTTCCAAGGATGGGATAGTGGTTGACCCAGACAAGATAAAAGCCATTAATGAGTGGCCTGTCCCGAAGGATGTAACCGGTGTGAGGTCATTCATGGGGATTACCGATTACTACCGGAAGTTCATTGAAGGATTTTCAAGGATTGCACATCCCATCACCTCGTTACAACGAAAAGGGAAGAAGTTTGTGTGGGATCAGAAGTGCGAGGAAAGTTTTAAAAAGTTAAAAGAATTATTAACAACTGCACCAATCTTAAAAATCACAGACCCTAACAAGGACTTTGTTGTATGCACCGATGCATGTAACAAGGGTCTCGGCGGGGTCTTAACTCAAGCAGGACATGCAATAGCTTATGAGTCTAGGAAACTGAAAAGTCACGAACAAAACTATGCTACCTATGATTTAGAGCTGGCAGCAGTATTACATGCTCTAAAAGTGTGGCGCCATCATCTTATTGGTAGAAAGTTTACCTTAATGACAGATAATCAGGGCTTAAAATATCTGCTAGATCAACAAAATCTGAATGCTAGGCAAGCGAGATGGTTAGCTTTCCTTAGCAAATACGATTTTGAGATCCAACATATAAAGGGTAAAGAAAACAAAGTTGCATATGCACTAAGAAGAATTGCTAAATTAAATCATGTAGCAGCAGTAAACACTTACGAAACATATTTGGAGAACCAATTTCAAGAAGGAATTAAATTGGATAAAAATTATCAGAAATTATATGAGAAAATTTCAGAAAATGAATCTGCAAATATAATTTCAAATTACAGTTTAAAAGAAAATGGCTTAATTTTATACGAAGACAGATTATATGTGCCAAATGTATCAGCACTAAAGTTGTTGATCTTAAATGAACTACACAACAATCCATATTCTGGACACCCCGGTTATCAAAAGACCATCACAATGTTGTGAAAATAATATTTCTGGCTGAATATGAAAAATGAAGTTGCATAATTTATTGCTAGATGTATTAAGTGCTAGCAAGTTAAAGCTGCACATCAACACCCATCTGGTTTATTGCAGCCATTACCGATCACAAATTGGAAATGGGAGGTGATTAGCATTGATTTTATAACAGGGTTACCAAAGAATCAGAAGCAAAATGACTCGATAATGGCGGTAGTAGACAAACTTACAAAAGTAGCTCATTTTATACCAGTTAAGACTAATCATAAAGCTACAAATATTGTTGATATTTTCATGAAAGAAATTTTTAGATTGCACAGGATACCCAAGGTAATAATTTATGACTGTGACTCCAAGTTTACTGGTAATTTTTGGAAATCTTTATTTAAGAGTTTGGATACTAAACTCAATTTCAGCACAACCTATCATCCACAAACAGATGGGCAGACCGAAAGAGTGAACCAAGTATTAGAATATATGCTCAGAATGTATGTTAGCGATCAACCCAACAAGTGGGAAGAATACTTACATCTTGTTGAATTTGCTTATAATAATCACTATCAAACCTCAGCCAAAATTAGCCCTTTTGAAATAATGTATGGTCGTAAATGTAATACTCCCATTTCGTGGAGCAACCCAGTTGATAGACTGTTATTAGGACCAGAATTGATAAAAGAGATGGAACTAACAGAGAAACAGGTGCAGAGCAATTTAAAAATTGCGCAAGACAGGCAAAAAAGCCATGCAGATCGTAAGAGGACTCAACAGGAGTTCCAGGTTGGTGAACATATGTTTATAAAGGTAAAGCCCCAGAAAATTTCTTTGAAACTGGGGAGCTGTGCCAAGTTGGCACCCAGGTACTGTGGACCGTTCGAAATATTATCAAGGGTCGGACCAGTGGCATATCAGTTGGCCCTACCACCTAACCTTAAAGTGCATAATGTATTTCATATTTCCATTTTAAAAAGATATATACATGATGCTACTCGTGTGATTAACTGGAATGACATACAAGTGGAACCCAAAGGAGATTTTCTGGTGGAACCGGACTGTATCCTCGGCAGGAGGGAAATTTCACTTCGGAATCGCACCATTGGATAGGTAAAGGTGCAGTGGAAGCACCTTAGTCCAGAGGAAGCAACCTGGGAATTGGAGAGTCATATGCGAGCAACATACCCAATTCTATTCTAGGAAGACTCAGAAGACCCTTAAGCAACATCGAGGACGATGTTGAGGTTAAGAGGGGGTGTTTGTAACAACCCTAGAACTGGAAAACATTTTTATTTTGAGAAAAACATTTATCAAATTTTATTATAAATTTTTTATGACCAAGGGGTCAAGGATGACTGTAATTAAATTTTTTATTTTTAATAAATTTAAAAGTGGAGACACTCATCCATAGGGAACTGTTGAAGAGTGTTCACTGACCCACTAGGAAGAATGAAACTGTTTAGGAGACAAGGAGACAAGTGGCAGCATTTGGAATCACTTACTAGCTGTTGCAGGAGGCAACTACACTATATTTATGGTCATAACTCTCCAAAGGTGGGGGAGCTGAGCAGGTGGCTCAATAAATGATATAACTGACCAAAGACCTAGGCAAAAGGATATGAAAGCCATCGAATTGAGCAGGAGGCTCACAATTATTTTTCTTTTCCCTTGGGCTGGCTGGAAAAACTATCATAGTTTTGAGCACACAAGGAAATTCGATGAGGGGTAGCTAACTAATGATTTCCAGAGTGAGTATGTCCATTAGCTGAGTAAAAAGTAAGGAAGGATGGTAGGTCTTGAGGACTGCTGAGTCTTTGAAAAATAAGGTCTCCTACTCCTATTTGGTGTATTCATCCTGGTGGTTCAGTGAACGAGCTCGGGGGTCCCAAGCATTCTACTGAATGCTTAAGGAATAGGTTGAGAGGAACGGTTGCCTATGGATGTTTTCCCAGCTTTGTTGATCAGGTTTCTTCTATTTCCTACTTTGCTTGTTTTATTTTTGATGAAATGGTTTATATTTAAACTGATCTTTGAATTAGGATTGACTGGCTAAAAATGAAAATAATTACCTCTGTATTTTTCCTTCCACCCGAAGGTGGTGTACTCTAGTACAAGGCAGAATTTAAGAATAGATGTAATAGATTTCAGATGCACAAATAAGAATTGGTATTATCTCATTTTCAAAATTTATATAAAACATTCTTTTCAAAACAGCTGATCACTTGGAATTTGTTAAATATCGATGAAATGAAATATACAATTCAGGTTATGTTTTTCAGTTTTTCCATTACCCTAACCCCTATGATAGCCATTCAAAGGACCTTTCTGTGCTCTAGGACAGGTCGGCCTTTCTTGCATTTTTAACATTTAAGGACAAACAAATTTCTGTTTCGGTATCTCCAAAATGTTGATGTTTTAAACACAACCAAATTCCCTTAAAAGAACAAGTATATTTCATATAACAACAAAACAAGCAGAGCCATTACATACAACTCATGGAAAGTAAGCATACACACTGTTGCAGACAGTAGACCAACCTTCAAGTTTTACAGGTGGATACCCTTACATCCAAACCTAAAAACCGAGAGCATGGCATTTTATTGTTAAACCCTAGAAAATCAAAGTATTACAACCTAAGTTGGAACGTAGGACTGCCGAACAACCTTCCCCCATAAACAAGTTTACAAATCACAGTTTTTATAAAAGGAGTTTCGAACCTGGATAACTAAACATCGAAATAACCTAGCTTCTATCATTTTTAGAGTAATTCTATACATCTCAGGCTTGGGATCGAGTCCCCACAAGTTCACATCAAACAAGCTACATCCAAATGACGATTTCTCTACTAAAGAGCGTAACCATACGAAATCAGAAGTTCTAACTTCTTAAGCCTTCTCTACCAAATCTTACGACAAACTCAGCAACTGCACATTTCATCCATTAAACCTTTTTAACACGGTCCATTTTATACAGTTTATCATCATACAGGAAACTAGAAGTATTCAACTACCATGCATGAAAGCCAAGCAAACGAAACTCTTCCACGGCCAAAATTACAAAGTTGAATCAACAAGCAAGCACTGTAAGTTCTTGGCTTTTGCCATTTTCTTTTCCCAAACAGGCCGAAGGGACCATCAACAATTTTAACCAACCATCGAAACATGGCATTTAAATGTCCATCTTAAACAATCGAAGGTCCATTCCAAGAATGATACAAGTGTTTTTAACAAACGAAACCAATCATTTAAGGACTAAAACTAAACTGCAATAATCGATCGGGTTCGTATGAACAACCCCAACCAAAAATGCATGCTAAACTTTTACAAATACATGGACTCCAGCATAACTACCAAAGGATGTGATAGACCCATACATCTAACTCACCCCAGAACGGTCAAGTAAAGACTGTCTTCCTTTAACCATGTTACCGTGGATTGCAAATACCGAGATCTCCCATGGGGGACCAGTGGCTTACTAGGGTTAGGTTCCCTTCGTCTTTTCTTCAAAACCTATCTACCTTCCTTGATACCTGGAGCTTGCTTCCACAAGAAAACCAAAATCGGTCAGTAACCTGTTTAGATGCATGCAAACGACGACAAAACGAAGTGTTGACAGGTTACGAATACATGACCTGGCAGTAGTTCTTCCAAGATTTCACGAACATATCTAGGCCAAAGATAAATACTGAAGCCGAGGCCAAGGACCGAGCCCACCGAGAATCAGAGAGCTGGAGGAGACAATCCACAACTTTCCAAACAACAAAAATGACGAGAAACACATCGATAAGGGAGTTAGGGTTCAAAGGTGCCATGTGGCCGAGAACATTAATGTGATTCAAACAGTCCAGACAATTGCAATTAAGACCTCCAGATTCTACTCACACCCACAACCAATTCGAAACCATGCAAAGATCACCACAAATCAAATTTCCAGTCATTATAAATGCCAAGACCCGTGCATTGAATTGACAAGACTTTGTCCATCATGTCCCCCTTGTAAGCAAAGTTGGGTTTTTCCAACCCTAGCTAGGGCCGGATACATACTTTAGCCTGCTGTGAAAAAACATTTAAGTGTTTAGACCATAGGATAGGTATATAATGCAATGTTATTATGGTTTTCCCATTGACATTCAAAATTCTAGGATAGTAAACTCATAAAAAGGATAATAAATGTATTGACCTTGGTGATATTTTTTGTCATGCACATAGTATCAAATTTATGTTTCAAGGGCGCTTAAGATATCTCTTAGAACCTTAGAATTCAAACAGGTTAGTACCTTTTAGGATACCTAGATGGGGACTTGACAATCACAACATCTTCTAAGCCTGAGTAACTAAACTGAAGGTCAATAAGTGATCATACCATTGTTGACGAAAGCCCTCACTCCGACGACGGATCTGTTCAAAGTATCAAGTGTAGCATTATCTTTGCAAGCTAAGTAAGCCCCGAGATCTCTTCACAAAGAACTCCTATACCAAAAGAAACATAAGTACGACAGTTGACATCAAAATACTTTAACATGTGTATTTAGGACATTTAAGATATAATTTACTTTTCAGTTTTGCATCCCAATTTTATTTATTTTTTTCAAAATTTTAGTTCTTTTTTTCGGAGACGTTACACATTTATTCAAAATATCTTATTTATGCATATTGAGTGGCATTATTCCTATTTAGGAATGTGATTTCCCTTTCTAGTAGTTTCTTTTATGTTTCCTGTTTCAATTCCAGGTAAATTGCTTCATCTAATCTTGTAGCTTCCAAGGCCTTGATATATTCGTGTTTTCCCCTCAAGATATTGGAAATATCATAAGTTAATTTAGGGTCCTTGACAATGGACACAAGTTTATCTTCTAAAATCCCCCTTTCTACCTCTAGGAATTTGACTTTTAGAGTCAGATACTAGTTTTTTGATAAGATAGATCTTGACTTCTTCATGAATTTCTCATTTTCAAAGGATGATCTAGATTATTTAGAGAATGAAATGAAGGCATAAATATAAAATGGAAACACAAACATAAATGTTTTACAGAGAGGATAGTAGTACAGAAAAAACCCAAATTCTTTTAATTAATGGAATGTAAAAACATTGTAAACTACAAAGCAATACAAACTAGCTTTCATGGTAGTAGCTTATCTCTGAAGAGAGGTGTGACAGTGACACTCATTCATAGGAGATGATTACAAAGAGACTGAAAAGTTCCTTTTTATCATAATCATAGAGGAAAATTCTTAAGCAACCAAAAACTTAACCCTAGTAGATGAAGCGCCAAAAGGATCTGTGGCCCCAAAGGTGGCTGCCTAAATTCTCAAGGGCACAAATTTTACATACGATCTATGTTTAGGGAGCATGATGTCGCATTGGAAAAAAATAACTAAGAAGTACAACTTTTGACTAGAGCCAAACCTTGGCCCCCAAAATGGCAAAAAAACATCGTTTAGGGCCTCAAAACATCGTCGAAAGTTCAGGACCCAAAAAACTTTAGAAAATTGACAAGAAGATGGAGAACCATTGTAAATCAGTGGAACAAGTGGGTGGACAATAGTATCCACTTGGATCAATCCCCCCCCTAGGAATTAATGTTCCCCATCGCGTCAAGTTCCTTCATCAGATGGGGAAAATTTTGTTGAATCTAAATCTTGGTGAGCCACTTTCCCCGATGAAGAAGATGCCATACTTTTAAAACCCAATATGGTTGGATGTTTTGTTGGCGAGTTCTCTTCATCTTAGTGGCCGATATCTAATCGACTGTCTCCTTCTCAATGCAGTTAGGATTGAGTTTTGTAGGGTCCAAGTGCTCAACTACCTATGAGGTGTCAAAGAGATGTGGAAAATATGGTCAAAGAAGCTCCACATTAAATATAGGGTGCAAGTTGAGGAAAGGGGGGATGCTTAACTCAAAATCATTCTCACCCACAACCTTGGTGATGGTTTATGGCCCATACCGGAGTGGTTGTAATTTTTGATGGGGCACTTTCAGGCGCTCTTTCTGCAAATGCAACCATACCTTATCTCCCACCTAGAACTTGTGTGGAACCCAATTTTGATCGTGGTGTTGCTTATACTTATCATTGGCTTTCTACAAAATATCATGAACTTGTTGTTGGATGTAATGGATCTATTCAATAATATTTTTTTCCTCAATTAGCCTCATTTTCTACATGGGAGACTCATCTTATCTAGAAGTAATGGGAAATGCTACATCAATTGGGGCTAATGGTTGGAACCTCAAGGGCACCTAAAAGGGGTTGTGTCTAGTAGATCCATGAAGGGATCTGTTGTAACTATGTTGAAAATAAGTATGCTCTCATCCCAAGTGCATGGATGTTTGGATTCGTGCATCCTCAAGATATGCACAATAATCTTATTGACCACATATGTATGCCCATCAGTTTGGGGGTGGAAGGTAATCAATATGGTTAGTTTGGTGTCCATCATTGACCATAGACTGGACCATAAAGTACTCAGGAATATATTGTATCGAACTGAAATAATATTCTATGGGAGGTCGAACTGAACCCAAACACACTCAAAGAAGAGCTTAGTAGTGGCCTCTGTTGTGATGCTCTTCTTACAAGTAATTAAAATTTCTATCTTAGAGAACTGGTCAACAACCACAAATACATAATTTTTTCCATGATTGGTTGAAGGCAAGCTAGACATGTAGTACATGGATACATATTCCCAAGGCCTATCTGGGGTAATAAATGGAGTGTACAACCCCTTCTTCTTAAAGTTAGGTTTGGAAATGGCACAAGTCGTGCACAACTTGATGTACTTGCCAACATTTTGTTGGATCTTTGTCCAGTAGAAGCACTAATTTTGCAATACTTCCATTGTCTTCTCTACATCAAAGTGCCCTACCACAAGATTGTAATGCTTCTCATGTTCTTTGGAAGGTGGCCAAGATGGCATAAAATTTCATCCTATAGATGAAATTTTGAGATCAATCTTCCTGCACACAACATCTGAGAGGTAGCAACAAATTCGAGGTCACTATTGTACAATTTGAGCACCCAGAGGTCTCGTGTCCATAAGAGTTTATCACTGTAGTCAGTGCAATAATCGAAGGTCAGTTGAGCCAGTTTGCAACTTGATTTGTGCTTCCCTTCTTGTACTAAGTTGATGTTCAGGTGGAATTATTGTAGTTATGTAGACCACTTCTAATGGCGGTCATTCTGTAACTTTCTTCAATTCTGCAAGGATTGAAGGGGATTTTGACCAGTGTGGATGATCATCTCCTTCTCTAGGATGTAATGCTTCCATTGTCAACAATCCTACGCAATGGAGTACATTTCCCCTTCATAGGTTGGATATTGACGAACAAAATCAGAGAGCGTCTCTCTATGATATTCCACTTGATGTCCATGTTGAGTGAGAAATGCATTTATAGCATAGTCAGAGGCATCTGCCTCAATATCAAAAGGCTACTTAAGATATGGAAGAGTGAGTACTGAAGCCGAACAAATGCATTATTTTAGATCCTTGAATGTTTTCTATTGTGGCACACTCGAAGCATACTTGGAATTGGCTCAAGGGCCAAGCAATGTGAGAGAACCCTAGCACAAACCTTTGGTAAAATTTGGTGAGACCCAAGAATATGTGGAGCTCTATTAGAGTCGCCAAGGATGGCCAATCATGATCATCCATGTTGTATCCTAGATACTAAATTCTCTCCATGCCAAATGAACATTTCTCCAAATTGGCATATAACTTATGTTGTCGCAGGGTGCTTAGGACTATTGAATGTGCTACAAATGTTCCACCCAAGTTCTGTTGATGATGAGAATTCCATCCATATACATGACCACGAAGAAGTTTGTGAACATCCACAATATATTATCCATCATTCTCATGAATTTGTTTGGAGCATTAGTCAATCCAAACAGCGTGACCAACCACTAAAAAATTCCTTCTTTGGAATTGAAGGGTTTCTTCCATACATTGCTTTGCTCAATCGGGACATCGTGGTATCCTAACTTCAAGTAAATATTACTAAATAAATTGGCACCCTTAATTTGATCAAGAAGATCATCAATATGAAATATTGGGTGTTGATTCTTAATAGTGATCTTGTTCATGGATATGTAATCAATGTAAAGTCACCATGTCCCATCCTTTTTCTGTACCAACACAATTGGGCTTCAACAAGGTGAGGAGCTTAGTTGTGGCCCTTTTGGATGAGCTCTTGAATCTGATATTTTATTTCCCCATTATCAAAAGAGAGCACCTACATATTGAGCCATTAGGTAAGGGAGCACTAGGTATCAAATCAATTGAGTGTTTGACCTGGTAGTGCAAAGCACCCCTTCACGTGAGGAAAATATATCTCGATATTCTTTTGTAATATTGTCTAATTGCTTATGTTGTGTTGAGAGAGATCGCATTGAGGTTGTTGTGGTTGCATTGAACTTTTTTCCTCCTTCTGATTAGACCATGAAGACAAAAAATATCCCATTATGAGAGATTACCTTTCGACACTACTTTGTCAAGATCAAGGAAACTATAATAGTCGAAACTATCTTAGGTACCCTATAGAGTTGTCCTCCCAAAGTAACAATGACACTATGGGGAATGGACTCATAAATAGCATGATGTTTCCACATATAGGGTTGTCCTAGAATAACATCACAAACTTCAAGTGGGGCAACATCACACAGTGCCTCGTCTTGTAAGGGCTTGATGTCATAGGATAGGCATCATTACTAACTGACGTTGATGTCTCTCCCTTGGCTCAACCAAACAATGGTGTATGTTTGGGGATAAGGAATTATCGACAACTTCAATATTTTGATGACCTTGTTCGAGATCATGTTCTTCTAGATACCTTTGTCAACAATGAAATGTAACAAATTCCCCTTCACCTACATCTATGAGTGGAAGATTTTCTCCCATTCCTTGGCTCCTATGGCTCTTCTAGTTAGATATTTGTGGTCGTGATGGTGGCATTGGGATCTGCATAAATGGTATGATTTCCTTTGTCTTGCTTGGCATCAGAGTTTGATCCAGATTTTGGCTCTGAGGATTTCATCTTGGACAACAGTGATTGCTTCAAGCAACATTCGTCGATGTTGTGCTAGGGAATTTTTTGGAACTCACACCTCTTTTTAGTGTCCTTATTTGACTTCCCATTACCCTTATTTTCCTGTATTTTGGACTAGTTCTTTCATGAGTTTGATTATCTTTTCTCTATCCTTTGTTCCATGAATTAGGGCCACATTTACCAGGATTCTATTGCGATTGATTTGCAAACCCAAACTCCCTCTTATTCTTTTGCTTGAATTTTTGCTCATTTTTTACAACATATCAATAAGTGACTCTAGGAGAGGAGATGTCCAAGAAATCCATATCTATTTGGATGTACCTATATAGGCCACTGCATTACTTTAGGACCAAGTGTCATTCGAAGTCACTGACACCCATCTTTGAGTGCAAAGTATGGAATATATTGGTAAACTTAGGCATTGTCTTGTCTCTCTCTTGGTGCAAAGTTGTCCATCTTGTATATCGGTCATCATAGCTTCCAACGGGGTAAATATCCTCCTGCGGGGCATCAACAAAGATTCCCAAGTGGGATATGTACCATATGTTGTAAACTCTTCTCTAGCATGCCTCTCACAATAAACGTCCCACCAATATTTGACATAGAGGAGGGACTTAAGGAGTGTGAAAGTGATATTTTCATTGTTGGAAATTTTTTTAATAGATTAATAACCCTCTAAAATATTTAACCAATTCTCCAAAGAATCTACATCTATATGACCTTCAAATAAAGGAATTTCAAAGTTAAATTGTACCTTGAAGGGCATCGTACCTCCAAAATGGTTGTTGGTTGAAGTATCCCCGCCATCATTTATAGTTAGTGAAGGATTTGGGAAAAATTATCCAACATCTCGTTCTTCTGTCGCACAAGGGATTCCTCGAGCAAAAACTTAATACAATCTACTACTCTTTCATCTCTCTTTTCTACTCCAACAATGTGAGGTTTCTTGGTCCAATGAGAGTGGTTGTCTCCAAGCTCAAGTAGTTCGAGACCCAACTCCCAATACTCGGATCTCATTGGGGACATGCACAAAGAAACAACAAGATCATATTGCTTTGATACCACTTATCTGGATTATATAGAGAAAAAAATGAAGCCAACAATATAAAATGGAAACACAGACACAAATATTTTGCAGAGAGAACAGTAGTACAGTGAAACCCAAATTCTATTAATGAATGGAATGACAAAACATTGTAAATTGCAAAGCAATAAAAACTATCTCAAGCGGTGGTAGCTTATCTTTAAAGAGAGATGTGTCAGTGACACTCATTTGCAGGATTTTATTACAGAGAGACCAAAAAGGGCCTTTTTATCATAAACATAGAGGAAAAAACCCTAAAAAACCAAAAAACTAACCCTAGGAGATGAAGTACCAAAAGGATTTGTGTGCCCCCATGTGGCTACCTAACTTCCCAGGGGCACACCATTTACATACGATATTCTTTAAGGGTGCACAATGGCTCCTTGGAAAGAAATAACTAATCAGTACAACTTTTGACTAGGCCAAGGAATGCCATGGCAACCCTTGGCCCCCTAAGTGGCCAAAAAACACCGTTTAGGGCTTCAAAATGGCCCAAGAAGTTCGGGACCCAAAAAACTGTAGAAAATTGCCAAGAATATGGATAGTTGTTGTAACTTAGTGGAACAAGTGGGTGGCCACTATTATCCACCTATATCAAAGGAAGCCTTAATATATCCATCATAAAATATATTGATTCATCTCTTCGCCAATATGAGCCCTTACAAGCAACCTACATGAGCCCTTGTATGACACACAAGTGAGGCATCCCCTCTAAATTACATGTGTGATGCCTTGAGGTGATGTTTTGCACAATAGAAACCCCAAGTGGATGTATTTACAGGAGGAATGTCCACACCAATCCATCATGAGCCTCCACCTCTTCCATCTATCCTACAAACTAATGCATTCCATTGGGCCAACAATCCCCTGTAAGAACACTATCAAATATCTAAGGATGCCTTAGCCATATCCAATCCTCTAATTCAATAGGGAATTCTCCAAATAAGTGGTATCTCCACGAGGCCTCAGTGAAGGGAATCCACCTAAATGCCAAGAGAGCTCCAATGCCTAAGAGAAGAAAGTCAATCTAGCATTATCTTGAGGTCAAGCATCCATTGAGCCATCTATCTCAATTGTGCATATCCGTCACAAACCATATCTCATGCTACAATCCATATCAGACCATCCAGGGGCTACATACACCATGTACCCCAAATAACATTAATTGTCCCCAAAAATGGTGTAAACACTTTTAGAGTAACCCAAAGAACCAACACTCCCTCTTTATGAATAAATTATTTACACTGACACTTGTCGACCCCTTTACAACTCCAGTAAATCTACAATTTCTAAATCAAAACTAGCTATGGTCCTGAAATAAACCACTATCAAATGCATAGAACTTGTATCCTAAAAAGAAACTATCAACCATGCTATCACAACATCTTTATCCTCCAATGAATGACGGTCACCTGTAAATATGAAAGAATAACTCCTTGGACTAAAATCTAAATGCCGATCTCCAACATCCTCCTAATCACAATCACAGGCCAACATCAAAGGACACAACATCATAAGTTGTGCAGTACAAATTGCAAATATAGTTATATCTCCATGCAATATAAATATAAGTGAATCACTTATATCAAATTCACAAATATGTAGATCCACATAAGTCAAATCCTCAATCTTAAAACACAAAACTTGCGGTAAAGGTAAGAACCTATGCAAGGCCATCACCAACTTGTCACCGTGAGAATCCCTCTCATGCACCTCAAATCCTTTGAAAAAATAAATTACTTGTACTAGGTCAAATCCATCATCCCAAGAGAATCTTGAAGTAAGAGTATCATCAATGGAAACTCCATCTATGCGAGAGAACCCATAATCCTTCCTATCTATGTACTCCATAATTCTTGCATCGGTTGCATCTCTAGAATATGTCTTTGCATAATCCTCCATCAAGGTATCATACCTCTCTAATGAAAAAATAGATGTCTCTAGAGTGAATTCAATCCCATTATCACACATCTTTTCCTCTGTACAAATGGAAGTCTTACATAAGGAAGAAACCAATGTTATATAACTAGCATATCTCCTAAGAGGTACACTCATTCCTCTATGCTTCCTGGTCTCTAAAATAATAATATCATTGTTCCCCTCTATCAATGAAGGAGATCCATATCTACTCACCATAGTCTCATGTTGTGTCTGTATCTCAAACGTGTAATTCATAGAGGCATCCGTGTAATCATCACCAGAAGATGTTGTCACAACTTCTTGGACCAAACCTGGATTTGTGTCATATCAAAATGTATTTTCCTCCTGAGAACTATAAGGCTCTACCGACCTCTTGTCAAAATGTAAGAGTTCTATCGGATGATCAAGTAGCCTATAAATTCCACCCTCTATTACCCCTCTAGCAAAATTGCTTGGACTAGCTAGACTACAATCATTGATGGTGCACTACTATCCCTCAAAAATAACTCTCAAGTGTATATCTTTCATGCAAGAAAATAAAAGGATGCTTTTCGACAACTCCATAACAAATAAAATATCATCCAACTCAAGACCATCAGTTGAAGGCATTTGAAATGAAATGGATCCAACTTATTTCATAGGGTGAGTGGCATCATCACTAAGCCCCACAATCATATGTCTCTCTTTCGCATGAATCTTATTGAATAGGGACCTATTATATGTTATGTGTATCAAAACTCTTATGTCCACATACCAAATAAGACTAGACAAAATGTTAGAATATAAACAAGAAGCCATGGAAAAATAAGTCTCAAACTAAGAGGTCATCTCCTTTACTAATACGACAATCCTAGTTGCAACCTATTTCATGCCTTTTCCTTTTTTCTTCAAAGGACGTTGTCTCGTCTCACGAAATTGGAGGCACGTGATCTTACTCAAGTCCTTATTTCATGTATATGTCCTATCGTTCTTCTTGAATACTTTCTTTCTACCCTTCTTTGTCTTCCTAAAAGGATAAATAGTGTATGCTTCTTCTTGTTTCTTCAAACAAGGCTGCAATATGGTTTTCTCTTACACAAGTTCTACTCAATGCTTTGGGAAATTTGGTATATTTTACCAAGCAAAAATACACTAAAAAAAGGTTCCCATGAAAGATCAATCCATTTAAGTGCTATGGATATTAACTCATGGTTCTGAACCTTAGTTCCAATATATTCCAATTGATCTTTTGATTCATTGATCCTAGTAAAAAATCTCACGATAGTATATGTCTTACTCATATGACCACTGATAGTTGGTTTCTTAAGAGCATTTGTCAAGAAGCACAAGAATTTTGAAATAGCTTAACCAAAGCATCAAACATCTTCTTGCGAATGTTCTTATCATCAATGTGTGAGATGAAATGATCCTTCACTAAATCAAGAATTATTCTCTTCACTTTTGATTCCTTCATTAAATGAGTGGTCAACTATGATGGACTAGTAGCTGGTTTTGGAATCTCCTTTCAATGTGCTCCCAAATATTGACCTCTTCCATAAGAATATAAATATTGAGCTTCCATGGAACAAAGTTAGAATATTCCTCCAACTAGTCCCACTCTTTGAGACTAAGAGTCACCTTATCACATCATGTACATATATCAAGTTCACAAAATCAGTAG
Organism: Larix kaempferi; assembly: GCA_027924585.1. Classification (NCBI taxonomy): domain Eukaryota; kingdom Viridiplantae; phylum Streptophyta; class Pinopsida; order Pinales; family Pinaceae; genus Larix; species Larix kaempferi. The sequence goes on along the minus strand of BSBM01000687.1, from coordinate 2,665,240 downwards.
TATATGATGTGGAAGAAACCTTTTCTAGGGTACAAGTGATTCTCCCAAATAATATAGGGTTTCACACCCAACAATATTACTAGTTCAAGTACCCAGCCCAAGTAAATTGCAACTGAAATACAACTCCCTCTTACTCTAGAGTGATTTCAAGATACAACCACTCTGATACCATGTTGGAAATCTCTTGGAATGACACTTCTATGCAATTTAGAAATTTCACCTCCTTCCAAGAAGTTTTCTTAGATCTTAACCATATATTCTTTAGCCTTTAGGATTATTTTAAATTACTGTATAAAAAAACACAAAGATCACATTAATTCACTTTTAATAAATACAAACTTCATGTAAATTAAAGGAGAAAGGATATCGAACAATGAGAGTTCCATCTCCTACTAAAGAAACTTATCATCCAATAACTAGATCTAGAAATTTACTTTAAGAGTAGTATAACAACAACAAACAAAGTAGGAGCACTTGAGTGGGACTAATGGTTAAGAACATGTGTTATCTCCATGGAAGTCACAGGTTCAAAACCGGTGGGGGCTAGGGTTTCTCATTGGCCCGTTGTGACAAGGCTCGAAGGGTAGGTGACCCATAGGATAGAGGCTCACCCCGATGGGTTTCGAGACGTCTCGACCCCTGCTGATTCACAAGTTACTGGTATATCTGGCTTGCGGGCTGTTGGATATACCCTTGGGAGGTTGTTATTCCCATGGTTAAAAAAAAACGACAAACGAATCCCCTAATTTTCTCCCTTTTGATGTTAAATCACTTACAATTTTCCCTTTTACTCATGCCAAATTAGTTAGAAATGAATTACTGTAAATATAAAATCATAAAGAACATATAGCTATAAATTTAGATCTAATAATAACACAAGATATGGATATCTAGAAACTTCACATATGTTATCAAGGTGAAATACAAGTACACGTGGTCTCCTTCTCTCAAGGATAGTACAAAAATGTGAGCTTCCAAAATGTCGTAGCTAGGGTAAATGAACAAACCCTATCACAACTAAGAAGAACAAAGTGCAAGAATCTCTCCATCACAATATCCAAGGCAGTAAATTCACTTTCTCTTCTCTTCTTCACCAATCCACCTTAAATGTTTATTTCAAATACCTAATCTCTAGTCTCCAAGGGGAAAAACCTAACCATGGAATTTCAAGATGCGACACGAAACCCTAGTGCCTCAAGAGATAGAGAAATACCAATTACAAGTGAATATATAAGAGAATACGAGATGTGTGTGTGTGTGTGTGTGTGTGTGTGTGTGAGAGAGAGAGAGAGAGAGAGAGAGAGAGAGAGAGAGAGAGAGAGAGAGGGCGACAGAGAGAGAGAGAGAGGAGGTGTACATATTCTTCTTTTAGTCACACCTCATTACAGGAGTGAATACAAGTAAGTGAATGAATATGATATGGAAATATTATCTCCTTCCTCTATTTATATGAGAGGTAAGGGAGGTAAACAATACTATGTCAAGATAAGCCATTAGAAACAACCTACATGATCCCTTAAAGGATACACAAGTAATATGTCCACTCTAAAGTACATGTGTCATTCTCAAAGGGCATGTCTTGCATAATAATGATTCCATGGTGATGTAGTTATGAAAGGAAAGTCCACACTAGTCCATCATGAACTTGGATGGATTATATCTATCCTTCAAAGAAATGTACTTTGCTGGGTTAGAAAACCCCTGTAAGAAAATCAAATCCCTAAGCATACCCACAACATCTCAAATCCTTTGAATAGGAAACCAAGTTGTCACATGCAAACGCTTGATATTTACTACCTCTTCTTGGGCTTGTTTAGCCTCTTCCTCTACTTCTTTCTCTACCTAATTTCTCATTTTATTGGCCTCCCTATTCTTTTTTGTTTCTTGGGTCTGGCCGTATTGGTACAAAGTCATAATACAAATCTATTTTTTTATAGGTGGGGTTTATAGATCACATTCTAAACCTGAATTCTTAGGCCTTTCTTTCACTAATATTGGACCTTCTAGGCCTTGTTCATCTTTGAGAGTTCCACTAAAACCATTATATCCTATAGATGTGAGTATGTGGACTCCATTTTGATAAAATTTCTTGGCAGGTATGAAGTTGAATGTAAGGGTTGAAGTAAGGTGCGGAAACCGTTGGATACGCAGTTGCATGAGGATGACTATGAGTGCATTGCAGCCAGGGTATCATCGTATCTTGAAGATGCGCTTGCGCTGAAAGAAGTCAAGGAAGATACTTCACAAATTGGTATAAAGGAGAGCGTCGCCGAGCTGAAAAGTTTGGTTGCAAGAATTGAACAAATCCAACGAGACTTGGTGAAAGAACTAGACTCTGACGACCGCTCAGGTGAATCAAGCCAACAAAGGAGAAACCCTCCTACCTATAACATGAGGAGTCGGCTAGTCAGAATAGAGTCGATGTTTGTTATATTTCCAACTGATGACATCGGTGAAAGTGCGAGGAGGCTCACACATTTAGAGATTAATGTGGGAATGTTACCCATAGAGGGGTTGCACAACCTTCACACACAGATTGCAGAAGAAATGCGCGACAGAGACTTGGTCTCTTACAACCAACACTTGAAGTTGGAAGAAAATTACAAGCAGTTACAAGATGAATGTGCGCTGAAGACGAGGGAGCTCCAATATGCAGAAGAGAAGCAGCACAAAATAAAGGAAGCAGTTTCAGCAGTCTGAGAGAAGCTGCCTGAATGTGATGAAGAACCAAAAATAGAGACAACCATCCTAAATATTGGTACTGCTGTCGACATCCTTAAAGAGGAAATGATAGAGATGGAAGTTGCATATAAAGATAAAATTGGTGAGATGGAAGCTCAACAACAAGCAGGAAGAAGCAGCAAGAGCCGAAACACTGAAGGTTACCACAAAAAACATCTACGCAGAAGTTGCAAGATGTCAAAGCCTGCTGGATGAAGTCTCTAAAGTCTCGGCTATGTTGTAGGAAGAACCAGAGTTACAGAAAATTCAGGATGAAGTGCAGCGAAAGAAGCAGGATCTCGATTTTGATAACATTGCTATGAAGGACTTGCCAGCAAGGCAAAAGATGCAGAAGTTCGCAGAGAGGAGGGAACTTCGGAAAGAATTGGAAGCTTTAAGAGAAAAGGAAGCTGAAACTTCCTCAAGATTGCATCCACTACAGGAGGAAGCGCTAACACTAACAGAAGAAATTGAGCATAATTTGCAAGAACTCCAGACGACAGAGGATGTTGTCAAGGAGCAACTTATGGAACCTGTCTCGGAGGAAATGCTCAACACAATCAAGGAATGCGAGAAGGAGACCAAGGAGACAGTTGCAAAGCTCAACACAACTATGCAAGAGTTCATTGCGCAATCAAACACTTCAGTAGATGCGCAGATGGAACAACCCAATCCGAGTGGCTTGGGGACGAGCCACATGTGAGTGTTAGGGGCCTTTTGGGCGTGGCCCAAGTGGACCACTTTTTGGTAAGACAGTTTTCGTGGAGCGAGGCTCCAACGCAACAGTTTTTTTGGCAAGAAGTATAGGTGAAGCGAGGTCCAACATCGACCTATTTTGGGTAAGTGACTCTGCAAATCCTGGGAGCAGGGTGAGGAGCGGCGCGAAATTGAAGGAAAGCGACATGTCGCCTTAGTACAGACAAAGTACTAAGACAGTCAGGGCGGCAGAGACCGTTAAAAGAAGAGCGGCAGACCGATAACGACATAAGAAGCAAAGTGGCGAAAAGGGACGTGCCAGTATGCAGTCAGAGCCACGTAGACAGAATTGCGGTTGTCAGAAGAGCGTAAGAGCCAGAAGTGGCACAGAAAGGCGGCCGAAGTCAAGTGAAGTAGCTATCAAGTATGACAAACCTGGTTAGCGAGGTAGCCAAGCCATTTTGGGGGGGTTTTGGGTACTATAGGTATTTTGGCCCACAATGATTGTAAAGACGTGACCTTCAGGCACGATCTATAAAAGGGGCAATTTTGTAAGGGAAGGGTTGGTCTCTCATGGTATTTTTGGGTTTTGATGGAAGACTAAGTATTGTAAGAACAAAAAGGGAGAAAGAGGCTTTGCAGTTGTGTGCACAAAGACCCATTGTAGAGAGAAGAGTCTGCAGCTGTGTGCGCAGAATGGAACTGTTGACCCTTCCCATTAATATAAACAACAATCCCCGTGGACGTAGCTCCCATCTTGGAGGTGAACCACATAAATACTTGTGTTGTGTGATTGAATTTGTGAGATTGCTTATGTTTATGTTCATGTTATGTATGTTTGTTATTTTATATGTATTTCACATGAATGGTCGATGAGAATAATATGTTAAGTATTGAATATGTATAACTGAATGTGCAAGTAATTATGAGCATGTTGAATGCGTAGTTGCATGGATATACAATAAGTCAGGGGAGCCTGTAATGTGTGTGATTGAATAGCAGCGCACTCCTGGAGTTGCGTTGTCATATTGCATTGTGGTAATTGCGAAGTGCGCAGTCCTATATGTTCGCAGTAATAACAAAGTATATGTGAAGTCGGGAGAACTTCACCAGAGCCAGTCCCATAACCGCGCATCACCTGGTTACAGAAACCTACTTCTGTAATCCCCCATAACTTCACCTCGGGTGATATGTCATCCTGTTCGTAGGTTGTTACCGAAAGGGCCGCTGGAGAAGTGGTATTCTTGGTTCCCTAACCACGTCGAACCTGGGTCAATACAAGAAAGTTAAAGAACAAAGTAAGAAACCAACAATGAGCACTTTACCTTCTGGAATCTTCCTCGTATCATCACCCCCGCAATAACACATATGGGGCCCCCACCCTCTGAAGTAACCAGTTCCATTCAGTTATCCCGTAGGCATACACTGCATGGCATTGTTTCATGGGGCAATCGTCTTTGCGTCTACAAGTTACCCTCCACTTCATTTTGGAAAGCGTTCCCCAACTCACTCAAAACCGTAGGGACTCTGCCTATCATCTACATGATCCCATGACACACCCAATATTGTGGGGATCCCACCATTATTCTTTATGTACAAACAATTTTCCTCATCACCTCGCATTGAGGGAACACCATATTATTTTGGCAGCAACCCATGGTCTCCTTTGATCAATGTATTTGAGTCTCCATATGTTCAGCAGTATCTTTTTTGCCGATTACCATTACCATTTGTTTTGTGTCTCCATCAAAGCTCTTTCACTTGTAGTTTGTTTCCACCAGTTTCAATCTGTGTCATCCCCAAAGAAAATTTGCCATCCCTACGCCCCATGTTTACATCGATCAAAGGAATTTATGAGCCCCACGCTTATCAACCAGTCTTGTGTCAGGTCTGTCCGTCCACCAATTGATTACAATATGATCTTGGTTCTCAGGATAGGACCCTCGTCTTATCATATACTTCATCTCTCATCAATGTCAAAACAATATATTCCAAGAGTTGCAGTAGTTGTAGTCGTACCTTGGGATCCCTTTCAATCACTATAAGGGATCACCTCGAACTTTGTAGGGAGAGTCATTAGTGCTCCCTAAATAAGTGGTTTCCCCTATGCTCGACGTCAACACATCATCGCATCAGGGGGACACATAATTTTGAAGTAGCAATGTTCACATTTGGAAATCATGATAGCAATCTATTCGTTACGGTGAATCCCTCGGGCAGATTTACATACCAAGTTTAGTCCCCCACCATAGTGGGTTCATCATGGTCACCAACAGTTCCACCTCTTCAATATTTCGCAGCAACTCTGGGGGCATTTACTCTAACATGGATTGAATCCTCCTTCATCCATTTTCGAGCAGTATAGTAGAGTCGACACCTTTGTCCTCTCTCATTGTAATCGCTTTGACAACATTTCACGAGCATTGGTATGCCCGCCTCGTTTGTATAAAAACCTATTCTTTATTACAACTCCAACGGTCGTCACCAACACTCTTCTCACATGGGAGAACCTTATTTTGTAAACATATGCTTCGTCCTACAAGACATGAGAGAAACAACAGAAAACATGATGCATTATCGGCTCTACAGTACCCTCCGAACCTCATACATCAGGGGGCATCTGTTAACCCCTAAAAGTCACACATATGCAACATTTCGACGATTCATACAGTAAAGCGTCATCAACATAAAGAATGCATCTCACCACATGCATCCTCAACAGATCCAAAACACATCATGAGTCCATATGTGCCAAGAAACAGTTAAAACAAAGGGTAGTGTGGGTACTACACAGCTGACCCGCGCTATAGCGCAAGTTACCTGATCAATACCTGCATGTCTTTTCCTTTGATAGTCACGCTACTGTCAAAACAACGGGACCACTCACTCCCAGTGGTGCATTAAATACTCAATCCTCCCCAAGGATCAGAATTCGGCTCCTCACACACTTGGGGGAATTAATCGGCCTCCCTTGTGTACCTTGGAACTAGTTCATGAAGGAGGAGAGTTCACATTTGGATCTAGTTGTTTGATGGCCACCTCTTGGCCTATAAAAGGAAGCCATTGGCATGCATTTTGTAGAGAGAAATTAGAGCAAGGTTATGCTATTGGATTTGAGTTGGAGCTTCCTCATAGCCCACCATTTCCTACCATTGTGAGCATTCGAAAGCTTGCTTGCCACCTCCCATCAAGGGGAAAGTGTTTCTCTCCATTGTTCTACCATCTATTTAGCATTTAGTTTGGACAAGAAAGGCCTCCCTAAGAGAGGTTGTTGGATTCCCTTGAAGCCCTCACCTCTTGGGTTTCTTACAATTATTCCATTGGGAAATAAAAGAGTGGTTTAGCATATCTTTGGTTGTTGTTGGAGTTTGCATCCTCTCCCCATATCTTTCATTTTATTTTTATCAATATTTTCATGTTTGGATGTGAACTACACTAACAATCTCTTGCAGGATCACTTGGAGGAATACCAACCATCAAAAGGGGCTCCAAGGACTAAGGCCTCATAACAACCTACAAGGCTTAGCCCTCACCAAGTGGAAGAGTGCACTTGTGCAATTTTTTCCATAACAACACCCCTACCACCTAGTAGTACATCTCCATCAGTATTCGCACTATTTGGAGAGGCTGAACACTTGTGGTCGAATCAGTAATACGACTCTTGATAGTAGCAAGTACAACTCCTACTCCCTCTATAGGCTATGACTCTTGTACTAGTACTCAAGGATGGCCGACAGACCATACTAGTCCAATATCTGCATCATGTTTTTATATTAGTACCCACACCACATAAATGTTTTTCATTTTTCAATATTTAAAAAAAGAAATAAAAAATGAAATATAACAAAAATAAAACTTACCAATATGTCCCAACGCTCCACCAAGAGGAAGCACGAGATCTGGATCACCGCAAAATTCTAATCCCGCATAAGGGAACTCCTTTAAAGTTGGGATCTGTCAGCTCCACCAAGAGTGGAAGTCGTCATAAAAAACAGTAGTAGTTGTTCCACCTCCACGTCTCATGAATAACTCACTCCAACGAACCAATCTTGGTTCATGACGGTTTAAAGGTGGAAGTCTGACCTTCAAACTCATGCCTAGTATCCGCTCAAAGAAGAACAAGACACGAATACTGCCATACCCTAATATTTTCATCCTCCTTACTTCACATTCAGTCAATTGGTATTTCAAGTTCACCAACAATCCGATAGACCAGTCAAATATAGTCCCTTGGAGACACTCCACTCCAATTTGCATGTGGTTTCGAGTAGCCAAATGCAATGCTGCAGTTCCTGCTACTTGAGTGATTGCAGTCACAACTGATCCAATTATTTATAGGATTTCAAATGGCACTATAAATCGAGGTGACAACTTTGTCCATTGTCCATTCTAGATAGTACTCTTATTAGGTCTAATATGAATAAAAAACTCATTTCCAACATTATAACTTCGGTCAATTATGTGAGCATTGACATAAATCTTGTGTTTATCATGTGCTTCCTTTAACCGATGTATAATATGAATTACTTGCTCTATCATCTCCTAAACCAATTTCGGTCCTATGATCACTCGGTCTTCTAGCTTTTCCTAACTGTGGTAACTATTATTGTAAGCAAACTCCACCAAAGGTAAGTACTTTTTCCAATGGATTTGTTGATCCATAACATCAAGGAAAGTTTTAAGAACCCCCCCTAAATTTATATGTATAATAAATGGGTGAATCCCTGTGATACATGGAAAAAATGAAGGCTAGTTTATCAAAAAATATTTTTTGGCGAATCTTTCATTTAATTATATAATCTTGTAAATGTTGGTAAATATTTCATAGAATTATAAACTCTTGTAAAATCTTAGTGCATCTTTCAGTGAATTATAGAACCTTGTAAAGTATTGGCAAAATTTTCACATAATTATAATATCTTGTAAAATCTCGGCAAATCTTTTACTAAATTATAAAACATTGTAAAGTCTTAGAAAATTAGTTGACATTTGACTTAATAAAATTTCCTAGATGATTTTGTATTCACTTCAAATTTCTCATGTACTCTTGCACTAGAACATCTTGTTAATAAATCCTAGCTAATTTGTTGACTTTACTCATCATAACTAATTGTATGTTATTAAGTTCAAACCTTGTTAGAGATACAATATGGAGATGATTTCATAGATGTTTTCCATATACATTTGAGCACTCAATCAAAGTGTGAAACTCATTTAGCCTACTACACTTGGTATATAATAAATTTTCATAAATTATGGGGGACCTAAACACCCCCCCAATAAAAAAATACAACTAAAAAGGAACTAGTTGTTTGAAGCACTACCTAATGTGAGATTTTGTGAAATTTTTATAGAGATCTAGAGACAAAGATAAAATTCAAACTAAGTCTAACAGAGATCAAAAGAATTGACCAGGAAAAATAGAGAAGAAGAACCGTGTTACAACACAAGAGAATGAAGAACAATTGGAAAAAATTCCATTAAATTATTATTCAATAAAATGTGTACATAAATAATACATCTCCAAAGGAGAAATTCGTGAGCCTAAAGAGGCAGTTGGAATCCACACAAGTGGCGGGATTAGTTTGCATTGGAACTATATCCCAATAAGGTCTAGTGGCCACCGATGATGAATGGCTAGTCAAATGAGGTGGACTGGCGCATGACTGAGTCATTGGGGCTAGAAATTAGGGAATGAGACTCCAAGGAGGCGTAACACTAACTTGTAGTGGTCAAAATAGGCGCTCCTACACTCAGTAGCAGTGAAACTAGGTGTGACATTTAGTTAACTAGTCAATCAAGGGGACAAGGCGCCCTATATCATGGAACTGATTGTGCCAACTCCTAAAATCATGCACGAGGGCACCTTTGGACTTCAGTGATGTAACCAAGGCCCTCTGAGTGGATAAGAGGGCTAATGATGACCAAAGTTAAGCTCTAGGGGGCCTAAATTAAGGCCTAGGTGCTAGGAGACTCAACTACCAATGCATGGATGCATGGAGTGCTGCATGGAATACATGCATGCAAAACCAATATGAGATGGTTAGAATATTCCAACACCTAAAGGAGTAGGCTTGACAATCTCTACCTCGACATGCTCAATAACTTCAATGGATGGTTGCAGTGCATCCACTTTAGCATATTCTTAGGATGGATATCCTTTTTCCTTACATAGTGATGCTCCATTGCTCCAACACATACCAACATTTTTGTAATCATTAAATGATCAATGCCACCAATTTTCTTCAAATTATTAATAACAAGCTCATAAATATTTTCAGCCATATGATTTTGACTCATTTTATGAATCCCAAGTAAATAGGAATGGCTAATATTTGTTATAGCCCAAATCGACACTTCTCCGTCCATGATAACATTACGGTTGTTGATCACACAAAAGGACATCGTGGATTTAAGAGCCTAGATTTGGTGTTTGTGTATTGACCTTGATCATTCATTAATTCTCCAGCACAAATGTATTTTGCAACTGAGTGTTAATACCAAAATGCTGGTGGTGGTCTAGCAATCTATGTGTTACACGCTAGTGGTATGTGTTACACCAGCGTTTTCAACAAAATGTTGAAAACGCATCCTGATCTTGTATGCAACACATGTAAATTGCATGTTTCCCTCTTCTCACCGGCATTCCCCCCCCCCCAAAATCCAAAAATAAAATAAAATTCGAAAATGGGGCAGTTGCAGTGGTTTTCATAACTACCCCACTGGTTGCAACTTCTCCTGAATCAAGCCTATCTACCCAAACTTAGTATAAAAACATGGGGGTAAGGCCATTAGGAGGACCTTTTTCCCCACAAGCAAAGTTATGCTGGAAGAATAATGGTATCTCCATCCCATTAGCCCTGTGTATATGCTATCGAACCCTTGGTAGACCTGGAGATTGAATTGGTGTGTTGCAGAAGAGAAGCAAGGAAATTCATATTCGAGGTTTTGTGAGGTGTTGAAACAGTATTAGGTAATTTTGTATTTAATTACTGCTATCCATAAAGAATTGACATCCTTTCCTTCCATAATTTTGAGTTTATGATTTCATTGCTAGAATGATTAATATCTTGTGTTGAGAATAGATTCATTTGATTATATTCTTGATTTTGTTCTCAGTATTTTAATTATTTTATGGTCAAAATATTTTGAGGAAGGTGTTGTTTTGTTTTTATAGGTGCTTAGATCAATAAATTAAAGGTTTGGACCAAATCTAAGGAGCAACAAAATCTTGGATCAACCGACATAAACAAGTTGCATCATTTTATCTTTTAAACTCCTAGTGTAGCTTTTCTTTAAATGCAAACACTTATTTGATCTTTGCAAAACCCTAGATGTCCTTCTTAGTAACCCTGGTATGTTGGTGACCTCAGCCCTAATTAGAGGATAGAATTCCTCACAACATTATTATAATTAACCATATAAATAATCAAGTGGGTCCATGAAGTATTATCAATAGTTGTAATCTCATCCAAAGACAATGCCAAAAAAATGATTTTCATTCTCCTCTTTCATATCATCCTTTTCTACTTGAGCTATATATCTTACCCATTCCCAAGCACTCGTTACATACTGATGAGAAGACGGAAAATTTGTGACTTGAAGAAAATACATATAGTTCTTGTAGTTTGGATAATTAATCATAGGTTAACCTTTAGATAAGGTGTGAAATATAATGCTTAATTGCATCATCTTGGATAACAAATTTATTTCCATTGTCTTTCCAAATAGAGATGTGATGGTCCTCTACTTGCGTTAAGTTTTCCCTTATTATGTATTTCTTATATTCATCTTCATATTTGACATGTTGACATTCCTTAGAAGCTTTCCATCCAATAATATATTTATCTTCATTATTTACAATTTTATTATCATACACCTTTCATGCATGCTTCTCTATTTTATGTAACTTCGTCTCTGGTTTCAGTGCCTTGCCAAGTTTCCAACTACCTATAATGCATCTAACTTCTCATGAAGTCTCTTTCTCATTTGTTAGAGGAATTGGTTCAATAAATGGAAATTTTGACATCCATTCCAGTTGGAACTGTCTCCCTATGTCCCATATGCCTTTCCCTTTTCCTTAAAAGGATTGCGTCAGCTTCCAAGGAAAAAAATTCAAGATTTTTAATGCCAATTTTTGGTGAAAAAGCATTTATTTCACTGTGATCACTAGAGGAGCCTATTTTGTCATCCATTATATGGATATTAGATGCATTCTTGCAAGAGTTGACATCTTTCCACTAATAGGTTGTTAAAAAGAGATTGAATCATGAAGATAATGTGAATTCTTGGATTAAGCCTTTTGAAATTACGATAATACATCCCTATGTATTGATGTTTTATTTCCATGATCGGTGTTTGACATCTCACTAAATATTCCACAATGATAATTTCAAATTGATCTAGATACCCGAATTGAAACCTACATGAGAAAAATAATACAAATTTAGTAAATTCATACCAACTATAGATTATCTTTTTCTATTTATCTTGTCTATAATCTTTTTTTGGGTGAAGCTCGATTCTTAGAGAAAACATACACCCAAAAAGGAAAAACATCAAATGGTTACATGAATCCTAGAAACCTAACCATATAAATGCTCATGCACTACTATTCCTAGATAAATTTTCAAAGAGAACTCTTATATAGAACTTTTATAGCTATAAAATTAGTGTACAAAGACGACGCGTGCTCATAAAGGTCACAAGGCATAGAAGATACCACTAAAACCTTTTATCTATTAGATTTATAAATGGTTGCTCGAGTCCCAATAAGAAGATACCAATAATTTTCTAAATTGTTAGCCACTCGGGATATAATTGGTTGATAGCCTTCTATGCCTCCCTTTTTTTCCAAACAAAAAAAGTTATAATTTTTTCCATTGCTCAAGATAAAATATATACATTTTTTAAATTAATCATGAAATAACAAAGATTCCCCCAAACAAACAAACATAGCATCATAAAACAATCATCATCATCCCTTATGATATACAAAACAAAAACATATAATTATTTAACAAAAAACAGATTGTTGTCATTCTTAAAGGGGGGATGTTCTCAACCCTATCCAGAGAATATGACACTAAGAGAGAACTTGGTTTTCTACTGCATGAGCACTTGGATAGCTTGTTGGTTTTCTAATTATGTTCCATGTGGATAGGATGAAAGTGTACATACTAGAATATGGATTTGCACACTGAAGTCATCCACGAATCCCCATGCTTTTTTTCTCCATTAAACTTATCATTTGATTAACACTAACCTGGAGTATCCACAAATGTGCATCTCCCTTATCCGTTCCTCCAAGGAAATGGTAATCAAGATGTTGGCTTCCTTTACTTTTGCAAAGTCATTTTTGTTTGGAACCCACAAAAAATTTAAATAAGGTGATCTTCCAAGATATGTAGAATGCCACCATTCATATAAAACACACTCAAAAGAAGCAATTCTTACGTTACATTTCTTTCTTCAACTCAAGATATTCTACCTCGCTACATACACAAAACAAACACACAGTAACTATGGAAGGTACCAGAGTAAAATAGTACTTTCACCTCCCATTACATACACTAACCAACACATAATAAATACAAAGCGTACCACTTTCACCTTCGATTACATACATCAAACTAAACAAATCAACACATAATAACTATACAATAGAGTAGAGTAAATAGTACTTTCACCTCCCATTATATACTCTAAACAAACACATAATAATTGTGAGATAGAGTGGATGGTAAGTGGGATTTTCCTAGCATCTTTTCAATTCACTTCTCCTGGACATCCTTTGAAGGCATATGCCAACTTTTTTCAAAGCCTTTGTTTCATTTGATCACTCCCTGCATTGAACTTCCCATTGATGGAAGCCTCAAATCTCGAAGCTCATCCACTTTGTCCTTGCAAGTTTTTATAAGGGGTTATGTTCCAATTGTTTGATACCATGTTTGGCACTATTGCGTGTGGGGTTTGAATGGATGACCTTCAATTTCTATGTAGGTTTTTTCTTTTCCTATCTGAAGACACCTATGACGAGACTTTTTTGTAGTGTGTTTTTAACATTTGTTGCCTCTAAGTTGATTTGCTTCCCGATTTACTAAATTTATAACATTTGGAAGAAAAACAACTACTAGGATAATTATTGTGATGTTAGATTAACGTTCCACCCTAACCCATGGGGGTGGAAGGTATTAGGGGAATAAAACAACATGCAAGCCTACAAAAGGTAGATATTGTTCCCATGGGGCACAAATTAAATGCAACAAGAAGACACATGGCTATCAAGTTTGCCGATGGATCGAGTATTAAGACTACCATGATTTTATAGTGAAAAATCTAGAGTTGCTATTGTATCAAACTAACCGATGGGCTTGCTTTTGTAGTAAGGGCCAAGGTGTTTTTCCACCACTGAAATCAATAAAACTCATGCAAGTTATCCCCATTTCCCTCTCTACATTTTCTATCTCACACTCTATTAAATTAACCAATGGATCCATACTTGCCTTGCCTATTTGGCGTGTCCAATATATCTAATAACATCCTAACTTCCCCGTGAGTTCCATTAGAGAATAAGAAAACATGGTTGACAAATAACAAATGTGTTAGATTGATAATTCTTTCAATTTTGATTCTTAAGATAATCCCTCTTCTTTTTGCATCCAGGATGGATTTCTCAAGCCTTCAACTACTAGCAGGAATATCAAAGGGGATAAAAGGACATCCATGTCTAGTACCTCTAGATAGCTTGAAAAAACATGAGGTAGAGCCATCAATAAGTATAACAAAATAAACATAAGAGATACACCCCATCATCCAATAAATTATAGGAAAATTGAATCCCATATGCAAAGCATCAACCTCGAATATAACCAAGTCACTCTATCATAAGCTTTGGACAAATCCAATTTTAGAACCATAGTTGGAAGCTTTTTTGTCTTGATGGAGTGCAACTCTTATGGTCTCAAATATCCACCATCCAACCAGAAAACCAAGTTTCTCTAGAGAAATAACATTAGAGAGTTTTCTTTATTCTTATGGCCAGGATCTCGACAATGAGTTTATACACATAGTCACATAAGGAAATAGGTCAAAACTTGTCAAAAGAAGCTAGTCTTTCTTTGGGACCAATGCTAAAAATGTAGAATTATAACATCCCAAATCTTTCTAGAATTCTTGACTCTTCAATAACTCTAAGTAGATCCTCTTCTACCAAATCATAAAAATCAATAAGAAACTCTACATACCACCCATATGACCCCATGCTTTTATCCTTTTTGAAAGAGGTTATTTTTTTAACTCCATCTTGGAAGTCTCTTCCGTGATCATGAAATTGTCTTCTTCATACACAAAGCTAGGAAAAAAGGAGGTTAGTTTTGGAACATCTACAATATTACGTGATCTATCTCTTTATAGATGGATTGAACATGAGAAGCTTCCAATGCAACTAGCCTTGAGAAATTGTCAACACATTCCTTTGATTCATCTTGCATTTTCCAAATAATATATATCCTTTTTCTATGTTTCACAAATTATGGAAGAACTTCGTATTCTCATCCCCCTTTTCAAGGTATACAACTCAACTCTTTATCCTCCACTTGACTTTTTTTCCATTTCAATAACCTTATGTTCCTCGATTTCATATTTTGTAACCTCAACTTCTCCTCTTCATCGAAGTATCCTTCCTCAATCTTCTCATACATCTCACCTATCTCCCCCTCCATAGACCTGAGATCACTATCCTTCTCCATCCTTTTATTTGAGTTCCATGCAACCATGACTATTTTGATCTTCCTTAAAACTTTTGCAAGTTGAAAACTTGTCCATTCCCCAGAGTTCACATCAAATGGCACCCATTCCTTTTTAACCAATTCATTAAAATCTTTCTCCTACAACCATTGAGGTAATATTAAATTTAAAAGGATTGGTAGTCTTATTTCTCAGCTTTTACACATGGATGAGAATGGTAAATGACTAGAACTTCCTCCTTATGCCACTAGGGTCCTAATTCTTTGAAATCCACTTATTCAATTATCTGAAATCAAAATCCGATGTAGTCTCCTAGAGACCCAAGGCTCTCCAATTCTTTTGCTCCTTCAGGCTGGCATGAGCTTTATAGGTTCTAAATCAACCGACCCTACCTCTTCAATTTTACCAAACTGACCACACTTGTCAATCCCCACATCTATGCGCTACCTAAGCTGAAATTAAGTTCTCCACCTAAGATGACTCGTTCCTCCTTTATATAGTCCAAAGCAAAAACAAGCATTCTAGAACTCATGCTTGCCTTAATATAGACTGTAGCAATAATAACAAAGATCATTTGTTCCAATCCTTTAAAAAAAAGCTCTGTCCAAATACTCGAATAAAAAACAACAAATTGACATAAAGGAATTGATTTTTTTTAATATGTGAGCGCTCCTCCAAAGTTTCCCAAGGCATTTAAAGCCAAGAAATCCCATTCCTGATAATTTTACTCAGATTCTCCACAATCTCCAGGTTCTTTCCCATAATTTCCCGAACTAGAAAGACATCAAGTTTATGAACCTCAACTAATCTTGCAAAAAACAATGTTCTAGAGGTATTGTTTAGATCTCTTAAATTGAATGATAAAATTATCAATCGAAAACTCAAGAAGGTTTAGTCCTACTTTTAAAACTCCTTTGATAAATTTTTGCGTATATAATTGAATACCAAATATATATGTTATCTATTACATTAAACTATACAATGTATGCACTTGCCGTTGAGTGTTTACTTCCTAACTATCACAGTTATGCTTGCAATATCTTTGATGATATTAATTACCAACAAAGATTTTGGATATATCGCCGTCTCACTTAAAAGACATGGTACATTTTCCACTTATCAATTCTCTTTATGACGGGGTAGTTTATTTCATGATTGCATTTATTCATTGAATTTCATTATATTACTCATCATTACTTTAGTATCTTGAGCGATATATATAAGTATTTATTTTGTAGTTTTTATTTGTGGATTTTTGTGTTGATCATCACATGGTGCGATGTGGTTGTGGTTTTAGAAGAATCACCCCTCTTGACTTATAAATAAAAGATTTTTCTAATAATATAAAGAGCTACAACATTGATTCATCTTTTTTTTTTTAAATATAAGGGAATCAATAACTAATTGAAATTATATAAACAAAATCCAAATTCAAATCCAATTAATGATCACTACAAAACCTTAAACTAAATATAACAACATGCTAATCAAATCTAATAAAAAATTTAAACTTTCTTAAAGCTAAGACACCTAAAATTAAGATACCCCATCTTTTAATAAAAAGACAATAATCAAATCTAATAAAAAAATTAAACTTTCTTAAAGCTAAAAACACCTAAAATTAAATTAAGATACACAATCTTTTAATGAAAACACAATAGTTGAATATTTCATAAATATTTAACCAAAGTGGGAAACTTACCTTTCAACAATTTGAATCAATACCCCTCAACTTAAAATTTGAAAAACATAAAGATAGCATTTATAATCGATTCATCCAAAACAAAATTATTACCACATGAACACATACCTCTATGGAAAATAGTAACGGAAAAGATAAACGATAAAATCCAATTTTGACAAGAGGACTAACCCCTTACGTGCTACCGAAGTCCCTTACTTCCACATGGCATGCCGACATGGCTACAAATTATTGGGCGGTGGTTTACCCGGCAAGGAAAGAACGGGCCCTTTCACCTTTTCAATTTGATAAACAAGTTAAATCTATTGGGCTTGGAATTTTGTTTCCCTCGTTCCCTCCCCTCATTTTATTCTCCAAACGCAATAAAATTTGATTGTAAGAGGCAATGAACACTGCGCATACGTCCCATCAATTACATTTGGATGTTAATTGTTTGAATTCAAGTTATTTTGAATTTCTGCTCCTCGGCGGTCTCAAGTCGAGTTAGGGTTTGTATCCAAATGGAGGATGCAGAGGTGGTCGAAGTTTCTTCATCCGATTCATCCGATGAAGATTCTGAATGTTCAGAGTATGTTGTCGGAATTGATGACGATTCTCTAGATCAGGCTAATTCCTCCAGGTGATTGTTTGCAATTCTATAAGAATATTGGTCAGCCATTTCTGGAATTGCCCTCAATTTCATTAAAATTTGATTGTGAATTTAACAAATTCTTCTCTGTGGGTAATTGTAGCGATGACAGCGAGTTAAGTGACAACGAAGTTGATCATGACTCTGTTGAAGAAGAACCCAAGAATCCAGCAACGGAAGAATCCCGATATGATAAAGTGATCAAGTTGTTGGCTAGTAAGCTTTTTTTCTTTCATTTTCTTGAATGTTTTAAATTTTTTTCCAGTCCGTGTGAGAAAACGAACTAGAATACTGTAAATTGACCTTCACGAGATTGAGACCGAAACGTAGTGTGTTGTGTATTCTCTCTCCAAAGAACCTGACAAATATATTACCGAGAAACACAATTGTCACCCCTTTGCTTCTAAAAGTAAATGCTAAGCAATGACTGTACCAAAATAGCCTTTCCCATACCTATCGATGCAAATAGGGCGAGTGCGTGAGGTCTAGATCCTATATCTAGTTTTGCGCAATCTTTTCTTAGGGCAATCAAACATTGTATACGCCGATTAGCTAGAGAATTTAAAACTGAGAAGTTATCAATTCTAGTCATCCTTTTTCTGGGCAGATATTTGAATGCCATGGCACATCTGCTTTGCCACAAGAAGTGGAGAGTGACTATACTGATTACCTAGCAGCATAGTTGCAGGACTTGCCAGGTGTGATTCGAACTCATAAGTCAAGATTCACACCCGATTCAGTGCCAAAACAGGGCCAAGTTGAGTTGTGGCAGCACCGGGGCTCCCGAGAAGGGTATTCTGCTAGTGGAGTTGTGGGGTATGTAGTATTAGTATTTCGACACTCCAAAGTTCCCCCGAAACCTTAAAAGGAGTCCCAACCAAAGAGAACGTCATGTATGCTTCTCCAAAACACTTAATGATTAAATTAACTTTCTTGAGATTTGGTTGCAAATTTGGGAGAAGTTAATATTGTTGGGAACTTGGCATTTGCTTGCCTCGTTTGAAACTTGTTAATTTTATTTTTTACAAGCCTTGAAGTCTGAACTTTCATAAATGGTTGATTATTTAACATTTTTATGGAGAGCAGTACATGATAAACCATCAATTATGATATGAGCTTGACTTTGTTGCTAAGTAGACACTTTCTGATATCTTAGAAGATACACATTCATGATTATGATGCTAACTTTAACAAGATCTGTTTTAATTTCTCTCCTGCTTTTATAGATCCGTCTCGGAGTGGAATCTTACTCCTTCGAAGGACTGTTAGCCTTGTGACTAATGAGGTTATAGAGGTGTTTAAGCTCCATGGTCACTTTCTGAGTTTAGATTTGAATTTGTATTGCAAATTCAAGACGCCCAGTGAAATATTCATTATAAGACAGATTTTTGAACACAACAATGTTTGTATAACGGATAACCTGTTTTGTTTTTTTGAGAAAAGCTGCTTACCTCAGATTCGTAGATCTTTTCTCCTCGTAGTTGTTCCGAGCTCCGCGGTCGTCAGATCTATGGCTGCAAGACCTGTCAAAACATATAGGAACAAGACAAGCAGCAAAATATGCCTAAACACTAACTAGTCCAAGTAAACAGTTGAGGAGGTGAACTATAAATATCATTAACACAATAACATTTATGGAAAGCATTTATATTACTGTATAAAAGGTGGGAAGTACAATAGAAGAGATGATTACAACCGATGCCTCAACGTCGCAATCTCCTTCCGACAAGCCAAACCAAAGCTCCTAGAGAGAAGTAGGTGCCTCCAAGACTAGGATGTAGGACTACTGAGCTAATTTCACCAACATAAGAGCACCGTAGACTTCCTCCCCTTGGAATGGGAAGGGCTCTTGCATTTATAGGATCAAGTGGATAGAGTAGGTTGAGGATCACGGGGAGAGGGTTAAGGGATCCTCCCATTAGGTTAGGGAACCGAAGGCCAACTCACCTAGGAGGTTAGGGATAGGGATCCACCTCATCTAACTTCTAGAATTCGCTCGAAAGCTACCTTTATCTCATGAAACTGACTTCGGCGCATGTTGCATGAAGGCAACCTGCGCCAGTGCATGTTGCATGAAGGAAACCTGTGCCGGCGCATGTTGCTCAAAGACAACCTGCGCCGTCCTAATTAGGAGTGTGGGTAAAGGCCATCAACTTGCTCTAAACTACAAACTTGATCTTGGAACTTCAGGGATTTAGGCACCGAGGTTACATGGGTGTAGATTTTGGGTGTAACACTGTCACAGATTCATCGCATTATTTTGCGCACTTTCAGTTATACCATTCCTCTGCTTGTGCACATTCAGATCTTCGGCTAGATCATACTGTTCTGGTTCCACGAGCCCTTGATGCCCCGAAAACTATAAATTTGTATCTCCCAGCTTTCCTCTTTCAAGCTTCCATCTTCCAGCTTCAAGCATAGTTCATTCTCCATCACCGCTTCTTATTTATACTTGTTCTGCGCGGATGGTGATGTCCACAAGTTAGTTGTGGCATCCTTTCTTCCTTGCTTCACGGTTCTACTCACTTCACGCTTCCGCCACTTGTCATCTTATGCGCCAGGTATCATCTCTTATGGGTCTTGCGCATACTAGGTCCTTTGGCTAGTGGGACTTGCGCCCTTGTGGTTTGGTCTCGTGCCCTTGATGTACCGTTACTTGTGGGTCTTGTGCACTTGGCATCTTCAACCGCTTCTCCCTTTTTGGTACTTGTGTGCGCTTCAACAACTGAGAGCTTCTTCTAATTGGTGAGTCTTGCGTGCTTTCGAGACTTGCTTCCTTATTCTACCGTTTCTTGTTCCAAGCTCCATACACACTCCCGAGCCTATGTCCAACCAACACTTTGGCTTGCTTGCGCATTCCCTAACTTTGTCCAACCAACTCTTTGGCTTTTACCTTGAATGAGTATGACTTGGATGAACTTGAGACCTATAGTTGTACCACATTTCTTCAAACTGGATGCAGTTCTGGATATACTTCTTTAGACTGGCATCCATGTCTTTCTTTATCTTGATTGCGCATATACTTCTTCAAAGTGGCTTCCATATACATTTTCAGACTGGCACAGGAATACTAATTCCTCTTTAACATTAGTTGACATCAATGACAACCATAGTTCAACAATCTCCCCCTTTGGCATTGATGTCAACACCTTATGAAGCTGTGCATAATCATCTCCTGAAGATTGTGTGCTTCATCTGTGCTAATCACAACACTCCCCCTGTGTTCTTTGCCAGTTTGAACCTTTGTCATCTGCACATTCTGTTGTCAATGGTTTTTTTGCTTCCTGTTACTTCTGCGCAGATTGCATGCTTAATGATCATTTTCATTTTGCGGATGAATGCTTCATGATCTGCTTCATGCTCTTCATGGTCAACTTTGTTAGTTTTTGTACCTAGGAAGTGTATTTCCCTAGTGACTTTTGCCTAAGTCACTTAAAGGGGGAAAAAGTGACCCTTGCATTAAATGACTTGAGATGAGCATTTAATGTGACTTTATAACTTAAAGTCACTTTTGATAAATTTAAGTGGGTGAGTGAAAATGAATTTATGAGAATTAAATTAGACATTTTATTCTCATCAAATCTCAACCGTTGGATTTAATCTAATCTCCACCGTCGGATGAAAAACTCACTTAGGGTTTACTCAAAAAGGAAAAGGGAGGCAAAACAATTCATTCTTGAGAGAAGATTGAAGTGAAGAGAGAAAGGAGAGAGGGCACGAATTTCAAGGCAACTCTAGGAGCATTTACTGAGCAACACGCATTTCGAGGAGAGCGTTTTTAGTACAACACGATTCCCGAGGCAGTGGGCAGAACCTTTGGCACAGATTTCGAGAATCTGTACACAACATTTATTGTTGTCCGTACATCACGATTTTCGAGGGACACTCTGGGCACATATCTTGAGGCAAAAAGCACGGGATTCAAGGCAGAAATCTGGGCACGATTTTCAACATTTTTCTTGCACAGATTTCGGGGTCCGTACAGCCGGTACGGATTGTATTTTCTGGCACTAAAATTGAGGCAGTTATTTTTGCACAGTTTTCAAGGCAGCTAACACAGAAACTGAGGTGGTCTTTTGGCACAGAAATCGAGGTGCTGTTATGCACATAAATTGAGGTGGTCATTTGGCACAGAAATCGAGGTGATTTATTGCACTGAAACTGGGGCAGCAAGGCACAAAAATCGAGGCAGTTTTTTCAGAGTGTATTTTGTTGGTTGAGATAAGTACATTTCGACTGTAAAATTACTGTATTGAAATTATTCTAAAGAAATACAAATTCTCTCTCTCTCTGACTGGTTTTCCCCGTGGGGGTTTTTCCAGGGCTATTGGCCAAAAATCTGAGTTTGAAATATTTTATGGCGTGCATGTTAAATTATTTTTCTGCTTGTTAAAAGTGTTTTTACAACGTGTTTAACTGTCTGTAATTTTTATAAGTAGTTTCCAGCCAATGCAAAACCGGTTGGGGATGAAAACACGAAAAAACGTGACATAAACCAGCAAGCTGAAATAACACAGAAAATTTACATGGTATCATTGCTTGGGGGCAAAAAACAGTAAAATTTGCAGACACATAGAAATTTCCAGATTTGAGTATTTTCTTTTGTTAGTGAACAACACCTTGTTGGGTTGACCGTAAGATGGCTACAGGACTTAGGTTGGAGGATAGGCTGGATGGGATAGGAAACTTTGTGCCATGGAAGGCTAGAATTTTACTGATTTTAGAGGAAAATGAACTGTGGGAGGAGGTGGTAAGAAACACTACAACAGACCCTGTTCAAATTCCCGCTGCTACAGATGCAGCAGCATTATCAGCCTTCAACAAGAAGGACTGTAAAGCTAGAAGAATAATCCTTGATGCAGTTAAAGACCATATCATCCCTCACATTTCTGGTAAAGCTAGGGCACATTTGATGTGGAGTGCTTTAACCAGTTTATACGATAGTACCAATGAGAACCGAAAGATGGTTCTCAAGGAGAAACTGAAGAGTATAAAGATGAACGGTGGAGAGGGAGTGACATCTTACCTTACCAGGATATCTGTAGTTAAAGATGAACTAGTAGCAGTTGGGGAGGTGGTCACTGCTACGGAGCTTGTGCGTATAGCAGTGAATGGGGCTTCCAAGCCCTAGGGTGCATTTGTGCAGGCTATAGTGGGCAGAGAGAACTTACCTTCATGGGAGAGACTGTGGGATGACTTTGTGCAGGAGGAGACCAGGAGAGGTCTCGTATAGGGCAGTTCTTCACAGGGCAGGGAAGCTGAGGAGAATGTGGCTTTGACAGCAAAGGGGAAGAAGAAGAAGAAGGGTCCCAAGCAGGGTGGGGCCAAGCAGCAGCAACAACAGTAGGGTGGGCATAAGAAGGACTTGAGTAAAATCAAGTGTTATGGTTGTCAGACATTTGGGCACTATGCTTCACAGTGTCCAAGCAAGAAGAAGAAGAGACAACAAACTGCAGCTTCAATGGAGGTTGATGACTTTGGAGACAGATTTCAGAGAGAGTTTTCTCTGTGTGCTGGACAGATTGAGAGAGAGAGAGCCTCTTTAGTTACCAGCACTGATGTGGATTTGGAGATGGAGTATTCCTTGTTGGCAGGCCATCAGATGAGTGCATCCACCACTGGTACTTGGTATATTGACAGCGGAGCTTCGAGCCACATGACAGGTGCTCGAGAGATGTTCTCCGAGCTTTCACAGACAGGTACAGATGTGGAGGTTGTACTAGGTGATGACACCATTGTCAGAGCAGTTGGTCGTGGGACCATTACCTTTCAGAGGGAGTCTGAGTCATATGATACTGAGGGATGTGTTATTTGTCCCTGGGCTGAAGAAGAACCTTGTATCAGTTTCCACCATTGAGAATAGGGGTCTTGGGGTTTGTTTCTTGGATGGGCGAGTGCAGGTATTCCCCAAGACTACATGATTATCTACCTCCATGGACATTGGGGTTAAATGTGGAAGGCTATACAAGCTCTTGTTTCAGTTGCAGCACGCTCTGGCACATAGCAGCAGCACTGAGCTTTGTGAGCTATGGCATCGAAGGATGGCCCACTTGCATCACCTAGCTCTGAGATTGTTGAGGAGCATGGTTACAGGTTTACCCGAGTTCAACACTGAGCAGAGTGATGTGTGCAAGGGGTGTGCTTTGGGAAAGTACACCAAGACTGCTTTTCCAAGCAGTGACATCAGAGCAGCAGGAGTACTTGACTTGATCCATTTTGATATTTGTGGTCCTATGTCATCAGTCTCTTTGACTGGATTTGAGTACTATATCTCTTTCATTGATGATTACTCCAGGAAGACCTGGATCTACTTCTTGAGGAGCAAGAAGTCACCCTTAGTATTGAGTGTCTTCCAAGGCTTCAAAGCCCTTGTGGAGAAGCAGACAGGGAGGAAGATTCAGATGTTGAGATCGAACAATGGGGGTGAGTATACCTCCAAGGAGTTCGATGGATTTTGCACACAGGAGGGTATACAGAGACAACTGATAGTTCCCTACACTCCTGAGCAGAATGGAGTAGCAGAGAGGAAGAACAGGTCGATTGTGGGAGCAGCGAGAGTGATGCTCCATGATCAGAGTTTACCGTTCTTTCTATGGGCAGAGGCATGCAGCATTGTAGTTTATCTGCAGAACAGGAGTCCTCATCGTGCTTTGGGGAGGAGGACTCTTGAGGAGATGTACACAGGCAAGAAGCCTGAGGTGAGCCATTTTCGCATATTTGGTTCTTTGACTTACTCTCACGTCCCTTCTGAGAAGAGGACGAAGTTTGATCCCACTGCAGAGAGAGGCATCTTTGTGGGATATGATGAGACTTCGAAGGCTTATCGGATTTACCTTCCTAGCCAGAAGAAGGTTGTTGTTAGGCGGAAGGTGAAGTTTGATGAGGAGAGAGCCTTCAGGAAGTCCAGAGAGATAGAGCAGTGGGAGCCACCGGCTTCCATACCTCAGGTGACTCAGGCTTCTTCGATACAAATCTCAGGTCCATAGGTTTCAGGAGTGACTGGATCATGGGGTACAAGCACAACTTCTACAGGTTCAGTGGTTCAGGTGACAGGTACTTCAGGGACAGGTTCAGGTTCTGGTTCTCAGGTTATAGGTTCTTCAGGGACTAGTTCATCAGTCACTGGTTCTCGGGGTGTTGGACCTTCTGCTTCTGGGAGTTCTTTAGATGAGGATAGACCAGTATGGGAGGAGCCTTCAAGGAAGAGGAAGCCTAAATGGCTTCAGGAGACCTTGAAGGAAGCAGAGGCATTTGGTAGACTACAGGAGGAGATCGGGACAGTAGTGATGCCAGATAGATTGGGTATGGCTCTTGTTGCGAGTCTTCGTGATTCAGAGCCTTCCACATTTGAGGAGGCCTCTCAGCATCAGGTTTGGAGAGATGCCATGATGGAAGAGTACCATTCCATCATGAAGAATGATGCATGGGAGATAGTACCGAGACCAGAGGGGAAGTCTGTTGTGACTTCCAAGTGGATCTACAAGGTGAAACATGCTGCGGATGGCAGTGTGGAGAAGTACAAGGCTCGGTTTGTGGCACGGGGGTTTTCACAGGTTGAGGGAGTTGATTATGATGAGACCTTTGCGCCAGTTGCTCACTATTCTTCCATCCGGGCAGTGATTTCTATAGCAGCAGAGATGGGTTGGAAGATCCACCAGATGGATGTGAAGACCGCATTTCTCAATGGTCTTCTGCAGGAGGAGGTTTACTTAGAGCAGCCATAGGGATTCGAGATTCATGGGAGAGATTCTCATGTGTGCAGGCTGAGGAAAGCCTTGTATGGACTGAAGCAAGCTCCTAGAGCTTGGTACTCCAGGATTGATGCGTATTTGACATCGATGGGTTTTCAGAAGAGTGAGGTTGATCCCAACCTTTACTACATTGTGGTTGGTGGAGATCCTCTCATTCTTTTGTTATATGTTGATGACTTGTTTATCACTGGAGAGGAGCGTCTCATTGCACATTGCAAGAGAGACCTTGCTACTGAGTATGAGATGACTGACATTGGGTTGATGCATTATTATCTGGGGATGGAGGTTTGGCAGGAGCTTGGACATATTTTCCTGGGATAGGGGAAGTATGCAGTTGATATTCTGAGGAGATTTTGGATGGAGGATTGCAGGCCGATGTCCACACCTGTGATCACCAACTGGAAGCAGCTTCATGCTTATGAGGGTAAGTTGGTGGATCCTACACTTTACCGTCAGCTCATTGGGTCGTTGATGTATCTGGTTAACACTAGGCCAGACTTGTGTTTTGCGGTGAACACTCTTAGCCAGTTCATGGTGGAGCCTAGGAGTGTACATTGGACTGCCGCAAAACATGTGTTGAGATACCTTGCAGGTATAGTGGACTATGGTTTGGACTACAGGGGTTCAGGTGGAGTCAGTTTGGTTGGTTTCATAGATTCAGACTGGGCAGGCAGTGTGAGGGATCGGAAGAGCACTTCCGGTTGTTGTTTCAGTTTGGGTTCGGCAGCCGTGTCGTGATTCAATTGGAAACAGAAGTCCGTTGCATTGAGTTCCGCCGAGGCTGAGTATATGGTAGCCAGTCAGGCTACTTGTGAGGCACTGTGGCTTCGTAAGTTGTTGGTAGGCTTGTTTGATCGGGAGCTTAGGCCTACGGTGATCTATTGTGACAATCAGAGTTGCATTTAGCTCTCTGAGAATCTAGTGTTCCATGACAGGTCAAAGCATATTGAGATCAGGTACCATTTCATTCGTGACTATGTTCAGAGAGGAGCAGTAGATTTGCAGTACATATCCACTGATGAGCAGGTAGCAGATATCCTGACAAAATCTTTGGGGAGGGGCAAGTTTGTTTTCTTCAGAGACAAGTTGGGAGTGGTGTAGAACACCTTCCTCGGTAAGAGGGAGTGTTAGTTTTTGTACCTAGGAAGTGTATTTCCCTAATGACTTTTGCCTAAGTCACTTAAAGGGGGAAAAAGTGACCCTTGCATTAAATGACTTGAGATGAGCATTTAATGTGACTTTAAAACTTAAAGTCACTTTTGATAAATTTAAGTGGGTGAGTGAAAATGAATTTATGAGAATTAAATTAGACATTTTATTCTCATCAAATCTCAACCGTTGGATTTAATCTAATCTCCACCGTCGGATGAAAAACTCACTTAGGGTTTACTAAAAAAGGAAAAGGGAGGCAAAACAATTCATTCTTGAGAGAAGATTGAAGTGAAGAGAGAAAGGATAGAGGGCACGAATTTTGAGGCAGATCTAGGAGCATTTACTAAGCAACACGCATTTCGAGGAGAGAGTTTTCAGTACAGCATGATTCCTGAGGCTGTGGGCAGAACCTTTGGCACAAATTTCGAGAATCCGTACATAACATCTATTGTTGTTCGTACAACATGGTTTTCAAGGGACACTTTGGGCACATATCCCGAGGCAAGGGGCATGGGATTCAAGGCAGAAATCTGGGCATGATTTTCAACATTTTTCTTGCACATATTTCGGGGTTTGTACAACTAGTACGGATTGTACTTTCTGGCACTAAAATTGAGGCAGTTATTTCTGCACAGTTTTCAAGGCACCTAGCACAGAAACCGAGGTGGTCTTTTGGCACAGAAATCGAGGTGCTTTTATGCACAGAAATCGAGGTGGTCATTTGGCACAGAAATCGAGGTGCTTTTATGCACAGAAATCGAGGTGGTCATTTGGCACAAAAATCGAGGTGATTTATTGCACTGAAACTGGGGCAGCAAGGCACAGAAATCGAGGCAGTTTTTTCTAAGAGTATTTTGCTGGTTGAGATAAGTACATTTCGACTGTAAAATTACTATATTGAAGTTATTTTGAAGAAATACAAATTCTCTCTCTCTCTGACTGGTTTTCCCCGTGGGGGTTTTTCCAGGGCTATTGACCAAAATTTTGAGTCTGAAATATTTTATGGCGTGCATGTTAAATTAGTTTTCTGCTTGTTAAAAGTGTTTTTACAGCGTGTTTAACTGTCTGTAATTTTTATAAGTAGTTTCCAGCCAATGCAAAACCGATTGGGGATGAAACACTGAAAAACGTGACATAAACCAACAAGTTGAAATAACACGGAAAATTTACAAACTTCATGTTGTTTCTCTCCCTTTGACATCAATGGAAAAGAGGTGCCATTACTTGTGCAATTATATGTTCTCCTTTCTTCTGTTTTGCACTGCCCTTCATTCATCTGCTTACAGGGATAACTTCCCTTGACTTCATGCTTCATTGTTTTGCTTGGGTGTTTCTGAATGAACTGTAGTTTTAAGCTTTTGCATATTCGTCTTTACAGCTGCAACTTTTCCTTTCAGTTCATCTTCCTTGGCTACAATAGTTGCTTCCACTTGATTAGAAACTGATTCTAAAGTTTCTATGCAATCATCAATTGCTCCTTTGTTTTTTTCTTGTAACTGTGGAAAGGATTCTGTTATGTTGAACGCTTCTTCCTGTAGGGGTCCAAGCCTATTAATCAACCTCCGTTGTTCTTCTCGAATCCTGTTTACTTCTTGCTGCTGCTTCTTATACTCTGTGATTTTACTCATCTTCTCAATGGTTGGTAGACCATCCAAACTTTCACGAAAATTTTGCTCCAATTCTTGCGCAGCCTGTAACTTCTTGTCTACCTCCTTCAGCTGCTCGTCTTCAATTATATTTGTCCATAGTTGAGCACTTTCTTCATGCAACTCTGTGCATTTCACATCCAGATTCTTGATGTTTTCAATTGCAATATTTACTCTTTCCAACCTGCCTTCGCGTTATGCTTTGACCTCTCGAGGTGTTCCTGGTGGTTGTTTTGATGATAATTCTTCAATTCTGGCTTGTAGCCCTTGAATAACTTCACTTGTTTTTACCATTTGTTTTTTCGGGAGAAGTGTCTTCATCTTCTTGACTCTCTGGAAGGGAATTGAACACTTCTTCCATTGCTCTTTGTAGTTTTGAGGCCTCCTTCTGTACTTTCTCCACTTCCTGTTCCAGATGTTAACTCTTGTGACTGCTTGCTTTGTTTTCCAATTTTGATCTCTTTTGCGTAGTCTTCTCTTTTTCTGTTTTCAACCAAAAACATTCATCTTGTAGAGCTTCCCTTTCACTCTGGCTTTTATACTAGTTAGCTGTAACAACTTCCTGTCTCCATGTGAATTCCTGTGCAATGGCTGTATGCAGTGCATGGAGCTCGTCTATAGTAATTGTGACAAAGTTATTTCTACATGACTTACCTCTTTCCACATTTCTCAAGTGGGAAGCTTCAAAGTTGCAGATGAGATCTTCAGTTTCTGATGCGGCGTTGTTTCCCTCATCTACACAATGGGGTGGTGTTGCGAGCTACTCGGATGTGCCTCTAGTTGAGCTTCCTTGACATTATTCCTCTGTCCCCTGGTAATCTGTATTAGCTGCTTCACTGCCGTAAACTTCTCTTCAATTTTTCAGCAGGATTTCTACTTGCTGTGTTGCAAGTTCTTTGATTTCCTCTCTTGTGGCCATATTTTCTATGGCTTCTTCTGTTGCATTTCTAAATTCTATGCCAATCTGTTCAATATCACCTTAAGTTAGTGTATGAATAGGAGTGGGATTGGACGCTTTTTTTCTTCTTCTTTGCTGACCCTTTTGAATGGGTCATTTCTTTTCTCTTCTCAGCAGGCGCAAGCTGTTGTGTAGATTTAGGAGGGATCACGGTTTTGACAGTCTCCTTCTCTATGGGTATTGGATTATTTGGCTGATTTTACTGCGCAACCTCTTCTTCTTCTGTTAATGGAATCTTCCATTCCGCATCCCATTCTTGAACGATTTGTGCAATATCATTTTCAGTATAGATAAACATGGTGGTAAACCACTGCTTGTTAGGGTCCCTTTTGGCCTGAATGTAAGTATGATGCATTCCAATCTTGAAACTCACAATCCCCTTGCATGATTCAACTATGTGAGGTTGAACGCGTGGAGTTTCTCGTAAAATAAATCTGATCTCCTCACAGTATACAAAGAAGTTAAATTTGCTTTCATTTTGTTTTCGTGCAATCGTAGAGAACCTCATGTTCATATACGTGCAGCCAAAAAGGGTCTCCTGTTTCTATCAAAGAACTGTCTCTCCTCGGATTCCTTCCATCCAGTGAATGCAATGCATATCAATAACCAAGTGTAGTGAAAGGGATTACCTTTTCTTGTGCTTCCAGGCAGTCTTCAAGAAACTCATTCAGTAAGAAGGTTGACTAGTTCATTTGTACTCCCTCTACACACTTTTCTGCAGCTGCAATGATTGCTACTGAGACTTGGTCCCAGCGACTCTTTCGGAATAGATTGCATGCAAGTAACTGAATAGTGAATATCACGGCATCGTCCTTTATTTGCGCAACTAAGAAACCTTTGTTGGCCTGTTGAGTCTTGTATTTTTCAACTATCTTCTTTCCAAGCACTTTTTCTTGTCCTTTGTTAAAAAGAAGACTTACAGCTTCTCCTACAACAGGTAGTCCTGTGATTGACTCGATCATCTCAACATCAATGGAGATTGCTCTGTTTTGTTATATGTACCCGCCATGCAATTGCGATAACAACAATTTTGCACACATTTTTACTTGTGGAGTTCTTCCAAAGTGAGGAATCTCCAACAGGTTGAGTATTCCTAATTTTGATAGTCAAAATGCCCATTCTTTGAGTTCCATTATAATCAGTATTTCAAGATCTGGGCTCTCATTCCTATCCATATACATGTGTCTGACCAGTTTAGGGAATTTTAAAGGGTCAGTGACATCATAATTGTTAAATTAACCTAGATGTCACTACTCGATTTGGGAACCCTGAGACCTCAATGGCCTTGAGTATAAAAGCCAAAACAACAAAATAGACTTATAACTGAAAGCACTATAGATCTCTTAACCAAATTAGCAATCACACAAAAACTCACAGGATTACCCTGGAAACCCCAATGGGGAAAACCAGCCTCGATGGGGCTTTCTTCTTTCTCGAGCCTAGAGCATGTAATAAAGAAGAGAATGTTTACACGCAGAAGTTCAGAAGATACAATAGAACCCGACGGGTAGTAAACCTTAGATCTGCATGCAGTAGCTGCTGCATGCACTTGAGAAATGTACTCCCTCTGTCTGCTTTGATCTGGATCTCTGAAAGACTGCCTCCGGCAATCTCGAATGTAGTACCACCTCTCTCAATCCTCTGCCCTGATCTGCTCCGTCAAAGTAGAAAGTCCTCAACCTCTCACTGCATGAAAAGCGTGCCCCTCTCTCTGCATGAAAAGCGTGCCCCCTCTCTAACACTGAGAAGTTGCCCTAGTTCAGATCTCAGTGAATCTCTGATGCGATTGTCACAAATCTTCTTCAATCATTGAAAAAGACCTGCAAGTCTTAGCTCACCTAGCCTCAAGATGAAGCTTCCACGTCTTCCTCTCCTCAGGAAGTGTGCCTCCTCTCTCTGAAAAGTCGTCCAAGCTCAAAACTCCGAGCTATCTCCTCTATGATGCTCTCTCTTCCCACAGTAAATGACAGACTGATGCCTCTGATGAAGTAAGGACAAATCCCTCTCAGATCCCCTCACTATCCCACTCTGTAGATGCGCTTCCCTCTCTCAGAAAGTCACCCACTCTACATGCACAAGTTGCCCTCCTCTCAACCTCCTCTCTCTTTGAGAAATCTGCTTAGTAACCTCTGTCGGTGACCTCCTGCCTCCTTATAATAACTCACTGATCAATTAGGGTTTCCAAAACTCTAATATGAGTGCATGCAAAAATCTCACTTTTGCATGCTTTTTAATTAAAAGGTCCATCATGCAAAAAGTTGCATGCATGAGGCAAATCACCCTGAAAAGTCCGCATGCATTCACCGTTGGATTCATGCCATCTAGTAGAGTGCATCTCATCCTCTGCCTCCTCTTGATGCCTATACTGCAAGTGTACCTCCATGCTAGGCATCTGAACATGGAGGACGTCTTTCCTAGTTAACTTTTCAACATTCCCTCTTAACTAGGAAACTGTTCTGAACCACTCCCATCTTTTCCCTGAAGTACACAAACTTGCTCTTCATCAGAGACTTTGTGAGAATGTTTGCCTCCTGCTCATCAATAGGTACGTACTGAAGCTCAACAGTTCCTCTTTGAACATGATCTCGAATGAAGTGATATTTGATATCTATATTTTTGGACCTGTCCTGAAAAACTAGATTCTTCGTTAGTTTTATGCAATTCTGATTGTCACAGTGAATCACAGTAGGCTCCAATTGTTGATCAAATAAACTCACTAACATATTGCGAAGCCAAATAGCCTCGCAACTAGCTAGATTAGTTGCCATATATTCTGCCTCTGTAGAACTCAGTGCTATTGACTTCTGTTTCCTACTGAACCACGACACAACTGTTGAACCTAGGATAAAACAACACACGGAGGTGCTTTTCTGTCCACTGCAATACCTGCCCAGTCAGAATTTGAAAAACCATCTAACTGCATTCCGCCCTTCCTCTCATAGTTCAGTCCAAATTCAACTGTACCTCTGATATACCAAAGCACATGTTTTGCTGCCACCCAGTGCACATCTCTGGGATCCAACATATATTGACTCAAAGTATTGACAACAAAACTCAGATCTGGCCTAGTGTTGACTAGATACATTAATGATCCAATAAGATGACCATACTTGATGGGATCAACCAACTCACCTTCAGAAGCTACCAACTTCTTCTAGTTGGTTGTCATAGGTGTGGTCATAGGCCTACAATCCAGCATTTGAAATCTCTCCAGAATGTCAACAACATACTTGCCTTGACCCAGAAAGATATGATCGTCCTCCTGCCAAACCTCCATACCCAAGAAGTAATGCATTAGACCTATGTCTTTAATTTTGAACTCTGAAGCAAGATCTTTCTTGCAACCACTGATGAGTGTCTCTGCTCCTGTAATAAACAAGTCATCCACATGCAGTACTAGAATGAGGGGATCCCCATCTACCATAATAAAGTAGAGATTGGGATCAACCTTGCTCTTTTGGAAACCCAACTGCTGCAAGTAAGTATCTATCCTTGAATACCAAGCTCTCGGAGCTTGCTTCAGATCGTACAGTGCTTTCTTCAGCCCGCATAGTGCTTTCTTCAGCTTGCACACATGAGACTCTCTCTCATGTACCTCAAAACCCTTTGGCTGCTCAATGTACACCTCCTCCTCTATGAGCCCATTGAGAAACGCTGTCTTCACGTCCATCTGGTGAATCTTCCAACCCAACTTTGCCACAATGGATATCATAGTCCTGATTGAGGTATATCGAGCCATTGGAGCAAACGTCTCATTATAGTCAACTCCCTCTACCTATGAGAAACCTCTTGCCACAAACCTAGCTTTGTATTTCTCAATGTTGCCATTTGCAGCATGTTTAATCTTCTAGAGCCACCTGGAAGTCACTACTGACTTCCCCTCCGGTCTCGGTACAACTTCCCAAACATCATTCTTCATGATGGAAGCATATTCTTCCAACATGGCCTCTCTCTGGGCCTGCTCGCCTGTTGCTTGCTTGTAAGAGGATGGCTTCGATTCATTGGTATTGCTCACCATAGCCTAATAGCTACAAAACCTTTGTGGCACCTTTCTTTCTTACGTTCTTCTTGGGAGTCCCCACTATCTGAGTTTCCTTCAAGGTATCTTGAAGCCACTTGGGCTTCCTCTTCCCTGAGGTAACCTCTTGAGAGGGGAACTGCTCATATTCATCCCAATCAACTGCGCGAGATTGAATACCTGAAGACGAAGTACCAGTAGTCGTAGACCCTTTTGCCTGAGAACTTGTAACCCGAGACCCTGAACTTGGTTGACCACCATCCTGAGATCCTGTACCTGTACCTGTAGAAACTGTCATCTAAGAACCTGTCACCCTAGATACTGGAGACCCTGAACTTTGTGAAACAGTACTCTGAACTGTATCATCCTGGGATGTAGCAACTTGCTGCTTTCCCTTCTGTGACTCACATGACTTCTTGAAGGCCTGTTCTGTGACTCACATGACTTCTTGAAGGCCTGTTCCTCCTCAAATTGCACATCACGCCTCACAACTGTTTTCCTCAGTGCAGGAATGTATATGCAGTAGGACTTCGAAGTATCATCATATCCAACAAGGATTCCTCTCTCTACTATAGGCTCCAACTTTGTCATCTTCTCTGTGGGAGTCCCCATAAAGTTTTGGGAAGCAAAACTCCAGAAGAAGCCTTCTTAGGAAAGAAACATGAGGTTGGGCATTTCAAGATTTTTGGATGTCTCAAGTACCCACATGTATACAACAGTGTTACAAGCCTCTGCCCACAGGGAAAAAGGAAGACCCTGATCATGCAACATAGATCTCGCTGCACCAACAATTGCCTTGTTTTTCCTCTCTGCAACACCATTCTGCTAAGGTGTATAGGGAACAGTCACATTTCTCTTGATAACCTCCTGTATGCAAAACTCATTGAACTCTTTGGAGGTATACTCTGCCCCATTATCTGATCTCAAGGTTTTGATCCTCCTTCTTGTTTGGTTTTCTACAAGAGCTTTGAGTTCTTGAAACTTCAGTAGGACTTCTTTTGATTCCTTGCTTTAAAAAAATAAATTCAGGTCTTCTCGGAGATATCATCAATGAAGGATACATAGTACTCATAACCCTTCAATGATGTAGTGGACATGGGACCACAAAGGTCGAAATGTATCAAATCAAGCACCCCAACAAATCTACTGTCACTCTTTGGAAAAACAGTGTTGACATACTTACCAAGAGCACATCCTTTGCACACATCACCGTGCTTTGTGCTGAAAACTGGCACACCTATCACAATCTCTCTCAACATATTCAGAGCTGGATGATGTAGGTGGGACATCCTCCTGTGCCATAGCTCACACAAGTCACAACCATCACTATGGCTGCTATGAGCTAAAGCGTGATGAAGCTGAAAACTAAGATTGTAAAGTTTTCCGCTACGAACTCCAATGCTTACAGCTGAAGTGTCTCTAGGTCCTGTTATCACACAACTTGTAGTTGTCCCTAAAGGTTATCCTATCCAGGATGGTAGAGGCAATGGACAACTAAAGAGGTGACCCAAGAGATGCCACGGTTCCCAATGCAAGTTGGTGTCACGCTAACCGAGACACTCCACTTTAGATCAATCCTAAACAAGACCAAGGGGGAGACCCTAGCTAACCTATAAAGGATAGCGAACCTACTCAAGACCTCCTAGGGAAATGTGAAAGATGAAATGTAAAGAGATCAAGAGGGATAGATCTAGATCTAGAATGGATAAGTGTACCCAAAGAGTTAGGGCTTGGTTGAAGAGGCTTATGAGACGGACAACTGTTCAACCAATGAGAGATAAGGCCACTTATGGATTAAGAAAGGTAGATCTAGATGGATCTAATGGCAAATAAAAATACCCAAGTGGGGCCCACCCTTAAAATATGGAAAATGGTCCAAATGGGGCCCACAAGGTGAAAATCAAAGTGGAATGGCACTAGGGGGTTTACTATGCAAAGGATCTATGGATTTGAGAAGAAAAGAGCAATACCCATGATATGGATCTAGTGAAAGGCCACCTACACAACAAGTGCAACCTCCCTTGGAGAGGCCTAGTGCCTTAGATCGGGGGGTAAATGGATTTTGATGTCCACCAAACTTTAGATCAGAGATGTGTTGATTAATTATGAGTTGGGTTTTAATTATTAAGCCCAAATGATCGCTAGATCTCAATAGATTTGAAAATTAAAAAAAATGAGGGTTTTAACTTTTAAGGGTTTTGAGATCTAGAAACAATGGATAAGCTAAGGAAGTAAAATACATACCTTTCAAGCGTACCTGGATAATGAGATGGATGCTGCTTATGACGAGGATTACTTTCCCACAAATCAAATGAAGGATTTGTAGTTTCTCTTGCTCATGCGTTTTGCCCAAGTCCACACGTGTGTCCCTCTCTTCCTGCAAAACCAAGGAGACAAAGCTCAATTAGCCAACAAAAACGTGTAGATACAAGTGAGAAGCAAAAGATAGAAAATGATTGGTACGAAGAAAAAATCACTCCCTGTTTGAACCGAAAATCTGACAGAAGATTGTAGGGCAAGCCTCCCCACCAATGCGAACTCCTCCCAAATCGTCCTCTTCACCTGTAAATCGATATAGTGGAAAAAGATACAAGATAGCTACAAAATATCCTTCAGTGCAATGGAAAAAGCATTCACAATCATCATAACCAAACACCCATATCAAGATCCAAGTATGTGCTCAAAAAAATATTTCTTCTATTCCGGTAGCAAAGAGCCAAAAATCTCTAGATGCCTTTACAAGAGGGGGGTCTCTTCCTTAAATAGGAGGAGAGAGACCAAAACCCTAAACCACTTTTGAAATGAGTGGTGGAGATCAAAAGATAAACATAATACAATCAATGACTAAGATGAGTCGGTACAATATAACATGGAATTTGGATCAACTCACTAAGAGGGAGGATGCACTTCACTAAGACGACCTAGGGGGGGGGATGGCGCACTACATAAAGATGACTAAAATAAGAGTGTGCCACATAAGATGACAAGGACAAGTGACTAGGAGCACATGGTGAGGCTAGGAGGTCTTTTTATCCTTCACTAGCATCACCCCGTGGCACAATGATATAACATATGACTCAATAACATGTCCAAGTGAACAAATGATCAAATCCTGGCTCCCTCACTGAGAAAGAAATACATCAAAATGACAACCCGGAGAGTGTGTGGACCCCACTGAATGCTGCAAGCTGATCTGGAAGGAGTGGGATACACCATAGATGACCTCTAAACAGACCTCATGCCAAAACCTTGCCTCAATAGCCCAAATCGATTTCTTTAATGACCTTTTCATCCCATTTTTATCCCACCTGAAAAACCATCAAACTACTTGAAACCAGTTGCCTGGTGCCTGGGCACAAAATTTGACTGCATGATCATGTCCGAAAAGGGGGTAATATGGTAATAATAAGTGTCTGGACCACCTCCTTCCTCTGTAGCGCCCTAGGCAACGACTCACCTCCAATCATTTGCTGTACAGGCCAGCTCAACATGGCCAAACTGGTTAACAGGTAGAAAAATGCTCATATCATCACTGAAAGTGCATGAAACTGCAAACTGACTGTCCCAATGGATCCAGAAGACCCAAATCTACTATGGATGAGTACCCATACAGCCTATGGCAACCTGTAAGATCATCTGTGGCATCCACCATATCTGGATAATAAAAATATAATGGTCTGAAACAATAATAACCAAATAAAAACAACATCAACCATCATCTGAAACTTGTATCCAATATATGGAATCATCAAAAGGTGTATTAAGGACCATATATAAACATCATACAACATCACTTGCCCAACTCATCACGGATCCCAAGGTTGACCTTGGTCAAACTGATCACAATCTGACCCAAGCTAGAGAAGCCTGCTGCTGCAAGTGCAAATGGTTAAGACAAGCTCTTTTAATCATGTTCATAGCAAGACTTAAAGTATTAAGCGTCATTTCACTGGCAGTTAATTTAATAATAGCATAAGTTCAAATAATTATTTACTTTACAAAAGAACCTCAAGGATATACTCATTTTGTAGACATGATCAATTTGCTAGCAAAGGGTGAAGGCTAAAGATGCAAGGCTAGGCAAAGGGGGGGTGACTTGACTGACTTAACACTGTGATACTTTGGATAAAGGAAAGGGTATTACACACTTAAGCATATGTTGGATAAAGAATACACAGGGAATGGCAGTGTCTCACAAATGGGTAAGTTGTTTAGAGAGGTGCTTATTCAACCTTGGCAAATGTCTATAAAATCACATCATTACATTTTAGTTCCTTGTCCAATAGTCTTTAGATTTAACATTTGTTTAACCACTGCTATTTTAGGCCTACACAACCCTTTTGGGGATTTCACCTGTGCTTAAAAGCACAACTACTAAAGCTTTCATCCAGGGTGTTTTAAGATTTCCATTTATTTCATTTGGTAACCCTTTTGGGGACTTCACCCGTGCTTAGAAGCACAACTACTAAAGCTTTCATCCAGGGTGTTTTTCAAGTTTCCAATTTATTTCATATGACAACCCTTTTGGGGATTTTGCATGTGTTTAGCAACACAACTACTAAAGCTTTCATCCAGGGTGTTTCTTAATGAAATTTCAAATATACTTTCACAAGATATAACATTAATTTCCACATGTAAATGATGATAGTATTATTTGCTTCAGGTTTTAACCAACACAACTCAAGCAACTATGGGGACTTCCACAATCAAGACCAAACATCGGGGCAACCGACTAGAGTGATCAAGGTATAAAATCCAACTCACCAAAGGTAAGTTTTGTTGCCAACTCAGAGCCGAGACACAAACTAACATGGATGCTATCCAACATAGAGGCAAAAGCGGGGAGGTCCTCCATATCACAGGCTAAGGTGTAGGTCGGGATAAAAGCCAAAAATGGGAAAGACAACAGATGGATGGAGAAAGTGAAGGTGATGCCTAAGCTAGCAAGCCATAAATATGGGAATGATCATGTCCACACTCCTAGGAGGGTAAAACTAACGAGTATAAAACAAGAACTTCTAAGTGCAAGTAATACAACCATTTAGATAATCAATTATAACCAGTTTCATTTTATATAGATATATTGCCAGATCATAATCACTATATAGTATATACCAAGTCAAGCTATAAAAATGACCAAAAGAACAAGATAATAAACCAACGCACATCATATACCTGCTGAGTCATATACCTGTAACATCTATCTAAATCACCTGTAACCACTGAAACATTGCTGCTGAAGCTCCAAACACTGTACTACATCTGTATGGGATAAAAGGTCATCTCAGTCATCAAATCTAAGGTTAAGAGGCTCAGCCTTGGCATAAGGTCTACTGCATGTCTGATATAGGGCTGCTCTGATGTGTGAGTGATCATAAGAAATACTGCTCATCATAGCTGATCTCACAGAAACTATGTAAAGGCAAAGCTCAAAAATGTGCACATAACTGCTCTGCAGGACATGGTAGCCCAGCTACTATGGATGTGATAACAGATCCCTTGGGATGATGTAGAACATTTCCATCTCCGAACATCACCTACAATCCTTGATCCTCTATAGAGGAAACTGATATCAAGTTCTTCTTCAACCCCAGAACATACAAAACATCCTGTACTTTCATGTACTCTCCAGACTCCTTTTGAAAAGAGAATGTCCCCGTCCAATTGCCTTGACAGTCGAGTTGTCTCCTAGTACAATGTCAAGATCCACACCATCCTCAGTGAGATCTGTAAAGTACCCTCAAACATCCGTCATGTGGCTGGTGGCCCCGCTATCAATATACCATATGTTGGTAGTAGAAGCACTTAAAGAATGACACGTGTTTAGAGCCAACTCTCTGTCAATCTCTTTTGTGGAATGCTCATCCACATCTGCTGAAGAGCATGAGGTACATGTAATTTGTAACAAGTCCTGTTCTTCGGGCTTATCAACCCCCATCCTTGTACCCATAGTCTCTCGATTTCAAAACTGTACCTACTAACACATATCAGATAGATCTGCACTCAACGATAACAGATTTGAGCTCCGCACTTCAGATTTGGAAGATCTGCTCTTTTACCTTGCAGATTTGATATTGCAACTGAGTCTTCACACAGATCTGGTATACAACTCACAGATCTGAGTGTGAATGCCCCTTCTGACCCTTACCAGGGCTCTGATACCATGTTAAATTAACCTAGATGTCACTACTCGATCTGGGAACCCTGAGATCTCAATGGCCTTGAGTCTCTATAAGCCAAAACAACAAAATAGTCTTATAACTGAAAGCACTATAGATCTCTTAACCAAATAAGCAACCTCGATAACCTGAAAGCACTCACAGTTTTACCCTGGAAAGCCCAATGGGTATTTCTTCTTTCTCGAGCCCAAAGCATGAAATAAAGAAGGGAATGTTTACACACAAAAGTTCAGAAGATACAATAGAACTTGACGGGTAGTAAACCCTAGATCTGCATGCAGTAGTTGCTGCATGCACTTGGGAAATGTGCCCCCTCTGTCTGCTCTGATCTGGATCTCTGAAAGACTGTCTCTGCCAATCTCGGATGTAGTACCACCTCTCTCAATCCTTTGCCCTGATCTGCTCCGTCAAAGTAGAAAGTTTGCAACCTCACTGTAGAATGCACCCCTCTCTGCATGAAAAGTGTGCCCTCTCTCCGACACTGAGAAGTCGCCCTTGTTAAGATCTTAGTCAATCTCTGATGCGATCGTCAC
Source organism: Larix kaempferi (assembly GCA_027924585.1). NCBI lineage: Eukaryota > Viridiplantae > Streptophyta > Pinopsida > Pinales > Pinaceae > Larix > Larix kaempferi. Next base: position 2,625,508 of record BSBM01000687.1, on the reverse strand, counting down.
AAATCTTCTTCAATTATTGAAGCAGACCTATCCTGCAAGTCTCAACTCACCTAGCCTCAAGCTAAAGCTTCCACACCTTCCTCTCCTCAAGAAGTGCATCCCCTCTCTCTTGAAAGTCGTCCAAGCTCAAAACTCTGAGGTATCTTCTCTCTGATGCTCTCTCTGCCCACAGTAAATGACAGACTGATGCCTCTGATCAAGTGAGGATAAATCCCTCTCAGATCCCCTCACTATCCCACTCTGTAGATGCGCCTCCCTCTCTCAGAAAGTTGCCCACTCTGAATGCACAATTCACCCTCCTCTCAAACTCCTCTCTTTGGGAAATCTGCTTAGTAACCTCTGCCGGTGACCTCCTGCCTCCTTATAATAACTCCACTGATCAATAAGGGTTTCCGAAACCCTAATATGAGTGCATGCAAAAATCTCACTTTTGCATGCTTTTTAATTAAAAAGTCCGTCATGCAAAAAGTTGCATACTTGAGGCAAATCACCTTGAAAGGTCCGTATGCATCCACCGTTGGATTCATGCCATCTAGTAGAGTGCATCTCAACCTCTACCTCCTCCTGATGCCTATACTGCAAGTGTACCTCCATGCTAGGCATTTGAACATGGAGGACATCTTTCATAGTTAACTTTTCAACAATAATTTGCAAAAGTGAACATGTGCAGTTGTCCATGCATATTTTCTTCAACAATTACCCCTTTAGAATCCATCCGGTCCTGAAGTTGCATATCTTCTGCTTCGGGCAGGGGAAAGTATGGAGCGTCAGGTCTTCTAGATGAAATATAGTCACGATAAACCCTTGCAGGTTTTGATGAGGACGCATTTCCTTGCATACTTATTGATGGTTTCTTTGATTGTCTTCTGGGTGCCATGGCTTTCAAGCTTCAATCTTTCACTGACACTGTTCTCTCTGTAGCAATTGTTTGCGAGAGTTCTTACTAGACATACCTAAGGTTTATAAAGAACTGTCATTTGTCCACTTCCATTAATGATCTATGGATTTTCCCTAGATTTGGTCAGTTTTCAAAACACTGGAATGTTTTCGTTTTCTCGAGATTCTAGTTGATCTTGTCCAAATTTAGTTAACCACTTTCCATCATTAAATGCTATTGCCTCCCAAGCATTAATTACCGCTCATGTCATTACTCCATTTAGTCATTAATGCTTATCCGATGTCACAGTTTATATTGGCGCATAAATGTTTTACTGCGACATATCCGATTGCCTGTGAGTTAACTCCGTGTTGAGGTGTAGAAGGATTGGTTTCCCAAACTCTCCACTTTGATAGTGTCTGAGCCATTGTCCATAGTCTTCCTTTTCCAAATCATTCTGTGCTGTTCTTTTCCTTGATTTCTAGGGGTATTGCTCTTATAAGGAATAGAATGGGATTTCTCACTCACTTTCTTCTTCCAACATTTGACAGGTTTTCTCGAGTCTCCATAGTTCCATGCTTTGTGACCAATTTAATTACATTTGTAACAGACAAAGTTGTTACAATACTTTCCAATATGCCCAGTCATTGTACATTTCCAGCATTGAACGGTTTTGCGCAGAGATACCTTCTTTGATTGCGCATTATTCCTTCTTTCCTGATTTGTTTCCTTGCTTTCCTCTCTCATTACCACTTTTATAGCCTACTCCTGTTTCATTTAATAGTGATCTCTGCTTGCTTATAATCTTATTCAATACTTTTGTGCTTTTGACAAATTTCTCATTTGTCTGGTGTTGATCTTGCAGTCTTTCAACTTCTTGTCCTTTTTCCTGTAATTGAGTCTTTTGTTCATCAAGATTTTTTCCATACTCTTAATTCTTCTTTGTTAGAGAGATTATCTCAATTTGTCTTGCTTGAAGTTGAAATTGATGATTTTCCTGTTGCTTTTGAAATTGATCTTTTAGGGATAGGACTTCCTTGGCCATTTCTTCCTTTTCTTCTTTACCTTCTTCCAATTTTTTCTTCAAAAGCATGATTTCATTTGATAGTCTTTGATTCTTTGTGGATAATTTCTTCAGTTTGCTTTCCAAAACATCATTCCTCAGTTTTTCAGATTGGCACGCTTTGTCCTTTTCCTGTAATTGACTAGTAAAGTATGCTGCCAATCCTTTTGATTTTTCCTCTTTCTTTTTCAGAGTTTGCATAATATTGGTTGCCACCTTCTTTACTTCTTTTATTGTTTTCCTTTGTGTGCGAATGAACCATAGAACACAGAATTTTTACGTGGAAACCCAAATAGGAGAAAGCCAGGGAATGCTCTCTTATAATATAAAGATTACATTCAAGGAAGCATCAACTTCCTAAATTCTCCAGCACCAATTGGAAGGAGGCACCGACCCCCTGATTTACCAGCTTCAACTAGAAGGAGGCACCGACCCCCTGCTCCTTGCCCCGTCTTGCCGGCCTAATGTATAAAATAAGATATTGCTCTGCTATACTTCTGATCCTGCGCACACTTCAGATCTTTTACTTGTACGTTCTGCTGTGCACACCTTCTATATGCTGTAGTATTGTGTTACTGTGTTGCATACACCACTTGACTTCACACTCACTTCAACACTTCAACTGACGTCGTACTTCATATGCTGTGTGCTACTTCATCCAATTCTACAGTCTGTGCCATGATTCAATATTCCATTATGCTTTTGCACATCATTTGATAACCTTCTATTCTTACTTCGTGCACCAATATCAGATGGCACTGCGCACTTTTAGAGATATGTCCGTTTTGTCTTGGTGCAACAACCTTTAGAACATTTGCGAAAAACTATTCATCATCTATGATATATCCTTTCTGTTTAGCGCACTTGTCTCAGATCATCCTCATCATGACACACATCCTAGATTGTGTTGCAACTCTGTCTTTGCACATTTGATAGACTGCCTTACTTCGCACACATCAACTCAGTCTTCGTGCATCGGATAAACTTCTTTACTTCGTACATCATAAGATATACTTCAGCTTATGTTTCTGTGCATCTGTCTTAGAACATCCGTGATTGTCTGCGATACTATCATTCAGTTCTCACACACTTGCACATCTTTTGTAGTTCAGCCTTTCTGTCTTCGCGCAACTGTCACAGATTCACAACATCATTTTGCGCACTTTCAGTTATACCATTCCTCTGCTTGTGCGCACTCAGCTCTTCTGCTAGATCATACTGTTCTGGTTCCACGAGCCCTTGATGCCCCAAAAACTATAAACTTGTATCTCCCAACTTTCCTCTTTCAAGCTTCCATCTTCCAGCTTCAAGCATACTTCATTCTCCATCACCGCTTCTTATTTATACTTGTTCTGCGTGGATGGTGATGTCCACAAGTTAGTTGTGGCGTCCTTTCTTCCTTGCTTCACGGTTCTGCTCACTTCACGCTTCCGCCACTTGTCATCTTATGTGCCACTGAGGTGTCAGCTCTTGTGGGTCTTGTGCATACTGAGTCCTTTGGCTAGTGGGACTTGCGCCCTTGCGGTTTTGTCTTGTGTCCTTGATGTACTGTTACTTGTGGGTCTTGTGCACTTGGCATCTTCAACCGCTTCTCCATTTTTGGTACTTGTGCGTGCTTCAACAACTAAGAGCTTCTTCTGATTGGTGAGTCTTGTGCACTTTCAAGACTTGCTTCCTTATTCAACTGTTTCTTGTTCCAAGCTGCTTTCGCACTCCCGAACCTTTGTCCAACAACACTTTGGTTTGCTTGTTCATTCCCTAACTTTGTCCAACCAACTCTTTGGCTTTTACCTTGAATGAGTATGACTTGGATGGACTTGAGACCTACAACTGTACCACATTTCTTCAAACTGGATGCACTTCTGGATATACTTCTTTAGACTGACATCCATGTATTTTTTTCGTCTTGATTGTGCATATACTTCTTCAAAGTTGCTTACATATATTTTTATCACACAACTTGTAGTTGTCCCTAAAGGTATCCCATCTAGGATGGTAGAGGTGTTGGACAACTAAAGAGGTGACCCAAGAGATGCCACGGTTCCCAATGCAAGCTGGGTGTCACGATAACCGAGGCACTATTCACTATAGATCAAGCCTAAGCAAGACCAAGGGGGAGACCCTAACTTAGCCAATGAAGGCTAGTGAACTCAATCTAGACCTCCTAGGGAAATGTGATGATGAAAGAGTAGGATACCAAGATGAAACAAGATCTAGATCTAAGATGAGTAAGTGGACCCAAGGAGTTAAGATTTGGTTGAAGAGGCTTAGGAAGTGACAAATGGTTCAACCAATGATAGATTAAGGCCACTTATGAAATTGAATTAGTAGATCTAGATAGATCTAGTACCAAAATTATAGATCCAAGTGGGGCCCACCCTTAAAAAGTGGAAAATGGCCCAAATGGGGCCCACTAGGTCAAAATCAAAGTGAGATGGTACTCGGGGGTATGCTATAGCATGGATCTATGGATTTGAGAAGGAATTAGCAATACCCACAAGTGGGATCTAGCAAATGGCCACCTACCCAAGGAGTGCGAATTACCCCAAGGATGACTAGTGCCTTAGATCAAGGGTCAAATGGAGTCGGATGTCCACCAAATTATAGATTGGGATAGTTAAGATGAATATCAAGGTGGGTTTTTAATGTCAAGCACATGGCATGGCTAGATCTCCATAGATCTAATGCATCACCTAGTGACCCAAGTGGGGCACAACCCTCAAAATGAGGAATGGGGCCCACAAGGTGAAAATCAACAAGGTGAAGCACTAGAGGTAGGTTTTAGGGGATGATCTTTTCAATGAAGCAACAATCTCACCTACCCACGACTTGGAACCAACAAATTAGCCTCCCTCAAGGAATGCGACTTCCCTTGGAGAAACCAATATGCCTTGGGAAATGGGTCAAATTAAGGCCAATCACCACCAAACTATAGATCCGAATTACCGTGGATACTATAGAGGTGGGTTTTAAGTTTCATCCCCCAAAGCATGCTAGATCCAAGTAGATCTAAAAAATAAAAATTACAAGGGTTTTGATTATGAGGGTTTTATGATCTAGAAAACATGGATAAGCCAAGGAGGAAAAATACTAACCTTTAGAGCATACCTGGATAATGAGATGAATGCTAGTTGAGATGAGGATTACTTTGCCAAAGATCAAATGGAAGATTTTGAAGCCCTCTTGCCAAAATGACTTGTCCAAGCCCACACGTGTGCCCCTCTATACCTGTTAAACCAAGGAGACAAAGCATCAATCGGTCAAATAGAATGAGGGTAGATAGAAGCAAGAAATAGATGACAAAGAATGATTGGTACAAAGACAAAACCACTCCCTGTTTGATCCACGATTTGGAAAGAAGTTGCAGGGCAAGCCTCCCCACCAATGCGGATTCCTCCCAAGACGTCTTCTCCACCTGTAAATCAAAAGTATGGCAAAAGATGCAAGATAGCTACAAGATATCCTCCAGTGCAATGGACAAAAGCATTTACAATCATAACAACCAACATCCACTCAAAGATCCAAGCATTTACTCCAAAAGATAGATTTTATTTCGATAGCCAAGAGCCAAAAATCTCTGGATAGCTTTTACAATGAGAGGGTCTCTTCCTTTTATAGTATAGGAAGACCAAAACCCTAAACCACTTTTGAAAACTAGTGGTTGAGATCAAAAGATACAACAATCTAATCAACGGCTAAGATGAGCCAATACAATATAAGACATGGATCACTCACTAAGTGATGATGTCATAGCTAAAATGTCTCTAGGAGGGGTGACATCACACATGGGGGGTGGCTAGATAGCATGGAGCCACAACATAAGACATGGACAAGTGACTAGGATCACATGGTAGGGCTAGGAGGTATTATTTCCCTTCACTAGCATGTCCCCATGGCACAATAATATAAAATATGAGTCTATGACATGTCCAAGTGTACAAATGATCAAATCCTGTCCCCATAATCAGAGAGAGAAATACAATAAAAGAGCCCCTGTAGCCCATGTGGACCCCACTGACTGATGCCAACTGATCTGGAAGAAGGGGGATACACCATGGATGACCTCTGAGCAGACCAAGTGCCAAAACCTTGCCTCAATTGCCCAAATTGAATTCCTCAATGACCCTTTTATTCCATTTTTTTAATCTGCTGAAAAACCCTGAAAGTACCCAAAACTGCCTCTCAGGTGCCTGCGCTGTCCATCTGAGTGCACCATCATGTCCGGAAGGGGGGGTAATATGGTAAAAACAAATGGCTGGACCACCCCCTTCCTCTATAGTGCCCTAGGCAATGACTAGCCTCCAAGGATATTGTTGGACAAGCCACATCAGCATGGCCAATCTGGTCAACAGGTGGAAAACTGCTAGTATCATGCCCAGGAGTGCCAGAAACTGAAAGATAAGTGTCTCAATGGATCCAGAAGACCCAAATCCACTAGAGATGAGTACTCATATACCTCATGATAACCTGTAGAATCATCTGTAGGGTCCACCATACCCGGACAGTGTAAAATATGATGATCTGGAAATAATAATAAAAATGACCAACTGCATCAATCATCATCTGGAGCATATGTCCAACATATGGAATCATCAATAGGTGCATGTGGGACCATAGATCAACATCATAAAGCATAAGTGGTCCATCTCATCATGAATCCCAAGAATGGCCATGGTCAAACTATGTTTGACTAGGTCAAAACACAACCAAAGACTAGATTGTAACAAATGACTAAGACATGTCCCTTTAACCATATTCATAGCTTAACTTAAAGTACAAACATCAATCAAGTGGCAGTTAATACATAGATATTAAATGTTATTTATAATTTACTTGCACCAAGGCTTTAAAGACATACTCATCCAATAGACATGGCCTAACTGTTAGCATAGGGTGAAGGCTAAGGACAAGGCTAGGTAAAAGGGGTGACTTGGCCAACTTAACTAAGTGATACTTTGGATGGGGGAAAAGGGGAGTTGTACACTGTGTTGGACAAGATAAACAAAGGGAATGGCAGTGCCTCACAAATGGATAAGTTGTTTAGAGAGTGCTTATTCAACCTTGGCATCATGTCTACATCAAGTTGATCCAGGTTCATTAGGATCATTCATTTAATTTCCATGGCCTTTTTGGCCTATATGACCCCTATGGGATTTTGCATGCGCTTAAAAGCACAACTAATCGCAGCTTGCATCCAGGGTATATTTATGTTCATGAGGTCAACAAATTTTTAGATATAGCATTTATTTAACCATTGCCTTTTAGACCTTTTTGGACCCTTCATGGGGTACTTTAGCATTTCATTGCCATAGCCCTTAATTCATCGTGTGTTTAGAAACACATTCTAGAATTAAATTTCAATGGGCTTTCATAAAAGATTTCCAATAATTTCCATAAGTAGTACATGTGCTTCAAGTTTTAGCCAACATCTCATGTGACTAAGAGGAATTCCGCAATCTAAACCAAACATCGGGGCAACCAACTAGAATGATAAAGGCATAAAATCCAACTCACCAAAGGCAAGTTCTGTCACCAACTCAGAGCCGAGACACAAAACAAACGTGGATGCAATCCAACACAGAGGTAGAAACAGGGAAGTCCTCAATATCAAAAGTCAGGAAGGCAAGTCAAGGAGAAAGCCAAAAGAGGGAAGGCAATGGATGGATGGAGTCAAGTGAATGTGGTGCCTAAGCTAGCAAACATAAATGTTAGGAGAGACCATGTCCATGCTCCTAGGAGGGTAGCGAAACCAACGAGTATAGTTAGTGAACCTTTAAGTGCAAGTAATACATCCAATTCATCATTTAAATCCAACCAAGATAGTTCATTTCATTTATTAAGTAATACTGCCACATCATGAGTTATATAGCAAGTCAATGCTATGAAGATGACTAAAGCAATAAGATAATAATCCATGCTAACAATCACAAGTCTATAGGTCATATCATCAACGAGAACCAACTGAAAGCACTGCTGCAATAATAACATCCGGAACTCTAGGCACTGAACTGAAACTGTATGGAACAAAAGGTCATATTGGTCATCAAATCTAAGCTCTCAAGGCTCAGCCTTGGCACAGGGTCTACTGAATGTCTGATATACACTGCTTTGATCTGTAAGTGATCTCAAATAATGCTGCTCATCATAGCTGATCTCTGTAAAAGCAAAGCTCTGGAAAGTGCAGATATCTGCTCAGCAAAAATAGTAGCCCAGCTACTATGGTGTGATAACAGTTATATCTATTGCTTCAGAGATGGGGTGGAGGATACACCAATTGGATGTGAAGACAATCTTCCTCAACGGAGTAATTGAGGAAGAGGTGTACATTGAGCAGCCTCAGGGCTTTGAGGTGCATGGGAGAGATTCTTGTGTGTGTGCAGGTTGAAGAAGGAGTTATATGAACTCAAGCAGGCACCAAGGGCATGGTACTCGAGGATTGATGGGTATTTGTTGGCTATGGGCTTCATCAAGAGTGAGGTGGATCCCAACTTGTATTTTACACTTGTTGGAGATGATCCACTCATCATGGTTCTTTATGTAGATAACCTGTTCCTTATAGGGTCAAAGAAGCTCATTCAAATGTGCAAGAGAGATATAGCTTCAGAGTTCGAGATGAAGGATATTGACATGATGCAATACTTTTTAGGATTGGAGGTGTGGCAATGTACAAGTGAGATTTTCTTGGGACAAGGAAAATATGCAGTTGATATCTCGAGGAGATTCGAGATAGAGGATTGCAAGCCTATGTCTACACCTATGATCACCAACCTAAAGAAGCTTGATGCTTCTGAGTCAGAGTTGGTGGATCCTACATTGTACAAGCAGTTGATTGGTTCGTTGATGTATCTGGTCAACACTAGGCCAAATATATGCTTTGTTGTGAATACCCTGAGCTAGTTTATGGAGCCGAGGAGGATACATTAGGTTGCAGCGAAGCATGTACTTAGGTATCTACGAGGTACATGGAGTATGGACTGAGGTATGTTAGGAATGGTGGAGTGTAGTTACAGGGCTATGTAGACTCAGACTAGGCAGGGAGTGTAGTGGACAGGAAAAGCACCTCAGGGTGCTGCTTCAGCTTGGGATCAACAGTGATTTCATGGTTTAGCAGGAAGCAAACGTCAGTGGCACTTATTTCAGCAAAGGTTGAGTACATGGCAGCGAGTTTGTTGAGTTTTGTGAGGCCATTTGGCTTCACAAGATGCTCACAGGTTTATCTGGTCTAGAGTTGGAGCCTAAGGTGATCCATTGTGACAATCAAAGTTGCATAAAACTCTCAGAGAATCCCGTGTTTCATGACAGGTCCAAACACATAGAGATCAAGTATCACTTCATTAAGGACAAAGTTTAGAGGGGAACTGTGAAGCTTCATTATATTTCCACAGATGAGTAGGTTGCAGATATTCTTACCAAGGCTTTGGTGAAGGGCAAGTTTGTGTTCTTCAGAGATAAGCTGGGAGTGGTGTATAACTCCTTCCTCACTAGGAGGGAGTCTTGATGATTATAGCTTGGATAGGAGCTTCTGCATAGTCTAGGTGTTACTCATGCAAAAGTTGTCCATTTATTCTCTAGGTACTTGCTTAATTATTGAGTTAGTGACTTTTATAACATTATTAACTTAATGTTGGCTAAACTTAAAAGTGAACTTAAGATTAAGTCACAACCGCTGATCTTAAGTGAGGCTCAAGATCTAAACTTGGCCATCTATCACTTTGGATATTGGGGTTCGGGTTTTGGTCATGGAGATACTATAAAAGAAAACCTAAGTAGAGGAGAAAGACACACACAATCATTTTCAGAGAGAGGTTTTCTGAAGAGAAGAGTGAAAGACTGTGGCTAAAGAGAAAGGGAGAAAGGATTTTGTAGGGAGAGAAGATCTGTGGCAGGAGAGAGAAGCCGATCTCATAGAGAGACAATTCGTACAATGATGCAGAGGGTTGAAAGGTTGACGCAGGCAGCAGTACGAAGTGATGCAGGGCCATACGAGTGACATGGAGGGTTGATCTGGTGACACAGAGGCTGCACGGGCTGATTTGATGATGCAGGGCCATGGTGACACAAGCATTCGTACAGGATGATGCAGAGTCGATTTCCCTTGTGGGTGATTTCTCCAGTGTGCCGATTTTTTCAGGGACTGAGTTACAGGTTCCTTGTTGTAACTTCTGATTTTCTCGTGAGCCAAGATTAATAAAGAACATTGAATGTTGGTTTTTCCCCATTGGGGTTTCTAGGGTAAATAACTGTGTCAAATGTGTGAATGATTTCCTGTTTATTTCCCTTGCATTACTGGTTAAAAATATCAAGTATTTCTGTTCATAATTTCTGATTATAAAATTTATGGAGAGCATAAATCAGAATTTGGTATTGAGTAAAATTTTACAATCTCGCTGTACCAGAAATTCTTAATGTATATTTCAAGCTCTTTCTTTTTAGTTTCTCTCTTTTAAGAGTTAAGATTGTGGAATTCATTAATTATTTTCTCATATTAGTGTTATCTTCTGCATAATGTCTTGTGGGAAACTTCTCCCATTTTCGCCTTTCTCCTTGAACATTTTGATCTTCTTCATCTATGTTCTATTGGTCAATGTTTTTCTTACTATTGAGTCAAGATTCCAGTGTCATACCCTAAAGGCCATTCACAAGCAATCTTGATCACCATAAAGCAACAACACAGCAAGCTTCTAACAAATAAAGAGAACAAAATGCATGGAATCTGAAATAATCTTTATTTCGTAGAACCTTGGTTGTATTCAAGGAGTACCTATCCCTAGGTGGACTACCCTTACTCTTTTGGTAGGCATGCTTACAATATGGACAAAATTTGGTGTGTACTTGTCCACCAGGTCAGATTCCATGAAACCCCTTTTGACTTGTTCAATCCTGAGAGTAATTAGATTCGCCACTTTTCAAATACATAATCTGAGGCCTTTCCCAACGTGGATAAAAACAATAGAAAGCAGTATTTTTAGTAGCTTTCACATCCCACATAAATGGAGCCCTTGCATCGAGTTCTCTTTAGATTGAATGTCGAATTCTTACATGGAAAAAATTGTCAAACCAGGATGTCAAAGTGTCAAAATTGTTGAAGTCAGGGTATTACATCAACCACTGGAGTTGCCAGTCTTTGCAATCTTGGATTTAATATCGTCTCTTAATGTCTGAGTAAGAATAGGTTGGTTTGCTGCCAACAAAATTTCAATGGTGAGACTACTGGAGTTTAGCCGGGTTTTGTGCTTTATCAGAGTTAGAGTTTGTCTGAGGTTTTCCGAGCTTATCATAGTTAATTTGAGTACTACAGAATCTAACTTAGTTCAACTGAGTTTTGACCACTTTGAGCAAGTCGAGTGAAAACTTAGTCTAGTGACTTGTTGTGATGGCAAGTGCATTGACTGAGTGAGTTTCATGACTACTTGTAAAGTCTTATTACTATGCTTTTTAAGGAAGGGATAAAAGACTGTATATTAATTATTGAAGAGAATGCATTGGTATTGCAACCTCTAGATCTTATCTGGTCAAATTATAAATTTTGAAATGGGTTTTTGATGCAATCATTTGAACCCAATATTAGTACTTGTTAAAGTTCTGAATTGAAGAACGGAAACAGAAATAACAAAAAAAGAAGATGAAAAGAGATCAGAAGAATGAAGCATATCCATATTTAAATCAAAAGATTAATTTGGAATGTAATATTTTCTTCTTTATTTTTCGGTTTTGTGCTATGAACCTCAATATATCTATATAGTTTTTACTTATTAGTTATTATCAACAGATGTGGCAGCAATATAAGGTTCTATTTTTTATTTAAAGTATGGCTGTGAATGAGCTTGTTCTTGTAAGCATTTTCATCTGTGAATATATGGAGTTAAGGGTTTCATGATATTTCCAAAGCACACATGGAAATTAGTTCACAATTTGACTTTATTTATGTATCAATCTCTATGCTTGTTTTTCCCCAACTGTGACAAGTTCTGTCTGGCACCTCACTAAAATGAATCTCTTGGAGACCAAATATTTGTACATTAACTTTATTGTTCGAGAAACAGTGGAACATTTGGAGGCAGTCTTAAGTCCTATGAATGTATAATTCAGTCTCTTTGTTCTAGATAATTTTGACATGCTTCAAGGAAAGTATATCTTGTCTGTATAACATTAAACAAGAGATGTGTTCTTCAATCTGGCATGCTAGCTGTGGAACATGTCAAGGTCCAAATGGGGGAGCTGTTTTGCTTTGGTTCTTTGCCATAACTTGACAAGGCAAATATATGTCCAGACTCCATAGTTGAAAGATAGGTCATAGTTATTGATTATTAAGTATAGTTTTTCAGCAAGAGGTGAATCATAAGTTGTTAAATGGCTGATTGCTTATTGACTTGATGTGTAACAGAGGGGGGTGATTTGAATGGATTGAGATTAGAAGAAATTAAGGCGTATTTACGGAAGCATGAACTGAGAATAACTGGCACTAAATCAGTTTGTATACAGCGCATACAGGAGCATATGAAGTAAGTCTCTTTAACTTATCTCTGCTGCCATGCATGGGAGATTTAGTAATTTACTTTAGTCTAGAGCTATGCTAGTTAAATTTCTATCTGATTAGCTCTTTTGGTGAACAAAAAATGTTATGTATTACCTGTATACCTAGTGCCTACTACTTATCCTTACTTACGAGGGGCGTAGTGCTTCAAACTCCTTTACACATTTTATTTGATTGCATCCTTAAGTCTTAATACTTGATTCCAGAATTTTAGGTTTCATGAGCGAACTTTCTAGATGAAGTTGCATGATAGGGTTGACACGGTGCATAATATTGGGTTTATCTGGTATATTACAATTTGACGAATTCATGAAGATTCAAATTTAAAATATTGCGACATTGTACAAAATGGAGTTTTACTTTGCCAAGTCAATCCTGTTAGTTTTATAATGCAGAATCAAATTAAGCCTCCTTTGGGGAACCAAATAACGATGAGAGCTTGCAATGAAGTTTCCTTGGACATAATCATTGACTACACTGAATGGTTGACTCTTTTGAAGTTCACCAAATATGATTCAAGTAGATCAACATTCATTGTATTGTTGGACACACCGAGCACACTGAGAGGGGGGGGTGAACAGTGTGTATAGCTTTTTATTACTTTTTCAACTTTAACAATCATCAACTGCATCATTCATTAATGTATTACCACATTATCATTATATCATCAGCATTATTAACAATTACAGCTCATCATCACCTATCATCATATCATCATCACATAGGAAGCATAGCAAAACACAGTACACAAGATTTTTACGTGGAAACCCAAGTCTTGGGGGAAAAACCACGGAAGCCTTTATAATAATAGTTTACCAGCAACAACTGGAAGGAGACAACAACCCCCTTTGTTACAAAGACTTCAATTCTCCAGCTACAACTGGAAGGAGGCTACAACCCCCTACTTTACAGGATACAACCTGAAGGAAGCCTTAGCTCCCTCAATTTCCTTGCCCTGTCCTGCCACCTTGATATGAAGATAGATACTGAACTATTGAACCACAAACTGCACTGATCCTGCGGACCTGCTATCCAACACTTGTACCACACTGCACAATCTAAACCACACTGCACAACCTGTACCACACTGCACAACCTGTATCACAATGCAAAATCTAAACCACACTGCCAAAACCACTTTCACTGCTGACCACTGCACATTAACTGTATCACACTGCTCAATCTGTATCACACTGCACAACTACTGTCACTGCTGACCACTGCTGACTACTGCACATCAATTGTATCACACTGCTCAATATGTACTATATTGCACAACCACATCAACTGACCACTGCTCATCACAACTATGCCACACTGTTCATCAACTGAGTAATCAATTTGTCTGTACCAATCAATCTGTTGTTCACGTCATTCGAATTAGTAAATCTCAGTTTAACCAACGGTATACTAGACTCAGTCCACCTGAGTCAAACCAACTATTCATACAACCCAGCCAATCTGAGTTAAGGAATCTGTTCATGTAGCCTGAATCAATGTACTCACTGCTCAATACCACCGTTCATCATTTCATCAATGTCATCATTGTATCATTGTTTCTATATATCACTACATACACCACTGAGCATACATAATCCTGTGTACCATCGCACTTTACTGAGCATACAGCAGTGTAAACATCACTAGCACATCAACATACATTGAGCATGTCACTGTGTAAACATCACTGATCATATCATATGTAAGTTGAGCATATCTAGAACATGACTGTGTAAACTTCTTTAGCACATCAACATACACTGAGCATGTCATTGTGTAAACATCACTGATCATATCATATATAAGCTGAGCATATCTAGAACATGACTGTGTAAACTTCTTTAGCACATCAACATACACTGAGCATGTCACTGTGTAAACATCACTGATCATATCATATGTAAGTTGAGCATATCTAGAACATGACTATGTAAACTTATTTAGCACATCAACATCAAGTATACATCATAATGCATAGGAGAGCATCATCACACTATGGTATGCATGTACATCATATTGTATAGGAGTGCATCAACTTCATAGAGTGTACATCATTATCACATGCATTATTATCATAAAGTGTATAATATCATAGCATAAAGGTATGCAACATCATCATCATATCCTCCATAATGACTTCAAATATATATACCAATATATAGGCTCACATACTAATATCAAAGATGAACTCTATCCATGAGAGACATGTGCCATTACAAGAGAAACCCAGAAGCATGAGCCATACCTTTTTGAAGATCATAAGGTCAAGAAACAATAGACAAACCAAAAGAAACTCTATATCATGTCATCACATAGCCCTCGTAACAAGCTTTCCAACGAGCCAAGAATTTTGTAATTCCGATTCCGTATGAGAAAGTTATGCCAATTTTAGTGAAGATACCCAAAAATTTCTCCTCCACAAAATTTCGCACTTTTCTCCAAGAGTTGCGAAATTCCAATTGATGAGAAAATGAAATGTTTGATATTCTATTTATACAGGTTGTGGAGGAAAGTTATTACCTCAAACAGGGCCGACATGCAATTCAAAATTACAAATAATTAAATTTTCTTTTGTTAGGTCGGCTCACCCAAAAAGGTGGGGTACACCAACTTCAAAAATTCATATCTCTTCAACCATAAGGAGTTAGAAGATGCTCCACATATCAATGGAAATGGCTTGACGAGGACTATCTCCCTATGATGGGTTTATTTGCAAATTCTTGGTCTAATACCCTTAAATTATTCAATGTGTCCAGGACGTCAAAGACCCCACACATGAGGGTGCCAAAGACCATACCACTAACTACAAGAGTTTCAAAGTCTTCTTCAACATATCAAGGCACGTCTGTGGGATCTACCTCCATCTACATCCCAATAGCCATATAACCACAAATAGGACCATACATCACCATGGTTCAAGATCCAAGGCACCACATGCAAGGGTTTCAAGGACTCTTTCAAGGATATCATATAATATTTAAAGATACTTTCCATGGACTTCAAGCCCATCACATAGGACTCCATCACCAAGTGATGAGGGCATCATGACCAAGGATTCTATCATATCAAAGGCTCCAACAATCATGGGATTACAAACCACCATATGTATGTATTCCAAGACCCAAATCATTTCCAAATGCACCATCAATGATCATATAGTGTCCAAGGGTCATCATGCCGCCATTTATGTGGGTGCCAGACCTTCTCATGCATAATGACCATCTCCAAGGGTTCCATGACCCCAACAAGGGATACACGGGCATCAAGATCTTCATCAAGGGTTCCAAATCTTCATCAAGTCATTAATGACCACATCATCACCTTTAAGGAGACAAGGACCATTAAGCCATCAAATGTGGGTCCAAGGACTTCTTCAGGGCTTCTTCATCACGCAAAGGGCTTCATAGGCTTCTTCAACCACCTCAACCACACCATAGACCTCCAAGGGTCAAGATCCATCATGACATCACCTGTAAGGTTGCTAGACCTTCTCCTGGGATACCATGACCTCAATAAACACAAATGACCACTGAAAGGGTCATTTGGACTCTTGCAACTTCTTCAACACTTTTGTAGCGTACTAGGGGATAAGTTGTGGTACTGGGGAATCAGAGAAACAATTGGGGAACCGTAAAACATATTTGGGGTACTTAAACACTCTACAGGGTGTTCAGGGCTTTTGTCATTGTCCCAAGGGCTCCAAGGGCTTCAAACTTGGGCTTGAACAAGATCAAAAGGTCTCCTTAGACACTGACACTTACTTAACCCTCAGGGGATCCTCAAGGGGCACTAAGACATGTTGGCATCAATGACTATACACTGTTGGCATCAATGACAACTTAATCAACATGTATTACATGTCAAGGAAATAAAGTCAAGTTTGAATTGACTGGTGAAACTAAGTGGCCATGATTGAAGAATGTCTGCATTAGTAGATTAATGTTCTTGTCAATAATTATTACCAGAAACTCCCCTGGAGGCAATTTAAGAAATAGTAAAACCCAATTGAACATGCTCAAAATATACATGTATTTACTGCTCAGTGTTATCAGAATTAGCTGAGTGCAATTCACAAAGCTTGAAATAAGTTGGATGATATGCAAATTTAAACTAATCTTGACCAACAATGGAGGATGGTTCTAAGTGGAGAACACTCATTGACGAATTAGGCAGGAGAACTCTGATTACTGATTAGTCATTCCTGGTCAAGCACTAGTTTGCGATACGGAGAGACATTATTTGTCTTTCTGTTATTACATTGAGAATCTTATAATTGAATAACTTAACAATTTGCTTCTTATCAACTTCAGTTATTTTACAGTGCATACTTACTAATAACTGTCACTATTGCAGGATCAAAGATGGAGGTGGTCAAAAATTGTATCCAAGATCATCATTTGTCATCAATTGCAGAGGCATGGTCTACCTGTCCCATGTTATCATTATAAGTAGATTTTGCATTATGAAGTTTCAAACTCATGCTGTTTAGTTATTTAAGTGATTAGAAATAATTTCTTGTGAGTTGTGACTAATGTGAAGCTGATTAAGAATTCTAATCAAGATGGTGCTTTGACTGTGCAGGGGATGTTTGTACTGGTGATATCGTTTTATTCTCACAGAAGGTTTTTGAAAAGTATTGACATCCCATCCAATACTAAAACATTTTATTCATTTCACAAGTCTCATTGTATGAATAACTGAGCTGCATCTGCTGCTGTTTCCTTAAATTCTACTCTGTTAGGAAGCCTTTATTATGGTGCAAGTGATTCTTCTTGTAATTATCAGTGCTTCTTCTTGTAACTATATGGCTTTGTGTTTTATCTATTACAGTTCCTTGGTTTTTTTGAACAGGTATGATCTGGCATCAAGGGGTGGAGCACAAACTCCTATTGGCAAGCGTACCATAGCTGGAAGAGTTGTGAAGGATAGCTATGGTGCAGCCAAGCAGCAGCATACTTTTACTGTAAGAAGCTTCTCAGATTTCATGTTAAAACTGTTAGTTAATAAACATCATAGCTAGTTTTTAAACTGTGGGGTGATGCATGATTCTTTTGGTTGAGAAGGTTGAAATCCTCTGGAGCACAGGTGTAAAAGCATTGCCTCCACTGTATCCACTGCTTATCAAGGGACGCAACTTGTACCGCATGCAAACTTATCGCCAGGTTTTTAGAAGACTTGTTAAGTTTTTTCATTTCCCAATTCCAATTGTTGGTTGTTTCCCCTGTTCTTGCTGTCTTTGTAGTATGAAATCAATATAAGTTACTGTCTTATGCTCTTCTGTTGTAGCATTGGCCACATGAAGCAGAACGAGCAAAAGTTTTGACAGAGAAGCATGCAAGGGGAGCTGAAGCTAGAAGTACTAGAGCTGCTGCAAAGGTTCAACGTGGAAGAAAAGGTTTGTGACTCTGCTTGTGATATGATGAAGGCAATTGTGATTTTCCATTCTGAACTTCTTGTAACTATATTTTAGTACAGTTGTGTGATTGTTTCTTTTTGGTATTTGGTATTCAATCATAATATTTAATTTTCCATTGGAATGAAACACATCTGATTTATTTTCCTTGGCAGGTAATAAACATTCTCAAAATTTTCATAGCTCTGAACCACCTGGTAAGCGGCGCAGACTTGAGAAATTGGACAGTCAGAAGACACCACAGAACCTTGGTTTGAATAAGAAAGAAAACTGCAATATACAACGGCCACTTGAAGAAGAAAACAGACAAAAAAACAGTGGATGTCCAAACACTACTCATCCTCCTTATGTTCGTGAAGGGTATGAAGGGCACAGAGAAGTTTCCCATTCATCTATGGCTGTCAGTTCAACTCAATATAGTAATACTGGGAATGACTATGCTACCCCAAATTTTGCTCGTGCTCATCTGCATAATGGACAAATGGAAGTGACCTCTAGAAGTCAAACTATGCATCAGTATCTTGCTCATGCAGAGCCACAGAGGTTGGGCCAATTTCATCCTGCAGAGAACTATCAATTTGGTTCAACCGTCAGGAGGCCAACACTTGACTACTGTAGAAACCCATCTTCAGTTTGGATGCCATTGAATCCAGTTACAAATAACCGTTTCCTGTCACCAATTCATGCAAATTCTAGGACAGAGTGGACAGATAGGTCTGGAATATTTCTTCCACCACAAGGTCATTTTGATAGGTCACACTTCCAAGTGCAATCACATGTTCGTGCAACTGTGCCAAATATGCACATTTCTAATGGACGGCATTCAGGTTCATTTATTTGCTCATTTTCTGGGTGTCATGACAAAGGTGCCAGGGACTGCGTAAATGCTGCCTGTTATAAGTGCTGTAGAAGAATTGGAAGAAAATGCAATCGGCACAGAATTTATTGAGAGTTCTTTGCATATCATTCTGAGTCTTTTCATTATTACCGTTCCATGATAATTTGAAACTGTCTGCTAGTCCACAGAGATCCCAAACTTTCTGTTTCTTGAATTTTGAGTAAGGGAACATGTTAATAGTTTTAATTTTCCTATGTTGATATCAATCTGCTGCCTGTCAATTCTTTGGCATCAATGTCTAACCAATTAAGATTGGTGTGCTCATCTACTGATTATTGATATGATGATGTAAGGACCAGCCTGCTAATCAGACTGCTGATCAGGGGGTTAAGTCAATAATGCACAGTAACTAAGTTTAGGTGCTAGATTATGTTGGATGTTAGTTTAAACTTTGGGAACAATTATTGTAATTGATATTCTGGTTACAACTTTACTACTAATCATGTAGAGTATCTGAATGTTTCTGGAATATAACTAAACATAATCTAGAATGTAGTGTAATATTTCTTTTACTGACTAACTCTAACCTGCATATTTATTTGAGGAATTGGTATGGAATAAATAATTTAATGTATATTTCAGGTCTGTATGTAGGGCCATGAAGAATTTCAGGGGGAAATCACACAGGATTATTATTTTTTTATAAAAAACGGACAAGATTTTTATAAAAAGGCTGAAGTTAATCAGCATCAAAAAAGTTTACAACTTTCGGTCCAATAGGAGAGATTCTGCAGTCTCTGAAACTCTAATTATCATAATTACAGTCATCCAAAATATAGCCGATATTTCACGATGTCGAGTTACATTTACACTACTGTAAATTCTTATAAACTGTCCTAGAGCAAAAATGCAAAAAAAGAGCATTTATAACAGATTTAAATGGGACTTTGTGCACTGTTCATATTTAATCTTGAGCAGTATCATCAGGATTTTCTTCTGATTCCACTTCGACATCTTCAGATCCATCAGAACTTGAAATGTTGACAATTGCAATGGGTTGACGAACATAAGAGCCTTCAGATTCCCTGTTGCCGAGATTGTCCATGGTACAAGACTGCTGCACTCCAAGGATGATCCGGATTTATGTGGGAATGAAATGAAAGAGTAGATACAAAATCATATATATAGATATATTGCAAAGAACACAGTAATACAACAAACACATATTCTATTAAATAACGAAAATATAATAGACTATAAAATAAAAGCAGATAGATTGGTAGTAGTTATCTCTGAGAAGAGATTTGGCCGCTATGCTCATTCGTGCCAAGCTGAATACAAAAAGAGGCTGAAAGGGCCTATTTATCATAAGGATGAGGGAAATAATCCCAAATATCCAAAAACCTAACTCTAGAAGATGAACCATCATAAAGTTTGCGGCTTCAAGGTGGTTAGTTGAACAGTCAACTTCCCGGGGTCATAACTTTTGCATACGATCTTCGTTTGGGGCGCTCGGTAGCTCGTTGGAAAGGTCTATCCAAGATTTACAACTTTCGATCGGGACCACATGAATGTTGTTGGCAACCATTTGCCCCCCCAAATCGCGAAAAAACGTCATTTAGAGCCTCAAAACGACCTCGGAAGTTTAGGACCCGAAAAACTGTAGAAAAATTACTAGAAAATTGCCGAAATGGGAAACTGTTTTGAGCTAGTGGAATAGGTGGGTGGCCACCGATATCCATCTGGATCATTCCTCCCCCCCTAGGAAACAATGGTCTGCCATTGCGTCAAATCCCTTATCATATGTCGAACTGTGTGTTGAGTTGAGCTCCTGGTGCAGCGTTTGCTGAAGTGAAAAGGCTGCCTTACTTTGACATCTGCAGAGGGTTGTAATTCTTGTTGATGGATGCGCTGGAGCTGTTCAACATTTTTGGTTGTCGTGGTATCCTCGGTCTGCACCAGTGTGGATGGTTTCTTTTTGGAGGAGCACCTTGAATGCGTGGCTTTGCACTGTAGAGGTACTCGAATAGGCGATGCTGCATTGACTTTATGTTCTTGTTTTTGTTGAGTAGAGGGATAATGTGCAGAGGTTGTGGATGTCTCTGCGATCTGATGTTATCATTCAGTGGCAATTGCGAATAGGGAAAATTTCCTAGTGTGGGAGATTATCTTCCTACCCTGCTTGGTTGGGGTAGGTGCAACTATCTCTGGTATCCGATGGAGTTGTCCTCCCAAAGTGACAATGACACTACGAGGTTGTGATTCATATACAACATGACGCTTCTACATATATAGTTGTCCTAAAAGAACATCACATACTTCAAGTGGGGCTACATCACACAATACCTCATCTTTGAAGGGCTTTATGCCGTATGGTAGGCAACATTGATGACTGATGCAGATACCTCGTCCTGGGCTTAGCCATCCAATGGTGTATGATTGTGGGTGTGGTGTTATTGGTATTCCAATCTCTTGATAAATTCTACTGAGATTAGGTTCTTTTGGTTGCTGCTGTCCACAACAAAATGTAGGGGAATTCCCTTCACCCACATCTGTGAGTGGAAGAGGCGCCCCTTTGCTTCCGACTCTTCAGGTTCCTCTGGTTGAATCTGTGTGGTAGCAACAGTGACATTGGGTTCTGCATCAATGATCCGCTTCCCTTTGTCTGCGGTTGTGACATTGGATTCTGAATTAGAATCGGAACTCGTATCTGATTTTGAATCTTTGATCTCCGCCACCAATGACTGTTTTGAGCGACATTCATCAGTGTTGTGCCAGGGGCTTTTGTGGAACTCGCACCACTTCTCAGTGTCCTTTGTCTTTCCATTACCATTCTTCGCTTGTGGTTGGGATTGGTTGTCTTTTCTCCGTCCCGTGTTCTACGAGCCAGAGTTTCCCTTTCCCTACTTCTGCGCAAGTCCAAAGTTGTGCTTGTTCTTTTGCTGAAATTTCTGCTCAATTTTGACAACATACCGATAGGCAGATCCAAGTGAAGAGATATCCAGGAATTCCATCTCTGTTCGTATGTACCGGTGTAGGCCACTGCGATATTTCAGTACTAGGTGCCGCTCGGAGTCCTTGATACCCAACTTTGTGCGCAAGGTATGAAACTTGTTGGTGTACTCCGACACCGTCTGGTCCCTCTCTTGACGTAGAATGGTCCATTTTGTGTACTGGTCATCATAGTTTCCCACAGGATAATATTGTTCCTTAACGACATCTGTAAAAGAGGCCCAAGTGGGATTGGCCTCAAACAATCCAGACTCGTCTGATCAGTTTTGCTCACAATAAGTTTCCCACCAATTTTTGACACGGGGGATAGCCTTGAGGAGCGCAAGGATGATCTTTTCCCTGTCGGAAAAATTGTGGACAGAGAAATACTCTTCT
Source organism: Larix kaempferi (assembly GCA_027924585.1). Lineage (NCBI taxonomy): Eukaryota > Viridiplantae > Streptophyta > Pinopsida > Pinales > Pinaceae > Larix > Larix kaempferi. Next base: position 2,603,396 of record BSBM01000687.1, on the reverse strand, counting down.
AGTAGATTCAACCATTTATCTAGGGCATCAACATCAATTTGGCCTTCAAGTAAAGGGATATCAAAATTAACTTGTACCTTGAAGGGAGTCGCATATCCGAAATGGATACTCGTTGAAGGTGTATTTGCCGTCGTTGCGTCGAAGGATCTGGGCGAAATTGTCCATCATCTTGTTCCTCTGTCGCGCGAGGGCTTCCTCAAGCAACAACTTGATAGGATCTCTTGCTCCGTCGTTTCTCTTTTCTTCCGCCATGGGAGGCTGTTTGGGGCGGCGAGAGTGGTTTTCCCCAAGTGAAACTAGTTCGAGACCCAACTCTCTATATCTTGACCTCGTCGGGGACATGCATCGATAAACAATCAAAGAGCAGATTGCTTTGATACCACTGATCTAGATTTATGTGGGAACGAAATGAAAGAGCAGATATAGAATCATATACATAGATATATTGCAAAGAACACAGTGATGCAACAAACACATATTCTATTAAATAGCGGAAATAGAACATACTGTAAAATAAAAGCAACTAGAATGGTAATAGCTATCTCTGAGGAAGAGATGTGGCCGTTATGCTCATTTGTGCCAAGCTGAATACAATAAGAGGCTGAAAGGGCCTATTTATCATAAGGAGGGAAAGAATCAAAAACATCCAAAAACCTAACCCTAGAAGATGAACCGTCATAAAGTTTGCAGCCCCAAGGTGGTTAGTTGAACAATCAACTTCCAGGGGTCATAACTTTTGCATACGATCTCCGTTTGGGGCGCTCGGTAGCCCGTTGGAAAGGTCTATCCGATATTTACAATTTTTAAATAGGGCCAATTGCATACTCTTGGCAACCATTTGGCCCCCCAAATCCCCAAAAAACGTCGTTTAGGGCCTCAAAATGGCCCCGAAAGTTTAGGACCCGAAAAACCGTAGAAAAATTACTAGAAAATTGCCGAAATGGGAAATTGTTTTGAGCCAGTGGAATAGGTGGGTGGCCACCAATATCCATCTGGATCAAAGGAGTTCTACATATCTACCCATATTCCCCAAAATGTTTTCCACCCGGCCTTTCTGATCCCGAACTTTATCCTCCACAACATCCAAATGAACATCCATGCATGTCACCTGCTTTGTGTTCTGATGCACTATTTGCTCCAGTTCCTCAAACTTTCCCATTGTTAGCAGAATTTCATTAAGCTGAGAGTCAATAATCCGATTGTTCTCTTCCACTTCATCAAGACGCCTATCCAAACAAGATGTGAATGCCAAGAGTTGGACTCTTCGTTTGACACCTTCCAGGCGGGATTCGTGAATAGGTCCTTTAACCTTTATTGGCGAACTTCATCCACTGGGCTGTCAATTTGCATATTCATCCATTTCATTTGAATGCAAATGTCCTTGACATCCGCTTGGTTGTCAATGGAATGTTTTTGTATCTTCTGCAATTGCTCCTCTATGTCCATTGAATTCTTTGACATTGTCCAAACAAAGTTCTTTTCTAAGCAAATCCCAAAGACTTTCCAAGAATTTACAGACTTTGTGCCTTCCGTCGCTATTTCAAGAAAATCTCGAGCTATATCTTCGAAATTGTCTTCCTTAGCCGCAACATCCAAACTGTCTTCGTAGCTTAAGTCCCAAATCTCACAATTGAGAATGCGAGAGAGAATTAAAATGCTACCACATCGAAAGGCTTAGGGAAGAATTTCCTCGCAGTTACCTCTATCAATTTCTGGAAATTGTTCCCTTGAAGAACATGGACGGCCATCCAATCTCCCAACAAACTGAATCAACATTCCAAAATCAAAGTGAAACAACCCCCACTTGAAACAGATTGCACCAGAGCTTGGAGCACAATAGTAATGAAGATATAATGCATGAGAAGACTGTTTATCACCACACGTCAGGAAGTGTACGAGCCTAGAGATGTCTAGAGGCTTCTCATCTCCATCTACCTGGCTTGCATGCATAACGTTGATGAGGTGGAGGATATCCATCTCAAATTCAATTCCCACGAGACTTGCCTTACAAGGTGACAAGCAAGACATCCTGCCCCAACCTCGATGATCCCATTTACACCAGATTGAAGTGATAACCATAATTAAACGGATGTAACACACCAATGAAGTTTATGGAAGCCAACATATAGTTGGAGGGTCACGATTCAACTTAATATGCCCACAAGGGAGATGGGAAGCAACATTACTTAACTTATCTGCTTGTGAATTGTTTTCATGTTGGACATGGAAGAACTTTGCCTTGGTGAATTGCTGAAGGAGTCGAGATATTCTCGTTTGTAGTCTTCCAACGAGTTTATTCATAGGGTTAAATTGATGTTTAGCTTGAGAAACAATTAGTAAGGAGTTTGAGAAACAATTAGTAAGGAGTCTTCAATGACGACAATAGATTAAATTCCGAGAGATATAGCTTGTTCCATACTCAAAATAAGAGTATGTCTCTCTGCTTGATTATTGGTGGCTATACACAGGCCACACGAAAGAGCTAGGACTATATTTCTTTCGGGATAAAAATGATCCCTCTTTGCACCTTCTGCCCTAGGAAATCACACTACCGCCCTAGGAAATCACACAAAATTATTAGCCAGAGTTCATTTAAGAGATAATTTACAACCAACGGGATTAAACAATAATAAAATGGATTCATTTATAACAAGATACATGGAATAATTTTTTATCTAAGTTGGTCACCTTTAAATTAACCAGAATTAAAGCTAAATTCAATTTTGGTAGAACTATTAGAGGGTGCTTCTTAAAGAAATTCAATTTTTCTTCTTCTTGAATTTATAGAACAATAAATAACTAACTATATAATTATTCTCAGAACAATTAAATTTAACACAGCTAAAGTCCTACCTAGTTGGTTGCAGATGCTCCTTGGTTGCACTGCCCTTTTGACATCCAACAACCAGCTCTCTCTTCAACGACAACCGGTTTGGGGGGACAAATCTCCACCCAACCTACTCTCAGCTGATAGCTGAGGCTCTCAAGCCCCCTACAAATAATGTTATGCTAGCTTCTTTACCTCACCTCTTATTCCTCAATCCTCCTTACACCAGTACTCCACACTAGAATCGCAGTCAAGAAGGAAACACAAGAAGACAATCACACATTGATGTTCTCAAACATGCACTAACAATCCCAACATCAGCATACATAACCCAACACTTCGATTAGACTGGACCAAAATGAACTAGCATGAACTCAGGCTTAAATCTTTTCTAGATTCCTTGTTTTATGCAAGTAATTTGGATAATGAACTAAATTAAAGTTATTTTGCATGAGTGCCAAGTGGCTTCCATGCACATTACTTTTCTAATCACTTTTTATTAATTTAACTACGTATTTTTACTTGTTATTGTTAATGCTTAACTTTTTATTATTCTCAAATTAAATAATATCTGATTTATTAATATGTTCCTAATAGCTAACTAGGCTTCTAACAGTTTAACTAATCCTAATTAATATTTTGGGGTGTTACACATTCCTCCCTCCCAAGAAACTTTGTCCCAAAGTTATACTCCCCACAACAACAAGAAGGTTAAATATAAATTAATCAGACACTATTTCACAAGAAAATATAAACAACATGATATCATAGAGCCCTCTATCATTAGTCACTATAAATAATGTTGAGACATCATATCCTAACTATATTCAATATATTATGATGAACCAAGTAAGTATTATATTGATTCACATAAAATATCAAGACATCAATTATGTTCTATGTTTTGAGAATCATGAAGTATGAAGTAACAAGTGTGATTATGTATACTAACATAAAGCAGCAACATCTCATAAATATGTGTCCCATGCCACTAACATAAAGGAGAAATAACAAAACTGTACAGAGTATCCACATAAGTAGTGGCATCTCATATTTATAAAATAGCAAAACATGTCGACATCATCATAAGTAGCATCATGTGAAATAATAACCATATTGTGCGTCAATATACGTGGCAACGTCTTGTAACTATGAAATAACAAAACATGTTGAGCATCATATGACTACGAGTAATGTGTCTAATCATAACTACTAAAAAAGATATGGGAAATCATGACGCATAGTGTCTGCGTCCTCCCAAGTGGCCGACTCTATGCTATACTGGTTCCATTGGACCTTAACCCGGTCCATGACGTGAATGCGTAGTTGTCGAGTCCTGTGGTCCAGTATGGAATATGGTTCTACCTGAATGATCCCTTCTTTTGAAAGCTGCAATCCCTCCAATTTCAAAACATAAGATGAGTTTGGAATATAATGCCTAAGTAAACAAATATGAAATATGTTGTGCATTCTTCCTAGATGGGGTGGCAGCTCAAGTCGATAAGCAACAGGCCCAATTCTCTCCTAAATGGTCCAACATAAATCAAACTCATGCACTAGAGGTAATCCTGATAACTTAGGAGGAAAGACATCTACAAACTCAAAGAGGATTGCTTGTGACACCTTGGAGGTGATATTGCCTTCATTTGTTGGTTCTACGTCATAAATCTTACACCCTTTCCTTATACATTTCTTTACCTTGGCATTTGAGATAAACCGTAGAGAAATGCGTCGCTTAAGCCCCTCAATCATCACCGGCTCTCCGAAATCATTATTGCAAAATATTTTCTTCTCATAACAGTCTATTAGGGCTCGATGTGATTTCAACCAATCCATTCCCACTATCACATCATTGCACCTAAAGCAATGCTATACAGTTTCATTTTAGTATAAGCACTTCTTATTTTAATTATGCAGTTCTTCACCAGGAGATGTACTGATTGTTTCCATCCCAAGGCCATCTGTATTTGGTCAAAGTCACTTTGAGTTTGGGATACCAACCCACATCTCTCCAATGTTGAAGGGGAAATAAAGTTATCAGTAGCCTCGGGTCTATTAAAGCAGTTAAAGGAATGCTTTGATGATATACTTGTTGACTTCATAACTATACTATCCTGGTGTTCTACTTGGAAATGTTTTTTGGCGGGATGAATACGATGTTGGCCCTGTCGTTAGAGGAAATTTGGATGAAAAATGAGCCTTTCAACCCTAATTCAAATTCCATGTTATCATGTATTAGCCAATCAAAATGCTTTAAAATTCAAAAGAGGTGCATGCCTGCGGCAATTTTTTATTATATTATTTGGGAATAGGTGAATTTTTTTAATAATATAATTTGTCTAGCCATTGTCCAAGTTGCCCGAAATTATCTTGAATATTGATAATGAAATTAATATGCTAACCAATTTTAGGTAATACGTGACCCATATATAATATATAATAGTAATAGTAATTAATATTATAAGTAATATATAATAATATTATATATTTTGAAAAGTTGGGTTCAATAACTTTCACTAATATCATAACTAATATACCCATCATTCTTTTAGGTAATACTGATCAATATATAATATATACTAATAATAATAATTAATATTAATATATAATAATATTATATTATAATTAATATATTATAATTTTACTATACACCCTAAAAATTTGGGTCCAATAACTTTTAACTAATACCATAACTAATATATAATAATAATAACTAATATCATAACTAATATACCCATCCATATTCTAGGTAATACATGACCCATATATAATATATAATAGTAGTACTAATTAATATAATAACTAATATATAATAATATTATACTATAATTAATATATTATAATATTACTATACACCTTGAAAAGTTGGGTCGAGTAACTTTTAACTAATATCATAACTAATGTTAGTATATAATTAATATATAATAGTTGCTAATATTATAACTAATATATAATAATATTATATTACAATTAATATATTATAATAATACTATATGTTGTGAGAAGTTGGGTCCAATAATTTTTTTTTTTGTAAGAAATGCCCATCACTCGGGGCTAGTGCATTTTCACTATTGGTTGAGAAACCGCAACCTAGGGGCATCTAAGCCGTCAAAATTACCAAGGGATCGCACTCGGCTTGAGCTACACCAACCTTCAACTCTGTTGGATTTTTGGGTGTCGCCTCCCAACTAACTCACCCGAAGGGGATTTGAACCTGGGTCGCCCTTGGCGAATACCCGTCCCTTGACCAAGTGAGCTAGCGAGAATTGACTTAAAAAAAACAATTGGACCATTTCTCGATTTGTGCGTGTCATCCTTGCGCAGAGGCCATGGTAATCTTCTCTGTATTGTTCCAATTTTATCGGATGTCTCCGAAGAGACGGTCCAATAACTTTTAAGATGGCACTCTGTATTTAATTTTCTTTCCTTATTTTGGGTGAAAACACTACATCGAACTTCATCCTCATACATTGATTTTAATTTAAAATATATATCTAAGGTAGATTTGATAAAAGTGAAATAACCTTGGGCAGCTTCGATAAAAGTGAAATAGAATACAAAATTGTTTACATGGCAATATTTTATCATTTTCCTTAGGAGGCCCATTTTTCATCCAAATTTCCTCTAATGGGTTGATTGCCCTGTTTTCCTTTTTGCTCCACATAGGAATCTCTCCGGTAATGGGGATCCTGACATACAAAACTATTAGAGAAAATTTGAGGTCTAAAATGGGCCTCCTAAGAAAAATCATAAAACAATAGTTAAAATAATAAAATAATATTTATGAATTTTGGAGGAAAAGAGAAAAGCTACATTTTTCTTTGTATTTTCAACATATCCCCACATTGTTTTACTCAAATTTCAAGCAGGAGCACTCTTTGGATGATGAATTAAATTCCGCATCCAACGAGTACTCACATTACATATTTTTGAGGCACCCCACCCAACGAAAAACGATAAATACATATAAAATATGTTACTTTCAAAATAACACATTTTTTTGATGTATTTATTGTTTTTTGTGGGGTGGGTTACCACAAAAGTTTGCAGTGTGGGTACTCGTTGGATGCAGAATTTAATTCCGCATCCAACAAGTGCCCCACTCAAAATTTGAGTAAAATGAAAGGGAGATATGTTAAAAACACGAATTAAAAAAGTAGTTTTCTTAATGTCAAATATGCCATGTCAACCATTACGGTTGACTCTTTTCTTGAAATTCTATTGGTTCTTGAATTCAATGGTTCTTTTTCTTATGATATGGCTCATTTTCTTATGAAAGCATTTAGAGCCCAAATTTGCTCTAATGATTTGATCCCAAGTGAAGTTGTGGCGACAATCTGTCTCCAGTCACCACGACCCCTACCACGGTTGCCACCCTGATGCTGATGCGACTTTGATCTTGTCCATGCTGCATGTGGTGTAACTAATGGAACAAAAGGGGACGAGGTTGACATATTCACCAACCTGACTGCCCCATAATGAGTTCCCCGATAGTCGAATCTCTTGCCCCCTATTTGTAGGGTTCCTGTTAGCCCGAAATTCCCCTTAGATGCTGGGGCGCATGTCCGTGTCGGTACGTAACCCTGTGCCTGTGATCCCATATCAATATTTTTTTTCCACCTACTTGGTTATATTTGATATCTCCACCATAGTTGAGGGGTTTGCACATAGCCACTCCTATACGAACCTCTTCATCCATTCCATGCAAAAATCCTTCGACCGACCTAGCGTCGTCGGCCATGTACCCATAGTGATGCACCAAAGAGTAAAAGTATGCTTCATACAGTTCTATCAACCTTCCCCTCTATTGTATTGCATGGAGGGATGCCTTCTCCTGATGATTATACTCATCGGACATGTTCTTGTTTCTAAAAGTTTCTTCAAATAGTTCCCATGATATATGTAAGGGACCTATTAGTCCTAAAGCTGTCATACCAAAATTCTTTTAACCTTTTTTCTTTTGAGTTTGACAGATCCATATACAGTCTATTTTGCTTGTTCATTTGTTAATCTCTAGGATGGTTTTGTGTCTTGACTTTAATTTGTTTTCATTTTAATTGATAGTTTTAGCCTTGCTCTAATACTTACAAATAATCTCTTTGTTGGCTTTCTACTTTGAATCATCAATCTAGCTTTAAAATCTTAAGTCTTAGTTGTCAAATATCAAAGGATAAAGACTTTAAACATTCCAGCATCGAAATATGACCATTTTCTTTGTATGTGCGCTACCGGAACGACTTGAAATTACGGGGTTGAATTTTTTATCGGTTTACAAGTGATGATTACATATTATGATGTCTAAGCATGATATTATTTTTGAAAAATGAACCATTTGTACTTCCCTTATTATCTAATTCGATTCTACTCCAATTTATAAAATTATGGTTTTTGTCTTTTCTGAATTATGATTGGCCTTGGGATCGCGAGCTGTTACCCAAATTTCCATGCAAGGTGGTATGGTTTATTTCCTTAATTAAAGACATGCTTTCCCTTGCTCAACCCTGTTCGCTACATTTTCCCCCATTCCATTCTATCAATTAATAGTTTGCAGACATGAGGAGAGCGAGCGTGAAGCTGCATAGGTTTGAACCTAAAAATCTGGATTGGGAGAAAACATTTTCACAGTGTGCTAAAAAGTTGCAAGAATGTGGTTGGTACCCATTATGCAAAAGGATTCAGGGGTATAATGTTTAAGTTACAGAGCGATTCGCTTTAAACTTCAATGGATCAACAATTGATTTAGGAGGTTTCAAATTTAAAATTTCTGAAGAGTTCATCGCTACCGCGATTAGTGTACCTGTCGAAGGAGAGAAATGGTTTAATAAGCAACTTGTAGAGACTGATTATAATCTATTTCTTGTGCCCCAACATCAAAACCTAGACTGGAGCAAGGCCATTCATAAGGACTTTTTAAAGCAGGAATGGAGGGATATCTTAGGAATTCCGCAGCGCTATATTTCGTGTGAAGGAAGATTCACGACCATCTTTGTGTACCATATGATATTCCTGGTTCATATGGTAGGTATTCATAAATTAAACCTTCTTTTAAAAAGTTAACTAAGATGTCCACCGGAGTTCAAAATCACCTGGAGCATACCAGTCATAGTTACTTTCATCATGGTCTCATGAAATTGCTCATCCTTGACGAATTAAAGAAACAGGGTAGAACTTGGTCTCACTTTCTATTATGGTCAGGTTTTGAACTTGTACAATCAAGTGTTCCTGAAAAACAAAGATAATGTTGGTAACCAAAAGGGGAAGAAGTCTGAAACTTTGAAAAGAACAGTTGGGTGTTCTTTTAATAAGGATCAAACAAGAGAGAATGTACTAGGAAAAGTTAGGGTCCAGGAAGAAAAACTTAATTCAAAGTCTGAGCCTGTAATAGAATATGTAAGCTTGCAAAATCCAGCTGGGTGTAATAAGGGAGAAACTCATCTCGAAACAAAGTCTTTAGCAGAAGAAAGTTTGAAAACTGCCCAGAATCAAGGAACTTTACTTTCTGAGGGTAATGTTCTAGTCACGAGGCAGGGGAGCGAAGCTATTGATGTTGCTAAGGTAATTGACGATATTGTGAAGGAGCAGAATCCAAAGAGGATAAAATGGGGTATGTTTGAAAAGCTTAAATATGTTACCATGTTTGAAACCAGTAGAGGAAGACCTAAAACTCAGGCTACAAATAAATTAAGATTCAATGTTAAAGCTCATATGAATCCTAAGTTTGAGAAAGGTGTTGTAATTAGTATTGAAGAGTCTTTTGATGAAGAAGACAATCAATAAAAAAAGGTATAGCAGTTACTATATGGGGTTTTAGAGAAAATTGAAGAGGGATTGCAAGCATTTCCAAACCTTCTTCAAGACACATACATAATTAAAGAAGAATCAGAATTGGAAGGTACGAAGGATGAAATATCTTTCGATCCCATGGATTTTGAAGATGAAGATAAGATAGAGAAGGTTCAAGAAAACAATGAGATTTCTAGAGACTATGTAATTGAAGCCGAAATTGATCAATTAGTCAATATCCCTATAGAGGAAGTTGATACTGAAAATATAATGGATGTTGGAAACCTTCATAAGGAGCTTCATCAGTATAAAGAACAAAACAAACACTTGAATGAAGCTAATGATATAATAATGCAGCCAAATCAAATGTTGAGAAAGAATTTACATGAATTGAATGCAAATTATGCAGAGTTAGGTCAGTCAACACAAGAAGTAGTTAACAGAAGAAAAACAACACAACAAAGGAACAAGGAGATTTCTAAGGAAAATGAAGAACTCCTTAAGAGACTTAGAGCGTCAGATAAAGAGTGTCTTTGACTATAGAGGAAGTCTCAGGATTTGGATGGCTTGGCTGTTTTGGTAGAGGCAACTCGACGTGTCTAATTCCCTAGCCTGAATTTTCGGAAAATCTCCTTGTTCTTCACCTACATGTAAAGATAAGATAGTCAGTGATTCCAATTGTAGTAGTTACTATTTTGCATTAAAGAACCCGAAGCTTCCTGCAAAGAATCCTGGATGAAGTGGTGGCGTTGTTTTTGGAGATAACGAGTGTCTTCTTAGATGAATTGCAAAGTTGCAACAAGAAGTTACTTACAAGATTGTCTCTAGATAGGTTTAAAGCATGGATCGAATAGAGGGTTACACTCAGAATTGTTAGATTTAATTTTGTAATTATAAACTGTAATATTCGATCTATAATTTTTGGATCTAGAACTCTTCTAGAGTTTAGACTTGGTTATAAAATGTAAAGTTCAGTTTGTATGGGGGGTTATTTGGTATGAGGGTCGAGAGTGAGCATATGGAAAGCTTATAGACATATACTTTAAATTTTTTTTTATTTTGGAAGGCTTGTAATTCGAAGATGATGTTTTGTATTTTATGAAAGAGGTTTAAAATTATCTTTTAATTTGAATACTCTGCAGTTTAGTTTAAATTGTTTTTAGTCATGGAATATTTTATGATGGTGTGTTCATTATGAATGTCCGTTTCTGATTCTGTATTCGTGGTTCTATATTAAGAATGTTTTTATGGATATAGTTTTATGATATTGATGTATGGATGAACTATTAGTTTCTCATATTATCAATCAATTTTGAATCTTGTACATCATTACATAGGATCCTTTATTTTCCAGTTTGGTCATCCATTATTATAGTCAGAGTCTGATAGGTTTATTTTTAGAGGATTGACTAAAGATAATTTTAAAGAGTTCATTCCCAACACTCCTTTAAAAGACTTGTCACCTTTGATAGAGGGGGATTGGAAATAATTTTTGTCTGTTACTATACCTGAACATCATATTGTTGATCCAGAAACCCAGACTGCTACATACAGAGTTTTGACTAATCCCTTAGCATCAAAAGAATTCAAGGTGGAACTTTAAGAAATTGAAAATCCCGATTTATCTAAACCTTTGATTCATGTGTAGAAATTTTCTACACAGGCTTCAAGCCAAATTAAAAGTCAAACTCCATTAGTGATGGCAGGAGTATTAGGTGGAGGGGGTGGAGGAGGATCTCCACCAAACAGAATGAATGCCATAGTAGTTGCCAAACACACTCCTCTTGTCTTACCATAGAATTTGCATGAATTATCTGGTGGTGATTATCAGAAATACCTTCCAAGGTTCAATGGTGGAGGTGAGACTACTGCTGAGGAACACCTCATAGCTTATTATAGCTATGCTGATAATCAAAACATAGAGCATGAGGATGTTTGGATGCATGTTTTTGTACAGAGCTTAGATAGTGAGGTCAGAAAGTGGTTTCGAGAGTTACCTGCTAATTCCATTAATGGGATTGATTCCTTAGATGTAGCCTTCCTTAAGTAGCAGGGATATAAACAAGATTTTCTCTACTACATCACATAATTTGGTGCATTAAAAAGGAAAACTGAATAATCAGTAGCAGATTTCACTAAATGATTCAATAAAATGTATAGTAAAATTCTTGCTGAGATCAAACCTACCGAAACATCAACCAAGCTTACATTTGCAAATGCATTTGATGCTTACTTTTCCTTGCTGTTGAGGGAAAGAATGGCTATGACTCTTGTGAATATGCAAGAAGCTGCACTTTAAGTGGAATCTAACCTGCTAGCAACTAACAGACTTAGAACTAAATCTGAAAATCAAGAAGGAGAAAAGAAGAAAAAGAAGGATGTAGGACCCTCTACTTCCAAGGCATCATATAATAAAATTGATGAGATGACTAAAGTGATTAAAAATATTTCATCAAAGCTTTTTAGGTTGGAAATGGAGAATAAAATTCATAATAAACCTGTTCAGGAAGGTGACAAATGGAATCAAAACTAGTTTAGGAGACCTTTCAATCCAAAGTTTTTTCCTAGAGAAAGCATAAATAATGATGATTAGAGAGTGCAACCCCCTTTTTTCAGAATAATCTAGTTGATGAACCTGAAGAAATATATGAAGTTGAAATAGATGATCAGGATCAGGAAATGAATCATATTGAAAGAGAGTCTTCTCTTGCTTACTTAACTCAGTATGATTATCAACATTCTATGGCTTTTAATCAGGAAATTGAGGAAATATTTGAACATAATTTCTCATATTCAGTATATCCAATTGATATTTTTCAGAATAGTCTACAAAGGAAATATGATTTAAGGTCTGGGTCTAAACAAAATGATCAAAATCACAACAATAAGGTCACTTCACCTATTAAGCAAGTATCAATGAATGCACTTGATAGGAAGCAAAACTAGCAAAGTAATAAGGACAAATCTGCAGAAATTGATGATGTAGGAAAATCTTCTTCCTTGTTTAGTTTTGAGCATGAAATCAATAAAATTAAAATACCCGTCCCTTTAATAAAACTCATGAAAAATCAGTCCTATGGGGATTTTTCTCTTAAGCTTTTACAGTCACAAATCAATCTAGCCCCTATTGATATTATCAATTTGCAAGAAGAAAATCCTACTATCATCTTTGGTCCTAAGACCGCGGGGAAGTTAGATTTCCCTCCACCTTTCTTTGTTACCCTCACTGTTCATGCCATAATGTTGCATAATTGCCTTCTAGATTCTGGTGCTTCTCATAACTTAATGCCTAAGGTGGTCATGGAATCATTAGGATTGAATATCACCAAACCCTATCGTGACCTATATTATTTTGATTCCAAGGCAGTTAAGTGTCTAGAGGTGATTAAGGATTTAGTTGTTAGCCTTACTCAAATTCCCATGAAAAGTATTTTCATGGATATCGTAGTTACTGATATCTCTCCCAAATTTGGAATGCCTTATTAAGGTCTTGGACTAAAAATCTAGGTGGTACATTACAAATGGATCTTTCTTATGCAACAATTCAAGTATTTGGAGAACTAAGAAGACTATACAGAGAGATTCAACTTGGTTATATTGTCAGTGATCATGAAAACCCAAATAATCACCCTATTTATGTTGTTCAAGAAGATATTGGGTAATGTATATTGCATCTAAATCATGATCAACCTTCATGTACAATATTGGCAGAGAATGCAGTTTCAGATCAACAGAGTAGAGAAAGTTCATATGCCTTATGGAGAATGTATTTTGATGGTTCATCATCTAGGGAAGGGGTTGGTGCAGGGATTGTTTTGGTTTTTGCGTGTGATGAGGCAATCACTCTCATGTATAGATTAGAGTTTCAAACAACTAACAACATTGCTGAGTATGAAGCATTAGTGTTGGGCTTCAGGGACGCAAAGAATTTAAATATTCAACACTTAGTTGTTTTTGGCGACTTCGAATTGGTCATTCAGAAGGTAAAGAATGTATATTAGGTTAAGCAACAACTGTTAAAGATATATATATAAATGAAGTTTGGGATCTCATTGATAACTTATTCTTGGCATTCAATATTTCATTTGTTTCAAGAGATTTTAATCAAACAATTGATTCTTTAGCTCTGGCAGCTAGCAATTTTAAAGTCCTAATAGAGCCTCAACTTAGATATGTTTTGAAATTAAACACATACCATCAATCCCTCATAACATTAAGCATTGGAGATTATTTCATGATGATGAAGATATTAAGATATTCTTGGAACTAACTGGTGATTTCTCTACATCTCAAATAGATCAAGATGACGATACTAAAATAAGTCAAGAAGGTTCTTGCTTTCAAAATACAATTGCTAATCATGATATAATTGATATCAAAGGGAATTTTATTCCAAAAGGTCTTGTACCTTTAGAATTTTTTTTCTTTCTTTCTAATAATGACACATTACTAAAGCCTATGGTTCAATCTTTAGAAGACAATGTGGTCAACTTTAATATTGGGGTAGCAGAAGAACCAAGAATGATTAAACTGTTAAAGGCATTTTTAGATGAGCAAAGAAAGAGGTACGTATATTTGATGAAATAATTTGTGGACATTTTTGCTTGGTCATATGAAGATTTAAGAACCTATGACAGAAGTATAATTCAACATAAAACTCCTTTGAAACTAGGTACCAAGCCTTTCAGACAAAAGTTAAGGCGTATTAATCCAATTTTTCTACCAGTAATTCAAAAATAGGTAAAGAAATTCTTAGATGCTAAGATTATAGCCCCTCTTAGATATTCTAGTTGGGTAGCAAATCTAGTCCCGGTTCGAAAGAAAAATGGAGAAATAAGATTGTGTGTGGACTTCAAAAACTTAAACAAGTGTTCTCTTAAAGACAACTATCCATTGCCAAAGATAGATAAGATCTTGCAGAAAGTAGTAGGTGCTCAAAGGATATCCATGATTGATGGCTTCTCTGGTTATAACCAGATAGCTATACATGAAAGTGATAGAGAGAAACAATATTTACTACTCCATGGGGCACATTATGTATGATAAGATTCCTTTCGGTCTCATGAACGTGGGGGCAACGTTTCAGAGAGATATGGATATAGAATTTGTGGGTGAAAGGGAAATGTTTGTGGTGATTTACCTAGATGATATTATTGTATTTTCAAAATCTGATGATGAGCATCTTAAGCATTTAAGACAAACCTTTCTTAAATGCATAAATTTTGGTTTATCTTTGAATCCGAAAAACATTTCATTTTGCTATGCAAGAAGGTAAATTATTGGCCATATAGTTTCAGCTGAAGGTATCAAGATTGATTCTACTCGTGTGGAGGCTATTCAAAAAATATGCATTCCTAGAAATAAAAAGGAGATTCAATCTTTTATAGGGAAGGTAATTTTTTTAAGATGCTTTATTCCCAATTTTGCAGAAATCCTAAAGCAGATTACTAATATGCTCAGAAAGGATCAAGAAATTAAGTGGACAACTGAAGCAGGACTGTCTTTCGAAAGAATAAAACAGGCTCTAGGAGAAACCCCTATGCTGGTAAGTTATGATTTCTCTAAAGAGTTTTATATTTATCATTTTCATCTGAAGATACAGTGACTGCTGTGTTGTTACAAAATAATTTAGAAGGCTTAGAACAACCTATTTCTTTCTTTGGTAAGACTCTTAGAGATTCTAAAATTAAGTACAATATAATTGATAAACAAGCTTATGCCTTTGTTAAGGAACTTACGTTTTAAGGATTTATATCTTACATTCAAAGGTAATAGCTTATGTGCCTAATGATGCGGTTAAGGAAGTTCTCATACAACTTGACAGTGAAGGAAAGAGGGGACGTTGGATTGCAAAGATGGAGTATGATCTGGAAATTAAGCCAAAAAAATTGGTTAAAGGACAGGGACTTGCCAAACTTCTAGCAGATTCCAACTCTGAGGCTCTTGGTCTTAATTTTGTTTTATATCAATAAACAGAAATGGAATAGTCAGTTGAACGGGATAAACAACAGATTTATGACAGGTATGCTTCTTCACCTTGGTATGGAGATGTGGTATACTTTCTTTTGCACTTATAGTGTCCATGAAATTTAGACAAAAGAAAGTCTGGATCTTTCAAATTAAAAACCTTGAAGTATTGTATAGTTGATCATACTCTTTTCTAGAAGGATCCTGGAGGCATGCTCCTCAGGTGTGTTAATGAAGAAGAATTTGAAAAGATAACAACATATTTGCATGGAGGTGTTTGTGGGGGACACCGTTATTGGAAATCCACTGCCTTTAAAATTTCGAGGGCATGCTATTACTGGCCATCATTGTTTACTAATGTTTATACTAAAGTTAGAGCATGTGTAGAATTCAAAAAGTTTGCAGGTAACCAAAAGCTTGCTTCTTTTCTCTTAAAACCTATTGCAATTGATGCACCCTTCCAACACTGGGGATTAGATTTTATTGGTGAAATCCATCCTGTTGAATGTGGTTGTCATTGATGTAAAATGATTTCAGTAATGACAAAGGAATAACCAAGGACATGATGGCAAGGAAAACTCAATAGAAGACAAAGGAATAACAAAGGAAGTGATGGCATGGCATGCATGATGATGTGGCATGGTTGATGAAGATGAAAATACACCTAATGATGCTCTAGTACCTTCATGATGTCATTATTACAATTTGACCTAGTTATATAGAGATTTGTCTGTTTGGAGAAATTCAAGAAATTGACCAAGTGTCGGAAATTTGGTCCAAGTTTCCTTGGGAAAATGCCCGCCGCACATCATAGGAGAATGATAAAATATATCTGAAAGCATAAGGATATAGGTTGTTGTAGATACTATATTATCATGGTCTCATTTCTCAAAAGGGTGTTTGATGACAAAGTTAAAGGGCTTCCAAAACAGGGTCTTAGGCTATTTTGCACCAAAGGCAGTAAAAACTGCCTAAGTGGCCTCAGGAAAATGCCCATCATAATTCATAGGTTAAATTAAATTCCCATACCATATTTTCATGTTATATCTTGGTGATCTTTCTACCTGAATATGGTCTTATTTTGTCTTGAGAGTGTCTGAGGAGGAAGTTATAGGCCTGCCAAAACATGGTTTTAGGCATATTTACACCAAGTTCAGTAAAATGCCCACCTAGGGAAAATGAAGATGAGTCTGAGAGTGAAATCAACCTGGATGTGCTCAGTTAGGTGTACTACATCATCTAGTACCATTGGTTGAGGATTTTGGTGAAATAAAAAATCCACCTTGGAGATTGCACAAATTGTCTAAGTATAAAATTGCTGGTAAAAATGCCTAAGTGACCTCAGTAAAATGTCCGCCATTTCCTGTGGTTGATGTATTAAAGTATTATGAGGGTATGTGAATCTAGAATTTTGATTGGATATTCCAAGCATATCGTTGGTTTGTCCAAAAAGTATCTGTAGGTGAAGATATTGATCTTCCAAAAGTGCCTCCTAGCTTGATTTGCACTGCTCCAGAAAAATGCTCGCTGAGGAGAGAGAAAGAGGTTTCAAAGGATGAAATTGGTCTGGATGGAATCAACATGTTAGCCTCTATCCACTGGATGTCTCATACTTCCAATTTGATGAAAATAAAAATCTCCTCATGTTAAGCTAGGGTTTGATAATTTTGCCTAAGTGTCAAATCAATAGTTTAAAAGGCCATTTTCAAATGCCCAAAAAATGATGTGTGTGTTGTTGTAGATATTTCTCCCTACGGATAGGTAGAAAATCTCTTAGGATAAAGGAGGATGCACTGACTCTATGCTAAGACAAAAAGGAAACAAATGCTACCTTGAGTTCCTGAACTAATCCTCACAACAAGATTAAATGCATTCAGAAGAGAAGAACGACGTAACTCACCTTCCAATTCGACGTTTGTCCTGCTTCTAGCTCTTGATCCCGAAGCTCCAATGTAGAACCTGTTGAAATCAAACAAATGACAAGCATGCAAGCTTCCAAATACCTTGAAGCAAATATTAAGTTCAAATCTAAACTAGATACATTTCATATCAAAGATCCATACAATACACATGAAATGGGAAAAACAAGACAAGTTATCTTTTATTACAAACTTGAAGAGTGATTACAAAGGTTGTTTGATATCCAAGCCAATCCTCCAGCTCCAAGTGCTTCCTCTAGCTATCTCTGCAGAAGTCTGAAGATCATAGGTTTGATGCCCCAAAAGTCCTCCCTTTGGCCCATGGAAAGCTTCTCTCTTATGGCATGTGGGAAGATTAACCAACAAGAGAAAAGTGTGGATCTATGGAGGGTTTAGTGGATCAGGCCAGCTAAACAAAGAAGGAGTTAGGATCTAACCAAAGATGGTAATCCCAATAAAATCTCCTCGAAGGTTGAGATCCCAAAATCCAAGGAAAAAAGGCTAATTTCATACTACCGTGCCCCTACCACTGAGCATAACGCGGTAGTACCGCACCCCAGAGAAGGAGCAACGCGCGGTAGTGCTGACTACCGCGCCCCTGTAGATGTGCAGGGAGCGGTAGTGCTTACAAACAAGGCTAAGTTGGGTTGGTAGATGGCAGAAAAAGGTTTTGCTTTCAGTGTTCAGTCAATGGTTTTCACTCTGGATGTTCAGATGATCTTTAAGGGAAACTGTCGTTTAGGTCGCTAGTCCAAGGATGCGACACTAATACATAATGTGTAATATTGAGGTATAACAGATGCCCCTAAAGTGTGAGGTCAGAAGAGACTGATGGCCGAAAAACTTTACAAATATGGTTCGAAGATATCATCGAGGGGAGCAACAAGGAGCTGAAACAGAAACAAAATGTCAGATATACCACCGAGGCGGGCATTCCCATGCTCAGAAACAAATGACTAAAAGCATGGCTGCCGACCAATACATTGCAGATCCATGAGTACTGAGATGATATAGACTGTAGACAAATCATGGCTACTATGAACAAGCGTAGATCCATGAGACAATATTGGCACAACCATGACCAATACATAAGTGGATCTGTGTGACAATACAGAAAAATCTCCATTGCAACCTGGACGTAATCGAAATACAAAAGGGTGTCTAGGGTCTTCTACCCGATCGCAAACGATACGAATCTAGCCATGTGATTACAAGGTGTTGAAGTCGAACATGGTAGAAACCATTTGATTACCGGTTAATGATGTGAACCGTTAACAAATGCGAGGGAAATCACCAATGATGATAATGATCCCCAAGGTATCTATAGTACATCTCAACGAAATGCGAATAAACGAGTTGATGTCGAGCATTCGAGAGATCATTCAATCAGAGGTCATTGATGAAAAACTACTGTTGAATACGAGGGAACCTACCATTGAGGCATGCAGGAACCAAGGTACTAGTGGTTGACTCCTAAGCCTAATTCCTGGATAGTGATTTGGTGTCGATAGGAATAGACCCGTCGAAGGTGGGCCATAATGATTCCCACATCATCGATACGAAATCAGAACGAGAGATAGTATGGACCGATGAAACAATAGAATATGTATTGACACAAAGGGAAGGTTTGACATGAAGTGGAGGTGGACTCAAGGTAATAACCCTTTGAACATATAATGGCATGAAACAGAGCTTGACAGCAGGGACTACTTGAACAGACAGAACTACAGGAAGTGTGAACTCATAGCAATAATGAGGACGCATGATCATAATGATGACACTATCAGCAAGATTGACTACCCAAAATAGACAAGGTGAGGATGCATGCCATGTTCAAAGGTGACGACTCACAAGCCGCCAACAAGGTAAACTTGACTCAATTTCCCATTTTTCCCCGACATGATGGACGAGTACCTCTTTGTTGTTTTACGAGCTTGAGGAGGATAACAGATGCTCGATATAGCTCATCTCATAGATGAGTCCAATCTCACATGTCTTACGAACCTGAGAAAGGAGGGGTTTGTCCCAAAGTGGGCCCTTCGATGTTGAATTTCAACGAGTCCAAGGAAGGAAAACTCGATCGTCATTTCATGTTTAGAGAGTCTGAAAAGAACTAAAGAAGACTCCAACGGTCCTTTTTCGTAAAGTTAGCCTCATCGCCCGAAAAAGGGTAAAACAACGCGCGAGAGGACTCTTCCAGTCATGATTGGCTGGAGTATTCCTTTTTCATAAGTAGTGCCCACTAGTCCAAAAAAGGGGTAAACTATCACTAGGGAGACGATCATTCAAATCCTTTTACAAGCGTGAACGAATCAATTTCGCTTGGCCATCTTTTCCTATTTTAGGAGTCTGAAAAGAGCTTAAAGAGGACTCCATGTACAACTTTGTCATGGTTGATGACCGAGTACGATAAAGGAAAAGTAAACTCGGCACAGTTCCTTTTCCGTAAATAGTCTAGCGAGGCCGGATAAAGTGATAAACCTATACTCGTTAGACACACCTTTTTACTCCAATTGTTTAATGATCACGATAATGGTATCAAAAGCACTCGAAATATTTTTCATTTTTGGATCCAGAGCACGAAAAAGGAAAAAGTAAGTTCAAACCACTTTTCATATTTTAACCAGAGCACGAAAAAAGTGAAAAGTAAGCTCAAACACTATCTTATTGTTTTTAACAAGCTTGAAGATAGGTTGGAAGAATGCTCATGATGTCTGCTTCATTTTTTAACGAGCTTGTAACAGAAAATGAACTATGCTCAGGATAATTTTCATGGTTTAATGAGTTCGAAACCTAAAAAGGAAAGTATGCTCGAAAATGTTCCCAACGGTGAACTTATTCCCATCATGAAATCCAAAGGTTGGTACATGCCCCCCAGCATGATTGCTATAAGTAAGTGACTTAGCTCCAACGTGGTGTGGAGAGGCGATCGAGTTGAATTCAACGTAACTTCCAGAGGTTGAAGACATGCCCCCAAGCTTCATTTCATTCGCCTAAAGTATAGGCGGGTGAAAAGAAGGTTCAGGTACTAAGTCTACGAGGAGACTCGACTCAAAGGAAAAGTATGTGTTTCATTTTTTAACGACCTTGACATAGGAGTAGAACTTTGCTCAGACTACTGGTTTCATTTTTTAATGAGCTTGAAGCCAAAGGTAAACTCTGCTCACAGTTAAGGCCCATTGATGGGTTCCCTCCCAACATGATGACCAGAGGTTGGTAAATGCCCCCAGCATGATTGCTAACGGCTAAACATGTCCCCCAAGCTTTGTTTCGTCTAACTACTCTTCTTCCTTACCCAAAAATCCTGGCTACTAATCCGAATGTGTTCACCAGGGGGGTAGGGAGAACCAGGACCAAGTGACCCAGGCAGATGAAATGAAGGTTCAAATCCTAACTCTAGCGAGAGACTCGAACAAATGGAAGGGAGATCTATTTCATTTTTACACAAGCTTGAAATAGATAATAACAATGCTTGAAAGGGTCCTTTTTATTTTTTAATGAGCTTAAAACAAAAAGAAATTATGCTCGAAGGTAGTTTCATTTTTACGCAAGCTTGAAACCGAACGTAAACTATGCTTGGGATTGGTTTCATTTTTACACAAGCTTAAAACCAAAAGTAAACTGTGCTTGAGGGTCAGTTTCATTTTTTAATGAGCTTGAAACAGAGAATAAACTATGCTCGTGGGAACCTATTTCATTTTTTTTTTTAATGAGCTTGACATAGAAAGGGAACTATACTCATGGTGACATGTTTCATTTTTTAACGAGCTTGACACATAAAGGGAACTCTGCTCATGATGATGGTTGGTTTCATTTTTACACAAGCTTAAAACCAAAAGTAAACTACGCTTGAAAAGATGGTTGGTTTAATTTTTACACAAGCTTAAAACCAAAAGTAAACTATGCTTGAGAAAATGGTTTCATTTTTTAACGAGCTTGACACCGGAATAGAACTTTGCTCCAACGTCCCCCCCTTAGGGGGAAGAAACCACTAAAACATGTGGAACATTTAGGGAAGTCTGGTGACTAGGAGTCATGCAATGAGTGGGCGTCACAAAGGAAAGTTGATCGATGTCACAACATTCCCATGATGGGGAAAATACATCACTCGAAAGAGTGAGGACACTACAGCCTTCATTGCATAGACGTAATCACGTCCAAGGAGTAGATTAAAATCTAAGGGACCTTGGACGACCATGACATCAATACAGACAGTTTTCCCTCCCAAAGTGATAGGTAACTGAGGAAGGGACCCTAAAGGTCCAGTAGGCCTTCTATTGAAAGCCAGTATCTGGTCAGTGACGGGCACAAGCCGAGGAGAACCTAAGGCTTTCCAAGCAGTTGAGGATAGAATACTAACAAAAGCTCCTTCATCAACTATCATATGAAAAATTTCTTTATCAGAAACTCCTACAAATATTTGAAAAGGAACACTCGAAGGAAGACGAGATTTTGTTAGACCATTCCAATCAAAGGAAATGACCTCAGTACTTGGAGGGGGTCTCGCAGAAACGGATAGGGTTTCCCCTTGCCGAGGACATTCTGAACCAATAAGGAAAACATCAACGGTTTCCAATTCACTCTCGCTTGGAAGATAAGAATGAGACGAAGGTTGTGTCAAGATGACTGCTTCAGTCTGGACTTTCTTCAATGAAAGAGCGGGATCGAGTGGAGATGACAGCGACTCGATCACTTCACTCTCGGAAGGGAGAGTGGGATCAATTGCAGATGAAACTAAATTGATCACTTGGTCAACCAGCGGGGGGTCGAGGGACACCTTACTATCATTTGTTGGAAGCACCGTTTGAGAACTAGTAATATCTTCCAACCACCGCAAAGCTTCATCCATGCTTGGACAAAGGAAAGTACGGTGCATACCCTTGCATATCAAATAGGGATATAGGACTTTACCCTTACGACCCTTCACCAAGGGGTGAATGGTTGAGGGAGTGTCATCGACATGATGTTCAGAGGTCGACGATACAAGTGGTTTGGGTTTTTTAGACCACACTTCGGACACACGGGAAAGACCGGGGCAATCCTTGAGAAGGTGATCACCCTTGCAGAGTTTGCAGGGGAACTTGGGCTTACGAGGTGTTTTCGTAGAATGAGTGCCATTAGGGGCAACCGGTTTACCCTTGGTCTCTTCCTTATCCTTATTCTTCTTAACTTTCCTTTTCTTCTTCTTCTTATCCTCCCGATTACTAACACTATTGCTTTTATCAGGCGAGGAAGAAGGAATGGAAGAAGATTCATCCGACGAAGAAGGGGAAGGATTAGTTTAGGATTGACTCTCTCGTGGTGGAGGATTAACATTCGAAACATTGGGCGCAATCGGAATTACCGGACTGAATAACCATACCGGTAATCCTATGGTTAATCCAGGAAGATTTAATGTGGCAATAAAGGGAGGACCAATATCTCCAACTGGAGGAAAAATAAAAGGTACCCCTTGAAAAGGGGTCTCCGGATTGGTAGTCCCAGAAGGAGCATGGGTGCATGGAGGTAGATTCTCCATGAAACAAAACTAAGTGATGTGGACGAAGTCTTGTTAAAAAGAACTCAAAAACCCTCAGGAAACCGAGTGTGCGAAAGGGGAGCTAGGAAAAGACAAGGCTCACAGGCCAAAAGAGAAAGCTCGAAAAATTATACTGAGGCCACTGCCACAGTAAGCGAACTGTACAACAAAACGGCTAGAATGCCAACAAGCAGCCCTACAAAGAAAAAGACCCTCTACAGGATAGCAAGCAAAACCTCCTAACTAAGAGCTGGAGACCTCAACAAATTGTATCCTTCGCAAGGTGGTGAAATCCAAGTCGAACAATACAAAATGAGAGACCAATAATGGAAGGATATCCCTATACCGAAAGGGATCTTGGGTAAAGAGCCCTAGAAGAAAAGTCACTAAGCTACCTCGTTCATGACACGTTGGAAAAGGTTTTCGGCGCTTCTTCCTTATCACCCTTGCATTGCTATGAATACAAGGAAGACAATGATCGATGTTGCCTTAGGGCTAAGTGGAGTGCGGAATTCCACAGAGTCCGTCCGGTTCTCAATCTCGCGGCGGTTTAACCCCTGAAAGTTTAAAACAGTCAGGAGGCCCCTCCACAAACTGGTGTATGACCATGTCAACAAATACTAGAGGATTTTAGTTCCCTAAAGACAACGACTATGTCTCATATGAAAAATAACAAGGGGGAATTATTTTGATGCCTATCCCCAGTGTCCTACCTAAATACCAAATTCTTTTATTTCCTCAAGTGAGGTTAATGTTGGTTTAGTTAGGGAGATTAATTTTAGAGGCTGTCTTACACAATCGGGTTATGGAAGTGCAACTTGGTGATGTTGTGATGACTCAAACCATGCAAATGAAGATGAATCAAAATGAGCCTTTCTCTTTGATGAACACTAGCTAAAGTAAGAAAGAATTCTTTCCATTCCCAATATGCAGAACCCAATGCACATGCAATTTTATTTCTTTTCAAAATGATAGAAAGAAGTAAAATATGTACCCAAAACTAACCCGAAGCAATGAAAAGGAAATCTTTACGAACACCAAATGCAATAATTACAATCTGTTTCCTACCTTTTTACACTTGAAAAAGACACATCCAATCTACGGAAAGAAAGATTCTACAAACGTTTCCAATTAGATGGAAGACAAAGAAAAGCACTGAACAATTCTATCTTTAACTCGAATGTACATGAATTTGAAACAAGCCTTTCTTCTTCTTATGAATTTGAGACCAAGAATTGAAAATGATCAAATTAAAGAAAGAAGAACATATATTTTTTCTAGTTTCGTGAATATAGCAAAAGAGTGACAAAACCAAGCTTCTCTTTGGACTAAAGCGGAGACAAGGAATCGATCTTTCCAAACAATCATTAGATAGGATGTAAAGGAAATAAGATGCCAAGCAATCCAAACACACCAAACCAAAAAAAAATGATCTCAAAACCTTAATATGGGTCAAAACGACCGTAGGATGCACGATTCATGGCCCCCCCGGCATGAGGGGGAATTTTTTTTCAATTTTGATGTTCATTTGATCAAATCTAACGCACAAAGAATTCCTAAAAATGCAAGTAGTGTAGTGTGATCACATAGGTCATAGAGGTCTAGCCACAATCAATATAGAGAGAATAAAGCAACCAATCAGGAACTAAGTGAAAACAACCACACAAAAACTAGAAAAAATTACTTTTTCAGGAACTACCGCGGGTCTGCAGGCAGCCTAGGTGCGGTACTGAGATACTACTGCGCTCTAGCAGAGTATAAGGGCGCGGCACTGTGGTAACTATAGCCCTGTAAGCAGTGTCGGGGGCGCGGTACTGCTGAAAAAGAAGAAAAAAGGAGGAAATCTAAGAAAGGATTTTGACCTTTCAAGGATCTTCCAACCCAGAGGACTTACTGATCTGTAACAGAAGTCTAATGCAGAGAACAGGGAAGTGAATGAGGGTAAAAGAACCCAATTCTTACAATCAATGAGTGAAATTGAAAGCAAACTTCACAAGCAAAGAAAATGGATTCAAGTCCCCAACGGAGTCGCTAGTTTTTGTTGTAGATATTTCTCCCTACGGATAGGTAGAAACTCTCTTAGGATAAAGCAGGATGCACTGACTCTATGCTAAGACAAAAAGGAAACAAATGCTGCCTTGAGTTCCTGAACTAATCCTCACAACAAGATTAAATGCATTCAGAAGAGATGAAAGACGTAACTCACCTTCCAATTCGACGTTTGTCCTGCTTCTAGCTCTTGATCCCGAAGCTCCAATGTAGAACCTGTTGAAATCAAACAAAGGACAAGCATGCAAGCTTCCAAATACCTTGAAGCAAAGATTAAGTTCAAATATAAACTAGATACATTTCATATCAAAGATCCATACAATACACATGAAATGGGAAAAACAAGACAAGTTATCTTTTATTACAAACTTGAAGAGTGCTTACAAAGGTTGCTTGATATCCAAGCCAATCCTTCAGCTCCAAGTGCTTCCTCTAGCTATCTCTGCAGAAGTCTGAAGATCATAGGTTTGATGCCCCAAAAGTCCTCCCTTTGGCCCATGGAAAGCTTCTCTGTTATAGCATGTGGGAAGATTAACCAACAAGAGAGAAGTGTGGATCTATGGAGGGTTTAGTGGATCAGGCCAGCTAAACAAAGAAGGAGTTAGGATCGAACCAAAGATGGTAATCCCAATAAAATCTCCTCGAAGGTTGAGATCCCAAAATCCAAGGAAAAAAGGCTAATTTCAGACTACCGCGCCCCTACCACTGAGCATAACACGGTAGTACCGCGCCCTAGAGAAGGAGAAACGCGCGGTAGTGCTGACTACCGCGCCCTTGTAGATGTGCAGGGAGCGGTAGTGCTTACAAACAGGGCTAAGTTGGGTTGGCAGATGGCAGAAAAAGGTTTTTCTTTCAGTGTTCAGTCAATGGTTTTGACTCTGGATGTTCAGATGATCTTTAAGGGAAACTGTCGTTTAGGTCTCTAGTGCAAGGATGCGACACTAATACATAATGTGTAATATTGAGGTATAACATGTGTATCAACAAATTCAAAAGGTGACATGGATCTGTTCCTTGTTGAAGTGATTATCCATTCATGTTTTCATTTTTCCTTATGATGGTCACATGTGCAAGAAATCAATTTGCTAAAGTGAGAAAAATCCTGTTTTGCATAATAAGAACAAATGGAAATTTGTCCAAGTGCTGAAAACTGAAGGTCAAGGGGCCTTTTGGAAATTCCCATAAGAAGTTGTCCTTGTGCTGATAAATTCATTAGTTGGAATGGGTATGTTCCATGATGAACTGGCCATCTAGCCATGGTGTCAAATTCCTCTTTGGAGGTCACACGCGTGAAAAATCAACCTCCCAAGTTGAAGAAAAATTCCGTTTTACACAGAAATCTGAATATTCCCAAATTAAGCATATGTTAAAATCAGTTTTTGTTTTAAATTGCCCAGCTCAGTCAATTTAATAAGGAATAGTTAAGATGTTATAAAATAAAGGAAATTAAATACCAACTATTTAATCAAAGCAAATTAATTAAACCAAGAAGTATTTTTTATGAAATGATGCGTTTGAGAAAAATGCAATTTCCAAATTTGAAGGATGTGATTATGGAAAGGATGTGATGCGGAAAAGGAAAGATGATAAGCTACATGAATAAACTAATAATAAGGCATAATTTATTAAATAAAAACATAGTTGATCTCTAATTAAAAGCATGGTTCGTTATTTATTTAATAAACAAAAAGTTAATCTTTTTGAAGAGGCATGAGTGGGAAAAGACACAAGTCCATTTTTGAAGAGATGCAATGATTAAAAATGAGATAGATAATATATAAACAAGCACTCGAGATGGAAGGAAGATATCTCAACAACCCAGATCAAAGAAGAATAAAGATTAGACATAGACCAATGAAAATGAAGAAACAGAATCGAAGAAAATAAGTTATGGAAATCTGAAAAGACAGATAAGGGTGGAAGGGAGGTTCTAGAGTAGGTTGCAACCTGCTAAGGTTGTTGTAGCATCCTGTCAGTTGTAGGTGACAAAACAGGGTGTTGGTGCATCCTTCGAGTAGTAGCTGGAAAACAGGGGTGTTGTAGCATCCTTATTTGTTGAAGCAAATAAAAACCTGGGATGTTGGTGCATTCCATATGTTGTAGCATAAAATAATTTTTGTAGAAATCATTTATTTAATGAGCTTGATTTTGTGGTTTCCACGATAAAATTCAGTGTCCTTATTTGTTTGATCCATTGTTTATGTGATTTTAATGTTAATGGTTTAAATAAAAGAAAAAAGTAGGGCAATACTGATTCACCCCCCCCCTCAGTATTGCTGGATAAACCAACAATTGGTATTAGACCAAGATCCTTCACTACAACTTAATCACTGGAAGGAAGATCCTATTAAAAACACTATGGATCAAAATGAAGGTTTAGCTACTAACAAACCTCCATTATTCACAGGAGAGAATTATGCATGTTGGAGTGTAAGAATGAGATGCCATCTAACGTCTATTGGATGCAAAGTTTGGAATGCTATTGAAAAGGGTTATAAAATACTAGATAGTCCACCTACATAAAAAGATGAACAAGATAAATATGAAGCCAATGCAAAAGCATTGAATGCAATTTTGAGAGGACTATCAAGTTCAATGTTTGTTAAAGTCATGCAATGTAAGACAACCAAAGATGCTTGGGATAAATTGAAAAATGTTGAAGAAAGAGTAGAAGAAAACTTTTCCATTTTCGAGGATGATAGGGATGATGAAGAACCTTGTAGTCATAAGGAAGATCAAAAGAGTAAAACCATATACATGGAAAAATTTAATAAAAAGAAGAAAAAACTCTATTTCATGGAAGATAGTGAAGATGAAGAGATAAGTGAAAATGAAGAAAATCTATTCATGGGGATAGTAGCTCCAGAAGATGATTCAGATGTGGAAGGAGAGGCGGACCTAAAGGCAGAAATCATAAGTGCCCTTGAAGAAATGAGAAAGAGCACAATGAAGAAAAATTCTTTGAAATAAGATTTTTCAAAGCACCAAGAAGAGCAGAAAGCAAAAGAAGAGGAAGTCAAGACCCTCCAAGAAGAGCTACACAATTCAAGACAACAAACATTGGCTAGCATGAAAGAGGGAGAGATATTAAAACATGAAGTGTCTAACTTCAAGGAACAAATAAAGAGACTAAAATACCAGCAGACCACTAATGAGAAGTTTAAGGAGAAAATACAAGACTCTAAAAGACTTGAAACATAAGTTATTTTGCTTAGAAAGAAGTTTGATAAAGAATCTATTAAATCAAAATTTGAGAACAGTTCAAGGACTTTATATGAAATCCTAAGTAGCCAAAGACTATCAAGTGATAAAACCGGATTAGGTTATGAAAAATAAAAGAAGCCATAATGTTTGTCTATTACATTCCAAGATAGAAATAAAAGAAGCTATGATGTTGCACTCAAAATCCTGATTAAGAAGGATAGTCATAAATCTATTCCTTCCTCTCATAATAAAGACAAAATTGATATGATACTTACAAGACCAAAGAAAAGCAGGTACAGATATATTTTTTTGGTCATTGCTACTCTTGTAATAATTTTGGACATATGGCTAGAGAATGCAAGCTAGGAAAGAATGCTTTAGTAGAAGTTTAGAAACAAAGGAAGGGATGGAAGAAGAAGGAATTTGTGAAGCAGAAAGATAAAAGATTCCTCAAATACAAAGGAAAGTTCTATGTATATTGTCACTGCTGTCACAAGTTTGGTCACAAAGCTGTTGATTGCAGAACCAAGGGAAAAGATCAAGGTACATAATCCAAGAAACAAAGAAATGAAAAATCAGCAAGCAGGGTAACTCATGGAAAGATGTGGAGAAGAAAGGAAGACTACAAAGGTTCAGAAGAAACAAAAATTCCAAGCATCAATAAAGTTTCCAAAAATGATGCTCAACATAATAGTGCTGTAGATAAGAATGGCATCCATTATGATGGAAAGCTAGATGAAGATGTTAAATACACCAATGGAGAGAAAGATGATGAAATTCTCTTCTAAAGTCTCTCGTGACCTAAAAGAGAACCCTGAAATTATTAGTAAGGAATCATATACTTAGGGGGAGTAAATATCAGAAAAATGCAATTGGTATTTGAAATTAATTATAAATATCACTTTCTAAAAGGCTATCTTAATAAAGGATAAGACGTAGAGTAGAGGTGACAAATTGAAAACAAGCATTTCGTCAAGAAAACATCTATGTGACAAGCACACTTAATGGTTGAAGTGTAACAAAATCATAAACATGATTATGAACCTGTAGTAAAGATTGTTGTTACCTCAGACCAAGGATTTATGATGCAGGATATGAAAGAATAATAGTATATCAATCAATCTAGTTAAACCTTGGTCCATGTCTAAGGGAACAAGGTCATATGGATAATAAATTGCTTTCATGGCATTGAAGACTCCTTAAGAAAATCAAGATACATGATACATATTTAAGAGGAGTTTATGGAAGAAAACTAATGGATAAACTGATGAAGTGTAAACCCTGTCACAAAATATAGAAAATGTTGACAAAGGGGAGGAATATTGAAAGGGGGAGTCTATGAACTAATCATCCATATTTGTTTTCAAAGACTCGCTACAAGAAGGTAAATGAGGATGTTAACCAAAGTATCATAACACAATGGTTAAGCACCAAGTCTAGTTAATAAGGAGAAGAGAAGCAAAGAGCTAAATTTATTAAAAGAAGAGATATATTGGCAAGGCCATTTGTCAAAAGGAGGAAAGATAGGAAATTCTATATCAAGATGGTTACAACAAAGGGCATAACAGGTTATCCTTTGTCATTGTTGTTAAAGGGGGATAATGTTTAGATGTTTCCATCAATTCCAAAGGGGGAGAATGATGAATGTGGTTGTCATTGATGTCAAAGGAGTTCAGTAATGACAAATGAATAACCAAGGACATAATGATAGGGCAAACTCAGTAGAAGACAAAGGAATAACAAAGGAAGTGATGACATGGCATGTATGATGATGTGGCATGGTTGATGAAGATATAAATCCACCTAATGGTGCTTTAGTACCTTCATGATGTCATTATTACAATTTGACCTATTTATATAGAGATTTGTCAGTTTGGAGAAATTCAAGAAATTGACTAAGTGTTGGAAATTTGGTCCAAGTTGCCTTGGGAAAATTCCCTCCGTACATCATAGGAGAATGATAAAATATATATGAAAGCATCAGGATATAGCTTGTTGTAGAGAATATCTTACCATGCTCGCATTTCTCAAAAAGGGTGTTTGATGACAAAGTTAAAGGGCTGCCAAAACATGGTCTTAGGCTATTTTTCACTAGAGGTAGTAAAAACTGCCTAAGTGGCCTCAAGAAAATTCACATCATAATTCATAGGTTAAAGTAAATTCCCATACCATATTTTCATGCTGTATCTTGGTGATATGTCTACCTGACCATGGTCTTAGTTTGTCTTGAGAATGTATGCGGAGGAAGTTATAGGCCTGCAAAAAAAGGGTTTTAGGCATATTTACACCAAGTTCAGTAAAATGCTCACCTAGGGAAAATGAAGATGAGTCTGAGAGTGAAATCAACTTGGGTGTCCTTAGTGAGGTGTACTACATCATCTAGTACCATTGGTTCAATATTTTGGTGAAATAAAAAAATCCACCTTGGAGATTGCACAAATTGTCTAAGTATAAAATTGCTGGTAAAGATGCCTAAGTGACCTCAGTAAAACGTTCGCCATTTCCTATGGTTGATGTATTAAAGTATTTTGAGGGTATGGTTCTCTAGAATGTTAATTGGATCATCCAACCATATGATTGGTTTGTCCAAAACGTCTCTGTAGGTGAAGATATTGATCTTCCAAAAGTGCCTCCTAGTTTGATTTGCACTGCTCCACAAAAATGCTCACCGAGGAGATGGAATCACCGTGTTTTACTCTATCCATTGGATGTATCATAATTCCAATTTGATGAAAATAAAAATCTCCTCATGTAAACCTAGGGTTTGATAATTTTGCCTAAGTGTCAAATCAACAGTTTAAAAGGCCATTTTCAAATGCCCAAAAAATGATGTGTGTGTATTAACAAATTCAAAAGGTGACATGGATCTGTTCCTTGTTGAAGTGGTTCTCCAGTCATGTTTTTAGTTTGCCTTATGATGGTCACATGTGCAGGAAATCAATCTGCCAAAGTGAGAAAAATCTTGTTTTGCATAATAAGAACAAATGGAAATTTGTCCAAGTGTTGAAAACTGAAGGTTAAGGTGTCAGATTCCTCTTGGAGGTCACACGTGTGAAAAATCAACCTCCCAAGTTGAAAAATTTGGTTTTACACAGAAATATGAATATGCCCAAATTAAGTATATGTTAAAATCAGTTTTTGTTTTAAATTTCCCAACTAAGTCATTTTAATAAGGAATAGTTAAGATGTTATAAAATAAAGGAAATTAACTACCAAATATTTCATCAAAGCCAATTAATTAAACCAAGAAGTATATTTTATGAAATGGTGCGTTTGATAAAAAGACAATTTCCAGATTTGAAGGATGTGATTGTGGAAAGGATGTGATGCTGAAAAGGAATGATGATAAGCTACATGAATAAACTAATAATAAGGCATAATTTATTAAATAAAAACAAATTTGATCTCTAATTAAAAACAGGGTTTGTTATTTATTTAATAAAAAAAAGTTAATCTTTTTGAAGAGGCACGAGTGGGAAAAGACACAAGTCCATTTTTAAAGAGATGCAATGATTAAAAATGAGATAGATAATATATAAACAAGCATTCGAGATGGAAGGAAGATGTATCAGCAGACCATATCAAAGAAGAAGAAAGTTCATATAGAGACCAATGAAAATGAAGAATCAAAATTGAAGAAAAGAAGTTATGGAAATCGGAAAATACAATTAAGGGTGGAAGGAGGTGCTAGGGTAGATTGTAGCTTGCTAAGGGTGTTGTAGTATCCTGTCACTTGTAGCTGGAAAAACAGGGTGTTGGTGCATCCTTCCAGTAGTATCTGTAAAATAGGGGTCTTGTAGCATCCTTATTTGTTGAAGCAAATAGAAACCTGGGATGTTGGTGCATTCCATCTGTTGTAGAAGAAAATAATTTTGTAGAAATCATTTATTTAATGAGCTTGCTTTTGTGGTTTTCTCTTTTGAGGTTTCCACGATAAAATTCTGTGTCCTTATTTGTTTGATCCATTGTTTATGTGTTTTTAATGTTAATGGTTTAAATAAAAGAAAAAGTAGGCAATACTGATTCACCCCCCCTCTCAGTATTGTTGGATAAACCAACACATCCACCCTCAACTGGCCAACATAAATGGATTTTAACAGCAACTGATTTATTTACCAAATGGGTAGCGACAAATCCTACTAGGAATGCAACTAATACGGTGATTATAAATTTCCTGGATAAATACATTTTGAGTAGGTTTGGTTGTCCGCGGGAAATTTTAATAGATAATGCTCCTCCCTTCAAATCTTCTGCTATGGTTCATTTTTGTGAAAAGAATAACATAATGTTTAAGCATTCCACACCTTATTATCCGCAGGGAAACTGGTTAGCAGAGTCAACCAATAAAATCCTTGTTAATAACATTAAGAAGACGTTGTCATTGAAGTCAAGACCCTCCAAGAAGAGCTACACAATTCAAGACAACAAACATTGGCTAGGATGAAAGAGGCCGAGATATTAAAACACGAAGTTTCTAACTTCAAGGAAGAAATAAAGAGACTAAAATACCAGCATACCCACTAATAAGAAGTTCAAGGAGAAAATACAAGAGTCTAAAAGACTTGAAACATAAGTTATTTTGCTTAGAAAGAAGTTTGATAAAGAATCTATCAAATAAAAATCTGAGAACAGTTCAAGGACTTTATATGAAATCCTAAGTAGCCAAAGACCATCAAGTGATAAAACTGGAATAGGTTATGAAAAAGAAAAGAAGCCATAATGTTTGTCTTTTACATTCCAAGATAGAAATAAAAGAAGCTATGCTGCTGCACTCAAAATCCCGATTAAGAAGGATAATCAAAAATCTATTCCTTCCTCTCATAATAAAGACAGAATTGATATGATACTTACAATACCAATGAAAAGCAAGTACTAATAGATTTTTTGGGTCATTGCTACTCTTGTAATAATTTTGGACATATGGCTAGAGAATGCAAGCTAGGAAAGAATGCTTCAGTAGAAGTTCATAAATAAAGGAAGGGATGGAAGAAGATGGAAGTTGTGAAGCAGAAAGATCAAAGATTCCTCAAATACAAAGGAAAGTTCTATGTATATTGTCATTGCTGTCACAAGTTTGGTCACAAAGCTGTTGATTGCAGAACCAAAGGAAAAGATCAAGGTACATAATCCAAGAAACAAAGAAATGAAAAATCAGCAAGCAAGGTACCTCATGGAAAGATGTGGAGAAGAATGGAAGATTACAAAGGTTCAGAAGAAACACAAATTCCAAGCATCAATAAAGTTTCCTAAAATGATGCTCAACATAATAGTGTTGTAGATAAGAATGACATCCATTATGATGGAAATCTAGATGAAGATGTAAAATACACCGATGGAGAGAAGTATGGTGAAATTCTCTTCTAAAGTCTCTCGTGAACTAAAAGAGAACCCTGAAATTATTATTAAGGAATCATATGCTCAGAGGGAGTAAATATCAGAAAAATGTAATTGGTATTTGAAAGTAATTATAAATATCACTTTCTAAAAGGCTATCTTCATAAAGGATAAGAAGTAGAGTACAGGTGACAAATTGAAGACAAGCATTTTGTCAAGAAAACATCTATGTGACAAGCACACTTAATGGTTGAAGTGTAACAAAATCAGAAACATGTTTATGAACCTATAGCAAAGATTATTGTTACCTCATACCAAGGAATTATGATGCAGGACATGAAAGAAGAATAGTATATCAATCAATCTAGTTAAACCTTGGTCAATGTCTAAGGGAGCAAGGTCATATGGATAATAAATTGCTTTCATGGCATTGAAGACTCCTTAAGAAAAGCAAGATACATGATACATATTTAAGAGTAGTTTATAGAAGAAAACTAATGGATAAACTGATGAAGTGTAAACCCTGTCACAATATATAGAAAATGTTGACAAAGGGGAGGAATATTGAAAGGGGGAGTCTATGAACTAATCATCCATATTTGTTTTCAAAGACTCTCTAGAAGAAGGTAAATGAGGATGTTAACCAAAGTATCATAACACAATGGTTAAGCACCAAGTCTAGTTAATAAGGAGAAGAGAAGCGAAGAGCTAAATTAATTAAAAGAAGAGATATATTGGCAAGGCCATTTGTCAAAAGGAAGAAGGATAGGAAATTTTCTATCAAGATGGTTACAACAAAGGGCATAACAGGTTATCCTTTGTCATTGTTGTTAAAGGGGGATAATGTTTAGATGTTTCCATCAATTCCAAAGGGGGAGAATGCTGAATGTGGTTGTCATTGATGTCAAAAGAGTTTCGTAATGAAAAATGAATAACCAAGGACATGATGGTAGGGCAAAGTTAGTAGAAGACAAAGGAATAACAAAGGAAGTGATGACATGGCATGGTTAATGAAGATGAAAATCCACCTAATGGTGCTTTAGTACCTTCATGATGTCATTATTACAATTTGACCTAGTTATATAGAGATTTGTCAGTTTGGAGAAATTCAAGAAATTGACTAAGTGTTGGAAATTTCGTCGAAGTTGCCTTGGGAAAATTCCCTCCGTACATCATAGGAGAATGATAAAATATATATGAAAGCATCAATATATATCTTGTTGTAGAGAATATCTTACCATGGTCTCATTTCTCAAAAAGGGTGTTTGATGACAAAGTTAAAGGGATTCCAAAACAGGGTCTTAGGGTATTTTGCACCAGAGG
The DNA here is from genome assembly GCA_027924585.1 of Larix kaempferi. Taxonomy (NCBI): domain Eukaryota; kingdom Viridiplantae; phylum Streptophyta; class Pinopsida; order Pinales; family Pinaceae; genus Larix; species Larix kaempferi. Next base: position 2,568,472 of record BSBM01000687.1, on the reverse strand, counting down.
CAGTAAAAACTACCTAACTGGCCTTAGGAAAATTCCTATCATAATTCATAGGTTAAAGTAAATTCCCATACCATATTTTCATGTTGTATCTTGGTGATATGTCTACCTGACCATGGTCTTAGTTTGTCTTGAGAGTGTATGAGGAGGAAGTTATAGGCTTGCCAAAACAGGGTTTTAGGCATATTTACACCAAGTTCATTAAAATTCCCACCTAGGGAAAATGAAGATGAGTCTGAGAGTGAAATCAACTTGGGTGTGCTCAGTGAGGTGTTCTACATCATCTAGTACCATTAGTTGAAGATTTTGGTGAAATAAAAAATTCCACCTTGGAGATTGCACAAATTGTCTAAGTATAAAATTGCTGGTAAAAATTCCTAAGTGACCTCGGTAAAATGTTCGCCATTTCCTGTGGTTGATGTATTAAAGTATTAAAGTGTCAAATTAACAGTTTAAAAGGCCATTTTCAAATGCCCAAAAAATGATGTGTGTGTATCAACTAATTCAAAAGGTGACATGGATTTGTTCCTTGTTGAAGTGGTTCTCCAGTCATGTTTTCAGTTTGCCTTATGATGGTCACATGTGAAGGAAATCAATCTGCCAAAGTGAGAAAAATCTTGTTTTACATTATAAGAAAAAATGGAAATTTGTCCAAGTGCTGAAAACTGAAGGTTAAGGTGTCAGTTTTCTCTTTAAGGTCACCCGCTTGAAAACTCAACCTCCCAAGTTGAAGAAAAATTATGTTTCACACAGAAATATGAATATGCCCAAATTAAGCATATGTTAAAATAAGTTTTTGTTTTAAATTGCCCAACTAAGTCAATTTAATAAGGAATAGTTAAGATGTTATAAAATAAAGGAAATTAACTACCAACTATTTAATCAAAGCCAATTAATTAAACCAAGAAGTATTTTTTATGAAATGGTGCGTTTGATAAAAAGTCAATTTCCAGATTTGAAGGACGTGATTGTGGAAAGGATGTGATCCTGAAAAGGCATGATGATAAGCTACATGAATAAACTAATAATAAGGCATAATTTATTAAATAAAAACAAAGTTGATCTCTAATTAAAAACAGGGTTTGTTATTTATTTAATAAACAAAAAGTTAATCTTTTTGAAGAGGCATGAGTGGGAAAAGACACAAGTCCATTTTTTGAAGAGATTCAATGATTAAAAATGAGATAGATAATATATAAACAAGCATTCGAGATGGAAGGAAGATGTATCAGCAGACTAGATCAAAGAAGAATAAAGTTTAGACAGAGACCAATGAAAATGAAGAAACATAATTGAAGAAAAGAAGTTATGGAAATCTGAAAATACAGATAAGGGTGGAAGGACGTGCTAGGGTAGGTTGCAGCTTGCTAAGGGTGTTGTAGCATCCTGTCACTTGTGGCTGGAAAAAACAGGGTGTTGGTGCATCCTTCCAGTAGTAGCTGTAAAACAGGGGTGTTGTAGCATCCTTATTTGTTGAAGCAAATAGAAACCTGGGATGTTGGTGCATTCCATCGATTGTAGAAGAAAATAATTTTTTTAGAAATAATTTATTTAATGAGATTGATTTTGTGGTTTGCTCTTTTGAGGTTTCCACGATAAAATTCCGTGTCCTTATTTGCTTGATCCATTGTTTATGTGTTTTTAATGTTAATGGTTTAAATAAAATAAAAAGTAGGCAACACTGATTCACCCCCCCTATCAGTATTGTTGGATAAACCAACACATCCACCCTCAACTGGCCAACATAAATGGATTTTAAAAGCTACTGATTTATTTACCAAATGGGTAGCGACAAATCCTACTATGAATGAAACTGATACGATGATTATAAATTTCCTGGAGGAACACATTTTGAATAGGTTTGGTTGTCCTCGGGAAATTAAGTTAGATAATGCTCCTTCCTTCAAATCTTCTGCTATTGTTCATTTTTTTGAAAAGCATAATATAATGTTTAAGCATTCCACACCTTATTACCCGTAGGGAAACTGGTTAGCAGAGTCAACCAATAAAATCCTTGTTAATAACATTAAGAAGATGTTGTCATTGAAGTCAAGACCCTCCAAGAAGAGCTGCACAATTCAAGACAACATACATTGGCTAGCATGAAAGAGGCCGAGATATTATAACATGAAGTTTGTAACTTCAAGGAAAAAGTAAAGAGACTAAAATACCAACATACCACTAATGAGAAGTTCAAGGAGAAAATCAAGAGTCTAAAAGACTTGAAACATAAGTTATTTTGCTTAGAAAGAAGTTTGATAAAGAATATATCAAATCAAAATTTGAGAACAGTTCAAGGACTTTATATGAAATCCTAAGTAGCCAAAGACCATCAAGTGATAAAACTAGATTAGGTTATGAAAAAGAAAAGAAGCCATAATGTTTGTCTATTACATTCCAAGATATAAATAAAAGAAGCTATGCTGCTGCACTCAAAAGCCTGATTAATAAGGATAATCAGAAATCTGTTCCTTCCTCTCATAATAAAGACAGAAGTGATATTATACTTACAAGACCAATGAAAAGTAGATACTGATAGATTTTTTGGGTCATTGCTACTCTTGTAATAATTTTGGACATATGGCTAGAGAATGCAAGCTAGGAAATAATTCTTCAATAGAAGTTCAGAAACAAAGGAAGGGATGGAAGAAGATGGAAGTTGTGAAGCAGAAAGGTCAAAGATTCCTCAAATACAAAGGAAAGTTCTATGTATATTGTCACTGGTATCACAAGTTTGATCACAAAGCTGTTGATTGCAGAACCAAGGGAAAAGATCAAGGTACATAATCCAAGAAACAAAGAAATGAAAAATCAACAAGCAAGGTACCTCATGGAAATATGTGGAGAAGAAAGGAAGACTACAAAGGTTCAGAAGAAACACAAATTCCAAGCATCAATAAATTTTCCTAAAATGATGCTCAACATAATAGTTCTGTAGATAAGAATGACATCCATTATGATGGAAATCTAGATGAAGATGTAAAATACATTGATGAGGAGAAAGATGATGAAATTCTCTTCTAAAGTCTCTCGTGACCTAAAAGAGAACCCTGAAATTATTACTAAGGAATCATATACTCAGGGGGAGTAAATATCATAAAAATGCAATTGGTATTTGAAAGTAATTATAAATATCACTTTCTAAAAGGCTATCTTCATCAAGGCTAAGAAGTAGAGTAGAGGTGACAAATTGAAGACAAGCATTTTGTCAAGAAAACATCTATGTGACAAGCACACTTAATGGTTGAAGTGTAACAAAATCAGAAACATGTTTATGAACCTATAGCAAAGATTGTTGTTACCTCATACCAAGGAATTATGATGCAGGACATGAAAGAAGAATAGTATATCAATCAATCTAGTTAAATCTTGGTCAATGTCTAAGGGAACAAGGTCATATGGATAATAAATTGATTTCATGGCATTGAAGTCTCCTTAAGAAAAGCAAGATACATGATATATATTTAAGAGGAGTTTATGGAAGAAAACTAATGGATAAATTGATGAAGTGTAAAACCTGTCACAAAATATAGAAAATGTTGACAAAGGGGAGGAATATTGAAAGGGTGAGTCTATGAACTAATCATCTATATTTGTTTTCAAAGACTCGCTACAAGAAGGCAAGGTCATATGGAAAATAAATTGAGTTCATGGCATTGAAGACTCCTTAAGAAAAGCAAGATACATGATAAATATTTAAGAGTAGTTTATGGAAGAAAACTAATGGATAAATTGATGAAGTGTAAAACCTATCACAAAATATAGAAAATGTTGACAAAGGGGAGGAATATTGAAAGGGCGAGTCTATGAACTAATCATCCATATTTGTTTTCAAAGACTCGCTACAAGAATGTAAATGAGGATGTTAACCAAAGTATCATAACACAATGGTTAAGCACCAAGTTTAGTTAATAAGGAGAAGAGAAGCAAAGAGCTAAATTTATTAAAAGAAGAGATATATTGGCAAGGCCATTTGTCAAAAGGAAGAAAGATAGGAAATTCTCTATCAAGATGGTTACAACAAAGGGAATAACAGGTTATCCTTTGTCATTGTTGTTAAAGGGGGATAATGTTTATATGTTTCCATCAATTCCAAAGGGGGAGAATGCTGAATGTGGTTGTCATTGATGTCAAAGGAGTTCAGTAATGACAAATGAATAACCAAGGACCTGATGGTAGGGCAAACTCAGTAGAAGACAAAGGAATAACAAAGGAAGTGATGACATGGCATGTATGATGAAGATGAAAATACACCTAATGGTGATTTAGTACCTTCATGATGTCATTATTACAATTTGACCTAGTTATATAGAGATTTGTCTGTTTGGAGAAATTCAGGAAATTGACTAAGTGTTGGAAATTTGGTCCAAGTTGCCTTGGGGAAATTCCCTCCGTACATCATAGGAGAATGATAAAATATATATGAAAGCATAAGGATATAGCTTGTTGTAGATACTATCTTACCATGGCCTAATTTCTCAAAAAGGGTGTTTGATGACAAAGTTAAAGGGCTACCAAAACATGGTCTTAGGCTATTTTGCACCAGAGGCAGTAAAAACTACCTAAGTGGCCTCAGGAAAATTCCCATCATAATTCATAGGTTAAAGTAAATTTCCATACCATATTTTCATGCTGTATCTTGGTGATATGTCTACCTGACCATGGTCTTATTTTGTCTTGAGAGTGTATGAGGAGGAAGTTATAGGCCTACCAAAATAGGGTTTTAGGCATATTTACACCAAGTTCAGTAAAATGCCCACCTAGGGCAAATGAAGATGAGTCTGAGAGTGAAATAAACTTGGGTGTGCTCAGTGAGGTGCACTACATCATCTAGTATGATTGGTTCAATATTTTGGTGAAATAAAAAAATCCACATTGGAGATTGCACAAATTGTCTAAGTATAAAATTGCTGGTAAAAATGCCTAAGTGACCTTAGTAAAATGTCCGCCATTTCCTGTGGTTGATGTATTAAAGTATTTTGAGGGTATGGGTCTCTAGAATGTTGATTGGAGCATCCAACCATATCACTGGTTTGTCCAAAACGTCTCTGTAGCTGAATATATTGATCTTCCAAAAGTGCCTCCTAGCTTGATTTGCACTGCTCCAGAAAAATTCTCGTCGAGGAGAGAGAAAGAGGTTTGAAAGGATGAAATTGGTATGGATGGAATCAACTTGTTTTAATCTATCCATTGGATATATCATACTTCCAATTTGATGAAAATAAAAATCTCCTCATGTTAACCTAAGGTTTGATAAATTTGCGTAAGTGTCAAATCAACAGTTTAAAATGCCATTTTCAAATGCCCAAAAAATGATGTGGGTGTATCAACAAATTCAAAAGGTGACATGGATTTGTTTCTTGTTGAAGTGGTTCTCCAGTCATGTTTTGAGTTTTCCTTATGATGGTCACATGTGCAAGAAATCAATCTGCCAAAGTGAGAAAAATCTTGTTTTGCATAATAAGAACAAATGGAAATTTGTCCAAGTGCTGAAAACTGAAAGTTAAGGTATCAGATTCCTCTTTGGAGGTCACATGCGTGAAAAATAAACCTCCCAAGTTGAAGAAAAATTCCATTTTACACAGAAATATGAATATGCCCAAATTAAGTATATGTTAAAATCAGTTTTTGTTTTAAATTGCCCAACTAAGTCAGTTTTTATGAAATGGTGGGTTTGATAAAAAGGCAATTTCTAGATTTGAAGGACGTGATTGTGGAAAGGATGTGATGCTGAAAAGGAATGATGATAAGCTACATGAATAAACTAATAATAAGGCATAATTTATTAAATAAAAACAAATTTGATCTCTAATTAAAAACATGGTTTGTTATTTATTGAATAAACAAAAAGTTAATCTTTTTGAAGAGGCACGAGTGGGAAAAGCCACAAGTCCATTTTTGAAGAGATGCAATGATTAAAAATGAGATAGATAATATATAAACAAGCATTCGAGATGGAAGGAAGATGTATCAGCAGACTAGATCAAAGAAGAAGAAAGTTCAGACAGAAACCAATGAAAATGAAGAAACATAATGGAAGAAAAGAAGTTATGGAAATATGAAAATACAGATAAGGGTGGAAGGAGGTGCTAGGGTAGGTTGCAGCTTGCTAAGGGTGTTGTAGCATCCTATCACTTGTAGCTGGAAAAACAGGGTGTTGGTGCATCCTTCCTGTAGTAGCTGTAAAACAGGGGTTTTGTAGCATCCTTATTTGGTTAAGCAAATAGAAACCTGGGATGTTAGTGCATTCCATCTGTTGTAGAAGAAAATAATTTTTGTAGAAATCATTTATTTAATGAGCTTGATTTTGTGGTTTTCTCTTTTGAGGTTTCCACGATAAAATTCTGTGTCCTTATTTGTTTGATCCATTGTTTATGTGTTTTTATGTTAATGGTTTAAATAAAAGAAAAAGTAGGCAATACTGATTCACCCCCCCTCTCAGTCTTGTTGGATAAACCAACATATCCACCCTCAACTAGCCAACATAAATGGATTTTAACAGCTACTGATTTATTTACCAAATGGGTAGAGGCAAATCCTACTAGGAATGCAACTGATACGGTTATTATAAATTTCATGGAGGGACTCATTTTGAGTTGGTTTGGTTGTCTTCGGGAAATTTTAATAGATAATGCTCCTTCCTTCAATCTTCTGCTATGGTTCATTTTTGTGAAACGCATAATATAATGTTTAAGCATTCCACACCTTATTACCCGCAGGGAAACTGGTTAGCAGAGTCAACCAATAAAATCCTTGTTAATAACATTAAGAAGACGTTGTCTAAAAACAAAAAAACATGGGACACCAAGTTGAAATATGCTATCTAGGAAGTCCGTGTAACTACTAAGAAAGCTATTGGCACATCCCCTTTTCAATTGGTTTATGGTTGTGATGCTGTTTTTACAGTTCAATTAGGATTTCTAGTGATGTAATTTATCCAAGATAATTAGGAAGAACCAAATGAAATTCAAAGAAGAATCTATCAAATAATTGAGGTACAACAATCAAGGGAATTAGTGACAGAGAGAGCTCAAGTACACAGGGATAAAATCAATGCAATGTTTGATAGAAAACCTAAAGAAGACAGTTTTATATTAAGAGATTTGGTTCTTACTTGGGTTGCAAGAAGGGATGAAAAAGAAAAACATGGAAAATTTGAAAACTTGTGGTTTGGTCCTTTTAGAATTGCAAAGGTCTTTGGAAATAATACATTTGTTCTACAAAATCTGGAAGGAGAAGAATATGCAGGCCCAGTCAATGGGAATTTCCTTAAATATTTTTATGTTTACTAAGTCTGTGGGTGATCTATTTCGATTGTAAATACCGGTTAGTTTTTAGGATTTCTCAATAAAGACTCCAACCCAATGGATCTACAATTGCATTATCAGTCTTTTTCAGTTTTTGATAGTAGTTGCAGTTTAGCAGGAATAAAGTTCAATTTCGGAAGGCACTTGGTATACCGTCATTGGTATCTCACAAGGAGAGTACCACCCCCAGATGGAGCCAAATGTTAGTCCTAAAACTGTCATACCAAATTTCTTTTACCCTTTTTTCTGCTGAGCTTGATAGATCCATATACAATCTATTTTGCTTATTCATCTGTTAATATTTAGGTTGGTTTTGAGTCTTGACCATAATTTGTTTTCATTTTAATTGATAGTTTTAGCTTGGATATAATACCTACAAATAATATATTTGGTGTCTTTCTACTTTGAATCATCAATCTACCTTTAAAATATTAAGTCTTAGTTGTCAAATATCAAGGATAAAGGCTTTAAACATTCTAGCAGTGAAATCTGACCCTTTTGTTTGTATGTGCGTTCCCGGAATGACTTGAAATAACGAAGTTGAATTTTTTATCGGTCTACAAGTGATGATTACATATTATGATGTCTAAGCATGATACTATTTTTGAAAAATGTGAAATAAACCATTTGAACTTCCCTTATTATCTGATTCAATTTTACTCCAGTTTATAAATTATGATTTTTGTCCCATTTGAATTATGATTGGCCTCGGGATCGTGACTTGTTACCCGAATTTCCATGCAAGGTGGTTTGGTTTATTTCCTTAATTAAAGACATGCTTTCCCTTTCTCAACCCCGTTTGCTACATTTTACCCTATTCCATTCTATCAATTAACAGTTTGCAGATATGAGGAGAGCGGGCGGGAAGCTACATAGGTTTGAACTTGAAAATATGGATTGGGCGAAAACATTTCCACAGTGTGCTAAAAAGTTGCAAGAATATGGTTGGTACCCATTATGTGAAAAAATTCAGGGATATAATGTTGAGGTTACATGGCGATTCTCTCTAAACTTCAATGGCTCAACAATTGATTTAGGAGGTTTCAAATTTCAAATTTCTTAAGAGTTCATCGCTGTTGCGATTGGTGTACCTACTGAAGGAGAGCAATGGTTTAAGAAGAAACCCATAGAGACTGATTACAATCAATTTCTTGTTCCCCAACATCAAGACCCAGACTAGAGCAAGGGAATTCACATAGAATTTTTAAAGCAAGAATGGAGGGATATCTTAGGAATTCTGCAACGCTATGTTACATGTGAAGGAAGATTCACGATTGTCTTTGTCTACCACATGAGATTCCTGGTTCATATAGTAGGTATTCAGAAATTAAATATTCTTTAAATTTTTTTAACTAAGATGGCCACTAGAGTTCAAAATCAGCTGGAGCATACCTACCATAGTTTCTTTCATCATGGTGTCGTGAAATTGCTCATCCTTGAAGAATGAAAGAAACATGGTAGAACTTGGTCTCACTTTCTATTCTGGTCAGGTTTTGAACTTGAACAATCAAGTGTTCCCGAGAACAAAGATAATGTTGGTGACAAAAAGGGGAAGAAGTATGAAACTTTGAAAAGAATAGTTGGGAATTCTTTTAATAAGGATCAAACATGAGAGAATGTACTAGGAAAAGTTACGGGTCAGGAAGAAAAACTTAATTCAAAGTTTGAGCCTATAATAGAAGAGGTAAGCTTGCAAAAGCCAACTGGGTGTAATAAGGAGGAATATCATCCTGAAACAAAGTCTTTAGCATAAGAGAGTTTGAAAATTGCCCAGAATCAAGGAACTTTACTTTCTAAGGGTAATGTTCTGTTCACGAGGTAGGGGAGAGAAGCTATTGATGCTGCTAAGGTAATTGAAGATATTATGAAGGAGAAGACTCCAAAGAGGATGAAACAAGGTATGTTTGAAAAGCTTAAAGATGTTACAATGTTTGAACTCAGTAGAAGAAGACCTAAAACTTGGGATACAAATAAATTAATATTCAATGTTAAAGCTGCTATGGATCCTAAGTTTGAGTAAGGTGCTATAACTAGTATTGCAGAGTCTTTTGATGAAGAAGATAGTCAATAAAAAAAGGCAGAGTAGTTTTAGGGAAAATTAAAGAGGGATTACAATCGTTTCCAGACCTTTTTAGAGATACATACATAATTTAAGAAGAATCATAATTTGAAGGTACGGAGGATGAAACATCTTTCGATCCCCTAGATTTCAAAGATGAAGATAAGATAGAGAAGGTTCAAGAAAACATTGAGATTTCTAGAGACTATGAAATTGAAGCTGAAATTGATCAATCGGTAGATATCCCTATAGAGGAAGTTGATACTGAAAATATAATGGATGTTGGAAACCTTCATAAGGAGATTCAACATTATAAAGAACAAAACAAACATTTGAATGAAGCTAATGATAGAATAATGCAGTAAAATCAGATGTTGAGAAAGGATTTACAGGAATTGAATGCAAATTATGAAGAGTTAAGTTAGTTAGCACAATAAGTAGTTAACAAAAGAAAAATAGATGAACAAAGGATTGAAGATATTTCTAAGCAAAACAAAGAACTCAAGAGACTTAGATCTTCAGAGAAAGAGTGTCTTCTACTGCAGAGGAAGTCTCAGGATTTGGATGGCTTGGCTGTTTTGGTAAAGGTAGCTCGACGTGTCTAATTTCCTGGACTCAATTTTGGGAAAAGCTCCACATTGTTCACTTATGTGTAAAGAGAAGATAGTCAGTAATTCCAATTGTAGTAGTTATGATTTTGCATTAAAGAACCCAAAGCTTGCTGTGAAGGGTCTTGAATGAAGTGGTTTGTTTTTTCTGGAGATAACATGTGTCATCTTGGATGAATTACAAAGTTGCAACATTCACTTACTTACAGGTTTGAATCCAGATAAGTTTAAAGCATGGATCAAATAGAGGCTTACAATCATAATGGTTAGATTTAATTTTGCAACTATAAACTGTAATATTCGATCCATAATTTTTGGATCTAGAACTCTTCTATAGTTTAGACTTGTTATAAAATGTAAAGGTCAGTTTGTATGGGGGGTTAATTGGTATGAGGGTTGTGAGTGAGCATATGGAAAGCTTGTAGATATAGAATATTGAAAATTTTATTTTGGAAGGCCTGTAATTTGAAGATGATGTTTTTTATGTTATGAGCCAGGTTTAAAGTTGTCTTTTAATCTGAATACTCTACAGTTTAGTTTAAATTGTTTTCAGTCATGGGATGTTTTATTATGAAGTGTTAATTATGAATGCCCATTTATGATTCTATATTTTTGGTTCTATATTAAGATTTTTTTTTTTTTTTGGATATAGTTTTATGATATTAATGTATGAATAAACTGTTAGTTTCTCATATTATCAATTAGTTTTGAACGATGTATATCATTACATATGATCCTTTATTTTCCAGTTTGGTCATCCATTATTATTTTCAGAGTCTGATATTATCAGTTATTGTGTGATTTCTTTACTTATGAACAATCTCATGATCCATTCCATAACCAATTCTTAAAATCCAAAATCCCAAACATAGAGGTGCCTAAATTATGTAATCTTATAATCTAGTATATATTTTTCCCAAACACAAAGGTGCCTAAATTATGTAATCTTATAACCTAGTATAAAATTTAGTACTAATAGGACCGATGTGTAACTTTTGTCCTTCGTTCACCCACCACATCAAATCCTTCTGAGATAGAATATTCATTGCTATCTGGTCCTTTTCATTAGTGGTGTCATCCTTGAAGTTGAGGGACCTCTTAACTGCTACTAGCCAGGATTTTGCCACCTACCCTCTTGCTTCCCCGAGAATTTTGGCATGTTATATTTTTGCACCTCCTTCACTATATCCAAGGGCACTGCCTTTGATCCTTTGAGGAAGATGATTGCTCTTGATCCTGTTTTTGTTTTTGTTCAAGATCTTGGTCTTGGCTCAGATCAAGATTCTGACCCACATTTTGATTCTGTCTATGTCCATCAATCCAATCCCTAAACATGATGGTCATCTCCGATAGGGAGCGTAAAATGGCCTACTCTATTGATGTACTGGCCTTGACACTAGCTTGATGTTTTCTACGACGCTTGAAATCCATTACTCTCTGTAATTTCCATGAGGAAAGGTTGTTAGAATCACCCAACGTTTTTAGTCACAGTTGATTTAAAAAATTGTCCTATACTTTAATTTATGACTTGATAAGTTTATCAGTTCATTACCTTGTTTTTGGTTTTCCAATTCATTCTATTGATTCTAGTTAACCTCTTCAAAATAGGGTGAATGATTTGTTTATTAGTTGGACACTTTTCTTCTTTGACCTTGTGTATACTTCAATAGGAATCTCAGATTTTATGATTAATTGAGATCTATTTTAGTAAGAGAATGTGAGACCCTTGATTGTTATGAAATAAGTTAAGCTATATTTGCAATCACTGAGTCTAATGTAATGCTATATTGTTGTTTTATATATCTTTGAGTTATAGAATGGAAGGCTATCCCTAGGTTTTGTAACACTTTCTTAGTTTTATATGAATATGGTTGTTGTCTCTTTGTTTTTGATCATTGCATCATTGTTATAGATGACTGTGTTACACCAAAATCTTGTCATCATGAGTCACGTGTCAACCCAGTGCCTCAATCCCTGAAGTTTCCTTGGCTATAACATCTTCAGCAAGTTGACGCCCTTGTCTTCCACCATCCCTAGTAGTGCTAGCTCACCCTGTTTCCCTACAAGAGGCGCCACACCTTGGCTGGCGCTGGATGTACACTAGCATCTTGCGCCATTGGCTCTTTCTGCCCTCATTCAAACTACGCCAACCATTCCTGGCGCCTGTTGTCTTCATGCAGAGTGTGCCAGGGTTGGTTAACGTGGATAACAAGGAGCTTCGAGCGAATTCTCAAAGCTGGGTGACTTGGAGGACTATCCCTAATTGGTAGGAACAATTGGTATTCGGCTCCTAACCTAATGGGGATATCCCTTAGTCCTCTCCCCCTAATCCTCAACCTACTCTATCTATCTAGCCTTATAAATACGACCTCTCTCTCCATTGAGAAGAGAGGAATGAATATAGCACTTTCATGCTGGTGAAATTATCCTAGGTGATCCCTATTCATCCCTTGGGAGGCACACATTGTCTTTGGAGGATTGGATTGGATTGTTGGAGGAAGGTTACAACGTTAAGGCTTGGGTTGTAATCACCACTCTTCTATGTATTTCCCATTTAATTATAGTAATACAATATCTTTCCATAAATGTCTTTGTGTTAATGATATTTAGAGATTTCTTCCTTAACTGTTAGCTTAGATCAATTTAGTGTTTAGATGTGCTTTTACTATTTGTTTGTCTCTATATGCTTGACATGGTTTTGCAGCTTGAGATCTGAAGGTCTTGGAGCTTAGAGCGATAAAGAGGAGAAGGATTCACGAATATAAGGTAAGAAATCTATCTATAGCATCTCTAAACTATCTAGGAAAGTAGATTTGTATACTATACTCATTTGTTCTAGATCCACTTGGACTAGGGAGATCTGGCTTGAGTCCGCTTGAGTAGATTGTCCGTAAACAAATGTAGCGACCATACTGGGGAAGAACATAGCTTTGATGTCAATTTGATTTGATTTCATTGATTTCTTTTGATTCATTTTCTATCCTCCTAAGCCCCTCCCATCTTTGGATTTTACTATTTAAGAGTCTGTTGGCTTGCCCTGGCTCTGTCTGGGATCATTATTGGACCTATTACTGTTCATTTTTGGAGATATTTGCTTTCTTGCTTCTTGTTATTCTCCCGACGCACCTGGGGTGTACATTCCCTGCGCTACTGGGACTCTGGAGCTCACTTTCCATGAGCATCCCACGCCTCTGGCGCCTTTGGCCTGAGTTCATCCTACGCCATTGGTGCCCTTAGCCTGCATACAGACTGCGCCTGACACTATGGTGAGCAAGAACAGACCGCGCCAGCACCTATTGCTTGGTGACTAGCATATTTTTTCCATTTTTCTCCATTTGGTCTGATTCATTGAGCTCTGTGTATTGTATGATTCAGTCACATAACCCCTAGGTCCTGCTTGTTTGTGTTTGAGTGTGATTTGGTTGAGTTTGGGTCTTAAACTAGTTAAGTGAGCAATTTGGTTGTGGCAGGAAATTTCAATCTCCCATCTATCCACTTGGTCTTGCAATCCTTGATCACATTATTAGATCTACTCAACGCGTTAGGTATGATTCCTAACCCCTTCCTGCATTCAGTCATCAATTTTTGATTGCGATCTTGTTATTTTGATTTTGCGTGTGTTTGAGTGTTTTTTGAGTTTTGGGTGATCTCTTTTCTTTGGGAATTTCCAGTTTAGTATAGCTGGTCGAGGTATCATCTTTGATTTTATGAATAGTAGATCTAAAGAGAATTATAATTCTCAGATCCATTGTGAGCATTTGAGTAGGGAAAACCAACTTTTATCATCTTCGTTTCAAGTCTTATGATTGGAATTGTTGGGAAGAATTTTAATAACTTTGGAATAAAATATTTGGAAAGCTTGAAAGATCAATCTTGTAGTTTCTTGGTTATGACAACTTGTTCATTTCTTAGAAAATTGTAAGCATATTTGAGTTTTCGCAAAGCATCTTTGAAGATTGAAAATTCTCATCTTTTGATTTTCCTTCATCTTTTAGGTCATTATTTCGAAAATTTGAGATTGTTATATTTGAAAGTGAAATTATCCTTTCCATGTTTCGTAGATTCGATTAAATTGAAAAGAGAAAAAGAAAAGCATTTTCAATTTGGTGCTTGTTATTTAGTGATTTTTGTTGGCATAGTGAAAAGAGTACTTCTTTTGTCTTTTTCATTGATTTTGAGTTATAGGGGTACTTGCCTTTTTCTAATATCGACAACAAAGGAATTTCTCCCTACCTTAGATAGATTTCATTGAATCGGAAAAGAAAAAATTTGCATTTTGCATATATATTAAGTTGCATTTGTTTAAATTCCTGTCTACACTCCATGCATTCACCTAACCACTCAATATAAAATTAACGGTAGTGTTATGTTAAAACTTGATAGTAACTTGTGTGATAATTTAGTGACGTGTTCTGGCGTCATTAAGCGTGGAAACGGTCGTTATCTTCCTGCACTGCATCCTGGGGGCCTGCATTTCTTCCACGTACCAACCGGTATATCGAACGGCCTTTCACGTACCCTTGGGTATATCAAAAGGTATTCACGTACTCGGTAGTATATCAGAAGGCTCTTGACGGCGGTTGTGCATTAGACAACACCAATACGGATTTGAGCTCGCATGTACCTTGTGTATATCGGGAGACCCTTATAGGATTCCTATACCAATTGAGTTAAACTATTGGCCGTCTTGGCGTGGTAATACACCGAGAAAAAAAATCAGGAAGATACTACGCACGTACTTTAGGTAGTCAGGTTATACAGTCGGGGGTAAGGTCCTAATCCTCCCTGGTTAGTGCTCTGAAATATTGGGCCACGTATAACTGTTGGACCCTGTGGTATATCGCAAGTTGCACCGCCTTGACAATCCTGTGAGGTTCCAGACTTTTGAATCCCCACCTATCACGTAAGTTTTCTTGCGACTTTAGCTTGTGTAGATATTGGATTGATTTTTTTTATTTTTTTATAGGTTACACTTAGGAAATTTTTTGATCCGGTCACACTGGATGATCAACGTTTGAGAAGATCTTGAAGGATTTTTAATTTTCCACCTGAATATCCCCTTAACCAGGAGGAGAACTCAATAGCACGAATGGATCAACCTACAATGTCCATGTCACGTGAGGAAGAGACCTTTACTTTAGAGTCAGGAATGGACTACTCATCTCCCACCAACCCATCTATTGTTGATCCCGTGGGACCTTCGATGGCAGAACAACCTACCTCAGATGACACATCCTTCCAATTTTTGATGGAGGGACATCCTGGAGCTGCGGAATGGATTTTTCAGCCAGCCCCAGGATGAATTTGTATCAACTTTTGGTCCCTCCGCATATTTTTGGGACACGTCTCTAGGGAAACATGTCGCCAAGTTTGGGTCAATTCCCATGGAAGAAACCATACCTCATCGTTGGATTCCTAACAATGAATTTCTTGTGCCACTCTATGAACATATGCATCATCTGCGCATGACTGGCGAACAACTGAGACGCCAAAGTCTTACACGACGAGAAAAAATCCCGGATACACCCATTTATCAATATTCCCCTGTGCGCTCTTTATCATTCACTTCACTAGATACAACTAAACCTCGCTCGACCACTTACGAACCAGGTCAACCCTCATTTCCTACGAGTACACCCTTAATACAAGAGACCGGTTCTATACCTACTGTGACTCCCACCACAACATCCTCTGAAGGGAAACCTTCAACATTTCTTAACTTTGGGACATTAACTCCACCTCCCCCACCTCAAAATTCGAGGGGAGGGTATAATTTTACTGTTATTCTACTGTCAGGAAGAAGTAATCCTTTTGTTAGCACTCAACCCTTTCTCATGAGTCAACCCAGCATTAGTGGTCAGCATTTGGTCACTGGGCATATTCCAGTATGTGGAAAAATTTCGACTGGGGGGAAACCCCTAGTTGGTGGACGTAATCTAACTGGAGGGCACAACCCAATCAACAACCATATTATGAATGGATGATACACTTCTCATCCGAGTTTTAGTATGGTTGGAAGTCCCTTGCCAACCATGGGACAATCCACGTGGACACACCACTTGGGGGAGGGCATCCATTTGGACCCCACCCCCATGGGGACACATTATTCCAGGACATCACAACATTAATATTGGAAAAAACTATCCAGGAAATATTTTTCCTGGATTACCCTACCCTGGAAACCCTAATACTCCATGGGGGCACCATAATGTCCCACCGACCGGGCCTCCGGCCGACGGGCCACCCCCACCACCTCCACCACCTGTCCCGCCACTCCACTACCATCTGGTCCACCACCACCACCACCCCATTATGGAGGAAAAGGACCCCTGCCTTACAAAAACAGAGCTTCCCATTCTGGAGGAGGTGGACCCCCGCCTTACAGCGGTGGCCCACCTCACTTTGGAGGGGGTGGAACCCCTCCTTCTGGTGGAGGACCACCTTACTTCGGAGGGGGAGGACCCCGAACTTCTGGCGCAGGACCACCCCACTCCAGAGGGGGAGGGCCCCCACCTTCCGGCGGAGGACCACCTTAATCCGTAGGGTGAGGACCCCCACGTTTCGGTGTAGGGCGACCACATTCTGGTGGAGGAGGAATCCCACCTTATGGTGGAGGACCACCCTACCCCATAAGAGGCCCCCCACATTTTGGTGGAGGTGGACCTCCTTCCTGTCACATACCCAAACTCTAGACATTTTATGTTATGCAGAAAACATTATGTTTTATTTTTATTGTAAAGTTTTATGACTATTGACCAAGTGGGGTCATGGATGACTGTAATTAATTACTTTGAATATTTTATTATAAATCAATAAAAGTGGAGACAAACATCCAAAGGAGACTGTTGAATGAGTGCTCATTGATCCACTTGGAGGAATGGACTGTGGTGGAGAGCAATCTGACACTTGGAAGCATCCTCAACTCACTCTAACTGTTGCAGGGGGAACTTCCCTACTTTTATGGTCATGTTCCCCAAGAAAGTGGAACTGAGCAGGTGGCTCATTTATTGAAATAAACTGACCAAATACCTAGGCATGCTACTTATCTACCCATCAAATTCAGCAGGAGGCTGTTCAATTCTTACCTTGTGATAATTTCTGAGCACAAGAGATTGGATGAGGGGAAATTTAGAAGTGATTGAGTGAATTAAGACTGCATTCTGAACTAGTGCAACCACATTGCTGAGTTCAATATTGCTATAAGAAGGAAGTACTACTGCTGAGTTGCAAGGGAATTTATTCCATTACTCCAAACAACATCTTCGTCCTGATGGTTCAGTAAACAGGCTCGGGGGTGCTAAGGAAAGTAACTTGGCTGTCTTCAGAAGTTGGTTGGGTGGAAAGGGCTCCTTTGGATGTTTGTTTCTTCTACAAGTAACCAGGTTCAATTGTGTTATCTTATTTTATTTCAGTTAAAATTATTACTAAAGTTCTGATATCATTATGCTGCCAATTTTCTATTTTAAATATTTTCTAAGCTGTCAATCAATATTTCATTTCTGTAATTTATCTATGTTGAAGAAATTTACAGCTGAATAGGTTAAAGTTGATAAATGAGTAGTTAAAGATTTATTAAATGATGAATAGAAATAGATTACTTCCCTGCATTTTTCCACACATTGTTTTCAATGCCGTACTCTAGTACAGGGGGGGATGTTTAAAATAGATCAAAATGATGTCATAAATATGATTAGACTTGATGACTTATTTCCAAATAAAACCACATAATTTCAGTATTGTAATATTGCTTCATTTTCCTTATATATCAACATCTTAGAATTTAAATCAGAAATATAAATAAATCAAATATCTCATTGTTTTTGTTGAAGAATAAAAATCCTAGTATTTATAACATCATTTATTTCCAATTATTTTCTTTTTAAACCATAACAGATGTAGTTATTCAAACTAAACAATTTATATAGAGATTCCTTAAATTACCAAACTCACTATAAAAATATTAACAGATTACTCTCATCTTTTCTATACCTCATAGAAACATGTCTAAGACAAGATTTGACATTACATTACTATCAACATCGAAATTTCTCAGTAAAAGAATCCTTATTCAAACCTAAGTATTATTATTATAATAGAGAAGTAGTATTCTTGCATTTGCATCTGTAGTACACATTATCATGTCACATTACTACTGTATCCTCGAAATACAAATACAATTACAGGATTTTAGTATCTACATGGCCGCCTAGGGTTCAAACCCCAAGTTTAAAGATCCTCTTAACTTTCAAGTTTTCCAATCCTTTCTTTTATGAAACCAAAGGAGTGTATCACGACCAGGGAATGAAACCCTTAACAAAAAATTATTATCAATAGATATCCACATTAGGGTTCAAACCTTTGAAACCTAACCTTACGACTTCGTCGATTTAAAACTCATTTTTCAAACATAGTCTTGGGCAAAGCCCCTAACCCCTTTTATTTATATAAATCTACTTTACTTTCGTTTAGAAATCAAATGTATTTAGTTACGAAAGAAAACAAACCAAGTGCAGGTTGAAGGATCAACCCTTCGTACTACATTTTAAACCAGCATGAGTTTTTAAACACCAAAATCTTTTGACAAATCCCTTCCTATTATACAGGATAGCTAGCTCGAAAACATTTCCTCAGCATTTGATATTCAAATTGAAAATCCTTGTATTAAAAACTTCAAATACTGTAAACAGTGGCTGAGACCAAAACTTCGAGCGACAGGTCAAAAAAATAAACGCTTCACAGCTTAAAATAGTTTGACATTAAAGTCAACAGAATAACCAACATTTCGCCTTCGAAACTTGGAGAAACCACAAACAAGCAAAACCAATCGCATCCATTGGAAAACCCTTGGAGGATGTCACTGAGGCTTACCGGATATCCAAGTATCCTTTTTCTTGCAAATGAACCCCAACACCATGCTCTTGAAGCAACACCTGCCAAGGTATTAATATTACGTAGGGTTAAAACTAGATTGAAAACTTAAATAAATTACAATGCCAACAACTAATTATCGAAAAAACGTAGGTGAAGTAAAATACATTACCTATCTTGTTCCCCTTTTCAGATTTCTCCCACGCTTACTATATGTGCTTGGAGCACTGCATAAAAACTCCTTAAAGAAACCCTAATCCGGATCATTTACACTGCCGAAGCCCATCTTAACATTTCAACGTTTGCAAATGCTCACGATGCTAATCAGTGGTGCTATATTGTTACAAACTCAATAACTTTGGACTGTAAACACCGGCAAAACCCTACTAACAACAGGCAATACAAAACCCAAAAGCTTTACATTATGGTGTCAACACTGTACATTACTCTCTCTTACAACATCCTTATGACCAGTTGCAGGTATATGGTCACGCCATCGAATCCCTGGAAGGCAGAAGCAATAGGTAGTTACAAACCCTGAGAACCGAAGGGCCTGTCGGTCTCCCTCCCCACTCTCTCATGAAAATGAATGCCATAAACATAATCTCGACAAAGTATACTGGAAAGATAGGGTTTATTCCAAAACCTAAGAATACCATACGATCAACGGTGAAGATCCATCCACCAATGCACTTTGAAATACGATCACCAACTGCATTCAATTCACATTAATCACCACAGACACATCATCGAGTTTGCATGCCAACACAGAAGTCCAGCTAAGGACTCTACCAACTAAGCATTGCATAGCTCAACAAGTTTACGTTTCCAAGTTAACAGTCATCACCTTAACTCCAACCTTTTCACGTGAAGTTTAACACGATAACAACCATCAAACATTCCACTAAAATCACAGTTATGGGAGCATTACTATCATAGCTTGGTTCGAGTGCATGCCAACGCACACCCACTACAAGTTAATACTTTGTTAGAGTTAGGATAGGTAATCCATGGTTTATATACCTCGTGACACTTTAAATTCATACTTATAACTTCATACATTGTATAACAAGTATGCATCGAATTTATGCATATAGGTTTCAAACCTTCGGTTGCATATATTTATATATGTTTTTCCTATACGTAGAGTCCATGCATATAATTTCATACTTTTGATCATTGCATATAGTCTATGCATATAGGTATATGCATAGAGTTTGCACTCATATAATATGCACATTAAATATATAAACTTGGTTAAACCAAACTTGATCCATTATGCATATTAAAAGTATTATAATCGAAATATAATGCAATACAATTATGGTAGATAAAATAATACATTGATTATCCATAATTTGGATATTAACATGTATTAGAAATATAGTTACATCGTCATAGTGTTTGACTAGCGTAGTTGCAAATCAGAATTCAATAGTTAAACGATGAGTTCTATAGCTAAGTAAGGTATACAGAGTTGATCAATCCAAGACTTTAAATACTTGAGAAACTTGCAGAACAAGAAAATTACTCTAAAATATTCGTACGTAAATCTTGGAAACTAACTCTGTAAAACAAGTATTATCTGAATATGTTTTCATGCTTCAATTGAAATATTTTGTCTTACCTACATCTCTGCAATAGAATTCAGGAGCGTTAGCTAGCAATAGCTAAGTAAGCCTCGGGGCTATTCAAGGACCCCTTCATTTCATCAAGATGCACATTTAGTCTCTAGAAAACAAAATGCATAACATAGGACGAAAGTGACAATATGCATACAAACAATTAAGTTCAACATCTGACGTTGACTAGACGATAAATGACTTACGACTTTTTAAGACGGTATTTAAGCTAACAACTATTAAGACATTTAATGCGATTCATAAGTAATCTAAACTCTTAATCATTAATGATAAATGTTATGAGTTGTTATCGTTAAGTACGTTGTTTAATGTTTAGTTGTGTTGAAGTTAACACTTTTAGAAAAACGACACAAGCATTTATTGATACTTAAAATTTTTAAATTTTAGTGAATTTTTGGCGATGTTACATGTGGTATCAGAGCGCAAGTTCAAATACTAGGCTTGAAGTGGCTCATTCGCGCAGATAAATATTTATAACAGAATTACAAATTTTTGATTTAATTTATTTTGTTTTCAGTTTCAACATTTTATAAATTGAGTCTGCAGGTATGGAAGGACCAACAGAGTCGGTTGAGGACAGGTCCCTTAATAACGAACAGAATAATAATGAACAAGACCACATTAATGCATAAAATCTATTTGTCGAATTGAATGATAATTCCTCTGAATTGTTAAGGATAGTGAAAGATTTAAAAATTGAGATAAAAACTGTTAAGGAAGAAAACGAACGAATTCTGAAAGCTCAAGAGGAGATGAATAAAATCCTGCTGGATAATTTTCATAAAAATGATCAAGATAAGAAAACAGAAAATAATGTTGAATCTGGAACTATGTCCTACCGATGTAATGATAAAAAGGTAAAATTGACTAATTATGATAGCAGTTCATCTTTTGAATTTGATGCAAGGGCATACAGGAAAAAGCATAAGTATTCTAGTGATAGTAGTGACAGTGACTGCTACACTAAGAAAAAGAAGTATAGGTCCTAGGAATAAATTTTTGGTGAGTTTAAAAAGATCAAACCACCAAATTTTAATGGAGAAACGGAAAAGAGTGAGACAGCTGAAGCATGGCTGTTCGGTATGAATAAGTATTTCCAGATTTATAATTACTCAAGTCATTTAAAAACTAAAATGGAAATTTATAACTTAACTGGAAAAGCAGACATCTGGTGGCAAGATCTGAAATGAGTTAAAGGTTTAAAAGAGAAAAGTGTAAATTGGAGTAATTTTAAGAAATATTTTAAAAGAAAATTTCTGTTAGAACAGTATTATGAGGAATGAGCTAAAGAGTTTTATGAGTTAAAACTAGGTTCCATGGATATGAGAGAGTTGTGCAACAAGTTTTTGAATTTATTAAGGTATGTGCCTTATTTCATTGAAGAAAAACCTAAGGTACAGAGGTTTCTTAGCTGCTTGCCCTCTCACATAAAAGATATGATTGAATATGATATTCCTCGAACTCTTGAAGAGGCCATGAGAAAGGCGAACATATGTTATGAACATAATAAGAGAAGAGAAGGCATACCAACCTGGAAAGCAAAAAGGCCTAACAACTTTGAGCAAAGGAAGAAGCAGTTTTCTTTTAATCGTAATTTTGGGAATAATAATTCATGTAATTACTCTAACAAAAAGTTTCCAGGAAATAATGCAGCAAGAAATACACAGTAAAAATTTACAACCGCAAGGAACAGTGATCCACCTAAGAATTTTGTTAAAAATAATGAACATAAAGAACCTGTTAAATGTTGGGATTGTCAGGGACCTCACTATGCATCAAACTGTCCACTCAGAAAGAAGGCTGTCAACAACATTCATACTATACAGGAGGAGGCTATTGTTGGTGACTTAGCAAGAGAGATGCCCAGGATAAATGTAGCTTTGGAGAACATACAAGCTGATCATCAAACTTCCATGGTGGAAGTGGAAGGTATGCTGAAAAATAAACCTCTTTCTATTTTGATTGATCCAGGAGCAAGTCTTAGCTACATTTCACCCGATTTAGTTAAATGTTGCAATCTGAAAGTAGATAGTTTGATAAATCACGGTTAGTTCAATTAGCTACTGGTATGAAAAGAAAGGTGACTGATTATGTAAAAGAATGTGAATTAATGATGAATCAGTTTAGGACTCATGTTAAGATGAATGTGTTACCTTTAGGTTCTTATGACGTTCCGATTGGAATGGATTGGTTAGAAAAGCATAGAGTTGTATTAAATTGCTTTGAAAAGACTTTTACTTGTTTGAATGATGCATTTGAAACTGTAACGGTAAAAGGGGTTCCTAGAAAGATATCTGTTAGGCAAATTTCTGCATAACAAGTTAAGAAAGCTGTTCGAAAAGGGTGTAAGCTGTTTGCGGTAAATGTAATTAATAACGAACAGTCCACTAATGAAGATAAGTTAAAGCTGGAAGATATACCCATTCTTAAGGAATTTTCTGATGTATTCCCGGAAGAAATTCTAGGACTACCTCCAAAAAGGGAACTCGATTTCACCATTGAGTTAGTACTAGGAGCGGTACCCAACTCAAAGGATCCTTACAAAATGAATATTCTGGAGTTCAATGAACTTAGGTCACAGCTTAAAGAATTGATTGATAAAAATTATATAAGACCCAACGTGTCTCCATGGGGAGCACCTGTAATTTTTGTTAAAAAGAAAGACGGAACTATGCGTTTATGCATAGACTACCGTCAGCTAAATAAAATGACTATAAAGAATAGATATCCTTTGCCCCGCATTGATGATCTGTTTGATTAGCTATGTGGTGCAACGATATTCTCTAAAATAGATTTAAGGTCGGGGTACCACCAAGTCAGAATTAAAGATGAGGACATCTTTAAGACTGCGTTCAGAACTTGCTATGGACACTACGAGTTCATGGTTATGCCCTTTGGGTTGACCAACGTTCCAGCAGTCTTCATGTGTTCAATGAACAACGTATTACATAAGTACTTGGATAAATTTGTAGTGGTTTTTATTGATGAAATTTATTCTAAGACGAAAGAGGAACATGACGAACATTTAAAGATAATTTTACAAGTGTTAAGGGAACACCAATTTTACGCTAAGTTCAACAAATGTGATTTTTATAAAGATAAAATACAGTACCTAGGGCATGTGATATCCAAGGACGGAATTGCAGTAGACCCAGACAAGATAAAAGCAATAAATGAATGGCCTGCCCCGAAAGATGTAACTGGTGTACGATCTTTTATGGGAATTACAGGTTACTATCGTAAGTTTATCGAGGGATTTTCTAGAATAGTGAATCCTATCACATCTCTACAAAAGAAAGGTAAGAAGTTTGTATGTGATAAAAAATGTGAAGAAAGCTTTAAGAAACTAAAAGAGTTATTAACAACAACACCTATTTTAAAAATTGCTGATCCCAACAAAGATTTAATAGTATGCATAGATGCATGCAATGACGTCTTGGCGGGGTCTTAACACAAGAAGGTCATGCGATTGCATTTGAGTCTAGAAAGTTAAAGATTCATGAGAAGAACTATGCAACCTACGACTTAGAATTGGCTGCTGTAATACATGCATTAAAAATGTGGCGGCATCATTTAATTGGAAGAAAAGTTATCTTAATGACTGATAATAAAGGATTAAAATATTTTTTGGAACAACCGAATCTGAACGCAAGGCAAGCTAGGTGGCTAACTTTCCTTAGTGAGTATGATTTTGAGATTCAACACATTAAGGGAAAGGAGAATAAGGTTGCTGATGCATTGAGCAAAAATGCAAAAATAAATTTTGTTTCAGCAATCAACACTTATAAAACTGATCTGGAAAATCAGATTAAGGAAAGAATCGGAATGGATGAAAAATATCAGAATTTACTTAATAAAATTGCTGAAGATAATGCTGAAAATTCTATAATAGATTTCATAATTGATAAAAGAGGGTCACTACTGTATAAAAACAGACTTTATGTGCTGAATGTTGCTGAAATTAAATTGCTGATTTTAAATGAATTGCATAAAAGTCCATACTTAGCACATCCTGGTTACCAGAAAATGATAACCATGCCGAGAAAAGATGATTTTTGGCCATGTATGAAAAGTGAAGTAGTTGAATATATTGCTAGGTGTATAGAGTGTCAGCAGGTAAAGGCTGAACACCGACACCCAACTGGTTTGCTGCAACCACTACCTATTCCAGATTGGAAGTGGGACATAATTAGTATTGATTTTATTACTGGTTTACCTAAAAATAAAAAACATAATGATTCCATAATGGTAGTTGTGGATAAGCTTAGCAAAGCAACACACTTCATACCTATTAAGACAACTTACAAAGCTTCTAACATTACTGAAATTTTTATGAAGCAAATTTTTCGTTTGCATGGTACTCCGAAAGTTATAATTTCTGATAGAGACTCGAAGTTTACAGGAAATTTATGGAAATATTTATTTAAAGGTTTAGATACTACTTTAAATTTCAGTACATCATTTCACCCACAAACAGATGGGAAGACTGAACGAGTTAATCAAATTCTTGAGGACATGTTAAGATTGTATGTTAGAGATCAACCAAGTAAATGGGAGGATTATTTACATCTTGCTGAGTTTGCTTATAATAGCCATTACCAAGCTTCAACAAAGCTTAGTCCCTTTGAAATTTTATATGGCAGAAAATGTAATACTCCTATTTCTTGGAGTAATCCAGTTGACAGGTTAATGCCAGGACCTGATTTGTTAAAATAAATGGAACTAACCGTGAAACAGGTTCAAGGCAATTTGAAAATTGCACAAGATAGACAGAAAAGTCATGTAGATATCAAAAGAACTCAGAAAGAGTTTCAGGTTGGTGAACATGTGTTTCTCAAGGTAAAACCTAAGAAAAGTTCCCTAAGATTGGGAAGCTGTGCTAAATTAGCACCAAGGTATTGTAGAACTTTTGAAATCTTGTCCAGGGTAGGACCAGTGGCATATCAGTTGGCATTGCCACCAAATCTTAAAGTACATAATATATTTCACATCTCTCTTTTGAAAAAGTATGTGCATGATGCTACTCATGTGATTAATTGGAATGATGTACAGGTGGAACCAGAAGGAGATTTTCTGGTGGAACTAGAGTGTATCCTCGATAAGAGGGAAATTTTGCTTCGTAATCGTACCATTGGACATGTTAAGGTGCAATGGAAGCACCTTAGTCCGGACGAAGCAACTTGGGAATTGGAAAGTAATATGCAGATGGAATATCCAATGTTGTTCCATGAGGAACAAGAGGATGATGAATAAAGTAACATTGAGGATGATGTTGAACTTAAGAGGGGGTGTTTGTCACATACCCAAACTCTAGACATTTTATGTTATGCAGAAAACATTATGTTTTATTTTTATTGTAAAGTTTTATGACTATTGACCAAGTGGGGTCATGGATGACTGTAATTAATTACTTTGAACATTTTATTATAAATAAATAAAAGTGGAGACAAACATCCAAATGAGACTGTTGAATGAGTGTTCACTGACCCACTATGAGGAATGGACTGTGGTGGAGAGCAATCTGACACTTGGCAGCATCCTCAACTCACTCTAACTGTTGTAGGGGGCAACTTCCCTAATTTTATGGTCATGTTCCCCAAGAAAATGGAACTGAACAGGTGGCTCGTTTACTGAAATAAACTGACCAAAGACCTAGGCATGCTACTTATCTACCCATCGAATTCAGTAGGAGGCTATTCAATTCTTACCTTGTGATAATTTCTGAGCACAAGAGATTGGATGAGGGGAAAGTTAGAAGTGATTGAGTGAATTAAGACTGCATTCTGAACTAGTGCAGCCACATTGCTGAGTTCAATATTGTTAAAAGCAGGAAGTACTACTGCTGAGTTGCAAGGGAATTTATTCCATTACTCCACAAAGCATCTTCGTCCTGGTGGTTCAGTGAACAGGCTCGGGGGTCCTAAGGAAAGTAGCTTGGCTGTCTTCAGGAGTTGCTTGGGTGGAACGGGCTCCTTTGGCTTTTTGTGTCTTCTACAAGTTACCAGGTTCAATTGTGTTATCTTATTTTATTTCAGTTAAAATTATTACTAAAGTTTTGATATCATTATGCTGCCAGTTTTCTATTTTAAATATTTTCGGAGCTGTCAATGGCAATATTTCATTTCTGTAATTTATCTACGCTGAAGAAATTTATAGCTAATTAGGTTAAAGTTGATAAATGAGTAGTTAAAGATTTATTAAATGATGAATAGAAATAGATTACTTCCCTGCATTTTTCCACGCATTATTTTCAATGCCGTACTCTAGTACAGGGAGGGATGTTTAAAATAGATCAAAATGATGTCATATATATGATTAGACTTGATGACTTATTTCCAAATAAAACCACATAATTTCAGTACTGTAATATTGCTTCATTTTCCTTTTATATCAACATATTCGAATTTAAATCAGAAATATAAATAAATCAAATATCTCATTGTTTTTGCTGAACAATAAAAACCCTAGTATTTATAACAACATTTATTTCCAAGTATTTCCTTTTTAAACCATAACAGATGTAGTTATTCAAACTAAACAATTTATATAGAGATTCCTTAAATTACCAAACTCACTATACAAATATTAACAGATTACTCGCATCTTTTCTATACCTCATAAAAACATGTCTAAGACAAGCTTTGACATTACATTACTATCAACATCAAAATTTCTCAGTAAAAGAATCCTTATTCAAACCTAAATATTATATTATAATAGAGAAGCAGTATTCTTGCATTTGCAGGTGTAGTACACATTATCATTTCACATTACTACTGTATCCTCGAAATACAAATACAATTACAGGATTTTAGTATCTACATGGTCGCCTAGGGTTCAAACCCCAAGTTTAAAGATCCTATTAACTTTCAAGTTTTTCAATCCTTTCTTTTATGAAAACAAAGGAGTGTATCATGAACAGGGAATGAAACCCTTAACAAAAACTTATTATCAATGGATATCCACATTAGGGTTCAAACCTTTGAAACCCATCCTTACGACTTCGTCGATTTAAAACTCATTTTTCAAACATAGTCTTGGGTAAATTCCTAACCCTTTTTATTTATATAAATATACTTTACTTTCGTTTAGAAATCACATGTATTTAGTTACGAAAGAAAACAAACCAAGTGCAGGTTGAAGGATCAACCCTTCGTACTACATTTTAAACCAACATGAGTTTTTAAACACCAAAATATTTTGACAAAGCCCTTCGTATTATACAGGATAGCTAGCTCGAAAACATTTGATCAACATTTGATATTCAAATTGAAAATCCTTGTATTAAAAACTTCAAACACTGTAAACAATGGCTGAGACCAAAACTTCGAGTGACAACTCAAAGGGAAAAGCCCTAAAAAATAAACGCTTCACAGCTTAAAATAGTTTGACATTAAAGTCAACAGAGAAACCAGTATTTCGTCTTCGAAACTTGGAGACACCACAAATAAGCAAAACCAATCGCATCTGTTGGAAAACCCTTGGAGGATGTCACCGAGGCTTACCGGATATCCAAGTATCCTTTTTCTTGCAAACGAACCCCAACACCATGCTCGTGAAGCAACACCTGCCAAGGTATCAATATTACGCAGGGTTAAAACTAGATTGAAAACTTAAATAAATTACAATGCCAACAACTAATTACTGAAAAAATGTAGGTGAAGTAAAATACATTACCTATCTTGTTCCCCTTTTCAGATTTCTCCCACACTTACTGTATGTGCTCGGAGCACTGCATAAAAACTCCTTAAAGAAACCATAATCCGGATCGTTTACACTGCCGAATCCCATCTTAACATTTCAACGTTTGCAAATGCTCACGATGCTAATCACTCATGCTATATTGTTACAAACTCAATAACTTTGGATTGTAAACACCAGCAAAACCCTACTAACAACAAGTCACAGTATCAAAACCTGAAAGCTTTACATTATGGTGTCAACACTATACATTACTCTCTCTTACAACATCCTTATGACCAGTTGCAGGTAGATGGTCACGCCATCGAATCCCTGAAAGGTAGAAGCAAAAAGGTAGTTACAAACCCTGAAAACCGGAGGGCCTATCAACCTCCCTCCCCACTCTCTCATGCAAATGAATGCCATAAACACAATCTGGATGAAGTATACTGGAAAGAAAGGGTTTGTTCCAAAACCCGAGAATACCATACGATCAACGGTGAAGATCCAGCCACCAAGGCACTTT
Source organism: Larix kaempferi (assembly GCA_027924585.1). Lineage (NCBI taxonomy): Eukaryota > Viridiplantae > Streptophyta > Pinopsida > Pinales > Pinaceae > Larix > Larix kaempferi. The sequence continues at coordinate 2,539,784 of BSBM01000687.1, read as the reverse complement.
GAAATACGATCACCAACTGCATTCAATTCGCATTAATCACCACAGACACATCATCGAGTTTGCATGCCAATACAGAAGTCCAACTAAGGACTCTACCAACTAAGAATTGCACAGCTCAACAAGTTTTTCGTTTCCAAGTTAACAGTCATCACCTTAATTCCAACCTTTTCACGTGAAGTTTAACACGAGAACAACCATCAAACATTCCACTAAAATCGCAGTTATGGGAGCATTACTATCATAGCTTGGTTCGAGTGCCTGCCAACGCAAACCCACTACAAGTTAATACTTTGTTAGAGTTAGGATAGGTAATCCATGGTTTATATACCTCGTGACACTTTGAATTCATACTTATAACTTCATACATTGTATAACAAGTATGCATCGAATTTATGCATATAGGTTTCAAACCTTCAGTTGCATATATTTATATATATTTTGTCTATACATAGAGTCCATGCAAATAATTTCATACTTTTGATCATTGCATATAGTCTATGCATATAGGTATATGCATAGAGTTTTCACTCATATAATATGCACATTAAATATATAAACTTGGTTAAACCAAACTTGATCCATAATGCATATTAAAAGTATTATAATGGAAATATAATGCAATACAATTACGGTAGATAAAATAATACATTGATTATCCATAATCTGGATATTAACATGTATTAGAAATATAGGTACGCCGTCATAGTGTTTGACTAGAGTAGTTGCAAATCGGAATTCAATAGTTAAATGATGAGTTCTATAGCTAAGTAAGGTATACAGAGTTGATCAATCCAAGACTTTAAATACTTGAGAAACTTGCAGAACAAGAAAATTACTCTAAAATATTCGTACGTAAATCTTGGAAACTAACTCTGTAAAACAAGTATTATCTGAATATGTTTTCATGCTTCAATTGAAATATTTTGTCTTACCTACATCTCTGCAATAGAATTTAGGAGCGTTAGATAAGTAAGCCTCGGGGCTATTCAAGTACCCCCTCATTTCATCAAGATGCACATTTAGTCTCTAGAAAACAAAATGCATAACATAGGACGAAAGTGACAATATGCATACAAACAATTAAGTTCAACATCCGACGTTGACTAGACGATAAATGACTTACGACTTTTTAAAATGCTATTTAAGATAATAGCTGTTAAGAAATCTAATGCGATTCATAAGTAATCTAAACTCTTAATCACTAATGTTAAATGTTATGAGTTGTTATCATTAAGTACGTTGTTTAATGTTTAGTTGTGTTGAAGTTAACACTTTTAGCAAAACGGCACAAGCATTTATTGCTACTTGAAAATTTTAAATTTTAGTGAATTTTTGGGGATGTTACACTTCCGATCCCCCTCCTAACCCCGACGACCCACCTCCATATGACCAATTTCCTATGGGAGGACCCTGCAACCAATCGGTTCATGTTTCTACTGGTACAATGATGCCATAGCAATACTACTAGTATCCATAGTCCAACCAACAATTACCCTTTCTGGCTACTCTTAGTCTTCCAGATTTATCACGGTTGACCAATGATCCCATCTATCATGGAACAAATTGCCCGGCTATCCTGGTGAAGTTACTTTCCGACATTCCAAAATTTGACGGTAAACCGGGTGAGGATCCAAAAAACCATGCAATGACATATCATTTATGGTGTTTGTCTAATTCCCTCATGGATGAGTCCATTCGTTTACGGTTATTCCAGTGAACCCTCACTGGCCGTGCCTCCAAGTGGTATATCGAATTACCACCACACTATTTTCATGATTTTCAATCCTTGGTCATGTCATTTTTGACACATTTTCAGTTACCAATCCATTACGAGACCGGTACGGATCTTTTGACCTCTCTCCAAAAAACTACCTCCACTCATATTTCTGATCATATTCACGAGTGGAGGCGAAGATGACGTTTGATTAAGGCTCCCATTCCAGACCAACCCCTTGCAGATTGGTTTACCAAGTCACTCCTACCCGTCATGGCCAGGTATTTCGATATGGGTGGGGCTGTCACCGAAGAGAAAGCTATATCACATGCCCAGTACTTAGACTTAGTCTATGCTCAATCTGGCATGCTATATGATATTGTCCCCGACGCACCCCTCCCTACCTACGACCCAACAAAACCACCCCAGGGACCTCATGCCGACGGCATCATAGGTTCCGTTCAAAACCAGACTGTTTCTCAATCCAGTATCCATGTTGTTTCCACTCCATCCCCATCATAGTCTGGGAACAACACTAATCGATCACCCAACCTTGCTTCCACCGAAGAAGTGAATTTAGTCTAGTTTGCTTCACCTCATAAATACGGTGGTAAAAAGAAGAATAAGGGGAAAACAAAAAATCTTCTAATTAGCAGGAACCAAAACAGAACAACCCTGATATCACCAAACCTAAGCGGAAGGCTAAGTTTCCATGTTTACGGTGCGGTGGAGACCACTTTACCAAAGAGTACCCACATTGGGACGAGGTCCAAAATTTCCGGAAAGGGAACAAAACACCTGCAGTTTTAACCGATCCCTTCCCCGGGTAACAACAATAGATTATCGCACAAAAACCCTCTCCCTCTCAAGGAGAGTCATCCTCTACCGCTCATGTTCTCATAATGCATAGTGAAACCATCAACTTGAATACATGATCATGTTCCTATGAATCGGTCCCTACAAAAGAGTATACCGAAAGTAATACTGAAAAAGATACCATTTCTACATCAGACATTCCCGTGCCGCAAGGTTCTCTCACTATTGAGAAACCATCCTTTGATTCCGTACTACATACACCCAAGAGCTCGATTTGAAAAGTTGTTTTCATTCCCAATGCTCGGGAAACTTAGAATTAAAACATTGTGGAGGACTTAGCACAAGCCCCTTGTGCTATGTCGACATTGGAAGTCTTGCAAAACTGTCCCAATCAGCGCAAGACTCTCCTCACTGCTATCAACGCTATAGACTCCGATTCCTTGAACACCATTATGTTCCGACTCTAGTACTTTAAACCGATACTTTCCCACTAGCTTGCATTCCAAATTGTTACCAATGTTGCTGGGAAGAGCATTCATCGTTTTGTATTGGAAGAAGGAGCATCCACCTCGGTCATGTTGTTGTCTTGTTGGAGAGCCATCGGCTCTCCTGAGTTGGACCGTTCCCATACCACATTGAAAGCATTTGACGGTCGTGGATTCCAACCACATGGGATGTTACAAGATTTGGCTATTGAGCTGGGGGGAAATACCGTTTCCATTAATTTGGAAGTAGTCCCTGCCCCATAGGATTATAACCTACTCCTTGGTCGTAAATTGTTTTATGCCATGACTGCGATCGCATCTTCTGTCTTCCGCATTGTACAATTTCCTCACCAAGGAAAAATTGTTACTATCGACCAAATGGATTTCTGTACACCAGACACCACTACTCAGCCGGGCGACAATGTACCCCTCTTAGGTCATTCGTCCCAGATATATGAGAGTGTGGGGGCATGACTTCTCAAGGACTCATCCCTTATGGGAGTCTTTCCATCACCGGATCCCCCTTCCCATGTTTCCACGGTGAACATGATTTCCTCTATGATCCCATCAGCATCCAACTCTAATGACCAATGGCTCGTGCCCGCGCTTGATATGTTGGAATCGATTGGAGATGTCATGCCTCTTACACCAGCATAATCTACATATGAGGCTATCCAATCGGCATTTGATGACCACTCTTCAGTGGCATCCACATCCTATTCTGCACCCTTACAACGGTCTTCATCCCAACTTGATTCTCTCCTCCCGAATTTCCATTCAGACGAGTCTATTATGGAGGTTATGAGTATGGATGAACTCCCATGGGAAGACCTCCACCATCGATCATCTTTTCTCCCACTGCTAGATTCAGTGTAGAATCACATTGACACCCTCATTTCTCCGGATGTCATTCCTTACCCCCAATCACCTATCCTCACTTGTGATACGGTAACCGAGCATAGCTTGGCAAACATTGAACCTACCATTCCGATCAACATCTCGGCAACACCTGGAGTCATGGAACATATTAATATAGGCCAAAAATGATCGCCTGAAGAGTTTACATCATAGAAGACCTTATTCAAACAATTCTGCGACATATTTGCATGGAGCTACGAGGAAATGCCGGGGATTGATCCTGCAATTGTTGTTCATGAGATCAAAACATATCCCAAGGATAAACCCGTCCGAAAAAAGTTACGTCCAGTGCACCCTAGAAAGACCGCGGCTATAAAAGCTAAGATTGAAAATATGTTGAAGGCTGGCTTCATTTACCCTATCCCCTTGACAGACTGGGTCTCTAATGTGGTCCCTATAGCCAAAAAGCAGGGCAACATTAGGGTTTGCATCGATTACATGGACCTTAATAAGGCTTGTCCCAAGGACAACTACCCTACCCCATTTATCAAACAAATCATCGACAACTGTGTTGGGAGCGTCATCTTCTCATTCATGGATGGATTTTCTGGGTACACTCAGATTGAGATCCGCCCGGTCGATCAACACAAAACTGCTTTCATCTGCCCGTGGGGTACATTTGCATATCATAAACTACCCTTTGGCCTTAAAAATGCTAGTGCCACATTCCAGCGGGCTATGTCGTATGCCTTCCATGATGTGAAGGACTTTGTAGAACCATATCTCGACGACCTTCCTGCTCATCCGCATCATCGAGAATTCCAGATTGACCATCTGACGACTGTATTCCTCAGATGCAGGCGAGATAATATCCGTTTGAACCCTCACAAGTGCATATTCTATGTTGATTCTGGATGCCTCCTAGGCTTCATTGTTTCTAAAGACAGGATCTGCATTGATCCCTAGAAGGTGGAAGCCATCGTTTCTCTTCCACCCCCCACTGATATACCAGAACTACAAAGTTTGCAGGGGAATGAAAACTACATAAGGCGTTTTATGTGTAATTTCGCCGAGAAAATGCAGGGATACATGCGGTTGTTGAAGAAGGATGTACTATTTATCTGGGATGATTTTTCTCAACGATCCTTCGACAAATTAAAACATGTTATCACCCATGCCCCTATACTTCAGCCGCATAACTACCAAAAGGACTACATCCTCTATCTTGCTGATTCCGCTACCACTATTTCTATGGTCTTGGTTCAGGAGGATAGCAACGCCCAGGAACATGTCATTTACTACATGAGTAAGGGTCTCATTGAATCCAAAAATTACTATACACATGTCGAGAAACTCTCTCTCGCAGCATTCATCGCTGTCCAAAAGTTTCGTCACTACATTCTCCTCCGCACTACCACCATAATCGCCGACTCTAACTCTATGTACCACGTTCTCACACGTCAAGTACTAGGGGGGAAGTATTCGCGCTAGATCGTAATTCTTTAAGAATTTGACCTCTAGTTTGAGAAGGCTAAGTCTAAAAAGTCTCTGGTCTTTGCGGAGCTTATATGCGATCTTCCCCATACTGATACAGAATCTGAGCCCATGGAATATTTCCCCGACGAGTCCTTGTTTCTAATCAATACTTCTGACCCATGGTATGGGGATATCACTTTGTATCTCCAAACACAATGGTTCATCCCTCATCTATCTCACGACGACCGTCTTCATGTGCGTCACCACTCCAAGTACTACCTCATCATTGGTGATACCTTATACCGTCGTGGTGTTGATTCCATCCTCCGATGATGTCTAACCCACGAGGAGGATGAACATGTCCTGAATGACTGTCACTCCGGGGCTTGTGGCGATCATCTTTCTGGGATGGCTACAACTCAGAAGATGCTGCGTGCTAGATACTATTGGCCTTTTATCTTTAAAGATTGCATTGAAGCCATCAAGAAGTGTCCTCCTTGTCAGCTCTTTCATTATAAAAAGCGCTCGCATCCAACCCCACTACATCCCGTTATTGCCATCGGCCCCTTTGCTAAATGGGGCATAAATTTCATGCACTGTAAGCCTACCTCAGCCGGGGGGCATGGTTACGTCATCGTTGCTGTTGACTATTTTACCAAGTGGGTCGAGGCTATACCTACATACAATGAAGAAAACAAAACTTCTACACTCTTCATGTTTAACCATATTATTGCACGATTCGGAGTGCCACAAGCCATCATTACTGATCATGGATCCCATTTTTAGAACAAGATGGTGGATGAATTGAGCGCCGGATTGGGTTTTCGCCATGAGAACTCAACTCCATATTACCCACAGTCCAATGGACAAGTAGAGGCCATCAACAAGGTATTGAAAACCATGATCCAATGGATGGTGGGGACACACAAGTCAAACTGGCACAATATGCTTTTCTCATCCCTTTGGGCATACCAGACTTTCGTAAAAATAGCCACTGGTTTCATGTCATTTCAACTGGTCTATGGACTAGAGGAAGTACTTTTGATAGAGTGCGATATTCCATCACTAAAACTCACTGTCGAACTACTTCCCAATACCACCATCGAGGAATAACGTTTCCTCCACCTAGCGAAACTCGACGAAAACCGCTGTGACTCCGCCTTGGCTAACGAAACTCCTACCAGAGAGCTTATTAGTTCAGGAGGAAGTTGTCTAGGGTACGCAACCAATAACACCACTGAGTATCACGCGGTGATTGGAGTCTTAACCGACACTCTTTCCCTGGATATGGACCATGTTGTAATTCATCTTAACTCACAACTAGTGGTCTCCCACCTTAACCGTATCTACGCTATCCGCGACCCTACCCTGATCCGTCTATTTCGACGAGTACGTCTCCTATAGAGGTCTTTTGAGTCTATTCAATACCTACATATTCATAGAGAAATGAACACTATTGCTAATTCATTGGCCAATTTCATACTAGATTGGTACATTTCACATATATAAAACATCCAATAAATACAAAAATAGACACAACATGTAAATTATCCATAATGTATAAGCAAACATGCACAAGATCCCATAATCATTAATAAAACACTGTATATAGAGCTGCAAATAGAGTTTTATATATATCATGTCGGTATAAATACAAAAGGTACTACTGATACAAAAATATGAAGCTCATGAGATTTCAGTAAGAGTACCCTCTACAAAATCTAAAGCTCGTAGCTTTCAGTACAATACATATATGCATGAGCCTAATCCCTAGGGCACTCATGATAATAGACAATGGCTATGGCTACTTTCTGAAGCAGCACACCAAAACGCTCGGATACGCCCACTGTATGCCGCTGATAGCGGTGAGGTAGCTCATGTACGCGTGGATCCGGGATATCAAGAGTCAACCGCTGGAGCTAATCCTCCAACTCATCTAGCTCCTCTATGGCATATAGATCTGCGACCTCCATCTCCCATACCTCTCCTCTCCGTGCAATCGAAGAGGCACCCGCTGGACGGGATGGACCAACATTTGCATAAACATGTACAAATCATCAGTACTACTCCCAAAAACATCTAAAAATCATAAAATGAAAAAAAACAACAAATTTGTCGTTCTTACCTATATCTCTCCACCGCGTGTCCTCAGGAAGAACCAAATCTGGGTCACCTCTGAAATCAGTTCCCTCGTAGGGGTAGTCCTCCACCATGAGGAGTTGTCCCCTCAACCAGCTGAAGAAAGAAGGACCATAACTAATGATGGGAACCCCACCGTTGTGACGGGCCATCACCTCAGACCATCGTACCATGTGTGGATCCCTCATATCCAACTCATCCATCTCAAGCTGTGGGTGCATATGTGGAACCCTCTCTAGGAAGAATAGACCACAACTGATCCATATCCAAACTGTTTCAGCTCACCATGCTAACATTTGGTGAGCTACTCTCTGAGAGACACGAGGAGTCCCTCGCACCAGTTAAAGACTGTAGGAGCCGTACACTCCTCTGCATATAACATATGGGCCTTGCTGGCAAGTTGAGGAGCCTTGCTCTCTGCCACCCTCTCAATAGTGAACAGAACTGTGCGTAGAGGGCAGTCCCTGTAACATCCCGATATTTTCATAAAAATTTAAAAATTTCTAAATCGTCATTAAATTCTAATATTTGTAAAATGCGGAAATAATAATGTTTAATAAAGCAGTAATTAATAAATGCGTCATTAGGTCAGAACAATTTAACTGCTGTGTCTTTCTGTTTTCTGATGGTGTACTGTGTCGGCGACACGTCATGAATCCAATTAATAATTATGACATTTATTTACATGCTTGAATGATTGAAAATTTCAATACATTGGAAACATAATTCTCCTCAACAAGTACTGACAGTTTAATTTTTCTGGATGATGATGAAAGGGGTCCCACAAGGTGCCCCGAGGCTTACTTAGCTACTCGGCTAAAGCATTGTACTCGTCCTTCACGCGCAGATTCGTAGGTAAGAGATAGCGATAAAATTCAAAGTGTTTAATAACCGTGATATAAATAAAAACTGCTTATGATTTCGACGCTACAGGTATGGTTTCCTTCCAATTTTGTAAGATGAACTTGACTAGCTCAAAACTGCAGAAAACGTCAGTCTCAGAGTGTGATTGTTATGAATGTTCTTCATTAGGAGTTTATGACTTCACTTGTTATTGTTCCATGAATGACTTGCGGCTGTCAAAACAGTTCTTTTATAAATTTTAACTGTGACAAAATCTAAGACAAGGACACATGGACCTGAGCATGCCATAGTGAGAGTAATAAGGTGATTCTAAGTTCTCTATTAACTGGGCAATTATAATGGTGATGTATTATGCATTAATACCCTACCATGCAATCTATACGATAGTTCCAAGGGTGGAAACTATAGTACCCTAAGGGTGTAACCTTGTGAATTTATGCAATGGGCAAAACTTGATGAACTATATGATGAACTTTATAATGATTTTATATTAAATTGGGGCAGAGTCAATCCATACCTTAGGATTGAATGCGACCTAGGTGGATGTTCTATACTATGAGCATGCTTCTATTGATTTACATGGAACATACAAAGTCTTTAATACATGCTACCGGTGAATGTTTAGCCTTGGTATAATTTATAAATTCGATGCTATTAAACATTGATCCATATGGTTGGCAGGTGGAATGATGGCATTGTATAAAGCCTGCGTACGAATTCCAGGGTGTAGTAAATGCTTGGGTTTCAAACAATTCGCCTGGCCACCGTGTTAATGGAGATATTACGTGCACGTTGTGAAGGGTCTCCAGCATGTGAGAAGGTTTGTCGATGCTGAGTTGTGATGGGCCTCCTGCCCTGGTGTCAACAGAGTTGGCAACTACGTGGCTTGGGAGATGGAGGGGAGAGTTATTATCGCACCTACCACCTTCCAACGTGGCTCATGGAACTTAGATCTCCCTCGTTGATTGCTGTGCGTTGGGATCGTAGAGAACCCTAACGTGAATTATGGGATAATGTAACATTTCTTGGCATTCATTTTGGCGGTAGGGTTTTGGGGTGAGGCCAACCGGCCGAGAGGAACTTAGGGTTTGATGTTCTTAGCCTCCCTCGGGCTCAATCTTGAGACCGGAAGCAACCTCCAAACTGTAAGTGAATGCTATCAATGGAGGCCGAGAATAGTGTGGCAATACCCAAGTTGGATGAGTGCGTCTGTTGGGGAGTTGTAGTGACTTGAAAGTCTGGTGTTTCCATCGGTTGTAAGTTCCAAAAGGTGTCACACTGTGTGGCCTTCGAGTTGGGTACTTCTCCTTCGTAGTGGATGGATGTCTGGCTTCGTCCATCTTCTGTCACGACTCAGGTACAGTAAATTTGCACAAGTTTAAAGTTTTTCTTGGTGCATGCCTCATTATTTCATGATTGATATTTAACTCAGTGTATGGTTGTTTGGTAGGTAGCTCTCGGTGAATTAGCAGGGTGCCGGGAAAGTGACGGGGAGAAGAGTATAGAGAACCCATCGGTAAGCTTCGGTGGTACCCCTCCCTCGTGGTTCTCCTGGAATCGGACTTGATGAGCAAGGTGTTGGAAGTATGCCTTCTCGGTAGTGGCTTTTGCCTCGCCTGCAGCATTGGGAAAATGTTACTATTTACGTTTTGTTTGATTAGTGTAGATGATGTGAATATTTCTTTAAAATGTATGGCCAGCCATCCCCTAGCTCAGCAAGCTTGCTACGGCTTAAACCCCCGTGTTTGCAAAGAGTTTCACAGCATTAACCGTTTGATGTCTATCGTTTAACACTTCTAAGTCGATGGAAGAACGAGTGTGAAACTAAAGGGAAAAGAAATGTTGACTGTAGTTTTGTTTCGGCATTAGCTGTATAGTGTAAATTTGAATGGAACCTTTAGTGATCAAAGAGGAAATCTGTAGGATGATGCCATTGTAATTTTTAATGGAAATGTTTACTGTTGGGGTTTAATGCTTACGTATGGTGTTGGAACTCTCGTTTTCGAATTTGTATCTGAAAGCCTATTTAAGATGTTTAATTACAGAGTGGCTATAAGCCGATAATGATCTACTTGGCTTTCGTTACATCTGTGCATGCTCGGGTTAAGCTGATAATAAAAAGATGTTAGTTTTGGTTTGAATACAACTGTGATAATGTTAAACCCTAGCCTGTCGAGGTCAATGAAATCTGCTGGTCTGTAATGATGTTTACAAAAAAAACAAGAATAATAGATCTTGATTCTACAGTTAGGATGTCTATGATAATAAAACATTCGATTTGGCAGCTGTTAAATGTTTGTAAATATTAGTATGATGAGACCAGGTCAACCTGGTTTGGGTGTAGAGATGCTGTATTTTGCTCAGTCAATTAATAATGCTATTCTTTTCTTTGTTTTTAAGAACATGCTATTGTGTGAAGTGAATTCTGCCACATGCAGTTGATAATACAGAATCAAAGAATTTACAGTGTATTCATCAGTTAGTTTAATTTTCCTATTAATATAACAGTTTGTCTACTTTAATTCTATTTCCCTGTATTTGTCCAATTTGGACCTCTAGAGAAAATGAATGAACAATACAGTACTCTTTTTTTTTGCACAAAAATAATACAGTGATGACAATAATAAAGATCAGTCAGATTCAAATAACAAATAAAAGAATGGGTATGTGGTTAAACATAATGCATGATATTGGTTTCTTTTGAAGAAATAACTGATGATCAGTAAACCCTAGACGTTAACACCATGTCCACCTTCAGAAGTCAGAAAATAAATTACTGCTATAACTAGTTTCTGGTATGTTGTTTCAGCATACAGATTTGAACAGTAAAAACAATGCATGCAGAGATCTAATCTACAGCTGCTAAAATATAAGATGCATGGGGAACATAAGTCTGTGCATGGGTGGTCTCTTGGGTTTATATATTTAGATGCATGCTAGGTTTCACTTTTAACTGAATAGATTTAATGCTACCTCTCTGTACTGGAGTACGATGCAGCTTCACGCATGGGGAAAAATGCAGAGGAGTCATTTTATCAGTTCAACAATTTAAAATCAATCAGGATCTAACATTTTACTGCTACTGATCATTAATAACATTTCTAAGCCACTTTCTGAGATCAATCATGTAATTGGAAAAACACAAAAAGAATAGAACCTGAGTGTGATGGGAGGAACAAATCACTCAAGAAGCCTGTTCCACCCAACCTGCTCCCAAACAACCAAGATGTCTGCCTTAGTACCCCCGAGCCTATCCATTGATCCACCAGGAGGAAGAAAGTTCTGAAGCTTAGGATCTCTACTTGCAGCAGCAATTTTTTTTATCTAGCCTTACAGGCTTAGTAAGCAATTGGACTAGCACCAACACCTTTGGTCTGTCCTTCTCACAAAATTTGCAGACTTATACTTGCACTCTCCACAACCTCCCTATTCGAATCTCTCAGCCATCACCTGATGCCCTGAGGAAATGTTTCTGCAGAAAAACATTCTAAGAGCTCCCTGCTCAATTCGAATTTCCTTTTATAGGCTACCTAGGTCTTTTTGTAATTAACTGGTCATTAGTGAGCTACCTGCTCACCTCCCTCCACCTGGAGGGGGAAATTCCACAAAATTAGGGGGATTTGTCCCATAACAACAGCTAATGGTAGAGTGCAAATGCTGCCATCTGTCCCAATCCTTCCAGCAACTTCCATTCCTCTTAGTGGGCCAGTGGACACTCTTGTAACAACTTTCTTGAGTGTTTGTCTCCCATTTTTATTTATTAAATAATAATAATGAGTCATTACATTCATTTTTGACCCAATTGGTCATAATTACAAAACTGGTAATTATAATTTTAACACAAAGTATTTTGCAAAAAGGATAATAGTAGAAAAAAATTATTCTCAAAAATTGGGTAGGTGACAGTCCCTCACATCTTTGATGGGAATTTTCCCACCAACTGTTTGCATTCCTGGAGTGCACCATTGGGCCACTACATCCTCGGTAGTCTTATCACTCCCTAGTGATCCCGTCAATGACACTGGAGCTCCCTGTCGGGACAACCCCATCAGAAAATAGATATCCTCGATATCTATGGTAAGTGTATGTACACCAACCCGAAAGTGCTGCTGCTCTGGATCCCAACAACGGATCAAGTATTCCAGTAGCTGTACTTGGGCCCTCATGCCCTGGATGTGAAAGTATTTCAGTATCCCACAATTATGCAATGCATTCATGCAGTGGGGGTCATTGGCCGCTTGGGAATCATCCAATTCATTCTCTCTTTCATGCCATTGGACCATCTTTACCACCTAAACTTGTCCAAACATCAATAAAATACCCATTAGAAGAGTATCCAACTTCCCAAATTCTTAGTTTTTGGTAATTTCTTGAGTTCATGTGGGCATTCGACGTCGGCGCACCCCGTCTGTATGGACAGGGAGCCATTGGTGCAAAACACCTTCACGAGGATGGCACCAGGAAGCCCTCGACACACATCCCGCAAGGGAGAAGTGCGTCGGGCTGAAGGCGCATTTGCCCCCATTTCCACAAGCCAAAAACTTAGAAATTGGAAATGAAAAACAATTTTACTCCAATAGAAATGAAGAGGACAGAGTTTAGGGTTACCTGACGCTGATGACATTGCAAATGGTTAACCAGAGCTCCCACAATCGACACTTGAAAAATAGCTTCAAATGTTATTTTTCACTTCACCAATTTGGTAAAAACAAATAGTAACTAATTTTTACTATTTTCCCTATTTTGTATTGAAAAAGGAATATTCCCTTTTTAAAATTTATTCTCTAGTGGGTTATTTTCGCTATAGTTGGTGTTATTTCTATATTTAAATACCTAATTGATCATTTTGACCTAGTTCTGAAGTCTACAGGTGAAGTAAAATGCCATGTTAAAATTGTTTGTTGCGATTGTGGTCATCTTACGCCTGTTATAAGGTGTGAACAACTCTTCGAGCGTTCTTGTGTTATTATTCCGCTCGTTGAAACTAGACATTAATGACATTGAGCTTACTCTTTGTTCCTTCTCGTGCTCGTTAAGCGATGAGAATAAGTTACCGAGTTATCTTTTATCACTTTTTCAGGCTCGTAAAACTCCCACAAAAAAGCGACCCCACATGAGTCTTCTTTTAAGCTCTTTTCAGGTTCCCTAAATACGAAAAAGATCGCCAAGCGAACTTGATGCTTTCACACTTGTAAAAGTATTTGAATGATTGTATTTCTGGTGATAGTTTACCCCCTTTTCGGACTAGGAAGTACTATTTACGAAAAAGGAGCACTCCGGTCAAGCATGACTGGAAGAGTTCTCTCTCACATTATTTTATCCTTTTTCGGGTGAGGAGACTAACTTTTACGAAAAAGAACCTATGGAGTCTTCTTTAGTTCTTTTTAGACTCTCTAAACATGAAATGACGCCAAGTTTACCTTCTTTGGACTCGTTAAAATTCAAAATCGAAGGGCCCATTTTGGGACGAACTCCTCCTATCCTAGGTTCGTAAAATATTTGGGATTGGACTCGTCCAAAGTATGAGCTATATCGAGCATCTGTTACCCTCCTCAAGCTCGTTAAAAAACAAAATAGGTACTCATCAATCATGATGGGAATAAGGGAAGAGTTTGTGTTTCATTGTAGTTACGACAATACATAGTTACTCTTGAACATGGCACTCATTTGCATATGCATTCAGTACTTGGGTAATCCGTTTATCTTTGAGACACACCGATTCCGTGAGTCTTGTTACTTATTTGGGTCATCCGAAGAATGCTTCCATCATCAGTTACATTAGGGGGTTGGTATCATTCTCGTCGTGTCAATAATTCCAAGTCATTCCATGCCCGTGTTCAAGAGACATTTGTCATTCACTATCTGGAGTCATATTCACCTTCCATCATGTCGGTCGTTCTTGAGTTAGTCTCACACATTACTGTTCGATTCACTCCAAACATCTATGATCGTGTTTCGTTTCGATGATGGGGGATACATCATGGCCCTCCTTCGACGAATTCATCCTTGTCGACTTCAACACATCATCCTAGAATTGAATCTAGAAACCAATCAAGTACCTTGGGCCTGCATGCCTCAATGGCAGGTTACCTCGTTTTCAACATGAGTTCACATCATTGCCTCTTGATTGAAATATTTCATCGATTGTTCGACCTCAACTCATTGATTCACTTTCGATGGTATGTACTGTGATACCTTGGGAATCATTGATATCAATGGTGATTTCCCCCGCGCTTGTTAATGGCATACATCAATGACCGATAATCAAGTGGTGTCTACCATGTTTGACTCCAAGACATTTGTAATCACATGGTTAGATTCGTATCATTACGGGTTCAACTTGAAGACCTTGGGGAAATCATATCTTACCCAGGTTGCGATGGAGATTGTTTTGAGTCATAATACACGAATCCACATTGTATTGGTCGTGGCTGTGCTATCATCTCATCATGGATATACGATTGTGTCCAGTAGCCATGATTGTGTTCAGTCGGTCCCTACTACCATGGATTTGCAGTGTATTGGTCGACAGTTATGAGTCATGTGAGACTAGTATCTCAGATTCGGTTGTACTGCAGTATCTTCTTCCATCCAATAAGTCTTTGCCGTCGATCCTTGACATTAAAAAGCATTTCACCTGTCTTATTTTACCACCTTCATGCTTTGGGGGGAATTCTGTTACACCAAAATCTCGTCATCATGAGTCATGTGTCAACCCAGTGCCTTAATCCCTAAAGTTTCCCTGGCTAGAACATATTGAGCAAGTTGATGCCCTTGTCTTCCACCATCCCTAGTAGTGATGGCGCAACCTTCTTCCCTACAAGAGGCGCCACACCTTGGATGGCGCTTGATGTACACTAGCATCCTGCGCCATTGGCTCTTGCTGCCCTCATTCAAGCTGTCCCAACACTTCCCGGCGCTTGTTGTCTTCATGTAGAGTGCGCCAGGGTTGGTTAATGTGGATAACAAGGAGCTTCGAGTGAATTCTCGAAGCTTAGTGACTCGGAGGCCTAGCCCTAATTGGTAGGAAAAACTAGTATTCGGCTCCTAACCTAATGGGGAGATCCATTAGACCTATCCCCCTAATCCTCAACCTACTCTATCCTTCTAGCCTTATAAATAATACCTCTCTCTCCATTGAGAAGAGAGGAAGGACTACAACACTTTCATGTTGGTGAAATTATCCTAGGTGATCCCTATTCATCCCTTGGGAGGCACACATTGTCTTTGGAGGCTTGGCTTGGATTGTTGGAGGAAGGTTACAACGTTAAGGCTTGGGTTGTAATCATCACTCTTCTATGTATTTCCCATTTATTTACAGTAATACAATCTTTTTCCATAAATGTCTTTGTGTTAATGATATTTAGAGATTTCTTCCTTAACTGTTAGCTTAGATCAGTTTATTGTTTAGATGTGCTTTTACTGTTTGTTTGTCTCTATATGCTTGACATGGTTTTGCAGCTTGAGATTTGAAGGTCCTGGAGCTTAGAGCGATAAAGAGGAGAAGGATTCACAAATCTAAGGTAAGACATCTATCTATAGCATCTCTAAACTATCTAGGAAAGTAGATTTGTATACTGTACTCATTTGTTCTAGATCCACTTGGACTAGGGAGATTTGGCTTGTGTCCACTTGAGTAGATTGTCCATAAACATATTGTTGATGCTAGTGGATGGTATATATGTCTACTATGTTCCATGTCTCATTTGCCTTTAGAGATGAAGTCTTGGAATGTACTCAAAGAGCCATAAATTTAACTTTGATACTATTCAATATTAACTCAAGTTTAAGAAAATGGGGGAGTATTCATTTTTCTCTTTGTGTCAACCAACATCGCATTTGGGATTGAATCTGTGAAGGAATTAAGTTTTTAGTGAATCCATCCGAAGAATATAATATGACGTAGAGTTACCTGCCTTTCTATTCACATGTCATCCATATTTTAGAAACAAGTTGATTATGGTGAGATTAAATGCCTTTTACAATGGAAGTGAGGGAAGTCTAAACTGTATCATAGACATTACTGTTATTAAGATTTGACAAGCTATAATTGTAAACTGTCGTCTTGATGGTTAATTTAGACAATATAACCGAGAGCCCTTCATAGCCTCCTCGTTATGCTCATTTTGGCATCCAACCGATAATGTCATGATAGTGAATTCCATAACCTTATTGATTACAATAGATGGATATTTGAAACCGTCGAATGTTATTAAACTAATAGCCTTAAGCACCAAAGATTTTTCTTTTACTCCATTTTAAAATAAAATAAAATAAAATAAAAAACACATTTACAAGATTTTTATTAGATATGTTACATATTATTACGTTTATGAAAATATCTATTTTCCAAAATTGGATAACCAAATTAATTTGGCAAAAAAATACAACGCTAAATAATTAAAATAGTGTACATAATCTAGATTATAATATTAATGTAATATAATTTTGAAATGGAGGGAGTTGTGTCCCTTCCAAATCATATTGACACGTGGCATTGTCTACTTAACTCATAAATGGGTCTACGAGGTTTTTGCCATCACTCAAAGGGATTTTGGAAAGCTACATCGCCCAACAAACTCATCCACGTGGAATGGAGCGGGGTAGAGCATGTATGATTTGGTTTCGAACGCGTGGTTATGTCTTGCGGCTTGTGCATGGCTTGCTCTTGACTGTGTGCTTTGGTGCTTGGACTGGGCGCTTGGACTCCGAGAAGATGGTAGGATTGGGTGGTCATGCATAGAACCAATATTTTAGAATTTTTTTTTTTGTAACTCGGTGATTGTATTATTCCCTTCAAAGGTATTCGATCTCAGTTTCATAAAATTTTCCTTTTTTTTAAACTGAAACCAAGAAAATTGATATTAAAGAAGAGTTGTGGTTGAATCGTCCAGCAATATAGTTTACAAAAAAGTAGGGCAATAGTTCAGTCTGCCCAGATTCAAAATTTCCAACATCTCTAGAGTTTATCCGTCTAATCCTCCAGGTGTTTGCTTTTTTTCTAACTTTCTAGTATTTACCCGTATAAAACTATTACAATAAAATTGATACTTGAAACACATAATGATCCGAAGTTTAGAGGGCATATGGTCTAAATTTAGATGTATACGTCATAAAAGCATTAAATGGAGAGGACACCCTCTCCCATCCATGATTTTGGATTCTTCCATGCAGCCCACAATTTAGAATACACTCATCCATGGTATTTGGTAGCCCATGGTTTTGTTCCATGGTATGGCTTCAAGGCACATTGCAATGATATTATATAAAGAGCTTTATGCCTTCTCAATAAAGCAAACTATTTTTTTTGGCATCCTACCTTTCTCTTATTTTATTGAGTTATTGGGTTATTGGTTCTGAGTTCCTTTCTTAGTATAGTTTGAGAGGTGGGGCCCAAAGAACCTTCTTTGAGCCTCACCCCTCCATGTGGCATATTCACTCTATGTTTCTTTGTCTAAGATCACAGCCCAGATCTTGCTGCTATGTCTTTTTCACAGTTGTTCCATTGTCCGCTTCAGATTTGAGGCTATCTCTTCTCCTCCTCTCTTGTAATTCAATCCTTCCGGGTCTCATCCCCCAAGATCCGGATCAGTGGTATCATAGCAGGTACGCTCTCCATCGGAACAAGGGTTTGAAGCTTACTACGGGTTCAAATATTTTTCTACCCTCGGATCTTCGTTCACCATTACAAATAGAACCATACATGGATCTAATACATCCATTGGTATGCAACATTTTCAATAATTTAACAGGGTTTCCATGCTTCCCATGGAGGTTCCACAACCTTTGCAAGAGCCCATGTTGCTCTACAAACCCTTGGCCATCTACATTTGACACTCTCACATTCAAAAACATTTAGAGGGATTATGTGAACTATACAGGATGTTTCAAAGGGTCTACCATATCTCATAAGAATTTTTTTCCGTAAGCTCAAATGGGTATTTCACAGAATTTCATTTCACTTCCTGGTTTGTGAGATATGCATGTTCGAAGTAGCACATGTTTGTACACAATGTAGCCACATGTACAACAACTTTAAACAAGTGATACAGACTCCACATAATGCTTCAAAGTCTCTACCATATCTCATTGGAAATGTATTTTCGTAATCTAAAATGGGTATTTCTCGGTTTTTCATTTGGATTTTTGGTTTGATAGATATCATCGAGTGAAGTGACATATGTATGCAAAATAATGCACGCACGTCTCGTGATATTCAACACACATTTTCTCATTCACTGGGCCACCCCAAAGCAAGTATGTTATATGGATGGAAATGTATCTTCCAAATCTCAAATGGGTCTTCAACGGAATTCAATTTCATCACCTGCATTAGAATCTATGAATGGATTTGCAACAAAACATCAACTGCACCAAAGATCACAAATTTTTCAATTTTTGAACTTTTATTAAATCCTGTTGTAATCATGGTTATGCGTTAACCACACAAAACCCATGGTTGTGGGTCAACCACGCAAAAACCATGGTTATGGGGAAACCACACAAAACCCATAGTTATGTATTATGATCATGGTTATGGGTTAACCACACAAAACCCACAGTTATGGGTCAACCACACAAAACCCATGGTTATGGGGCAACCACACAAAACCCACAGTTATGTATTGTAATCATGGTTATGGGTTAACCACACAAAACCCACGGTTATGGGTTAACCACACAAAACCCACGACTATGGGGAAACCACACAAAATCCACAGTTATGTATTTGTAATCACAGTTATGGGTCAACCACACAAAATCCACGGTTATGGGTCAACTACACAAAACCCTTCTCTTCATTGGTAACTAGCACATTGTAATCATGTGTCTCTTTTTAGCATGAAATGATGGAGACCATCATTTTTTAAGGGGGGAGGAACGATCCGAATTTTAGGGGCATATGGTCTAAATTCAGATGTATAAGTCATAAAAGAATTAAATGGAGAGACCACCCTCTCCCATCCATGGTTTTGGAATCTTCCATGCAGACCACAATTTAAAATACACCCATCCATGGTATTTGGTAGCCCATGGTTTTGTTCCATGGTATGGCTTCAAGGCACATTGTAATAATATTATATAAAGGGCTTTATGCCTTCTCGATAAAGCAAGCTATTTTTTCGGCATCCTACCTTTCTATTATTTATTGAGTTATTGGATTATTGGTTATGAGTTCCTTTCTTAGTATAGTTTGAGAGGTGGGGCTCAAAGAACATTCTTTGAGCCTCACTCCTCGATGTGGCATATTCACTCTATGTTTATTTGCATAGGCTATTCACAACCCAGATTTCGTTGCTATGTATTTTTCATAGCTGTTCCATTATCCGCTTCACCTTTGAGGCTATCTCTTCTCCTCCTCTCCCAGATTTCAAGCCTTCTGGGTCTCATCCCCCAAGATTCGGATCACATAAACTATATAAAGACATGATAGTTAGAAAAACTTGGTGGCATGGAAAGATAAGATCTTGAGGGATAACATGGTAGGCTGGTTGGTTCTGGGTTGAGGAAACCAATACGAGGCTGGAATTCTGTTTATAGATGGTTCTTCCCTCTTCGGCCTTTGATATGTCTTTGGGGAGCCCACGAAGGAAGACACTCGGTACTCATATCGTCGAATCCTGGGCGTGACCTCTCTTTTAAGCTTGAGAATATTTTCCTGAATCTCCTTGATCAAATCCCCCTATTCACCACCATGATCATGCAAACACCTGATTTCTACCTCTAGCAAAGCAATTTTGGAATTGGCTCTTTCCAATGTGGAATTAGAATATTCATACCTCTGAATTTCCCTTCTTATATCTTCCTTTGTACGGTGTTCGATGTCGTGCTGCCATCGTTCTAGATTACTCAGAAGAAAACCCACCTTTTCCTCCAATTTCAAAATTCTCCTCTCATGTTGTGATGGACATATATGAGAACAAGTGTTAGAGCCTGCCATGAAGCGATCTTTGCACCAAACCAAAATACAAACCCAAGAACCCTTTGGAAGACTATCTCTGTTTCCAATTTGGGCATAAATTTTCCACCAATTTTTTTTCTTGCTCCTGGCTCTCTGAATTAACACTGTTAGAATGGAAAGCTCGCCAACCTCCCTCATCGCCATTTCTGGTGATGTCCCACACATTTCAGGAGAGGAGTGAAGGGATGAATACATCATAGATTGCAAAACATTAAATTTCAGATCATTCAAGTCTTCATAGGAAGGTACTATCAGATTCTGCCACCTTGCATCATGATGGGAGAGACAATTAACATTTGTCAAATTGGCTTGCATCATGTGTACTTTAGAGTGATCTTACCCAACTCTAAGGGATGTGGGTTGGATGAGAGGACCCCCCTATTTGCATATCATGTGGGATATGGAGCATGCAAGGTTGGCTTGTGAATTCACCACCTTGTTATGTTTCCTCAACACATGAAAAATGTTTATTTTGTTAAACTTTTCACACCTTAGTAATATTATGGAGATTAACCTATTCGAATAAGGATACTTAGGCAAAGTTTTAGAGATCATGCCATGGATAATCATCTCTAAATCCCTAATGATGGTGATATTTTGACAACCTTTTTCCAAAGTGAGATCAACACCCTTTCGTAATGCCAGAGCCTCCGCTTGAATGTTAAGAGCTGTACCAAGACCCCAAGAATACTTCAATTCTTGTGATTCTTTAGGGTCAAGAAGTACCCCCCCCCCACTCCTGCCACTCCTTGATTTCCTTTTGAGGCTCCATAGGAAAAGAGAATACTTTAATTCCTACTTTGGATCTGTGTCTGAAATTCTGTATCTGTCATTCTTATAGCCCAACTTTTTAGACATGGCTTTGAAGGAGGTCTATCTGTTGGCAGATTTAGAATGGAAATTAGCCAGTTCCTTTCTTTGGATTCCAGGGCATCATAGGCTTGTTAAGAAGTTCCTTTGTGTTGAGTTTCTTCTATCATTAGGCCCCATGCTTTGATCGCCACCTACCCGATTCTGATCTCTTCTTCTATGAAAACCAAAGTATTTCTTGCCAACCATATTTTTCACGATATGCAGAAAGGAAGGGATTTCCACACCCTTTTAAGAAGAGGTTTGCGCTCGAAGGTTCCAGGGTATTTTTTATGCCATGATAGGAACATTTCAACACAATTCAATGGAATTATATGAGCATGCAACATACCTTTCCGGGAGAACCCCCACACTTCCTTTGCAAAGGGGAATTCCAACATTAAATAGTGGATGGTTTCATAATTCGCTTTGCACGGATGACATCTTGAAGGTCCCTGTAATCCTCTCCTTTTAAGATTGTCTTCTGTAAGAATTATTCCATGTTTACAGGTCCATGAAAAAGCTTTAACCTTAGGAATTGCCTCACCATTCCATATTGATTCCCAAATAGGTGATCTTAGAAGATTGATCTAATCTTTCGATAGGAGCTTATACCCTTCTTTGACTGAGTATTCACCACCTTTTATTCCCCATCCTCTTGTGTCTCTAGTTGATTTTTTAAATGGATATTTAATTCTGATATTTTCTATTAACCTGAACCAATCCTCTTCCATATTAGTTGGTAACTAGTCTATTTTCCATCCTTTCCACACATCTTCCTTGTTCCATTCAAATATATCATAAAGCGTCTGGATACCTCTTCTTTGCATCCACTGTTTTAAATGTCGTAGTTGTTTGACAGTTTTTAGCTCCTGGTGGCCAACAATTTTGTCATTCCAGATACTTACCTTCTTCCCATTACCAAGGACCCATGAGAGGTGGTCTTGGATGAAGGAAGAAGGCGAAGGAAGCTTTACACATCGACCATATTGGGGAGTAAGGAGAAGTTACTTTTCGGTCCTCTATCAAGACACTGAAGGTGATTCCTGTATAAGTATTTTTTGAAATAATAGAATTCCACCAAGCTTTGTCACTTGAGACCAATCTCCATAGGATTTTTCCTCCTAATGCTTTATTCATTAGTCCTGGTTCCCTTACTAAAACTCCACCTTGATCTATAGGCGCAATGACTATCCCCCACATAATAAGATGGATTTTTTTGAGTTAGTTTCCCCCCTCGCCATAGTATTTTTCACATTTGGGAACTCATATGCTGAAGAATTCCAATAGGAGCCAATAATGATGAACATTTATATATGGGGAGCGAAGATAAAACTAATTTAAGAAGAACCATCCTTCCCACTGGGTTAAGCCAGTGAGCCCCCCATTGATCCTTTTTAAAAAATATTTTTCTATAATAACTTGCCAATCCTCTGCTTTTGGTTTCCCTTGGAAGATTGGGATTCTCATATTATTTAAGGAATTCTATTTATGCTGACTTTTGAACTAAAGGGAGCTCGCTATTTCCCTTAACCTTCTAGTGAAAACATTCCAACTATAGATTCTGCACTTGCTTTTGTTGACAATTCCTCCTGAAGCATCTAAGAATGTATTCCGAACATGTATGAATCACTCAACGATGATTGTAGAAGCTCCACCAAGAAGGAGAGTATAATCAATGAACCGAGAATGGTTTAATTCCTTGAGTCCATGGACCATAGTGATGCTTAGGAGGTTTCCCACAATTCTCTCTTGTTCCAACTTTCTACTTAAAGAATTTTCCATGATCACATACAACAACGGATAAATAATACAACCTTGTCGTAGACACTCGGAGCTCATAAATAAGTATGTGGGACGACCATTAAATAGAGGAGCAATCCAAGGTCCTCCAATACAAGATTTTATCCCAGAGATGAAATGATATGAAAAACCAAATTTATTTGAAATAGAAAAGAGAAATGAGTGGCATACCCAGTCAAAGGAATTTTCCATGTCCAATTTTATTACCATGCCACTTTCCTTTCTTTGCTTACTGAAGTGAATGACTTCTTGAACCAGGAGAATTTTGTATATTATTTGATGCTTCTGAATGAATCCTCCTTGATTTTTTGATATTATATTTGGAGGAGAGTTTTTATACGATTGGCTATGATCTTGGAAATTTTTTTGTAGGAGTTATAGAGAGAAATCGGTCGAAATTTGGAGAAGGAAGAGGGGTCATTTTATTTAGGAATCAGGGCGAGAAAAGAGGAGTTGGTATCCCTCCCAATTTCACAGTTCTCCCTAGTCCATTGAAACATCCGACATAGATCATTTTTTACCGTATCCCAACATTTCCTGATGAAGGCGATAGAAAATACATCGGGACCAGGGGCTTTTTCGGCTTCTAGACCCCACATAACCACTTGAACTTCTGATTCCTTAATTTTCTCTGTCAACATTCTATTGTCTTCTTCATTGACTAACCGAGGTATATTTTGAAGTATCTCAGGGATGCTGTCAAGGTATTCCACCTCTTCACTTGAGAGAAGCATCTTAAAGAGAGAGAAGGCCTCTTTTTTTATATCTTGATAGTTATATAAGACCTCTCCATTTGACCTCTTTATTTCTTTAACATTGTTCCACTGTTTTCTAGCTTTGGATTGCTTGTAGAAGAAGGAAATATTTCTATCCTCAGATTTCAACCAAACACTCGTAGACTTCATCCTCCAGCTCTCCTCTTCGTTCCTACAAGATTTGAATATATTTTGGCTTAGTTATTTTTCTAGCAATAAATAATTTTTGCATGTTTCTTCAGCTTCTATGCTTTACTGCAGAGAGTCTAATATAGTTTGCAATGTTTTCCTCTCCACCGTTGGTTCCTTGTAGTTTTTTCGAGCCCACTGTTTCAGAGATTTTTTGACCACCTTCAATTTTCTCTCAAGGATGAAGCTTGGGGAACCCACTATATGACGCAACCAGAACTTTTTGATTCTTTTGACTTCTTCTGGGGCTTGCAGTCAGAGAGGGTTGAATTTGAAAAGTAGTGAGCCGTATTTATCCATTTCAACCAAGGCTAGAAGAATGGGTTTATTATCCGAGAGGATGAAGGAATGATAATTGAGGATATTTCCAAAACTTCCTCCAAATAGGAGCTTGATATCAAGAATCTTTCAAGTCTACCCACTATATGTTGTTTCCCCAACCTTCTATTAGACCAAGTGGATTTACAATTTTTGGGGAGAACATCAGAGAGATCCCTTACCACACTTTCCCCTCTTTTCACTCTTTGGGAGAGAGTAATATTAATATCCCCAACTATTACGCTTCCTTTTATATCCATTCCTTCTTTCATATCCTCCAGAGTGTCCCAACAAATATGCTTCTCTACATAGTGTTGAGGACCATAGATATTGGATTTTTTTATAAACTTTCCCATTTTGCTTGTTACCAATTCTTTAAAAATCCAATGTTGAGTAATTTTTTCATTTCTTATTTCAAGAACTTGATCATCCTAGAGAGTGGCTATGCCTCTAGAATCCCCTCTGGAACTAACTGCAACTAGCTTACTTTTATTCCAAAATTTCCTTCCTACTTTTATCATTTCCTGTTTTGAAACTTTTTTCTCCTGGAAAAGAAGAATCAAGGGGTTTTCTGTTATTATTAAATCCTTGATTCCTTTCATTTAAAATTTTTTTCCCATGCCTCCACAGTTCCAGGAGACCATTTTCATTATTTCTCACTGCTGGGCTTTTCTCCTCCGTCTTACTGGTTTCCTCCAATGCTTTTTTCTTTTCTTTTCTAGATTCTTTCCCATGGAAGACAATGATTGCTTTATTGTAGCTTTACATCCCATCACTTTGTCTTTTTGATATGCTTCTTATCTAACTTACCTTTCTGTTTTCTTGCTTGGTTTTTAATAGGGATTTCCTCTTATACATCCTCTTCTTGATCCCTTGAGAGATGCTGCAATTGTTTTTTGGTTAGGACCCAATTTACTATTGTTTGTGAACCTATGGCCTCTACCAATGTGCCTATTGGGTCGAGTTAATATTGATAGAGAGGGACTCTGAAAGGGAAAATTGATCTTGGGGGTGTTACTAAAGGGGTGGCAAATTCTATAAAATATGGATGGGAGGAACACACTTGAGAGGGGGCCCTGGATCGTTTGGGACGTCTTTAGAGGATTCATTTTAGGATAGAATTTCAAAACAATTTGAGGTTGGTGCATTTATTTGCAGAGTATTAGTTGGAACTGAAGCTTTAGGGAGGCTCTCTACATCAACGGGAGGATCAAACAAGGGAAAAGAAGGACCCACTACATAAGGTCCCACTACTGTTGGTGTTGCTTCTGTTTTCTTAGGTTGGTTTGATTGCCTATTTCCATTTTTCTGCTTCATTGTTTTCCATGTGGTTTCATTGTTTGTTTCCACTTCTGTTTGTTTGGGTTTATTTTTGTGATCTTTAACAAAGTGACTGTATTCATGACAAACTTTGCATTTAAATGGAAGTTGTTCGTAGTATAGCTTCTGAACATGATGCTAGTTATCCAACTTGAGAATAATGGCTTAAGGAATCCCTTTTTCCAAGTACACCTCAACACATATTATTGTGAAAGCAAACATATTTGACTTTGGTTCAGCCTTATCTAGATATTTTCCCATCTTATTTCCAATACTCGCTAGACTATCTTCTCCCCAACAATGAAGAGGAAGATGGGGAAGGAAAACCCAAACAGGGACTGCAGATGGAACATCCAACTCCAAATTAAAGTCTGGGGTCCAACGATTGCCACAATTGTTGAAGAAATAGGGCCCTCCATGGAATATGAGATCTCTATCCCCCTTTGTTTCAAATAGAAAGGCATAGAATCCTCTTCCACAAAAATAATGACTCATTCTTCCTTTTATTAGTACATTGCAGTTCTTTTGCATCCATATTTACATGGAGTAGGAGGAAGGACACATACCTGTAAATTTCCCATTGAGACCATGCTTGCTGAAAGCCAAAGTCATTTTCCGTGAAGGGGAAACTGGAAATTTGACTTCAAGATTTTTTTTGAGTTTCTTGATGAACTTTGAAGGAGGGAGCTTCGAAATAGGCACAGAAACAAAGGCGATCAAAGAACAAAAGTCCTGCTCATCCAGGATAAGAGGGGGTGCTAGGCCAAGTCAAGGGCCACCATGATGCCCATATATAGAGAATTTCAAAAACCCTAGCAGAGCCACAAAAAATATCTCTACTCAACAATGTATCCTTGACAACAACATACAAGGAGAAAATTATAAAATTTCCCTCTTTTACAACAATGAATACTTTTATATCTTTTGGACTTGGTCTGTAGAAGGGATCTGAGGCGGTGTTTCTGATCGCGATTGTGGCTGGGCGTTAAGGGTTTCAGGAACTGCTATGGCCACCTCTGGGGGCGAGGATCCCCTTCCTCCCCCCCTTCTTGTTGAGATGGAAGCATTTAGGAGGCTAGTTGCAGGCGGTGGGACGAGGAAAGCTCCCCCCCTGGTCCCAAAATTCATCAAAAAACTTGCAGATATTCCTGTAATCGACTTGCCAGAGACAACAACGGTAAAGATTGCACTTGCTCTGTCTGAAAGAGATCTGGTGGGCCAATTTATGGGGCTTTGGCCTTCAGCAAAGACCACCGACGACTGGATTCAAAGAAATTGGAAGCCGCATCTAAATCATGGAGTCACCTATTATCCCCTGAGCAGTGGATACTTTCTCTTTGAATTTATAAATAAGGAGGATAAAGACCTCATCTTCAAGAACGACCCATACTTTATGGGTTCCCAGGGGCTGTATCTTAATCGATGGACCCCAGATTTTGATCCCTCGGTGGATCTGCCCAAGGAGGTGCCGGTCTGGGTCAGGCTTCCCAATCTGCCAGTTCACTGCTGGAATTTTGAAGCGTTGCAGATGATCAGCAATGGAATAGGAAAGTTTGTTGATAAGGCAGACAACAAGACCATCTATAACTGTGCAAGGATTTGTGTTGAAGTGAACCTCGAAGCAGGGCTTCCAGAGGCAGTGAAACTAAAGGTGGGCACTTGGACTCATTACCAGAAAG
This sequence comes from Larix kaempferi, assembly GCA_027924585.1. Lineage (NCBI taxonomy): Eukaryota > Viridiplantae > Streptophyta > Pinopsida > Pinales > Pinaceae > Larix > Larix kaempferi. The sequence goes on along the minus strand of BSBM01000687.1, from coordinate 2,512,557 downwards.
TGGATTATGAACATCTTCCGTTTAAATGTAGACTCTGTCAAGAGCATGGGCATTTTCAGAGGAATTGCCCAAAAAAACAAACCCTGGATAAGGAAGAAACTGAAGGATGGCAAAAGGTTAAGAGAAACAAACCAGGCTCAAAACCCAAAGGGACAAGACCTGATCAATCGCAGAATCTGATTCAGGAGAATGAGAATCCTTCGAAGGAACCCTTGGTAAAAGATACAGCTCCACCAAAGGAATCGGAGAAGGAATGTATAGAGATAGCAACTCATTCAGCGTCCTCTTCTGAAAATCTAGCCAAGAACAAGATTGACTTAATAGCAAAAGAAGCTATGAAATCGGATGAAGAAAATATCACTATAGGCTCTGAAACTGGAGCTGAATCAGATGGGGGGGCAACTGAGACTAGCAGCTCGGTAGGAACACCTGAAAGGACTCCAAGAGGAAGAAAGCCAGACCGAAAAAAAGAGAGGAGAAATCGTATAGAGATGTAACAGCAGGAGTCCAGCAAACCATTCCGGACATGATGTAAACCAGATCCTCAAAGAAAGGCAGGGCTCCGAAAGGAGCCATCCCCCCTCCCTCCTAATCCTAATGCAGGTCGTCTCTTGGAACTGCAGAGGGATGGGAAGCAAGTCCAAAGAAGAAGCAATCAAAGATCTAGTCAAAATGAATTCCCCAGAGATCCTTCTGATCCAGGAGACGAAGATGGAGGAGCCTGAGACCATTCAGGCCAGCAAAAAGTTTTGGAAAAAAGGAGAAGGTAGAGCAGTCAACTCCAGGGGAGCCTCAGGAGGGATAGCCACCTTCTGGAATTCCTCCACGTTAGACCTGCTCAAGTATTATGGTACCACCCATTGGATCTTCACAAAATTGCAGCACAAAGACTCGGGGCAGCAGATCAGCCTGTTCAACATCTATGCCCCGGTTCTCCTGTCAGAAAAAAGAGAATGCTGGGACTCGCTGAACTTGTTCCTTACAGTAAATCAGAATGAGAACCTGGTGCTTGCTAGAGATATGAATGTCACATTGGCACTCTCGGAAAAGAAAGGAGGCTCCCCAGTAAGAGATCCGGCGCGGGAGTGGGTAGAAGATATCATCTCAGGCTGGGATCTGGAAGATATCAAACCCAACAAAGGCAAATTCACATGGACAAATAAAAGAGTTGGTCCGGGACATATTGCTGCCCGCCTGGATCGTTTTCTGGTTCACACGTCCTTCCTGACGCTTGGACTATTTTCCAACTCTGAAATCCTCCAGGCTTGCACCTCTGACCACAAGCCTATCTCTCTTTCTCTGACCACTGGAGAAAAGCTGGGGCCCATTCCCTTCAGATTCAGCCCCCTCTGGGTCTCCAGGGAAGGATTCCTTGAACTGGTTTCGGAAACTTGGCGAAAGGCAGTCTCAGGTTCGCCGTTCTTCATTTGGGAAGAGAAACTGAGAAGACTGAAAGTTGCTTTGAAATTATGGGCAAAGACCCAGCCATCCCCAATATCTGAAAGAATGCAAGCCCAACGAGATCTAGGAAACCACCAGAAACTTATGGAGGAGTCCACGATCACCCCGGAGCTGTTAAATGAGGAAATCGACCTTCAAAAGGCTCTTCACTCAGCGCTGAGAAGAGAAGAACAGTATTGGCGAGTTAAATCACGCTGTCTGTGGCTTCAAGAGGGAGATAAAAACACCACTTTCTTCCATAAGCAGGCAGAAGCTCGGAAGAATTATAATAACATTAGAGAAATCCATTTCCAGGATCGCTCGATCAGCAAATTTGAGGAAATTAAGTCTGCGGCCCACACTTTCTTTAAAGATCTGTTCACCGAAAAAATGGACACACCCCCTCTATTGGATCGATACCCCATTTCTGAGATCCCCACGCTGATCAATGAGGAAGACAATCGTAGGTTGATGGCTCCAATCTCGACTGAGGAGATAAGAAAAGCTATTCAAGGAATGAACCCTGAAAAAGCTCCAGGGCCTGATGGCTTCACGGCAAGATTCTTCACAGCCTATTGGGACATCATTCAGAAGGATCTGGTCAAAATGGTGAAGAAATCCCAGAATTGCAGCAAAATCGGAGGGAGCACAAACTCCTCTTTTCTGGCGTGAATTCCTAAAGAAAAAGGCGCCCAAAATTTTTCTAGATTCCGGCCCATCTCGCTCTGCAACATGGGGTATAAAATCATCACCAAAGTTATTGCTAACAGATTAAAAAAAATACTCCCATTGATCATGCCGGAGAATCAGGGGGGCTTCATAAAGGGCAAACAAATCTAGGACAACATCATCCTGGTCCAAGAGGCAATTCATTCAAGCTGTCAACGGAAAGAAAAAGGTATGATAGTCAAGCTAGATCTTGCTAATGCTTTTGACAGAGTTCATTTAAATTTTCTGTTTGCTGTTATGGAAAAAATGGGATTCCATCCCCAGATTGTCAAATGGATCAAAGCCTGCATCTCAGGGCCCTGGATCGCCCCCTTGGTGAACGGGAGACCGACCAACTTCTTCCATGCATCCAGGGGCTTAAGGCAGGGTTTCCCATTATCCCCACTGCTCTATGTTATTCAAGCCTCGGTCCTCAGCTTCCAGCTTGACAAGATAACCCCACAACATTCTCTAATGGGGCTGTCAATCTCCCCTAGAGTGAAGAGAATGAACTATGCCCAGTTTGCTGACGATACCCTTCTCATGGGCCGGGCAAATCTCTCCACGGCCAGATCCTTCAAGAATGAGTTGGATGTCTACACCGAGGCATCTGGAAGTGAAATCAGTTTGAGGAAAAGCAAGATTTACAGCTGGAACTGCCCCCCTATCGAAATGACATAGATTTCCAGGATGCTGAATATGGACGGAACCTCCAGGTGGGATACCATAAAATACCTTGGAATTCCTCTAGTGAAATCTGCCCCTAGAAAGAGCCTTTGGATGTCCCTGCTGGAAAAACTCAAGAGCAAAATAATGTCTTGGGGGGCCTCTTGGCTGAACAAAGCTGGTAAACTTGTGCTCATAAACTCAGTTCTAGCATCCCTTCCAGTCTACCAAGCCTCGCTGATGTTAGCCCCAAAAGGAATAGTGCTAGAGATTGACAAGTTGTTGAAAAATTTCCTCTGGGAAGGGGGAAGGAATGAAGGAAGGAGAATGCACTTAGTAAGATGGAATAAAATCAAAGCCCCAAAATGGGAAGGAGGGCTGCAAATCAGATATGTGGCCACTCAGAATTTAGCCATGGGAGGAAAGATTCTTTGGAAAATGATCAGGGGGAAAAACACTTGGAGTTCCAAAGCGTTGAGAACTAAGTACTTCAGAGGTCACAAAGAGAGGTGCCTGGACCAACCCCCAAGGACTAGGAAAGGCTCCCCAATCCTCTCTCTCTGTCTTAAGTCCCTGAACATGATCTCTTCCAACCTTACTTGGATTCCGGGAAATGGTGCCAAAATAAAATTTTGGGAAGACTCCATTCTAGGTCAGCCTCCTCTAAATGAATTGGAAGGATTGGAGAACATTAAAAACTGGCTTCACTCTAACAGCAAATTCTCCCTTTGGGATCTTTCCAAGTGGGGCCCGGATGACTCTTGGATCAAGTGGGAATTGGGGCCTGTCCCGCAACCTCTTGTTTTTGAAGCTCGCTACCTCCTTGATGCTCTTCAAGGTCTCTCCCCCACGTCTTCTAAGCTAAAAGACAAAAGAGGATGGGGCTCCTCCTCTGGTCGGTACACTGCTGCTGCTGGTTATGCAGCCCTGAAAGCAATTCCTTGGGCTGCTTCGGATCCCATGGTATGGAGGAACCTGTGGCTTCACCCCTCGCTCCCCAACATAGATTTGTTTTGTTGGTCTCTTCTGCACAATAGCATTTTAACCTAGGATAATCTCCTAAAAAGAGGATGGGAGGGGCCCTCTAGATGCCCTCTCTGTGCTAGCCAAGAAGAAAGCTCGATTCATCTGTTTTTATAGTGCCCTTTTGCTATTGATCTCTGGAACATCCTTCTTGCTCAGCTGAACCTGAATCTCCCCCCTTCCATCCTCTCCCTATTTGCTGTTTGGTCTGATTTAGCTCCCTTTCCCCTCTCCAGATTGAAGCTGATTAAAATGTGTTGGATGTGGGTTCCTAAAATCCTCTGCTGGAAAATATGGATGGAACGTAACAACAGAATATTTCGGGAAAAAGCAGGTACTCTTGCCCAAGTTGCAACCCAAGTGAAGGCCTTGATTGGGGAGCTGGTTACTGCAAACCCTAAATTAACTAATGAATCCACCCCAGACTATAAGGAGCATAGCTGGTTCCATGAGTTAGACACTTCAATTCTCACTAGAATCAAGCTCTCTACGAAGCATCATGATCCGTGGGAAATCAGGTTAGAAGAGCAGGAGTTTATTAAATGGAGATCCTCTTTGAATGAGCACATTCTGCAGGTGGATGGGGCCTCGAAGGGAAATCCAGGGCCTGCGGGAAGTGGAGGAGTTCTGATAGACAATACCGGGAGGATCATTCTCAACTTCTCCTGGGGGCTGGGCAATAAAACTAACAATGTTGCTGAAATCCTCGCTATCTGGCAGGGTCTTAATCAGGCAAGAATGCTTTCCATTAAGAAGCTCACTATAATAAGTGATTCACGAACTACCATCCAAGCTCTCATCTTGAAGAAGGCCCCAAATAATATGGATCTGGCCCAATTCTACAGGAAAGTCACATTACAGATGAAAGCCTTCGAAGAATTGAAGTTCTTCCACGTCCTCCGACAACTCAATCATCTAGCAGATCATGAAGCGAATATGGGAGTCCAGTTGAGCAAAGGAGACCTCAGGCTAAATGGAAACATCAACCACGTGCCCATACCTTAGTACAAGTGGTGTAATTCTTTTCAGATTGGGCCAGGATAGCCAATTGAGAAACTTGTATTCATTTAGCACAGTGTTTCATACGCAGGAGAGTACCCTGAGGATTTCGAGAAGCATAAAGTGCAGAAGTAAGACAAAACTGCAACAGAGATCGTATCATGATCTTGGTTCTCCAAGTATTGGGTCTGATACCAATGGAGATGACCTCCAATCCCTCCAGGAAGATCCATCTCCAGCAAGGTCAATCAACAATCCAGCAAATGAAATCTCAGAAAATCGATTAGAAACCTCACAAATTAAGATGAAGACAGAAGCTCGTAACTCCATCTCACATCTCGTAACTCCATCAAGATCGTATCTCCATCAAGCATCTCAGCTGAAGGAAACGCTGAGTTTCTCTTAGACTGTGTGCAAAGGAATTGGAAAGGAGAAGCTCGGGTTTAGACATGACATCCAGATCGCCCTACACTTCAGAAACTTGTCTCTCTCAAATCCAGACAGAGCTAATCGAGCTCAAAATTTTGGAATTCATGGAAATTATGGATGTAAAGTCTTTGGAAACTATGCTTATGCCATACCAGAAATCAGGAATGTAAAGCCTCTAGCAGCTGTTTAGCCAGATGATTAATAAAATAGCCCTATAACCGTTTTAGTAAAAAAACAAAAAAACAAAAACAATGAATACTTTTCTTTTAAAATAATATACCGATATGATGACCTTATAAATATTATATATTACAACCACACAATAGGATTTTATAAATATTATTCAAATACCATAATGATTTCTTCCGAGATAAACTACCCCAATACGACGAGATATAGTTGAAAATATCTTGCAAAAATTAAAATACATTAACAATGATTATTACAAATCCTTGAGTGGTTAAATGAATGGAGAATTTCACATTATGAATGGATAAGTGCTGAGTCCTTAGAATCCACCTCCTACCACCAATCCCTATGCAATGTGAGGTCACGATGGATTGTGGACAAGTGTCCACCGTTTGATCAAGGTGGAGTCGATCATGCATGTGTGAGGGAACTCGGAATAAAATTTCTCATTAGTTTATGCTTTGTTACGATTAATCCACGTTTTATAAACGCTAGCTGATCTATTTCCCTTGAGCTTATGAATGCGAGAATGTATTTCGAGTTATCTGATCTTATATCATTTATATATGATTATCATTCTTGTGGAACATTAGTTCACTTCTAAACCTTCGTTTGGTGTGGAAGGTGTTCGCCAATCTAGCAAGTCAATCTGCAGAGGCGTAAACTATTAGCTAGAATGATAATTTAATCGTTGTGCTTAGTGGGTGAGGCCCTACATCCCTAGTATTTGATCCCTGGATTTGATACTAAATGTAAGGACCAGCTTGGTAATCTTTGATCCCTGGATTTGATATTAATTGTAAGGACCAACTTGGTAATCTAGACGCTGAGTAGGGGGTTAAGTGACTAATGCACAATAACTAAGTTTAGGTGCTAGATTATATTGGATGTTAGTTTAAACTTTGGGAATGATTATTTTAATTGTTATTTTGGTGATAACTTTATTATTAATTATGTAGGAGTATGTGAATGTTCATGGAATATAACTAAACATAATCTAGAATGTAGTGTAATATTTATTTTACTGAGTAACTCTAACCTGCATATTTATTTGAGGAGTTGGTATGGAATAAATTATTTAATATTTATTTTGGGTCTGTATTTAGGGCCATAAATAGTTTCAAGGGGAAATCTCACATGATTATTAACCAAAGTTCATTGAAGTGATAATTTACTGTCAACTAAGAGGCTTAGATTTATTTATAACATGATACAAGGAAGAATTTTTCTATTTAAGTTAAATCAACCGGAATTAAAGCTAAATTCAATTTTGATAGAACAATTAGAGAGTAGTTTAAAGAAATTCAATTTCTTTTTCTTGAATTTACAGAACAATATATAACTAACTATATAATTATTATCAGAACAATTGAATTTAACACAACTAAAGGTCTACTTACCTGGTTGCACTGCCCCTTTGACCTCCAAAAACCAACTCTCTCCTCAACAACAACAAGTTTGGGGGGACACCTAGGCTCCACCCAACCAACCCTCAGATGATGGTTGAGACCCCAGGACCCCCTACAAATAATGCTATGCTAGCTTCTTTACCTCACCTCTCATCCCTCAATCCTCCGTACACCAGTACTCCACACCAGAAACTCAGTCAAGAAGGAAACACAAGAAGACAATCACACTCTGGTGTTGTCTAACACTCACTAACAATCCCAACAACAACAAACATAACCCAACACTTAGACCATGCCAGACCAAAATGAACCAACATGAACCCCCCTCATATCTTTTCCCAATTCCCTATTGTACGCAAGTAAGTTGGATAATTAATTAAATTAGAGTTATTTTGCATGAGTGCCAAGTTGCCTCCATGCGCATTACTTTTATAATCACTTTTTCTTAACTTAAATGAGTTTTTTTACTTGTTATTGTTATTGCTGAATTTTTTTTTCTATTCTCAAATTAAAATAATATTTAATTTATTAATATGTTCCTAGTAGATAACTAGGCTTCTAATAACTTAACTAATCCTAATTAATCTTTTGGGGTGTTACAGATAATCAAAGTAGAAATGATCTTTCCATAATTGTTTGTTGTCTAGTACTCATCAATATGACAATCATAACTACAATGCTTTTCCAAAATTGAGTCCTTTCCACATTTGTTGTCTAGTAATCATCATTATGACAACCACAATTAGAATATTTTTCCAAAATTGCTTTTATATCTCTATGTGTGTTTCATATACTATCGTATATTTGTGATAACAATATTGTAGTCTATAAAGAAGAATACCACCATGGCATACTTGGACGCCTCAACTCTTGGGCTACCAACAAGCAAAGTTTCTTTGTTTTTTTTTACCAGCTGAGTTCAATGAGACTATCAACGAATTCATGACAGAAACGACATGCAAGAACAATGGTATTGTATACATTATAAACAAATTTGGTGGAAATAGGCATCCATGAACAACCATTAGTGATTGTTCACAGGGGATTCAACCACATGCAAGGTTCATATGAGTTTATCATCATTCTTATACACATATATTCACCACATACATGATTTGTTCATTAACATTTGTATCAATGGATTTACACATCAGATTTACTGACAGGGAGCATTCCACAAAATTAATTATGAGCACTTATCTTTAATCCAAGATTGTCTACACAACTCGCTGCATATGATCAATTTTACACCAAATGATAGGCCATACTGGAAGATGCCATCCCCAAGCAATGCTATGGGGCCACTAGGGAAAATGAGTAACCACCAGCTCATACTGCACTCAACTCCCAACACCAAATACTCTCATGGCTCAAGATCAATTCATTAAAGAGCTAGCCATCAACTCAACCATGACCATGTAACATCCCTCATTTTTGACCTAATAAAATTGTATAAATATAAACAATTATTGTAATCGTTTTTGGTGAGGAGCTCAAGGCCAATGCCCCACCAGTGGACCATGAGACTACTATTATGATTCTTGAATGTTATTTAAAAAAAAACCTAAATCCCTAAGTTGTAGGAGATTAAAAGATGACAATGCGACAACGTGTGAAATCACGAATAGGGACAGTTGGTCATCTTCCTAGGTTAAGGATGCGGCAAATAAACACGATGACATATTAGTATAAGTCTATATCGTTGGGAGTAACTATTATCGCTAGATAGACTAAGTGGTTATTGGAACCATTTTGATACCCCAATTTACTTAAATACTTGGGAAGATAGGAGGATTTTGTTAGGGCCTACAAATGGCAAATGCTAAAAGAGTAAAGAACCTCTATATATATGTAGATATAGTCAAAGAAGGCTGAATCAAGTAAACATATTTATATGAATATATATATATATATATATATATATATATATATATATATATATATATATGGGTGTTATCTATATATATAGATGGAAGTTAAATTAATAGTTGTGATAACTACTAAAAAGGGTTGTATTAAGATGGTTTATATATACTATTTGTGCAAATGTATATATTATAATAAGATTATACCTTAGTTACCAAGGATATTTGGATACAAGAAACCTTGTAGTTTGGTGATCCTATCGAGTATGTATGCATGCAATTTAGCTATGAACAAATAACATCTATATTTGTGAGTTTCATTTATTACCTCCACTACCACTTCAGGCTCGGTGTTAAGGGGGCTTAACCACTCCACCTTCCCACATCTTTTTATTCAACTCCAAAGCTTGGTGGGAGATGCCATATGCGGAGATTAAAATGCCATTTGTCTTTTAATGAAAGAGCCCAAAACCCTTGGCTGCCATCCGCCATCGAGAGTGTTGCATTGTTATACTGTTGAGAGGAGTAAAACTTCTATTAAATTCTTGTTACAAAATGAAGTGGAGCTTTTGGCGGAGGATTTCGGGGAGACTTTAGTGCAAGCTTGTCCCTTAACTGAGTCCACTACCTCGAAGATTAGACAAATAGCTTAATTAAAGAGATAATGGAAGATCTTGCCTTCCTTGATGCATAGATAACCGGTTAGTCGAGCTTGCCATCTGTTTTGAGTTGTCTGCCATAAATCGTGTTGATTAAATTTGATTACCAACTATATATTTTAGCAGGAGGGAAATGAGAGGAGACAACAGGAAGAAGTGGGGAGGTACTGAGTTTTTTGACTTAGGGTTTTGAAGGGAAGAGATGGCTTCTCAAGGCTCTGGCGGATGTCCTTGCCTTTGTATGCTTGCGATTTTAACATTTGTTGTCTGAGTAGAAACGCGGTAACCTGTCAGGGTTTTCTTCGGATTGCTACATTCGGTACAATGCTGTGATGGATCTGCGAAGGATTGGCTCATGCGAACCGAGATCGGTATTTTCTTTGTATCCATTATTGCATAGAACATAAGTAACCTCTGCGCTTGGTCTTGTTAGGTTACAATGAAGCCAGATCGTAGATGAATAGATTGCAAAGTGTAGATCTCAGTTTTGTGAAATATATATATACTATAAAACGTAGATCATTATTGATGAATCCAGATCGTAGATGTATAGATTGCAAAGTGTAGATCTCAGTTTTGTGAATTATGTATATACTGTAAAACGTAGATCATTATTGATGAAGCCAGATCGTAGATAAAATAAATTGTAAAGGCATAGATCTCAGTCTCTACCCCGACAAAACTAACCTTCTTCCAACGTGAACATCAATGAAAGACAGAATCGGTTCCTACAGAGTTCGCCCTTTCATATAGCCAATTGTATTGGCAGTATACAAATGAAAGAAAACTGACATTCAGGAAGCCGACACTGCTTATGTGGATTGTTTGCATGTCTTAGACTGCTACCACCATTTCTGAAGTAGGTTGAATGCCTACTAACTATGATCTTGTGTTAGATTGAGACCGTAGTTATGAGATTTGTTCTTTTACTATTGTTGGATGAAAACGTCATTATCTCTGCCTTAGCTTGATTTTGAGTTGCGTTAATGCCAATCGGATGGTCTTCATTCTAAATGGATTTAGCAGTATACCCTACTGGTTGACGTTTTTTGAAGATATTAACCCTACAGTCCCCAATCTACAGAAGTTCGGCTAACTACTCTGCCAAGAGTTCTGTGAAGTGAGTTGACAGAGAAACTTAGATAGAGCTAGGGTTTATTTATTTTTGTGTTGACTCAGGTCTCCCTGATCTGCATGCAGTAGGTTGATACCTGAACATAATCGCACTATAGGAGTGAATATGTACTCACTTACTGTCATCATGATCTTACTTCTGCATAATGTATGACTCTACATATGCTGTCTGTGTCTTCCCTTAGAGGATGAGAGGTAAGTTGTCAAAGTTTCCTCTATGTCTGATAAGAAAGTGTTTATGCTTATGATTTCATTAATAGGGTTTAGTCTTGACAAATCTGTTGTGAATACGATTACTTAATTACTATCCCGACATATACTTTATAATGGGGTTTCATTGATTAACTTTCCGCGTGTATACCTACTGAGGTTTTCCATTCCTTATAAGATTTCCGAATTGGCGTATCTTGTTGTTTTGGTATGAGTCTCCTCTGCCACGTCTTATTTTGTATTTTCTTTCCCAAACTGAGTTTCACGATGAAGCCGATAGATGTCTTAAATTGTTTTATTTTGTGTTAAATTCTATTGTAAGAATTCACATTGTGTCGTATTCATAGATATGGTTTTTAATTGTTAATATATATAATAGTTCAAAGAGAATGCTAGCCCTAATTACTAAGTGTAAATGTATTTTGATATAACCTATAGATGGAAAAGAAATAGCCCTAATCCTTTGTTTTACCCAAAGGAAAGAGTGGGTAAGACAATCTTAGTCATGGATCATGATTATATTAAAGAAATATATTATTTCCTTATTTAATTAGTAACTTGTTTTCGGACTGTAATTCTTGTATCCAAGGATATCGGAATTCAAGATAAAAACTAGAAAGGACTTTAAACAGTCAAAGTTATGATAACTTTAGCCTTTGTCTTCTTTACGAGATGTTAAAAAGGTAGGTTTACATACATGTAAGAGTTGATCTCTAAACACAACTAGAACGGCCTTATGCAACTATTGTCTACTTTTTAGAGCTAGCAATGTTAAAACTCTCTATGAGAGAAGCTAGGGAAAGAAGGAAAGTGGTAAGTAACAACCTTGTTAATGGATGTAACCTCTTCCTCTCGATTTAATAAAATCATTAAACTATAGACAAGGATATTGTATATATCAAAGTGAAAGGTTATTTTGGGTTGATCCATGAAAAGCTCTTTGTAATAGAGTCTTGACGGAAGGAGAGGAAGTTTTGTTATAGCAACCATGTTGCTCATTGTAATAATATCACTTTTTGCCCAAAATAATAAATGATGCACACACCTTTGTGGACTAGCCCGTATACGGGTGAACCACGTTATATTTTGTCGCCTATGCTTCCTATGGTGTTTCTCCATGTGTCTTATGTTTGAGTACTTGATTCTGTCCTTACAAAATGTTTATGATTACTTTAATGTATACGATTCATATAGAAGGTTGGTTGTTGGTATAATGCTTCTCTTATGATTATGATTGTGTTGTTACCATTTATATTGTTTTATTGAAAGAAGTATACGTTTCTTAAAGGATGTATATGAAGACATAATGAAGTTTGTGTTCCCCGCAAAGATTTAAGAAATGGTTGACATCTTAAGTTAAGCATTGATTTAGTTAAAAGTAAAACAACTCTCTATTCATGCAAAAATGACGGGAGATAGTACTTAATATACATGAATTTCATTAAGGGATCTTTTCCTTGATTATTATAATGACATTTATAAACAGTAATAAACATTGCAAAGCCCACATATATTTTAGTGGCATTTTAGGCACTTAGAATTTTTTTAAATTTTACGAAATTTCGGGTACGTGACATATGGTATCAGAGCATTAGGTTACAACACTTGGGCCTAATGAGATCAACATGCAATAAATAAGTATGAAGGTTGTTAAGTTTACTAATCGATTATTTTGTTTCATTTTGGATGCATGGAACTGGAATGGACGAGGGGCAATGTCATTCAAAAGTTCAAACTTCAAAGTTTCCCAAAGGAGTAAAGATGAGTATTTCAGTTATTAAAGCAAAGTAGTTGATGTGCAACTCTAATTTGATATATTGTGTATCTTCAATTTGATAAGATTTGGCTGACCCTTGTTAATGAGATTTGGCTGACCCTTGTTAATAAGAATTGTTTTGATGTTGGATGTTAATGATAATACTTTGACCTTAACTAAAAGTGCAATATATATATTCTTATATATGTGAAGTTACATTTATATATATTTGAAGTTACTTTATATCAATGTAAAGTTATTTTTATACATCCATATGAAGTGGTAGGATATCCCAAACTATAGGCTAGATTATAAATATCGAGATATTGTAAATAAAGGCATTTCATTACAGTAGAATGCATAGTATGGTCATCATTTAGGATAGTTTATACTCCTATAGATCAAAATGTGTTTCAATAAAATGTGTCATGTATAGAACTAAGCATGTTACACAGAATATGAGGAATTAGAAAGTGAAGTTCAGAGATTACTTGAATACACTATTGATAAGTATTGTCATTTTGTTAAAGGTTCGAATGTTGTTACTTAACAGCATTTGTATTTCATTTCAGAATTCCCTATTGTTATTAGAATCATAAGTATAAGCTTAAAAGTGTATCACTGTATGGAATTGCACGCAGTCTTCCTAGGAGCTTAAAATGATTTTATTTAAAAGCATTATGATTCTAAGTATTTCTTCTAGGGTTGTTATAAAGATTGATGTGCATCAAATTAAAAAGGTCTTGTTAAATAGTAGGAGTTTGATTACAAGAAAAGAATCATTAGATGGTAAATCTTCAATTTGAACTGAAGCTATATGCAACTAACCGTTTTAATTATGAAACTAACATGTTTGTTTGTTAGCAGACTTGACCTCGAATTCACAATAAGGATCTTGAAGAGTTTGCATCAAGATGAATTGAAGAGGATGCACAAGTTAATCCAATGAGCATGCGTGCAAATATATGGAACAAATGAGTTCAGTTGTTGAACTTTTGAAGCAAAGATAATTTTTCCTTATACTAACACTTCAGGAGGAGATTTTGGATCACGACCAATGTCATAATCCAAGAGGAACATGGATTATACAACCACTTACATAGATAAGTTGAGCTAAATCGCTCAAGAGTAAGTAATAATTTACTTTACATTTTTATTTTGATTACAGGGCTTTATGGATCATGATTGGTGGTAAGACTTATGATTGATGATGTGTAATCATCAAAATGCATAGAATGAGATATATTCGTTAATATTTTGTTGGTATTATGTCGCATGTGGAATGCAAGAAATACTAAATGATTGTTAAGGTTTGAGGGGAAACTAATATTTCATGAACTCAAGTAGAGGCTGCATCTTGCACTCACTTACTAGCTGTTGCAGGGTGCAACTTCCCTAAATTGTGGTCATGTTCCCCATGGAAGTGGAACAGAGCAGGTGGGTAGCTCGTTGAATGTTATACTGACCCAAAAGTCCTAGGCAAACTTTATATCCATCGAATTGAGCAGAGGAAGGGCTCATGATTTTTCCTTGTGTTGTTAGAACGGAGCGCACAAGAGGTTCTCTGAGGAGACTAAATTTTTTTCCTTGTGGTGTTAGAACTGAGCCCACAAGAAGATTCGATGAGGGGAAGCTATGTAATGAGTTGCAAAGTAAGACTGTCAAATTTTCCTGCTGAGTTGTAGGGTGCTATGTATGCAAGTCTATATGATTGCTGAAATACATGAGCAGGATATGTATGCAAGTCTCCATGATTGTTGAAGAACACAAGAGATTGATGATCAACAAGGTTTGTTGCAAGAGGTGTTTCATAATGTAAGCAAATGTTAATAAATGTCTTGTAACTAGACTATGAGATGTACTTATGCATGAATAAATGCTAGAATACGCAAATATTTCCTTAAGAAGAGGAAGAATGATGAACATTATTGTTGTGAAATTTTGTAAACTCATGCTATACGGAAGAATATTAGCAAATCTTGTACAAATTGTACAATGTGCAGGTTATATAGACAAAGAGCTTGCGGAATCGAAAGGTGAGAAGACCACCAAAGCATAAGAACAAAAGAAAATCGAAAGACGGTGAATGAATGAAAAAGACACTGTCGAACACCAAGGACGGTGTTATTCTTAAGGGGTGGAGTATGTAACATCCCTCATTTTTGACCTGATAAAATTGTATAAATATAAACAATTATTGTAATCGTTTCTGGTGAGGAGCTCAAGGCCAATGCCCCACCAGTGGACCATGAGACTACTATTATGATTCTTGAATGTTATTTAAAAAAAACCTAAATCCCTAAGTTGTAGGAGATTAAAAGATGACAATGCGACAACGTGTGAAATCATGAATAGGGACGGTTGGTCATCTTCCTAGGTTAAGGATGCGGCAAATAAACACGATGACATATTAGTATAAGTCTATATCGATGGGAGTAACTATTATCGCTAGATTGACTAAGTGGTTATTGGAACCATTTTGATACCCCAATTTACTTAAATACTTGGGAAGATAGGAGGATTTTGTTAGGGCCTACAAATGGCAAATGCTAAAAGAGTAAAGAACCTCTATATATATGTAGATATAGTCAAAGAAGGCTGAATCAAGTAAACATATATATATATATATATATATATATATATATATATATATATATATATATATATATATATATATATATATATATATATATATGGGTGTTATCTATATATATAGATGGAAGTTAAATTAATAGTTGTGATAACTACTAAAAAGGGGTGTATTAAGATGGTTTATATATACTATTTGTGCAAATGTATATATTATAATAAGATTATACCTTAGTACCAAGGATATTTGGATACAAGAAACCTTGTAGTTTGGTGATCCTATCGAGTATGTATGCATGCAATTTAGCTATGAACAAATAACATCTATATTTGTGAGTTTCATTTATTACCTCCACTACCACTTAAGGCTCGGTGTTAAGGGGGCTTAACCACTCCACCTTCCCACGTCTTTTTATTCAACTCCAAAGCTTGGTGGGAGATGCCATATGCGGAGATTAAAATGCCATTTGTCTTTTAATGAAAGAGCCCAAAACCCTTGGCTGCCATCCGCCATCGAGAGTGTTGCATTGTTATACTGTTGAGAGGAGTAAAATTTCTATTAAATTCTTGTTACAAAATGAAGTGGAGCTTTTGGCGGAGGATTTCGGGGAGACTTTAGTGCAATCTTGTCCCTTAACTGAGTCCACTACCTCGAAGATTAGACAAATAGCTTAATTAAAGAGATAATGGAAGATCTTGCCTTCCTTGATGCATAGATAACCGGTTAGTCGAGCTTGCCATCTGTTTTGAGTTGTCTGCCATCAATCGTGTTGATTAAATTTGATTACCAACTATATAGTTTAGCAGGAGGGAAATGAGAGGAGACAACAGGAAGAAGTGGGGAGGTACTGAGTTTTTTGACTTAGGGTTTTGAAGGGAAGAGACGGCTTCTCAAGGCTCTGGCGGATGTCCTTGCCATTGTATGCTTGCGATTTTAACATTTGTTGTCTGAGTAGAAACGCGGTAACCTGTCAGGGTTTTCTTCGGATTGCTACATTCGGTACAATGCTATGATGGATCTGCGAAGGATTGGCTCATGCGAACCGAGATCGGTATTTTCTTTGTATCCATTATTGCATAGAACATAAGTAACCTCTGCGCTTGGTCTTGTTAGGTTACAATGAAGCTAGATCGTAGATGAATAGATTGCAAAGTGTAGATCTCAGTTTTGTGAAATATATATATACTGTAAAACGTAGATCATTATTGATGAATCCAGATCGTAGATGTATAGATTGCAAAGTGTAGATCTCAGTTTTGTGAATTATGTATATACTGTAAAACGTAGATCATTATTGATGAAGCCAGATCGTAGATAAAATAAATTGTAAAGGCATAGATCTCAGTCTCTACCCCGACAAAACTAACCTTCTTCCAACGTGAACATCAATGAAAGACAGGGTCGGTTCCTACAGAGTTCGCCCTTTCATATAGCCAATTGTATTGGCAGTATACAAATGAAAGAAAACTGACATTCAGGAAGCCGACACTGCTTATGTGGATTGTTTGCATGTCTTAGACTGCTACCACTATTTCTGAAGTAGGTTGAATGCCTACTAACTATGATCTTGTGTTAGATTGAGACCGTAGTTATGAGATTTGTTCTTTTACTATTGTTGGATGAAAATGTCATTATCTCTGCCTTAGCTTGATTTTGAGTTGCGTTAATGCCAATCGGATGGTCTTCATTCTAAATGGATTTAGCAGTATACCCTACTGGTTGACGTTTTTTGAAGATATTAACCCTACAGTCCCCAATCTACAGAAGTTCGGCTAAGTACTCTGCCAAGAGTTCTGTGAAGTGAGTTGATAGAGAAACTTAGATAGAGCTAGGGTTTATTTATTTTTGTGTTGACTCAGGTCTCCCTGATCTGCATGCAGTAGGTTGATACCTGAACATAATCGCACTATAGGAGTGAATATGTACTCACTTACTGTCATCATGATCTTACCTCTGCATAATGTATGACTCTACATATGCTGTCTGTGTCTTCCCTTAGAGGATGAGAGGTAAGTTGTCAAAGTTTCCTCTATGTCTGATAAGAAAGTGTTTATGCTTATGATTTCATTAATAGGGTTTAGTCTTGACAAATCTGTTGTGAATACGATTACTTAATTTCTATCCCGACATATACTTTATAATGGGGTTTCATTGATTAACTTTCCGCGTGTATACCTACTGAGGTTTTCCATTCCTTATAAGATTTCCGAATTGGGGTATCTTGTTGTTTTGGTATGAGTCTCCTCTGCCACGTCTTATTTTGTATTTTCTTTCCCAAACTGAGTTTCACGATGAAGCCGATAGATGTCTTAAATTGTTTTATTTTGTGTTAAATTCTATTGTAAGAATTCACATTGTGTCGTATTCATAGATATGGTTTTTAATTGTTAATATATATATATAATAGTTCAAAGAGAATGCTAGCCCTAATTACTAAGTGTAAATGTATTTTGATATAACCTATAGACGGAAAAGAAATAGCCCTAATCCTTTGTTTTACCCAAAGGAAAGAGTGGGTAAGACAATCTTAGTCATGGATCATGATTATATTAAAGAAAGATATTATTTCCTTATTTAATTAGTAACTTGTTTTCGGACTGTAATTCTTGTATCCAAGGATATCGGAATTCAAGATAAAAACTAGAAAGGACTTTAAACAGTCAAAGTTATGATAACTTTAGCCTTTGTCTTCTTTACGAGATGTTAAAAAGGTAGGTTTACATACATGTGAGAGTTGATCTCTAAACATAACTAGAACGGCCTTATGCAACTATTGTCTACTTTTTAGAGCTAGCAATGTTAAAACTCTCTATGAGAGAAGCTAGGGAAAGAAGGAAAGTGGTAAGTAACAACCTTGTTAATGGATGTAACCTCTTCCTCTCGATTTAATAAAATCATTAAACTATAGACAAGGATATTGTATATATCAAAGTGAAAGGTTATTTTGGGTTGATCCATGAAAAGCTCTTTGTAATAGAGTCTTGACGGAAGGAGAGGAAGTTTTGTTATAGCAACCATGTTGCTCATTGTAATGATATCACTTTTTGCCCAAAATAATAAATGATGCACACACCTTTGTGGACTAGCCCGTATACGGGTGAACCACGTTATATTTTGTCGCCTATGCTTCCTATGGTGTTTCTCCATGTGTCTTATGTTTGAGTACTTGATTCTGTCCTTACAAAATGTTTATGATTACTTTAATGTATACGATTCATATAGAAGGTTGGTTGTTGGTATAATGCTTCTCTTATGATTATGATTGTGTTGTTACCATTTAGATTGTTTTATTGAAAGAAGTATATGTTTCTTAAAGGATGTATATTAAGACATAATGAAGTTTGTGTTCCCCGCAAAGATTTAAGAAATGGTTGACATCTTAAGTTAAGCATTGATTTAGTTAAAAGTAAAACAACTATCTATTCATGCAAAAATGACGGGAGGTAGTACTTAATATACATGAATTTCATTAAGGGATCTTTTCCTTGATTATTATAATGACATTTATAAACAGTAATAAACATTGCAAAGCCCGCATATATTTTAGTGGCATTTTAGGCACTTAGAAAATTTTTAAATTTTACGAAATTTCGGGTACGTGACAGACCATCTATTCGAATGCCCCATAACACAAGGAGGTTTTCCTATATTTCTTGGATACTATGCTCATGAACAACCTCTTTAGCACTCATCCCAATCTTGCAAACTCTTCCACACAAGATGCTGCCTTATAGGTTATCTTCATATTTTGATAGTGAAATGTGATGGGGAATGTAAATGCAGAATTCATTTGTCCACCTCCCCTCTTCCCCTTTGGAAAGGATAGATGAATTTATGAATGAGAATTGTAGCTTCCAAAAAAAGGTAATTAACTATTTCCCTTAAGGTAGGTGAATGTAGTACTCGACTTGTGCATCAATAATTACATGATACCCACATTTATTTTCACTCAATGTTCATCCATTCAAGGTTGGATCTTACTCCAAAGGGTGATAGGTGCATCATATTAAAGGCATAAGATGGACAAGTCAAAAGTTCTAATGTTGACACTTGTGATTGGAGTATTACCTTTCCATAGGAACCCTTTCCTCTTCCCCTCTTATGGAATCATAGCCCCTTGTGTTCATCATAGTGATTGTGTAACTTTACAACACATGGTTGTTATCTTGGCTCACATGGCCCAACTCTTGTTACCATGCATTTACAATTATAGATAATCTGGGCCAATATATCCCAGGGGAAAAACCAAAGTATCACATTCTCGCCCCCCTTGGAATAACATTGCCCTTGGTGTGCTTTCTTTCCAGCAATATCATGTTTCATTCTTTAGCTGCATTTACTATGCTTTCCTTTCCATTGTTAGAACTTGTCTCTTCTGGCTTCTTAGACAAACAATTTACTACAATTCTTCTTGTTCACTGGAAGTGCTTCCAAAGGCTTTAACATTTTAGCATACCTACAAAAAACATCAAGGAAAAATATGAGCCATTTCTAAGTACGATTAATTAGCTATATGAATTCCAATTCATATTCGAAGCACACATATTCATCACAAGAGATATAGTAGGCAATACAAGCCTAATACTTTTCTATATAAATGTCTATTTTACATGGTTTTCATGGACAAGATTCAACTCACTGTCTTTCTTGACACAACTGTTGTAGCATCCATAGTAGTGGGGCTACCATGATGCACATTAGACTTGTCATATCTATAAGCCAGTGCCTTGGTTGAGATGAGCATTTTGATCATCAGTGGTACAGTTATTTTAGAGCCAACAGTAGAAGTTCCCCCCCGTGTCATGACTGATCCTACATGAACCCATTGAGATGATTCTAGTTTAGTTATGGTTCATTTTACAGATGATCAGAGCAGTTGGATGGCGTTGTTCTTTTTCCCATACTTAGTTACAGGTGATTCCAGAGACAGGTATATGTTTGAACATGTATATATATATATGTAGTGCATATGGATGTTGTAGTTGTCTCTATAGTTTATTTTAATAATTGTAACAATGCATAATTAGCTGGAAGTGGCATTTTGAGCTATAATATAGGTTATGAATGAAACTTGTATCTTGAGTGATCAGAGAGTACCTAGTGTAAGGCCATAATTCAATATATCCTCACTAGTAGTACCTACCTTACATTGAATTACCCTTATTTATGCTATGATGTTATCACCTTTTCATTGTCTCTGTCCATCTAGTATCTTCCCTTTTTCAGTTTTATCCCTGACTTGAGACTTTAACTTGTGAGATGAGAAGCCTTCCCCCAACTTTGGCCTCTGTATTTAATAAACTGCATGTTGTCTTGTGTCTTGGCTTTGATTTGTGTGACAAAATTTTCCAAAGACTTGACCCTTCTAGGCCAAAGGAACCCATCAGTGTTGGATCCTGAGCTTAGGTGAGTTGGGATTCTAAAGCCTTGACCTCTCTAATCGGTTACCCCCGATGTTTGGTCCTGATTGTGAATGATTCTCTTCAGTTGACCCCATACTTCACTTCTGGGCTAGGAGTACCAGTTGGTGTTGTGACATGAGCTAAGACTAGCCAGTTTCCCGAGTTGTGTCAGATAGACTTGAAGCAAGTGATCCTATCATCATTACATACATTAGTATATCTTGCTATATCCAAAGAAATGCAAATGAAGTGAAATGTAAAGTCCCCTGGATAAAAGCTGCAGTTAGTTGTGCTTTTAAGCACATGTAAAATCTGAAGGGTTGTATATGAAATTGGCCAAATAAAAGTAGATGCACATTTATTGAAAATCTAAAAGACTGTTGGCCTTGAATTTGATGTAATGATTATTCCCCATGGAGCCTGAGGGCTTGGATTTGGGATGGAGCAAGGGACAACTAATTCTAAGTGGCACCTAGAATCTCAGAGTTATGGTTGAATTTTCCCCTAGTGCAGTGGTTCTAGAAAAGATCCTCACAGAGCCTGAATAAGGCTTGGATGTGAGCTATAAGATGCTTGTTAAAGTTGAAGGGAAACTTCTCAATCAACTTATTCTATTTGCGAGACAACTACTTTCCCTATTGTTTTCTATCTTATGCATGTCACTTTGGATCCCCTCTTGTCCCTTATTCTCCGAGAGATCACGGTGTCGAGGTAATCAAGTCAATTCCCTTTTCCTATCCTTGTTTCATCCACCTCACCCATCCTATCAATTTGTTTAAGTATGTGAGTAAACATATATAGGGGGCTTCATGAAGGACTTGATGGTTTCTCTAATACAAGTTATATTATTATTATGTGATTTTTGGTTGCCAATATTATTTTTAACATGTTGTAGTCTGGTTATTAACATAAACTTGTGAGTGTTACTCATCCCATGTGCATACATGATCATTCATTTATTGCTTATCCCTTAGTTTGAGTATTATGACTTGGTCAACACGGTTCCCAAGGAAATATGACTACAATGTTTGAGGTTGTACATTTGTCCTCGAGATGTATCCAATACACCATTTCCATATTCAATTGGTGGTTGTTGGCTATTATACAACAATTTCATGGTTTATTATTATTATTATTATAATGGATGTGGTGTTGGGATTCAGATGCATATCTAAATGGATATATATGGTATTTGTAGTCACTATTGATGGATTTGATGTCTCTCATTCATTTGGCACACTCAAATATTGATTTTGGGAAAAGGAAAAGGACTTATTGGTACTTTTATTCTTCAACATGATGAACCGACATTTTATTCCCTTTAAAAATGACCATGGATGCTCCAGAAAAATCGATTTGGATAATGTTGTATTTACCTTTCCTAAGGCGTCATTGTGCAAAAGTGTGCCCCCCTTTGGCTTAGTCAATTCGATCCATGTGTTGTAAAAAGGAAAATATCTCCACCATTGATGATCACTTATCTATATTTTAATCTCAACCAGTCATTGAAAATTTGTTTAGGGATTTGGTCTCTCTTGAATTTATTTAAGAGAGAGGACCCCTCATTGTAAAGGGAATTTTGGCTGTGAGAGATTTGGAATAAAAGGATATTTTTGTAGAAATTCTTGGTTATTCTTTGTGGGATGTTATTGTACTTGATTGGAAAGTCTATTTATCTTAGCATTGTATTGATTGCTTGTGTTTTCAAAAAATATTTTGGAAGAGATAGTGTTTGCATGCAAGAGGGCGACTTCACTTGGGCGTTTTTGTGGGCCTCCCCAACTTGTTTCACTTGAAGACATGATATTATAAGGGGGTTTTCAATAACATCGTTTGATATTTGGTATGATTTCTATTTCTATTGCATCTATAGTTTCTTTTGTCCGCATATCAAATATCACTTTGGGATTTTGCTTGTGTAGGGAAGAGGGGTGCAGTACCACCATTGGGAAAATTGATTTCACTTGAAAACTAATCCAACTTGCTCCATATTGATCAAGACGGTATAGATCATCATTTGCAAGGTATCTACAATATTTTCTGGGTAATATCTACTTTGTATCTTTTGTTTCAAATTTCTATTCCACTTGTCAAACATTTTAACTGTTTAAAACCCTCCTCTTTTAGTAACAGTAGTTCGGGTCACCTTTTGATTTCATGGTTAAAAACACAAGTTAGAATTGGCATAAACCCTTAGAGACAAAATTTGGTTTTAATCCTACTCCATTTTCCCTACCTGTAGTGCTAGTCCTCTTTGAGGCAATTCGCCTTCCTTGGGTACTTAGTCATTTGTTCATTTCGGTGATCTGGGTGTTGCTTGAACCTTCTTTGGTTGTCATATATAGCATCAAGTAACCATTTTGGGTGCCATTGAATGAATTAATCTACCAATTCATAGCCTTTCACTCTTTCAACTGCTTAAACCCTAGGAAGGGTGAATTGGGTATCTCCACTTTGGCACTTAGATTATCTTAGATCTGGTTTATAATCATAAGTATTGGGTAAATCATATTGGTTGAAAACATTATTATTCATTAAAGCCTCTCAACCTGTCCCTTAACATCCTATCCCAATAACACATCATAGATATGAGATACTAAGATAATATATCACTTGTACATCTCGATCATTTATCCTCATTAGTGTATATTTTCTTTCAAGTTAGTCTCTCCAGACTAGATAGGGTCTCCCCCTTGGTCTTGCTTTTAGCTTGATCTCAAGTGACAAGAGCCCGGTGTGACAACTACTTCATGAGTAGTGGACGAGGCCCTTGAGGTGTCACTTGGTTTAATTTCCTGCCCTCTACCATCCTGAATAGGATCCCTTTTAGCCGCAGCTATAATCTAGGTGATAACAACACCCAAATCACAATGTCTTGATTTGAGTAAGCAAATATCATGAATATCACACTTGTAAGTTTTCATGCATATGATTCCATTGCCACATTCAAAACAACATATATATTGATATCGAATTTTAATGCCAATATTTTAGTCATTTAGTTAATTACATATTCATTGCAATGTAATATTGTTTATCATATTTGTGTTATCAACACAAGCATGCATTATTAACATAGTCAATCATACATGCAATTACTAGCGCAATCACAAGATCAACTTGATGCACACTTTCATTACATTTAATACCATAACCTCATATGTGTAAGGCTCAAAAGGCTCATTTTGAAAAAACAGGGCACCTCCCTAGTCACCTTCACAATGTTGGGAAGTTTTGAGAACATGTTAGGGAGTGGGAATGAAGTTGTTCTCTTTGGTGTGACATTGCAATAGGAAAAAAAGCACTTGAGATGAAATAAAGTGCACATTTGAATAGTGACACAATCGTGATTTCCTTGAGGCAAGCAAGACTATAGAAGACTTTGATGATGGCTAGTCACATGAAGATGACTTGGCACCTATTCATGATGTGTGGTAGAATAATTTTGGTGGAGTGCCTTTGTGAAAATGATTTTTGGCTAAATGTTAAAGTGGTGTGTGAAGCATCTTGCTGGATGGAACACCCATAATTTTTTTTTCCTTAGAATGGAATCTTGGATGAGTGCCTTGGACAAACACTTTTATAGAAAGTGTTTTGTGGTTGCAGTGTTTTGGGCACCCCATAGATCGTGAGGATGAGGATAGGTATGAGAGTGCAACCTACTAATAAGTGGCATGGTTGCACTTGTTGAGTGATTGTGATAAGCTTACAATGTTCCATGGATGCCTTGAACACGTGACATTTTGGATACAACAATGCTTTAAGTTCGACGAATCATTCGAGCTCAAAGGAGTGTAGGCATCTATACTCATGTCATAAACTTGTGTAGGTGGCAAGCTTGATCACTTAAGTTATGGTTTAAAGTGATTAAGAAAATTGAGTGCTATTTAGGGAGTTTAAGTGTCCAATGAAACATTTAAGAAGGGAGGCATGTGGAATACTTGATCCTAGTGCAACATTGGAGTTATAATTGAAGTCTTGAAGGTAGATAGTGTTGTGTTTGTGGAACTATTCAAAGGTGTTGAACAATCAAGGCTAGAATTTATGTGTTTTAGAGTAGACAATTTTACTAAAGATGTGGAATGTCGTTCAAGGTGGACAATAGGTTCATTTCCCGGAATTTGACTCTCTTGAGGAAGACCCAGATGTTTGTTAATGGACAATTTGTAAGGGCGGACACAAACAGATCTCCCTAGTCTGAATGGGTTAGATCTAGAACAAAACACATACAAAATGCAGATCACTTTCCTGGATTGATTTAATTACAAAGTAAATTAGAGAACAACTCACCTTATGAACACAATTCCTTTCCTTCTTCTTGATCCAACTCCTTAATCTCTAGATCTTCAGCTGCAAAACAAGTGGAAACAAACAAGCAGTGAAAGCATATGAACATAAATCAATCCAGATTAGCAGTCAAAGAGGCCAATCCAAAACATCTAAAATTGACAAGATATCTATGGAAAGAGTTTGCATTAATGTAATTACAGAAAATACAAAGAGGGAAGTAATTACAACTAATGCTTTGATGTCATTACACCTTCCGAATGATCCAAGCCTCAAGGATCAAATATTTTCCTCCTATGGATGAATGGGAATCAATCCTAGTAGATTTCTACCAGCATGTAGGTAATTTTATCCTTCCTCCCTTAACCATGTAGAGGGAGCTTGTATTTATAGGCCTAAAGGGATAGGAGAAATTGAGGATTTATGGGAGAAGATTAAGGGATCATCCCACTAGGTAAGGGGATTGAGTGCGACCTTTCCATATATCTAGGGATAAGCCTCCATGCCATCAAAGAATTGCGAAGTCACTTGAAGCTTCAATTTTTTCATTTTAACCAACAACGGCGAACCTTGCACATGGAAAAATCACGTCTTTGAAGGGTGACGCTCCTTGTGCGAGGGAAACTGGCATCACCAACACGCTCTGTTAATATACAGGGCATGTCACCTAAGGTCTGACGCACCTTTCCAATGAGCAGGGCACATCAGGGTGACAAAAAAATGTTAAAGAATGTATATCAACTCTCCATTCAGTCTTTTAAGGCCAAGTACTTTAGGGATTAAGGCATATAGAGGACACATAACTCAGGATGACTGTTACACCCAAAATATTACCACCATTAGATTCAATGTATACACCCCTGGAGTTACCTTGATTGAGTGATTGACCTAGAAGGATTTGTACCCATTTGTACTAGGTTTTGAGAGGTCGTCCCAGGCTGCACTCATGCAACTTGCGACGTCGCACCTTGCTCCATTACAGAGTGCGACGAAGCCAGTTAATAGACAAAAATATCCCTTCGAGCTCTTTCTCGAAGCTTGCTGACTTGGGACCCTATCCTTGAAATCTTGGGAGAGCTGGCACTCGATCCCTAACACCTTGGAAAGATCCCTTAAGTCTCTCATATCATAACTCAAGCTATCCTATCCATACCCTATCCACTTAGTCCTATTTAAATGAAGCTCACTCCCATCCTAGGGGAGGAAGTCTATGGTACTCTTATGCTGGTGAAATCAAGCCCAATAGATCTAACACTCTAGCTTGGGGAACATCCACTTCTCTCTAGGAGCTTTGGCATGGCTTCTCGGAAGGAGGTTGCAGCGTTAAGGCTATGGTTGTAATCCTCTTTTCTATTGTACTCCTCACTTTTCAATACAGTTAATATAATTGCTTTCCATAAATGTTGTCTCCTTGATGATGTTTAGAGCTTTCCTCCTTAACTGTTAGCTTAGATCTATCATATGAGATATATGCTTTCACTTCTCGTGGTATGTCACATGTTTGACAGGGTTTAGCTACTTGCAATCTGGAAGCGCTGGAGCATTGGATCAACGAAGGAGAAAGGGATCTACAAATCTAAGGTAAACGATCTGCTCTTACGTTTGTATTTCTATACGATCTAGGAAAGTATTTTATGTTCTGTCTTATTTGTTCTAGACTTACGTTAATCTAGGGAGATGAGGCCTTGAGTCCGCTCTCGGTAGATTGTCCGCAAAACAAATATGGCGACCATACTGGGGATGTTACATCTTGTTCTATAGTTGTCAATCTGGGAGTCATTTTCAGTTGATTGCTTGACACAAGCCTTTTTGTCATTTGCTTCTTGAGTTGATTTCACTATCAGATCTTCATCTTGAAGGCTCTGATCTGCTTCCTCTGAGTTTGTACTACTCATTTTCAAACCATTTCATAGTTCATTACTTGGAGATTTGATTCATTTTTGAACTTAGACCAGGGAAAACTTTAAGGATCTAATATTTATCCTGGAGTATAGAAAGGGAGGCGAATATTGTATTGAGTATCGATTTTAAGGTAGGCGAATCTTTCAATTTTTTTAAGGAAAAGTATAACAACTTTGCGAATAATCCCTTATTGAAAAAAGTAAATAGGCGAAATTTTCTAATTAAACAATTTACAATGAACGAATATCCATGGTAGGTGTTTTTGTGTTTGGCAAAAATTTGCACTCTCAATCTCATCAATGTTATATCTAATATTCATATTACTTTTCCAATTACCTCTTATGTGAGTGTTTTCATTGTTTTCTTACACTATCGTTCCTCTTGGAAATGATTTATTGTACCAAAAGATGCTAATCCATTTTAATTCCACCCATGGGATATTTAATATACATTATGCAATTCAAACAAATAGTGTAAGTATATATTGGTTAGTTTTTAGTCAAAATGGAATTTACTTTAATGTATCACAACATTCATAGATAAGTTATCTCACTTCTATCAACATCATATATATATATATGACACTTAAAAAAAACTTTCAAAATAACCAAAAGAGACATCCCATGAAAAAAAACACAAAAATTACCATGGGAAAAACTCTCCCCAACAAAAAATAACTAAATCCACAACCAATTAAAAGTGATCTCCTATTTACATTTACAATTTTTTCTTCACAATAGCATATAACTTACAACTTACAATGAAAGATTAACTTATTTCATCTAATGTTCCTCCATTTATACACTAAATACTTCATATAATGTCTTCAAGTATACACATTCATCACTCATAACTAAAAATTCCATGTATTTGTTTCATCTTCCAAGTCGCTAAGATGGTCGAAAGATAAACCCTCTGATTTATCAAAACTATCTTCATCATCCAATTCATTTTCTGAATCAAAATCTTTCAAAGAGCCAGTCATATTGCTCCTCGCTCTTCTGCTGCATTCAGATGTCCAAAGTGCTAATGCTCTCTCATAAGGAAAGTTGTTGACATCGTAATTTGATACATACAAACGAACACAAGAGATGAGGTTATTGTCCAATCTATTCCTCAACTTGGACTTTAAAAATGAAACCAAGCTGAAAATCCTTTCATCCTCTATAGAGCCCAAAATCATTGTTTGGCACAAGTCAACCAATTTGAAATATTCAGACATATGCCTCTTCAAGGTATCACTCCTATCTAACTTTTCCCATAATCTTGTGATAGACCCATTTGACAAAGGGTCTTCTAGTTTTCCAAATTGCTCCATCATAGTGTTTACAAAACACTTTGCCTGTGAACGTAATTTATCAGCATCTAATATTCCATTAATATGTTGTTCTTCAATGACATGTGTATGACAATAATAATCAATCAATATCCGAATATTCTTTTTAAATTCGGAAAAAATTACTTCTTTGTCCAATGTATGATTCCAAAATTGTGGATAAACAATGCTCATTGCCTCTAGTAACTCATCTCTTGGAAACCTTTCTCTAATTTCTGTAGTTAATGCCCTTGCAACACTTGTAAGATTTGACTTTATTGCTTGAATGACAATTTAAAATTCATCTCTAGTTACTCTCTTCTCCTTTATAATGCACCCATGTTTTTGAAGAATATGAAGAGGAACCAAATTGTCACGTACTGAAATGCATACACAATTATTTTCATCAAGCTTCAAAAAGTTTTGAGGATTTTGAAGGTCAATGAGCTCTTTCCATTTTGTAAAATCAATGCTATCAAAGGCTTCTGTTGGTGTTATATATAAATTATCCAAAAGTAGACATGCCATTTTTCTTGCCTTTGTATACTCTGCTAAATATAATGTTCTTGTTTGCACAATCTTAATCAACATATACATCTGATGCAACAAGGGAAGGATTCCACATAATGTCAATAGTGTTTCCACATCAGTTAATTGATGCAAAAGAACTTGGGCTTTATCCACACTAAAACAATGTTTAGCCATAAATCCAACCAAAGAAATATATTCATCATAAACACGCTTTACAGGTTCATAGAGTGAGATCCATCGCGTTTCAACATTTTTTAAAATCTTCTTCCCACTTGACAAACCAGCTGCAAAATTTTTGAATTCTATAATCCTCTTTGAAATTCTACAAAAGAATCCATGCAAATCATCCACGAGCATATCTACTTTGTAAACCAATCTTTCCTTGCTAACAATTTTGAATGCCAAATTTGTTCGATGTGCCATGCAATGTATACCAATCATATAAGGTGCAATGCTTGTTTGTAATCGAACACAAAGGCCATTACGGTTTCCTTGCATTACAGATGCACCATCTGCTCCAAAACAAACCAACTTTCTAGCAATGTCGAGTCCATCCAACCCACTAACCTCACATAGAGTATTCATCACAATATTATATAAATTTTCTGCAGTAGCACTCTCCTTCATTTTACACAAAGACAAAAAGTGCACATTTCTCACATGATTTTGTACTGTATAAACATTCATACAAATCCATGAACTAGTGTCTACTGCAGTTACTTCATCTAATGATAGGGAAAAAAAATCAGCATTCTTTATGGTTTCTCCGAGGTCCTGCCTAAGCACTTCAGCCATATGTTTTAAAAACACCCATCCACTATTAATAGACCAATGTGATGAAGGAAACTTGGGGATTGAAAGGAAGTTTAACAAATCCTTATAATGGACATAATCTTTCATTGGCCTTCCAAGTTTTAAAATATGGAAAATGGTACCCATTTGGACTATTTTAGATTGCATTTCTGTTGATAACATTTCCTTGAATAAGCTATGAAGTGATCCCTTCATTTTCTTACTACGATCATTTCCAATGTTTTTTTCATACATTTCAACATTCTCAACATGCTTGCATTCTTTTGCAGTCTTCCACCTTGACTTGTTTTCCACTTTTCCATCAACTTCTTCCTTGTAATAAATTTTTCCACAATGCTTCTCAATGGTATCCTTCTTCAACTGCATTGTAACATCTCTACCATATCTCCAACTACAAATCGTACATTTCACTTCAATCACATCACCATTTTCACAAATCACAGGCTCCATGAATGGAAATGTCGAAATCCACTCTAACTGAAATGACCTTCCAAAATCCCAATTTCCTCTCTTACGTTTATTAGGTCGTCTTGTTTCTTCATATTCTTTAGTTAAATCAACTAATCCTTCAACATCACTAGTCAAATTTACTTCATTTTCAATGCAATTCTCTTGTACATATGTAGTTGACATATCAACCACTTTATGACTAGAAGCGTTAGAAAGATCAACTCGGTTAGCTTCCTCTTCAATTTCATTTCTCTCTCTAGATGAATCCTGTTTTTGCACTTTGTGAAAATATGAAAATAAGTTTTTTTTTGAAGTTGTTGTCTTTCTTTTCTCTCTGTTTTCCATTGAAAGTATTCCCTGCTCAATGTGTTAAATATAAAATACTATTAGAGTAATATCACAAGTAAAATAAAAATAAACAAATAAACATTTAATTCCTACACATGTTAGAAAAACATTATGAATGTATTCACTAAAATGTTTCATGTAACTACAATCAAACAAAAAAATCTAGAAAAAAAAAAAAAAACACTCAAAAGAAGGTGTTTTAGTTAATACTTTGAAGTTCTTTTTGTTATAAATTTAAATTATGATAAAACTTTATTAATATGTAACAATCACACTATTCAATGTGTACTACTTGTAACACTCATCTTCATTAATTAGGACAGTACTTATAAGGGTAATTAGGTATACTTATGGTAAACAAAGCCATGTAACTACAAGTTGTAATAAATGTTGGTTAACTATGTATCCAATTATAGACCATATATGAGATAATGCAGGGTTGACCTAATAACGTTATCTGAGAATGTAGTGTTAAGCCTTAATTCACTAGTTAGAATGTGTGACATTATATATGTCTAAGCAGGGTTGACCGGATAACAATATCTCACAATGTAGTGTTAAGCCTTAATTCAATAGTTAGAATGTGTCACATTATATATGTGATATTCCTCTAGAAAAAAATTAACATACTTGTCATGCATCCTGCCCCAATAAAAAGTTAAATATAAACTATGTACCATTATACTATCTTATACTATCTACTTATGATACTTAACTATAGATATTAACTGCTAAGCTACTATAAAGACCATCAGTATGTATTAGCTTTTTATGAGAATGTAGTGTTAAGCCTTAATTCACTAGTTAGAATGTGTGACATTATATATGTCTATGCAGGGTTGACCGGATAACAATATCTCACAATGTAGTGTTAAGACTTAATTCAATAGTTAGAATGTGTCACATTATATATGTGATATTCCTCTAGAAAAAAATTAACATACTTGTCATGCATCCTGCCCCAATAAAAAGTTAAATATAAACTATGTACCATTATACTATCTACTTATGATACTTAACTATAGATATTAACTGCTAAGCTACTATAAAGACCATCAGTATGTATTAGATTTTTACAAGCATTCTTCAGCTTCACAAAGGTTGGTATTACGGTACAAGTGTTCTACTTATCTTTAATGTATACTGAGTTTAGCTCTAACCTAGTATGAAAGTATAAAGCTTATACTATGAAGCTGCTTAGTCCTTGATTGAGTTATACTATGGAGAAGCCTATATGCGACTCTGAACATTATCTAACAGCTATATGATTCATAGTCCAGCTAATATCTGTTACATGTGGGATTTTTGGATCTGTAATAGGTGCTTGTCTACGTAGCAGGAGTATTCCTAGCTATGCATTACACACTTGAAGTTTATCTAACATTCGTATGTGTTGAACACATTATGCGATATGTAAACTAAGCATGGGTAATCCGATACGTCATACGTTAACACTGCTTCATGTTTAAGTACATTGGTCCAGGTCGCCTCCAGAGGTAAGTCAACCAACAAAGGCTCAATGAACAAGTGGAGTTGTTCATGATCCACTCAAGATGCTGCCAACACCATGCATGGGGCTATACAATTTTCCTATGATTGAAAAAAACGCCATCCAATTTTGTGAGAAAGACGCATTGCATATGTTACACATAAAATCCAGCCCACAAGAAGTTGTCGAACCATCTCAGTTTGCTTATGAAATCAAATAAGTAAGTACTAGAAGAAACAGAAATGGCACTTACTGTGACAAACTCCTCTAAAATTGTGTCATTCAATCTAGTTATACTAGGTTCAATATGTTTTTCCTATGCATGAGAACCAGTAGAAGCCTAAGCAGGTTGGGGAGAGGATTTTTCTTATGCACCTACCCACATGTGTTCAAAGACACCAATGTTTCCATACTTAGCAGCTCTTCAAATGAGCACTCAACAAACCTAGGCTTGCCTGGTGGTTGTGGCCATCCTGGACACCACCCAACAAAACTGCGCACCCAACCTAATGGTCGTGGCCATCCATCGCCTGCAAATAACCCAATGTGTCCTGCAAGTCACCATATTAGGTGCACGAGGGTGGAAATGGGAGGGTGCGGGCTATGAAGCCACCCTTCTAGAACTAATTCACACAAGAGTTGAGGCAACACGTGAAGGCGCTACGAGAATGGGGGAGGGATATGGCGAGCCGTGAGGCCATCCCTCTAAAGAGATTGAAGAAAACTTGAGAAACCTACACACCCATAGACCGAACTATCTAGCAAACCCTAAATAATTAAGAAAATGAAAATAATAAAATATAGTAACCCTAAAAATGTTATCATGGATAATATTTTTTTGAGTTCGAGCTGGAAGGGTTTATCAGTAAACTAGCGCTTACATAACCGATTCTTCTCACTGCACTACTTTGTACCATTCGTGCTAGCTGCACTTTGTATCTCTACATGAACACGGGAAAGAGTAACCCATTTGGAGTATCAGGTAATACTGATCCACCCATACTTTACATTCAAAGATCTAGCACTATTCTACATGCTATGGGCTTACTCAGATAACTCTATTCCAGTTAACCCAATGCAAACTCCGGCGTCAATCGTTACTGAATGGTATTTCTGACCATGCACAAACTGCTGGGAGTTCTGGTTATGTTTAGTTAACTTTTGACGTCAATCCTAGAGCTTATCACGAATCCGAGAACAAAGCAACCAGTAATGCGATTATGATTCTGGACATTCGTAGTTTGTTTCTGAATTGGTAAAGAACACGGTGAAGAACCATATATAACTAGCTACAACTTACTACTAGTAGTACCTATAATTGGTATTAAACACTGTAATGGATATCGCTCTAGCTGAACAAGCTTTCTAGATAATGAATATTGAATATTGGATCACAATCGCGATCACGTCCTCAAAGTTTTATGGGTTATTGGTATTGGAATCAGAAGTATATGAGTTTTGAAGAGTTTGATGTACTATAGCTTTCTATATAATGAATATTGAATATTAGATTGTGTCTGTCCATCTACACAGCCAAAAATAAAGACGAGGGATTGTGTCTATCCAGAGGTAGATTCATGGTATGTAACAGGAAGCACACCTGTTTTGGCTTCACTATCAGCTGCTCATAATACTTTGAAGTTGACATCTAACCTATGATGCAGAAGAAGTAAAATGCCAGACTCATACCTATTACGCTTAAAAAGAGATTGTGAGTCATGGGGATTAAGCATGCAATCTATTCGAAACCAAAACAGTTAACAAATATGATGTTCATAAAACTATCAATTGCACAGATTATCCTATCGGGAGATCAATTCCTCAATACCACATCCAAGTACAATCATGATCAAATAAATTAACATAGTGGTCATTTCCTCAATCTGAACAGGACCTGTGGGAGACGGAATCCATTAAATAGTTTGGGACGGGTATTTATTGACGTATTACCAACCACTCGATTCGAGTAAAGTCCAGCCAAATAACTTAATGCAAGTTTCCTTTTGATAGATTATTACTTGTTCACTCATATCTCTAGTTCTCAATAGATCGGCACCATAGTGATAATTGACACACAGTTCTAAAATAACCATAATGTAAATGTAACAACTTGAATCTTGATCCAAACGAGATATGAGCCCCAAGTGTCTTGCTACACAGTTTACCGTACTCATTGTAACAGTTTGAGTAGATGTCAAAGCGGCAAGTAAAAAGTAAATATATGAGAATCATAAAAGCTATACAATCTCTGGGCTTGCCTGATTTCAATTTTGTACTTGCTATGGACAAGGTAAACTATGTATGCAACGTCATATATCAAAACATTGTTTTGTTGATCCGGTGCATCTTCAAATACAATTTGAAGTGGATACAAATAAAGTGAAAAGGGTTCAATGTATATATGGTGTTTAATTATAGATGAACACGTCTATATGCGACATCGCGTATCGATGCCAGTACTTATCCATGCAAGATCATATATCTAGTTTATAGTAGTTGTAGTAGTTTTTTAACCACCCTAAGCAGAATAGTAACCAAGCAGATTCTCTGAGCCCAGCTCTGGCAGCATAAGCACCTGGCTTAGTAATGGATCCAGCTTCAACTAGCCCGAACTAAGATGGTACCTACTCTGGGTTCCGCCAACTTATCCATGCAACTTCAACCTGCCATTTCTATTTCTATTTTAAATAACACATTTAAACAACCCACGGATAGCTAGCTATGGAGAGACACCTGGTTACAGCAGCATAGTGTAGAGCTAGAATAAGAGTCTGCCATAGCAGCTCTAGTAATATAGCTGCTCTTATGTGAAAAATAGATCTATGTTTTATTAAAATACAATTTTCAATACCACCATTTTTCAATTTGTTACTTTTGTCTTCCCCTGCTTATTAATGAAGGTGTTATGCTGAGAGATACCATTATAGATGGTGGCGCGGCTCAGGTGTGAATATCCTGACGAAAATGGATTGGGAATCAGCAGCAATAGCTAATCATTGTGGCCGTATCAGTTCAGAATACGATCATGATGAGGTCTCACTCAGTACATAATCTTATTCTTTAATAAAAAGAATATGTTTTTGTGCGCCCTTCCGGTTGAATTCTAGCCAAGAATTCATGAGTTATGCCCTTACTTTAACTTTCCAACTCTCCCTTCTCGCTTTTATCTAAACCAAATAGGTCAAGCCAATCTCGGAACGAAGAGGAAGAACTGCCATTTGGTTATACACTTAAAGTATGAGTTCGTTTCAATCTATCGATTAGAGTAAAGCTCACTTTTAGTAGCTACAAGAGCTGCAAATAGGGCCCCTTCTCCATAGCCTTCCCCATCTTCGGATTCTTATCCGTGTCTAGTGCAATAGCACTTGATGCAACGTTTTACCAAGTCAAAGTCATTAAATTATCTCTTGAAAACAAACACTCGATAGATGGAGGGAAAACTGCTCAGTAGGTAGTAGGCACTATTTAGATTGTTGGGAGGACAAGACAAGTGCCAGACAGATACTAGTTATGAATGAAGACAACGAGCGCTCCTAGCAGGACCCTTAGGTGCTTACTTGCCTGAAATTTAGTTTTACCAAACCACCTACCCACCCTCAGAACTAGATCTGTAGCCCTATAGACCACTTGAGGAATTAATCACTTACTTGGTACTGCTTATTATCTTATCAGGATCACCGGATCAACCAACCTTGCCCCCTTCCCTCTCCCTTCATCCTAGCTTAGAGAGTGCTGCCCTTACCAATTGAATTATGCTAGGAGGGAATACTT
The DNA here is from genome assembly GCA_027924585.1 of Larix kaempferi. NCBI lineage: Eukaryota > Viridiplantae > Streptophyta > Pinopsida > Pinales > Pinaceae > Larix > Larix kaempferi. The sequence goes on along the minus strand of BSBM01000687.1, from coordinate 2,477,172 downwards.
AGTAGGGTTGGATCATTGTAGGAACTGTATGTACCCGATTTATTTATTTATATACAACTAGCACTTAAGAGACACGGCTGGATTATCAATTCGACGAGAATCTTTCGTAGCTAGCTTCCCTGGCTCCCCCGATTCTGGATGGATTGCATGGCACGGGCGGATTAACCCATCCTGTAGTTGGAAAGATCAGTTGTTGTTGTGATGTGGGATCTCGGAACTGCATTCTTTTCTTGAGGAACTACTCCCAGCGGAGCGGAGATTGGAGGGAGGGCTTGGGTACTTACACCATTCTATTAACTCAGCTTACTGGATGTATGATAATAACCTGAAATGCCTTAATTAAGTGATTTGGCTCTATGAAGAGGTAGGGGATTTGACCTTAACCGATAGGCCATCCTTCAGTATTGAAATTACCACTTTTACAAGGCCCGTAATGGGGGAATGAACCGGCTACTCGATACGCCACCCTTACACTTGTGAATTTCCCATCTTGCTAGGGATTTATTGCTTGCCCTTCGGAGGGAAAGGACACCTTGAAGTACTTAATTTCCCATCAACGAGACTAGGCCCTCATGCTCGTGACCGGATAGACAGGTGCTAAGTGGAACAGTTAATGACGCACTCGCAATGCCACCTTTTCACTCGTTAAAATACCAGTCTTAAGGTGTCTAATTGATTACCTATAAGCTATCGATTCATTCTTCGATGGAACCGCGCATAAGTAATAGAAACAGCGACCTAGCGGATCAGTAAGACGGATAACGAAACGAACGTCAACCAACATCCAGCTTAGGTACGCCTCTAAAGGAGAAGCGCCGAATGCAATAGCCGCCAATGAAGCTGCGGGGTATGAGTATTGATCTGGATCTAGAAATGGAAGGTATGTACCCAGGTATGCTTGGTATGCTTCTAGGTATGCTGCTACTTGTGCACCTGTCCTTGTAGGGGTGACATTGGCTCAGATGCTGGATATGTGTGAGAAACAACTGCATCACGATCACCACAATCACTAGTTTATGCTATTTATGGTTATTATGCTTCTTGGTCTCGACCTGCCGCAGCAGTTGAGTCTTCGGTTGAGTAAGTAGATTATGTAGAAGATTAATCCATTGAAGCAGTTTTGTTCTTCACCAAGGCAAGGCGTCATTTAAAGGCCCTTTCTTTCTTCCCCTCAAAGAGCAAAGGGTTATCCAATTCCCGTAGCGATAAGGTTATCCTTATCTCTTATTTATTCCCCTACTATTCTCGAAAACGGAAGATGAAGAGTCAGATTGAGAAGGTCATGGAACAGGTTTCAGGATACAATACCTAACGACTGGGCCCTCCCGTCCAATCGACATATTACATACACCCGATCAATCCACTCAAACCTAAATCGATTCTGGTAAAGAGAAAGCTACCTACAAGTCCTGTCGAAGAATTTTATATTCTCTCCAGTTCTGATATACAGTCGCTGTTCGGTTCAGATATTGCAAAGATCAGTCATCAGCATATGAAGAGAAAAGTGCTCTAAGTTTCTAACATGTCTGAAATAGAATTAAGTTAAGGGTAGGTCTAATTATGAACAATACGATGTTGAGACCAATTATTTGTATAGTGAGTTACATTTGCAATGAGCATTGGTCCCTAAGAGTACAATTGGTTTCTAGTATGCTATTTTTTGTTACAGAAGTTTGATTTCTGATAACAGTCCTCTGAGTTTAGGATCGTGCAGAACAATATAGGCTGCGGCCCAATTGCATTTGAAATTTTATAGTCCTCTGTGTTACCTATTGTAAAAATATTGAACTGTGTTGTAGAGAACACAGTTTGCATTTTCGTTGCATTTGAGATTTTATAGGCTTCTCCACGTTACCTATTGCAAAAATATTTCTGTATTGTAGAGAACACAGTTTGCATTTTAGTTGATTTGATTTCTTATTCAGATGGCACATTCCTCATGACGACTTATGGATTTTCCAGACTACGGTACTGAAAGAAAGCATATGTGCATACAGATATAAATATATCAAGAAGTTTGAAGGGGTATTCTGGCAGAACTCTGGCTGTAGGCCGTTTCATGCAGTGGAGGTGAGGTGCAGGTCGTGGGGAAGAAATGGATTGCCAAATGGATAATAAAGAGGGCAAGTAACTATAATTTGATGTCTGCTATGATATAAAATAGGATGCCTATACTTGAGCCTTAATAGACTATGGCTTGCCTATACCAAGCAAGCAAGCAATCCCAGTCTATGAGCAATCTTATTGAAGGAAGCTCTGGATCCGTACCCATGCCGAGATGCAGACCCGAACTTACAAGAAACTCATCCCAAGCAATAGATTTAAACTAGCCGAAACAATGTTGCAGGTTTGATTTTGGTTTCAAATAAAAATAAAAATAAGGGTTTTTCTACCCATGCAAATAAAAATAAAAATAAGGGTTTTTCTATCCATGCAATATAGAACTCACTAAAGGTGAAAAAATAGGAACGGCTAAATATCTATTTCACATAATTCAGATTCAAGGTTAAACTGTAAAAACATTAAAACCACATACATTAACTCCCTGTAAAAATAATTAGCAAGAATATAGAATCCTTGTCCCTCGTGATGGCGAAAATTTATCCCCTTTGCTTGAAAATAGGCGAGTATGATTCCATAATTTTTTTAACCCCAAAAAAATAGGCGAATATGACTCCAAATTTTTCTTGCGCTCTCTAAAATAGGCGAATATGATTCCCTTATGCCATATATGGTTTGGCTATTTATACCTAAAAATATAATTAGGGTTTTGAAATAAGGCGAAATATAATATAATTGAATATTATAAAATATTCGCCGACTCTAAAAAATTATCCTAAAATTTCGCCTTTTGGCTATAATTCGCCCATAAAAAATACCCTGACTTAGACCTCGCCTGTTGCACCTAGTTAGTGAAAATAGAGCGACACTGTGTCATTTCTAGTCTCTGTTCTTTGTTTGTTAGCCACTCGTCATAGTCCTTTCATTGGTATACTGCGACATCGTCGCACTTCCCGCATTGGTGAACTGCGACGTCGCACTGTGTACAAGCACAGAGTGCGCTGATTTGTCGAATTTAGCATGCAGGCATCCCCTCTCCATTTATTAATCTGAACTTTGGTTTGCTGTATGAACTCCCTCTGTGCTGCAAGATCCAGCCAGAGATCCCATCTTTGATTTGTGTGCTGAGTGTTTTTTTTTTTGGATTGATTTTGGGTTCCGTCTTGGACAAATCTAAGAACCGGTAGTGGTGGATACTCTTGTCCCTCCGCCTTCATCCTCTCATCCTTGCATTCCCTCCTCTCCTTAACTGATCTGGTTACTACATTAGATCATCTCCCAGACCTCATTTGCATTATTTTTTGAGCTTTGCTTGCTTGGTTTGCTTGCTACTGTCTAATTTTGAGTCTTGTGTGTCTTTCAGCTTGATTGAGTGCTTGTCTTTTCTCGAGTTTTCTGAGTGTACTGAGGGTTGCAAGTAGTGTTTTCTTTTCAGTCATTTAGATCTGAAAGCGTAGTTGTTATCAAGTTAATCTGTTGATGCATCCATTGAAAAGTTAAAAGTGCTTCTTTCCCATCATTTCTCAAGCATTGTTGTAGAAAATTGTTCGTGCATTGGAATGTTTTGCTTATGCATCTTTTGGAAAAATTGAATGAATGTATGACCGCTTGTGTTTTTCTTGAATTATGAGCTTCTCATTTTCTCGAAAAATCCAAAGTATATTTCAGTTTTTGCAAAATTAGTTCCATGCTAAGGAAAGGTAGATGCATTTTTTATTTTCATTGCTTTTAGGCCATTGAAAGTGAAATTGAAAAGCTTGCATACTCCATCTTAGAAATCTCTCTTTTCATTGCCTAGCATCATTTTCGTTTTGAAAAGGAAAAGAAAAGGAAAAAATGTTGTGATTTGGATTAGTAGTGTTGTGATTTTTTGCGTTTCACACAAAAATGAACAGAATGCTTTTATAGTCAAACTTGTTTGAATTGGGAATCATCGCATTTGGTTTGGTAAAATTGTTGGAAAGAAAAATTTTTCTCCCTCCCATAGGTAGCATTCATCGAACGAAAATAATATTTCGTGCATGTAGCTAGGACTTGCATTATGCTTCCGATTATGTACTCACCTCATGCATTCACCTAACCGTCCAGATAAAATTAACGGTAGAACTAGGTAAAATTTTTAGCAACTTGTGTGTAAGTTAGAGACGTGTTCCGGTGTCGTTAAGCGTGGCAGCTGTCGTTATTTTCCATCACTGTATCCCGGGGGTATTGTAGTCTTCCACGTACTTATCGGTATATTAAGCTCCTTCACGTACTCACCAAGTACCATAATACGTGCTTGGTGTATATCGAAGGGTGTATCACGTATTCAGTAGTATATGGTAAGGTCTCTTGCCGAACGGTTGTGCATTAGACAACACCACTATGGATTTGAGCTCCCACGTACCTTGCGTATATCGGGAGACACCACTAGGATTCCTGAAACCAACTGAGTTAACCATTTGGCCGTCTTGGCAAAGCAATACATCGAGAACAACACTCGGGGAGATTAACACGCACGTACTGTCCAAGTAATCGGGTATGCAGGAAAGGGTACGGTCCCAATCCTCCTTGTCACATCATATTGTTGGACCCTGCAGTATATAGCGGTTTGCGATGCCTTGATAATCCCGTGAGGTTCCAGACTTTGAATCCACTCTTATCACATAAGTTTGCTTGTAGCCTTAGTTTGTGTAGGGTTTTGTCTGGTCTGTTTTTCTTTTAGCTTGCCTTAGGAGAAATTTTTTTGTTTCAGTCACTCTGGCTGAATTTCCTTGGAGAAGGTCCCGTAGAATCCAAAATTTGCCACCTGAATATCCCCTTAACCGGGAGGTAATTTCGAGGGTAAGGATGGATCCACATGCCAGGGTCGGGTCACAAGTAGTGGAAAACCCCACTTTGAATATTGGAGGACAGTTGTTTCCACATACTCCTCCAGATTCACCTGCCTCTCATCCCCCGCAGGATGAAGAAGCACAAATCCCCACTTCACAAGACTTACCTCCCGTTGCATCGGGAGAGCCTGGATCGTTGGAATGGATAAATCAACCGCAGGACGACCCCACAGCAATTGCTGGTCTAGCTGCAGCCTATTGGACATCTTCTACCGGTCACCCAGTGGTCCATTTTTCCGTTGCACCCCCACCCAGTCCTGATGACCGCTTGACAGCTTATCGCGAGCAATTGGCTCATTTACGTGCCATGGGTGAGGAGTTTCGAAGTCAGAACTTTCAAATAAGGTTCGACTACCAACCAATCCCAGGTCGCTCGATATCTTTTGGTTCACCCGAACCATCCCTACACAACCTGACCATTAATGAGATTGGTCAACCCTCGCAAGAGTCCAGTCCTGCACTTAAAGTGAACCAACCGGTTGAAGGACAACATTCCAACACACCCATTACTACCACAGTTACTTTACCAGTTCCTCCCCCACCTCAAAATTCGAGGGGAGGATACTCCATTCCCCCGGATTATCTCATTGGTAACATTACTACTACGGTAGCTAGTCAACAACCCATGTTGGTTCAACCTTTGTTTAGTGGTCAGCCCATTGTGGTTGGGGGGAAACCCCCGTTTCCTAACCAAAGCATAGGCGGTGGAATCCCCAACGGACCTCCCGTTGGACCTTCCCAACCTAATAGAGAATCCACCATGGGATTATCTCATGTTGGGGGCCATCCAATGTAACTCAACCCTCATGGAGTCAAGCGTATCTAGGTTCCATTAACCCTACGCCAGGTCAATCTAATCCTGGAAACGCGCCATACGGGATACCCTATCTCGAAAACCCGTACACTCTATGGGGGAAACAACCTATTTTACAACATGGAACCCAACCAACTATCCCTCAAGCACCACCACCCCCGATCGGTCCACCCCCACCTCCCGTCGGAGGTGGTGGGCCCCCACCCAACTTTGGAGGAGGCGGACCTCTCCCTTCTGGCGGAGGTCCAACTCATTCTACCAAAAACGGCCCCCACCCTTTCGTCGGTGGCGGGAATGGTCCAACCCCCCCCAAGGAGGAGGTGGCGGAGGAACACCCTATTATGGTGGGGGAGGACATTTCCCTTCGGGCGGTGGAGGTGGTCCACCGCCCCCTCCAAGCGGAGGTGGTGGAAGAATCTAATTATTATGGTGGTGGTGGTGGAGAACCTCATCCTTCCAGTGGCAGAGGTGGTGGGGGCCCCCATCCTTCTGGCAGCGGAAGTGGTCCACCACCCCCTCCAGGCGGAGGCGAGCCACCTTATTATGGTTATGGACCTCCACCTCCTCCTGGCGGTGGCGCCGGGCCTCCACCTCCTCCCGGTGATGGAGGTGGAACCCCACCTTATTGGAATGGACCACCTTATGGTGGTAGACCCCCTTACGATCTGGGTGGCACGCCCCCCTATGGCCAGTTTCCTCCATGGTCACCCTTTAATCAGTCGATACAAGGTCCTACAGGTCCTTACATGCCTTACCAGTACTACCAGTACCCGTAGCCTAATCAATAGCTGCCCTTTTTGGCTACTTTGGACCTACCTGATCTATCTCGACTGACAAACGAACCCATCTACCACGGAACTAACTGGCCCCCGATTCTGGTGAAACTTCCATCGGATATCCCTAAGTTTGACAACAAGCCGGATGAGGATCCTAAACACCATGTGATGACATACCATTTATGGTGTTCATTCAACTCTTTGATGGATGACTCGATCCGTCTGAGATTATTTCAACGGACTCTCACTAGTTTGGTTGCCAAGTGGTATATCGAACTACCACCTCATTCTTTTCATGATTTCGGTTCTCTTGCTATGAACTTTTTGACTCATTTCCAACTGCCTATACGGTACGAAACTGGTACGGACCTTCTCACCTCTCTCCGCCAGAACACCGCTACTCATATCTCTACTCATATACATGAGTGGCGGAGGAGAAGACTCTTGATTAAGGCTCCCATTCCAGACCAACTCCTAGCAGATTGGTTTATGAAGTCTCTCATCCCTCACATAGCTTGAGATGTTGCTATGGGCGGTGCTGTCACTGAAGAATAAGCTATCGCTTGTGCCCATTACCTAGACTTGGTCCATGCTCAATCGGGCACGTTGTTTGAGATTCTTCCCGACGCACCCCGCGACACTTATAACCCCACGAAACCTCCTAAGGGACCCCAAACTGATGGCATCATTGGATCCCTTAACACCCAACCTGCTTCTAACACTGTTGGATCATCGAACCTTCATGGTTCCGCCCCATTGCCAACTCAGGTTGGGCACAGTACCACCAAATCGACCACTCCTGCTGTAACTGAAGAGGTGAATTTTGTCCAATCAACTTCATCTCAAAAGTTCGGCGGCAAGAAGAAGAACAAAGGGAAACCTAATAAGTCTTCCGCCTAGTAGGAACAAAAGAGCACTCCTGATGATACCAAACAGAAACGGAAGCTAAAGTATCCTTGTTTACTGTGCGAAGATGATCACTTCTCCAAAGAATGTCCCCATAGAGACGAAGTCCAAAAGTATCTTAGTGGTAAACCGACTCCCACAGTCCTCAATGATCCGTTTCCCAATCAAAACTAGCAGATGATTGCTCAACCTCCCCCATCCGAGGGGGAACCATCCAATACCGTGCATGTTCTCATGGTGCGTAACGAGATGATCAATTTGAAAACTCACTCGCGATCATACGACTTGGTCCCTTCGAAGGAACCCGCTGGAAGTAATACTGAAAAAGCTTCCAACTCTTTACTTGATGTCACTATACCATCAGCTTCTCTCACCATTGAGAAGCCGTCCTTAGATTAGATATTGCGACCGCCCAAGAGAACGATTCGAAAAGCTGTTTTCAATCCTAATGCTCAGGCAACACAGAATTACAATATCATAGAAGACTTGGCACAAGCTCCTTGCGCCATGTCCATGCTGGAAGTTTTGCAGAATTGTCATATTCAACGCAAAACTCTCCTTGTAGCAATCGGTGCAGTTGACCCTGACTCTTCGAATACCATCATGTTCCGACTTGACTACTTCAAGCCGAGGCTTTCCCAACAGCTCGCATTCCAAGTAGCTGCAAACATTGCTGGGAAAATTGTCCATCGTACCCTTTTGGATGAAGGCACCTCTGCTTCTGTCATGTCGATCGCCTATTGGAAAGCCATCGGCTCTTCCGAATTGAATCGTTCTCCTACCACGTTGAAAGCATTCGAAGGGCGTGGCTTTCAACATCATGGGCTCCTACAATATCTCGTAGTTGAGTTGGGCGGAAAGACCGTAACCATTAATGTGGAAGTGGTCTCGGCCCTGATAGATTATAATCTCTTGCTTGGTCGGAATTGGTTTTACGCCATGCAGGCGGTAGCGTCTTCAGTCTTCCACGTAGTACAATTCCCCCATCAAGGACGAATTGTTACTGTTGACCAATTAGATTTTTGCACACCAGACACTACCACTCATCCTGGTTACCATGTTCCTTCCATTGGACAAACGTCAAAATAGTATGAGAGTATAGGGGTTGGCCTTTTGAAAGATTCATCTCTCATGGGCGTTTTTCTGACTTCGGACCCCCCTAATCATGTTTCCTCGGTGAACATGATCTCCACATAGATTTCATCTCACTCCACTGATCCTTGGCTTATACCTGAAGAAGCCACAACACACCTGATTGGAAACGCAATGCCTCTTTCACCCGCTGAACGCATTTACGAGGTTATCTAATCAGCACCGGATGACCACTTAACTATGGCCTCCCCATCCTGATCTCTATGACGAGCATCATCTCTACCTGATCTCTTACTTCAGACTTTTCATTCAGACGAGTCCATCATGGAAGTTATGAATGTTGATGATGGTCCATGGGATGACCTCCACCATAGGTCATCTTTTCTTCCTCCTTTGGAGTACATAGAGGACAACATTAGCACCATCTTTTCACCAGATATCTACCCGTTCCCTCATTCGCCCATATTCACATGTCTTTCGAACACTGAGGGCAACTTGGCCAACATTGAGCCTACCACCCTGGTAGACATTTCGGTGAAACCTGGTATAGTGGAACACATTCGCATAGGCTAGAAGTGTTCCCCTGAAGAAATAGCTATTGGTACGGCCTTATTTAAGCGATTTCGAGATGTATTTTATTGGTCCTATGAGGAGATGCCTGGGATAGACCCCGCGATTGTTTCTCATGAAATAAAAACCTATCCCGACATCAAACCTGTACGTCAAAATTTGTGACCAGTACACCCCCAGAAGACTGCAGTGGTCAAGGCAAAGATTGAAAAGCTCTTAAAGGCTGGCTTCATCTATCCTGTCCCGTTGACGGATTGGGTCTCAAACGTCATCCCTGTGAACAAAAAGTAGGGTACCATTCGCGTCTGTGTCGATTATCGGGACCTCAACAAGGCTTTTCCAAAGGACAATTACTCGACCCCGTTCATTGACCAGATTATCGACAATTGTGCCGGAAGTGTCATCTTTTCATTCATGGACAACTTTTCTGGTTACAACCAGATTGAGATCAACCTAGCTGACCAACATAAGACGACTTTCATCTGTCCTTGGGGGACGTTTGCATACTGCAAACTCCCGTTTGGCCTTAAAAACGTTGGTACCACGTTCCAGCGGGCCATGTTGTATGCCTTCCATGATATTAAGGACTTTGTGGAACCTTACCTGGACGATCTCCCTACTGATTCAAAGCAGCGTGAGTTCCACATGGATCATCTGACGGCCATTTTCCTCAGATGCAGATGGTACAATATCCGTCTAAATACTCATAAGTGTATCTTTTACGTTGAGTCTGGACGCCTCTTAGGGTTCATTGTCTCGAAGGATGGGATCCGCATCGATCCCTTAAAGGTGGAAGCTAATGTCGACCTACTAGCTCCAACTGATGTGACAGAACTTCAAAGTCTCCAAGGGAAGGCGACTTATTTAAGGCATTTTGTTTGTAACTTCGTGGAGAAGACCAAGGGGTATATGAAATTGATTAAGAAGGACGTCCTGTTCATTTGGGACGATCAAGCTAAAAAATCCTTAGACAACATCAAACATGCCATCACGCATGCCCCCATAATCCAATCGCCAAACTATTTCCGAGATTACATCTTATATCTTGCTACTTCTGTTACCACTATCGCCATGGTTTTAGTATAGGAGGATCCAAACGCCCAGGAACATGTAATATACTATGCGAGTAAGGGTCTCATTGATGTCGAAACTAGATATTCACATGTCGAGAAGCTTGCTCTCGCGGCAGTCATAGCCGTCCAAAAGTTTTGCCACTATATCTTGCTCCGCACCACTACCATCATCGCAGACTCAAACCCCATGTACCACGTACTGACACGTCAGGTGCTTGGGGGAAAGTACTCACGCTGGATTGTGATATTGCAAGAATTTGACCTTCTTTTCGAGAAAGCAAAGTCTAAAAAGTCCTTGGTGTTTGCTGAGCTTATTTGTGACCTTCCCCGTTCTGATGTAGAAGTCGAACACAATGACTCTTTTCCAAATGAATCGTTGTTTCTCATCAGTACGACTGATCCGTGGCATGGAGATATTTCGTTATATCTTCAGACCCAACGCTTCAACCCTCAACTCTCTCGCGATGACCATCGTAGAATACACCACCATGCGAAGTATTATCTGATCATCAGTGATACTTTGTACCGCCGTGCCGTCGATTCAATTCTTCGACGTTGTCTAACTCACGATGAGGCTGAACATGTTCTGAATGACTGTCACATTGGGGCATGTGACGGTCACCTCTCTGGGATGGCTACGGCCCAGAATATTTTGTGCGCAGGATATTATTGGCCTACTATCTTCAAAGATTGTATTGAGGCCGTGAAAAAATGCCCTCCATGTCAACACTTCCATACGAAGAAGCGCACCCATCCCGCCCCATTACACCCGGTTATTGCCATGGGCCCCTTCGCAAAATGGGGCATGGATTTTATGCATTGTACTCCTACGTTGGTCGGGGGGCATTGTTACATCATTTTAGATATGGATTACTTCACAAAGTGGGCCGAGGCAATAGCTACATACCAAAATGACGGCAAAACCACCGCACTCTTCATGTTCAATCATGTAATAACGCAGTTTGGAGTTCCTCAGGCGATAATTACCGATCATGGTTCTCACTTTCAAAACCATATGATTGATGAACTGAGCGATAGATTGGGTTTTTGACATGAAAACTCAACACCCTACTACCCGCAGTCCAATGGACAGGTCGAGGCCATTAACAAGGTCTTGAAAATTATGGTCCAAAGGATGGTAGGTACACATAAGTCCAACTGGCATAATATGCTCTTTTCAACATTATGGGCCTATAGAACTTCTGTTAAAACTGCCACAGGTTTCACTCCTTTTCAATTGGTGTATGGATTGGAGGTTGTCCTTCCTATAGAGTGCGAAATTCCGTCTCTACAACTCACTGTCGAACTTCTTCCTAACACTACTGTTGAGGAAGAATGTTTCCCGTACTTAGCAAAACTTGACGAGTCCCACCAAGATGTTGCTCTTGCTAAAGAAGCACACAAGAAATGCATCAAAGCTCAATACGGCAAGTCAGTTGAACCTCGTATCTTCAACGAGGGTGACCTGGTCCTCACATACGACCAGAAACATGACAAACTAGGAGCAGGAAAGTTTGAGTCCATGTGGCACGAACCTTACATTGTCAAATGTGTTTTGGAAAAGGGAGCTTACGAGCTTGAAGATTATGATGGAATATCTTTGGGTGAACCCCATAATGGGATTTACCTGAAGAGGTACTATGCCTGAACTTGTCATGCATAGACTTTCTTGTATATACTGTACATGGCGTGTTTGTGTGTTTTTGTGTGGTGTGACGCACTTATTTTTTGAGTGTCTTTAGATCTTGTTTCCACTTCTTATACCATGTTTTGTTTGCGTGTGTAGATGGCAACATTCTATGGATTCACGGACGGCGCCAGTCGGCATACCCGTAACCTTGCCTCGACAGCCTGGATACTGTATTCCCCAATGGGCAAGCTCATCAGCTCAGGAGGAAGTTGCCTTGGATTCACAACCAACAATGCCCTAGAGTATCAGGCGGTAATTGGAACCCTAACCAATGCTATTTCCTTGGGTATGAACCACATTGTCATCCACATGGATTCTCAATTAGTGGTTTCCCATCTTAACCGGGTCTACGCTATCCGTGATCCTACCCTACTCTGTCTCTTTAGACGAGTTCGTCTCCTGGAAAGGTCATTTGAATCCATTCAATACCTGCATGTTCCACGAGAGTTAAACGCAGTTGCTGACTCGATGGCCAACTTCATTTTAGATTGGTACATCGCACACACGTAATACTCATAATATGTAAAAGCATTCACAACATGTAAATAATGCACTGTATAAAAGCAAAGCATATGAACAAGATCACATCATTCGTCATTTTTGAAACACATAATGTATAAATCGCCGGAATGTCTAATATGTAATCTCAAAAGGTAGTGCTGATACAAAAATATGAAGCACGACGGCTTTCAGTGAGTCTCTACAAAATCTGAAGCTTCGTAGCTTTCAGTAGTACAAAAATCTGAGGCCTCTAAGCTCTCAGTACACACACAGTAACAACATATGGCCTATTGCCTAGCTCGTAAAACCCTAGGAGGTCTAGCAGCCCTAGCCTGCTGAGTCTGGAAACAGTCGAATACTCTCGCAACCCTGCGAAGCAGCGCATTGAGGCACGCAGTAGCTCCAACCGTGTGTACCTGCATGGGCCGCAACACCTCATCTACCGATGGCTCAGGAATGTCTAGTGTCAACCCACTCAGGTTGGCATAGACTCTATCCATCTCCGTGATGGCAGCGTGTACAGCCGAACCCACAACTGCTCCCTCTCCTCTCTCTCTCCTAGCAAGAAGAGAGGTCCCCATAGGTTGTACAGGTCCCACATTTGTACACACATGTTGTTCATCTGTCAGCACTATATAAATGTTTTTTTATTATAAATGCACAAAAATTAAAAAGTACAAGGGTCATTTGTTCTTACCGAGGTCTCCCCATGCTGCTCCCTCTGGCAGAGGCAAGTCCGGGTCATCTCTAAATTTCGTGCCACTGTATGGGAAATCCTCCACCTTCAGTAACTGGCCCTCCAACCAAGTGAAGAACTCAGGAGGGTATCCAATAATGGGGCCCCCACCATGTCAGGCCATCACATCGGTCCACCTAGCCATGCGAGGATCTCTAGGATCCCTGTCCTCCAGTGGTACCTGAGGACACAAAAGGGGAACCCGTTCCAGTAAGAATGAGATCACTATTGATCCATAGTCGAACTGTTTGAGCTCTCCCCGTCGATACTTTGTCAGCTAAGCTCGCATGTTTGCAAGGACTCCCTCGCACCAGCTGAAGATCTTTGGAGACATACAGTCCTCCGCATAAAGCATCTATGCCCTGGTGGCTAAGTGAGGAGCTTGGCTCCCTGCCATCCTCTTAATGGTGAATAGTATGGCACGTAATGGATGTTCCCGTACATCTTTAATGGGAATCTTCCCACTAGATGCACGGGTGTTGGGAACACAATGCTGTTGGATCATATCATCCATGATCCGATCACTCCCACGTGATCCAGTAAGTAGCACATTGTCCCCTCTTCGGGACAATCCGGTCAGAAAGTAGACGTCCTAGACACCTATGGTAAGCTCGTGCTCACCGATCACGAAGTATTGCTGGGCCGCATCCCAACATCGGAGCATATGAGTCAATAGTGGGATTTGGGATCTCATCCCCTAGATGCAGAAGAACTTGAGGATCCCACAGTTCCTCAATGCTTCCACACATCGTGGATCATTTGCATCTTGTTCATCATCCAACTCATGCTCCTGTTCTCTCCATTCAAAAACCATTTTGGATGCTTAGAACCTGCTAATAGGAGAGTTTTAACAATGTTAGAACTTGCTTCAACCACTGGTAGTATTTCTTTTGAGCTTGGCTTGAGTTTGGGGATGGACGTCGCCGTCGTTGCACCCCATTTTTACAAACAGAGCGATGTCGTCGTAGTCCACCTGTGGGACCCTAGCGACGACTCAGTCTTATCGCAGTTCCCGAAAGGGCCAACTGCGACGAGTCGAGGGCGCAATGGACCTTCCCAAATCAAGCTAAAACCCAAAAAAATGACTGAAATTCAAAAATGTAAACCACTACAATATTGCTAGATGAAGTTTAGGGTTACCTGCTCCTGATGGCGAGTGAAATGGCTGTTGGTAGCTCTCGGAATCAACGAGTGAAGATTTGGCTCCAAATGGCACTACTCCTCCCAAATTTGGAAAATAGAACAATGGTGACTATATTTGGTTTTTATTTCTATTTATAAACAAAATAGAATATTCCTTCTTCAAATATTTGATGCCATTATGCCATTTGCTATAGCTCTGATCAGTTTTATTATATTTGAACGTTCGGTTGACTATTTGAACTAGTTTTCGAGTGTGCAGGAGTTGTGAAGTGCCTTTGTATGCCATTTTCGTATTGGAACGGTCATCTCAGGTATGAACACCCCTTGTGTATTTTTTCGTTTATCTTTTCATTTCATTAGATTTTAATTATTTAATGATTTTGAGATTACTCTTTGTTCTTTCTCGTGCTCTTGAAACTATGAGAATACGTTACCGAGTTACGATTTATCACTTTTCTGGGCTTGTTAAACTCCTACAGAAAAGGAACCCCCCGGAGTCTATCTTTAAGCTCTTTTCAGGCTCTCGAAATACGAAAAGATTGCCAAGCGAACTTGTCACGTTCATGCTTGTAAAATAATTTGAACAGCCGTCTTCCTGGTGATAGTTTACCCCTTTTTCGGACTAGGGGGCACTAGTTACGAAAAATGTATACTCCAGCCAATCATGACTGGAAGAGTCCTCTCCCGTGTTGTTTTACCCTTTTTCGGGCGATGAGGCTAACTTTACGAAAAGGACCGTTGGAGTCTTCTTTAGTTCTTTTCAGACTCTCTAAACATGAAATGACAACCCAGTTTACCTTCTATGGACTCGTTAAACTCTCACATTGAAGGGCCCACCATGGGATGAACCCCTCCTATCCCGTGTTCAAAAAATATTTGGGATTGGACTCATCTATGAGATGAGCTATACCGAGCATCTGGTTACCCTCATCAATCTTGTAAAAAACACATGAGGCACTCATTGTTCATGATGGGGAAAAAGGAAAGCCTTTGTATTACACCTTTATCAGTGGCAGTACCTAGTCGTTTTTGAACATGGCACTCATCTGCATTTGCATACAGCACTTGGATCATCTGTTTGTCTTCAAGTTCTGCTTATTTCCTGAGTCTCATTACTCCTTTGAGTCATTCAAAGAAAGCTTCCATCATTAGTTGCATTAGGAGTTAGTGTCGTACTCGTCATGTCAATACTGCCAAGTCATGCCATGCCCATGTTCAATAATACTTTCACTATCCATTATTTGCAGTCAGTATACCTTCAATCATGTCGGTCTACTCTGAGTCAGTCCTGCATATTCTTGTACCATCCGATCCACTCTACACATCCTTTGTCGTGTTTCGTGTCGATGATGGGGGATCCATCATTGCCCTCCTTCGACGGATTCATCCTTGTCGACTTAAACACATCATCCAAGGATTGAATCTAGAAACCAACCAAGTACCTTGGCCCTGCATGCCTCAATGGTAGGTTACCTCGCTTTCTACATGAGTTTACATCATTGACTCTTGATCGAAAGATTTCGTCTTGCGTTCGACTTCAACTCACTTATTCACACTTGATGATATGTACTGTGATACCTTGGGGATCATTGACATTAATGGTGATTTCCCTCGCATTTGTTAACGGTATACATCAATGACCGGTAATCAAGTTGTTTCTACCATGTTTGACGTCAAGACATTTGTAATCACATGGATAGATTCGTATCATTGCGGGTTAAACTTGAAGACCCTGGGTGTCATGTTTTACCCAGGTTGCGATGGAGTCTGTATTGAGTCATATTACACGGATCCACATTTGTATTGGTCGTGGTTGTGTTATCATCTCATCATGGATCTACGCTTGTGTCTAGTAGCCATGATTGTGTTCAGTCGGTCATTACTACCATGGATCTGCATTGTATTGGTTGGCAGCCATGTTGTACATCATATGAGATTGTCAGTTCAGAGTCAGTTGTATTACAACAGTGTCCTTCATCCGACATGTCCATCTCCATTTCTTCTGTCAAAGCATTTCACCTGTCCAATCTTTAAACAGATTCATGCTTTGGGGGGCATTCTGTTACACCCAAAATCTTACCACCATTAGATTCAGTGTATACACCCCTGGAGTTACCTTGATTGAGTGATTGACCTGGAAGGATTTGTACCCATTTGTACTAGGTTTTGAGAGGTCATTGCAGGCTACACTCATGCAACCTGCGATGTCGCACCTTGCTCCATTACAAAGTTCGACGAAGCCAGTTAATAGACAAAAATAGCCCTTCGAGCTCTTTCTCGAAGCTTACTGACTTGGGACCCTATCCCTGACCTCTTGGGAGAGCTGGGACTCGATTCCTAACACCTTGGAAAGATCCCTTAAGTCTCTCCTATCATATCTCAACCTCTCCTATCCATACCCTATCCACTTAGTCCTATTTAAATGAAGCTCACTCCCATCCCAAGGGAGGAAGTCTATGGTACTCTTATGCTGGTGAAATCAAGCCCAATAGATCTAACACTCTAGCTTGGGGAACATCCACTTATCTCTAGGAGCTTTAGCATGGCTTGTCGGAAGGAGCTTGCAGCGTTAAGGCTATGGTTGTAATCCTCTTTTCTATTGTACTCCTCACTTTTCAATACAATTAATATAATTGCTTTCCATAAATGTTGTCTCCTTGATGATGTTTAGAGATTTCCTCCTTAACTGTTAGCTTAGATCTATCATATGAGATATATGCTTTCACTTCTCGTGGTCTGTCACATGTTCGACAGGGTTTAGCTACTTGCAATCTGGTAGCGCTGGAGCATTGGATCAACGAAGGAGAAAGGGATCTACAAATCTAAGGTAAACGATCTTCTCTTACATTTGTATTTATATACGATCTAGGAAAGTATTTTATGTTCTGTCTTATTTGTTCTAGACTTACGTTAAGCTAGGGAGATCAGGCCTTGAGTTCGCTCTCGGTATATTGTCCGCAAAACAATGATGATATTTTGGTGTAACAGAATGCCCCCCAAAGCATGAAGCTAGTAAAATAGTGTAGGTGAGATGCTTTTCAATATGAGGTTTCGAGGCAAGGATCATCGGTTGGAGTGACGAACAAAGACTCCTGCAGTACAATAGACTCCGAGATGTATGTCTCAAAATGACTCATAACATGGATGCCGACCAATACATTGTAGATCCATGGTAGTATAGACTGAATGGACACAATCATGGCTACTGGACACAAACGTAGATCCATGATGATATAATTACACAACCATGACCAATACGATAGTGGATTCATGTGATATGACTCAAAAAATCTCCATCACAACCTGGGTAAGATACACGAGTTAACCCAGGGTCTTCAAGCTGAACCCACAATGATATGAATCTAACCATGTGATTACAATGTTTTGAAGTCGAACACGGTAGAAACCACTTGATTATCGGTCATTGATGTATACCGTTAACAAGTACAAGGGAAATCACCATTGATGTCAATGAGCCCCAACGTATTATAGTACATACCGCCGAATGTGAATCAATGAGTTGAGGTCGAACATCCGGTGGAATCTTTCAATCAGAATTCAATGATGTGAACTCACTGTTGAAAGCGAGGTAACCTGGCATTAAGGCATGCAGGCCCAAGGTACTTGAGTGGTCTCTAGGTTCAATCCTTGGATGATGCATTGAAGTTGACAAGGATAAACCCATCGAAGGAGGGCCATGATGTTTCCCCCATCATCGACATGAAACAAGATCAAAGATGTTTTTTGAGTAGATCGGACTGTAGATCAATGTCGAGACTGACTCAAGGTTGAACGGCATAATGGAAGGTATAACGACTGCAAATATTGACTTGATTGACATAATTCTCTTGAACATGGGATGACATGACTTAGCATCATTGACACGACAAGATTAATACCGACACCTAATGCAACTAATGATTGAAGCATTCTTTGGATGACCCAAAGGAGTAAAGTGATTCATGGAATTGGTGAGACTCAAGGACAAGTAGATTATCCAAGTGGTTTGAAATGAAATGCAAACGAGTACCATGTTCAAGAGTGATTTAGTACTACCATTATTACAAGTAAATGAAAACTCTTCCCTTATTCCCCATCATGATCGATGAGTACCTCTTTGTTTATTAATGAGCTTGAGGAGGATAAAAGATGCTCTGTATAGCTCATCCTTCGGACAAGTCCAATCTCACATATTTTATGAACCTGAGATAGGAGGGGTTTGTCCCAAAAAGGGCCCTTCAATGTCAGATATTAATGAGTCCAAAGAAGGTAAACTCAGCGCCATTTCATATTTAGAGAGTTTGAAAGGACTAAAGAAGACTCCTATGAGTACTTTTTCATAAGTTTAGTCTCCTCATCCGAAAAAAGGATAAAAAAATATGAGAGAGAACTCTTCTAGTCATGCTTAACTAGAGTGCTCCTTTTTCGTATATAGTCCCACTCGTTCGAAAAAGGGGTAAAGTATCACCAAAAAGATGACCTTTCTAATACTTTTACAAGCGTGAAATAATCAAGTTCGCTTGGCAATCTTTTCTCATTTAGGGAGTCTGAAAAGAGCTTAAAGAAAGACTCCAAGGGGATTCTTTTTTTGTAGGAGTTTTACGAGCCCAAAAAAGAGATAAAATATAACTTGGTCACTTATTCTCATGTATTTACGAGCACGAGAAGGAACAAAGACTCAGCTCAATATCGTTAATACTTGATTTTAATGAGCATGATAAGGATATGAAAAATGCTCAAAAAAATGTTCACACTTGATAAGAAGTATGAAAAAGTCTACGATGGACACCAACATAGTCAAAACACGGTTTTCTACTATATGCAAGCTCCAAGAACTAAGTTAGGATCCGATATGAGGTTTTAAAACATAAACAAAAGTCAACTATAGTAAATAACCCATAAAAATAAATATTAAAAAAGGAATATCCCATTTTTTTTATATAAAAAGAGTGAATAGTAAAATTTATTTACCAATTCATTTTACCAAGTTGAATAGTGGAGAAAAACTTGTTTGGAGCTCGATTTTTTGACTACAATTGTGGAAGCCTCGGTCAACCTATCAAACTCCCGTCAGTTGCAGGTAAGCCTACATCTCATCCTTTAGCTTTTCAATGGTTTGAATTTCAATTTAAGTGTAAATTTTTGAGTTTTTGACTTGATTTTGGAGGGGATTGTGCACGCTTTGGGCGACGCGCTTTCCCCTTTCAGGAAGTGCGTCGCTAGGGGTATGTATGAAGCTATGAAGCTAGAGTATCAAGATAGGTGAAATAATTTAATGGATAAGGTATAAAGGATCGACGAAAGGAACCATCGGTTGGAAATCTGTCAACAATAACCAAGGATATTTTTGCAGTACAATAATTTTATCATCCCAATGACTCACAACATGGCTACCGACCAATACATTGAAGATCCATGTTGATATTGACCGATGATATGGCCACTAAAAATACAATGTGGATCCATACCTGAATGAATGAACACAATCATGGCTACTGAAATACAAGTGTAGATCCATGACAAGATAATAACACAACCACAACCAATACAAGAGTGGATATGTGTGACAATACATCAATGAGGTCTCCACCATAACATCTATGTGGGAACCTACTAGAAAATCTCCATCGCATATTGGGTGTAATAGTAAGACATTAGAACACCTAGGGTCTTCTACCTATTCCCGAAATGATACGAATCTAACCATGTGATTACAATGAGTTGAATTCGAACATGGCAGAAACCACTTGATTCTCGGTCAATGATGTGAACCGTTAACAAGCACGAGGGAAATCACCAATGATGACGATGATTCCCAAGGTATAAATAGTATATCCCAATGAATGCGAATAAATGAGTTGGATTCGAACATCCGTAGAATCATTTGATCAGAGGTCAATAATGCAAACCTACTGTCGAAAGCGAGGAAACCTGCCATTGAGGCATGCAAGCTCTAAGGTACCAACTAGCTTCTAAGTCTAATTCCTGGATGATGAGCTGATGTAGATAGGAATAGACTTATCAAAGGAGGGCCATGATGTATCCCACATCATCGACATGAAACTACCACGGGAAGTGATATATAAGATGGTATATCAAATGAGTGTGAACTAACACAAAGGTATAATGGTAAACATGGATGATCGACATAACGGAAGGTTTAGAGATTGCAAAGGTTGATTCCAGCCAAAGAATTCCTTTGAACATTTAACAACACGACAAGCAACTTGGAAGCATTGACTCAACATACCAGATACCAAGACATAATGAAAAAAATGACTGAAGCATTCTTCAGGGGACCCAAAGGAGTAGAATGAATCACAGAGTTGGTATGACTCGAAGGCAGGCTGATTACCTAACTGTTTGACTAGAATACAAACATGTGCCATGTTCATAGGTTACTTTAAGCTACCATTGATACAGACTCAAATACATCTTCCCATTACCTTAATTTCCCCATAATGATGGATGAGTGCCTCTTTTCTTTTTAACGAGCTGGAAGAGGGTAACAAACACTCGATGTATCTCATCATATGATGAGTC
The DNA here is from genome assembly GCA_027924585.1 of Larix kaempferi. Classification (NCBI taxonomy): domain Eukaryota; kingdom Viridiplantae; phylum Streptophyta; class Pinopsida; order Pinales; family Pinaceae; genus Larix; species Larix kaempferi. The sequence goes on along the minus strand of BSBM01000687.1, from coordinate 2,456,394 downwards.
CAATCTCACATGTTTTACGAACCTGAGAAAGGAGAGGTTTGGTCCCAAAAAGGGTCCTTCCATGTATAATTTTACGAGTTCAAAGAAGGTAAACTTGGTGACGTATCACATTTAGAGAGTCTGAAACGGTCAAAAGAAGACTCCTAATGGTTCTTTTTCGTAAAAGTTAGTCTCCTCACCCGAAAAATGATAAAATAACATGAGAGAGAAATATTCTAATCATGATTGACTAGAGTATTCCTTTTTCGTAAATAGTATAAACGGTCCGAAAAATGGATAAACTATCACCGGATAGATGTCCTTTCAAATCCTTTCACGAGCGCGAAAGAAACAAGTTCGCTCAGCAATCTTTTTCTATTTTGGGAGTCTAAAAAGAGTTTAAAGAGGACTCCATGTACAACTTTGTCATGGTTGATAACCGAGTACGACAAAGGAAAAAGTAAACTCGGCACAGTTCCTTTTCCATAAGTAGTCTAGCGAGGCCGGATAAAGTGATAAACCTATACTCGTTAGACACACCTTTTTACTCAATTTTTAATGAGCACGACAATGGTATAAAAAGCACTCATAATATTTTTCATGTTTGAACCAGAGCACGAAAAAGTAAAAAGTAAGCTCAATACTATCTTACTGTTTTTAACGAGCTCAAAGACAGGTGAAAAGAATGCTCATGATGTCTGGTTCATTTTTTAACGAGCTTGTAACAGAAAGTAAACTATGCTCAATATAGTTCCCATTGGCAGGTTTCTTCCCAACATGATATCCAGAGGTTGGATGTTTTCCCCCAGCATAAGAAGATGGCGACTTACCTCCAGTATGATATCGAGAGGCTGGAGACATTCCCTCCAAGATTTGTTTCGTTCACCTACTCTTTTTCTTCATCCAATCAAAGTCATGGTTACTAATAGGAATATATTCACTAGGAGAGGAAGAAGAAAGAGGATTAAATAGCATAGGCGAATGAAATGAAGGTTCATATATTAAATCTGGCGAAATACTCGACTTAGAGGCAGGGGATTTGTTTCATTTTTCAACGAGCTTAACATAGGAAATAAAATATTCTCATGGGGTACTGTTTCATTTTTTAGCGATCTTGACACAGGAATAGAACTATACTCATGGTCATCTATTTCATTTTTTAACGATCTTGACACAAGAATAGAACTATGCTCGTAGGGTGTTGTTTCATTTTTTAACGAGCTTGACACAGGAATAGAAATATGCTCATAGGGTGCTGTTTCATTTTTTAACGAGCTTGACATAGGAATAGAACTATGCTCACTTTCTTCTGTTTCATTTTTTACTGAGCTTGAAACAGGAAAGGAACCATGCTCGTGAAGCTGGTTTCATTTTTACGCAAGCTCGAAACCAAAGGTAAACTATGCTTGGGAACAATCTCATTTTTACACAAGCTCGAAACCAAAGGTAAACTATGCTTGTAGGGGTCTATTCCATTTTTTAACGAGCTTTGAAACAGATACCAACCTGTTCTCATGGGGTACTGTTTCATTACTTCCAAGAGGATGACGCCCCAGATGGAATAGATGTTGAAGGATAAGCCTCGATCATGGATTCTAAGAAGTCCTCATTGGAAGGAATATAAACCATGTCAACTCTCGAATCCAAGGTTAAAGAAGATGAGCAATCAAAGAGAAGATCGTGTTCAAAGGAAGTTGGAATCATGGGATATAATTCCACATAATTTACCTGCGGTGGGTAAGATACCTCGTGGACATAAGTAGGATGATCGGCAGTAGAACAAGAGACAACAAATTAAAGCTGGTCGATAGTCACAATGCATCCATCATGAGGGAAAGACAACACTCGGAAGAGTGTGGACACAAGAGCTTTCATCTCATAGAAATAATATCGTCCGAGGAGCAGATTAAAATCCAAAGGACTTGGAACTACCAAAACATCAATAAATACCGTTTTTCCGCCTAACTAAATAGGAAACTAAGGAACAACCCCTAGAGGTTGAGTGATTCCTCTGTTAAAATATAACATATTCTGAATAATGGGCAAAAGCTGCGGGGAACCCATATCCTGCCAAGAATTTGAGGACAAAATGCTAATTGTGGCACCTTCATCAACTATAGTATGAGGTACATCTATATGACCAACCTGCACAATGATTTCAAAAGGTAGATAGGAAGGAAGGGGAGGTGTAGAGATTCCGTTCCATTCGATAATAATCGACTAATTCAGAACATAAGGTGGAATACCGTAAGCCTCATTACTTGGGGGGGTCCTGTAATAGAAGGATTAATTCCCCCCTGCATGGTAGAACCTGTATTAACAAGAATAACCTAAGTGGTATTTGATTCACTCTCTAACGAGAGAGTGGGATCGACCGAGGCTAAAACTAGATCAACCGCTTGGGTTTCACTCTTCAAGGGAAGAGTGGGATCGACCAAGGATAAAACTAGATCAACCACTTGGGTTTCACTCTTCAATGGAAGAGTGGGATCGACCAAGGATGAAAATAGGTCGACCACTTGGGTTTCACTCTTCAAGGGAAGAGTGGGATCGACCGAGGATGAAACTAGATCGACCACTTGGGTTTTACTCTTCAAGTGAAGAGTGTGATCAACCGAGGATCAAACTATATCGACCACTTGGGTTTTAATCTTTAAGGGAAGAGTGGGATCGACCGAGGATGAAACTAGATCGATCGCTTGATCAACCAATGACAAGCTAAGAGGAAATTTGCTACAACTTGTTGGAGGTTGTGATTGAGACACATAAATACCTTCCAACAATCGGGAAGCTTCTTCCATGCGAGGACAAAGGTAAGTACGGTGCATGCCCCTACATAATAAGCACAAATTATTGACTTTACTTTTCTAACTCTTAACCAAAGATTCATTGGTTGACAAGGTATCATTAGTATGATGTCCAGAGGATGATGATATGGGTCAATCTGAATCTTGCGACCATATTTCTAATATAGTGGGAATACCAGGGAAATCCTTAAGAAAATGGGGTACCTCGCAAAGTATGCAAGGGAACTTAGGTTTACGAAGATTCGAAACAAGTAAATCAATACTCCCAGCATGATGATCAGTGGCTGGTGGGTTTCCAACATGATGGAAAGAGGTTGGATGTTTTACCTTCTGCTTAATGTTCTTCTTCTTAGCCTTCCTTTTATTCTTATTCTAATCCACCTACTTACTAATGTCACATTTTTCAGCAGGCAAAGATATACCTTGAAAAGGGGTCTCTTGGTTGGTAGTCCCGTAAGAGTTTTCCATGTCTAAACTCTCTAAGAACATCTAAATTACCACACAAATCAAACACTACTCAAATATAAAAGCAACAAGTAGTCTGTGAAAGGAGATGGATAAACAAGCCATATTCTCACAAGATTATCAAATTGTCGCAACTCACGATATACCGTAGGGTCCAACAGTTATACTCGGCCCAATATTTCAGAGCACTAACTAGGGAGGATTGAGACCATACCCCTGACCGTATAACCCGACTACGTAGCAGTACGTGCATAGTAATATCCCTGAGTGTTGTTCTCGGTGTATTGCAACAATAAGATGACCAATAGGTTTACTCAGATAATTCTAGGATGCTAAAGGGGTCTCCTGATATACATAAGGTACGTGGGAGCTCAAATCCGTAGTAGTGATGTCTAATGCACAACCGTACGAAAGGGGCATTCCTATATATCGTCGAGTACATGAAAGAACCTTTTGATTTACCATATAGGTACATGAAAGGCCGTTCGATATACCAACGAGTACGTGGAAGAACCACACAGACCCCAGAATGTAGTGTAGGAAAATAACGACAGCTCCTACACTTTAAGATGCCGAAACACGTCTCTAACCTATCATTTAAGTTGCTAAATATTTTAACTCAACTAGCGCTTGATTTTATCTTATGCAGTTAAGTGGATGCATGAAGTGTATACTTGTAAAATAAAAAAAGAATGCACAACTAAGCTAAATGAAGTGCAAGTCTTTCATTTTTCAATAAATTCGTACTTAAAGAGAGAGTAAGAGGTTCTGTTTCCCAAGTGATCAACCCTATGCAAATGCCATTTTAACTTTTTCAAACATGGTATAAACAAGCCAATCCACACCAAAGAAAAACTTATTTGGAAACCTTAATATGGGTCAAAGAGACTGTAGGATACACGATTCATGGCCATGAGGGGGAATTTTTGAAAAAAATGCAATTCATTTCGCTTAAAAATGCATGCAAAATACTAGTTTTGACTAAAGGGGCCAAACATGGCTCCAAATCTCAAGAAGACCCAAAAAGACAATTTTTTGCTTTAACAAATAATGAGAGAGTATATATTTAATGAAACGAAGAAAGTATCTAATCACTGTTTCCAAACAAGAAAGAACATTTCCTAAACCCTAACTATGAAAAATATAAAAGTACTTTTCTTTTCTTTTATAAAACTCAGGTGTGAACCAAAACAAGACTAGCCAAAAGCAGAACTCTTTTTTGGAATTTTCATAAATATTTCAAATCTAAGAACGAAACTGAAAATAAATATCTTTCTTTAAACTAAGATGGAAACAAAATATTTTCTTCTCTTCAACTGTAGAAATCAGAAAACACTGTACCAACCCAGTCACAAACCAAGCAACAGGGCACTGAAAGGTTTGGGCAGAAAATCAAGCTAAAAATCAATAGGTCAACGTGGGTTGCAGGTATACACCAGACCGCCGATGGGGGATCGATGCAGTCTTCTAAAGATCAAAGTGTGACAACGACGCACTCAGTTTGAAGGAAAAGCGTGTCAGGATGGCGGCGACGCACTGTACATGAAGGTAAAGTGCGTCGGGCGACCCAAAAAATTGAAAAAAGAAAGATTTTCAAGCCAATCAACAGACTTCAGGGTCTGAGACTTAAAGGGAATTATACAGTGGCATATAGACAGTCAGATCTACCAATTGTATGTGATCTACCAATTGAAAATTAATCCATATCTAATAAAAAAATAAGGCAAGCATGGAAATATACAACTTAAAAAACTCGATCCCAGTATGGTCACCAATTTTGTTAACGGATAAATCCGTCGGTGCAGACACCACTCAATCTCCCTAGTCCGAATAATTCATATCTAGAACAAAGAAAAAAAAGAATGAAAACCTTTCCCTAGATCTATCAAATTACTTGAATACAAAGAGTCCAGTTCATACCTTATTCACGAAGGTTGTCATCGTGGCTTGAAGCTTTCACAATTCTGCTTATTGATGAAGATATTAACTACAAAAGATTCAAAAGGACAAATACAAGAGACTACAAGATAACATGATACATCTAAGAGATTGACCAAGGAGAACTACTATAAATGAAATTACACATCATTTATGGGAAAATAAGACATTGATGTATTAATTAAAATAGAGAAAATAATTACAACCAATGAATCCTTGGTGTTGAAGATACTTTCCAATGGAACCTTGCCTCATTTTTCGAATCATGGAAGAATGGATTCCTGGCTTAATTTCTCCATCATTTATCTTCCCTCATTTCAACCCCCCTATCCCACGAAGAGGAGCTTCATTTATAGGCCAAAAGAGATGAGGAGGAGATCAGAGGATTAGGGAGAAGGAGGAGGTGGGATCCTACTAAGCTGGGAGGTGAGTAAGATCCACCCTATATGGAAGGGATAAGCCTCCATGAGGGTCTCCTTCAAGAGAATTATCAAAACTTCTCTTTTTTCCTTCCGTATAGGCATTGACGCACCCTAGACAGTAGCAACATGAACGAATGATGCGGTCTGTAGTGGGGAAAGGTGCATTGATCAGGAAAGACGCGCTTTTCCATAAGGAAAGGTGTGTCGGCCTCTCTAAACAGGGTTTTTACAGGGAAAAAACCTCATGACTCATCTTCCAAGGATTTTGGTCAAGTACTTCAAGTATTTGGGCAAGGATAAAGTGTACATGGTTTGTAATCATGATGAGTACGAAATTTCCGTGTAACAATGTTATAAACATAATAATCATAAAAATAAAATAATAATGTTGCTAATAATAATATTAATAATAATAACAATGATGATGATGGTGATGATAATTATAATAGTTAAATTAAATGAAAAGTCAAAAGACATACATCTTCACAAAAGGGCACCCTTGTGTGGGTATAAATATATTTGCCCTCATTCTCATTGTATTCATCTTATATATTTCATTCATTCAATAAATATATATATATATATATATATTTTACATTTATAAGAACTAGGAAGGTTTCTTCCTGACATTGGTATTAGAGCAAGGTTAATTATTTTTACCAACCCAATAATTTTTTTTTACCAATTTGGTAACTTTTTTTCCAACCCGATAATTTTTTTAACCAACTCGGTAATTTTTATTTTATTTTATTTTACCAAAATTATATTCAACTCACTTATATATCAAAATAACAAAAATATATACACCACCTCACACCCAAAGCATGACAAAATTGAAGAACCAACTCGAACATATGGAAAAAGAAGTCAGTACTCTCAAAGACATCGTCACCAAAAACCAAGAGGACCTAAGAGAAGAAATGGAGAACAATAATGTAGCATTCAAAAAAAAGATCAAAGATGAAATCATCACAATAATGGAGAACAAGATGGACGCGATGAATCAAGATCATAACAAAAAATATGACGTGATCATGAACCTTTTACAAAATCAAGGTCCTAGAAGTTGCAACAAACGACATAATAGTTCAAGCATGTATACCTCCTTATCTTGTTCCTCCACTTCACCACCACCTCCACATTGCCTCCACCACCACCACCTACCTATAATTCATCAAGAGGCGCCCAATATCATCCCCTTATGAAATTCTCACCTAGGCCAAAATCGAACTATCAAAATATAACGAGAGCGAAGATCAATGTGTGTCATGGTTTAACAAAGCCGAAGAATATATCACTATATATAACATTATGACAGATGAAAAAAGGGTAAAATATGCATCCATGGATCTAGAAGATAACGTATACAACTGGTATATGTGATGGAAAGGAGAAAACTACTCATACACTCGATATTCGTTTAAAAATAATTTTTTTAAGATATTCCAGGGAATCACTGAAAACAAATTATTTTCAAAAGTTACCAAACTACAACAAAAGGGAAGTGTCAAAGAATTCATGCATCAATTAGAATCCCGCACCAAATGAGTATTTAGGTTATCTAGCAAGAAATTACTTGAAACGTACATGGGAGGCCTTAAACCGTTATCCAAAATGAAATAAAAATACACGACATTCCAACTGTTGAAGTAGCAAGGCATAAGACAAAGACAATAGAAGACAAAATAGAAGGGATATCCAAATCAATATTTGACAAGGGTTATTTACAACAAAAAGAGACATAATGTGTATATTGTAGAGACAAGTGGTCACTAGGACATAAGTGTAACAATTCCCAATCATATGGATATCAAGTCGAAAAATAATCACACACATTCATTAGCCATTCTGACAATGATGGAAAAAGAGGAAAAACACTTATCGTCGATGTGGCAAAAAATGGATCCCAAGTCATAAATGTATATCCAATCATACATCTCACTGCAAAATTATAGACGGGAAGGAAGTACATGCTTCCATCGAAGAGGATACATCCGATTCAGATATGGATATAAACTCACTTGAGGTGTCGATAGCAACAACCACGTGTAAATAAAAAGGTTCATCAATACATAATAAAGTTGCAACCCAAAAGGAAGAAAATCAGTTACTCAGAGGACAATATATTCCATCCCATTTGAGAAATAGTGATATCATTAAGGATGAAAAACTCTTATCCCATGTGACAAAATCAAAAAAGATAGAACCAAAGAGGTTACAAATTAAAGGAACTATTAAGAATAAAGACATCAAAATTTTAGTCAATTCTAGAAGTACATACAATTTGGTGGATATCGACATGGAAAAATAACTTAATCTCTTTGTATACGCTAGGAAGAATATCACAATATCAACTATCGATGATCGACATGTGGAAGAAGTAGGGAAACACCATAAGGTTCCCTTACAAATTCAAGAATTGAATCTACAAATAAAATGTTACGCTCTAATGCGCAAAGGAGTAGATATGGTGTTAGGACCAGAATGGATATTAATGCAATTAGGTACCCATGCCACCAACCTACAAGAACAATATATGGAATTCATATGGCAAGGACATACTTAAAATTTATATGGATTTGGAAGATTACAAGCATCACAACTCAAGCAAAAGGAATTCCAAAAGAAAAAAGGCCCATACACATATCAAGATAAATGAATCAATTGTCGTGATTAAGATTGCATATTTCAAAATCTTCATTCAAAACAATTCCAGAATCAAGATGATATCATCCAGCATAGCTTTGAGGACAAAGTTCCTTTAAAGAAGGAGGTAATGTTATAAACATAATAATAATAAAAATAAAATACTAATGTCACTAACAACAACAATAATAGTTAGATTAAATGAAAGGTCAAAATACATACATCTTCATGAAAGGGCACCCTTGCATGGATATAATTATACGAGCCCTGGGATTCTCATTGTATTCACCTTATCTATTTCATTCATTACATACATACATACATACATACATACATACATACATACATATATATACATATATATATATATATATATATATATATATATATATATATATATATATATATATATATATATATATATATATATAAGAACTAGAACAATTTCTCCCTGACAATAGACTGCAACAGGTAGACATGCAAGCACTGCACGGGTAATTCAACAAGTAGGGTGTTTGTAAGTTGCAACTTTGCAATTGACTTGTGAAATTTTGTATGTATACATATTTGTGACAATTGGCCAAACTCACCTTTGTAAATACTTGGTTGTATTTCCTTCTAATAAATTTTAGGTGCCTTGATTGGGAATCACCCTACACGGTGATGTGTTATGGTTGCACTATTGTTTAAATGTTAAGTGTTGAACATTGTTTACTTGGGATATCTTAAAAGGCATGGCTGGTCATGACCTTTCATGTATTCTTTATGCTTGTAGAACTATTAATGGAACTTGGACATACTTGGGTTGGTTCTTGTTTGAGGAGGTGTTGCCTATATGCAATCAGCTCAGGGAGGCCAAGTCACTAGCACTGTTGCAAGTTACTGTCACACATATTAGAGTTAACAAAACAATTTTTTTAAACTATTATATTTGGGTGCTAAGTTTGACATTAATGGCACCAATGTCACATTGGTATCAATTTTTTAGGATGTCAGTCTACTTTCATTAGTCTAGCAGTGCTCTAAGGAAGATTCCCATTGGGTGTATGTATATTGATATACAGAGGTTGACTATTGATGTGGCACCTTCCTAATAGTTGGTGTTAACGTGGCACATTCTACATAGTGTCTATGAGTGTGTTGGTGCAGAGTACTTGCTATAAAACACATGCACACATATTAAATATGTTAATTTTGAGCATTAATTCAATATACTCTAGGATATTTACTGAGATAATAAAATGTACAGCATATGAAGTATAACAATGCATATCAATCACACCAAGCAATCACATGACACAATAGACACACATAGTTTCACTGGGGAAAACCATAAAGGTGAAAAACCCCACAATTTCCTCAGAGATAGAAAGAGCAATGATACAACCCAAGTACAAGAGATAGTCCTCCTAGCAGCTACTCCTCCTTCCTCACTTGTGCGCCACTTTCTGGTGAGTGTAGAAGTGAATAATGAGATGATCAAATAGAGTGCCTCTCGCACTCTATTTATGCATGACGGGACCTACCTAATAAACTAGTAGGGCCGACTTGTCTAACTCAGTCTAATAACCCATGGTAATACTAATCAAGGCCGAACCCACACTTGGTGGTCTAATAACCCATCACATGCAAGTTGTGACACTTGTCAATACAAATGACGACACTTCCGTATAGAGGAATAATAACATCTCTATAGGAGTACAATATACATAGGTGAAATACATTCCGAATTTACATATACATCAACACTCCCTCTTAACTAGGAAGGTATTTCTCGACACAGATCTGATAGCACAAGTCTTCTTCTCTGGATCATCATCACTGGATCATCGTCATCGAATCATCGTCATCGTCACTTCTGCTACTATCTCAATCAATCTTCGATCTACTCGTCATAGGAAGTTCTACAGAGCCAGTCCTTTTTCATATTGGATGTAGACCCACCACCTGCAGGTATTCATCATCTACATAGCCAGCCCTTTTTCATGCTGGATTGATCACAGAGCCAGCCCTTTTTCATGCTGGATGTGACCTAGAACAAATATAGGATTTCCACCACAGAGCCAGTCCTTTTTCATACTGGATGGGACCTAGAACAAATCTAGTATTTTCGCCACAGAGCCAGTCCTTTTTCATACTGGATGGGACCTAGAACAAATCTAGGATTTCCACCACAGAGCCAGTCCTTTTTCATACTGGATGGGACCTAGAACAAATCTAGGATTTCTACCACATAGCCAATCCTTTTTCATACTGGATGGGACCTAGAACAAATCTAGGATTTATCACCACAGAGCCAGTCCTTTTTCATTCTGGATGTGACCTAGAACAAATCTAGGATTTTCCACCACACAACCTCGAAAGAGAATCCCAGGACTTATTACGGGCACACAGCCCAACCTATCGGATATCCCAGGGCTACATTACATGTGGTCATGGAAAAACCTCGAAAGAGCATCCCAGGACTTATTACGGGCACATAGCCCAACCTATCGGATCTCCTAGGGCTACATTACATGCCATAGGACAAAACCTCGAAAGAGCATCCCAGGACTTATTACGGGCACACAGCCCAACCTATCGAATCTCTCAGGAAAATATTACCTGTCCTCCCAAAGCAATGCCTCGAAAGAGAATCCCAGGACTGATTACGGGAACACATCCCACCCTATCAGAACTCCCAGGTCAACTTACATGCTCATCTGCACAACCTATCTACGGCCATAGAGCATCAACCTGATACTCATCATACATCATCCTGATGTACATCATCACATGATCATCCTGATCATCATCATAGCATCATCCTGATGCATATCATCTGGAGCAACATCCTGAAGCTCGTCATCCATGATCATCCCAATCATATAATGTATCCACCTGATACATATCATCTGGAGCAACATCCTGAAGCTCATCATCCATGATCATCCTGATCATACAATGTATCCACCTGATACATATCATCTGGAGCAACATCTTGAAGCTCATCATTTATGATCATCCCGATCATACAATGTATCCACCTGATACATATCATCTGGAGCAACATCCTGAAGCTCATCATCTATGATCATCCTGATCATCCAATGTATCCACCTGATACATATACAAATACATGATCCACCTGATCATAACAAGCATCCAACATGTTGCATATAGAGCAGTAGCTGGAGCATCATCCTGATGCTCATCATACAGCGCTTACATCCACAGCCATGGGAAGGATCCTCCTCTCACTATGCTTGGAATGGCTCCTGAAAATGTGTCCATCACTTCTTCCTCGAAGTGTCATCAATTTGAAGAACACCAAGCCTCTCTCTGAAGTACTCAAAATTCACTCTGGCTAGTGGTTTCGTCAACACATCTGCAACATGCTCATCCATCGCAACATACAGGAGCTTCACTGCTCCTCTATGAACCATATCCATGATATAGTGATATTTGATCTCAATGTGCTTCGACCTGTCGTGGAACATCGGGTTCTCAGACAGCTTCACACAACTTTGGTTGTCACAAAAGATACCAGTAGCATCCAACGGGAGATCAAATAACTCAGACAATAGCTTTCAGATCCATATTGCCTCACAACTGGCTGAACAAGCTGCAACATACTCTGCTTCGGCTATACTCAGTGCTACGCAGGACTGCTTCCTGCTAAACCAAGAGATCACACCTGATCCCATACCGAAGCAACAATCAGAAGTGCTCTTCCTATCTGCAGCACTGCATGCCCAATCTGAATCAACATAACCCTGCAGGTTAAACTTTTGATTCACATCATACTTGAGCCCATAATCAATTGTACCCTTCAGGTACCTCAGAATATGCTTTACATCAACCAGGTGAACACCTCTAGGATCCGTCAGGAACTGGCTCAATGTGTTCACCGCGAAGCAAATATTTGGTCTCATGTTCGTTAGGTACATCGAGGACCCAATCATCTGACGATACACAGTGACATCAACCGGATCAGATGAAGCATCACACAGAAGCCTCAGGTTCGATGCCATAGGTGTGGCCATGGCCTTGCAGTCCATCATCCCGAACCGCTTCAGGATCTCTACTGCATACTTCCCTTGTCCAAGGAAGATCCCATCTGCACTCTGCCACACCTCCATGCCTAGAAAATAGTGCATCATCCCCAAGTCCTTCATCTCGAACTCAGCAGCAAGCTTCCTCTTGGTATCAAAAATCAATCCATCCTCACCTGTAACAAACAGGTCATCCACATACAGAAGTAGTATCACAGGATTGCCTTCCTCAACCTTGTAGTAAAGGTTGGAATCTGCTTTACTCTTAGTAAAGCCCAAACTGGATAGAAAGCTGTCTATCCTACCATACCAAGTCCTAGGAGCTTGCTTCAAGCCATACAAGGCTTTCTTCAACCTGCACACATATGACTCCCTGTCATGTGTCTCAAAACCAAGTGGCTGCTCCACATACACTTCCTCTTCAACTACACCATTCAAGAAAGTTGTCTTGACATCCATCTAGTATATCTTCCATTTCATCACTGCAGCCAGAGCAAGTAATGTTATGAATGAAGTGTATTTGGCTACAGGTGCAAAATTCTCTTCATAATCTATTCCCTCTTTCTGAGAGAAGCCACGAGCTACAAATCTTGCTTTGTATTTCTCTATGCTGCCATCTGCAGCATGCTTGATCTTGTAGATCCACTTGGAAGTCACAACAGACTTCCCTTCAGGTCTTGGGACCACATCCCAAACATCATTCTTCATGATTGATTGATATTCCTCGACTATGGCATCCTTCCATTCTTTCTTTTCCGCTGCTTCTTCATAATTGGAAGGTTCTTTGTTCATAATATCACAGAGTATGGAAACATAGCTGGTATGAGATCTAGTTCTCTTCCTTTCTATGTGTTCTTCTTATGGAATGCAATATCTTTCTACATCTTGAATGAGCTCTCTAGCCCATGCAGGTTTCCTCTTGTGAGAGTTCTTCTCATGAGGTGGATCTACAGGTTCTTATGGATCTTCAGCTTCACAATCTGCTTCTGGAATTGCTTCAGTCATGGTGGTGTCTTGGAATCTGATTTCCTTTGGTTCTTCATGATCTTCAATAGGTGTCTTCCTTGATTTGATATAAGTTGAGTCTTCATCAAATGTTATATCCCTACTGACATCAATCTTCTTGAACCCTAGAAAGTATATTCTGTAAGCCTTCAAGCTTTCACTGTAACCCACAAAGATGCCCTTCTTTCCTGAAGGATCTAACTTAGTTCTCTTTTCCTTTGGAACATGAGTATATACTGGACAACCAAATATTCTGAGATGGCTAAATTTAGGTTTCTTACCAGAAAATATCTCTTCGGGTGTCTTGTTTTCCATTATCCTGTGAGGTGTTCTGTTTTGCACATATATGTAACATCCCCTTCCATCATCAAATGTGGGGAAGGAAACATTAACAACACACCGGGCTTTTGTAAAGACTTAGCCCCAATATTTTTACTCATACATTCATAACAATTAAAAACTTCTGTATGCAGATTCAACTTAATATAAACATAGCAGAATTAAACATAATAATACACAGACAGAATGGAATGCATCAACATGTTTATCTCAAGCAAAAAGGTGATTCCATATCAATTTAATTACTATGAATATTTAACATTCATATTGAACACATTGCAGAACACAGAAGGTATATAAATTAATTCACAAGAATACTTATCTTGAAATGTAAATGTCCAACGACTGGCTACGTGAGGGCAATGTTCCACCCAACCATAGATCTCTATCCAGCCTATATTCTTTCAGCTAAGAGATCACCCCCGAGCTGGGCTGTGTATCCACTAAGGAAGAACTAGCTGGGATCACTCACAGCCATGGTTTCAGTCATCAGTATGCTAAGCCAACACACCGTTGGGTTTATCAAGCATACAAGAAGATAGAAGAGGGTAATGCTAAGCCAGTGAGCTCAACCACAAAGCTATAGGCATCTCAAGTGAACTCAACAGTTAGGCACCCACATTACCTACCACATCCAACACAAGGAAGATCCCCTTCTCTGTTACACAGTCCCTCAGGAAACTCTTCCCTCCAGTGCTCTTCAGGATGGGCATAGAAAGGTCTAGCTGCTAATCCTTGAGATCCTATCCTTCACTGGGTTTATCAAGCATACCCAACCTCTGCATAGTCATTCCCAACTGGGCTTCTCACCATTCTGCTCACCAAATAACTCAAATCCGTCACTGGTTTTCTGAGCTGCAAAAATTGGATTTTCTTATTGATTTCGGGGTAGTTCATGCTCCCACATTCGCCCCAAGGTTCATACCAATGGATTCCCCATTCGATTTCACTACCCAATACCAAATCTTGATGTTTTTGGATTCCCAAAACGTGGGTTCTCTCACAGTCGCGATTTCTGGTTTTCTCCCTGCTGGGAGCTCGTTTTTGGATGGATAATGATGCTGGGTTTTTCACCATGGAATGGGGATGAGAATGAAGCAACCTCCCATGAGGTTGAGTGACTTCTTGTACAAGAAAACAGAGCTCATAACTACCCATACGAATTCCTGGGCTGCCCATGCTCCATTGAAGCCATGGGCTGAAATCTCAACCACTTCCTTACAACAGGCATAAATGTCCTCTAGGAAAGTCAATGGGTTCTCATAATGACATATGGAAGCCTAGGGTTTAGTCCCATAGCCCCCTCACCACTCCCTAGTGGATACATGTGGCCCCTTCTCATTTGTTGCCTCCATAGCCAGTTTTGGTATTTTATTTCAATATTAAATATTTACATCAATTTACAATATCCCATGGCTTAATAGCACGTGGGTAACAAAATATCAAGCGTGTCTAATTTAAATAAAATCCGAGCATAAACTAGCGGGGCCTTAGCCTTGATCTCCACGCTAGGAAAACATACAATGTGTGTATACAATATTTACATTTAGAAGCCAATATTTCCTAAGGGTCAAAATTGGGGTATTACAATATACAGCTGTTCTAGCTGATTCTGCCCATAGATGCATAGGCAGATCCTGATCATGCAGCATTGCCCGAGCTGCTTCCATGATTGTTCTATTCTTTCTTTCTACAACTCCATTCTGTTGTGGGTTGTAGGGAGCAGTCAACTCCCTCTTAATACCTGAATCACTACATAGCTTCTTGAAATCACCTGAAGTGAATTCTCTGCCATTGTCGGATTTGAAGGTCTTGATCTTCTTATCAGTTTGATTTTCCATCAATGCTTTGAATTCCTTGAATTTATCAAATACTTCATCTTTGTTCTTTAAGAAGTAAACCCAAGTCTTCCTAGAGAAATCATCAATGAAAGAGACATGGTATACATACCCACTTAGAGAACTTGATGACATCGGACTGCATACATCAGAGTGGATAGTTTCCAAGATTCCTTTTGCTTTACTTTCACTGCTTGGAAATGCCTTCTTAATGTTCTTTCCTTTTGCACATCCTTTGCAAACACCTTCATGCTTTGTCTTGATTTCAGGAAGACCCTCTACTGCTTTACTTGCAACTAGTAGTGCTCTATAGTGCACATGTGAAAGCCTTCTATGCCAAAGTTCACTTGGCTCCATGGATTCATGTACCATGGCATGTTAAGGTTGTCCCTTCAATTTGTACAATCCTCCCTCTTGTTCTCCAATCACCACTGCATCATCTATAGTTTTACCCTTTGGCCACATTAGGACTTGGCCATCTACAAATGCAACCCTCATGCCTTTTTCATCCAATGCAGATATGGAGCGTAGGTTCTTCTTGAGCCCGGGTACATATAGAACATCTTTCATCTTTAGAGACTTCCCAGAGTCTAGGTAGTAGGAGGCTTCACCACTTCCTTTGATAGGGTATTGATAGTCATCCCCAAGTTTCACCTTATGGGGTGACTGATGTTCAGATAGATTTAAAAAAGATTCTTTAAACCCAGTCATGTGTTTGGAAGCCCCACTATCAATAAGCCAATCATTACATCCATGAGAGATAGTACCTGTGAGAGCAAAGATTAGCACATATTCATATTCACTTGATGAATCATCACTTTCTGCTCTAGCCTTCTTCTTGGGAGGTTCATCATCTTCAGCAGCATGAGCATGATACCTCTTTTTGATGCCCTTCTTCTTCTTCTTGAAGTTGTTGTTTTCCTTTTTGTTCTTGGGACAATTTACAGCAATATGTCCATTCTCATTACATGTAAAACATCTTCTCTTCTCTTTATGCTGATGATGGTGAGAAGATTTCTTGAAATGAGATGTCTCTCTCTTGGGATTTCCTTTCTTGGTGTGTGCTATGAGAGCTTGATCTTCATTCCCCATCTTTTCTTCTCGGGCCACCAGCCTTGCTTCTTCTTGTGAGCATTCCTCCCACAGTCTACTGAAGGAGATTAGTTTTATTCTTGCACAGATTCCTTGGATAAAGGAATCCCATGACCTGGCGAGGCCATTCAAAGTGGTCATAACAATTTCACCATTCTCCACCACTTCATCCACAAATTCAAGTTGTTCCTTGATCTGAGAGACCTTAGAGAAATAGGATTAAATGGTCTCTCCATTCTGAAGCTTTACCCCTTTCAATTGATTCCGCAGAGTCATTTTTTGATTTATGTTCTTCCCTTTAAATAGCTTGGTCAGGGAATCGAACATCTCCTTGGGTGTCTTTAGAGATGACACATGTGGTATGAGATGGTCTTTGATAGAATCAACAATGATCCTCTTTGCCTTGACCAAGTTCTTCTTATGCAAGGCCTTAGCCTCTTCTTCTTCTGGGACAGGGACCTCAGAACTTATGTAAGTATCCAATTCATTTTCTTCCAAGATTAACCCAATCCTATACTTCCATGCTCGGAAATTATCAGCCCCTTCAAGCTTGGTGTGGTGAGACATCTTAAAGAGTACTTCAAATGGAAATATAAAAGATTTAGGTCTTACCACTTGATTTGCAAAAATCTGGATTTGGAGCTAGATTAGGGTTTGTTAGAGAAACCCTAAAAATTCAAAATGTGAATTTCAAACTTCTGAAGGGATAGAAATATGTGCCTTGATGAGCTGATCATCCTGGTATATTAAAAACTTGAAAGCTGCAAAGCTTCACCCTTCAGAAATGCCTTTTAGTCTTCCCGGATTCACTAGGGAGGACCTTGAATTAGGATTTGAGTTTCCCAGAGCTTCACCCAACCAAAAGTTCGATCCAAAGCTCTAAACTTTGATTTTTCCAAGGAGCTTCCATCTATGTACTCAGATTTCAGAAATTCCTATTTTTGTGGAAACCCTAATTTTTAGGGCCAAAAATAAAAGTGCCCAGAATTGAATTATGATTGGACAGAGAGATGCACCTTGCTGAGTAGAGTCAAAATACCCTAATTCCTTTCAAGATCTATGGAGAGAAACTCAATAAACAAGAAACCCTAGTTTCTGCATCTGCATAGTGTCTTCTTCTCAGGTTAGCTCTGATACCATGTTAATTTTGAGCATTGATTCAATATACTCTAGGATCTTTACTGAAAGAATAACATGTAGAGCATATCAAGTATAACAATGCATATCAATCACACCAAGCAATCACATGAGACAATAGACACACAGAGTTTCACTAAGGAAAACCATAAAGGTGAAAAACCCCACAACTTCCTCAGAGATAGAAAGAGCAATGATACAACCCAAGTACAAGAGATAGTCCTTCTAGAAGCTACTCCTCCTTCCTCACTTGTGTGCCACTTTCTGGTGAGTGTAGAAGTGAATAATGAGATGATCAAATAGAGTGCCTCCCGCACTCTATTTATACATGACCTGACCTGCCTAATAAACTAGCAGGGCTGACTTGTCTAACTCAGTCTAATAACCCATGGTAATACTAATCAATGCCAACCCCACACTTGGTGGTCTAATAACCCATCACATGCAAGTTGTGACACTTGTCAATACAAATGACGACACTTCCGTATAGAGGAATAATAACATCTCTATAGGAGTACAATATACATAGGTGAAATACATTCCGAAGTTACATAAACATCAAAAAAATAATTATGTACAAAAAATGAGAAGTAATTGTGAATGTTATTCCACCCAAGAGTTATAGGGTGTATATTTAGATATAATTTGAATTAAAAACACTAATTACTATTAAAGTAGAGACTACCATGAAAGTTGCTAGCACATTTCAAAAATAACCCTTGAAATTTGATTAGTAGAGCAAAATTGAGTGGGTGCTAGGATTTGAGCTTAGGTCTACTTGCAAGGTTACACATTTTACTTAGGCTACATCCATAATGAGGAAAAATTATACTTAGAACAAAGATTAGTAAAATAGAATGAAACCTAAATATATTTGAAGGAGGATTAAACTGAATGAGGGTTTTTTAATTTTAATTTACAATTTATTATGAAGATCCTGCTATTAAACTTTTTTTTTCTTCCTATAGATAAACCAACAAAATAAAAAAATTAAAATTCGTTTCATAGAAAAAAAAGCTGGCCTTTTACATGGATGCAATGGGAGGAGTACATTGATGGTTTTTCATCCTTCAAACCACACAGGATGCAACTTTTATGGGAAAAATGCGACCAACATTCATTACAAATGAACTCTATACGATCTTGAAACCCAAAATATATTCATCCTCTATTTCTAGAAAGACAAACATGAAAAGAAAATGGAAACCAAGAAAGAAAAGAAATAGGGATATATATTAGATGGCCTCCTTCAACTTGTAAGAAAAAAGGTTAAAGAACTAGTCTTTTCCATGGCAACATTGGGAAGAGTACAACCATGGTTCTTCATTTTTCAAACTTGCAAACAAAACCAAGAATGAGAATACACACACACACAAAGAGAGCTTCAAATATCTAACTGGAAAAGAGTGGAGGGATGCTTACCATGGCCAAGAGGAGTCATTTCCTTGTGCCTTCTTGCTCAAGCTCTTGAAACTTTAGCCTCCATAAACTGGAAACCCTAACTCTTAAACATTAAGAAGAATAAAAGGAGAGGAGAGAAATGGATGAGAAGAAGAGAAGTGAGAATGAAATGATGAATAATTTAGCATTGTTTTTTTGTTTTGTTCTCAAAATCTAATTATTAAATTAGAATAAATTATTGCAATCTGTTTCAGATTTTTATTTTTTTATTAGACACATTGGCACATCAATGTCTCATTGATATAGTCAAATTTAATTCACATGGTCTTATTTGACCATATGAATGCTAAAAAATATCATCTAGGTGTTGGTGTATTGATGCCCATAGGGAAACAATGGTATACCATTGTCTATTAGGGTTAGTGGTAAAATAAAACTAAATTTCAAGAATTTAGAGAGAATTCTGATGTCAAAATGATTATTACCATTAACGTTGTAGATCAATGTCATATTTTTCACCCAAATGTAGTAGTGTGTGGGTGAAATTTAGAGTCACAACATATTCCACTATAATATAATAACCTACAGGGCTTATCTATTGCCTTGACACATTACCCAACTAGCCCACCAACACTTATTTGACCATTTGGACACATTCATGTTCAACGAAACACAAGGGAGGGATTCTTCTCTCTATGCAATAGTCCGTTAGGAACCCTTCCCCTTTAGTGTTCTTTAGTGTAGGCAAGAAAGTTACATTCTAGGCACCAATACAGGTGGGAAGACCACTAGATATCTATGGAGTGATATATGCTTTCCCAAGTCCAACAACAACATGGAATCACACATGGCTGTTTCACATTACAGTCCATTTTCAAACCATAAACATATGTATTCACTTGCCTTGGTTGCTCACACAACATCCTTTCATATGAATGAATTAAACGAATTTGATAATTTTTACATGTGCATGGATTCTTTCTTTTTCCATACCTGCATTTGGGTATCGATTACATTTATGCATTTAGATATCATCAACAAATCAGCTATGATATCAAACATGGTTGAAATAATTATTACTTAAATTCATGTCATGACATATGTAATATTGATAGGGTTCATTGTACTTGTATGGTTTCCATTAACATCCTCAATGTTAACTATTTAGTTTGTACCCAATGAAAGCTTTCAATGTTCCTTCACCACTGTATTGATAAGTATATATTGATAAGTATATTCTTGTCCTTATTCATCCTTTGTTACACAACTAATGATAACCATAATTAGTTATCATGCTACACTTTTTTTAAAACAAGAATGAATAAGGATTTTGTATTAAAAAGGCTGTGGTTGTACTATAGAACACAGTAATACAAAATGAGGAGTCAACCTAGGATTGAACACCAACGTTTCCATCATACAAAAAGTATCCAAAAGTTGACTAAAATACTTCACTAAGGATTTCACGATACCACTAAAAGTACAAAGACATTTAATAAAGCATTGTTTTAAAAAACATAACAATTGAAATATTTAAAAGATGTGCTTTCTCTATACTTCTTCTGGTTTTCCATTTTCCTATTGAAAATCTATATTTTCCAACTCCATGTCTTCACACTACTAATATACTATATCTTCTTCTTCGGTATATCTCAGAGTCGAGCCTAAAGAGGTTCAATGATTTGAATCTACAGATCGAGAGCCTTTGAGAATGTTTTCAATTGTGGTTCTAAGACACAATTACTTAGCCTCTATTGCTTGTATTTGCTTCCTCTACAACATTAAGATTCCCATTATTCATAATTTTGAGAGTTTTTTTTGTTCATCATTGTTAACTATATTTGATAGTGAGAGAATTGAGGCTCTATTCTCTTTGATATACTCTTATTGATGGTGAAGGCCTCTTAATATCATAAATGGCTTGTTGACATTTCCCATGGCACCTTGGGCAATCCATTGAGCTTTGAGTGCCTAGAGTTGCTCAATAAAGTCAAATAATGGAGTTGAATTGAGATAGATTGAGCTAAGCCAGTCCCCACTTCCCATAGATAACCAAATGAGGATAAGCACAATGAAATTGCAAACTTCTAAATGTAAGTCAATTGCAAATACTTTTACCCAAATAGAGTTGGCCTAGTGAGACAAGGGTTCCATGATCTAATAATTGGAAACATGCCATAACCAACTACCAAAACATACAAGTAAATAATTGGACCACTAGAGAGATTCAGTAATTGATTGTACTACCCAAGCATATTTAAACAAAGCTATATTGAAATAAACTAAGTTGATCTTGCTCCCACCTCCTAACTTTAACCAAATAAAGGAAAATAGAAAGAGCACTGAATGAATTCCCAAGTTTTCCCACCAAACAGAGTTCACCCAGTGCGACAAGGGAAGTTGTTCAATCGATTGATATTTTATATCATAATAAGTTAGAATGAAGCATAACCAATAACCAAATACTAATATATCCAATTAGATAACCGAACTTCATCGATTAACTATCCTTTCCAAATGAATTTAAACCTCATAATCGATAAAAACCATACCTATTGAACAATAGACAATCATTGAGCCAAGGAGAGGTTGACATGCAAGAGAGTTATGATCCTACAATCCCGTGCTCAACATAATCATACGCCAAAACCAGACACACAGGAGGAGAAATAGGTTGAGTGAGGGCTTAGATCCCCATTATCCCACCTACATCTCTACTACAAACACACTTGAGTTTAAAATGATGGGACTTGGTATGGAATGGCATGTGCAACATAAATCTATATCTATCCTACTTCTTTAATTCCTTAATCTTTCCATGATCCTTGGCCTTGAATTCCTTGTAACTTGGCCATTGTTGTTCATGGATGAATAAATTGATAAGAATTGTTAGATTTTGTTAATAAAACTTACGAGATTGTGATAAATGAAACCTCCTCATTTTTTCCATATATCCTTATGCTAATGGTGTTTCTCGATTGGTTTTAACAGTTTTTTGGTGATTGAATTCTCTCAAAGTGTGATAAAAATCCATGATTTAAAATTGAGGCTTTGAATTTCATCTTGTAAATTAATCGAACTAGAGAGATTTTCAATGAGATATCCTTCTTGTTCATGAGATTTATTATAATTGCCAAATCCCCCACAACCATTAGATATTTTAACCTATCAGAGTCAATTCCTTTAAGACCTTGTCAAAAAGAGCACATGCCTCAATTTGATTTGCATAACTTATTTCAAGAGTTCCTCTGGGATCAAGAGTGACCCACCTTGTGCCTAACACCCATGGATTTCCTTTCATAGCCTTGTCGAATAAAAATATGGGATTCTATTGACAATATTTCCATTGTTGAAATTCTTCTTCCTTCACTCTAATCTACCAAGAGCGGTGAGTTACTGGTTTAGGGCATATCAACTTTGGCATTCCACTTCCCAAGACCCACTCGACCATCCATATTATTTCCTCATTTTTTAGAGACAAAATCTTATGATATTTGACATATTTAGAGTGAATAACCTAAATCAATAAACTCTTGGCTTTCAAGGCCATTCTCGCACCTATTATCTCATTTGGGAAAATCAATTTGTCACATGCTAGCTAGATTTTCCAATGGAAGCCTTTAAGAAAAGGCATTCATACATGTTTGAAAGTGGGTTTGTTTAAAATGAATCTTTGTAATTTATACCAACATGAGAACATGTCTATCCATTGATTGGGGGATACTACTTTTGAACTAAGATCGTGGAAGGTGAAATCCCAAAATTTCTTGGCATAGGGGTAGTGGAATAATAGTTGCTTGTGATATTCAAAATCAACTTCACATATGATGCATTACGAGGGGCCTTATATTCCTCATTTTTGAATAATTTTTGAAGTTAGTAATTTCCCATGAATCATAATCCAACATAATGCATTAACTTTAGAAAGTCCAACATTACATCCTTGAGCCATATAAAATTCCCTATGCTAGATCATTGGGGAAGAGGAAGAGCACAAGATTGTTCTTAATAGTCCAATTTGGCAGAATAGTTACTTAGATCCAATCATTTTCTATCTAGATGGTTTTGATATGTAGGGGTACAACCTTTTAACTATGAAAATAACTTTAGAGTTAGTTGGTTAAATTTCTCAGGAGGCAATAACGACCATCTAGCCCAACACTTTCCTTCATTGGTCCAAGATGAGATGTCAAAGATGGATTTGAGTAATTGTTCTTCCATCAAAGTTTTGAGTGGAAGAAGCTCATGATTTGTTTCCAATTGGGGGTTTCCCATGTCATTGTATGACCACAACTTAATACTTTCATCATTTCCATGAATCCAAAGTAATTTGGATTTGAGTATCAGGGCTATCGTTTTGTAAAGTCTCAAAATGTGTGAGCCTTTCCCACTTTCAAGAGGCTTGTCAATACACCTTTTTATGTTAGTATGAAAGTATTTTTTAGTTAGAACTCTCTTCCACGACTCAAATTTCCCCATAACAAACCTCCAAATAATTTTAGGCCCTAAAGAAAGATTCAACAATTTTGGATCTTTAATATCTAAACCCCCTCCATCCTTGGTAACTGTGACCATTTTTTTTTTTTTGATTTCCGCACTTGCTAGAGACTTGTGTATATCTTGATTTATGTGACACATAATTCTTTACAGAGTGAGCATAGTTGAACATTGGTAAATAATAGAGGGCAGATAGGAATGACTTGAGGAGCACAATCCATCCCGCTAGGTTCAACCATTGAGTCCCCCACTCAAATTTTCTATTATTTATCTTTTAGCTAACATCCTACCATATTGATGTTGTTGGATTTCCGAGTGATATTGGAATTCATAGATATTTAAAGCTCTTCCATTCTTCAATGAATGTGAATTGTAAGATTCTAGAAATGGACAAAAGGAGATGTGGGTAGGAATTCTAGCCAAAACTTAATTTTTCCCCTTATTGACCTTCTCCCTTGATGCACTGAGAAAGTGATCTAGGATGTCCTTGAACCTTTTTTAAGTTACTGTAAATTCCCCCCAAGGAGAATATTGTCATGTGAAAATTGTGAATGGTTCATAAACTTCACCCCTTTGACAAGACTAAACCCACTAAGGTTCCTTTATGCTTCCATATTTGTTCTTAGTGCTTTATTCATAATGATGTATAGAAGGGGTGATAGAGGGAAACCCTATATTAGCCTCATGTTCCATTTGAAGAAGGTTGTGGACCACTTGTCGAATAATTGGGTGATCCAAGGGAAATGGATGCATACTTGAATCCAATGTACAAATTGATGATCAAAGCCAAATTTCATAAGAAAATCAAATAAAAAGGAATGCCTTACCTGATCGAAAGCATTGGCCATATCCAATTTTATGATCATCCCCTTTTCTTTTCTCTCTCAGTTGGAGTGATTTGTATCTTAGACCTTGATTATGTTGTCTATTATTCATTTCTGCATGAAGATGCCTTGATTTCCAGAGATGATTTTGTGGAGGATCTTATTGACTACATGGGCCATGATTTTAGTCATAATTTTGCAGGAGGAGATTCATACTAAAATGGGATAGAATCTATTGAACGAGAATGAATTTTCTTCTTTGAGGATAAGGGCCAAGAATGAGGAGTTGGTGCTGCCACATATTTTGTGTTTTCCCTGCCCATGTAGAAGCACGTGTTTCAAATCTGATTTAACTATGGATCAATAGGTTTTGAACAAATGAATAGAAAATCTATCAGGCCCATGAGCCTTGTTAGGGGATAATACCTGGATTGCATCTTCTTTTATGTATTGGTTCAACTCTTCACTGTCTTCCTCTAAGACAATTCGAGGAATGTTCTCCATTATAATATGGATAGAAGAAAAATTTGCTTTATCTTATTCCATGTAGAGGAGACTTCAAAGTGAGTGTTATCCACTATTTTGACTAAATTTTTGTTTGTCCTTTCTTTAGCCTATCAATGAAAAAATGATGTGTTCTTGCCCCCTGATTTCAACCATAATCTTAATGATTTTAAGTGCCACATATCCTCCTCATATCTGTTCTCTTTGTAGATCTTGGCAAAAATGATTATTTCTTCTTGACAATCTTGTTGAGTGGTCTCATCAACACAAGTTTTGAAGAAATGAATAGAAAATATATCAGTCCCATGAGACTTGTTAGGGGCTAATCCCCAAATTTCCTTTATGATTGTCTCTTCTTTTATGTATTGGTTCAACTCTTCATTGTCTTCCTATAAGAAAATCTAGGGAATTTTCTCTTTTATAATATGGATAGAAGCAAATTTTTCCTCGTCTTCGTCTATGTAGAGGGATTCAAATTGAGTCTTAGCCACTAATTTGATTTCTCCAAATTATTTCAATCTTGTTCCATCTTCTATATTTATTTACTTGATTAATTTTTTTTTGTCCTTGCTTTAGCCTATTGATGAAAGAAGGATGTGTTATTGTCTCTTGAGTACAACCATAGTCTTAATGATTTTAAGTGCCACATATCCTCATATATATTTTGTT
Source organism: Larix kaempferi (assembly GCA_027924585.1). Classification (NCBI taxonomy): domain Eukaryota; kingdom Viridiplantae; phylum Streptophyta; class Pinopsida; order Pinales; family Pinaceae; genus Larix; species Larix kaempferi. Next base: position 2,430,797 of record BSBM01000687.1, on the reverse strand, counting down.
TGTGGATCTTGTAAAAAATGATTATTTATTCTTGATGATCTTAGTGAGAGATATCATCAAAACAAGTTTTGAATAAATGAATAGAAAATCTATCAGGGCCAATACCCTTCTCAGAGGCTAATCCACAAATTGACTTTATGATTGCCTCTTCTTGTATGTCCTATTTCAACTCTTCATTGCCTTCCTCTAAGAAAATCCAAGAAATTTTCTCCTTTATAATACGGTTAGAAGCAAAGTTTTCCTCATCTTCGTTTGTGTAGAGGGCTTCAAAGTGAGTCTTAGCAACTAATTTGATTTCTCCAAATTCTTTCAATCTTGTTCCATCTTCTAGATTTATTTCCTTGACTAAATTTTTGTTTGTCATTGATTTAGCCTATTGATGAAAGAAGGATGTGTTCTTTTCCTTTGATTACAACCATAGGTGTTGTTAGGAAAATATCCCTATGGATAGGGTGAGGCCACCAACATACTAGGGTTGGAAAAAATAGATATCTAGGGTTCTACACCAAGCAAAATAAACAAAGAGTTTGAAGGAAAGAGGGATGTGTACCTCATTTATGAAGATTGATCCCAAACTTCTCCTTGAATCCTTGAGCTTTACTGTTTCTCTCCAATCACAGAACCTGCAAAACCAATTCAAAACCTTCCTCAAACATATTTGACTACAATTAAATCATTGACACTCAAATAGAGCATAAAATACTAACCTAATGAACATCAATAAGCAATCAATTCTAAGATAAACATGAACATAATAATTTGGGAAAGGAAGAATTTATATTCTTTCATTAATGAATGAAGCAAGTACAATATTACCTTCCTTCAATTCAAGCACTCACGAAACCTTTGATTCGGAGTTTCCTGCTTCTCTTCTCCAAGAATCCCAACCTTTAGATGAAATGTGTTAGGGTTTGAGAGAAACTAGGGCACAAATGATGGGGAAGGGAGTGAAAATTTCTCCAGCATAACATTAATTTTCCTAATATTCTTCTTCATGGACAATATCCCTCTCTTTTATGGTGGAAGAAGAAGGTTGGGTCGAGGAGGGAGCATTGTAACCAAGGAGGAGGTTCCAAAAACCACCCAAATTTCGAGATTTTATATATTTTTTGGTTTTTAATAAGGAACAAATTGGTGACATAGGGAGAAGGGTGCACACCACATGTTGGTGATCTATGTGCAATAAGCGCGTGGGTGTAAAAACAGGCAAAAAATGCCATTTTGAGGGCTTTTCAGGGGGTGTTTTGGTCTCCAAATGTGGCTAGAAGCTCCCAAATTGATGGATGAAAAATGAATAAGTTAAGACCACCTTACTGAGTTCCCAAATATGGATCTTCTAGCCACAGTGTCCTTTTGTGTGACCCACAATAACTTCATGAAGTGTCATCATGAGTGCACGACATGCAAGTGTCGTCACAGACGAAGAAGTGCCAAATTTGGTTATAAAACATGCCCCCTAATGTATGAGGTCAAAGGGGAACATGCCAGATGAAATACATTATAAATAATTAGTGGTTGGGCTATGGAGTAGAGGAAACTGAATTACTCAAGAATCGTAGGCTCAAATGAAGTATCTGAAACAGAAGGAAGTGGTAGACAATCTTATCCCCGTGATAAATGTCCATGTCCAAATGATAGAAGATGACCTCCAAGAAGATACAATAGTGGTTTGAAACATATGTATAGCTGAAGCATATATCATGGCCACAAGAATATAGGCGTGGATCCATGAGAACAACCTAAGCATGAACATAGCCACACGAATACAAAGGTGGATCTATGTCTCATCAAGAGCCAAAATGAGTGTGGTTTAGCCTTGTGCAGCTTGGGAAATAATAAAATATGATGATGCTGCTATGGTACCAAGGTATTCAATCCAAAATGCCTAAAGGTACGAATCCTACCCATGCGAATAAATGAGATGAAATCGAACATGGATGATACCGTTTGATTACCGGTCATTGACGTATACCGTTAACAACCACGAAGGAACCCACCAATAATGAAAATGGGCCCCAAGGTACCTAGTACATTCCAACATGTGTGAATAGATGTTCTTGAAGTCGAACAACTGAAGAATCCATTGAGTAGGATACATTGATGTATTCCCACTACCCAATAGTGAGGGAAATTGCCACTGATGACTACAATCCCCAAGGTACTACTGAAAATTCAAACTTCATTCCCAGAGCAAGATGAGATGAAGTCGATGGGAAGAAGTCTGTTGGAAGGGAGGCCTTAAGGCATCCTACATCATCCAACATGAGGAACAATCAAGAACTTATTTGATTTGGAAAAAGACTGAGTACCTGATGAAACATACTGACACTAGGGAATGGCCGACACATGAGGTCAAGGAAACTCCAGAATAGAGGACACAGGTTTTATCCTTGAACAATGAGCATGACACAATAGTGACTTAGGCAGTTTTGAACACAAATGGACCAATGATATAAATACGCAATGTAGGATACATTGACATATTTCCATATGATTGGAAGAGTAACCAATCGAAGGAGTAATAACTCTGAGATCAGGTTTATCCTAAGTCCAAAACTAGAACCCAACTTGTTTGATAGACTCAAAACATATGCTTTGTTCAGGGACATAGTTGACTTGCTGCCATTATATTGAAAGACATTAGAGATCCTTCCCTTCCCTTTTTCTCTTTTTAGGTACCTTCTTCATTTTTTAATGAGCTTGAAAAAGAAATAAAGCATGCTCGATATAGCTCACCTAATGATGAGTCCCGTAACATATATTTAACAAACCTGAAAAAGGAGGCATTTGGTCCCAAGAAGGGTCCATACATATGTAATTTTATGAGTCCATGGAAGGGAAACTCAACACTTTTTGCTTTGTTATATGAGTTTGAAGACAATATAGAATATTACTTGATAAAATACTGATCCGTGGATTTTAATATCGAGCCCAAAGCTGTTCGTGCTCGCCGGTGTTTTCAATTTTAAAGAGTTTGAAAAAATTAAACAAGAACTCTATACACCATCTCGTGTATTTTATATCGAGCCCAAGTTGGTAGATGCTCACCAATGTTTTCATATTTAGGGAGTTTGAAAATACTAAAGAAAAATCCAAGGTGGAATTTTTCGTAAGGTTAGTCTCCTCACCCGAAAAGGGATAAAACAATGCGAGAGAGAAATCTTCTAACCATGAATGACTAGAATATTCCTTTTTTGTCCATAGTCTAAATGTTCTGGAAAAGGGTTAAAATTATACTCTATAGATGGCCTTTCAAGTAATTTAATGAGTATGAAAGAGACAAGCTGACTCGACAATCTTTTCCTATTTAATGAGTTCAAACAGAGCTTAAAGAAGACTCCATAAAAATATTTTCCATGAAAATTTAATGAGCCCCAAAAAGTAAACTTGTGGCCTCCTTCTGTTTTTAACGAGCTTGAAGGAAGGATGGAAGAATGATCGTAATGGGAGGAAATGTGTGTTAGGGGCATGTGGGACTAGTTCCAAGCATAAGGAACAGACCTATGCATAGTGCAAGGAACATGAGCAAGATAAAGACACTCAGGGTATGTCTCCTATGGGTTAAGGGTGTCAAGTTGCAAAGGAAAAATGATACATGGATTAGCAGACATGGGATAAAAGATGAAATCTTATATAACGATTTAAAGCATGGAAGCCGGCATCAGGCTCATAAGTGCAAGCAGGATCAAGGTAAATGCATATGCGACTTAAACACACAAATGGGATCCTTATAAGGAATGGATAGAAATATATGAGAAATAAATACATGAGGCTTATTCTCAAAGTCATGATAAAACTAAAAAGGATCCCAAGCATATGAGAAAAACTCAACATGGGCACCGAAATGGCATAGGGGTGATGACTAGGGTAGCCTATGTTAGGTAGACTATGCTGCTGGACTGATGCACAATGCATATAGAGATGTTAACACACCAATATCCAACAGGTTCAACCCTACGATGAATTTAGATGGAAAAAGGTTCAAATGCATTGTAACAACGGGAAGGCCTAAACCTATAGGCAAGTTTCTAAATATACCTAAAGGAATCAATCAATCTGTCGAAAAAACCCAGTAAACAACCATGAATCCAACTAATATTCCTGTCTCCAAGAAACAACAGTACCAATATCATATCCAAAAAATTTGTAAAGAAATATTTGATACAGGTCACTTTGGTAGAAAAAAATTCAACTTCACCGTCTTCAACAATAGGCACAATTAAGGCAGATTTAACCAATGAAGACTCTATAGTACTAAGTCCTGAGGATTACAATCAACAAGATCAAACTTGATAGGGAGATCAAAGTTGAAATAAGTGATGGAATCTGTAGGAACTAATTTATCATCAAGGGAGTTGAAAATTCTAGAAGCATAATAAAACTCAATAGGAACACCGACTTGCAGCTCTATGGGAGATTCCAAAGACTCAACATTAATAGTGTTTGAGGATTTATAATTAGTAAGACCAGAATCCAAAGTCAAACCGGGGATGAACTGAATTGCAACTGGATCATAGTCCAAATGAATCACATACTATATTATAGATTTAGGAAAAATTCGTTAGAAGGAAGTATATCATCCTAGATAGAACACATGTACAAGAATTCAGTTGGATCAACATGGTGGAGAGCAAGTTCTGATGACCCTATTAGATGGATCACCTGGTCAACTGCCGGGGTTTAGTCCCAAGAGGGTAAGCATGAACTCAGAGGATTCTTCTCAGTATAAATTGAAACCAAGGGATATAAGGGTTGGTTGATATGACTACACTTAACTTCATAGTTTGAACACTTCCAAGGGCTGTTAAAGTACAAATACTTAAATTGAAACACCTTGTTTGTGGAAGGTGTGGAAATTGTTGAAATTGCGTGTACTAGAGATGCATTAGCTTGCAAATCAGGTGGGGGAATATTAAAGTTCCCATTATTGAAGGATACATCCACACACCAATTTTTTCACAATTCCTCGCGGAACGGGATACTAAAGGAATATTGGATCTGTGATCTTGATTGAACTTGTTATTATTTAAGGATAGTTGGTCAATTGTTACAATATTTCCCTCATGAGGAAACTTAATGACGCGAAATATGGAAGAGACTATTGCCATCATAGCTTGAGTCCAACTTCTCCCTAGTAATAAATTATAATCAAGTGGGGAATCAACCACTTCCACATCAAATTTGACTATTTTTCCCCCTATCTCTATAGGAAACGTTGGGATAATTCCATGAGGTTGGAAAATATGGTCGTCGAAATATTTCAACATGGTAATAGGAGGAGCCATGTCAGGTGATCCTAAAGCCTTCCAACATGATAAAGAAATGACACATGTGGAGGCACCCTCATCTATAACTATCTGATGAATCTTGGTTTTTCCAGATACAACTTCAATTTGAAATGAAGCATGGTAGGGTAAACGAGGTTCCAATTCTTAGAATCGAAAGTAACCACTTGACTATCTATAGGATTGAGAGCCCCTAAAGCTGAAAGTAAGGCATTCCTTCGAGTTGTAGAACTATAGAGTACCTCAAGCATATACATCGCACATGGAGCCCGGGACATATATTCAACTATGTTATAATTCTGAGCAACATGCGCATTAGGATTATATGCAACTTTCTTAAGAACACCATTTGGTATTCTAGGCATAGTATCATTTGCAGGCTTCTCTATATGTAAAGAATTGCCATTATCAATATTAACGGGTCCCTTACCTTTCGATCTAGACAAATTAGATGCATAATTCTTGTTCCTATTCTAGAGATACAAATCCCATTCACAAATGAAAACATCACCTGGGCCATAACTTCCTGCTTGAGAGGAGGTCCCCTGGTTTGCCTCTTGAGAGGCTGCGGGGTTTTGATGAGAAGAAACAATCATCTATTGCTGATGTTGACGAAATGGATTAGATAAAACAATAGGTTGGGAGGACCCTTCCTGCTGGGCTGACAACTTTTGTTCCATTTCCATCTTAGGGAATTTATAAGTTAGATAATCTTCCTCATATAACAAGCAAGGAAATTTTGTCTTAGATTTTTCATTATTTGCCCCACTAGCATTAGTGTTGTTTTTATTGTTTGCATTGTTTGTCCCCTTATTCCCATTTTTCTTAATCTTATTTTTCTTCCCTCCAGGCTGCTGGTTTGCTTGAGAGTTCTGCACTGATAGAACATTTGAAGGAGGGTTAGGTTTAAGGTTCTTTGTGTTATTGTGACCAGTTGCCGGTGAATTTTGACTTGAAAAGTTATTACTCGGGCTAACTGAATTGTTCTCAACTGCACCAATCACACTATCAGCATGAGGTGTAGGGATGGTTTTTGTTGGGTCAACTTCTGCTCTAGGAGCATTTGGCAGAATTTCATACAACATCCTGGATTGGGAATAAACCAAATCCAATTGTTGGGATTTAATAATAGCTTGCTCTTTGGTCTGAATCCTAGAAAGAGCCACATATTTTGCAATAACAGGTTGCAATGACTTAATGAACCAATCTCTAAGGAATTCATCAGGGATGTGAGCCTTGATTAAGCTACACCTCCTTCGTCACTCATGGATGTGGTCAGAGATATGAGTAGATTTATCTCGATGGAAGGATGTTAACAACTCTGTTCCAGTTTCATAATGGACTGGAAGCTAAAAGTGGTTCAAAAATATCATCGTAATTGCATTAAAAGTTTGAAAAGATGCTCATGGTAACTCAATGTACCATTTTTTCACTACACCAATTAAAGTACTGTGGAAAAGACGCAATCAAATAGAATCATCCATTAAAGAGTTGGATGAACACCATAGATGAAAAGTCATCACATGGTTAGCTGGGTCTTCCTTAGGTTTTCCTTCAAAATTAGGAATGTCCGAAGGAAGCTTTGTAGGTAGGGGTATCCATATTGAGTCATGTAACATTGGATCATTTGTCAACTTTGAAAGATCGGGAAAATTCAAAGGGTCCAAGAATGGAAAATTTCTTTGAGCCATAATGTTACAGGTTTTGGGAGCATTACTTGCCCATTGGTTGGTGTTGGCATGTGGTTGTCCCAGAATATATGGATTTCTAGGATTACTGAAAAAGTGGATTACGTTGTCCAAAGTTCTAACCAAAGTGGTGTTGAAATGAAGGAATAGTTGTTCCAAAAGTCCCTCCCATGCCTCCTAATAGTTGGTTGCCTTGTAAGACAATTTTCATAATAGGGTTAGGCATATAAGAACCTCCCATCCTAGAAAAGGGATATTTCCTCGAGTGGCATTCTTCCCCCATGGAAATCCAGTGTTGGTTCCCTTTAGTAAAAAGGTATCACCTCATGGTAAATTTAATCTAGAGGGGTGACCATAACTCATACCTCCAACAATTTGGAACGGTAAGCTTGATTGGGGTAGAATGGAATTAGAAACAACTCCAATGAAGGGTGGGTTAGGCATAAACATTTGTCGATTGAAGGGTGGGATATTATGGATAGGAATAGATGGGCCACTACCTGAAGTAATGGTCAATATTGAACTAGGAGGAATAGTAGTAGTGATAGGTTGACAACCTGAAAAAGGGAATCCAAAAGAGAAAGGCTTCGAACTCACTTGAGTTAACAAACTGTTGATGTATATGTAACTTCGGAATGTATTTCATATATATTTATTGTACCCTTATTAGAGATGTGTTATTCCTCTATAAGGAAGTGTCGTCATGTGAATTGACAAGTGTTGCAAGTGTGTGTACTTGCCGATGGTTATTAGACCACCATGTGTGGGGTCGGCCCTGAAATATATATTATATTGTGGATGTATCTAGATAGACAAGTCGGCCCCATAGTGTAACTGGGCAAACAGGTTAAGTATAAATAGAGATCAGGAGATCTCTATTTGGATCATTCAGAAAGTCACATCTCTCTCACTCAGAAAGTGGCGCACTAGTGAGGAGAAGGATCATCTGCTGCTATGAGACTATCTCAGTGTATTTTGGTTGTACTTTGGTTGAGCCATTGCTCTCTCTATCTCTGAGGAAGTTGTGGGGTTTTTCACCTTAGGGTTTTCCCCACGGAAACTCTGTGTCTCTTGTCTCTCATGCTTTTGATTCTTGTGATGCTTGTCATGCTTATTGTGATTGTTATGCATTGATATACTGTATATGTTATTCTCTCAGTGAAGATCCTAGAGTATTGTGAATTAATGCTCAAAATTTAACATGGTATCAGAGCTAACCTGAGAAGAAGACATTTTGCAGTGACGAAAAATTGAGTTTCTCTCCACAGTTTTTGGAAAAGCGCTATAGTAGATTGACTCTACTCATCAAGGAGAATCTATCTATCCAATCAGAATTCAATTCTGAGCATTTTCAGATTTGGCCCTAAAAAATAGGGTTTCCACAAAAATAGGAATTTCTGGAATCTGAAGACACAGCTGGAAGCTCCTTGCAAAAATCGAAGTTTAGAGCTTTGGATCGATATTTTTGGCTGGGTATATCTCCGGGAAACTCAAACCCTAATTCAGGGCTCTCCCTAGTGAACCGGGGAGGACAAAAAGACAAATCTGAAGGGTAAAGCTTTGCTGATCTCAAACTCTGAATGCACCAGGTTGATCAGCTCATCAAGGCACATCTTTCTATCCTTTCAGAAATTTGAAATTCACATTTTGAATTTTTAGGGTTTTTTCGACAAACCCTAATCCGGGACCAGATCCAATTTTCAGCATTTCAAGTGGTAAGACCTAAATCTTTTCTATTTCCATTTGAAGTACTCTTTAAGATGTCTCACCACACCAAGCTTGAGGATAAGCTTGAAGGGGCTGATAACTTCCGAGCTTGGAAGTATAGGATTGGGTTAATCCTAGAAGAGAATGAGTTGGACTCATATATAAAAGAAGACATCCCTATCCCAGAGGATGAAGAGGCCGAGGTATTGCATAAGAAGAACTTGGTCAAGGCAAAGAGAATCATTACTGATTCTATCAAAGACCATCTCATACCCCATGCATCTTCTCTAAAGACACCCAAGGAGATGTTTGACTCTTTGACCAAGCTATTTGAAGGGAAGAACATAAATCGGAAGATGACCTTGCGGAACCAATTGAAAGGAGTAAAGTTTCAGAATGGAGAAACCATTCAATCTTATTTTTCTAGGGTCTCCCAGATTAAGGAACAACTGGAAGCAGTAGATGAAATGGTGGAGAATGGTGAAGTTGTCATGACCACTCTGAATGGACTACCTAGGTCATGGGACTCCTTCATTCAAGGAATCTGTGCAAGAAAGAAGTTGGTATCCTTCAACAAATTGCGGGAAAAATGCTCTCAAGAAGAAGCTAGACTTGTAGCTTGTGAGGAAAAGATGGGAGGTGAAGATCAAGCTCTTGCAGCTCACACCAAAAGAAGCAAGCCCAAGAAGGAGCACTCTCGCTACAAGAGATCCTATCAAAAGAATAAGAAGGATCTAAGATGCTTCACATGCAATGAGAAGGGTCACTTTGCTTCAGATTGTCCCAAGAACAAAAGGGATAATAACAACAACTCCAGCAAGAAGAAGAAGGGCAGCAAAAGAAAGTTCCATGCTCATGCTGCCGAGGATGATGAACCTCCAAAGAAGAACGCTAGGGAAGAAAGTGATGATAGTGACGATGACTCATCAAGTGAAGAAGAGTATGTTCTAATCTCTACTCTCACAGGTACTATCTCCCATGGTTGTAATGATTGGTTAATTGACAGTGGGGCTTCCAAACACATGACTGGGTTTAAGGAATCTTTTGTGAACCTATCTGAACATGAATCACCCCATAAGGTGAAACTTGGGGATGATTATCAATACCCAATCAAAGGAAGTGGTGAAGCCTGCTACAACCTAGATTCTGGAAAATCTTTGAAGATGAAAGAAGTCCTTTATGTACCTGGGCTCAAGAAGAACTTACTCTCCATCTCTGCTTTGGATGCAAAAGGTATGAGGGTTGCATTTGTGGATGGCCAAGTCCTAATGTGGCCAAAAGGTAAAACAATCGATGATGCAGTAGTGATTGGAGAGCAAGAGGGAGGTTTGTATAAATTGAAAGCTCAACCTGAACATGCCATGATACATGAATCCATGGATCCAAGTGAACTTTGGCATAGAAGACTTGCTCATATGCACTATAGGGCACTTCCAATTGCAAGCAAAGCTGTAGAAGGTCTTCCTGAAATCAAGACCAAACATGAATGTGTTTGCAAAGGATGTGCAAAAGGTAAGAACATTAAGAAGGCTTTCCCAAGCAGTGAAAGCAAGGCAAAGGATATCCTGGAAATCATCCACTCAGATGTATGTGGTCCTATGTCATCCAGTTCTCTTAGTGGGTATGTTTACTATGTCTCATTTATTGATGACTTCTCTAGGAAGACTTGGGTATACTTCTTGAAGAACAAAGATGAGGTGTTTGATAAGTTCAAGGAATTCAAAACCTTGATGGAGAATCAAACTGACAAGAAGATCAAAACATTCAGATCCGACAATGGTGGAGAATTCACCTCAGGTGACTTCAAGAAGCTTTGTAGTGATTCAGGGATTAAGAGGGAGTTGACTGCTCCTTATAATCCTCAACAGAATGGAGTTGCAGAAAGGAAGAACAAAACTATCATGGAAGCAGCAAGGGAAATGCTGCATGACCAGGATCTTCCTATGCATCTATGGGCAGAAACAACTAGAACAGCTGTATATGTGCAGAACAGAACACCCCACAAGATATTGGACAACAAGACACCAGAAGAGGTCTTTTATGGTAAGAAACCTAAAGTCAACCATCTCAGAATATTTGGTTGTCCAGTATACACTCATGTCCCAAAGGAAAAGAGGAATAAACTAGATCCTTCAGGAAAGAAGGGTATCTTTGTGGGTTACAGTGAAAGCTCGAAGGCTTACAGAATATACTTTCCAGGGTTCAAGAAGATTGATGTCAGCAGGGATGTAACATTTGATGAAAACTCAGCATTCATCAAATCAAGGAAGGCACCTATCGAAGTTTATGAAGAACCTAAGGAAACTAGATTTCAAGACACTACCATGACTGAAGCAATTCCAGAAGTTGTTCGTGAGTTTGAAGATCCACAAGAACCTATAGATCCACCCCGTGAGGATAACTCTCACAAGAGGAAACCTGCATGGGCTAGAGAGCTCATTCAAGATGCAGAAAGATTTGGCATTCCAGAAGAAGAACACAGAGCAAAGAAGAGAACCAGATCACATACCAGCTATGTTGCTTTACTCTGTCACATTATGAACAAAGAGCCTTCCAGTTATGAAGAAGCAGCGGAAAAGAAAGAATGGAAGGATGCCATGGTTGAGGAATACCAATCAATAATTAAGAATGATGTTTGGGATGTTGTCCCAAGACCTAAAGAGAAGTCTGTTGTGACTTCCAAATGGATCTACAAAATCAAGCATGCTGCAGATGGCAGTGTAGAGAAATACAAGGCAAGATTCGTAGCTCGTGGCTTCTCTCAGAAAGAGGGAATAGATTATGAAGAAACTTTTGCACCTGTATCCAGGTATACTTCCATCAGAACAGTACTTGCCCTGGCTGTAGCAATGAAATGGAAAATACACCAAATGGATGTCAAGACTGCTTTCTTGAATGGTGTAGTTGAAGAGGAAGTATATGTGGAGCAGCCACTTGGTTTTGAAATACATGACAGGGAGTCATATGTGTGCAGATTGAAGAAAGCCTTGTATGGCTTGAAGCAAGCTCCCAGAACTTGGTATGGTAGGATGGACAGTTTCCTATCTAGTTTGGGATTTACCAAGAGTAAAGTGGATTCCAACCTTTACTACAAGGTTGAGGAAGGGAATCCTGTGATTCTACTCCTGTATGTGGATGACTTATTTGTAACAGGAGATGACAAACTGATTGCAGATACTAAGAGGAAGCTTGCTGCTGAGTTCGATATGAAAGATTTGGGAATGATGCATTATTTCCTAGGTATGGAGGTGTGGCAGAGTGCAGGTGGGATCTTCCTTGGTCAAGTAAAGTACACAGTAGATATCCTGAAGAGATTCGGGATGCTGGATTGCAAGGCCATGGCCACACCTATGGCATCGAATCTGAAGCTTCTATGTGATGCTTCATCTGAGCCGATTGATGTCTCTATGTATCGTCAGATGATTGGGTCCTTGATGTACCTGACGAACACGAGACTAGATATTTGCTTTGCTGTGAACACATTGAGCCAGTTCCTGACGGATCCAAGGAGTGTTCACCTGGTTGCTGTAAAACATGTTCTGAGGTACCTAAAGGGTACAGTGGATTATGGGCTCAAGTATGAAGCGCATCAAAAGTTTAACCTGCAGGGTTATGTTGATTCAGATTGGGCTGGCAATGATGTAGATAGGAAGAGCACATATGGGTGCTACTTCAGTATGGGATCAGGTGTGATATCTTGGTTTAGCAGGAAGCAGTCCTGCGTAGCACTGAGTACAGCCGAGGCAGAGTATGTTGCAGCCTGTTCAACTAGTTGTGAGGCAGTATGGCTATGGAAGCTACTGTCTGAGTTATTTGATCTCCCGTTGGATGCCACTGGTATCTTCTGTGATAACCAGAGTTGTGTAAAGCTGTCTGAGAACCCAGTGTTTCATGATAGGTCGAAACACATAGAGATCAAATATCACTATATCGAGGATATGGTTCAGAGAGCAGCTGTGAAGCTCCTGTATGTTGCGATGGACGAGAAGATTGCAGATGTGCTGACGAAGCCACTAGCCAGGGTGAAGTTCGAGTACTTTAGAGAGAGGCTTGGTGTTCTTCGGATTGATGACACTTCGAGGAAGAAGTGATGGACACATTTGCTAAAGCCATTCCAAGCATGTTGGAAGGAGGATCCTTCACATGGTTGTGGATGTAAGCGCTGGATGATGAGCATCAGGATGATGTTCTGGTTTATGCTGGATATGATCAGTTGGATCATTTATATGTATATGTATGTATGCATCATGTTGGATGTTGGATATGATCAGTTGGATCATTTATATGTATATGTATGTACGCATCATGTTGGATGCTGGATATGATTAGTTGGATCATTTATATGTATGTACGCATCATGTTGGATGCTGGATATGATCAGTAGGATCATTTGTATGTATTTTGTATATGCATCATGTTGGATGCTTGGTCCATGTATCTGTATATGTATAAGGTGGATACATTGTATGATCAAGTGGATCATGTATGGTGATATGTATCATGTTTTTGTATTTGTATCAGGTGGATACACTGTATGATCAGGTGGATCATGTATGATGATATGTATCAGGTAGATACTTGGTATGCATCAGGTAGATGCATTGTATGATCAGGATGATCATGGATGACGAGCTTCATGATGCTCTAGATGACATGCAGGAGGATGTTGCAGTGATGATGATCAGGATGATGTATGGTGAGTATCAGGTTGATACTCTATGGCTGTGGATCAGGTTGTGCAGATGAGCATATAATTTGGCCCTGGGAGATTTGCAGATAGTCTTTTGAGTTTTTTCCTATGGCATATAATTTGGCCCTGGGATATCTGGCAAATGCTCTTTCGAGGTTTTGCTCTGGGAGGACATATAATTTGGCCCTGGGAGATTTGCAGATAGTCTTTCGAGGTTTTTCCTATGGCATATAATCTGGCCCTGGGATATCTGGTAGATGCTCTTTCGAGGTTTTGTCCTATGGCATATAATATGTCCCTGGGAGATCCGATAGGTTGGGATGTGTGCCCGTAATAAGTCCTGGGATGCTCTTGCGAGGTTTTGCCATGACCACATATAATCTGTCCCTGGGAGATCCTATAGGTAGAGTTGTGTGCTCGTAACAGCCTGGGATGCTCTTGCGAGGTTTTGTGGTGACCACATATAATCTGTCCCTGGGAGATCCTATAGGTAGAGTTGTGTGCTCGTAACAGCCTGGTATGCTCTTGCGAGGTTTTGTGGTGAGGTCACATATAATATGGCCCTAGGAGATCCTATAGGTAGAGCCGTGTGCTCGTAACATCTTGGGATGCTCTTTCAAGGTTTTGTGACGCACGTAATAAAACCTGAGGATTCCACAGTATGGCCAGTGATGACGAAGACCTACAGATGGTGGGCCTACATCCAGTATGAAAAAGGACTGGCTCTATAGAACTTCCTATGACGAGTAGAGTCAGAGATTGGTTGAGATAGCAGCAACGATGATGATGCATCGATGACAATGATCCCGAGAAGAAGAATTGTCTAGCAGATCTGTGTCAAGAAATACCTTCCTAGTTAAGAGGGAGTGTTGATGTATATGTAACTTCGGAATGTATTTCATATATATTTATTGTACCCTTATTAGAGATGTGTTATTCCTCTATAAGGAAGTGTCGTCATATGGATTGACAAGTGTCGCAAGTGTGTGTACTTGCCGATGGGTTATTAGACCACCATGTGTGGGGTCGGCCCTGAAATATATATTATATTGTGGATGTATCTAGATAGACAAGTCAGCCCCATAGTGTAACTGGGAAAACAGGTTAAGTATAAATAGAGATCAGGATATCTCTATTTGGATCATTCGGAAAGTCACATCTCTCTCACTCAGAAAGTGGCACACTAGTGAGGAGGAGGATCATCTGCTACTAGGAGACTATCTCAGTGTATTTTGGTTGTACTTTGGTTGAGCCATTGCTCTCTCTATCTCTGAGGAAGTTGTGGGGTTTTTCACCTTAGGGTTTTCCCCACGGAAACTCTGTGTCTCTTGTATCTCATGCTTTTGATTCTTGTGATGCTTGTCATGCTTATTGTGATTGTTATGCATTGATATACTGTATATGTTATTCTCTCAGTGAAGATCCTAGAGTATTGTGAATTAATGCTCAAAATTTAACACAAACTAGTACTAGTAAGTATCATCGAGGATGGGGGAAACCATCCCGATCCTATTGTGGATGCCACATTAAAAGTAATTACTCATTAACTGGAGTAGTTACATCCCCTGAAGTAAACACTTGTTCTCTATTTTCCATATTGAACTGTCTAGACAATGGATTAGGAACGTTGATACCAACTATCTTGCCAAAACTAGGACTTTGTGGCGGGTTCAAAAGTCCAGATGGATTTGAGAGGTTCTCAATTTCAATGGGACCTAAATTATCTTCAAGTTGAGGAGAATGGAACTAAGGGGAGTTATGCAATTTCTCCTCGGTATTTTTAAAGTGTCATTCGTCAGAAGAAATCTCAGACTCACATGAACTAGAATTGTTTTCTTCTACTGGTTGTTATGTTTGATGTTCTTGGTTTTCCTCTTCTCCCCCCTTAGGGGGTGGATCAGTATAATACAGTATTCACCTCGGTGTAGGGACTTCTCTATGTTCAGGAGAGTGTCCTTGAATCCTTCAGGATCTGCACCGAGGTTGATCAGCCACGGTGGCTCATAGAAGACATTAATAAGGAAGTTTACAAAAAAAAAAAATCAAACAACACACTCTAAAAATTCCTTGAAAGATGTCAAACAAGCAAACAAATCTAACACTGAAAGAGTACTTGGATGCAAGCACAATCCAATGAAGAGTGGGATATGATCTCTCAAAGATCATCATGGGATGATGAGGGCCCAAGTCTAATCAGTGAAGATCAGAAAGCAGTTACCCAAGCTGGGTGTGTTTCCGTTCTTGGTGTAAGTGTTTTACCAGATAGATATGGAAAACACACTCCAAGGGTACTAATGCTCTAGTCACTAGGTCCACCCAAGGTGGTCACATAAAATCCTCTGCTAGAACCTGTGTATGACCCTAAATACAAGATTCTATGTCTACCAATCCACAGATAACGTTGGAGGGAACAATTGCAGGTCGGGATCCTGCGTATGGGCATGGAAAATGAGATCGAAACTCTACAATAACACTCTATACTATCGAAAGTCACCGTACACACAAAATACCTAGTTGATGCTTGATTGAGTATTGGAGGGATCTCTTCACAACTCAACCTCACACTACCTCATGCTTAACTCTTGTGGTAGAGGAGCCTCTCTGCCACACTTCTTACAAGACTATATTTCCTCCCTTATGAAAGACACCTATGTTTTGACAAGTTTTAGTGATCGTGGAGGAGTTAACTCACAACTCCCTACCTCCACAATCCTATCTTAGCTATTAGGTGTGTTTCTAAATAGAAGAAAACCTAATATGCTATCTCAAGTTACTGATTGGCTGCTTAAAATGTACATTCAAAACTTTTCAAAAGAAGTAAAACAAGTGCAACTAAAGAAATAATGTTCTTTAACTGAAATATGAAGCACTCAAATGCCACAATCATGCACTTTTCACTCTCGGTTTCTTTCCAATGCAAGTTCTAAATATATGATTCATAATGCATATGCAATTTTTCCATATCTAATGCAATTTTTTTGTCTTTTCAATGCATAATAAAACTAAAAATTTATAACCTAATTATATGCAAAATCAAGCCTACAATATGAACATGCAACTACCAAAACAACTCACTATGCAAAATAAATTTTGTTTTTGTTTTCAATATCAAGCAATTCCAAATCCTTTAATACACTTATAAAGTACTCAAACAACACCAAATTAATATTGAACCAACATTTTTATTCTTTTTCCAAAATGAGAAACAAAAATCAAACTCAAAGTAACACACAATCAAATCAAATGCAAAAACTTTTTGATCTCCTTATCAAACAGTAAAAGAAACCATAAACACTAGACTTCTCATTCATGTAAGCATTCCAAGTCAGGAAAAGTACAAATAAATACTTTTAGTCTCAAACAAGGAAAGATACCTACTAAGAAAGCACGGTTTGGTAAAGCCAGGTCTGCATACAAGAAATGCAATCAAGGTCCTAAACAACTGAAAGAAGACTTGATCTTTCACTTCAAAGGAGTAAGCAAAAGCATAAAGAACCCTACCAAAAGAGGATTTTTCACTCAAATAGGTAAAAATTGACCCAAACACCCTCAATAGGTTCCAAATACAATCAAACAGGAGAAAATAAGTTCAGATAGATCCAAATTGGGTAAAAAAACACCAAATTGGTTCAAAGAGCTTCAACTTGGGTCTAGAGGATCCAAATTGTTTCAAACAAGCCTAAATTGGCTCCAAAAGATCCCTAAAATTAGGTGAAGAGCAATCAAAAAGTAAAGCTCACACTTCCAAGAGGTCCTACTCAGACCAAGGATCAACAAAGACTCCAAAACATCCAACAAAAAACCTCCCAAACAAGCCCGAAAATGAAAAAGTCACCTACAGGAGGGACATGTTGGTGAAGTACCAAGACGGTACGGTGTAACACACTGGTGAGAAGACCATCACTAGCGTGTATTGAGTAGACATGCACCTGTAAGCATTGTCACCTGCGCATGGGTACTGGAAGTCTCTAAAAAATCAAATCCAACTCAAAAATTGACAATGGAAGGGACTATTAAAGCCATGAGACTGTTCCTAACTTGAGATTAGACTCAGACCTTCAATCATATTGGAAAAATAACCTTGGAAACCCCAAATAAGATAGGCTTCTCCCCAATGTATTCGCCAATTCTGTTGTTAGGAATATAGCCCTACGATGGGGTGATGTCACCAACATAATAGGGTTGGAAAAAATAGATATCTAGGGTTCCACACCAAGCAAAATAAACAAAGAGTTTGAAGGAAAGAGGGATGTGTACCTTATTTATGAAGGTTGATCATAGAATTCTCCTTGAATCCTTGATATTTCCTCTTGATATCCAATCACAGAAGTTGTAAAACTAATTCAAAACCTTCCTCAAATATATTTGACTAGAAATAAATCATTGACATTCAAATAGAGCATAAAATAATAATCTAATGAACATCAATAAGCAATCAAATGTAGATAAACATGAACACAACTATATGGGAAAGGAAGAATGTCTATTCTTTCATTAATGAATGAATCGAGTACAATATTACCTTCCTTCAATTCAAGCACCTCACGAAACCTTTGATTCAGAGTCTCATGCTTCTATTCTCCAAGAATTCCAACCTTCAGATCCAATGTGTTAGGGTTTGAGATCAACTAGGGAACAAATGATGGGGAAGGGAGTGGAAATTTCTCTAGCATAATATTACTTGGGATAAGAGTCCTCTTCATGGCCAATCTCCCACGCTTTTATAGTGGAAGAAGAAGGTTGGGTTGAGGAGGGAGTAGTTGTAACTAAGGACGAGGTTCAAAAAACCACCCAAATTTTGAGATTTTTTAATATTTTTTGGTTTTTTCTGAGGCACACACTGGTGAAAAAGGGATCAAGGTGCGCACAACACGTTGGTGAGACATGTGCAACAAGTGCGTGGGTGTAAAAACAAGGAAAACATGCCATTTTGAGGGCTTTTCAGGGGGTGTTTTGGTCTCCAAATGTAGTTAGAAGCTCCCAAATTGCTGGATGAACAAGGAGTAAGTTAAGGCCACCTTATTGAGCTCCGAAATATGGATTTTCCATCCACAATGTCCTTTTTTGTAATCCATAGTAGCTTCATGAAGTGTCGTCAGGAGAGCACAATATGCAAGTGTCGTCACAGACAAAGAAGTGTCAAATTTGGTTATAACAAAAGGCTTAATGATTTTAAGTACCACATATCCTCATATATTTTCTCTTTGTGAATCTTGGAAAAAATGATTCTTTCTTCTTGATTATTTTGCTGAGAGATCTCATCGATTTCCAAACGATATTGGAGGTCTTCTAGTTGATCAAGCAATATGGATTTATCCTTTTGCAACGATACATATGAGGATTTGGCCCAATCCTTCTCTGTTTCCTTGACTGTGTTTTGTTTCTATTCCCAAACAAAGGACAAAAAACTAGCAACAATGAATTTCTCACATTCCTCTTTTATAATTTCCATTGCTTTGGTATTTTGAAGCTAAAAATGATTGAATTGGAAAGAAAGGGGCCCATAGTGTGGGGAGGGGATTAAAGAGAAAGAGATTTGTTTATGGTCAGAGGTTGAAAAAGGATTTATATGGGATATAATAGAAAAATTGTGGAGCATAATATTGCTATAGAGAAAAAAGCGATCTAGATGAGCAACAATGTGTCTAGGTCCATATCTTTTATTTCTCTAGGTGTATTTTCCTTTGATTGACTTAACATTGATGAGGTTCCAATTTGTGAGAATGTCTTTCATATTCTCTTCGAATGGATCCTTGAAAATACTACCTCTCCTCTTCTCTTTGTTGGAGAGGACCAAATTGAAGTCTCCCACCAAAATATAGTTCTTCGTAACATTTGTCCCTTCAAGTGCCTACAATGAAGGCCAACCATTTTCTTTACCAACATATATTTATTAAAGATATGGAAACTTGTACCTGAGAATCCGAGATTAAATGAGTCAATCTTGTAAGATCCCAATTTTTTGTTTTTGATGAAAATATTCCACCTGAAGAAGGGAACCATACCATAGCATACGTATTCCTTCACACAACCCTCTTGAATTTATATCATTTCCTTCACTTCGTGGCCAATGCCTCTTGGTCACTTTTTGCGTATTGATTACTTATAGCTTTGTATCATGGGGGAGGAGGATTAACGTTGGTTTTTCAAACTCAATAAAATTTTGCATGGCTTCTTACTTTAATTTTCTACCCATGCCTCTGTAAGTCCAAGAGACAATATTATCATTTAACGTTTGAAGGTTTGTGTCCCCTTGCTTGAGAGGGGGCCTGAATTCCTTGAATTTTATACTTTGAGCGAATTCACATTGCTTTCTCAATGGTTATTTGCATTCCTAGTAGTGTTTCCTTGTTCGCTACCGCTTCTCTTCTTTCCCTTCTTGGTTTTCTCCCCAACATTTTTGGCCGGTTTCATTATTCATCATCATCTTACTTTCTCAATCTATTGTTGTGCTTTCTTCCTTGTCAAAACCCCAAATATTGGCGGTTTATTCGTATGATTGGATTGATTTATTCCAGCCGATTTGAATGTATGTCATCATCTAAGTAAATAGGGGGATTTATTTGAGAAGAAATGTAGATGGATTCTCTTAGGGGAAAATTTGAATATAGATCCTTCACTAATGGTTCACTAATTCCACAAAGGATTGTGGCTTTGGCTGTGAAATGACTTCAAAATTATTGTGAGGGGGGGATGGGTTAGTATCAGAGGATATTTGTATGGGACAAAGCACAAAAGAAATAGGTCCAACCTATGAGGTACTGGGATGGAAGATACTTGCTTGGTAATGTGTTGATACGAAGATAAAAAGATTAATGGAGGCACATAGAGTTGATCTACTACTTTGTGCTCATTTTCTTCTTAAATAAACACAATTGATCTTATTTTTGAGGGATTGCTTGGGACAAGGGAAGATTCTTTTTGGAGTATTTTAAAAAGTGCCTATACTCATGGTACATTTTACATTTAAATAGAACCGGCCACTTGTAGTGAAGTTTCTGCAGATGCTTACAATTGTATAGGGTTAGGAGGATTGGTTCTGGTAAACCCTTGTCCATATCAAATTCGACACAAATTTAGGTGTACACAAACATATTATTTTTAGTCTATGAGTTGTCAATATACTTTCCAAGAGAATTTTCTATGCTCCTTAGGGAATCCTCACCCCAATAATGTAGGGGAAAGTGGGGGATATGAACCCAAACATGAAATTGTGAAGTGAGATCAAGCTCTGGATCAAAATATGGCATCCATATGTTCAAATACATTCCTCTAGATTAAAAAAAGTAGGATTTGTTTTGAAAAAATAGATCTTGATCCTCTTTAGCTTCAAAAAAATATTGTAAAACCCGCTACCTCACAAGAGGTGAAAAATCTTCCCTTGAATGAGTCTTATCATTTTTTTGAATCCAAATGGTCATCGAATGAGGAGAAGTCTGTATCATTGTAAGTTTTCCAATAAATCCTTACTGTTGGAATATTCTCACCATCATTTTTTATATTTGCATGCATTCTGCATGCATCCAATCATCAGTATGGTAGTCTCCCCAGCACCTGGAGACTATGTTCATCCCCCTAGAGCCTGTTTTTAGCCCTCGAGATCTCTCCTACCTACCTAGTGCGCCTTGTTTTCCTCACCTAGATGACTAATGCACCCTACTACACTACTTGGATCACTAACAGTCAGTTGCAACATTGATTGACCAGTTCTTGCATTTATTGCTTAGTTTAACATCCTGTAGCTTCTAGTTGTCTGTATCGGAGTTCCACTTGACCTACTGACAACCTCATCAGCCTCATTCTCCCTCCTTGGAGTCTCCATCCCTTGATTTGTGCTCACATGACTCAGTTAGACTTAGTTAGACTCATTTGAATGATATTTGACTATTTGTGACTACTACCATTGATTGGGTGATGTCTCCAATGCTATCCAAGCCACACATTGAGGAGAATTAGAATGACCTTATGTGTGATTAGAATTCATTTGATTTGTATTCAGTTATCATTCTACTTTCACAGTGCCATCTTACAGCTGATGTATGATTACAACAGGTTTTGTCATTTCTTGTGTTAATGAGTGATTATTGATGATTCTTCTTCTTCTTATCCACTGCAATTCTTGAGTGAGATTTGTGAGATTTACTCTAGTTGTGTGACATATCCTATAAATTATCACATGGTATTAGAGTTGGAGTCAGCTATTCGAATTGAAGCAACAACAGTTGCAACAGTTGCAACAATTATTTGAGCAACTGTCTTTCATTGAGCACCAGAAGCCTTTGGATTTACACAACAATTCCTAGTGCAATTATCTTGAATTCACTAGAGCAATCCAGTGAGGTCTAGCTAGGTTTGAAGGATCTAGTCACATGTGCTCATTGTCCTAAGGCAGTGTTCATTTGAATTTGCAGCAAATCTCCATCAACAATTTCATTTATTTTGTAGGTTATTCCATATTCAACAGATCCGAATTCAACAGCTACTATGGATATCCATTGTTTTTGCAGGTGATTCTAAGTTCTCTGCAGTTGCAGCAGTTTCTTGCAGTTGTAGCAGTTTCAAATTTTTCTGCAGTTGCAACAGTTTCCTATAGTTGCAACAGTTTCGATGTCTTCTGCAGTTGCAGCAGTAGATTCGATTTCTACAACAACTTCCATGGATATGAAAGAAATTCTTTCTCTCTCTTCATACAACTATGGAAACCAAATATGACAACATACCTGAAGAGATATGGTATTTTCGATATGTGTATTGGTGTTAAGAGAGATTTTGCTTCCTATGAAGAGGAAGAAGATTGGATAGATGATTGTGACAGAGCCTCAACAACAATATGTACTGCTATGATTTCCAATATGGAGTACCTTATTAATACTGTTGAACATCCATGTGATAACTGGACAAGATTGGACATATTATTTGGAAAGCAGAAGGAAGAGGATGATGTTATCCATTTGGAGAACAAGCCCAGTAATACTGCCTTCAGTGCTCTCTCTATTCATGATTTGGCCTCAATCATCCCTCATGATGAAGTTGTTCAGTATGAAGTCGAAATACAAGACATGGAACCTAAATATCCAAATCCTATTGCAAAATGTTCCATCACCATTGATGAATTTGATCCATCTTCTGATTCGAATTCTGAGAAAGAGATGTCAGCTACTACTCTAGAAGTTGAAGATACTTTCAAAATCTCTACTTACCATGAGCCTGCTGATGTGCACGATGATGACCTACTGAGTATTTTGGAGGTGATGCATTCTCCCTCCTTCATCAAATGATTCCTATGAACTCCTATTTGTTCATTGACACATGTTTTCAGAGTTTCCCTGAAGATGGAAGACACCATCATTCGCTTGGGTTCAAGTCTCATGCATATCCTTGTGATTTTTGTTTTGATCTCACCCCTCCTGGTTCAAAGGAGATCATAAGAATCCATCTATCAATTCTTGGATCTGATTTGAAGCCCAAGCCACCACCATCATGCATTAGTTCATTTGGTTATGATCTCACCTATGTTGGTTCAAAGGAGATATCAAAGAACTACATACACATTCATGGAGTTGATTATACCTCAGTTGGTTCGAATCACATGCTCCATAATGATCTTCATATTTTTGGATTTGTTCTCACCATGTTTGGTAGGAAGAGCAAGTTCAAGAAGCCTCCAGATTCGCTTGCATCCATTGTTGGAGAAATCAAGCACATGTTTTTGGAGCATGGTCCACTTCTTCCCAAGAGGAAGATAACTCTTATTGAGTGAATGCTAGATCCAGATCCACAAGAACCTGAAGATCTAGCACCTAACAATGAAGATGAGCATATGATAGATCCATATCTACATCCTACAGATCCTCCTCTTCCTAGATGGGCAACCACTACTCTTATATCTTCTAGAGATCTTGTGGGATATCCACATGATCAAAGGAGAACCATATCTGATTTCCAGAATGGAAGGTTTCATCCTTCTCACATTACTGATCCATTTCTTGCCGATAGATCCTTCTTCGGTGGAGAAGTGCACTTACCATTTGGGGTGAGTGATGTACATGATTTATTATCCTACCACTATCTATCTTGAGGGGGTATTTCTTCCCACTGGGTTTTCCCTCTTTCCTCACTTTATTTATTTATATTGTTGTATGGGGTGACCTTTGGTCTCAGTTACCAGGGCCCTACTAGTTTTTAGTTACTTCCTCATAGTTTGGCTTGCGGGGGGGTGTTGGAATATTCTCACCATCATTTTTTATATTTGAATGCTTTGCATGCATTCTGCATGCATCTAGTCATCAATATGGTAGTCTCCCCAGCACCTAGAGCCTATGTTCAGACCCCTAGAGCCTATTTTTAGCCCTCGGGAGCTCTCCTACCTACCTAGTGCGCCTTGTTTTCCTCACCTGGATGACTAATGCGCCCTACTACACTACTTGGATCACTAACATTCAGTTGCATCATTGATTGACTAGTTCTTGCATTTATTGCTTAGTTTAACTGCCTGTAGCTTTCCGTTGACTGTATCAGAGTGCCACTTGACCTACTGACAGCCTCATGCAACCTCCTTGGATTCTCCATCCCTTGATTTGTGCTCACATGATTCAGTTAGACTCATTTGATTGATATTTGAATAATTGTGATTACTACCACTAATTGGTTGATGTCTCCAATGCTATCCAAGCCACACATTGAGGAGAATTCGAATGACATTAGGTGTGATTCAAATTCATTTGATTTGTATTCATTTATCATTCTAGTTTCACAGTGCCATCTTTCAGTTGATGTATGATTACAACAATGTTTGTCATTTCTTGTGTTAATGAGTGATTATTGATGATTCTTCTTCTTCTTCTCCACTGTAATTCTCGAGTGAGATTAGTGAGATTTACTCTAGCTGTGTGATCTATCCTGTAAATTATCACACCTACTTAGCGAGAGCAAGCACCATATATTGAGAGGAAGAAACAAGAACTAGAGGGAATTTTGGAATCCCATCTGGTGTCTTGAAAAATATTGAGGGCTGAGATATGGCATGTGATTTCCTAATGGCTATGATAAGGGAACACAAAATATGGCCTTGGTATCTTGGGGGGTGGTATCCCCATCCAAGAACTAGATCCAAGGATGCATGAAAATCAGAGAGGCTACACATGCATGCACATAACAACTTGATCAATACCTCAAATCTTAAATCTCTCAACA
Source organism: Larix kaempferi (assembly GCA_027924585.1). Lineage (NCBI taxonomy): Eukaryota > Viridiplantae > Streptophyta > Pinopsida > Pinales > Pinaceae > Larix > Larix kaempferi. Next base: position 2,406,234 of record BSBM01000687.1, on the reverse strand, counting down.
TGCTACACTTAGTATATATGAAACAACATATATATCCATGCAAATCTATATGCACATTACTACATATTTATCCCTCAATATATTTATTTGTGCATTCACATTAATTTCAATGGATTATGTCTCTTGTATTTATTTGCTTTCCTATGCTTTGATTATTTTCACAAAGTAATTTCTCAAATTAGAGAAACATAAGAACATCGCAAGAGATAGGTTGATAAATTACCCATTCATATTCCTCTATATAGCATGGTTTCTACATATGAAAACTAGTCCAATTACATGGATACCCTACCAATGACAAGAAACATTAGCTGTGATTTTCTCACCTAAGTATAAATTCGTAATTTTCATATATACAAACATATATTTGTTGCTTTTGAAAGCATAATGTTATTGAACAAAATATAATTTAGGTGAAAAACTCCTATGCGATCTTATAAGTGCATTGTTAACCATGCTTAACCTCTATTGTTGTGCTAATTTCTCAGTGATATCTTTTCCATAGGAAATTTAGCCATGCTAGCTCCATATGTCAACTTGCCCAAGATATTGGTGTGTTGCGTTTCCTTAACCCTTTCTTCCAAGAAAATCAAAGTTGATCATTCACTTTATGTTCTTTACACGTAATTTGTTGGTTCATACCTTACAACCTTCAATCCATGACTCAAAAAATTTAACAAGAAACTAGATATTTGCTTTTTTTTTACTTCTATGATTCCAATCAGAGCTTCAAATGACTATCATAATTGCTTCCACACACATGGATTCCAATGGTGCATTCACAGGAAGGAACTATGCCTATTATGATTTGCAACATTTCCAAACACATGCATTTTCTACTACGGTGTTTCATCTATCACATTCATGCATGGCATATTCTGATGGTTTTGTAACCATTCTATTGGTCCATACTTAGTTGTAACCTCAATTAAACATAACACTCATTCTACTTCCATATCATAAATAACAAGGTAAAACAAAATCCATTGTGTGGGTGCTTCTATTTTGCTTGCTTACATTCCTTGTACAAAATCGTATGTACTCAACATCCCTATGTTCTCATCACGTTAGCAGTACCCATTTCTTCTTGTTATAATCACCTTAAGGTAGTTCTCTCTACCCCATATATGGCATATTAAACTTTCTCTTTAGGTTTCCCTTCCCTATCCCGAGGAGTTAATGGTACCCCCTCTATTTTTATATATGATTCCATCACTTTTTATAAGATAGTACGTTCCACATCTCTACCAAGGATTTCTATGTTGTTTCCTACCCTCCTTCCTTAGAGGTAGCATTCTTATATCCAATATCATTCATAATTTTGTTCAACAAGATTTCATACATTGATTGCAATCAATGCATTGCATTTATTTTGCTTAGGACCTTGGTCCCTTTCCTTTATTAATTCCTAACATTTCAACATGCAAGACCCTTAACCATTATCAGATATGGTATTCAAAATTATTGTTAACAATGATTTTAAACAACTATCACACCAATCCCATCATTAGCTTCCCCATCCTTCAAGTAATGCTACAGTTCTCTCACTACATCACTATGAAAATCTCACATTAATTATGATTTTTTTTTAGATACACATGCTTCCATCAATTTCGAGTTCAAAGTTAGAAGTTACGTGCCTCAGAAGATGTCTACTTGTTATTCTTTGCAACCCTGTAGTGGGGACTAAAACACATAGGTTGAATTGCAAAAATATGGACAATCACCTTTTATTAGCTAATAACAAACAAATTATCTTCATTTTAACTCATTGTATGGTTCTCACCTTGCATATATTAACCAACACATACACATAATTCCTTCTCCCAATTTTCCATTACTAGTCCACGATAATTTTTGATAGGGTTTTGAAATATCAGGGAATACTATAGTTGTCAATGGGATAGAAACCCCATTTCATACTCCTTGTGTCATTGCATGGTGGTTTAAGTGCAACAACCTTGTTTTTTCATAAAAAAACCCTTCACTAGTTTTTCATAATTTCTCATTTAACCCCATTGGTTTTCTGCATTTTTTGTTAACTTATATTCCTTGTGGATTTAGGCCAATTCTTCCTTTACTTTATGGATTACAAGCCACCACTCGTTATCCTGCTTACTAGGTGAATGAATCCATTTTGGTTTCTCCACATGTACATGGGTTATATCTACTTGGATGACCCCATCCTTTACTCTTTGCGGTTGGTTTACATTAAGTAGGTCGAGGAAGATACATAAAAATAGAAGTCTAGAGAGAGAGAGAGAGAGAGAGAGAGAGAGAGAGAGAGTTAGATCTACTTGGATGACCCCATCCTTTACTCTTTGGTGTTGGTTTACATTAAGTAGGTTGAAGAAGATACTTAATAAGAGAGAGAGAGAGAGAGAGGTGGGGTATCTTCCCACTTAAGGGGGTTATGGTCCCACATAAATGGTTAGGCCCACCTTGGTCACCTAAATTAGTATAAAATAATGTTGACTAGGTTGGATCTTAAAACATAACCTAGTGCTTCTACATAAATGACCAGAAGTAAAATTACCATCATTTCAACACCCCCCCAATAATCTTATCATGGGGATTTGAGGAAGGATGATAAAATATAGGAGTGGGAATACCCACCTCCATAGAAGGATTATAAATCAATGAAGGAGTGGGCATACCCACCTCCATAGAGATATAGCCATAACTGGAATATAAAGGAGAGTGGGTATGAAATGAACCAACTCAAATACATGCATGGATGGGTATGTGAAGACATAATAATCATCATAGAACTACCCAAATATTGAGGAAACACCACCATTGCTCATCATTTGGAGACACACGATATTGATTTGGCCATCTGATAAAGAAGTTTTAAAAAGAGGCACAAGTACAAGAGAGAAAAGATATAAGAGTGAGTGGGCATACCCAACTCAATGAAGATTCAAACATAACAAAAGAAAGAGATAATGGGTTTTTGACGACCTAACCGAATATCAAAGTTGTTTCTCAACTCCTAAAGAGATGCCACCACTAAATTCCTCATAATCTAAAATATGATGTTGATCTACCCATCTGATAAGAAATTGCTTTCAAGAGGCATAAATATAAGAGTGAGTGGGCATACTCAACTCAATGAAGAGTACATGATTTCCAATGTAAGAGAGAGTGGGTTTGCAATGAACCAATTCTATATAAATTGCACCCAATAGTTTGTTGGAAGAATTTTCCCACCAAACTACTCAACATATGGGAGACTACGATACTTAACTTTCCATTCAAAAGAAGTGTTGAAAGAAACATCTTGTATAGGAATCAAATTTGAGTTGCTTATGCTTTGAAGGAAAGTGATCACTACTTGCTCATGTATTGAAGGAATGATACCATCAAACTACTTATGTGTTGGAAAATACTGCCACTGACTTGATCATATAATAGAGGAGGATTGGAAGGAAAACCCCAACCATAATGCACATCTACTAGAATAATAGTGCCATTGAATTGTTTGTTTGAAGAATTGTCAGAAGGAACATCCTATAAGAGAGAAGTGATGGAATTACCCAAGAGTGAATCCATGAAGATGGGTGTCTATTTTGGGGGGCCTTATGAGAAAATAAATCTGAGTTTTTCATGTTTTTCAACTTTGGGCAAACAAAAGTGATATTTTTGTTTAGAATTTCACTTTTTAGTAAAAAGAAAACTTTTAGAGAATTATGTTAGCTTTCTATTCATAATTTTTTCAAATTTTTTTATTGATATTTGATATGTAAATTTGGAAAATGTTTGATAGTATGTTCTTATAAAATGAAAGGACTAAAAAATAGTCATGTTTTGTGACGGGCCTAAAATCATTGTTAAACTTGTGTTTTGCAAAAACAAAATATGCTACGACAATATAAACACAATGTACTACTGCATGACTATAAGTTTGTAACCAATGGATCTATATACTAATTATCATATTTTTTGAATTCGATCAATGGGGAAAGCTTGTCGATTTTCAACATGTTTTTTGTGGCGGGACATTTCTCTCAATTTACTATAAAACTAAAAAATATAAGAACACCCTTTTGAAGTAGACACTCCAATTAACTGCACCATATTTTTTTCAATTTTTTTGGTGATGTATTTTTCAAGTTATGGATTTTTCATTTCACCGCATTTTGAAAGAGATGAAACCAAACTAGACACATGTTAACAAAAAAAAAAATTAAAATTATCAGATCTCACCTAAACACAACAAAATCTATACCTACGGAAAGTATATTCAATGATGAAACTAATGGTATCAAGTCCAACAGTCGATTTGTAGTGTAGGAAATTGTTTTTACCTTCCGAAAATGAAGAAACCTGAAAACTGTGAAGAACTGTGAAGTTTTCAGGTCTCAGATAGTATTCATCCAAATAATTATTCGGCCGAATAATTGTTCGGCCGAATAATGATTTTTCGTTACCAAACCATTAAAAATAACAACGGTTGTTCGACCGAAAAACAACCGTTACGCATTTTCCGTTATGCATTTTGAGGTCTCCGTTATTTTAAACGGTTCACCGGTAAAAGTTATTCGGCTGAATAAAGTATCACTTATTCGGCCGAATGACCATATTTATTCGGCCAAATAAATATGGTTATTCGGCTTAGCTTCTGCTATGTTTCTTAGGCACCCAATTCTCACGAAAGTGTTACCCAACTTCGCGTTTTCACCCCCAACTCTAATAAGATCCAACATAGTTGAAAAGAGAGTAGGAATATCTAACTCCATATATCCAAGGGAGATCATACAAATTTGAGAAATCTCAACATATTTGATAATACACAACACATACACTCCTGAGAGAGCACCGTTGAGAAGGAGGCTTGAATACAATCTAAGAGATTAAACACAACTGGCGTAGCTCAAATACAATAGGGGTATGGGAATGTACATACCTAACATAGATGGGCCCAAGAGTGCACAACTTAGAAGGAGCCTAAGTACAATATGAGAGTGGATTTATTGAACCCAACTCCTCAAAAAGAGTGGTTGTGGCCATAATATAGAGTATAAAAAAATGGAATACATGTGAGAGTATGTTTGTGGATAACAAACTCAAAACATGGTTGACCATAGCTTAAATAAAGAGAGGGTTATGGATACTTATCTCAACATAGGGTCGAACCTATGCACAACATCCTTTTTGAATTTGGATAGAGGGATAGGATTAGGTAACATTAGATAGCACCTCCCCCCCGTAATGTTGAACATGGGTCATCTAAAGATATAACCTCCACAAAACATCATAGTACTGATAACAACACGATTCCACAATTAGGTAAAGGTGGATTATGTATGAAGATTGGAAGAGAGACATTGAAATCAACTAGTGCACTGCAATAGAGATCCATTGAAATCAACTATAGAACTAAAAGAGCACCAAGGAGCAAAATCTATTGAAGAGATTGAAGCTGCAACTAAAAGTACATCCGAGAGAAACCAAGAGAATGATATTGCATATAGTATGTCTAAGAATGAAAAATATCATAGCATGGAAGACAAGGAAACAAAAAAACATGTTGATCCATTGATTTCATTCAATTTTTTTTTTCTATATTTTTGGTTTGCCACCTTTCTAGTCTGCATATGCTCTTTGTTGTGCACTTAGTTCAATATTGAGAACTCAAAAATAAAGCAGGAAACATTTTTTTGTGTATATTTGTTGACATACACTTTTTGTGATCTCAACAAATAAAAAACATAGCGAAGATTTTCATTTTGAAGGTGGACTAATAGTGGATATATATTTTGCATTAGTTCACTTGGTTGAAAATTACTTTATTAAAATAAGGTCTTAAGTTCATATCTTTGTTTCGAAAAAGTGCATGCAACCTTAAGTTATAAAAACTTAAATATAATTTGCATTTCATTTAATTTATAAAAGTGAATCACTCATAGAGTTATTTTATTGTTATTTTCTTAAGTCACTTGCAACTTTAAATTATAAAGTAACTTCATGGTAAAATTGATTCTCAATTATTTTATAAAAATGGTTCATTTACGTTATAAAAGTAATTTAGTTGTAAAAATGAGCTTATACGAAAATTTAGAGAAGGAAATAATTTTTTTTACTCAACAACCTCATTGTACATCCATAACTATGTTGTTCAACTTTGACTTGCCACGTGGCAAATTGGTTCCTTTTTATCCCTTTCTTCAAAAGGGCATAATTTTGACGTCTAGAGTTCGTTTTCAGTGTTGTTTTTTTGAGAGCTTTCTATTTGGACAATTAGTTTTTACCTTTGAAGTCATATTACTTGTATATCATAACTTGACTATTCCAAATGATCTACTTACCAATTCAAACTACTTTTCATGGAAATCTTGTATAGTAGCTACTATAAAGTATGAGACTTTATTGGGTTACCTTGGGAACATAAGTTGCCCTTTTCAATGCATTAAATAAATCCAAATGGGATAACAGAAATGACACAACACATGGATTAATTAGAATAGCCATATCCAATGATATTCATTTTCACCTTCAAGGAATTGAGACCCTAGATGCAACATGACAAAAGATGGAAACCATGTTTTGGAAGCACAATGAGATTCAAGCCCACTAGCTAAAAAATAATCGTTTGCTTTAAATCATAGTTATTTCTCTTGCATTGAATACTTTCTATCTAAGTTTAAAATACTTAAGACTTTTACTTGGAAAAGGTAAAATATTCAATACATATGACCAATTCATATACGCTATTATTGCTAAGATTGACACTACTAATTATTTTGTTTTTGTATATGTTTTTCAATCCATTAAACAAGATCTTATTAGTTAGACTATTGACAAAATGACATTTTTGAAGATTTTTTGTATTCATTGATTAGAGAGCAATATAAGCTCTTGTATCTTGGAGTGATCAACACTGTAGGTGCATCTAATTTTTTTTTAGTGGTGCAACATAAGGATAAAGCCAATAATCCAAAAAAACAACATCCTTACAACAATCAACAAAACAATGGTCCCTAACTCTCTTATCCAAATCCTACTTTCAATGATGATAAGGGAACTGAATCAAAAGGAAATAAGATTGAGAGATTGTGTATTTTTTGTGGGAAAGATGGTCATCTGGAGTCTAATTTTTTCAAGAAGATGGAAGCCTTAGAAGTTATAATGAATAATCACATGAATTTCGATTCTTCTTCTTCTTCTTCTCATGGATATGCACTTTCTGATTTTGTTTTTTTCCTTGAATGCAACATTTACTTCTTTTAATGAGTGGCTTATTGATTTTGGGGCATCTTATCATATGGCTAAGGATAAATCCATATTTTCTACTCTCAATAAATGAAAACCAAACAAATATTTGATGGTGATCATATATCCCTTAGTGTTGTAGGGCGTGGAAAGATTCAAATAGATGATGGCCATTTTAAAGACATATTATGTGTTCCAAGACTTTCCCTCAACCTTTTAATAGTATATCAAACCACTCATTCAGGTGAAGACAAAAAAAAATCAAATTTTAACCTCACCAAGTTGCAATCAAGGATTTAAAAGATTCTAGGCATGTCCTAGCAACTGAATTATTGATGATAATACCATGTTGTACACATTTGAACACTTTGGGTCAGCATCTCTTCCATAAGTCCATTGCTCATAGTGATGACTTGAGAAAAATTTTGCATGAAAAATTTGGTCATCTAAACTATCACTCATTGCAAAATTTATGTAATTAGAATATGGTTACTGGTCTTCTTCCCATTTCTTCCATAGATAGTGTTTATCCCAATTATGTTCTTGAAAAACATCATTGGGATAGTTTTGACAAATGTACCTCTTGTCATGCCTCACACCACTTGCAACTTGTTCATAGTGTTTTTTTTGGTCCACTTTGTTTTTATTTCTTCTATGGGTTCAATTAATTCTTAACTTTTATTGACGAATTCTTCAGACAAACTTGAGTTTATGTCTTAAAATGTAAGAGGGAATTTTTTGACATGTTTTTGGCCTAGAAGCCTCTTGTAGAAAAACAATATAGACATCAACTTTAGAAGTTAAGAACAAATAATGGAGACTAATATGTTTTTTTTTTACAACATATTGCGCTACAAAGGTTATTTAAATTAAACATACTATTCCATATACACTACAACAAAATGATGTTGTTGAGATAAAAAATAACACATTAAAACAAATGTTAAATTGTATGACTCAATCCAAGGGATTAAGTCCTCATTTTTGGGCGGAATCCCTTAATTTTTCCAATTACATAGTTAATAATACTCACACAAAGAATTTAAAATATATAACACTGGAAGAATCATGGAGTAAAATCAAACTTGATGTAAGACACTTTCGTGCGTTTGGTAGGGAAGCATGGGCTCACATTCCTGATGAGAAAAGGAAAGCATTACATCTTAATTACATCCTAAAAGTGATAAGTGTGTTTTCCTTGGATATTCTAAAGATGTAAAAGGATATACACTTCTTCAATACCATTCCAATAAAATTATTATTAGGAGAGATATTCAGTTTGAAGAAAGTTTCTTAACCCGTGAGCCTAATTCGACATTTGTGCCATCTTCAAAATTTGTGGCATCTTCGACAATTGTGCCATATTATATTCCCAAATTTTCTATTAGTGTTCATGGTTTTGAATTTCAAGGATGAGAGTGAATATAAAAATCCACCTCTACTTTCTCACCTACCTCTAGTTGGGTCTATTGAGCATTAATATACACCAACACAACAACTTCCTAGATGGGTCGATATGACATGAGAAGTTGTTGGTGATCCTTTCGATCAACATTGTACACATTCACAAGTCCAATAAGCCTCCTTGTTTTGGATCAAGTTTTAGAGACTAATGATCCATAATATTTTGTCCACTCATGTTTGGACATAGCAATGGATGAATAATATGGTTCTTTAATGGAGAACGATACTTGGGATTTTGTACCTCTTCCAAAAGGAAGACAACTTGTTAAATGAAAACAGGTGTATAGAACTAAGTATGCATTAGATGGAAGTGTTGAAAGACACAAGGCTTGATTAGTTTCCAAATGATTTTCTCAAGTTCTGAAGGGATTGACAATAATGCACCTTTCCTCCATAGCCAAAATGGATTTCATCTGCCTTATTATAACCCTTGTTGCTTCATATAAATGGGAGGTCCATTAGATGGATGTTAATTCCACCTTACATGGAGATTTTCAAGAAGAACTTTACATGAACAATCTCCCATATATGTTGAAGGTGAATATGGCCTTGTTTTCCACCTTAAAAAATCTCTTTATGGCGTTAAGCACACTCCTCGGGAATTGGTATGCTAAAATGGATACCTTTCGTCTTGATACAGATTTTTCTAGATGTCATTCTGCCCCTAATGTCTATACAAAGAAAGTAAACAACTATCTCATAATACTTGTTGTTTATGTTGATGACCTTATTCTCACTTCTAGTGACCCCAAAATTTTAACCCATGTGAAATCCATCCTCGAATAAATTGGAAAGGACAATTTTAAGAAATTTGCATTATTTTGTTGGCCTCCAAGTCTTGCAAACCAAAGAAGGCATTTTGATTTCCTAGTGTAAATATGTATGTGGCATTCTTCATTGCTCATTAAAGGACTTTTGGTCAATAAATTAAGATCCTAAGGAAATTATCACCATAGCAATGTATGCCACAACACAATACTATGTAAGCTAAATTAATATAATTAAATATAAGTTTAGATCCTTGTATACATAATAAATAATAATAAATAATATACAATTAATAATCTAATACTAATGAAGTGTAATATAAGATATACTAATAATACATAACTATATAATAATAATATATAATTTTTATATACATATTATATAATATAGATAATGATCGATGAGGAATGAAGTGTAGTTTCAACAAGAGTTCGAGACAGGATTCGAACCAGGTTTGATGAGGTCTGATGAAGAAACCCAACCAGCAATGTCGGGGCTGGGAGTCGATGGATACTAGTGGGGGAAATGATGAAGTAGTTTTTTGCCAGATGTGAAACAAAACCGTAGGTCTTTTCAGGTCTAAAAATGATGATGCTGGGAAGTAGATACTACACAGAAGGCATTACGGTCTTGGAAGGATTATAGACAGCCTTTCTCTGACAACTAGGGAGTTTTTCTAAGTGTCTGGGTGGAAGATATAGCAACTGGGCTTGGGAAATCGAACCGACAGGGTTCATACCTTTCTTGAATCGGTCGGAAATATGACTGATCGTGACAGACTCTCAGATGACTGGTGGATGCAGAAGGGGCTTTTTAAATATGATGAGGAATACAAACAAATGCTTGTGTCTAGAACCAATGAAAATGCGGGGAATGGGTTAGTGAGACTTGGGGGTAACGACCCAACATATAATATTGGGGAAACTAACACTACTGTCTCCCGTCAGGGGGCACAATACACTCAGGCAAGGGCTCCACCCATCGAGACCCTGTTATCCCATCGGAAATGGCTTTGAGGGTCTTACATATAGAATCCAAAGTAACAAATCAAAGGATAAATAGATCAAACCCTCGAAAAGGAAAACTGAGGAAAAGGGTTGAAGGGGGGTGTATGACGATGGATGAAAACTTGGGCCTGGAAGGTATAGTGGCCTTGTTAGTCAAAGCACTGATTGACAAATTTAGTTACAGAGTTATGCACCCGAGGGACATTGCCGCTTGGGCTGGGACAACATGAGCTCCTTTGATTGGGTACCGACCAGACATCATTATCTTCAACAACGGTTGGTATTGTTTTATTTTCCATAAGGTGGCCCATGCCTCTCTCATTCTCTCAAAATCATGGATTCGGGGGAATGACATCCTTATGCTCAAAAGGTGGTATATGGGATTCGACCCTGTTAAACAAAGAGTTCGATTCAAACACTTATGGGTACACTTACCAAACTTTCCCTTGCCTATGTGGAACCGACCGGCATTCACCGCTGTTGCCAATCATTTGGGGAGGTTCATTCATCTTTCTGATGAGATGCTCATTGGCATGGATCATATGATAGGAAGGGTCCTTGTCGAGATCTACATGCAAAAGGGTCTACTTGAAACCCTGGAAATCTCATGGAGGGGGAAGATATACAGTCAGCCTCTTGACTATTGGGGCCTCCCGTTTCGCTGCTCCAGGTGTAAGGAGGTGGTTCACCTCTAGCGTCACTGTGCATCTGATACTTCGGGGTCTGATCCAGAGGATTCTGCGGAGGAAGTGTAGGCTTGGTCAACTGACGATTTTCCCTCATCTGAAGAGGATTCGTCCTTCGGAGTAAATCCTTCATCTGATCTACACCCATCAACGGTGGACATTGACTCTATTCCAGGATTATTCGGTAAGTTAATGAAACTCGATCCTTCCTTTGCTAGTCAGCTATCTGATTCAGATATTCAATTTATTAATTCCTTAGAGGAAAAGGGTGATCGACTGGGAGAGGATTGGATCGGTGCGGGTCCACATTTCTATCCAAGTATTGAGTTATTTCCAGCCCCTACCACTGGGGGGCGAACTTTCCTTGTGTTGAAACATCTGTCTCTATAGAGCTGAGGCAGAATACACCTCCCCCACCTCTGTCCTCCACTATACATCCGACCATTATTATTCAACCACAAAATTTGCAGCCTGAGATACCACTAAAGACCTCTGTCAACATTCCTCTAGTGTTGGGGCCCATCCCACCCATTTCTAAGAGCTCCATTCCGGGGGGGTCCATCTCCCCACTCATTCCCTCCCTTGGACATTCACATGTTGAGCCTTCTGGGGCCCATTCTCATCCTGAGGTTGGCCCATCATATTTGGACATGGTTAAAAAAACACCACTTACATCTTATATCGGAAACCATCTGGTCACTATTGCTGAATCCCAACAGAAGATAAACAAGAGTTCAAAAGCATTAATTGACCACATTACTGTTTTAGGGGAACGTAGCGATGGGATTGCTGAGGAATTCTCCCCAATCAAAACCCGGAGTGCAAGGAAACTCCAGGTGGCTCCTCCTATTCTTGAATTGGAGGATAACTCCCAAAACTGTTCCACATCTTCTTGTCGGGCGCTTAGAGGAATGAAAGCCCTCGCAAGGGTTAAGAAATGTTTTTTCTATCACTAAACATTCGTGGGAATGGGGGACCACATAAAATTTCTGCCCTCAAGAGACTGTTAGACTCCAGATGTCCGGACATCATCTTCTTACAGGAAACTATGACTACTGAGGAAAAGGCAAGGTTTTTTTTCAAAAAGGTGAAAAGTGATTGGGTTGTATGTGTTGTGGGGGCCGTGGGTCAGTCTGGGGATTATTGTGTGCCTGGAACCCTAGTTTTTTTTCCCTTGAGGCCCATCAGGTATCATTGGGCATTTTGCTGACAGGCCACCTTCGTGGGTTCAGTGAGGTATTTAACATAATTAATGTGTATGCCCCATACGCTAATCGGAAACCCTTCTAGAAAAATATTCAGGTGGAGGGACTCTTTGAGTTAAAAAAACCTGTTACTTGTGGGGGATTTTAATTTTGTTTTGAATGATTTTGAGGTTTGGGGTGTGGGGGCTCACTTAGACCCACTCAGCAACTACTTCCAACACATTTTATCAGTTGCAGGGTTAGTTGACATTGCTCCATCCATTTTGGTACCTACCTAGAATAATGGGAGGACCGGAGACATGAAGGTCTCAAAAAGACTTGACAGATTTTTAATGGAGGTCCTACTTACCAAAAAATTCTCTCGTTTTCGATTTTGGGTTGAATATAACCTCGTTTCGGATCATTTCCCTATCTACTTACAGATTGAAATTGTTGGGGAAAAGGTTTCATATCCCTTCAAGTTCAACCATCACTGGCTGCTGAATGAAGACTTCAAATCCCTAGTCAAATCTACCTGGCTCTCCAATTTTACTGATCCATCGGCATCTCCATCCCACAAACTGGTCCAAAAACTGATTACACTCAAATGGGAGGTAGTGTTGTGGGAACGTGCTGAAAAGTTGATGGAGGGTAAGGAATTAGCTGAGATCCTATTGAAGATGTAATCACTTCATTCGGCGAATCTGACTGGTTCTCTCAATAGCCAGCAACTAGACTCATTACAAAATTTGGAGCAATAAAGATTAGCCATTCTAAAAAAGGATGAAGCTAGATTGCGCCTTAAAAGCCGAGCCATCTGGTTAGCATTGGGGGATCAGAATAACAGGTTTTTCCACAAATATGCAGATAATAGACGAATATGCAATTCCATTTGGTCCATCAATGGGACGGATGGGTCATTTATCAGCTCACAAAGGGATCTCTCCTCGGTGGCTGTCAGACACTTCCATCAGTATTATGATGAAGATCCAAATGTATCTATACTTGATCAGCTAAAAGTTATCAAAGAGTATCCTTTCTTTTTCTCTGCAGAAGAAGGGCAAGCTACCTTTGCCCTGATCACACTCGATGAAATTCATAAGATTTTGGAGGGGTTTGCTTGGGATAAGAGCTCTGGGCTCGATGGTTGGACTACAGAGCTATTTTTGGCATTCTTTGATATTATGGGTTCAGACATTTTAGACATGGTTGAAGAAACTCGATTGACAGGCTAGGTTTCAGTGGCCCTTAATTCAACATTAATAACTCTCATTCCAAAATGTGCTCCGCCTTCCACCTTCGAAGACTATCGGCCAATTTATTTATGTAATTTGGTTTATAAAATCATTGCTAAGGTTATGGAAAACAGGTTAAAACCTGTGCTATCAAGGTATATATATGAGGAGCAGTTCGGTTTCTTGGAGAACAGCCAGATCCTTGATGCCATTGGAGTGGCACAAGAGGCTTTCCATAGTATGAAGGTAAGGAATAAGCAAGGCATTGCCCTCCAGCTTGACCTCTCACGAGCATATGATAAGGTTCATTGGGGATTTCTAAAACTTGCACTCATACAAATTGGTCTGCCATGGGGCACGACCAAGTGGATCATGGCCTGTGTCAGTTTGGTTCACTACGGGGTTATTATTAATGGTGCTCCTTCTGATTTTTTTGCAAGTTCGCGCGGCCTCCGTCAAGGGTGTCCACTATCACCATTATTATTCCTTATCGTTATGGATGGCCTGAGAAGACTCATAAACAAAACCCTTCACAATGCGGAGATTGAGGGCATGCGAGTCTCCCGTCATTTAGTCATCACACATCAACTCTTTGCCGACGACGTTATGTTATATGGCAACAATGTCCCGACTGAATGGCTGGTTTTTAAACTAATTCTTGATCTTTTTTGCAGGGCGTCTGGCATGATTATTAACTCTTCCAAATCTGTGTTTCTGCAACACAACGTTGATAAGGCTATATTGGATGAGATTTCAAGTTTCGTTCCGTTTAATGTGAAGAGTCTTGAGGATGGTACGCTCTTCCTGGGTTACAGAATAAAACCGAATAATTATAGACCATCGGATTGGGTTTGGCTGCTGCAGCGTTTCGATAGAAGGATTCATCTTTGGAGTTAGAAATGGCTCTCCATCGGGGGTAGGGTCACTCTTGCCAAGTCGGTCTTACAAAACATGGCGGTCTATTGGATTTCTCTGTGCAACATTCCGAAATCCATTCTCACTGGAATAAGGAGGAAAATCATAAATTTTATTTGGTCTGGCACCGAAAAAAGGAAGATTCATTTATGTAATTGGCAGAAAATCTCTTATCCCAAGGCACTTGGGGGTTGGTCACTTAAAAATATTTTTGTCTTTGCACTCGCTCTTCGAGCAAAATCTTTGTGGAGGGTGCTGACGGTGGACTGTTTATGGCGTTCTATCATCAGAGACAAGTATTTTCATGGTAAACTACCATTCAATGGATCTAATCCCCAAATGTCCACTGCAAGGGGGCTTCTTGTATTTGGTCAGGCTTAATTTCAGCCCTTCCGGTGATTAAAAATTGGTCTGCATGGCATCCCAAAAATGGCCGGTCAATTTACCTTGGTGTGGACCCTATCATTGGTCGACCGAGCAGTAAATTATCCATGGCTCTGTTATACTGTTTACATATGAAGGGTTATTACTGACTATCACATGTAGTGGCTTCTACCCCATCTCTCTTTGCTCCATCTATTTGGCTGAGCGTCGAACAACTGGGCCTATCGGGCCTCTTTGCTGATGAATGGCGTTTTTACAGTGATGGGATGCATCATGGCTTGATCAGGCTCCAGGAGAAGGATGATGTTCTCCTTTGGTCTTGGAATACTCAGTCTAGGGTGGTTACAGCAAAAATGGCATATGAATCCATCTGCGCAGAGGCTCGGGGCATCACATCCTGGTGGCACACGAGAGTGTGGAAGTGGCACATTCCCCCTAAAGTGCAGATCTTTATTTGGATCGTTATGGAAAACCGGGTCCTAACATGGGACAATCTCTTATCCCATGGCTTCAT
Source organism: Larix kaempferi (assembly GCA_027924585.1). NCBI lineage: Eukaryota > Viridiplantae > Streptophyta > Pinopsida > Pinales > Pinaceae > Larix > Larix kaempferi. The sequence goes on along the minus strand of BSBM01000687.1, from coordinate 2,390,862 downwards.
TGGGCCTAATGTTTGTTTGCTTTGTTGGAGAGCGGCTGAATCCTGTACACACTTGTTTGTTGAATGCCACTTTTCGCGTCGGCTCTGGGCTGAGGTCAGATTGGCCCTTAAGAATATCATTGTTTGGTCGGGTGAGACTATCTCTTCATGCTTTCATACTTGGATCTGTGACAACCCAGGTCATGCTACCATCGTAGCATCCATCGTCTGGGAGATTTGGTTGGCACAAAACTTATGTATATTTGAGAATAAGACGCCTGATCCTGTGTGGCTGGCCCGAAAGGTGATTGCACTATTTTTAGACTCTCAAACTGATTTGTTGGTCGTTCCTGTTACACCATCGGGCCCTCGTCCCTCTCCTCCGCAGCAAGATTTCATGGCATTTTTTGATGGGGCCTCTCAGCAGGGGGGTTCAACTTGCGGTGCTGGGGCCATACTCTTCATTGACCATTTGCAATATTACAAATTATGGATGAATGGGGGCATGGGTTCCAATACTCGGGGTGAACTCTTGGCTCTGTGGGTGTCACTATTTTTTGCAAAGAAAAAAGGGATTGTGCTTCATTTTTTGTATGGTGACTCTCGTTCCGTTATCGACTGGGCCACTGGTCGTGGTTCTCTTCTCTCGACGACATTATCGCCATGAATGGATATGGTTCGGTTGCTGCTGCAGGAGTTCCCTCACCTATTTATTGATCACATCTTTCGGGAGCATAATGAACCTACTGATTTTTTGTCCAAAAAGGCCCTTTTGGCGGAGCCGGGATTCATTCACTTTGAGTTCTGGTCCAGGTCTTTGCTCCAATCTTGTGGTCGCTTGCCTCTTTAGGCTTCTTCCTGTTGGTAATGGGGTCCAGGACCCCCTTTGTACGCTCTTTTATTTTCGTTTCGGCATTGTCTTTTTCTGTTCAGCCTCTAATTTTTTGGTTACTCATTTTACTCCACGCTCTTTCTCTTTTTGCCTTTAGTTTTTTGGATCGCTACTGGGTTGTTCTCTGGTTTCATGTAATATGTCTCATCCTTTGGCATTGTGTTGGCTAGTTGATCCTGGGGAGAACGTGTTGCCTAAAATGGCTTCCTCCGATCTTTGTTTCACAATTCTGGGCCTAGATATTCTATGTAACTGTTTTTATATATTTTCTCTGAATATATAGTGCTTTTTCAATTGAAAAAAATAGATGTGATTTAATTTATTAAATTAAGAAATTGTGAAAATGATAACCCATTTATAATAACTATATAATAATATATAGTTCTTATATACATATTATATAGTATAATTTGTTAAATCAATAAATTGTGAAAGTGAAAACACGATTTATAATTATCAAATATATTGTATATTATAAATTTGAAAGACAAGGTCACTTTATATACCCATTTTAGTTAGCTAGGATATAGTATATAATATATATATTTAGTTATTGTATAACATATAATATTATTTAGTAGTAGTTATAAATTTAAATGTCGTAGCTACTTTATATACCTGACTTTATTTTAGTGAGTATATAATATATATTATAGTTGGAATATAATATATAATATATATAACTAGTTAATTGTTACATTATATAATTAAAACTATTTATATCTAGATTATAATTATATAATAAAAAATGGCTAGCTAAGAATGCTTTGACATATAAGGCATGCATCTCATTTGAAATTTAAGAATTTTGATTGGTTAAGAGAGTATGACTTGGTTTTAAGGTTTAAGGTTAACTTATAAAACCACAATTCCTCTAATTTTCACATGGAAAATTTTAAACCAACCTCATCTCCTTTCTAGTTTGGAGTCAAACTTTATATAACCCTATACCCAAAGTAGATGCCTCTTTGTATTATTAGTTAATTGGTCTCATTTTGTAATTGATTCATACTTATCTTGATATTTCCTTTGTTGTTGGTTTTGTTGTAGTTATATGCAAACACCCCACCTGGGTCATTGGAAAACATAAAAAACGTTGCTTTGATATATCTGAGGTATAGTTCAGTTTGATATACAATGCAGTGACAGGGGGATCCTTTATTAGTTGGTTTCATTGGTTCCAATTTGGTTAGGCACCCTAATTGGAAGTCAAGTACATGTTATGTATTTAGCCTTTCATATGGACCCGTCACTTGGAATTATAGAAACAATAAGGTCTTGCTCTTTCTTCAACAAAATCATGGTTAATGAAATTCAAGAAGTGTTGTGGCTTTGATATATAATTTCAAAATTTGTATTTTAGCAACAAAATCCAATCAAACTCTTGTGTGACAATTAGACTGCCACTAAGCTCACCAAAGATCCAATTCAATATCAACACAACAAACACAATGAGATACACATGCACTTCATTTGATCAATTATTCATGATCATTTTCTTGAAGCGCACTTTTTCTCTACAAGTGAAGTTCTGCAAACTTCGATCTATGTTAGGAGTTTAAGAAGTTGTCATTAATGGGGAAAGGCTATAATTCCTCCTTGTTTCTCCTATTGTGCCACCTTTTTAATTCTTTTAATCTTAGACCAAGTTGTTCTTAAGGGGGATGTTAGTATATTTAGAAACCGAGGAGTTCTTTAAGACCAACTTGGGCTAATGTGTCTCTAGGAAAAGTGTGTTTATTTAGTATGCATTTATAATTATCTAATTCAATGGTCATGATATGTTCTAGATATAATGTGATGCAACGATTCATCTTCTCCTTGATACTAATGGTTATGTTGATTTGTACCTTAACACCCAATTGGTCCATGATCTCTATTTAAAGAGCATAGACTCGGTCATTTGTTGATGATTGATTGTGAAAAATTCATATATAAATTATTTTCCTTTTTGCATTAATATATTGCCTCAAGTGGTGATCCATGAGGATATCCACACTTGAAAATTTAAAAGGTACCTATTATTGTCAAAACTTTTCGCACAATAAAGAGCTCACATAAATATTTTTGATGCAATTTGAATGGGGTCGAATGGACTTTCTATGCAAAAGATATAGCTTATTGAAGTTTTTGGGGAAAAAAGAAAATAAAATGAAATGATTAATAAACATTTGGATCTATATGCTTTTGTATTTTTTCTCTAAAATGTAATAGGAGGTTAATGGAAGAGTTACATAATATTCTAGTTTCCTAATCTAAGTAGAATGCTGGGATTTTATGGACATAGTTGAGATTTTTTCTCAACCTATCCCTTAAATTGTGTCCACATCTTAATTTTTAATCCCTTCAATTGTGTCCACATCTTAATTTTTTTGGATCTAGAGAGTTATTTTCTCTTTTAAATGTTGAGGTAGTTTTCAACAATGTAAATCTTTAGTTCTCATTGGAAAAAGGATTTGTAATCTCTTGGGAAGAGAACAAACAAGTAGGCTTGTGAATTGTGAGCCCCTTATTGGGAGAAGTTTTGTAAGCACTTTAATGGGAGAATTGGGAGAACTTTGTAAGCTTTTCATGGGGAGAATGAGCCACTCAATATGAGAAGTTGTTTCCCTTGTAAAGGAGAGAATCAACTCCTTATTCCTGATTGGGAGAATATTTAAGCCTTATTTTTAGAAGGAAAAACCCTTTTGAAGGAGTTTTGAAGGAGAATTAATGAATTGGTTCGTCGGTTGAGCGAGCATGGAGACATAGCCAAAATTGGTGAACTCTGTGATCAATCTAGTTTGCAGATTGTTGTTATGTACTTGATTGTTGTTTAATTCCAATTTAAAATGCCGAATGGGAATTATATTTCCAAATTTCTTGTTAATGATATTGTTGTTATGGATTTGATTGTTGTTTAATTCCAATTTAAAATGATATTGTTGTTATGTACTTGATTGTTGTTTAATTCCAATTTAAAATACTGAATGGGAATTATATTTCCAAATTTCTTTGTTAACGAAGTAAATGAAGAAAAACTGAATCAGTTTTTTTTTTAGTTTTTTATAATGCCCATTTTCATATCAAGTTGGTATCAGAACCCAAAAGCCAAATTTAAAAGGACTGGATGTAATTTAAAAAGAATGGATGTAGAGAGCCACCATTTGGAGGGCCGAGAGAATTAAGCCACTATTGGTGGATTAACTTGTAGTCGCCACTTAGAGCACTATCTTGTAGCTATTAGTGCTGCTGGTCAAGTTTGGTTGTGGCAAAATAAGCTTGGCCTCCACTTAGATATGATAGCAAGAGTTACTCGACATTTTGGCACGTTGTGGGATCAAGAGGTCTCGATAGCCAAGGGGAGATATAACAAAATTTATGGGTGATAATATAGGAGAGTGTTCCAGATTCCTCCCTCCACTGCATTTTAATATACAACTCACTATCATGGCTCATTTTATTACGCTCCTCTACAATCTGGTGTAGAAACTCCTCTAAACGACAATCATAGAGCTGTTTCAAATCTGGTGAGTGGTTCAAAGCTCGAATTAGGTGCCGTGGTGTTTCAAAGCAGAGATCTGGTGCCTCCAACAATTAGTTCTAGAGATGAGTTCACGTCTAGTGAATCCTGGAGCCTCTGTCTGGGCAACCTCTACATACAATCATCAGATGTGCATCTACACGTTCATGATTTGTAAATAAACCCCACACATTTGATAGGTTTTCTCTCATGAAAATAGACCCCTGGTGATTGATCTGGTGTCTCCACGCTAAGATCGATATCATACCAAAGTGATAGCGATAGGTGATAAGTTGGACTCAGAACTTATTGCCTCCAATATGAGGTCCAACGATGGTGAATTCAATCTGAAATAATTATCGATCTCTCTGCGATTTGTGGTCTGAATTTCTGAGCATCTCAGAGATGTTTGATATTAGAATGTGCCCTTCTGCTATTGATATCGTGCTTTATGTGGATCGATTGGATGGCTATCAAATTGACGACTTAGATGTGCAAGTTATTAAGGCCATCTCCTAAAAGTTTCTGGCAACAAATATTGCTGCTGAGTTTAGTGGCTCTAACACGTGCTCAATTCAGATGAGTTAAGGTCGATGATCTTGAGCATGAGGTCGTGGTAGTGATCCAAGCTTACCCAACGTCCATCCACAATCTGTCATGCCCACAACATATCCACCAGTCCTCCATGGACCCTCATTACATCAGATCGCAGATCGCAGCTTTAGATCCTAAAAATCGTAGCTTAGTGTTAGATTCTTCCATTTGTTCCATTTTGAATTTGGAAGTGTATGTTTCTTGGTTGAAAAAGGACAACCATGGGCAAATCTTCTACCACATATGCACAAACAATGATTGCGGTATGCAATGCAAGTAATTCACAATGTTCTCTCTCTTCTCATGAACATATGCACAAACAATGATTGAGGTATGCAATGCAAGTAATTCACAATGTTCTCTCTCTTCTCATCAAGAACATATGCACAAACAATGATTGAGGTATGCAATGCAAGTAATTCACAATGTTCTCTCTCTTCTCATCAAGATGTAGATGCTTCTTTTGGTGAATTTGAGAACCATACTTGACATCTTGGTTCTAAGTTGCGAACTAAATGGAGTTTTAATGGAAAGGGCCTTGGCATCAATTGCCAAGGAACGACTAATTCCATACAAGTTGAGGAAATACCTCGTTATGTAGGTTTGGGGTATGGCAAAGGAGAAGTTGGATAATGATCCAAGAGATTTGAAGCAAGAGAAGCTTCAAGAGAAGAGCCCAAGCCACTAGCTCTATAGAAACAACCCATGCAAGGAGATGGCACACTACTCCATGATGATGAGAGTGAGTGCAAGCCACAGAATCAAGAAAGGTACAACTTCTCAATCATGGGAAATGCATCAAGAAATAATGCAAAACATCTCCGAAGAGAGATGAACATCCCAAAGGAGGAGTTAAAACATTTTCCTCTCATTAGACTTGCAGAAAGGACAATCCTAAAAGGTATGACAAGCATAATACTCCAAGCTTTTCTTCAATTATCAGAACAATTGCCATGTAATGCAAAATTTATGGTATGCATATCCATGTACTTTTCGTGGATTAAATAACCATAGTGTTGCCATGTGTTCGAAGAGAAAGTCCATATAGAGGAAGATCAAGAAGATCATGCCTTCTAGGAAAGAGGCAAGATACAAAGAGCACTCTCCAATTCAAAATCAGGAGATGTAAAGCACCTGCAACAATTAATTAATAAGAATATGCGAAATAGCAGAAATGACAGAACTCAGAATCACTTTTATATTGATCACAGGCCACTTCGAGGGGGCAACCTCCTATGAGCAAGCTCAATACGAATAACTTCACCGTGCCTTCATAGGTCTCACACATACTTATATACTAAGTCTAGGCGCCAATACTATGGGTCAAAACCATGGGCCACTACAAACTATGGATCAACAATACTACGGGCGACTTACAAAGCATATGCGCCAACAACAATAACATAAACTATTGATCAACAAATACGATGGGACGACTTACAAAGCATATGCGTCCAACAACAATATACTAACAAAGTAAAGACATGGGTTCCTAACATCCCCTCCCCCTTAAAAAAAAAAGCTTTGTCCTCAAAGCTTTAGATGTGGAAATTGTTGTTGAATCTGAAGGAGTGGTTCCCATGTGGCATCCTCTGGTTGCATGCCGTGCCACTGAATTAAGACCTCTGTGATAGAGCGAGAGCGAAGCTGACAAGTGCGCCGATTGAGGATGGCCTCCGGCTCCAAAAGGATGGATCCTTCATTATCCAGTTCGGGTAAAATCATTTGTCCACTGATGTTGGTGCCAATAACTTTCTTCAGACAAGAGACATGAAAGACTGGATGAATGCGGGAAGAATGAGGAAGTTCCAATTTATAAGCAATGGACCCAATCTTCTGAAGAATCCGATATGGCCCATAGAACTTTGGAGCGAGCTTATGACGCCCTTTGAGTTTCAGGGAGGACTGCTTGTATGGCTGGAGACGAAGAAAAACCATATCGCCGACTTGAAAAGTGTGCTCAGAACGGTGTTGATCAGCTTGTTGCTTCATGCGATTTCTTGCCATGTGAAGATTGTCCCGCAAAATGCGAAGAATCTGATCGCGGTTTCTAAGGACCATGTCAACTTCCTAAATTGGTGAACTGGTGGGGGTGTATGGAAGAAGAACTGGAGGTGCCTGACCATAGATTGATTCATATGGGGTCATTTTAGAGGCAGTGTGGTAAGAGGTATTGTACCACCATTCAGCGAGAGGGAGCCACTTTGCCCACTGATGTTGTTGTTCAGAGGTGAAGCAAAGAAGATAAGTTTCCAAGCATTTATTGATAATTTCAGTCTGACCATCTGTTTGTGGGTGATACCCTAAACTCATCTTCAGTTTGGTGCCAGTGTGGCGAAATAGTTCTGTCCAAAAATGACTAGTGAAAGTTGCATCACGATCCGAGACAATGGAAGAAGGGATGCCATGAAGGCGAAAGATCTGGTCCAGAAAAATTTGAGCGACTAAGGAGGCTGTATAGGGATGGCTGAGAGCACAAAAATGACTATATTTGGAGAGGCGATCAACCACAACGAGAATCACTGTCTTCCCAGCAGATTTAGGGAGCCCTTCAATGAAATCCATAGAAATATCTGTCCAAATCCGTGTAGGTATGGGCAAGGGTTTGAGCAATCCTGGGAGGAGTGCTGTTTCACCCTTATTGCGCTGGCAGGTATCACATTCGGCCACAATCTGTTGAATTGTCCTTTTCATGCCCTGCCAAAAGAAGTTACACCATGCCCATTCATATGTTTTGAGGAACCCAGAGTGCCCTGCCGATGGAGAAGCATGGAGTTCATAGAAGACAGCCTGTTGAAGATTTGTGCTTTGGGGAAGCACCAGACGACCCTTGTATCTCAGAGAAGCACCATCCCAAGAGTAATGTGGTACAGCAAAAGGGTTGTTGGTCAAGCGTTGGATGATTTGAGATAAGGAAGAGTCATTGACATAACCCTGTTGAACAGATTGCAACCAATTTGGAACAGGCATAGAAATAGCTGAAAGAGAACCTTGGGCATCAAATGTACGAGAAAGAGCATCTGCCACAATATTGTCTTTACCCTTCTTGTAAGTGATCTCATAGTCATAACCCATGAGTTTGGTAACCCATTTCTGTTGTACCGGGGAGGAGACATGCTGTTCCAAGAAATATTTCAGACTCTGGTGATCAGTCTTGATGCAGAAATGATTCCCTAATAGGTATGGGCGCCACTTCTGTACTGCATGCAAAATAGCCATCATTTCCTTCTCATAGGTAGAGGCTGCTAAATTCTTACCTGAAAGGGCTTTGCTGGTGAACGCAATGGGGTGTTCATCTTGAAGGAGAACTGCACCAAGTCCATTGCCACAAGCATCACTCTCAATAGTGAAGGGCTTGGAAAAATCGGGCATAGCTAGAACAGGTGTAGTACACATAGCTTGTTTTAGTTTGTCAAATGCACACTGAGAAGCATGTGTCCATGTAAAAGCATCCTTTTTCAATAGAGCAGTTAATGGAGCTGCAATCTTCCCATAATCCTTGACAAACTTGCGGTAGTAGCTAGTCAACCCCAAAAAACCACGAAGGCTCTTCAGTGTCTGAGGATGCGGCCAATTGTTCATGGCATTGATTTTGGCAGGATCCACGCGAACCCCTTGTGCTGAGATAATGTGCCTGAGATACTCAACTTCCTTCTGTCCAAAAACACATTTAGACTGCTTGGCATCGAGATGATGGTCAGAGAAAAGTTGCATGACAAGATCCAGATGCTGGAGATGTTCCTCCCATGTTTTACTGTAGATGAGGATATCATCAAAGAATACCAGAATGAATTTCCGCAAGTAGGGTCGAAATATTTTATTCATTAAGGCCTGGAATGTGGAAGGAGCATTAATGAGGCCAAAGGGCATGACCAAAAACTCATAATGGTCATCATGTGTGCGGAAAGCTGTTTTAGGGATATCATCCTCATGAACCCGAATTTGATGATACCCAGAACGAAGATCCAACTTGGAGAACAAGTGAGCCCCATGAAGCTCATCAAGAAGCTCATCAACAACAGGAATTGGAAACTTATCCTTGATGGTAAGGTGATTAAGTGCTCAGAAGTCAATGCATAGGCGCCATGACCCATCTTTTTTGCGGACAAGAATAACTAGAGAAGAAAAGGAACTAGTGCTTGGGCGAATAATACCTTGCTTCAATAAGTCTCAAACGAGCATTTTATTCTCCATTTTTTGGTGAAATGGGTAGAGATAGGGCCTGATGTTGGGAGGAACACTGCCAGGAAGGAGCTGAATACGATGGTCTTCTGGCTTGGAAGGTGGAAATCCCACTGGTTCAGCAAAGGCACCTGTATATCGATCCAGAATTTGTTGTAGATCCAAAGGAGTAGTGGAGACTGTTGAAGGTTGCATCTGAATGGAATGGAGCTGAGCGATGACACCATGTGAATTCTTCTTGAGGAGTTTTTCCATGCGATGTGAACTGATGATGCTGAGAGAACCTGGTTGTAATCCTGTCAATGTGTGTTTTTGTCCATTGAGGGAAAATTGCATCCAAAGTTCAGCAAAATCCCATAAGATAGGGCCAAGTGTGCGTAGCCATTGAGCACCCAAAACCACATCACATCCGCCTAAGGTCAAGGCAAACATGTCAGAGCACAAGGTATAATCTCCCACAGAGATACGCACATTTCAACACTTCCCTTTGAAAGGTAAGGTGCCCCAATTGGCAACCATGACTTCAAAGTTGGAGCAAGGATGGATAAAACAATCAGCTTGTTTGGCGATCCGAGGGTCAATGAAATTATGAGTGCTACCAGAATCAATGAGTATTGTAAGAGGAAGCTTCTTGAAGTAACCCCTGACCCGCATTGTTTGGGGGGTGGTGATTCCAGCTAAAGCATGGAGAGATATCTCTGGCTGGTCATCCTGAGATGGAGGGTCAATAGGCGGTTCCTGAATGTCGACCGGAGCATCCAGTGTTTTTGGATCTTCGTCACCAATTTCAGAGGCAGGCGGAGAATCCACATCCAAGAGATAGAGCTTTTGTTGAACACATCTATGTCCCTGAGTGAATTTCTCATCACAATTATAGCAAAGCCCCTTTTCTCTGCGTGATTGCATCTCTGTTTCAGACAAACGCTTGATAGGAGTTGGTCGAGGAGCCTGCGGTATAAGTGGTCGTTGAGAACCCATATTTCGGAAGGGAACAAAAGTGGCCTTGGAGCGTTGTTGGGCTGCAATCTTGTCTTCTGCCAACTTAGCCAACCCTAGGGCTTCCATCATTGTGTTGGGATAGAACATTTTGACCTCAGAGTGGATGGCATCCTTTAGACCACTAATAAAACAACTCCGGTAAAAGTCATCAGACAATCCTGCGGTGTGGTTGGCTAGTTTCTCAAATTCGGTTTGATACTCTCTCATAGTGCCAATTTGGCGAAGTTTAGTGAGGGCTCCTGTGAAGTCATCAAAAGCACTAGGACCAAATTGTTGCAAAAGGAGCTGGCAAAAGTCTGGCCATTTTGGCTCTGCATGAGCCTTGATGTACCAACAGTACCATTGAAGAGCTTCCTGTTCCAAATGAAAGGATGCCAGTAGAACTTTGTTGACATCAAAAGTATTATGCAGACTAAAATACTGTTCTGCATGATAGATCCATCCAGTTGGATCGGTACCATTGAAGTGAGGAAAATCAATCTTCGGACCACGGAAATTGCTGGAAGAAGAGAACCCATTGTCTGATGAAGACTCGGACTGCCGTTTGTTGTTCATAGCTGAATGTTCAAGATGAAGGCCGAGAAATTTTTCATCCAGATCCTGGAGTTTGGCTTGGATGGCTACAAGTGCGTCCTCCATGGTTTTTGCTCCTACATGGGTGACAACCATAACCAGGAGTTTTTTTTTTTTTTTTTTTGACTAGGTAGGAAAACAAAAACAGAAACTACTTCAGTAAAGGAAAATCTGGACTTGGGAAAAAATTTGAAGGGTAATTGGGGTTTGACTAGGTTTTGGACACTGTCGAATAGACAGGGAAGCAAAAATGAGGATTTCAGAATCGGGGTGACATAATGGGAAAATTTGGCAGAGGGGAACAAAGAAGCAGAATTCAGAAAGGAACTCTGTGGTAAAATTTGAAGGTGATTGGGTGAAATCTGAGGAAGTTATGGCAAACCCTAAAAATAGACAAATGTGGGTTTTCGAGCTTTGGGAAGGGGAATTGGGGATAGGGTCCTCAGGAATGAAATAGGCAGAATGGGATGACAGGGGTTCCCCGAAAATTTCAAGGAAAACAGAGTGAAAACAAGGGAGATATGGAGAAAAAACTGATTTTTTTTTTTCCAGACTGGAGCGGCTACGGCTCGGAAGGGATCTGAAACGGCGCCGAATGGATTGAAAACGGCTGGATCTGGAATGGCTTGCAAAATGGATCTGAACGACTGGATCTAAAACGACGCAGTGATGATCAACAACAGTTCAGTTGAAAATAGATATGGACCCTAGGTATGTGTGGCTTCCTAACAATTCAGGGTTTCACTCGGCCACCAATGTTGTCTGACGGCTTGCGTATTGGGGCAGTACCCCTCACTCCACGGCTCAGGTAAAACTGATAACCGCTTTGCGACAAACAACAGCTCTTGGTTTACCTCACGGGTGGGAACTAGTCAATCAGGTAGGGGTCGTTGCCCTTTTTGCTGGCAGGTCCTCTTAATGGGCCAGCTACTTCAGGTTTCCTGTGGTACTCCTCACAATGCGTTTTAGGGCTTATGCCCAAGTACTTCCCACAGTTAAGCAGATAGGGATTATTCCCAAATCCGAACCTGCAACAGATGCGAAAAAAAAAAAATTGGCAGAAATTTCACCCAGCGAGCCCAAGAAAGTGCTCTGATACCAGATGTAAAGCACTTGCAACAATTAATTAATAAGAATATGCAAAATAGCAGAAATTACAGAACTTAGAATCACTTTTATATTGATCACAGGCCACTTCGAGGGGGCAACCTCCTATGAGCAATCTCAATACAAATAACTTCACCGTGCCTTCATAGGTCTCACACACACTTATATACTAAGTGAAGGCGCCAATACTATGGGTCAAAACCATGGGCCACTACAAACTATGGATCAACAATACTACGGGCGACTTACAAAGCATATGCGCCAACAACAATAACATAAACTATTGATCAACAAATACTACGGGACGACTTACAAAGCATATGCGTCCAACAACAATATACTAACAAAATAAAGACATGGGTTCCTAACATGAGAATGCCAAAATAATGACTTACTATCCCAGAAAATGGGCAAGAATTATTGCACTCATTGTAATAAGACTGGTCATTGGGTTAACAAGTGCTAGAAACTTCATTCATAGCTTAGTCCAAAGCATTACAAGGAAGTTGTGCAATCACCCACAAAAGAAGAGGTAGCAGATTAAATAGTTGGTCAAACACCAATAGTCCAAGAGATAGCTCATGAATAAGACCACCTATCAAAGGAAGATTCCATCAAGAGGAAGCAACCCAAAGAAGAGTATCCATTAGAATGGATCAGTAAGAAATGGATATCATATTTACATAGCTGAGTTTTGTTTAGCATGATTTTGTAGCCCCTCTAAATTGCTTTCCACAGTTGAAAAGCATGAAGGAAACTAAACTCATTTGTACGAGAAAGTATGGAGGCAGATCACTCGTTAAGAGTGAAATATGGAGTAACCATCTAAGATGAGAAGCACACCATGAGAAACCCAATACAAGAGGTTGTATCATTTTCTATTTTGCATTCTCATGTTTATGACGACAATCATGTTAGCATGTTTTGCTTACCACTTCTTGCAGCAATTGAAAGATGGGTAAGGAGGTACTCCATTAGAAAAGGTTCCCCAAATAAGTTTTTGGAATGTGATAGTAGAAATTGACATGTTAATGGGAATCATTAACATGCACATGAGTTGAGGTGTTCTCCAAGAGGGAGACAAAGTGGCATCAACTTGAGAAGTGCTCTCAAAGTGATTAGTACACAATAATATCATTGTTGTTTTATGGATGTATGTCGCATGTAAGACCCCAAGAAGGACAAATTGTATAAGTTATGGCATGTTATAACATAACTTAACATGAAACCTAGTTTTTTGCCTTTGTTGAGAATGTTTAGCAACAATGAGAATACACAAATTAACTTCCAAGAGAGAGAAAACAAAGTTAACCACCATGATCATGAATCTAGAATTTTGGTGGACCAAAATTATATTTTTGTGGGGAGGTATGACCCAAGAGAATATCCACACTCGACAGATTAAGAAGGTCTTGTTTGTTTCCAAAACTCTATGCAAAACAAAGATCTCACAGGGAGTTTTTCAACACAATTCGAATGGAATTTCTATGCAAAAGATATGGATTGTTGAAGTTTTTGGGAAAAAAGGAAAAAAATAAAATAAAAATAAAATGATTAATAATTATTTGGAGTTATATTCTTTTGTATTTTTCCTAACAAATGTAATAGTAAACTAATGGAAGAGCTACGTAGTATTCTAGTTTCCTAATCTAGATGGAATGTTGTGATCTTCATGGGAATGTTGAGATCTTCATGGGAATAGTTGAGATTTTCTCTCAACCTATCCCTTGAATTGTGCCCAGATCCTAATTTAGTGAATATAGAGAGTTATTTTCTCCTTATAATGTTGAGGTATTTCTCAACAATGTAAATCTATAAAACCCCTCATTGGGAGAAGGATTTGTAATCACTTTGGAAGAGAACAAGAAAGGAGGCTTGTGAAATTGTGAGCCCTTGTTAGGAGAACTTTTGTAAGCCCCTTCTTAGGAGAACTCTTTAAGCTCCTTATTAGGAGAATGAACCACTTAATGTGAGAAGTTGTTTCTCTTGTAAAGGAGAGAATCGACCCCTTATTAGGAGAATATTTCAACCCTTTTTGTAACAGGAGAAGCACATTTTAAGGAAAATTAATGAAGTGGTTAGTTGGTTGAGTGAGCCTAGAGACATATACAAAATTTGTGAACTCCGTTATCAATCTGGTTTGCATATTGTTTTTATGTGCTTGATTGTTGTTGAATTCCATATTTAAATGTTGAATGTGAATTATATTGTGAAGTTTCTTGTTAATGTTGGAAAATTGAGAAATATATCAAGGATCTTGAATGGAGAAAAAACGAGTAAATTTTTTTCCATGCATATTTTGATTAGTTTTTCCACATGCCCATTTTTAGATCAATTGGCCACATTAGTTGGGGCCATGGATTGTTTCCCTATTTGAGGGTTTTAACCACGTAATACAATGGCGTATCAATATTTAATTTGTTTATACGTGTAGTTGCTTAAGGTGTTTGACCTGTGTGGAAATACCCTATTTACTGAACACTGATAGGAGAATCTCTTTGCAATGTTTCCAAATAATGCCAACGTTGTTCCAAATAACAACTATGAATTTTGGATGAAATTGAGAGAAAGAGAGGGTGCATTGCTTTAGAAGAGCACCGATTTCTAAAAGAATCCCTCAAACTTGTTTGAAAAGCCAACATCACCAAAAGAGGACTTTGGTTGTGAAGAGCGTTTTAAAAAACCATAAAACTATTTATTGTCCCAAAACAAGGATGAAAAAAAATCTAGTTTTAGATTTGCACTACCTTCAAAATGCAACAATTGGGTTGAAAAGTGGAGAAAAGAGGAGAGTAAAACCCTAAAATGGGCACAAATTATTGGCAGATTTATGCAACATAGGTTAGCAAAAATCATGATCTAAGGGATGTGACTTAGATAACATACAATCTGAAATAAACCAAGCAAACAATCATTAATCAAAGTAAATAGTCAAGCAAAATTACGAATCTACTCATAAAACATTTCTAGGAAGAAGAGGATTCATATAAAATTTGATTATCTACGTTAATATTTACCAATGAAATGCACACACTTGAGAGTAGCTTGATGTAGTGAAGGTGTCCTTTGATGCCACTCCATCGGGAGGGTCCTTTGCTTCCTTGAATGCTCTTGACCCATTTCCTTGGTACTTAAAAATTGCATGGGAGAGATGAGGATGCATGATCTTAAAATATCTTGGGAAATTGATAGCGTAGCTTTGCTATGAAAATTGATAACTTTTCTATGAAAAATGTCAAGATCATTGTCAAGACATCTTTTTATGTCAGTATGAAAGTATTTTTTAGTTAGAACTCTCTTCCACCACTCAAATTTCCCCATAACTAATCTCCAAAGAATTTTAGGAAGCAAGATTCATAAATTTTGGATATTTAATATATAAACCCTCTCCATCCTTGGAAACTGTGACCATTTTATTCTTTTGAGTTTGATTTCCTCCCTTGCCAAAGAAACTTGTGGAAATTTCGAGCTATGTGTTGCATATTTCTTGACAGAGTGAGCACAACTGAACATTGGTAAATAATGGAGGGCAGATAGGACTGACTTGAGGAGCAAAATCCATCTTGCTAGGTTCAACCATTGATCCCCCCACTCAATTTTTTATTATTTATCTTTTTGATAACATCCTACCATACTGATGTTGTTGGATTGCTGAGTGATATTGGAATTCATAGATATTTAAACCTCTTCCATTCTTCAATGCATGTGAATTGTAAGATTCTGGAAATAGACAAAAGGAGATGTAGGATGACATTCTAGCCAAAAACTTGGATTTTACCCTTATTGACCTTCTCCCCTGAGGCATTGAGAAACTGATATAGGATGTCCTTGAACCTTTTGACAATTACAATCAGTGCCCCCACCAAGGAGAAGAGTGTTATTTGCAAATTGTAAATGGTTCATAAACTTTAATCCTTTGACAAAACTAAACCTAGTAAGGTTGCTTGATTTCTTTCTGCTTTCATATTCCTACTTAATGATTTAGTCATAATGATGTATAGAAAGGTTTTAAATTTTCAATAATTTCATTCCATTATCATTCAGGATCATACTAAGAGAATAACATGTACAACATAACAATCATAAGCACAATAACAAGCACACAAGAGACACAGAGTTACCTTGGGGAAAACCAAGAAGGTGAAAAACCCCACAACTTCCTCAGAGATAAGCTAAGCCACAAACCAAGATCGCAATGATCAAACCCAAACAAATGTCTCTAGCAGATACTCCTCCTCCTCCACATGTGCGCCACTTTCTCTCTTAGCTATGCGAACTTGAGAAGCGAGTGAATGAATAGAATGAGAGAGGCACACCCTCTATTTATACATTGACTTGACCTACCAATAAACCAACAGGGACGACTTCCTAAGGAATCCTAATAACCCAAACACATGACCTAACTAGGGTCGACCCCACACTAGTGGTCTAATAACCCATCAATACAAATGATGACACTTACAATGTAACTTGTGACACTTGCAAATACAAATGACGACACTTCCAATTAGAGGAATAATACATCTCTGTTTGATATACAATAAAGTACAAATGTAATATACAAGTGAATATCTTCTGAATTTACAAATACATCAACACTCCCTCTTAACTAGGAAGATATTCTTTAGACACAGGTCATCAATACATATTGGAGCAAGTCTTCAATTCTGGAGCTGGATCATCATCACTGGATCACGGAGCATCATCATCATCACTGCTGTTGTACTCGACATCTCGATCACTGGGCTATCTCTTAATTCTTCTCACCGTAGGAAGTTCTACAGAGCCAACCCTTTTTCATGCTGGATGTAGGCCTAGCCTCCTGTAGGTCTTCATCATCTCTAGCCATACTATGGATCCCAAGACTAATTACATGCGTCAACAAAACCTCAGAAGAGCATCCTAGGACTTTTACGAGCACACTGCTCAACCTATTGGATCTCCCAGGATCTTTTACATGTGACCTTCACAAAACCTTTAAAGAGCATCTTGCAACTTGCAAGATCTCTATAGAGCATCCCAGGATCTTTTACTAGCATACAGCTTAACCTGTCCGGATCTCCAGGATATTTTCTATGTGAACTTTCGCAAAACCTTTAAAGAGCATCTTGCAAACTACAACATCTCTATAGAGAATCCCAGTATCTTTTACTAGCACACAGCTTAACCTGTCCGGATCTCTAGGATCTTTTCTATGGGAAACTGTAGCAAAACCTCGAAAGAGCATCCCAGGCTGTTACGAGCACACAACTCAACCTGTCCGGATATCCCAGGATCTTTTCTATGCTACCTGCACAACCTGTCCACGGCCATGAAGTATCAACCTGATACTCATGATCATACTGATCATACACAGCATCAACCTGATGCATATCATCTAGAGCATCGACCTGATGCACATCACACATGATCGAACTAATCATCATACAGTACATCATCCTGATGTACATCATCTAGAGCATTGACCTGATGCTCATCACACATGATCAAATTGATCATACAATGCATCCACCTGATACATATCATCACATATGATCCAACTGATCATACAAAGCATCTAACTGATGCACATCATCATGCCTGATCCAACTGATCCACAACTGATCATACCAAGCATCCAACTAATGCATATCATCATACATGATCCAATTGATCAAAGCATCCAGCTAATGCATATCATCATACATGATCCAACTGATCATACCAAGCATCCAACTGATGCATATCATCATATATGATCCAATTGATCATCGTCATATAGAACATCATCCGGAGCATCGTCCTGATGTTCATCACATAGCGCTTACATCCATAGCCATGGGAAGGAACCTCCTACCACCATGCTTGGAATGGCTCCTTCATATGTGTCCCATCACTTCTTCCTTGAAGTATCTTCTATCTAAAGAACACCAAGCCTCTCTCTGAAGTACTCAAACTTCACTCTGGCTAGTGGTTTTGTCAACACATCTGCAACCTACTCATCTGTCACAACATACAAGAGCTTCATTGCTCCTCTCTGCACCATATCCCTGATATAGTGATATTTGATCTCGATGTGCTTCGACCTATCATGGAACACCGGATTCTCCGACAACTTCACACAACTCTGGTTGTCACAATAGATACAGGTAGCATCCAATGGGAGATCAAATAACTCAGATAGTACCTTCCTAAGCCATACTACCTCACAATTGGCCAAACAAGCTGCGACATACTCTGCTTCGTCTATACTTAGTTCTACACGGGACTGCTTCCTGCTAAACCAAGAGATCACACTTAATCCCATACTGAAGCAGCACCCCAAAGTGCTCTTCCTATCTGCAACACTACCTGCCAATCTGAATCAACATAACCCTCTAGGTTAAAATTTTGATTCGCATCATACTTGAGCCCATAATCAATTGTACCCTTCAGGTACCTCAGAATATGCTTTACAGCAACCAGGTGAACACCTCTAGGATCTATCAAGAACTAGCTCAATGTGTTCATTGCAAAGCAAATATCTGGTCTCATGTTCGTCAGGTACATCAAGGACCCAATCATCTGACGATACACCATGACATCAACCGACTCAGATGAAGCATCACACAGAAGCTTCAGGTTTGATTCCATAGGTGTGGTCATGCCCTTACAGTCCATCATCTCGAGCCGCTTCAGGATCTCTACTGCATACTTCCCTTGTCCAAGGAAGATTCCATCTGCACTCTGCCACACCTCCATACCTAGAAAATAATGCATCATCCCCAAGTCCTTCATATCAAACTCAACAACAAGCTTCCTCTTAGTATCGGCAATCAATCTATCCTCACCTGTAACAAACAGGTCATCCACATACAATAGTAGTATCACTGGATTGCCTTCCTCAACCTTGTAGTAAAGGTTGGAATCCGCTTTACTCTTGGTAAAGCCCCAACTGGATAGAAAGCTGTCTATCCTACCATACCAAGTTCTAGGAGCTTGCTTCAAGCCATACAAGGCTTTCTTCAATCTGCACACATATGACTCATTGTCATGTGTCTCAAAGCCAAGTGGCTTCTCCACATACACTTCCTCTTCGACTACACCATTCAAGAAAATTGTCTTGACATCCATCTGGTGTATCTTCCATTTCATCACTGCAGGCAGAGCAAGTACTGTTCTAATGGAAGTGTACCTGGCTACAAGAGCAAAAGTTTCTTCATAATCTATTCCCTATTTCTGAGAGAAGCCATGAGCTACAAACCTCACCTTGTATTTCTCTATGCTACCATCTGCAGCATGCTTGATCTTATAGATCCACTTGGAAGTCACAACAGACTTCCCATTTGGTCTTGGGACCACATCCCAAACAGCATTCTTCATGATTGATTGGTATTCCTCGACCATGCCATCCTTCCATTCTTTCTTTTATGCTGCTTCTTCATAACTGGAAGGTTCTTTGTTCATAATGTCATAGAGTAAAGAAAGATAACTGGTATGTGATCTAGTCCTCTTCCTTTCTCTTTGTTCTTCTTCTAGAATGCCATATATTTCTGCATCTTGAATGAGCTCTCTAGCCCATGCAGGTTTTCTCTTGTGAGATTTCTTCTCACGAGGTGGATCTACAGGTTCTTGTGGATCTTCAATTTCACGATCTTCTTCCGGAATTGCTTCATTCATAGTGGTGTCTTGAATTCTGGTTACCCTTGGTTCTTCATTGTCTTCAACAGGTGTCTTTCTTGATTTGAAGTATGCTGAGTCTTCATCAAATGTTACATCCCTGTTGATGTCAATCTTCTTGAACCCCGGAAAGTAGATTCTATAAGCCTTTGAGCTTTCACTGTAACCCACAAAGATGCCCTTCTTTCCTGAAGGATCTAGCTTTGTCCTCTTTTCCTTTGGAATGTGTGTGTATACAGGATAGCCAAATATTATGAGATGGATGACTTCTGGTGTCTTGTTGTCAAGTATCTTGTGAGGTGTTCTATTCTGCACATATACAGTTGTCCTAGCTGCTTCTTCCCATAGGTGCATAGATAGATCTTGATCATGAAGCATTTCCCGTGCTGCTTCCATGATAGTTCTATTCTTTCTTTTTGCAACTCCATTTTGTTGTGGATTGTAAGGAGTAGTCAACTCCCTCTTAATCCCTGAATCACTGCATATCTTCTTAAAGTCACCTGAAGTGAATTCTCCTCCATTATCGGATCTGAAGGTCTTGATTTTCTTATCAGTTTGATTTTCTATCAAGGCTTTGAATTCCTTGAACTTATCAAACACTTCATCTTTATTCTTCAAGAAGAAAACCCAAGTCTTCCTAGAGAAATCATCAATGAAGGAAACATAGTATACATACCCACTCAGAGAACTGGATGACATTGGACTGCATACATCGGAGTGGATAATCTCCAAGATTCCTTTTGCTTTGCTTTCACTACTTGGAAATGCCTTCTTTGTGTTCTTTCCTTTTGCACACCCTTTGCAAATACCTTCGTGCTTTGACTGGATTTCCGGAAGACCCTCTACTACTTTGCTTGCAATTGGAAGTGATCTATAGTGCATGTGTGCAAGCCTTATATTCCAAAGTTCACTTGGCTCCATGGATTCATGTACCGTGGCATGTTCAGGTTGTCCCTTCAATTTGTATATTCCTCCCTCTTGCTCTCCAATCACTACTGCATCATCTATGGTCTTACCTGTTGGCCACATGAGTACTTGGCCATCCACAAATGCAACTCTCATCCCCTTTGCATCAAAAGATGATATGGAGAGAAGATTCTTCTTGAGTCCAAGTACATACAGAACATCTTTCATTTTCAAATACTTCCCAGAGTCTAGCATGTACGAGGCTTCACCACTTCCTTTTATAGGATATTGATAGTCATCCGCAAGTTTCACCTTGTGAGGTGACTCATGTTTAGAAAGGTCCACAAAGGATTCTTTAAACCCAATCATGTGTTTAGAAGCCCCACTATCAATAAGCCAATCATTACACCCATGTGTAACAGTACCCGTGAGAGCAGATATTAAGACATATTCATCTTCACTTGATGAATCATCACTTTCTGCTCTAGTCTTCTTCTTGGGAGGTTCATCATCCTCAGCAGCATGAGCATGATATATCTTGTTGTTGTTGTTGTTTTTGTTGTTGTTGTTCAATTATTTTTTTTTCTTGGGACATTCTGAGGCATAATGTCCTTTCTCATCACAAGAGTAACATCGAACATAGGAGAGATCTTTCTTCTTTTGATGGAAGTGAGGATGTTTCTTACTATGAGATTTCTCCCTCTTGAACTTGCTTCCCTTAGTGTGAGTTGTGAGAGCTTAATCTTCATTTCCCATCTTTTCTTCTTGGGCCACAAGCCTAGCTTCTTCTTGTGAACATTCCTCCCACAGTCTACTGAAGGAGATCAATTTCCTTCTTGCACAGATTCCTTGGATGAAGGAGTCCCATGACCTAGGTAGGCCATTCAATGTGGTCATGACAATTTCTCCATTCTCCACCACTTCATCCATCCATAGCTTCAAGTTGTTCCTTGATTTGAGAGACCTTTGAAAAGTAGGATTGTATGGTCTCTCCATTCTATATCTTTACCCCTTTCAATTGGTTCCGCGGAGTCATCTTCCGATTTATGTTCTTTCCTTCAAACAACTTAGTCAAAGAATCAAACATCTCCTTAGGTGTCTTTAGGGAAGACACATGGGGTATGAGATGGTCCTTAATAGAATCAACAATGATTCTCTTGGATTTGACCAAGTTCTTCTTATGTAAGGCCTTAACCTAATCTCCCTCTGGAACTGGAACCTCTTCCTTTATGTAGTTGTCCAACTCATTTTCTTCTACGATTAACCCAATCCTATAATTCCATGCTCGGAAGTTATTAGCCCCTTCAAGCTTATCCTCAAGCTTGGTGTGGTGAGACATTTTAATGAGAAACTCAAATGGAAATAAAAGATTTAGGTCTTATCACTTGATTTACTGAAAACTGGATCTGGAGTTGGATTAGGGTTTGTCAGAGAAACCCTAAAAAATTCAAAATTTGAATTTCAAACTTCTGAAAGGATAGAAAGATGCACCTTGCTGAGCTGGTCAAGCTGGTATGCTCAAATTTTGAGATCTGCAAAATTTGACCCCTCAAAATTGCCTTTGAAACTTCTGTATTTACTAGACAGGAAACCGAAGTAGGGTTTGATAAATCCCACCCTTCTGCTCAACCAAAAAGTTCGATCCAAAGCTCTAAACTTCTATTTTCTTGAGGAGTATCCAGCCATGGATTCAGATTCCAAAAATTCCAACTTTTTCCGAAACCCTAATTTCCCACAGCAGGGATTAGGTCAAAACTGAAAATGCTCAGAATTGAATTTTGTCTCGACAGAAAGATGTGCCCTTCCAAGGAAAGTCAATCTAGCCTCCTGCCTTTGATGATCTATGGAGAGAAACACAAAAATTAAGAATCCCTAGCTTCCGCAGCTGCACAGTGCCTTCTTCTTAGGTCAGCTCTGATACCATGTTAAATTTTTTATAATTTCATTCCATTATCATTCAAGATCATACTAAGAGAATAACATGTACAACGTAAAAATCATAAGCACAATAACAAGCACACAAGAGACACAGAGTTTCCTTGGGGAAAACCAAGAAGGTGAAAAACCCCGCAACTTCCTCAGAGATAAGATAAGCCACAAACCAAGATCACAATGATCAAACCCAAAGAGATGTCTCTAGTAGATACTCCTCCTCCTCCACATGTGTGCCACTTTCTCTCTTAGCTATGCGAGCTTGAGAAGTGAGTGAATGAATAGAATGAGAGAGGCACACCCTCTATTTATACATTGACTTGACCTTCCAATAAACCAACAGGGCCGACTTCCCAAGGAAGCCTAATAACCCAACCACATGACCTAACTAGGGCCGACCCCACACTGGTGGTGTAATAACCCATCAATACAAATGATGACACTTACAATGTAACTTGCGACACTTGCAAATACAAATGACGACACTTCCAATCAGAGGAATAATACATCTCTGTTGGATATACAATAAAGTACAAATTTAATATACAAGTGAATATCTTTCAAAGTTACAAATACATCAACAAAAGGGTGATAGAGGGAAACGCTATCTTAGCCCCATGTTACATTTAAAGAAGGTGGTGGACCACTTGTGGACTAATGGGGCGATTCAAGGGCAATGGACGCATGCTTGAATCCAATGTACAAATTGATGATCAAATCCAAATTTCATAAGAACATCAAATAAAAAGGAATGTCTTACCTTATTGAAAGAATTGGCCATATCCAATTTTATGACCATCCCTTTGTCTTTGCTCTATCAACTGGAGTGAATTGCCTCCTAGATCATGATTATGTTGTCTATTAGTCATTTCTACATGAAGTTTTCTTGATTGCTAGAGATGATTTTGGGAGGATCTTCTTAACTGCATGGGCCATGATTTTAGTCATAATTTTGTAAGAGGAAATTCATAGTGAAATAGGACATGATCTGTTGAACAAGGATGAATTTTCCTCTTTGGGGATAAGGGCCAAGAATGAGGATTTGGTCTTGCCATGTATTTTGTTTTTTCTCTATCAATGTAGAAGCATGTGTTTCAAATTTGATTAATTATGGGTCAATAGGTTTTTAAGAAACAAATAGAAAATATATCAGGCGCATGAGCCTTGTCAGGGGCTAATCCCTAGATCGCCTCTTCTTTTATGTCTTGTTTCAACTCCTCATTGTCTTCCTCTAAGACAATTTGAGGAATGTTCCCTTTATAATATGGATAGAAGCAAAGTTTGCTTCGTCTTATTCTGTGTAGAGGACTTTCAAAGTCAGTGTTTGATTTCTCCAAATTCTTTCAATATTGTTCCATCTTCTAGATTTATTTTCTTGAATAAATTTTTGTTTGTCCTTGCTTTATCCTATCAATGAAAAAATGGCATTTTCTTATCCCTTGATTACAACCATAAGCTTAATTATTTAAGTGCCACATCTGCTCCTCATATATGTTCTCTTTGTGGATATTGGCAAGAATGATTATTTATTCTTGATAATCTTGCTGAGAGATATCATCGAAACACATTTTGAAGAAATGAATACAAAATATACCAGCAATACACATTTATTATTTATTTCTTCTTGATGATCTTGTTGAGAGATATCATTGATTTCCAAACAATCTTGGAGGTTTGTTGATGAAGCAATATGGATTTTTCCTTTTTCCAGCGATGCATATGAGGATTTGGCCCAATCCTTCAGTGTTTCGTTGACTACCTTTAGTTTCTATTCCCAAAAAAGATAGAGAACTAACAATGAATTTCTCCCATTGCTCTTTTATAATTTCCATTGCTTTGGTATTTTGAAGCCGAAAATGATTGAATTGGAAGGAAAGGGGCTCATAGTTTGGAGAGAGGATTACAAAGAAAGAGTTTGGTTTATGATTATAGAGTGCAAAAGGATTATGGAATATAGTAGAAATGTTGTGGAGCATAAGATTGCTATGGAGAAAAAATCAATCTAGATTAGAAACAATGTGTCTAGGTCCATATCTTTTATTTCTCTAGGTGTATTTCCCTTTGAATGGATTAAAATTCATGAGGTCCCAGTCTGTGATAATGTCTTTCATATTCTCTTTGAATGGATCCTTGACAATGCTACCTCCTCTCTTCTCTTTTTTGGAGAGGGCCAAATTGAAGTTGCCTGCCAAAATATAGATCTTGGTAACCTCTATCCCTTCAAGTGTTGCAATTGAAGCCAACCATTTTCTTTCTCCTTGTAGGATATTGACATATATTTATTAAAGATATGAAAAATTGTACCTGAGATTAAATGGGTCAATCTTGTAAGACCCCAATTTTTTTTTATGAAAATATTCCACCTAAAGAAGGTGTTGATGATTGAATCCTGGATAGATACTTCTACATAGGCCAGGTGTCAAGCATGTAGGAGTTGTCCAGATGAACTCTTTAGGTACTTGCTTGAGAGAGCAAGTGACTTTTATATCTTATTCCTAATTATAACATAGGAAAATCACATTAATTAACTTAATGTTTGCTAATGACTAAAGGGTAACTTGAGATTAAGTCACAACCATTGATCTTAAGTGAGGGTTGAGATCTAATCTCAGTCATCGATCACTTTGGAGATCGAGGGTTAGGGTTTTGGTCATTGAGATGTTATAAAATGATGCCTACGGAGAAGAGGAGACACACAATAGTCACATAGAGCGAGTGAGATCTCATTGATTGGTGGAGAAGGACTTTCAACCAAGTGTAGAGGGGGTCAAAGGAAAGGAGAAATGGGAGGCAAAGGGATTAGAAACCAATAAGATCAAAGGACTGATATTGAGGTATGATAGGATATATTTATGTCTTTTTATTATTCCTTAGTGGGCCATTATCCCAATATGGGAGCCCACGATTTTATCTTAATAAAATCATTAGTTTTCTAGTTTTCCCCCTTTGGGGTTTTCCAGGGTAAATTCATGTGTCAAATGTGAATGATTTCTTGTTTTTTTGCTGCATAATTAGTTATAAATCAATGTATTTTCATTTATAATTAATTATCTAATTATTGAGAATGAGAATAAGATATGGTTTCCGAAAATTAATATGTATTAGAGTAGGTTTAGTTCTGAATGAGAAATCGTATTTTGTAAAAGTTTACAGAAAAAAGAAGGGAATCGTTCGATAGTCGTACAACCGCCATTGTATAACCACCATTTTGATTTGTAGGTTCATGGGTTGGTGAAGTGGTAGACATTAGGCTTGGGTTGTGGTGGATTCAACAGATAGGAAGTGAACATGAGCCAAATGAAGCAAAATGGTTCGATATGGACTGTAGCCGCTGGCATAGGAGCAAGGCAACAAGATGCAGAGGACTTGAAAAAAACGTAGGTTGCAGGAGGCAGAGGTGTGATCATAGAGAAGGACGTGAGAGCCACGAAAGGTATGAGGAAGGTTTCAACAGAATTAGGCTGATTAAAGAATTTGGGCCACAAACATAATAAGCAATAGGATGAGTATTTGTGTGGCAGGTGTAGGACACCGACTTGAGCTGCAGACGGAGGCACAAATTCTGCGTGGGATTAGCTAAGAGTTGGGGGCCGAGGCAGTAGGACGTGGGTGTTGTAGCTTCCAACTGAAGCACAACCAGTCACGGTGGAGGTAGTAGGTAACAAATACTAGGGACTAGTATGTCAACAATAGAGAAGAGATTACAGAGTCGATGAGAAGTGGTGGTCGAGTTGCAGGTTTGTAGCAGGCGTCGGAGTAAGGACACATGGGAAGTCCTCCATTACAACAACCACTGACATGGCCAAAAAATGCTAGCAAGGAATTGAGGCAAGGTGGATAGGTATGGGGTAGGGCCACTAGGGTCTAGGTAGGGTCAACAGGGTCGGGGAAGTTCAGGCAGCTGCAAGGAAACTATGGGAAACAGGACCAGGGATGATGGAAGATCGTCGAGAAACCCAGGAAGTTTGGGAAAGGCCAACAGAGCTACCAGACATCCCATAAAATTTTGGGAAGCCAGAAAAAATATGGGTATTTCCCCAAAAAAGTAGTTGGTAAGATTGCATAAGTGCTAGGAAACTCTAGAAAATCCTCAGGCAGTAGTAGAAGGCTGTGGGAAGCATTGAGCAGCTTCAGGTAGGGTCTCGAGCAGTGGGAAGTAATCCAGGAAACAATTCAGTAGGATGGCCACAATAGGTTTAAGGTATGAATATAGGTTGAAGGGTGCTTCCAAATAAAACCCTTGGAAGGCGAGGGTCACTTTGGTTCTCATAGAGGATGTGTTGTGGGAATTTGATAACTCCACGATGACCCCACTAATAGATCCAAAGGAACTAGCCACTCACAATTTGAAGGATTTGAAATACAGGAGGATCATATTAGACATGATGAAGGATCATTTTATCCCTCACATATCTGAGAAGAAGTTATCCATGGAGATGTGGGAGGCTCTGATAGATTTATACTAGAGTAATAACCACAACCGGAAGATGGTGCTGAAGGAGGAACTCAGAAGCACCAAGATGTCCAAGACATATACTGTAGCTTCTTATCTTACCAGGATCACACAAGTTTTTTATAAGTTCAAAGTAGTTGGGGAGAGTGTGACAGATTAAGAGTTGGTGAGGATTGTCCTAAATGGCTTCACCAAACCATGGGCACCCTTCATCAAAGGGATCATTGCATGGGATAATATTCCTAACTAGGAGAGGTTGTGGATGACTTCATCTAAGAGGATATTCGAGAGGAATATCTATATGGAGGAACACGAGAAAATTCAAGTCCTTTACATGTTGCAAGTGTAGCCACTATGATTCATAGTGTCCAGAACAAAAGAAAGGGAAGAGTAAGTCTCAGTAGGTAGCAACATCTACAGAAGCTCAAGTCAAGGAGTTTGTTGAGAAGTTCAAGAAGGATTTCTCATTAGTCTCTTGTGTTTTTGACATAGTTTCTAGTAGTGCCTGGTTTGTGGATAGTTGGGATTCTTGCCACATGATAGGGACACATGAATTGTTCACCATTTTGTCAGAGTTAGGCTTGGGTTTGCATGTGGAACTTAGCACCCATGCCAAGTGTGCTAAGAAGGGAGTTGGGATGGCCAGGTTTCAACTGGAGTCAGGAGGATCTATGGAGGTGATAGATGTGTTATACGTATTGGATCTCAAGATGAATTTGCTATCAGTATCGACATTCGATGACAGTGGATACGCCATCTCTTTTGAGAGTGGTCAGGATCTTATTTGGCCAAAGGGATCTGGAATAGATTCAACATGAGTTCTTAGTGCTAGAGAGGGAAAGCTATACAAGTTACATGGAAAACCTGTAGTTGGATCCAAGGGGGTATTGGATCATGTATCAATTCCAATGACAAAGGTCAAGGAGTAGAAGGATCTGAAGGGTGTGCAAATTTTAGAGAATTCTAGTGTGGGGAGTAAACGTTCAAAGGGGAAGAGGGATTTAGCCCCTTCTAGTTCTACTATTGATGGATGCTTAGGAGCAGGAGATAGCTCCTAGGATCACAAGGTGAGAGAGAAGGCCTTTGATGAATTTTCCAAACTTCATGTCACTAATATGTAGCATCATAGATTCCATGACTTCCAGTGATTAGGGATCAGGTGACTAGCAAGGTTGGAGGGATGCCAGTATGCAAGATGATGTGTGTTACAATGTGACAGGTCAAAGGGAGAACCCGTTCTAGTTGGCTCTTAGATAAGAACCTTCCTCACTAAGAGAGAGTATTAATGATTTTAGCTTGGACAAGTACTTTTGCATAGGACAGGTGTCAGGCATGTAGGATTCATCTAGATTACCTCTCTAGGTATTTGCTTGAGAGAGAAAGTGACTTTTATATATCATTCCTAGGTCTAACTTAGGAAAATTACACTACTTAACTAAATGTTGTATAATGACTAAAAGTGAACATAATATTAAGTCACAACCATTGATCTTAAGTGAGGCTTGAGATATATTCTCAGCCATCAATAACTTTGGAGGTTGAGGGTTAGGATTTTGGTCATTGATCTGTTATAAAAGGAAGCCTAAGGAGTGGAGGAAACACACAACCATCACACAAAGTGAGTGAGATCTCATTGATTGGTTAGAGAAGGAATTTCAACCAAGTGCATTGGGGTAGGATTAAAGGAAAGGAGCAAGGGGCAACAAAGGGATTAGTTTCCAACAAGATGGAAGGATTGATCCTTAGGTGTGACAGGATAAATTTTTGTCTTTGTATTATTTCTCAGTGGGCCATTATCCTAGGATGGGATCCTAGGATTTTATCTTAATAAAATCATAAGTTTGCTAGTTTTTCCCCTTTGGGGTTTTCTAGGGTAAATTCATGTGTCAAATGTGTGAATGATTTCCTTTTTTTCCATTGTGTAATTAGTTATAAATCAATGTATTTTTGTTTATAATTAATCAACTAATTATTGAGAATGAGAATTAGATCTGGTTTTGAAAACTTAACAGAATGGATCCATCCCATAGCATACATATGCCTTTAGAACCCCCTCTTGAATTTATAGCATTTCCTTCACTTCATGGCTAGTGCCTCTTGTTGACTTTTTATGTATTGACTGCTTATACATTTGTCTCATGGAGGAGGAGGACAGTTGGTTTTTCAAACTTAATAAAATTTTGCATGACTTCTTCCTTGAATTTGCTACCCTTGCCTCTGTAATTCCAGGAGACAATATTGATCATTTAATGTTTGAAGGTTTGTGTCCCCCTCCTTGAGAGGGGGAATGAATTCATTGAATTTTGTTCTTTGAGCGAATTCCCATTGATTTCTCAATGGTTGTTTGCATTCCTAGTAGCTTTTCCTTGTTCTCTACCTCTTCTCTTCTTTCCCTTGTTGGTTTTCTCCCCAACGTTTTTGGTTGCTTTCCTTCTTCATCATCATCTTATTTTCCTTCTTCTTCAATTCATTGTTGTGATTTATTCCTTGTCGAAACCCCAAATATTGGGGGTTTATCTATGATTGGATCGATTTCTTCCAACCGATTTGAATATATGCCATCA
The DNA here is from genome assembly GCA_027924585.1 of Larix kaempferi. Lineage (NCBI taxonomy): Eukaryota > Viridiplantae > Streptophyta > Pinopsida > Pinales > Pinaceae > Larix > Larix kaempferi. Next base: position 2,361,541 of record BSBM01000687.1, on the reverse strand, counting down.
TCTATGGAAAGAAGCAGATTTATTTGAGAAGAAATGTAGATGGATGCTCTTGGGGGGGATTTTGAATATTGATCCTTCACTAATGGGTTCACTAATTCCACAAAGGATCATGGATTTGGCTATGAAAAGAATTCAAAATGATTGTGAGGGTGGGATGGGTTAGTATATATATCATAGGATATTTGTATGGGATAAAGCACATGAGATCTAGGGGGAAACCTATGAGCAATTGGGATGGAGGATACTTTCTTGGAAATGTTCCGAGATGAAGAGTAAGAGATTAATGGAGGCATGCTAGAGTTTATCTACTAATTTGTGCTCATTTTATTCTTAACTAGACACCATTGATCTTATTTTTCCGGGATTACTTGGCCCGAGGGAAGGTTCTTTTTGTAGTATTTTAAAAAGTTCCCGCAATCATGGTAGGTTTTACATTTAAGTGGAAGCCTCTAGTAGTCAATATTTTGCAAATGCTTCCAATTTTGTAGTGTTAGGAATATTTCTTATGGTAAACCCTTGTCCATATCAAATTCGACACAAATCCAGGTGCATGCAAACATACTTTCTTTAGGATCAAAGTTGTCAATATACTTTCCAAGAGAATTTCCTATGCTCCTTTGGGAATCCTTGCCACAATAATGTAGGGGAAAGTGGGGGATATGAACCCAAACATGAAATTCTAAAGGGACATCAAGATATGGATGAAAATATGGCATCCATATGTTCAAATACATTCCTATGGATTCAAAAAAGTAAGATCTATTTCGAAAAATTAGATCTCTATCCTCATTAGATTCAAACAAATATCATAAAACCTGCTACCTCATAAGAAGTGATTGAATATTCCCTTGGATGAGTACTTGAAAGTTTTTTTGAACCCAAATGGTCATTGAATGAGGAGGATTCCAGATCATCATAATTTGTCCAATCAATGCTTACGTAGCGAGATAAAGTGACATATGTAGGGAGGAAGAAACAAGAAGAGGGAATTTTGGAATCCCATCTAGTTTCTTGAAAAATATTGAGGGCTAATATTTGGCATTTGATTTCCCTATGGCTATGGTAACGGTACACAAATTATGGCCTTGGGATATTGGGGGGGGATCCCCTCCAAGAACTAGATCCAAGTACACATGAAACTCAAAGAAGCTACACATGCATGCACATAACAACTTGAGCAATCCCTCAGATATTAAATCTCCCGACATGCTAACTTAGTATATATGTAACAACATACATGTCCATGCAAATCTATATGCACATTACTACATATTTATCCCTCAATATATTTATTTTTGCATTCACATTTCAATGGATTTTATCTCTTGCATTTATCTGCTTTCCGCATTTATATGCTTTCCTATGCTTTAATTATTTTCACAAAGTAGTTTTTCAAATTAGAGAAACATAAGAACATAGCAAGAGATAGGTTGAGAAATTCTCCATTCAAATTCCTATACATAGCATGGTTTTAGACATATCAAAACCAATCCAATTCCATGGATAGTACCCTACCTGCAATGACAATAAACATTAGCTGTGATTTTCTCACCCAATTATCAATTCGTAATTCACATATGTACACATATATTTGTTTCTTTTGAAAGCATAATATTCTTGAACACAATAGAGTTTAGGTGAAAAAATCCCCTATGATCTTATAAGTGCATTGCTAACCATGCCTGGCCTCTATTGTTGTGCTAATTACTCAGTGATGTATTTTCCATAGCAAATTTAGCCATGCCAACTCCATCTATCAACCTACCTAAGATAATGGTGTGTTGCATTTCCTTAACTCTTGGTTCCAAGCAAATCGAAGTTGATCATTCACTTTATGTTCTTTATACTTAAGTTGTTGGTTCATACCTTACAACCTTAAATACATCACTCAACAAATTTAACAAGCAACTAGATATTTGTTTTTGCTTTTTCTTCTCTGATTTCAATGAAAGATTTAAATGAATATCATAATCGCTGCCACACACATGGCGTCCAATGGTACATTCACAAAAAGGAATTATGCTCATCATGATTTGCAGTGTTTCCAAACACATCCATTTTCCACTACGATGTCTCATCTATCACATGCATGCATGGCATGTCTTGATGGTTTTCTAACCATTCTATTGGTCCATCATTAGTTATAACCTCAACCAAACATAACACTCATTCCACTTCCATCTCATAAATAACAAGGTTGAAAAGAATCCATTGTATGGGTGCTTCTATTTTGTTTGCTTACATTCCTTGTACAAATAGGTATGACTCGACATCATTATCCTCTCATCATGCTAGTAGTACCCATTTCTTCTTATTGTAATCACCTTTAGGTATTTCTCTCTACTCTAGATATGGCACGTTAATCATTCTCTTTAGGTTTCCATCCAGGTTATTTTTTAAGGATTATAAAAGTATACTTAAGTATAGTATTCTAGGAAATTATTTTGCATTGAAAAAAACATATATATAGATTGGTAGGCGGATATTAAATATGAAACATACAATTTACTACTGAAATTTGTAAATTTTGGCGAATATTATGATAAAAAAACATATTTTATGTAAATATAGGCGATATTAGAGACTAAAAATGACCAAATAGTGAACTTATTTTTTGAAAATAATCCCCAAAAATAGCCATTTGGCAAAATTTCGCCCCTAAAAAATTCCCTATTTCCCTTCCCTATATTGAGGAGTTAAGGGCACACTCTCATTTATATATATGATTGTGTCACTTTTATAATATGCCTTCCACATCTCTACCAAGGATTTCTATGTTGTTTCCTACCCTCCTTCCTTACTAGGGTAGAGGTAGCAATCTTATAGCTAAGAGAATTCATAACTTTTTTCAACAATATTTCATACATTGATTGAAATCAATGCATTTTCTTTTGCTTAGGGCACCAACAATCTTGGTCCCTTGCCTTTATTAATTACTAACATTTCAACATGCAAAAACCTTAAAAATCAATCACTTGGTGATATACCATGAAATTGATCGAGCCATCCACATGATCAACATCCACCATCTAGAAGAATAATGCGTAGCCCTAGTAAGCATATATAATATTGAAAATGCTTACAAGTTATTCATGACATCACAAACCAACAATTTAATGCATTAATGTGCTATTTATGCTTATAATCCCTTCCACACGTTGTGTACTATGTTATCCTAGCATTTGATGTTTATAATTGAGGACAAATATTAATGTTTTTTTCATGTTTTGTGAGGTTGGGCGCATAATCACTCACAAGGTCAATGTAATATGTTTTCTCACTAAAAAAATAATGTGTTAAGTGTATACATTTCTATTTATGGGAGAATACGATATGTTAGAGAAAAAAAGAGTTTCTATCTATGTGATAAATTAACATATTAATAATAAATTATTATTATGACAATGGGCGGTTACCTTTTGTTTTTGTTTGTTATGTTTAACAACTATCATTTCCTTTGTCACGCTTAACAATGATATTAAAATATACAATGGTAGTGATATTCAATTTTTTACTTAATTGTTTATTTAATTAAATATAGAAAAACAAGAACTACAAGATGACGATGCAATGCTCTTGGACCTTGGTAAACCATATTTAAATCTAGGGAAATTGGCCTCTTCAACTAACATGCATATTTTAGATTCATTTCAGACTTACATTTATTACTAGCAACTTTATTAAATTTCAATTTATCAAAGTGCAAATGCAAGTGTGGGGACATTGCCACCTGGCGGCTCTTGTTTATAACAATCTATAATCATGTATTCAATGGATGGTGTTTAACGATGAAAGTTGAAGTGGGTGTGGCTTAAGCACTAGAAGGGATTTAGACATTGAACTTTTGATATGATATTAATTTCATTGTTTTTGGATATGTTAGCTCCACTTTATTTTAAATTATAGATTATGGCTAGTTGAGAAGTTATTATTTATACATTGATGTTAAAAGAATTTAAAGAGTGTATGTTATAGTCATTGTTTTTTTTTGAATTTGTATTTTATAATTCAGAAGAAAAAGAACAATAATATAAGTTTTACTTTCTAGTTGTTTTTTTCCAAATCACATTATATGTTCATTGTGTGGATGTTGTGTTATTTGCTTGTTTCTTTTATTTCAGTTTCAATTAATTTCAATATTAATCTAGTAATATTAAATTTACAATTTAAAGTAAAATACTCCATAAGAGGAGACTATAGAATACTAGAAGATACGTTTTCATGAACTATTATAGTGGAATATCTAAGACAATTAACAAATAAGCGTAGCTTAAATAGTTGTTTGGAAAAATTGTTACCCTTCTCACCTAGGTTCAAATCATTGATTGTTGATGAGCTATATATGATCTATTATGTCTTGTTGACCTAGCCTTATGTTCTAAAGAATTTACCATGGCTACCATCCTTGAACAAACACTGCAACAATTTACCCCTTTAGTGGGGATTTAGGCTTGCAGGGGTCTTGCCAAAACCATCTCTAAACGTATTTTTAAAGCTTTTGGGGCAGTTTTTTAACACCCCCCCCAAAAAAAAGTCAGGAAAATTGAACTTTTGGCAGTTTTTTTCTAGTAGCCACCTCTAAAAGTTCGATTCTCATGACTTTCAGGGGGATTTTTAAAATGACCTCCCTAAATGTGTTTTTTAAGGTGGTTTTTTTACAATCCCCCTAAAAGTCATGCGAATTGAATTTTGGAGGTGGTTTTTAACAACCACCTCTAAAAGTTTGATTTTTATGAATTTGGGAGGGGGTTAAAATGACCGCCCATAAATGTGGTTTTTAAGGCAAACTTTTGACACCCCCCCCCCAAAGCTATGAGAACTTAAATTTTGGAGGCGATTTTTTAACAACCACTTTGAAAAGTTCAATTCTCATGCCTTTTTTGGGGGGATTTAACAAGACGACCCCTAAATATTTTTGAAGGAAGATTTTTGACAACCCCCTCCCTAAATGTCATGAGAATTTAACTTTTGAAGGTGTTTTTTTCAAAACCCCCCTAAAAGTCATGAAAATGTAACTTTTGGAGGCAGTTTTTTAAAACCCCTCCCAAAAGTCATGAGAATTGAACTTGGGTAAGCGGTTATTTTACAATCGCCTCAAAAAGTTTAATTCTCATAACTTTTTTTTTTTTGCAGGGGGGGTAAAACAATTGCCCCTAAATATATTTTTCAAAGCGGTGTTTTGACAAGCCCCCCTACAAGTCATGCAAATTTAACTTTTGGAGGCGGTTTGTTAAAACCTACCACCATAAGTCAAATTCTCATGAATTTTGGGGGGGTTTAGAAAGACTACCCCTAGCTATTTTCAAGGTAGTGTTTTGAAAACCCCCTACATGTCATGAGAATTTAACTTTTGGATGAGGTTGGTTAAAACCTGCCACCATAAGTCAAATTCTCATGACTTTTAGGGGAGGTTTAGAAAGACTACCCCTAGCTATTTTCAAGGTAGTGTTTTGAAAACCCCCTACATGTCATGAGAATTTAACTTTTGGATGAGGTTGGTTAAAACCTGCCACCATAAGTCAAATTCTCATGACTTTTAGGGGAGGTTTAGAAAGACTACCCCTAGCTATTTTCAAGGCGATCTTTTGAAAACCCCCTTAAAAATAATGAGAATTGAACTTTTGGAGTTGATAGTGTTATAAAAAAACATCTTCAAAATCCCTATTTTAGAGATGGTTTATATATGTCAGTTTTTATTGTGGCAATTGTATCATGTGTTTGGGGTTATAAGGGGCACTAATATATATATAGTGATATTAGTTTATGTTGGAAATATCACCAATACTGAGAAGGATGGGGGTGAATTAGTATTGGGCACTTTTTAACCAATTTATCTTTCACTTTAAATTATTTTAGCAAAATTCATGATTACTAACAACTACCCCCAAAAGTCATGGGAATTGGACTTTTGGGGGCAGTTTTCTAACAACTACCCCCAAAATTCCAATTCTCATAAATTTTGGGGGCGGTTTTAAAAAGACCACCCCTAAATCTATTTTTCATGGCGGTTTTCAAACCCCCACTAAAAGTCACGAGAATTGAACTTTTGGAGGTAGTTTTTTGAAACCCCCTTAAAAGTCATAAGAATTGAACTTTTGGAGACGTTTTTTGGGAAACCCCCCCCTAAAATTCATGAGAATAGAACTTTTGGAGGTGGTTTTTTGAAACCCCACTAAAATTCACATGAATTGAAATTCTGGAGGCGTTTTTTTGAAAACCCCCCTAAAATTCGTGAGGAATTGAACTTTTGGAGGCAGTTTGTTGAAAACGCGCTTTGAAAGTCATGAGAATTGAACATTTGGAGGCAGTTTTTTGAAACCCTGCCTAGAATTCATGAGAATCTATTTTTTGTGGCGATTGTTTGAAAAACCCCATTAAAAGTCACGTGAATTTAACTTTTGGAGGCATTTTTTTGAAAACCCCCCTAAAAGTCACAAGCATTGAAATTTTGGAGGCAGGTTTTTGAAACCCTGCCTTCAAATTCATGAGAATGAAATGTTTGGAGGTGGTTTTTTAAAAACTGCCACCATAATTTAAATTCTCATGACTTTTGGAGGGGTTTTTAAAAACAACTCCCCTAAATCTATTTTTTGAAACGATTTTTTTAAACCCCTTCTCCCATCCCACCTAAAAATCATGAGAACTGAGGTTTGAAAGTGGTTTGTAAAAACTACCCTCAACACTTCAATTCTCATGACATTTAGAGGGGCTTTAGAAAAGCCCCCTTAAATATATTTTTAAAGGCATTTTTTATATTTTTCAAACAAGTAAATGCTCACCACCAAATTACATAAATATTTAGTTTGCAAATAAACAAATTCAATTAATTACTTTTTATATTATTATGGATTAGGTGGATCATTTATGTTATTCTAGTTGTAATCTTCTCAGGGTTGCGTACGAAGCTCTGTCCTGCAAATCAGTCTTATGCTATCAGATACAGGTGTTCTCACGAGTTTTCTAAGCTTCTCACACTCTGTAATTTATCCACAGGGTATGATCCATGGATATCCCAATCGATTTAATTCCTACGCAGGGTTTCTATGTACTTTCGGCTCTGCAAATTCGTGCTTACACAAAATCACGATTTCCTTCTCCTATCTTCCTTACTGTTGCTCTGTAATGCGTGATAACTATGGTTGTTGGTCAACAATGGTATAGGGATTAGGGTGAGTGAATTCCTCGAAGGTAGAGTGGCTTAAGGGACAAGTGAAAAAAAACATAGCCATACCCTGCCATACGGATTTTCAGGGCTGCTCCATACTCCATCGACCTCATGAACAGGTTTTCTCAACCACCTCCTTACATCAAAATTAAATGTCAGCAAGGGAGTCAAATGGGTTCAAAAAATGACATGTGGCAGCATGGGGTCCACTCACACAACCCCCTCACCTCTCCCTAAGGGATACACATGGCCCCCTCTTATTGGTTTCCTCCATAGCCATTTTTCTTGGTATTTTATTGCAATATTTAGTATTTACATCATTTACAATACCTCATGGCTTAATAGCACATGGATAATCAGAATGTCAAATACTTTCCTTTTAAATAAAACCTGAGCATCCTCTAGTGGGGCCTTGGCCTTGAGCTCCGCACTAGGGAAAACACACATTGCATGTATACAATATTTACATGGAAGCCAATAAACCCTAAGGGTCAAAATGGGGATGTTACAATTCCTTCCCCCTTAGAATAACACCATCCTCGGTGTTCTCAAAACTGAACAAAAATGGGAATGCCTCTCTCACGGCATCCTCCAGCTCTCATGTAGCCTCTTCGGGACTAAGGTGCTTCCATTGCACCTTTACCTATCTGATGGCTCTATTCCGGAGCAAATTGACCTTCTTGTCGAGGATGCGCATAGGCTATTGATGTATTTGTAACTTCGGAAGATATTCAATTGTATATTTTATGTATTACATTTGTACTTTATTGTATCCCCGATGGAGATGTCTTATTCCTCCGATCAGAAGTGTCGTCATTTGTATTCTATTGTTGTACCTCCGACGGAGATGTTTGTTCCTCTGGGTCGGAGAAGTCATTATTGTACTTGAGTCATGTAAAGTCATCAAGGTCCATCCTCCCATGTATGACAGGGCATTAGACCCCATAGTAGTGTCGCAAGTTATATTGTAAGTGTTGTAACTTATATTTTATGGGTTATTAGACCACCTTGGTGGGGTCATCCCTGTATGAGTCATGTGAGTTAAAGGGTTATTAGACCACCCTAGTGGGTTCGTCCCAGTGTCAAGTGGTAATGGGTTGTTAGAATCTCCTAAGAGAGTTCGACCCAGAGTCAGTTGTGATGGGGTGTTTAAGTCCCCTAGTGGGGTCGTCCTAGTCAGCATTATGTTAAGTGGTTAAGTTGGGGCTGACCTAGTTAGAGTTAAAATTCAAGTGAAGTAAAGTATAAATAGAGAGTGTGACTCTCTCATTTATTCATTCACACACTCACTCACTTCGCATTAGTGAGAGAGAAGAGGAGTGCACACAAGTGGAGGAGGAGCAGTTGCTAGGATAATATCTCTTGTTGTTGGGTTTGATCTTTGTGCTCTTTGTATTGATGGTCATTCTATCTCCGAGGAAGTTGCGGGGTTTTTCACCTTCTTGGTTTTACCCGGTGAAATGTTTTGTGTCTCTTGTCTCTTGTGTTTGATATGTTGTACATGTTGTTCTCTCAGTTAATATCCTACATCAGATTGAATTAAATGTTGAAAAACTAACATGGTATCAGAGCTAGCCTGAAGGAAGGCATGGTATGGCATTTATGACACTTGTTTCACTTGCGACAAATAAGAAGCTAGGGCTTGGTATAGTAAAAACCAGTCATCCTGGCGCATTTTCTATAAATCCATTTTGGCGAAGGTTCAGTATCTGAAACGTTTACAGGTCGAAGATGAAATGTTCATGTACCTTGTGTCTGAAGGACAACCTCAGATTCGTTGTACTTTGTGAGATATGATCCGTACAAGTTAGGGTTTCTGCCTCTTCCAGAATACAGTCCTAAACACGTGACCTAGGAAAAAGGGTCATATCTCGGGCTAGGAAGCTCCAAATAGAATTCCGTAAAAGTGAAAGTTAGGGCACGAACTGTATTTTCACAGGTCCAGTTTTCAGAGACCGAATTTGAAACAGTGACATGTGGCACTCTGTACAAGTTCGCTATATTGTTTCATCCCATAAATATGTCATGTTGCAACACTTGGTATATATCTCTCTCAGAGAATCCATTTGAGGTCATATATGTGGCATTGGAAAGATGACAGGTCAATCTAGCATAGGCCAAATTTTCAGACCCTGAGGATCTGAAATTTCAGAGATACATCAGAAACAATATGGCATATATTTTTGTCCAAACAGAATTGGATTTTGAGCACTTTCATTTTTGGCTCGTCATTGCTACGGGAAATTAGGGTTTCTGAAAAAGTTGGAATTTTTGGAATCTGAGACCACGGCTGGATTCTCCTCATCAAAATCAAAATTTAGAGACCAATATTGAAGTTTTTGGTTGGGTAGAACCCCGGGCTCTATCAAACCCTAGTTCGGGATTTTGACCAGAAAACCAGAATTTGACAGAAGCTGCAGATCCAAAAATTTCAAAGTCAATTTTGAGGGGTCAAATTTTGGAGATTTCAAAATTGAAGTATACCATCTTGATCAACTCATCAAGGCGCATTTTTTCATCCAATCACAAGTTTGAAATTCAAAGTTGGAATTTTTAGGGTTTCTCTGACAAACCCTAGCCAGCTCCAAATCCAGATTCAACGAATCAAGTGGATTGGGTTAATCCTAGAAGACAATGATTTGGACACCTACAGAAGTTCCAGTTCCAGAGGGAGATGAGGCTAAGACCTTACAAAAGAAGACTACAAGCAATACCAACAGGTATGACTTGAAGAGATACAGGTATGTTTTGAAATTTGTTCATGATTAAGTTTGTCTTCATATTATTGAGGTTAGTACAATCCCGGTTAATTTTAGACTTGTATTATAACCTTAGTAAAAGTATGAATGCATGGAAATGATAGAATAAATTCATTGATTAGATTTATGACACTTATAATTGTACTAATGCACATTGGTGTTGTATGAGGATGATGTTGTCCGCTAACATGAAAGGTACATCAAGAAATACAAATCAAGTTCGAGATCAAGAACATATGACCATGGTGACATGAAGACAAAGACTCATACATATCCATTGATTACATAGAAGCTCTACTTACGAGGTATGTATAATTTGGTTCTACAATGCTTAATTTATGAGATATACAGGTTACTAGCACAAGATTAAAGAGAACAACGAGACATTGTTTGGGTATGTTAGAAAAGCATGATAATCCAGGATGGATAGAAGTTCAAAGACATATAATCATGATAATATCATAAAGGAAGCAAAGATCAAGAGGGATCACACTCCAGTTGTTCTTGCAAGGAAGCAAAGATTGAGAGGGAATCCATACAACAAGCAAACAAAGATAAGTATTTGAATTGTCATTTCTTGTATATATGATTACTTAAATGATGTTGTTCAGTCATATACATACTTATGTTCCTAGATTTAGGATGTATATTATGCATATTAGAAAAGTTGCATTAATGAACAAGATACTACTAATATACAAGTAATGGGTAAGTGGCCTATGGTACTGTACAACATTCCATTGCTACTTATCTAGAATGAAACCTCTTTGCTAACATGTTGGGAGTTGTGCACACTCTTAACAATGTTCTGGTAGAGATGGAATGCATCTAGAAAGTTACGGGACATGGATAAATGTTGTATTGAAGCATTGGATAAGATAATTGCATGACTGTATGACATATATATTTATGTGCAAGAATTTGTTCTAAAATCTATGAGAAGTTTCTAATCATGCAATTGAATTTGACTTGTAGGAAAGATCATGTACAATCACCTACAAAAGAAGAACTACAACATTTGTTCTAGCAAACAAAGTTCAAAGAAAACTATCTATTAAACATATCGAAGAATCTGAAGTTCCTAGGATCTAGGATGCAGTAATGGAAGAATGTCATGATCGAGGAATACCAGTCGATCATGAAGAATGATGTTTGGGATGTGATCCCAAGACCAGAAGGGAAGTCTATTGTGACTTCCAAGTGGATCTACAAGATCAAGCATGCTACAGATGGCACCATAGAGAGATACAAGGCAAGATTTGTGGCTTGTGTCTTCTCCCAGAAAGAAGGGATAGACTATGAAGAAACTTTTGCACCTGTATCCAGATACACTTCCATCAGAACAGTACTTGCTCTGGCTGCAGTGATGAAGTGGAAGATACACCAGATGGATGTCAAGACATCTTTCTTGAATGGTGTATTTGAAAATGAAGTGTATGTGGAGCAACCACTCAATTTTGAGACACATGACAGGGAATCATATGTGTGCATATTGAAGAAATCCTTGTATGGATTGAAGCAAGCACCTAGGACATGGTACGAAAGGATAGACAGCTTCCTGTCTAGTTTAGGCTTTACCAAGAGTAAAGCGGATTCCAACCTTTACTACAAGGTTGAGGAAGGAAATCCAGTGATACTCCTATTGTATGTGGATGACCTGTTTTTGACAGGAGAGGATAGGTTGATTTCCGATACGAAGAGGAAGCTTGCTACTGAGTTTGAGATGAAGGACTTGGGTATGATGCATTACTTTCTAGGTATGGAGGTGTGGAAGAGTGCAGATGAAATATTCCTTGGACAAGGGAAGTGTGCAGTAGAGATCCTGAAGCGGTTCGGGATGATGGACTGCAAGGCCATGAACACACCTATGGAATCAAACCTGAAGCTATTGAGTGATGCTTCATCAAATTTGGTTGATTCCACGATGTATCGTCAGATGATTGGGTCCGTGATGTACCTGACAAACACGAGACCATATATTTGCTTTGTGGTGAACACCTTGAGCTATTTTTTGATAGATCTTAGACATGTTCACCTGATTGCTGTAAAGCATATTCTGAGGTACCTGAAGGGTACAATTGATTATGGGATCAAGTATGATGCGAATCAAAAGTTTAACCTAGAGGGTTATGTTGATTCAGATTGGGCAGGCAGTGCTGCAGATAGGAAGAGCACTTCGGGGTGCTGCTTCAGTATGGGATCAAGTGTGATCTCTTGGTTCAACAGGAAGAAATCCTACGTAGCATTGAGTACAGCCGAAGTAGAGTATGTCGTAGCTTGTTTGGCTAGTTGTGAGACAGTATGGCTAAGGAAGCTACTGTCTGATTTATTTGATCTCCAGTTGGATGCCAACTGTATCTTCTATGACAACCAGATTTGTGTGAATTTGTATGAGTACCCGGTGTTCCATGAAAGGTCGAAGCACATCGAGATCAAATATCACTATATCAAGGATATTGTGCAGAGAGGAGTAGTGAAGCTCCAGTATGTTGCGACAGATGAGCAGATTGTAAATGTGTTGACCAAACCACTATCCAGAGTGAAGTTCGAGTACTTCAGAGAGAGGCTTGGTGTTCTTCAAATAGAAGATACTTCGAGGAAGAAGTGATGGGACACATTTGCAGGAGACATTCCAAGCATGGTGGTAGGAGGATCCTTCCCATGGTTGTGGATGTAAGCGCTATGTGATGTGCATTAGGACGATGTTGTGACGATGATCAAAATGATCATGCGATGATGATATGCATCAGGACGATGCTATGACGATGATCATGATGATCATGTGATGATGATGTGCATCAGGATGATGTAATGTATGATTATCAGTATGATCATGAGCATCACGATGATGCTCCGTGCGAGGATGATCAGGTGGATCATTAGTATCAGGATGATACTCCGTGGCCATGGGCAGGTTGTGCGATAAGCATATAATCTTTCCCTAGGATATTTGTAGGTACTCTTGCGAGGTTTTTCCTATGGCATATAATAGCTCCCTGGGAGATCTGGAAAATGCTCTTTCGAGGTTTTGTCCTGTGGCATATAATATTTCCCTAGGAGATCTGATAGGTTGAGCAGTAAGCTCGTAATCAGTCCTGGGATGCTCTTTTGAGGTTTTTCCAGACCACATGTAATCAGTCCTGAGATCCAATAGGTTGTGCTAGGCACGTAAAAGTCTTGGAATGCTCTTTAGAGTTCTTTCCGGTCATGCTATGCACATAAACATTCCTGGGACACTCTTTTAAGGTTTTGTGGTGGTCACATGTAATAGCTCCATGGGAGATCCGATAGGTTGAGCAGTAAGCTCGTAATCAGTCCTGGGATGCTCTTTCAAGGTTTTGTTGACACACATAATCAGTCCTGAGGATTCCACAGGATGACCAGCTCGCAGAGATGATGAAGACCTACAGGAGGCTAGTCCTACAAACAGCATGAAAAAGGGTTGGCTCTGTAGAACTTGCTATGATGAGAAGAATTGAGAGATATTCTAGTGATCGAGATGATGAGTACAATAGCAGTGACGATGATGCTCCGTGATCCAATGATAATGATCCAGCTCCAGAATTAAAGACTTGTGCCTATATGTATTGATGACCTGTGTCAAGAGAATACATTCCTAGTTAAGAGGGATTGTTGATGTATTTGTAACTTCGGAAGACATTCACTTGTATATTGTATGTATTACATTTGTACTTTATTGTATCCCCGATGGAGATGTCTTATTCCTCCGATCAGAAGTGTCATCATTTGTATTCTATTGTTGTACCTCCGACGGAGATGTTTGTTCCTTCGAGTCAGAGAATTCATTATTGTACTTGAGTCGTGTAAAGTCATCAAGGTCCATCCTCCCATGTATGACAGGGCATTAGACCCCGGAGTAGTGTCGCAAGTTATATTGTAAGTGTCGTAACTTATATTTGATGGGTTATTAGATCACCTTGGTGGGGTCGGCCCTGTATGAGTCATGTGGGTTAATTGGGTTATTAGACCACCCTAGTGGGGTCGTCCCAGTGTCAAGTGGTAATGGGTTATTAGACTCTCCTAAGGGAGGTCGGCCCAGAGTCAGTTGTGATGGGGTGTTTAAGTCCCCTAGTGGGGTTGGCCCAGTCAGCATTATGTTAAGTGGTTAAGTTGGGGATGACCTAGTTAGAGTTAAAATTCAAGCGAAGTAAAGTATAAATAGAGAGTGTGACTCTCTCATTTATTCATTCACACACTCACTCACTTCGCATTAGTTATAGAGAGGAGGAGTGCGCACAAGTGGAGGAGGAGCAACTGCTAGGAGAATATCTCTTATTGTGGGGTTTGATCTTTGTGATCTTTGTATTGATGCTCATTCTATCTCTGAGGAAGTTGCGGGGTTTTTCACCTTCTTGGTTTTCCTCGGTGAAATGTTTTGTGTCTCTTGTCTCTTGTGTTTGATATGTTGTACATGTTGTTCTCTCAGTTAAGATCCTAGATCAGATTGAATTAAATGCTGAAAAACTAACATAGGCTCCACTTGGAAATATCCCTCGGGTTACACCTGTATCACATGCCAATCAATTATGTGATTAGGATCATGTACATATTTCTTAAGCAAAGAGACATGGAAAACATTATGAGCTCTCAGGTTAGAAGGAAATGCAATCCTATATGCAGCTGGCCCTATTGTATCAAGGAATTCAAATGGCCCACAATATCTTGGTGCCAACTTGGCACAACTCCCCAACTTCAGGGAACTTTTTCTTTCCTTCACGCTTAAGTAAACATGGTCTCCAATCTGAAACTACTTATGCACTCTTTTCAAATTGGCATAACGCATTTTCCTGTCCTGAGCTGCCTTCAAATTCTGCCTGATTTTAACAATATCTTGTTCCATCTCCCTGATCATCTCTGGTCCAAGAACTACCCTACTCACTGGACTGTCCCAATTCACTGGAGTCTTGCATCATTTTCCATACAATACCTCAAAAGGACTCATTCCCAAAGGTGCTTGATATCCATTATTGTATGCAAATTATACCAAGTGTAGGTAGTCTTCCCACTTGGATGGTTTATCCATCACATACATCCTCAACATGTCTTCAAGAATATGATTCACCCTCTTAGTCTGACCATATGTTTGAGGATGATATGTTGTACTAAACTTCAGCTAAGTCCAAAATTCCTGGAATAATCCCTTCCAAAAATTGGATGTGAACTTTGTATCACGATTTGAAATTATTTCCTTGGGAAATCCATGCAATCTAAATATGTCCTTCATGAAGATATTTGTTATGTCATTGGTCTTATGAGTGGACTTGACTGGAATGAAGTGAGATACCTTTGATATATTTTCCACCACTACCATGATTGAATCATGCTTCCTCACTGTCATTGGTAGACCTGTTATAAAATCCATAGAAATTACTTCCCACTTCCATTCTGGAATGGGAAAAGGCTGCAACAATCCTGCTGAATGTTGATGTTCTTCCTTGACTTGTTGGTACTTTTGACACCTAGCAATGTACTATGTTATGTCCTTCTTCATCCCATGCCAAAAGTACTAGTTTCTTGTTGTTGTTATAGTCTTGTGATATCCTGGATGTCCAGAGTATGGCATTTGATGTATCTCATCCATCACTAGCCACTTCAAATCTGCACAATTTGGAATATACAGTCTGGTACCTTGATAAATGAGAACATCATCTTCACCAAGATGATATCCTGCACATGCTTCATCCACGTTTCCCTGTTGCATTTTTTGTTTTGACTTGAAGGTAAGCTTCATCACTAGTTTGAGCTTCGAGAACTCTTGCCTTCAAATCTGATTTACATATACTTACTGCTGCAACATGAAATTTTCTTCTAAGAGCACCTGCAACCTTATCCTCCTTACCTTTGACATGCTTAATTTCAAAGTCAAATTCAAAAAGAAATTCCATCCATCTAGTTTTCCTAGCATTCATATTTGGCTGGTCAAACAAATATTTCAAGCTCATGTGGTATGTTCTGAGCTCAAATATTCTTCCGAACAGATAATGTCTCCACCTCTTGAGAGCATGAACTATGGCTGCAAGTTCTAAAGCATGTGTGGAATAGTTCTTTTCAGTTTCCTTGACTCATAGAAAATTACAAATCCCTCTTGCATGGGAACTCCACCTATCCCTTCAATGCAAGCATCTATGCACACTACAAAATATTTCTTTGGATCTACAATATTCAAAACAGGAGCATTGGTAAGCAATTCCTTTAGTTGCTGAAATTTTTTCTCACATTTTTCAGACCATACAAACTTGATATTCTTCCTCTGCAATGATGTAATTGGATGAGCTATTTTGGAGAACCCTTCAATGAACCTTCTGTAATAGCCTGCAATACCCATAAAAGATATAACATCTACAACATTATTTGTAGTAGGCCAATCCATTATGGCTTCAATCTTTTCTAGATACACTTCAATTCCTTCTTCTGAGATGACATGACCCAAATAATGTACCTTATGCTGATAGAAATCACACTTGCTCAGCTTTGCATACAGTTGGTGTTCTCTAAGGACATGCAACACCATTCTTAGATTTTCATTATGCTCTTCCTCGTTCTTTGAGTAAACAAGAATGTCATCCAAGAACACAATCACAAACTTATCCAAATACTTGTTGAAGACACTATTCATGAGACACATGAATGTAGCAGGTGCATTGGTAAGACCAAATGGCACCACTGTGAACTCATAATGACCATATCTTGTCTTGAAAGTTGTCTTGTGAATGTATTCCTCCTTAATCCTAACTTGATGGTATCCAGACCTCAAGTCAGTCTTTCAAAACACTTTAGCTTCCTTCATTTGAACAAACAAGTCATCAATTCTTTGCAATGGGTACTTATTCTTGCCTGTCACTTTATTTAGCTGATTGCAATCAATACACAGCCTTAAAGTCCCATCCTTTTTCTTGATAAATAACACCAGTTCTCCCCAAGGAGATACACTCGGTCTGATATACTCCTTGTCCATTAATTCTTGTAGCTACATCTTCAACTCTACCAATTCTGGTGTGCTCATTCTATAAGGAGATTTGAAAATTGGTGTTGCCCATGGAACAATATTGATGGAAAAATAAATATCTCTCTTTGGTGACAGTCTTGGCACTTCATCTGGAAACACATCCTTGAACTCCTACAACAACTGAAAATCTTCTATCCTTGGTCCCTTGTCCTCTGATGAATCTGATATGTGGATTGCATATAATTGGAAACCCTTCTTATAAAACTTTCTCAACTGTAGGGCTGAAACCTGCCTTACTGAAACTTGCTTGGGAATTCCTCTTACCAACCTTGGCCTTCCCCCTTCATCAATGCATTCAAATACTTTCTCATAGTAGTCTATCTTGGCTCTATCTCTTTCCAACTAGTCCATACCTATTAGGGAATCATAAGATCCTAATGGTAGGACATTTAAATTTTCTTTTGTGAGGAGCCCATTCAACACCATGGGGCACTCCATTAATACCTCACTCACCTTCCTCTTGGTACCTGTGGCTAATTGAACTAGCCAAGACTTACTATGATTTACTTTACTAAGAGAATAACCTTCAACCACCTTAGGAGACACATAACTATGAGTAGATCCTGGATCAATCAAAACATAAATAGATTGCTTAGCAATCTTACCTTCAACTTCCACCACTGATGATTGATGGTCTACCTGATGATCATCCAATGCTACATAAATTTGAGGTGATGCCCTTGCCATATCTTCCATTGTAGTTTCTTCTTCTAAGTTGTGCAAGCTCTGGGGATTATCCCTCTGATGTGGAAAATATCTAAGCATGTGGTTTCATTCACATCCACAACACTGAAGTAGTCCTTTTGATGCCTTTTCTGCTGTTACTGCTGGTTTGAATCCTCTTTGTGCTTGTTGTCCCTATGAAAAATTTCTGGGCTGATTTCTGAATGGTGGCTTTAATCCATTTTTCCTTTGCTCAAACCTCCCCCTTGGATTTCCTCTCCATGTTGGTTGAACCTATGATTTTCCTTTACTCTGCTCATAGAAATGCATTTCCATCCTAATGGATTCATCCAGACTTAGTGGATTGACAAACTCAATCCTATCTATGAAATTTTGAGGTAGACTACCAAGGAAACATTGGATATTTACCCTTTCATCCTTGATGTAATCCACACACCTCAACAACTCCAAAAATTTGTGGACATGTTCTTCCATGGAATTCTGTCCCAACCCGAGTTCATCGAACTCTTTCCTCTTGTTATCATAATACCTAGTTGATAGGTATTTCTCCTTGAAGTACCTTTTAAACCACTCCCAACTAATCCTCCTTTCACTGATCCTCCTCACTTGCATGAGGTGCTCCCACCAAATTGAAGCTCTGCCACTTAGATTGTAAATAGAAATTTTGGCCTTTTCATTTTCTGAATACTCATGCATTCTGAAATAATTCTTCATTCCAAGAAGCCATGCCTCTGCCTCTTGACCTGCCTTGCTTTCTCCATCAAATGTGGGAAGCCTTGCCTTCCTAAATTCTCCTTGTGGAATCCCTCTGAATTTATTTCTTCCTTCAAACCTGATGGAAGTATGCCTCGGACTTCTCTGAGAATCTCTGGAGTCGCATGAACTGTTGGAAATAGATATTGGAGAGGGTGTTCTATGATTTTTGCTCACAAAACTTCTTCTAGGGCTTGGAGTCCTCTTCCTAGAACGACCTCTAGAGAGACTACCTACATCTCTTCCTTCTCTGCCCAAATTTATTGGGTTAGAACCAATATTTATCCTCTGATGCATATTAGTGAGGCTCTACAAGATGGAAGCATTGAGATGGTGTTGCTCTTCCTGACCCTTCATCGATCTCTCATTGAAGCTCACCATGGTTTCAACTAAGTTTAGGGGAGTTATTTGCTCCCTTATTCCATTGGATTCGGTTTCTATATGTGATTCTTGCACATTCTATCCCAGAACATCTTCCTCCTGCTCATAAGGATCCTGGGCATCGTTTATGGTCACCATTTCCTTGCTTTCCCTGTATGTTGCCTCTACTATATGATTCAACTATTATCAACTGCCAACACTATGCATTACATAGAAATTTATCAGACATCATAAGAATGCATATGAAACATAAAATATCCATACAAATATGGAAACTACTCATTCGAACAACAACAATACTAATTAGTGTTTATCAAATCTGCGCCATGAGCATTATTCTTCCTATAAACTCATTCATGCATCGGCCCAAGCAGCCCCAGTGCTGTAACTTGGAATCTAATACCATTTGTCACATCCCTGGTCGCCTTGGTGCCCTTCAGAGGCAATGGGAGACAACCTGATACATTTTTTTCTTCAAAACTTATCCACAACACTATTCTTTTTTACACAACCGCAATTATCTTTGGTCCACAATTCCGCAATCCGCGATCCACAAGTCGAAAGTTGAAAGGGTGGAACACTCAAATTGCAGCATAGAACAAAATATGACTCTGACTTCCGCATTTCGCAATGTGGGAGTTGTAAATTCAGAATGACAAAATACCCATCGTCAAACGAAATACAACTTCGACTTCCGCATTTCGCAATGCAGGAGTCGGAAAGTTGGAATTCCCAAATACACCACCTCGATAGTTTACGCCTCCAAATGCCGCACTCTGCATCTGCGGTGCAGGATTCAGAAATTCAGAACCCTAGATTTACCATTTTAATGAAAAGGCGCCTCTGAATTCTGCACTCTGCATCCACGCTTCAGGATTCGGAAAGTCAGAATGCCAACTTCACTATTTCGACGAAAATCCACCTCCGACTTCCGCACTCTGCATCTGTGATGCAAGAGTCAGAAGTCAGAACACCATGTTCATCACGTCTAAGAAAATGCGCCCCTGACGTCTGCACTCTACATCCGCGATGCGGGAGTTGGAAATTTAGGATGCCACAATGTCCGGCATTGCAGAAATGTACCCTCGACTTCTGCATTCCGCAGTGCGGATTCAAAAGGTCGGGAGATGACCATACCCATGTTATGCCAACGTTCGAGCTCGATAAATTCTTCATCCTTAGACCAAATTGGACAAGTTCGATACCATTGGAAATATCTTGGAGAGCTCTATACACTAGTGTGATCCCCTACCACATATCAGTACTCTGAATTGGGCATATTTCCAACTAAAGACTTTCCTAAACTCCCTTAATGCCCCTTTTACCCTTCTGCCATGACTTCCATTTCACCTGACCCACGGAGGGGTCATGAAACACAACAAGGCTATCCGATTCCTTCCCCAAGTCCAGGTGATGCCATGTAGTCCATCTAACAGTGTATGCAATGCATAAAAAAACACCCATAATGAAACTAAACTAATCAATGCATATACAACTTGCAAGGTTAGCAACATATTAAGCCCATGCAAATGGTGAAGTGTTCAAACATGAAATCAGCCTCATACTCAGGCCTATACATAGTCTTCATACTGGTCAATTTCATGCAATCATTCATTCAAATAACTTGAACATAACAAGTAGACATAACATAGGAAAACTAGCATAATTTAATGCCACATAAAGCATTTATCTTTAAATGGAACTATCCAAGAAACTGGCTAAGTGAGAGCAACATTCCACCTAACCATAGGTCTTTTTCTAGCCTATACTCTTTCAACTAAGAGATCACCCCCAAGCTGGGCTATGTATCCACTAAGGAGGGATAAATAGGCTCTCTCACAGTCAAGGCTCCACCCTAATGCTAAGCCAACATACAGTTGGGTTTATCAAGCATGTAAGGGAACATGGAGGATGATGCTAAGCCAGTGAGATCAACCACAAAGCTACATGCATCTTAAACTACTCGGCATACATGGAACCCACAATACCTACCTCACCCAACACAAGGAAGGACCCCTTCTCTGTTGCATAATCCGTCAGGGCCCCTTCGCTTCAGTTCTCTTCAGGGTGGGCATAGAAAGGTACAAACTACTACTTTCATGAGACTTTAGCCTTCACTGGGTTTATCAAGCAAATCCAACCTTTGTCTAATCCTCTTCTATGTTATTCTAGGTGGAATCTTCTCAGGGTTGCGACCGAAGATTTGTCCCGCAACTCAGTCTTGTGCTATCAGATCCAGGTGTTCTCACAGGCTTTCTAGCTTCTCACACTATGTAATTTATGTGACAATCTGTAAGAAAGATCACACAGCTAGAGAAAATCTCACTAATATCACTCAAGAATAGCAGAGAATAAAGAAGAATATATGAATCAATAATCACTCATTAACTCATAAATGGAGAAACTGTAGTATAATCATACATTAGTTGTAAGCTGGAACTATGAAAACTAAATTCAAAACAATAATTGTCAAGTGAATTCGGATGGAGCTAAGGTCATTCGAATTCTCCTCATTGTGTAGCTTGGATAGCATTGGAGACATCATCCAATCAGTGGCAGTAGTCACAAATAGTCAAAAAACAGTCAAATGAGTCTAACTGAGTCTAACTGAACCATGTGAGCACAAATCAGGGGATGGATACTCCAAGGAGGGTGCATGAGGCTGTTAGAAGGTCAAGTGGTACTCCAAAATAGACAACTGGGAGCTACAGGTAGTTAAACTAGGCAATAAATGAAAGAACTAGTCAATCAATGCTCTAACTGACTGTTAAACTCCCGATAGGTGAGATAAGGCGCATATGTCATCCAAGTGAGGAAAACAAGGCTCATCAGGTAGGTAGGAGGGATACTGAGGGTTGTAGACAGGCTCTATGGGGATGAAAATAGGCTCCAGGTGCTGGGGAGACCACCATACCGATGACTGGATGCATGCAGAATGCTTTCATGCATGCAAATATAAAAAATGATGGTGAGAAGATTCCAACACCCCCCCTCAAACTATACTATGAGGAATCAAGAGAAGAACTAATGGTAGGGCCATGGGGACTGAGACCAAAGGTCACCCCATACAACAATCTAAATAATAAAGTGAGGAAAGAGGGAAAACCCAGTGGGAATAAATACCTCCCTCAAAATAGATTGAAGGATGCTAATGTAGCATGGCATCACTCACCCCAGAAGGAGGCAAGTGACCCTCTTTACTGAAGAAAGATCGATCGCCAAGAAATGGATCAGTAATGTGAGAAGGATGAAACCTTCCATTTTGAAAATCAAATCTGGTTCTCCTTTGATCAAGTGGATCACCAACAAGATCTTCGGAAGATCTAAGAGTAGTGGATTCCCATATCGGAAGAGGAGGATCATTAGGTTCTTGTGGGTCTAGATATCCCATTCGCTCATCTTCACTTTCAGGTGCTATATCTTCAGGTTCTTATGGATCTGGATCTAGCATTGCCTCTTCATCATCTTCACTCTCATACTCTAAATCTGAACTATCATGTGATGAAGATTCGCTCTCTTGGAGCTCATCAAGTAATGGAGGTGTGGTAGGAAAGCTCTCTTGCTCAACAGGATGAGCATCATGAAGAGGCCATTCCTCAAGCTGTACACTCTTCTCAAGAAATGTAGACATAGTAGAAGGATCAAGAAGCTTGTAGGCCTTTGCACTCAATGCATAGACCACCAGTATACACTCTCTTCTATGTGGATCTAGGGCTCTCCTTTTCTCATTTGGAATCCTTTCCCATGCTCTGGATCCAAACACTCTAAGATGGGATACATCAAGTTTGTAGCCCATCTATGCTTTGAAAGGAGTAATATTTTTCAGTCCTTTATGAGGGACTCTATTCTGAAGGTAAGAAACATAGTTGATGGCTTCTGCCCAAAGACTAGGGTGCAACCCTTTCGACTTGAGCATGGAAGTTTCCATCTCCTTCAATGTTATGTTCTTCCTTTCTGCAACACCATTCTATTATGGTGTATAGGGAACAATATGTTGCATCTCAATGCCTTCATCATCACAAAAATATTGAAAATCACCTTTGACATACTCACTCCCATTGTCAGTGCGAATGGCCTTGATATTTCTATCTGAAAAAATTTCTGCAGAAGACTTGAAAAACTTAAAGTATCCAAATACTTTTGATTTTAATTTGAGAAAGTATACCCATGTAAATCTTGAATAATCATCAATAAAAGTAAGAATATACCTTTCCTTTTCAAATATAGATCTAGAAATGGCCCTGCAACATCACTATGGATCAAATATAGGGGTTGAGAGGCTCTCCTTGCCTTTCC
This sequence comes from Larix kaempferi, assembly GCA_027924585.1. NCBI lineage: Eukaryota > Viridiplantae > Streptophyta > Pinopsida > Pinales > Pinaceae > Larix > Larix kaempferi. Next base: position 2,338,476 of record BSBM01000687.1, on the reverse strand, counting down.
TTTTTCAAACATCTTTTCATGATGTTTTTCGATCAAGCAACCCTTACAGTTTCCTTTGGAAAAATTAACTTTGGTAAGTCCTTCAACCATCTCTTGTGTATGCAAAAATTGTAGGTACTTGTAGTTGAGATTCCCAAATCTTTCATGCCATAGCCTACTCTCTTCATTTGCATGAGTGTGAAGAGCAAACTGCTTGCAGAGAGGAAGAAAATGAGAGAACTCATATAGTTTCGAATTGTGATTTGCAACTCCTTTTGCAATGATATTTCCTGAAACCATGTCTTGTATTTCGACCTCATTTTGAGAGAAGATCGCCCTCTTGGTCTCTCCAGTATGGGTCATTTGGTAGACCGAAAGTAGATTAGCAGTAAGTGTAGGCACATAGAGTACATCGGAGAAGTATCCATGATCAAGTTTGATCCTTCCAATCCCCTCAGAGGAGACCTCAGAATCATTCCCCAACATGATGGAAGGGCCAACTGTGCATTTGAATCCAGTGAAGAGATCTTTGGAGGAATACATATGTCTAGATGATCCTGAATCTATGATGAAGAATGACTCTCTTGATGCACCTGCCATGAGGGCATGGTATCTCTCCTTGTCCTTAGATATAGAAGGATCAACATCTTTCTTCCTGGCACATGCAAGTACCGGGAGGTTATTATTTTCAAGTAACTGAGCCATCATGTCTATAGTATTCTTCATACAAGAACTCTTACGATGAAATACTCTATTGCAATAGGTACATTTGGATTTCTCCTTTTGAGAATGCTTGGTCTTCTTGGAATTCGAAGCCCCTTCTGACTGATAGGGAGCCTCCTTTTTCTTCTGCTCATTCGACTTCTTGTTAAAAAAAAATTGCTTTCCCTTGCCATTCGCTCTCTTCACCTCATCAGTTGCAAGTGTCAAATCCATATTGGGTTTTATCATTCCCATTTGAATCAACTTCTCCTCCTCTTGTGTGAGAGACTAGATAAAGTCATTAAGGCTTGGAAACTTCCATTTTGGGATGGATAGCTTCGTTGACTGAAAGGTGGAGACAAATACTGAGTAGTTAGGGCCCAATTTTGATAGTATGGCAAGGATGAGTTGCTTCTCTTCCTTCTCTATTCCATATCTCTTCAATTGTGAAATCAGATTTTTAAACATGGTAAGAAACTCATTGATGGAGTCGAATTTGCAAGGGCTCAATGAGACTAGCTCATTTTCCAATTTGTGACCTTTCAAGTCATATTTCTATCTAAGAAGAGATTCGAGCTTGTCCCAAACCTATTTTGGAGTTTCTAGATCTATGACATGAAAATGGAGGTCTTCAGAAATGTTGAGGAGTAGCAGTCCTACTTCTTCATCAAGTTTATCCAAGTACTTGGATTTCTCTACTGCACCAGTGGGCTCAACTGCAGTGCCATTTAAAACTCTAGATAGGCTCTTGGACTTCATGAATATTTCCATTTTGGCCTTCCATTCGAAATAATTGAATGAATTGAGTTTTAGATCCATAAGTAGATGTTGAAGTCAAATTGATGATGAATTCGAATGATGGAATAGACCTGCAAAACAAATGAAATTGTTGATGGATATTTGCTGCAAATCGAGAGAAAACTGCCTTAGGACAATGAGCACATGTGACTGGATCCTTCACACCTAGCTAGAACTCACTAGAGAAACAATGGATTTCTCCAGTGAATTCAAGACAATTGCACCAGGAATTGTTGTGGAAATCCAGAGGCTTCTGGTGCTCAATGAAAGACAGATGCTCAATGAATTGTTGCAACTACTGCAATGGCTACAGCTGCTACTGCTGCAATTCGAATAGTTGGCTCCAGCTCTGATACCATGCGACAATCTGCAGGAAAGATCACATAGCTAGAGAAAATATCACTAATCTCACTCAAGAATAGCAGAGAAGAAAGAAGAATAGATGAATCAATAATCACTCATTAACTCAAAAATGGAGAAACTGCAGTATAATCATACATCAGCTGTAAGTTGGCATTGTGAAAACTGAATACAATACAATAATTGTCAAGTGAATTTGAATGGAGCTAAGGTCATTCAAATTCTCCTCAGTTTGTAGCTTGGATAGCATTGGACACATCATCCAATCAGTGGCAGTAGTCACAAATAGTCAAGAGTCAGTCAAATGAGTCTAACTGAGTCTAACTGAACCATGTGAGCACAAATCAGGGGATGGAGACTCCAAGAAGGGTGCATGAGGCTGTCAGAAGGTCAAGTGGCATTCCAAAATAGACAACTCGGAGCTACAGGTAGTTAAATTGAGCAATAAATGCAAGAACTGGTCAATCAATGCTCTAACTGACTGTTAAAATCCTAGTAGATGAGATAAGGCTCATATGTCATCTAGGTGAGGAAAACAAGGCGCATTAGGTAGGTAGGATGGCTACTGAGGGCTATAGACAAGATCTGGGGGGATGAAAATAGGCTCCAAGTGTTGGGGGAGACGACCATATAGATGACTGGATGCATGCAGATGCATGCATGATGAATGGATGCATGCAGAATGCTTGCATGCATGCAAATTTAAAAAATGATGGTGAGAATATTCAACCAATTTATCCCCAGGGTCCGATCCATGGATATCCCAATTTATTTACTTCCTATGTAGGGTTTCTATGTGCTTTCGGCTCTGCAAATTCTTGCATACACAGAATCGGGATTTCCTTCTCCTATCTTCCTTACTACTTCTCTGTAATGTGTGATAACTGAGGTTGTTGGTCAACAATGGGATAGGGATTAGGGTGAGTGAATTCCGAAGAGGTAGAGTGGCTTAAGGGACAAGCAAAAAAACCAGATCCATACCCTGCCATGCAGATTTTCAGGGTTGCTCCATACTCCATCGACCTTATGAACAGGTTTTCTCAACCACCTCCTTACAACATAATTAAATGTCAGCAAGGGATTCAAATGGGTTCACAAAATGACATGTGGCAGCATGGGTTCCACTCCCATAACCCCCTCACCTTTCCCTAGTGCATACACATGTCCCCCTCTTATTGTTTCCTCCATAGCAGGGTATTTTTTAAGGGTTATAAAAGTATACTTAAGTATAGTATTATAGGCAATTATTTTGGATTGAGAAAAACATATATATAGATTGGTAGGCGAATATTAAATATGAAACATACAATTTACTACTGAAACTTGTAAATTTTGACGAATATTATGATAAAAAAACATATTTTATGTAATTATAGGCGATATTAGAGTCTAAAAATGACCAAATAACAAATTTATTTATTGAAAAAAATCCCCAAAAATAGCCAATTGGCGAAATTTCGCCCTTAATTTTGCAATATTAAATAGTTACATCATTTACAATACCTCATGGCTTAATAGCACATGGATAATCAGAATGTTAAATACTTTTCTTTTAAATAAAACCTGAGCATCCTCTAGTGGGGCCTTGGCCTTGATCTCCACACTAGGGAAAACACACATTGCATGTATACAATATTTACATTGAATCCAATAAATCCTAAGGGTCAAAATGGGGATGTTACACTACTACATGGTTATGGCTTATAGGAACCATGGTTTTGGGACATAAATGAAATACCTAATCATTATCCTATGCTTGTAGTGTTGATGTGCCACATGACAAGGTTTTTGTGTCACTTATGCATGTGGAATAGGTTCATGGGACAAAGGCATGGTTATGTGCATAGGTTAAATGCATGGGGTTATGTGAAGGAGATTGAAGCTATCACCAGCATAGATCCATCTTAAACTCGGAGCTATCAAGCACCGAGAGGGATCCAATTTCTTGAGGTGTGTTTTTTTTAATTTTAAACTCAAGAAATTTGATCCCTCTCTTGCTTGATAGATCCAGGTTTAAGTTTTAATTTTTTATTTTATAAACGAACATGAATCTTTTTAATTACTTTTCATAATTTTTTATTTTATGAGTCGCCATGGATTTTTTAAATTAATTTTAATAATTTTTTATTTTATGAGCTGGCATGAATTTTTTTAATTACTTTTTATTTTTCGTAATGTAACGTTACGTCACGTTACGTTTCCTTACGTGACAACATCTCCCCCATGATGGGCTGTAGAACACCTCGCTCCTCTCGGTGCAAAGAGGAAAACACTGAGTATGTGGCTCAATGACTCATGTGAGGATATTGATGGAGATAAATTGACCATTGTTGAGGACCCATTGTCCATTGTTTAATTTAGCGGTTGGTTCCAAACTACTCAACTAGTGCTCATATTCCCTAGTAATTTTTTGGACATATACCCATCTTGAACCCTCCAATTCAATGCATGATTTAGATAATTGTAAAGCAACTATAACTTGCTATCATCATTATCACCATCATTTCCATCGTCATTGTCATCATCATAACACCCCTCGTTCTTGACCCCTAATTGTCGTAACCTGTGTGATGTAAAAACGTAATTGTGTGTTAGTTCCTGGCGAGGAGCTCAAGGTCAAGGCCCCACTAGTGAACATTGTTTCATTATTATGTTTTTGTTGGTTTAAACCACGCGTTATCTAAAATCATGGTATGCGAACAATGCAAAATGAAATGATGAAATATTGAAATAGATCTATGAGGCTAGATAAGCAACACAACTAAAAAGAGGCGCAACCGTATCCATTAGGAGGAGAGTTGAAGGCTTGTGAAGCCTTGGGAATCCTCATGATTATTGGGTATCATCACGGTACCTTTGGGTAAAAAAAAAGGTGAATTGAGAGTGCTCGCTTATTAGCCTAAGTGAGCAAGTATAGCTATGAGTTTTAACCTTTGAGTGTCTTTTTTAAATCCCATCATTCACATAAAGAAGCAAGTGAATCATATCCACTTACAAATGTGAAGTAGCTGTCTTGATTATTTATTATTATCCTATCATCTAAACGAGAACTAGTTGTTATTACTTAGCTTCGAAGTTAAAGAGAAAGCATATTGTTTTTATCATTATGAAGGATAAAATCTTATGTGATCCTATATCTCATAGCAGTAATGAATTATCATGGAATTTATGATCGTGATAAAATTATATAGTTTTAATCATTAATTAATTTAGGGTGTTATTAACTAAATGATTATTAATATTCATATTCCTAGGTTTTGCGAGGATTCTTAATAGAACCACATTCCATTTCCAAATAGTGATTCAACCATTTTTAGGGGGCATATTATATATATTTATATATAGTCATACAAATTTTAATTGGAGAATAACAAACATTAAATTTACTATAATGTAAAGAAAAAAAGTTATACCATTATGTACGTGCCAAAGGATACCCTATTTAATTATATTTTAAATATATATAAATATACAAAAGAGAATTAAAATATTATTGTTTTAAGAAAACTCCACTTCACTATTACTTAATTTAGAAAAGAAAGAAAAGTATTTCAACAAGTAAATATAAGTCGGCTCCTTCTTGAACGGTTAGGGATTTCCTTATTCATCGATTATCCTCCTTGGGAAGGAGAAGAGAGGATACCCATTATATTTTTGGTATCGGTTAAGACGTGGGGAGGGTTGGTCGCATGAATTCTGGATAATCTCTTTGCAATGGGGCTTTTAGTTTTGAGTCTCTGCTCGAGGAGAGAGCTATGGGGAGAGAAGACCAGACCAAACTTCGTTTTTATCATGTAAAGCCGTATTGCAAAGAATATAAAGAAGAAAGTTTAGATCTTGGCGTGCATGGTATCAGAGTGATATCAGATATTGAAGTTTATTCTGTAAGTTTTGTTTCTGTATTTTATATTTACTCAATCTGATGGAGTTTATTTTCTGTGTCATCTGTCTTTACATTCTACAACTGGTCCGGGTAGACGGTGGAAATGATCGTTGAGTGATTGTAGGGCATGCGGGATTCGAAATAGGGTTTTGCTGATGTTGTTGAGGTCATAGACGTGGGTAGGCACCGTAAATCCTCCTAAATTGCCAGCGAACTAATGCGAGCTAGAATCCCAAGTCAGTCATGGACCCTTCAATGGATACAGTTGAGCTCGCTACTCTAGAATGTGAGTCAGCAAATGACACAGAGGTGTCTTTAGCAGACCGTAGGTCTAATTTCCCAGAAGCTTCAACTTCATATTCTTCAATAATTCATATTAATGATCTCAATCCTTCTAAGAATTGGCAATTGCCAGCCATTTTACCTTCTGATGTTTATAAATTAAAATGGTGGTCACTTAAGTCTGCAACTCAAACCAAAGTGTCGTCAATAGATGTTTCTTTTACTGATAAAGACGAGCTTGTCCATATAAATTTACTCGATAAAAGTCAAATTGATTGGGCAAAGGCCCAAGGGTTTAAATATGTACATTTAGGTGCCATTAAACTTGGATTGGGGCCATTAGTTCGCCCACGTTTAGCTGTTTCATCTCTCTGCGTTGATGTGGATACCCGTCATAAGAATTTTGTTGATGCTATTATTGGCGGTTTCACCGCTCCCTTGCACGATGGTCCAACCTTTGGGACCATTTATCCAAAGTACTCTGTCAGTCTGGAGGATCCCTACATATATGACTTGCTCAAGGCATATATTCTGCCAAAAGGATTTCACATGGAAAAAGGTTCTAAAATTATCCAGCTCAAAGGTGTTGTTGTTTCCCGCTTTGGGAATGAGGTTCTCTTTGTTGTTTCTCACGTTCACCAGAGTTCGCACCTGCACAGCGTGGTGGAGAAAGATAGGTCGAAACAGTCAACCCCAGTTACCTTCAATTGGACCGGTATTAACTATCCCCGTCAATGGGAAGTTAAATACAATGAACTCAGAAATAATGAAAGGTTGACTAGTTCTTTATCCACACAGCCTCTTACCTTTCATGCCAAATCCAGTTCCTTTCGTGTCCCTAATGAAATGCCTACTAAAAGATTCTAGCCTCCACTTATCAGATCCACATCTGTCTCATCTTACAATAATGCAAGGCATCAAGTAGAGTCTAACTCTATAAATTCTTCTTCTTCCTCACAACCTTCTTTCACAGGGTTGTTCGAAACTGAGCACCGTGGCCAGCATGCAGACTATCCTGCATGTAGAAAAATACTTCAGAGAATTCAGCACTAGAAAAATAAAGAACCCCCTACCTTAGGAATGTTTTCTCTTCCTAGGCAAGGTAATGAAATGGAAATTACAACACCTGGTGGTAGATCATTTGTCCCTAGAAGAAATCTTCTAGATGTGCCTTTCAGACAATTCTCTGCTGATGGCCAAGCCAAAAAAGAGTTTCTGCCTACAAAATCCTCTGCCCTTGACCAAACAGTTTCTAATGAGATTAAGTTAGCAAATTGGAATAATTTGCAACAGTCTCACTCAACCAGAAATCTAGATGACATGGCATGGGATACTTTGTTTCTAAAAAGTAATGTGATTGAGCAGAAACAACAAATAAGCACTCTAGCAACCAAGCTAGAACTGTTGGATCATCTTCTGCATGATTCCATAGAAATAAGAATATCAGTGGAACAAGCCTCTGCTAAATCTGATAGAAGATTGGCGGTCTTAGAAGAGCTTTTGACAAAAACAGAAGTAATGAAACAAAAATCTCATGCAGTAAGTGAGCATGTTTTTGCATTAGCTACTAAAGGACACCAGAGAAAGTCCTCTCATGGAAAGAGTTTGTCATTTAGTCAATTCAGTATGGATACTCTTCCTGAGTTTTATTTTGGGGAAAGCGATACAAAAAAAGATGAAATTGAAGATTGGATCTCTGATTTCAAAAAGTTTAAACCAGCACTTGATCCCAAGTATCTTGCAGCTTTAGAAATTGGTTTCCATGATGCTTCTTCCTCCAATATAGGTCATACACAAAGAAGTCAAGGATCTCAAGGACCTCCTCCTCCTTTTGATGTCCACATGCCAGATTCCAAGGCCTCGACCGCTCCGTCCCATCGATTCCATTTCGGAATCAATTCCATGAACAACTTGTTGTCCCAAATGCCAGAACAGCCTGTTTTGAACATCCAGTGTCAATCCAGAGCTGACATTAAAAATGCAATTCAGAAGTTAGGACAATGGGTTATGTACAAAAAACATTAGGATATGAACCTTATTGGGCAAAGCCTTGGTACACAGCTAATAGCGGGCCTTTCAGGTCTGGCTCATGAATGGTGGAAGTGGCTTCCACAAGAGGCAAGAAATGAGATGCTTGCTGCTGATGATGCTGATCAACAGATACTGCAAGCCTTGGGTAACGAATTTTATGGACCTGATGATGGCGAAGACTATGACCATCTCGCTTCACTTTTCAAGGCTGCTCGACTTTGTGATCTCAGTAAAAGTGAAGTGTATTTTTTCTATATGCAAAATCTATTAGTTTCTTCAGGTAAGTCAGGCGACCCAGCCTATCTCAAACACTACTTGAGAAGCTATCCTGGTCATGTCCCAAATGCAGTTGAACAATTCCTTAAGGATAAGCGTATTGAACTTCGTGGTATGTCTTTATCCCAACTGCATGCTTATATTCTTGAAACCTGGCAAGAACACTGCTTAGAGCGTTGGGTTAGTAAAAACTTCAAGAGACACCAAGGCATGTACTCTGCGTCTTTTTATAAAGATGTAGTGCGTATGCCCGATTGGAGATGTGGTTCCCATAATCGTGGACATTTTGGAAAAGAATCCTGCAAGTGTAAAAAGAAAAAGGCATTCTATACCAGTAGCCACAGATATCATCCAGATAAAACCTACAAGCATAAGAAATGACATGGCTCAAAGTATTATGAAAAAAGAAGATATCACTCTTAGTCCAAATCTCACCCAAAAAGATTTGTCAAAAGGCGTACTAAGAAAGGTAAGAAAGATGTCTGTTTTATCTGTGGAAAACCTGGTCATTGGGCTGGTAAATATCCAAATAGAAAGTCTAGACCAAGGTTAGCATCCTTGTGTGTAAATCTAGATCCACAATGGTGGGATCTTTCTAAGTTCTCTGCCGAGACTCCTCCTCCTTCAGAAGATGTAATATATTTGCCAGATGATGACTATACTGATTTAGAATCCAGTTCTGATTCAGATGTTGCTTTAGCAAAATTTGCCCCTTCCTATGAGTTAGATTCCAGCTCTGACAGCAGTCAGGATGCAAATTTGGGGGGGTGTGAAGCACCTTGTTTTGATTTCTCTTTGAATATGTTCTCATTCAGTCAAAGAAGTTCCATTGAAAAACAATTGGTTGATATAGATCTTCAATTAGCGTCTGTTCCTATCTTTCATGTTGAAATATTGTAACTTCAAAGAATATTATATTTGTACTTTATTATTCTAGAGATGTTTCATTCCTCCGTGGAGATCTTATTGTATATCCGAAGATGTTTATTCCTCCGTCGGAATGTGGTAACTTGGGTTGTTAGACTTCCCTAGTGGGGGTCGGCCCTGTATGTGTTATGTGGGTCAAAGGGTTGTTAGACCACCCTAGAGAGGTCGGCCCAGTCAATTGTAGTGGGGTGTTTAACCCAATGGTAAAGTTGGGGCCGACCTAGTTAATATATTGTACAAGTCGGAGATGTGTATAAATAGAGGAAGTGAGATCCTCATTTGACACACTTACCTCACTTAGAATGTAGCGCACTTGTGGAGGAGAGGTCTGCTATGGTGTAGGAGGAGATCATGTCTTTGGTTTGCATATTTGTATATTGCTGGTCATCTATATTGAGGAAGCTTTGCTGGGTTTTCTACCCAATGAGGGTTTCCCATGATAAATCTATGTCTCTTGTATTTATGCTGTGCTTGTTGTTTCTTCAGTGATCCTGTATATGCTATTATTGTGAAATGGAATGTAATGCTGATATTTTATGTCTTAGCATATTAAATCTTAACATGGTATTAGAGATAACCTGAAGGAAGGCAATGTATGGCACTTACAACACTTGCTTCACTTGCGACAATTTGAAGGTTTGGGTTTTACATAGCAAAAACCAGTCATCGTGGAACTTTCCCTATAAATACATTTATGCGAAGTTTCAGGATCTGAAAAGTTTACAAGTCGTAGATAACATCCCCCGGTACCTTGTTTCCAAAGGAAACCCTCAGATTCGTTGTACTTTGTGAGTTATGACCAGTACAAGTTAGGGTTTCAGCCTCTTCCAGATCTCAGTCAAAATCAGGTGACCTAGGAAAAAAGGTCATAACTTGGGATAGGAAGCTCCAAATGAAATTTCATAAAAAGTGAGAGGTAGTACACAGACTGTAATATCTCAGGAAACATTTTTCAGAGGCCGAAGTTGAACCAGTGACACGTGGAACGCCGTACAAGTTCGTTATCCGGTTTTATCCCATAAATAGGTCACATTGCGACACTTGGCATAACTCTCTCTCAGAAAATCCAATTGAGGTAAGAACTGTCAGGATGGAAAGATGACAGGTTAGGATACCACAGAAAAACTTTTCAGACCATAGGGATTGAAAAGTTCAGAGTTATAGCAGAAACAATCAAGTACATATTTCTGTCAAAACAGAATTATTTTTGGAGCACCTTCATTCATGGCTTCCGGAATTTAGAGTTTCGGAGAAAGTTAGAATTTTTGGAATCAAAGTCCACAGCTGAATGCTACTCAGGAAAATTGAAATTTATCGACCAAGATCGAATTTTTTGGTTGGGTAGAAGACCGGGCTTGATCAAACCCCAGTTCGGGATCTTGGTCAGAAAGATGGAAAATTAGGGCTTCAGCAAAAGTTGGAATTTTTGAAGTCTGTAACCACGGTTGGAAGCTCCTCAGAAACATAAGAGTTTAGAGCTTTGGATCAAAGCTTTTGAGTGGAAAGAAGGGTGGGATTCATCAAACCCTAGTTCGGGATCCTGTCGAGAAGATCCAGAAGTTTCGAAGGCAATTTTGAGGGGTCAAATTTTGAGATTTCAAAATTGAAGTATGCTAGTTTGATCAGCTCAGTAAGACACATCCTTCCATGCATTCAGAAGTGTGAAAGTCAAATATTGAATTTGTAGGGTTTCTCTAACAAACCCTACTCAAGCTCCAAATCCAGTTTTAGGGGGATTTGAGGCTAAGGCCTTACATAAGAAGTCTACAAGAAGTCTCGACAGGTATGCTTTAAGGAGATACATGTATGTCTTGAAATCTGATTCTTGATTAAGTTTGTAATATGTTTGTCCTCATATTATTCAGGTTAGTACAATCTCGATTAATGTTAGAATTGTATTATCACCCTAGTAACAGTATGAATGCATGTGAATGATAGAAGACATCCATTGATTACGACTATATGATTGTACTAATGCACTGTGGTGTTGTATGAGGTTGATGTTGTCTGCTAACAAGATACAAGTACATCACGAAAGACAAATCAAGTTCCATGACCATAACAACATGAAGACAAATACTCATCCATAATATTTGATCACATGGAAGTTCTACTTACGAGGTATGTATGACTTTGTTCTATTATGCTTAACCTATGAGATATGTAGGTTCCAGCACAGGATCTCTAAATCATTGAAGATAACAAAGAAGATATTGATTAGGTATGTTAGACAGATATACTAATCCAGGTATGTTTCCTATGAATCTTACCTTGTGTTAGGATCCATTATATAAGTATACTTGGTATGATTAGATATGCTTATTCATAAAGTTAGTAATCAAGGGATTATGCATATTATGTCTTTTATCTTGATTGATGATATGCATGAGTAAAAGAAGACTTCCCTGAAATCTTGAATACTAATGTTTATTTATTCAAGATTATTTAGAATTATAATGTTTTGATAATATTTATAATATACTAATGAATGTATGTTTGTGTATGAGATCATGAGGGTAACACTAGTGCACACTTGAGCATGCACAGTGGTACAGAATGAATAGAAGTTCAAAAGACATTTAGAAGATCAAGCGGGAGGCAACCACACAAACATAAAAGATAAGTATTTGAGTTGTTATTTGAAATAGTAAATGATATTGCTTGTAATAGATTGTATGCATATTTGTATTCCTAGAATATATCATGCTGAGTGTAAACATTCATAGAGTATTGAACAGTATACTACTAATATGCATATGATTGGTAAATTGGACAAACATTCCATTGTAGCTTGTCTAGAATGAAACCTCTTTGCTGACATGTTGAGAGCTGTGCACACTCTCGATAGTATGTTTTGGTAGAGATGGAAGGCATCTAGATAGCCACTGTATGCATACAAGATATGGAAAAGTGTTGTGCCAAAGTATTGGTCAAGATAGTTTCATAACTATGTAAATAATATCTGTATGCATAATAGGTTATCATGTCAACATGATTTCATGATTATGAAGTATTACTAATCATGTACTTAATTTTTATTTGTAGGAAAGATCATGAAGAATGATGAACACCGAACAAGTGATGGATGTTCAACAAGAAGATTTACAAATCAAAATATAGAAGGCTCATGGCTAGAAGATTCTCTTAGAAAGAGGAAGAGAATCATGACGAGATGTTTGCTCCAAGTGACTAGATAAGACCATTCTCTTAATGATGTAATTAAAGAAGAAGTGTGAATCAGGTTCTGTATGGGTACCCAGGATTGATAGTAAATTGATGATCTTAATGATCACCATGGGTGATGTGGATCTCAACCTTTGCTACAAGGTTGAATATGGTTTCTATACATAGATGACATGGATGCAAGAAGGAAATCACCACAGAGTTCGAATGATATTGAGGATCATATCAGTAGACCCATCTGACGAGAGATGGCACAGATAGATGGCTACAGAAATGAAAATGAAAGATCTCAGATTGATGCATTACTTCCCAGGTCTGGAAGTATGGAAAGGATCAGAAGGAATTTTTCTCAACCAAGGAAAGTATGCCGAGAAATATTAAAAGGACTTGAGGTGTTGGAATGGCCACTCTTATGGATTCCAACTTGAAATTGTTAGGGGATGACTCATCAAAGTTAGTGGATATAACTCTGTACAGTCAAATTATTGGGTCATTGATGTATCTAACATATACTAGGTTAGATATATGCTTTGCTGTGAACACCTTGAGTCAGTATCTAATGGAAACTAGATGTGTTCATCTGATAGTTGCAAAGCATGTGATGAGGCACCTAAAGGATACAATAGACTTTGATCTATGCTATCTTGGAGATCATGACTTCAGATGGCTACTCAGATGTTGATTGGGCAGAAAGTGTATCAGACAGGAAGAACACATCGAGAGGATGTTATTGTCTGGGATCAGCCATGATCTCGTGGTTTAGCTGGAAGCAATCTAGTGTGTCTCTCAGCACAAGCGGAATATATGGCTGGTTGCTCTGCTAGTTGTGAAGCAGTATGGCTTCTGGATTGTTTGACTTAGAGATAGACCCAACTGTGATCCTATGTGACAAACAAAGTTGTATCAAGATGGCAGAGAATCCAATGTTCCATGATATGGCACAGAAAGGAACTATAAAGTTTGAATTTGTAACAAGTTACCGATGTACTAACCAAACCTCTACCTCAAGAAAAGTTTGAGTATTTTCCGAGACAAGCTTGGTAGGACCCTCCTCGAGAGGGGGAGTGATGTGGTCACTTATGACGAGATTGCTTGCATCGACAGTGAGGTCAATGATGTGGATACCTATATTGGTGATGCGAACACATAGGGTTTTGGATGGTCCTTAGACAGGGTCTAAGTTGACGAGGGGATTGCATCATCCTTGAACACATGTTCTAAAAGGATCCGTAGAAATATGTCTCCGAGAAAGAAGAGGGATTGCATCATCCTTGAACACATGTTCTAAAAGGATCCGTAGACATATGTCTCTGAGAAAGAAGAGGGATTGCATCATCCTTGAACACATGTTCTAAATTGATCTGTAGACAGATGTCTCCGTGAATGTGGTCCCTAGTGGACGAGAGGATTGTATCATCCCTGGACTTCAGTTCTAAAGTGATCCGTAGAAAGATGTCTCCAAGAATGTGGTCCCTAGTGGACGAGAGGATTGTATCATCCCTGGACTTTAGTTCTAAAGTGATCCATAGACAGATGTCTCCGAGAATGTGGTCCCTAGTGGACGAGAGGATTTTATCATCCCTAGACTTCAGTTCTAAAGTGATCTGTAGACAGATGTCTCTGAGAATGTGGTCCCTAGTGGACGAGGGGATTGTATCATCCATCGACACATGTCCTAAAATAGATCCGTAGACATATGTCTCCGATAAAGTGATAGGGATTGCATCATCCTTGGACTTATGTCCTAAAGTGATAGGGATTGATCATCCCGTAAGTGGATCAGGATTGCATCGTCCTTGGACTTATGTCCTAAAGTGATAGGGATTGATCATCCCGTAAGTGGATCAGGATTGCATCATCCTTGGACTTATGTCCTAAAGTGATAAGGATTAATCATCGTGTAAGTAGATTGGGATTGCATCGTCCCTAGACATGGTGAGGTGTCTTAAAGTGATAAGGAATAATCATCCTGTAAGTTGATTCGGGATTGCATCGTCCCTAGACATGGTGAGGTGTCTTAAAGTGATAAGGACTAATCATCCTGTAAGTTGATTCGGGATTGCATCATCCCTAGACATGGTGAGGTGTCTTAAAGTGATAAGGACTAATCATCATGTAAGTTGATTCGGGATTGCATCGTCCCTAGACATGGTGAGGTGTCTTAAAGTGATAAGGATTGATCATCTTGTAAGTTGATCTGGATTGCATCATCCATAGACATGAGAGATGTCTTAAACTGAGAGGGATTGATCATCCCGTAAGCGAATTAGGATTGTATCATCCTTGGACCTATGTCCTAAAGTGAGAGGGATTGATCATCCCGTAATTGGATCATGTGTGTTGCAGGGTATGCTGCTATTGTGTATACTTGTATTGATGAGGATACTTATATTGATGATATGTATACTTGTATTGATGAGGATACTTGTATTGATGATGTGTATACTTGTATTGGTGTGGATACTTGTATTGATGATGTTTATACTTGTATTGATGAGGATACTTGTATTGATGATGTGTATACTTGTATTGGTGTGGATACTTGTATTGATGATGTATACTTGTATTGGTGTGGATACTTGTACTAATGATCTAGATGATGATGCTACTGATTGTGATGATCTAGATGACAATGCTGTTGATCATGATGATCTAGATTACGATGCTGCTAATCCTAATGATCTATATGACGATGCTACTGATCATGATGATCTAGACGACTATGTTGCTGATCGTGATGGTCTAGATGATGATGATGCTGATCGTGATGGTCTAGATGATGACGCTGATGATCATGTGATGACGATGCTGATGATCGTGTGATGACAATGCTGATGATCGTGTGATGACAATGCTACTGATCGTGATGATCTAAACGACTATGCTGTTGATCGTGATGGTCTAGATGATGATGTTGTTGATCGTGATGCTCTAGATGATGACGCTGATGATCGTGCGATGACGATGCTGATGATCGTATGATGACGACGCTCCTGATCGTGATGGTCTAGATGATGATGTTGATGATCGTGAGGATCCAGACGTTGATGCTGCTGCAGCTGTTCGAGTGCTGCAGAAGATAAAGACTCAGTACTGAAGATGTTGATGTTCCAGTATTGAAGATGTTCCAGTAATTGCTTGAGTTACTGATGATGTTGAGAAAGCCTCCAATGATTTATAGATGTATCATGTATGATGTTGATGACTCCTTGCTCATGCAGATGCTATTATAATATCCTTCTCGTTAAGGGGGAGTGTTGAAATATTGTAACTTCAAAGAATATTATATTTGTACTTTATTGTTCTGGAGATGTTTCATTCCTCCGTGGAGATCTTATTGTATATCCGGAGATGTTTATTCCTCCGTCGGAATGTGGTAACTTGGGTTATTAGACTTCCCTAGTGGGGGTCGTCCCTGTATGTGTTATGTGGGTCAAAGGGTTGTTAGACCACCCTAGAGAGGTCGGCCAGTCAATTGTAGTGAGGTGTTTAACCCAATGGTAAAGTTGGGGCCGACCTAGTTAATATATTGTACAAGTCAGAGATGTTTATAAATAGAGGAGGTGAGCTTCTCATTTGACACACTTCCCTCACTTAGAATGTAGCGCACTTGTGGAGGAGAGGTCTGCTATGGTGGAGGAGGAGATCATGTCTTTGGTTTGCATCTTTGTACATTGCTGGTCATCTATATTGAGGAAGCTTTGTTGGGTTTTCTACCCCATGAGGGTTTCCCAGGATAAATCTTTGTCTCTTGTATTTATGTTGTGCTTGTTGTTTCTTCAGTGATCCTGTATATGCTATTATTGTGAAATGGAATGTAATGCTGATATTTTTTGTCTTAGCATATTAAATCTTAACATTTCAGTATATCAAGCGTCAAGATCTTAAAGATGAAAAAAGAAAACTCTTGAGACAGCTTGAACAATATCAATCAGTAAAGGGTAAAGAAAAGATAGAGACTCCATCCTTGTCTATGTAGTATAATCCTGTTGATATTTATCGACATTACCCTGATCAGCATGAATACAGACAGAACCACAGAAAAGATAAAGAGAAACTATTGAGACTACATATCAAAGAAAAGCAACAGATATTGAAAAAGCTTGTCAGATAAATTGAGGAACTAAAAGACATGGTAAAAGTACTGGTCACTGAAAGAGATTAGTCCTCTGATGAAGATTTGAGCAAGCATTTAGAACAAGCAATGGCAAATCCTAAAAGGAAAGAAGTTTCTCCTGTTTCTACTCCTCACTCTCCTTCCTCTCCTGCTTCCCAGGTTCCCAGTCTATTGGGTGGTTTCCAAGGCCCAAATTTGTATATAAAATTGCTATTTTGTCCCCTAGAATATCAATCTTACACATTAGATTGTATGTTCGATTCACGTTGTCAGTTGAACTTAGCTAAAGGTTTAGCTATCCCTTCTTTCTATTTGGAAAAAAGCAAAGATCATGGTTCTGCCATTGAAGGCACTCAAGTTTCCCTTGCTAGTAAGGTTGAAGATTTTCCTGTAAATATTTCCAATAAACCTAATACTTTGTCTCTGTACAGATTAGACAGTATTAAGGAAGACTGCATTATAGGTTCAGAATTTTTGCAAAGAGTCGGTCTATTTTCCATTGATACTGCAAAAATGTTATTTTTCGGTACTATAGATTCCCAGCTTGTAATATGTCCTCTGTGTTTTGACCCTGTATATAAGTGTAAGTCTGTTTCACCAAATTCAGTCTCCAAACCCAAGGTAGCAGTTCTCAACAAAATGGAACGTTGTAATGCTTATGCAGAAATGCATAAGGATAAATCTCTTGCATCTATAACAGAGAAATTGATCAAAGATTGTTTCTCAGAAAGCCCAAATGCTTTCTGGAACTGAGAAAAGTATTTTGTTTCTCTGCCTCTAGATCCTCTTCAGAAAATCAAACCAATGAAAGCCTCTGCTGGGTTAATGTCACCTTCTGAAAGAGAGTTATGTGCAAAAGAGATAAAAGAGATGCTTGAGAAAGGATTAATAGAACCGTCCAAAAGTCCTTGGGCATGTAGAGCATTTGTAGTGAATAAACATTCAGAGCAGAAAAGAGGTAAGCCAAGATTAGTTGTGAACTACAAGCATCTTAATGCAGTTCTATAAAAGGTTAGATATCCCCTTCCAGACAAAGCAAGCTTGTTGCAACGCATTGTGGGTTGCACTCTGTTTAGTAAGTTTGATCTCAAATCTGGGTTTTACCAAATTGGGATTGAAGTGAAAGATCGCTTTAAAACCGCATTCGTTGTCCCTCATGGACAATACCAATGGAAAGTCCTTCCATTTGGCATCAATAATGCACCATTGAAATTCCAAAAAGGATGGAAGACATATTCAGAGATATTCCATGGTTATTAGTTTTTATTGATGACATTCTTATTTGTTCCAAGAACCTACAGGATCATCTCAAACACCTACAAAAGTTTTATGACATGGTCTATAAGGATGGCCTAGTACTTTCCCAGTCAAAGATGGAAATAAGGAAAACATAAATGGATTTTCTGGGTTTCCAAATAAAGCAAGGGCAGGTAATTCTTCAAAAACATGTCCTCAGTTGTTTCAGCCAGTTTCCAGATCAAATTTTAGAGAAAGTACAACTTCAGAGGTTCTTAGGAAGTTTGAATTATGTTCGTCCATTCTACCGAGGTCAAGCGAGTGATATCCATGTTCTTCAGCAATGGCTTAAGAAAAATCCTCCCAGATGGTCATAACAGATGACTTTGGCGGTACAAAAAATAAAGGCGAAAGTGCAGGATCTGCCTGCTTTATTCCTGCCACAAGGATCAGGTCAGCTCATCATTGAGACTGATGCCTCTGCTTCAACATGCGGTGGTGTTCTGTTAGAAGCAATAAATGACAGAGAGCATATCTGCAGTTATGGTTCAGGTTCTTTTAAGGCTGCTGAACTGAACTATCCTTCTAGTCATAAAGAGATCCTTGTAGTAAAAAAGACAGTTCAACATTTCATTCTGTTTTTAAAACCAGTCAAGTTTATCATCAGAACTAATTTAAAAATCATGCCTGGTATTTTTAAGAATGAAAACTTAATGGCAGAAAATAGAAGTTGTATTTTAAAATGGTTTATATGGCTTAGCAATTTTGATTATGAGATTGTGTATAAACCAGGGTATTTAAATTGTCTTGCTGATATGTTAACTCGTGAGACATCGCAGCCTGTAGCTTCAATTCCTATACTTAATATGTTTACAGCTGGTTCTATTTTAGCTAAAGGCAAAGCTCCCATTCATCCTTTATACCAGCCGAGCAATAGTCTTTTCCTAAATCCATGGGATGATTCCCTCTCAGAGGAAGAAAGAAGACAATTGCTAGGTTATGCATCCAAACATGAAGCAGAAAGATATCTAGATCTGACTTTGATAAACCAGATACAGACCAATACTCTGAAGATTCAAATACTGGAAAAATGGGAAAGAAATGCATTACGGAGTTTCTGCAATGCTCAGGAGAAGCTGAAAAAGTGTAAAGAATTATGGATCGACTGCAACGAAGAAGACAGCCAGCCTGTATGTCCATCGTTATCTGTGGTGATCCAGGTAACTTAAGAAATAAATCTTGGTCTGGTTGGACTGAGATATTGTTGGATAATTTTTTCCCACGAGTTGATTGGGTAAATAGACAAGCAAACTTCATTCTACATCTCCAAGCTGATATGCAGATTGTCGATCAGAACCATCAGTGGTTCAAATTCCTGTTGCGGCATCAAGGTGGTCGATATACGCGGTTATAGCATACTGTGTATATAAATCAAAAATTTGTGAAAAGAGATCGTGATGGTAACCAGATTGATTCCAGGATGTACACCAGAAAGCTCCCACTAGATTTCCAGGTAGAATCTCTTTATGAGGGTGAATTTTTATGTGAACAGAATGAGATCTTTCATGTTTCAGACGTGGAAAGATGCTTCAACCCTGATTTGTACCCTCCACTACCACCAGAAGATACTCCACAAGGCGAAGATGATTATGATGATTTCAGTTGTGATGAGATTATCTCAGAGTTTGACTGCGCATGCAGCGGAGTTGATATTGGAGACCATGTTGTCTGCCTTTGTCGGCATGCTCGTGACCCATATGATGAAAGTAGGAATCTACTTTTTCTTTTTGTGAAATCCGTGGTGGGTTGGGCTTTAAAAACATCCACTTTGTATTGTCGAGTATCTTTGCCCTGTCTGTCGGCCATTGTAATAAAGTTGTAGGCCAGTATCTGTCCTGTTGGTCAGTTCTAGGTCCCCGTATGGCTCTGCCTCGGAGGGATGAGATAATAATGGTGTAGTCCCACCATTACACCGGAGTCCTTTGTTTTTGACTTGTTAGTGCTAGTAGCTAGTAACCAGATGACTGGCTAGGAGATTATAAATGAGAGGCTTGGGCTTCATTGTATTCATTCGAGTTTGGAGTCCTCATTTGTTGAGAAAGCTCTGCAAGTTGAGTCGAGCTAAGGTGTATGCTCTACAACTTGCCTCTAAGGTATAAGATTGCATCAAAAGCTTAAGCTCAGTCTGTATATGTCAGTTTGCAGTGTGTCATTAGGGTGCTAGTAAGCATATCTAGATGCTCCAGGTAGCCTTCTGGAAGTTACAGCTTGTTGTTTCTGAAAGATAAACGAGCTCTAGACATTGTGCTTAGGCACTTATAAGAGTGTTGCAGAGTCGCAGTGATGAGCTTCACCCTTCGAAGCCGATCTGCAGTAAAGGATTGTATTGTAAAGCTGTATTGCAAAGAATATAAAGAAGAAAGTTTAGATACGCCTAAATATTTCAAAGGTTTGTTTTGTGGACTTTTTAGGGTTTATGCTTACTATGAATTAGGGTTTATTTTGTGGATGGCTCCACCTTTGGTGAGCCTACTTCCTTTAAATAACACAAGATTGTTTTGGAGCGGCCTCCATGTGGAGAGCAACGTTCAAATTTGAACCCTTCCTAGCCCTTCCAAAGGCTTCTAGTCCTTCCTAGAAGTGTAAAGTTAAAATTGCCCTTCAAAAAAAATTTAAAATCTGAATTTTACCCTTCCAATAGGAAGGACAAAATTTATATGAACATTTCAAAAGAAGGGTAACATTTGAAATTACCCATCCATATAAATTTCAATTTCTATGTTGAAATTCTTATGCTATAAAATTCGAATCATCATTCAAAATATTGGAAATATTATAAATTAGAATCATTCACTCACTCATGTCATGCACTCACTGCTTAGCTTTGCAAGGTGACAAGTGATGACTGACGACTACGAGGTACTAGCCACTGGGATTTGACTCTGAATCCTGAGTCACTTTGGGATGAGATCTAAGGTGTGACAATGTGTCAATGATATGGATGTAACAACAGAGAACCACTACTACGACCAAAACAAGGCCGAAACATTGTTCCTACTACCTATGTGAGCCTGGCTACCAATGTCCACTCATTTTTTGTCAAAATGAAATTCAAATTGCCTCTTTTATGAGTCCTCCTCTACAAGACTTAATTTCTTGCATGAATGTCACAGACTCACGACAACTCTAAACAACACTCAATGGCATGCAGCTAGAACCACAAACCAAGAAGAGGTTGATTTATGCATTGATAAGAGAGGTGGCACTAGGCACAGAATATGGAGAAACAATGAGTTAGGAAAAACATTTGGACCAAAGTACCACAATGGTTATTTAATAACATTTTTAAAAACAAATTTTGGCTCAGGAATTGTCTTCAATTTGATGGGTGGCATGATCATGATCATGTAATCTCCCTCCGTCCTTCCAAACATATGTGGTTTCTCACCACGTTTGTCTTTGACACTCACCACCAAAATACATATAAAAATTACATGTCTTTACATCCTCTTCCATTTAAATCCTCATCGCATATTCATAACTAAGGAGTATCATGCATGCATATCCTCACCTTATAATATCAATTGGGTCAAGGTGCAGAGACAACCATAAATTATCAAATGTGTCAAGACGCAAAGAGTAAGAGACAACTATAAGTAATTCTTATATTAAATTTACCATATAAGTCTTTAATTGGCACTATCATCTGATATTTGACACGTTGGATTGTGGTGATCTTCTTATCACTCCTTACCAATGTGATTGTAAGGATTCTTTGATGGTGAAGTCCATAATTTTAAGTCTTCTTCCTTATTCTCATGCCTTTTGGTAAGACAATAAGGAGGGCAGTGTCTTGCATCAGCATGGAAAACGGTTTCGACATAGAGGTAGATACATTAATTCTTTCATTAAATAACTTAAATTTCATGCCAATGACTACGAATTCGCCGAATCGTGGATTGGTAAAAAACACATCAAATTGTAGAGCCTCGAGCTCTTAATTACTCATGTATCTAGAATTTCGCAAATTGAGCCATTAACAAACTTCTTTTGTTGTTCTGGTTCAATTTAAAAGGTAGATTGTCGAGACTCAAACATGCAGTGAGTTGCAAGGCTCCAGTTGAATTAGGATTGATTCCATTTCCCCTCCATCCAATACCTGTATTTTTTCACGAAAAGTGTTGAACAACAAAATTTGATGCCCAGGCCCCTATGATGCTAGCGTTGCTAACCTGCTTTGGTATGGACGATTTTTTTTTAATGTTTTTATGAGATATGTATTATTTTTTCGTAGACGCATAATGTCCATCATTCTTATATCTCTCAAGCTTGGATGGTTTCCCTCTCTCCGGTTTGAATTAAGGTTTTGGTTGGTTTTATATGTATATTTGGGTTGTAGGTTTATTATAGCCTCGTTTTGCTGACTGGCTTCTTTTTGTACATAGTTAAAAATAAGTAATTTTCTCATGGTTCTAATTTTATTTTAAGACTATAACTAGTTACAACGTCTCGCACTATGCATAAGATCATGCAGATGCCCCAATATGGTTATTGCATAGTCTAAGTAGTTTTTCTATATAATGAAGTGTGGTCTAACCCGAAAAAATACAACAAAATAGTTGTTATTTTAATGAACTATAAAATTAATGTCTTCAAATTTGGTTTTATTGAAAATATACCATTTTATCATGTAGATATTAAGGAGTGCTCAATCATTTAAGATTGTAAAAATTTGGATGGGCAATATTTGTTTTTTGCATTTTTGGGGGGAAGGTTTAGTTAATTTATACTTGTCAATTGAAGTACAATTATTTAAATTGGCCTTCATCTTTGAAGGGCTCCAAGAACAAATTCCCTTCCAATAAAAATTAAGACCCACCCTTCAAATTTGATCACTAGTGGAGAGTAGTCTCCTATACCTCCTTTCTTCTATGATGATTGTTTAATGAATGAAAGAGAACGTGAAGTATATTTTTAAATTTGTATTGTCTGTTAGCATAGGAGAGAATGTTGTAGCCCTTGCATCTCTTCTCTTTTAAGTATTTGTTTGATATCCCTAGAAAGGAATGGTTGTTTAATGGAAAATGTACAACTGTTTTCTGCGTGAAGGTGAGGAGAGGAATCCATCTCTCAAAATGGACTGGAATCGTTCTTTGGTCGTTGCAAATAGAAGCGTTGATCCCTTAGTCTATATATGTGTTGTTGAATTCCTTAGAAGCAAATGCTCTTTAATTTTGTATTTCTTGTATGTTCAATTTTAAAAGAACATAGAGTTCTGTTATTGGAGAAAGCAACCCTCTAAGAGTAGTCCTTTAATTGTGTTGTATATTTGATAATGTAAACAGAAGGTTAATCTATTAAGTGATATGATTGTGGAGAGTCAAGCCCTTCCTTTATTGTTAGATGAGCTTTAATATCTAAGAACTAAACTTGTAGTTTTAATAGCCAAGTTCCTTGAGACTGGTTGTGAGTTTAATGATCAGGCCATTTAGCTGAAAGATGTTGGATAGGGGTGGAAAGTTGAAGTTTCTTACTAAGTCGCCCATACTTATAGAACACTTAACAAATTGTGCTTAATACTACGCTACCTAGCTATCCAAATTGGAACTTGATTGGTAGTTTTCCTAACATGGGTGAATATGATCAACCCAACTTTTCCATGGATTTTATCTATTCTAATTGGTCCTCCAATTTCAAGGGAGGTCCTTTTTTTTTGCTTTTTAAGGTAATCATAAAAGTTTTTAATCTCCCAACTTCAACTTGATTGAAGTTCAACTACAAGCACTCTTTGATGCTTGATATTGCAGCTTCTGCTTGAGCTTGATTAGTGTCTTTATTCCAAAAAAAAATAGTAGAACAGGGCCACCTACCTCCTTAATGATTTTTGAATACACCCCTTTCCTTGTCTATTCTTGGAACACCTCTTGATGCCTTGTTGAATTTGAATTTGAGCTAGCATTCTTCTCGGGGTATCCATACCTAAAGGGTTGTATGGATTGGCCCCAAAGGTCTGTCCACAAAGGTCTCTCCATTAATGAGAATTATGTTTCCATTCTTACAATTTTTTATAAAGTTGAAATTTTTTAATTATTTTGTATTCAAGTTTGAAATCCCCCATTTTTATAAAGGCCTTGACATATGGTGTAACAATTGTTAAAAGGGGTATGATTGACTTACTAAATGGGTGGCTTGTGCATTTTGGGAAAACAAGGACATTTTTAAGGCCTGGAATTTTCAGTTTTGAAATATGGGAGTGTATTAAGCCTAGTAAATTGCTAGGACCTGGAAGAAACAAGTTTAAACTTTATATGAAATAATGTGGAAGGTAAGGGTGGTAAAATGGGGATTTAAAGCAACGCAAACTTCCTAATCACAAATGGTTGATTTTGAGCGTTGGATAGGATTGTTGAGTGGTCTCATCTCGATGGTGTCTGTTCTTTATCTATGTTTTATTCATTATTAATGTGCATGTACTTCAAGTGCTTCGGATTTATAATATGTTTTAGGTGAGTAAAATATCACATTTTAGGAGGGGTTGGTTAATCATTTATTTCTCGGCTTCATTTACAAGATAGTTTTAACACATGCACATAAGCTCAATGCATGTTTTCATTATAGAATTTGGAAGTACAAAATCGTCACCCTGCTTAGGTACACAGATTTGTCGGCACTAGTAATTGATAAAGAACTTGAACCAAAAGGAAACAATGAGGGAGAAAGGAAGGCTCAACAAGTGTTTGATGGTAGAAATAAGGCCATTGTTTTGATCAATTCATTGTAGTAGAGTAGGTGATTCGTTGCTTGAAGGGCGAGGACAATGCTCATACAATCTAGGTAAGATTGAAGTCCATGTATGAGACTTCAAATTTCAGTGTATTGCACCTTAAAATCCAATTGAATGGATTTAAGATGTCAAAAGGGAGTTTTATTTATGAATTAATCGTCTCAGTAGCAATGTTCTAGTTTTCACCTATCCAGAACTTGTTAGAGAAATCATATCATTCTAGTAGGGTTTCATATTGGTTTGTTGAGATCATTTGTTATAACATGTCTTTGATAAGTCTTTTGGATCATACTCCATTTCTCTCTTTTAATGTAGTGACCAACCTTTTCAAGATGCTTATAAAATACAGGCCAGAAGAAAAAGATGCAAAAAAGGAAAGGCTTTTGAAGAAATGTCAGGCCGAGGCAGAGGGAAAAATTGTTGAAGTAAAGAAGTTGATTGTTGTGAAATATGGGATTAATCATATAATCAGGCCGAAGCAGAGGGAAAAATTGTTGAAGTAAAGAAGTTGATTGTTGTGAAATATGGGATTAATCATATAACTTACCTTATTCAGCAGTTATTGCAATGCTAATTGTTCACATATCTCTAGTTTGCAATCTTTTTAAAATGTCTTGAAATATTGAATCTTTACTCTTGTATCTTCTATCTGCAAATTCAAAGAATTTATGTGTTCTTCTCAGTTATGATAATGAATATTTGGTTTCTTTCAGAGTAAAACTCAGTTGGTAGTTATTGCACATGATGTTGATCCAATAGAGTTGGTGGCGTGGATTCCTGCACTTTGTAGAGAAATGAACATCCCATATGCAATTATCAAGGGGAAGACATGTCTTGGAGCGGTTTGTATAATCTACTTGCTAATTGTTTCCCAACATAACAGAGCTTACAAAAGTTCAATCTCTAAGTAATATGTGATTATCTTTTGTCTCAAACACATATGCAAAACTTCTATAATGCATCATTTTTTTTGCAGATGGTGTAAAAGAAAACAACAATTGCTTTGTGTTTGACTTCTATGAAGAATGAGGACAAGATGGAATTCAACAATATTGTTGAGGCAATAAAGGTGTGTGTTAACGCCTAAATTTCACACACATGCGACATTTCAACAATTCTTCCAGTAAGGTATCATCAACATAAACAATGCAGCTCACCACATGCATCCTCAACAAATCCAAAAGACAACACAAGTCCAAAAGTGCCAAAAACTAGTCAAAATAAGGGATCGTGCGGCTAATACACTATTAACTTGCGCTATAGCGCAGGTTACCAGAATAATGCATGCACAATACCTGGATGACTATTCCTTCAATAGTCACGCTACTGTCAAAACGAAGGGACCACCTACTTCCCGTGACGCATTGAAGGCTCAATCATCTCCAAGGATCCGAATTCGGCTCCTCACAGTGGCATTAACTTGTTAAATTTTGAGCATTAATTCACAATACTCTTGGATCTTTATTGAGAGAATAACATATACAGTATATCAATGCATGAAAATCACAATAAGCATGAAAAGCATCACAAGAATCAAAAGCATGAGAGACAAGAGACAGAGTTTCCGTGGGGAAAACCCTAAGGTGAAAAACCCCACAACTTCCTCAGAGATAGAGAGAGCAATGGCTCAACCAAAATACACTTGAGATAGTCTCCTAGTAGCAGATGATCCTCCTCCTCACTAGTGCACCACTTTCTGAGTGAGAGAAGTGTGTCTTTCCGAATGATCCAAATAGAGATCTCCTGATCTCTATTTATACTTAACCTGTTTTCCTAGTGACCTTATGGGGCCAACTTGTCTATCTAGATACATCCACAATATAATTATATTTTAGGGTCAACCCCACACATGGTGGTCTAATAACCCATCGGCAAGTACACA
The DNA here is from genome assembly GCA_027924585.1 of Larix kaempferi. Lineage (NCBI taxonomy): Eukaryota > Viridiplantae > Streptophyta > Pinopsida > Pinales > Pinaceae > Larix > Larix kaempferi. Next base: position 2,312,036 of record BSBM01000687.1, on the reverse strand, counting down.
CACTTGCGACACTTGTCAATCCACATGACGACACTTCCTTATACAAAAATAACACATCTCTTATAAGGGTACAATAAATATATATGAAATACATAGATGAAATACATTTTGAAGTTACATATACATCAACACTCCCTCTTAACTAGGAAGGTATTTCTCGACACAGTTCTGCTAGACAAGTCTTCTTCTTGGGATCATCGTCATCGATGCAATGTCATCATCATCGTCACTATTGCTACTATCTCAACCAATCTCTGACTCTACTCGTCATAGGAAGTTCTACAGACCCAGTCCTTTTTCATACTGGATGTAGGCCCACCACCTGCAGGTCTTCATCATCTATGCAAACGGTCTGATAGAGGTGGCTTCTCAGGACTAATTTTATGTGCGGATGCAATACCGGAAAGAGTATCCCAGGAACATTTATGTGCCTAAGCACGATTGGCAAGATCTCCCAGGACTGATTACATGCATCTCCTCCACAATACCTTTAAAGAGCATCCCAGGAACATTTATGTGCCGCAGCACGATCGGCAAGATCTCTAAAGAGCATCCCAGGACTTATTACGAGCATACAGCTCAACCTCTCGGATCTCCAGGACCGATTACATGTGGATAGACAAAACCTTTAAAGAGCATCCCAGGAACATTTATGTGCCGCAGCATGACCGGCAAGATCTCTAAAGAGCATCCCAGTATTAATTATGAGCACACAGCTCAACCTCTCAGATCTCTAGGACTGATTGTATGTCTCCGTAGTAATACCTCATCCCAGGACTGATTACGAGCACACAGCTCAACCTATCGGATATCTGAGGACTGATTACATACTACATAGCAATACCGGAAAGAGTACCCCAGGAACATTTATGTGCCGTAGCACGACCGGCAAGATCTCCCAGGGATGATTATATGCTATTTGCACAACCTGCCACATATCATCTCTGACCTCCAAGTATCAACCTGATACTCATGATCCAACGGATCATCATCGCACGAGGCATCATCCTGATTCCCATGATCATACTGATCAGCATCACTGTACCATCCCGGTACATATCATCTGGAGCAACATCCTGAAGCTCATCATCATGATCATCCTGATCATACAATGCATCCACCTGATGCATACCAAGTATCTACCTGATACATATCATCATACATGATCCACCTAATCATACAGTGTATCCACCTGATACAAATACAAAAGCATGATCCACCTAATCATACCTAATACATATCAACATACATGATCTACCTAATCATACAATGTATCCACCTGATACATATACAGATACATGGTCCAAGTATCCAACATGATGCATTTACAAAATACATACAAATGATCCAACTGATCATATCCAGCATCCAACATGATGCATACATACATAAATGATCCAACTGATCATATCCAGCATCAACACGATGCGTACATACATACAAATATCAATGATCCAACTGATCATATCCAGCATCCAACATGATGCATATACAGAGCAGTAACTGGAGCATCGTCCTAATGCTCATCACCCAGTGCTTACATCCACAGCCATGTGAAGAATCCTCCTTCCAACATGCTTGGAATGGCTTCAGCAAATGTGTCCATCACTTCTTCCTCGAAGTGTCATCGATCTGAAGAACACCAAGCCTCTCCCTGAAGTACTCGAACTTCACCCTGACTAGTGGCTTCGTCAGCACATCTACAATCTGCTCGTCTGTCGCAACATACAAGAGCTTCACGGCTCCTCTCTGCACCATATCCCTGATATAGTGATATTTGATCTCTATGTGTTTCGACCTGTCATGAAACACTGGGTTCTCGGATAGCTTCACACAACTCTGGTTATCGCAGAATATACCAGTAGCATCCAATGGGACATCAAATAACTGAGACAGTAGCTTCCATATCCATACTGCCTCACAACTAGTTGAACAGGCTGCAACATACTCTGCCTCAGTTGTACTCAGTGCTACGCAGGAATGCTTCCTGTTGAACCAAGAGATCACACCTGATCCCATACTAAAGCATCACCCAAATGTTCTCTTCCTATCTGCAGCACTGCCAGCCCAATCTGAATCAACATAACCCTGCAGGTTAAACTTTTGATTCGCTTCATACTTGAGCCCATAATCCACTATACCCTTCAGGTACCTCAAAACATGCTTTACAGCAACCAGGTGAACACTCCTCAGATCCATCAGGAACTGGCTCAATGTGTTCACAGCAAATCAAATATCTGGTCTCGTGTTTGTCAGGTACATCAAGGACCCAATCATCTGACAATACATAGAGACATCAACCAGCTCAAATGAAGCATCGCATAGAAGCTTTAGATTCGATGCCATGGGTGTGGCCATGGCCTTGCAATCCATCATCCCAAATCTCTTCAGGATATCTACTGTGTACTTCCCTTGACCAAGGAAGATCCCACCTGAATTCTGCCACACCTCCATACCTAGGAAATAATGCATCATTCCCAAATCTTTCATATCGAACTCAGCAGCAAGCTTCCTCTTAGTATCTGCAATCAATCTATCATCTCCTGTTACAAATAAGTCATCCACATACAGGAGTAGAATCATAGGATTCCCTATTGTGTGTCTCAGGACCAAGTGGCTGCTCCATATACACTTCCTCTTCAACTACACCATTCAAGAAAGCAGTCTTGACATCCATCTAGTGTATCTTCTATTTCATCACTTTTATATTTCTCTATGCTGCCATCTGCAGCATGCTTGATCTGATAGATCAATATGGAAGTCATTACATACTCCGCTTCAGGTCTTGGTACTGCATCCCAAACATCATTCTTCATGATCGACAGATCATGGCATTCTTCCATTTCTTCATCCCAGATCCTGGGAACTTCAATATATTCAATATCTTCAATAGATATCTTTGTTGTTGGAACAAATGTTGTAGTCCTTCTTTTGTAGGTGAAGGTATATGGTCTTTCCTACAAAACAAGTTAAATTGCATGATTAGAAACATCTCATAATTTTCAGAACAAATTCATACACATAAGGAAATATGCCATACTGTCATGCAATTATCTTAGCCAATGCTTCAATACAACATTTATCCATATCCCATAACTTTCTAGATGCCTTCCAATCTCTACCAGAACATTATTAAGAGTGTGCACAACTCCCAACATGTCAGCAAAGAAGTTTCATTCTAGATAAGTAGCAATGGAATGTTGTACAGTGCCATAGGCCACTTACCCATGTATATTAGTAGTATACTGTTCATCAATGCAACTATTCTAATATGCATAATGCACATCCTAAATCTAGGAACATAAGCATATACATCATTGAATAATTTTATTTAAACAAACAAATATGCAAGAAATGATAATTAAAATACTTATCTTTGTTTGTTTGTTGGGTGGAATCCCTCTGAGTCTTTGCTTCCTTGCAGGAGCTGCTGGAGTCCTAATCTGAAGTAGCTTCTCCTACACCTTTCTGTTGTGGAATGTAGAGATATGGTCAACTCCCTCTGAATATCTGCATCCTTGCAGAAACCAATAGAGTGTGCTCCCTCTTGATCTTTGCTTCCTGGATTACCTGTTCTTGAACTTATATTCATTCTCGATCCCTATGCATGCTTGTTAGTATCATCATTGTGTTAACCTCGATGTCTCATACATTATCATTAGTATAATCTTAAAATTATCAAAACACAGTAATCTCAAGCATGTATAGTCAGGATCATTTCAAACAAAAATAATAAGCATTCTTATGGTTAGTCATAAACATAATATTCCTAAACCCGTGATTACTCAAACCTATTAATTAAGGTAAGAAACATAATATGCATAAGTCCTAGATTACTCAAACTTGTAACTTCAAGAGTAATCATTATCAACCATACAAAAGTATACGATATATATAACAAAACATACCTGGTCATCATATTTGCTAGTTATGTCTAGCAATGTGTTCTTGTTCTCTTCAATGACCTGCATAACTCATTAGTTAACTTTTGAAAAAACAAATTATACATACCTCCTTAGAGAACTGGATAACATGGGACCACAAACATCTGAGTGGATGATTTCCAAGATGCCTTTTTCCTTGCTTTCCCTGCTTCGAAATGCCTTCTTAATGTTCTTTCATTTTTGCAAATACTTTGCAAACACCTTCATGTCTGGTCTTGATTTCAGGAAGACCCTCTACAGCCTTGCTTGCAATTGGAAGTGCCCTATAGTGCATATGAGCAAGTCTTCTGTGCCAAAGTTCACTTGGCTCCATGGATTCATGCACCATGGCATGTTCAGGTTGTCCTTTTAATTTATACAAACCTCCCTCTTGCTCTCCAATCACTACTGCATCATCTATGGTCTTTCCCTTTGGCCACATTAGGACTTGGCCATCCACAAATGCAACCCTCATACCTTTTGCATCCAATGCAGAGATGGAGAGTAAGTTCTTCTTGAGCCCAGGTACATAAAGGACTTCTTTCATCTTCAAAGATTTTCCAAAATCTAGGTTGTAGGAGGCTTCACCACTTCCTTTGATGGGATATTGATAATCATCCCCAAGTTTCACTTTATGGGGTGATTCATGTTCAGACAGATTTACAAAGGATTCTTTAAACCCAGTCATGTGTTTGGAAGCCCCACTGTCAATTCACCAATCATTACAACCATGGGAGATAGTACCTATGACAGCAGATATTAGAACATACTCTTCTTCACTTGATGAGTCATCATTACTATCATCACTTTCTTCCCTAGCCTTCTTCTTTGGAGGTTCATCATCTTCGGTAGCATGAGCATGGTACCTTCTTTTGTTACCCTTCTTCTTCTTGCTGGAGTTGTTGTTGGTGTGTTTATCCCTTTTGTTCTTGGGACATTCTGAAGCAAAGTGACTCTTCTCATTACAAGCGAAACACCTTAGATATTTCTTGTCTTTGTGAAAATGATGAGAAGATTTCTTCTTGTGATGGGATGGCTCCCTCTTGAACTTTCCCTTCTTAGTGTGAGATGTGAGAGCTTGATCTCCATTTCCCATCTTCTCTTCTCTTGCCACCAGCCTTGCTTCTTCTTGAGAACATTCCTCCCATAATCTACTGAAGGAGATTAAATTCTTTCTGGCACGGATCCCCTGGATAAAAGAGTCCCATGACCTAGGTAGGCCATTCAAAGTAGTCATAACAATTCCACCATTTAATCTACAGCTTCAATTTGTTCCTTGATCTGAGAGACCTTGGAGAAATAGGATTGAATGGTTTCTCCATTCGACATCTTGACCCCTTTCAATTGATTCCGCGGGGTCATCTTCTGATTTATGTTCTTTCCTTCAAATAGCTTGGTCAAAGAGTCAAACATAGCCTTAGGTGTCTTTAGAGAAGACACATGGGGTATGAGATGGTCTTTGATAGAATCAACAATGATTCTCTTTGCCTTGACCAAGTTCTTCTTATGCAAAACCTTAGCCTCTTCATCTTCTAGGATAGGGATGTCTTCTTTTATATATGAGTCCAACTCATTCTCTTCCAGGATTAACCCAATCCTATACTTCCAAGCTCGGAAGTTATCAACCCCTTCAAGCTTATCCTCAAGCTTGGTGTGGTGAGACATCTTAAAGAGTACTTCAAATGGAAATAGAAAAGATTTAGGTCTTACCACTTGAAATGCTGAAAACTGGATCTGGTCCCGGATTAGGGTTTGTCGGAAAAACCCTAAAAATTCAAAATGTGAATTTCAACTTTCTGAAATTATAGAAAGATGCGCCTTGATAAGATGATCAGCCTGGTGTATTCAAAATTTGAGATCAGCAAAGCTTTACCCTTCAGATTTGCCTTTTTTTCCTCCCGGGTTCACTAGGGAGAGCCCTGAATTAGGGTTTGAGTTTCCCGAAGATCTACCCAGCCAAAAATCTCGGTCCAAATCTCTAAACTTCTATTTTTGCAAGGAGCTTCTAGCTATGTCTTCATATTTTAGAAATTCCTATTTTTGAGGAAACCCTAATTTTTAGGGCCAAATCTGAAAATGCTCAAAATTGAATTCTGATTGGACAGATAGATTCTCCTTGATGAGTAGAGTCAATCTACTATACTTCTTTTCCAAAAACTGTGGAGAGAAACCCAATAAACAAGAAACTCAAGTTTCCGTCACTGCAAAATGTCTTCTTCTCAGGTTAGCTCTGATACCATGTTAAATTTTGAGCATTAATTCACAATACTCTTGGATCTTTATTGAGAGAATAACATATACAGTATATCAATGCATGACAATCACAATAAGCATCACAAGCATCACAAGAATCAAAAGCATGAGAGACAAGAGACATAGAGTTTCCGTGGGAAAACCCTAAGGTGAAAAACCCCACAACTTCCTCAGAGATAGAGAGAGAAATGGCTCAACCAAAATACACTTGAGATAGTATCCTAGTAGCAGATGATCCTCCTCCTCACTAGTGCGCCACTTTCTGAGTGAGAGAAGTGTGTCTTTCCGAATGATCCAAATAGAGATCTCCTGATCTCTATTTATACTTGACCTGTTTTCCCAGTGACCTTATGGGGCCGACTTGTCTATCTAGATACATCCACAATATAATATATATTTTAGGGCCGACCCCACACATGGTGGTCTAATAACCCATCGGCAAGTACACACACTTGCGACACTTGTCAATCCACATGACGACACTTCCTTATAGAGGAATAACACATCTCTTATAAGGGTACAATAAATATATATGAAATACATTCCGAAGTTACATATACATCAACATAACTAACCCCTCTGGTGTACCTTGGAACTACCTCATGGAGAAGATGAGTTCACATTTGGATCTAGTTGTTTTTTGGCCACCTATTGGCCTATAAAAGGAAGCCATTAGCATGCATTTTGAAGAGAGAAGTCAAGATCAAGGTTATGCTACTGGATTTTTGTTGGAGCTTCCTCATATCCCACATCTTCGTATCATTGTAAGCATTCCCAAGCTCCCTTGCCACCTTCCTTCAAGGGGGAGGAGTTCCTCTCCATTGTTCCACCATTGGCTTAGCATTTAGTTTGGACAAAAAAGGCCTCCCTAAGGGAGATTGTTGGCTTCCCTTGAATCCCACACCTCCTAGGTGTTGTACAACTTTACCATTGGGAAATACAAAAGTGGTTTAGCATATCTTGGATTTTTATTAGAGTTTGCATTCTCCCCCCATCTCTTTTATTTTTCTTGTTATCCATATTTCTTTGTTTTATTTGAATTGCACTAACAACCTATTGTAGGATCACTTGGAGGACAACCATACACAACCCACGTAGGGGCTCCAAGGACGGAGGCCTTGCCGAACCTACAAGGCCCAACCCCTTACCAAGTGGAAGAGTGCACACTTGTGCAATTTTTTCCACAACAATGTGCAATTACAATGTTTTGATTTGTGTCATTTTGTTCATCAAGTAATGTTATATAAAGTGAAAAATTAATGTCTTAAATAAGTTTAAACTCTTCTTGCATGCCAATTTCAATGACAAGTTTTATGAGTATCGGCGCCAATGGGGAGGTGGCATCATCGGGACGAAATATTAGGCATAAACAAAGTCCAAGGAAAAAGTCTTGGCAAAGGAAGTGGCACAAAGGCTCACATAGGAATATGTTTGTGCAATATTTTCCCCATCTTGAAGAGTTTGTTAGAGTATTTTTCGGAATATGTTGTTCTTTTGATTTAGAGGTGTAGAGATTATTGGATTTATGCTGAGAAATGTTTAAGGATAACAATGGATTTTTCCTCCAAGAAAACAACATGCATAATCGTCAATTCTGGGTAAAATGCTTAGCTAGCTTTCATTCATTGTAATTTGTTTTAATACATTTTGTCTATTGTGATGTTTATTTCCATGACAAAAATGTATTTTTCATTCCAGAAAGAATTCCAAATACAATCCTCAAGATGCTAGAGAGCATAGATCCAATACTGGGTCTACAAAGCCAACTGCCTAGTAAGATATACATAAACTATACACTTAAGATCTCATTCAAAGACCCTTTGAGCCCAGTACCACATAATTGATTGAAAACAAAATTGTTACACCCATAAAAAAAAATTATGTTCTAAATACATACATAATTACAAAAATATCCACCCACAGACGCTTTAATACTCATGAATACTGCAAGTTCTACATGAGATTAATGACCCACCCAAAAAATCATCTTCTGAGATATAATTAGGAGGCATGTGAAGCCTCTCCTTAGATAGAGAATCAACTTGAAAATTTAGTTAGTTGAAGACGTGAAAGAAGTTGATTTCTTGAAATTGAACAAAGAGTTCTTTCAAATGCAGAGCCAAGGAGTGTAGACTAGTGTTATGGATATGTATATGATCACTCATCCAACCAATCTCAAGAGTTGAGTTCCTATACACCTAGAGTCTTTGAATACCCTTATTCAAGGTGGACTTCAAAATATGAGAGCCTTGAACTCACCAATATTATTATTCCCTGATCCCAGAGTTTCCCTAGTAGTGAAGTAGTGAGACTCGGAGAGATGGAGCACATATCCCAAAGCAAAAACTTGACCAGAGTCCTCGCAAGTCCCATAAAAAATTACAAGAATATAACTATGTATGGGAGGGCCTTGAAATTTTTTAGTTCCTTTTGGGTGAACCATCCCATGATGTTCTCATCCATAGTCCCCTTCAACCAAAAATTTGGGAGGCCAACTGTTGTGATGTTATTTTATTTTTCTTTCTTTTTGTTAACATTTCTATTGTAGACTTTAAAATTTATTGCTATATGTTTTTGATGGAAAATGTTTATTTATTTATTTATAATTCTCTTTGAATATAGATCCAAGTTCATTTAAAATTGGCAAAATACAGTCTATCACTTGAAAAAATTGTTCATTCACGAAAAATGGCTTTCATATGCATTACAAAATTTTATTGAAATCAAAGACAAGAAACCAAAGTACTGAGATATCAGATTGACCAAGTAGGAGCAAGTTGATTTGTTTGCTATAGAGCCACTGATGTGTTACTTGCCTCAAACAAATTTAACAAACTAGTGGCTCAACAAGGTATTTACTTTACCATTATTGGGTGTCAGGATAAATTACTTACAATGGGAATAGAATCGATGAGTTTGTTCCTCATAAAATGTCTACTTACATAATATAGCATGACTTGCATGTTGGAGATATGACAGTTAGAGAAAAAATTGGTTTCTTTTCTAGATGTGAGGTTGTTGGTGATAGATATGGTGGGAATATAACTAAGTTTCAATCCATTATAGTGACTTATGTTTCACCTACTTAATTAATGACATGTATGACAATCTCAAGGTGTCTTGGTGCATTTTTTTGTAGCATTGCTTGCATAACTTACTAGGAGAGAGAAGCAAGCTGGGATTTTTCCAGAGGTAGAAATTGACCTATTCATGAAAGTAAGCTCATATGTTTAACATTGTACCACTTACATGCTCAAAGAAAATATTGATAGAATCTAAGGTGTGTAGACAAGATTAGGTACTTTGTATTTTTTATGATCAATTTGGTTCTTAGATTGTATGGTTTCTTGTTTTTTGCAGGAAACAAAAATGGAAGGTGTGGAGAGTAGCCTTAAAACTGAATATGACCTCAAGGTACAAATAAATGCATTTTGAGTCCAATCTAGCTATGATTCAAATCTTTAGATAGATACATAGAGAGCATAGGAGATGCATGTATTCATTGCTTTAGGATCTATGTGCCTAAACAGATTACAGGCTTAGATATTTGTGGATATACAATAGTTGGTGATGATATGAGAAGATAAATCTTGTTGGGAAATAGAAGTTTATCACAACTAGTATGCTTGTTAATCATATTGAAAATTATTTTCAACAATCTAGAGATGTGTGTGTGTCATTAACATGCACATAAATCATTATTGTTTTAAAATAATTATTAAAATGTTCATTTTGCAGGGGAGATGATTGTTGGACCAACCAAGACTTTTTTCATGGATGAGATCCCAATAGGACTTGATAGCTCTACAACATATCATATAGTTAAATGCCTCCAACAGTTCACCCATCTCATGGATGCAGCAATTGTCATGTATTTATTGCAACCAACACTGAAAGCATTTGATCTCTGCGATGATCACATAAACTCTTATCATTTTGACATATTTGATCATCTCAATGGAGCATGGGATTCATCACAACTACCGGAGGAATAATAACTTAAATCTATAACTTAAATTATTTTAATCATACAATAATCATTACTTTTACTTCAATATTCTATAAATTTGACAACGACGCCGCCATCGCCACAACCGCCATATCCGAAAAATATATTTGAAAAAAATAATAATTTATTAATGTTAAAATTACCTTTTTTTTTTAATTCACCATGTCAATTTTGGTTTAATTAATATTTTAAATATTAAAATCATTATTAATTTTAAGCTTGATTTAATTTACATTATTACTAAATTAATCGTGAACAGATTTGGCCCACCAACTTATGCTAATTTTGGTAGTTCACAAAGGTTTTATGTTCAATTTTTATACACTTTGGGGAAGATAATTTATGGATGATATGTTCAAATATATACATGTGAGGAGGTTAATCGGCCTTGTTGGAATTTAATGATTTTTGTTTTTTTTTAAATCATTGATTTTTTATCATATAGATGGATTAAATAGTTTTGAAAAATATTTGGATTATATGGTTGAACTCATCCAGTGCACTGAGAGGGGGGGTGAATAAGTGCATCACATATTTAATTCAATTATTCCATTATTTAGCATGTCACAGTTATCATGTAAAATAAATGTTGCTCTAAGTAAACAATGATCATCACAAGTAAAAGACACCAAAACTAGTTTTTGAATATTTATTATATCATCAATACATCAGTTTTAGAAGACACAAATCTTCGGGTTTCTCAACACCAACTGATAGGTGAGGGATCCAACCCTCGTGCAAGACCCATATTGTTGACATAATCCAACCTATCATGAGGAATCCAATCCTCAGTGCAAGACCCAGCTTGTCCAGTGAAGATATCAACCTCCATTGAGTGACACCAATGGAGACTGATGCACAATCCATCTTTAGCAATCCTTCAGATATGTTTCAAAAGAATCTTGATGCACGATTCAACCATGGTTTTTACTTCATCCATTACTCGCTTCGTCGGATGATGCTCATTGTATGTTGTAGATGGAAATTATCTTGACATCTTCATTATCAATCATACTCCAGAACCATAACTACTTAGAGTTCAATCTCATATTACTTCATTGCCTCTTGTATAGCTTTGCACTTACTTACATACTTTCCTTTACTAAAATAGTTTTTGTACTTCACCAATTTTTACTTCTATGCGTACCTTGCGAACTTATCCAACTGTGACGTGTGACTTGCTTCAATATCTCTAGTGGTCTTCCATGTTTTCCGAACTGCAACTTATCCAAATATGATGTGCGGCATGCCTCTATACTGCCTCAATTTATGCTGCAATCTCTCACTTCTTTTGGATTGTAAATTATTCTAACTTATCCAACTGCGATGTGTGACTTGATTCTGAACTTGCCTCAATCTCTCCTGCGGTATTCCAACTGCGACGTGTGACTTGTTTCTGTACTTTCTTCACATTATGCTTCTTCTTTGAATCAACTAGCCATTGATTCCTTTTCAAAACCCGAAAATTGAAAACTTCATATAATCCACAATCGCACACGCCACACACCCACATGCCTCTTCTACAAAGTGCATTAGTCCTTGTCTATTTATATTTTTTCTTATGTCCACATGAGGGTCGACATGTTTGCTTCATTACCTTAATTTAATCAATTGACCACTGAGACTATCTGAGGAATAAGGATTTTTATCACTTCTTCAATCCTTCATCGAGGGTCTATACCCCATCCTTCTCCAACACTTCATCGGCTTATCAAATGTGTTGTGAACTCCGATAAGCATACTTTTACGTGAACACTTTGACACACTACTTGCGTTTTATTTGTATTTTCTTCGACTTATCTGTGTACTTCAACATGAACACTTCAACGCACAACTTCCTTCAACATATCAATTGTTTTCACACTTCCGACTATCTACATCTGCTTTGACATGTGTACCACTCCGCACTTATGGTGGTGTCTTGTCACTACATTGACATTGTACAACCTATTTATATATAATTTAAGGAATCATTAGGCATGAAAAACATTAAAAACATAAAAATAAGTGAAGTAATATAACTAGACTATGTGTTTTTCACCAATGCAAAAGAAATGGCACAAATTTAGTTTTGTAAAGTGACTTAAACAAACTATAAACTCTAATCTATTGTTGTGTCAAAAGTTAGAGGGAGACTTGTGTAAGAGAGTGGAGTGAATAGAGTTTTCTAAAGGATGAAATTTGTAAGGGGTCACCATGGGTTGCATACAAATATATGAAAGAGAAATTTGTAAGTGGTCATTTTCATTATCTAAAAAAGGGTTTCATAGTCATATTCACATTGAAAACCCTACCTTTGTTGTTGCTTCCATTTTGTTTTATATTATCGCAAACCCTAGTTATAGAGGTTTAGTTTCTACAATGAGTTTTATTTTGGGGGGTTTTGGGGTATTTGTAGGTCTCATTGGTTATTTTTATGTAAATTATATTTTAATGGATTGGGGCCCCTTGTTGCATTGGATCCCAAATTATGTCCCCATCAATATTTTTTTTTAAATGTTTAGGACATTGTGGTGTACATTGTACTGTAAATACACGTCTATGCATTTTTTACTGTCTGGTGCACTACTTGGACATGTTATTTATAAAAAAAATGGGTTTCACAATGCGAAGTGTATAGTAAATACACACTCACATGCTATATATGATAAAGCACATTGTTTTTCCCTCTCTCTTTTTTTAAAACATTTTTGGGTCTAACGATGCATAGTATACAACAAATTGATAGAAGGTATTTCATTGTGAAGCTCTTTTATTGATAGAAGATAGATGATAAAAGATAACTGATAGAATATAAGGGGGAAAAACTAATGGCAACAAGCAGAGGGAGATATTTCAAACAAGGAAATTAGCTGGATCAAAAAGTGATGCACATGAAGCTTTTCTTTGACTTTTTACTAACGATGTACTTGTTGATGTATTTGTAACTTCGGAATGTATTTCATATATGTATATTGTATTCCTATAGAGATGTTATTATTCCTCTATACGGAAGTGTTTGTATTCATATAGAGATGTTATTATTCCTCTATACGAAAGTGTCGTCATTTATATTGTAAGTGTCGTAACTTATACTTGATGGGTTATTAGACCACCTTGATGGGGTCGGCCTTGTATGAGTCATGTGGGTAAAAGGGTTATTAGACCACCCTAGTGGGGGTCAACCCTGTCAGCATTATGTTATGTGGTTAAGTTAAGGCCGACCTATTAAAGGTTATTAGGCAAGTCAAGTCAACTATAAATAGAGTGCGGGAGGCACTCTATTTGATCATTCTATTATTCTCTCACACACTCATTGGAGAGTGGCGCACATGTGAGGAAGGAGGAGTAGCTGCTAGGAGAAGACTATCTCTTATGCTTGGGTTGTATCATTTCTCTATCTATCTCTAAGGAAGTTGCGAGGTTTTTCACCTTCTTGGTTTTCCCCGGTGAAACAATGTGTCTCTTGTGTGCTTGCATTATTGTGTCCAATATGTTGTAGATATGCTATACATTTTATTCTCTCAATTAATATCCTAGATCAGATTGAAGTAAATTCTGAAAAACTAACATGGTAACAGAGCTAGCCTGAAAGAAGGCATGGTATGGCATTTATGACACTTGTTGCACTTGCGAAGCTAGGGTTTGATATAGCGAAAACCAGTCATCGTAGCACTTTCACTATAAATTAATTTTGGCAAGGTTTCAGGATCTAAAACCTTTACAGGTTGTATATAGAATCCTCATGTACCTTTTGTCCGAAGTACAACATCTAATTCGTTGTACTTTGTGATTTATGATTAGTACAAGTTGGGGTTTCTGCCTCTTCCAGATCTCAGTCATAAACAGGTAACCTGGGAAAAAACGTCATAACTTGGGCCAGGAAGCTCCAAATGAAATTTCATAAAATGTGACAGGTAGGGAACAGACTGTACTTTGTCAGGTAATTTTTTCAGAGGCCAAAACGGAACCAATGACACGTGGCACGCCGTACAAGTTCGCTCTCCTTTTTTATCCCATAAAAAGTTCACGTTGCGACACTTGGAATAAATCTCTCTCAGAGAATCCAATTGAGGTCAGACCTATGGGGTTGGAAATATAACAGGTCAAGCTACCACAAGAAGAAGTTTCAGACCCGGTAGATCTGAAATTTTGGAGTTACACCAGAAACAATCAGGTGCATATTTCTGTCAAAACAGAATTGGATTTTGAGCACCTTCATTCATGGCTCCGAGAATTTAGGGTTTAGGAGAATGTTAAAATTTTTGTATCGAAGACCACGGCTGAATGCTCCTCATCAAAATCAAAATTTAGAGACCAAGATCAAATTTTTTGGTTGGGCAGAAGGTCGAGCTTGATCAAACCCTAGTTCGGGACTTTGATTGGAAAGGTGGAAAATTAGGGCTTCTGCAAAAGTTTGAATTTCTGAAGTCTGTGACCACGACTGGAAGCTCCTCAGAAAAATCGAAGTTTAGAGCTTTGGATCGAACCTTTTGGTTGGGTAGAAAGGTGGGCTTTATCAAACCCTAGTTCAGGATCCTGTCTAGAAGATCCGGAAGTTTCAAAGGCAATTTTGAGGGGTGAAACTTTGCAGTTTTAAAATTCTAAGCATATCAGCTTGATCAGCTCATCAAGGCGCATCTTTCTATCCTTTCAGAAGTTTGAAATTCAAAGTTTTAATTTTTAGGGTTTCTCTAACAAACCCTAATCCAGCTCCAGATCCAATTTCTGCAAATCAAGTGGATTGGGTTAATCCTAGAAGAGAATGGATTGATCACCTGCATAAGTGAATAAGTTCCTGTTTCAGAGGGAGATGAGGCTAAGGCCTTACATAAGAATATTACAAGCAATCTCAATAGGTATGACTTATCCAGGTATGTTTCGAGATCTGTTCATGATTAAGTTTATGGTATGTTTGTCTTCATTAAGGTTAGTACAATCTTGATTAACTTTAGACTTATCGTATCACCTCAGTAAAAGTATGAATGCAGATATTCATTGATTAGGGTTTTGACACTTATGATTGTACTAATGCATTGTGGTGTTGTATGAGGTTGATGTTGTCCGCTAACATGAAAGGTACATCTAGAAAGACAAATCATGTTCTAGTTCAAGAACATATGACCATGGTGACATGAAGACAAAGATTCATCCATTGTCATGGATCACATAGAAGATCTACTTATGAGATATGTATAACTTGATTCTATAATGATTAACCTATGAGATATGCAGGTTACTGGCACAAGTCATTGAAGAGAACAAGAAGACATTGCTAGACATAACTAGCAAATATGATAACCAGGTATGTTTTTCCTATATCAAGTTAGAATCCTACCTTGTGTTAGGATCTTATACGGTTGTATGGCTGATAATGATTATTCATGAAGTTAGAAATGTAAGTAATCAAGGCTTTATGCATATTATGTCTCTTACCTTGATTGATGATATGACTAACCAGAAAATTCCTTTGGTCAAATAAGAATATGAATGAGTAAAAGAAGTATTCCCTGAAACCTTGAATACTAATGTTTATTATCTGTGTTTGAAATGATCATGACTATACATGTTTAAGATTATTGTGTTTTGATAATATTGAGATTATACTAATGAATGTATGTATGAGACCTCGAGGATAACACAATGATGATACTAGTAAGTATGCATAAGTGATCAAGAATGGATATAAGTTCAAGGACAGGTAATCCAGGAAACAAAGATCAAGAGGGAGCACACTCCAGTAGTTCCTGCAAGGAAGCAAATATTGAGAGGGAGTCCACCTTACAAAATAAACAAAGATAAGTATTTGAATTGTCATTTCTTGTATATTTGATTGTTTAAATAATATTGTTCAATGATGTATATACTTATGTTCCTAGACTTAGGTTGTGTATCAAGCATATTAGAATAATTGCATTAATGAACAGTATACCACTAATATGCATGTAATGGGTAAGTGGCCTATGGAACTATACAACATTCCATTGCTACTTATCTAGAATGAAACCTCTTTGCTGACATGTTGGGAGTTGTGCACACTCTTAACAATGTTCTGGTACAGATTGGAAGGCATCTAGAAAGTTACGGGATATGGATAAATGTTGTATTGAAAGCATTGGCTAAAATAATTGCATGACTGTATGACATATTTCTTTATGTAAGAATTTGTTCTGAAAACTATGAGATGTTTCTAATCATGCAATTTAACTTGCTTTGTAGGAAAGATCGTATACCATCACCTACAAAAGAAGGAATACAACATTTGTTCAACAACAAAGTTATCTATTGAAGATATTGAAGATATTGAAGTTCTCAGGATTTAGGAAGAATGCCATGATCGAGGAGTACCAGTCAATCATGAAGAATGATGTTTGGGATGCAGTCCCAAGACCTAAAGGGAAGTCTGTTGTGACTTCCAAATGGATCTATAAGATCAAGCATGCTGCATATGGTAGCATGGAGAAATACAAAGCGAGGTTTGTAGCTCGTGGCTTCTCCCAGAAAGAGGGATTGACTATGAAGAGACTTTTGCACCTATAGCTAGGTACACTTCCATCAGATCAATACTTGCTCTGGCTGCAGTGATGAAATGGAAGATACACCAGATGGATGTCAAGACAGCTTTCTTGAATTGTGTAGTCGAAGAGGAAGTATATGTGGAGCAGCCACTCGATTTTGAAACACATGACAGAGGGACTCATGTGTGCAAACTGAAGAAATCCCTATATGGTTTGAAACAGGCACCCAGGACTTGGTATGGTAGGATAGATAGCTTTCTATCCAGTTTGGGATTTACTAAAAGTAAAGCAGATTCCAACCTTTACTACAAGGTTGAGGAAGGAAATCTTGTGATACTACTTCTGTATGTGGAT